>JAZDUA010000217.1:1272500-2529922 GCA_038098605.1 Gryllus longicercus
TGTCTGTGTGTGTGTGTGTCTGTGTGTGTGTGTGTCTGTGTGTGTGTGTGTCTGTGTGTGTGTGTGTCTGTGTGTGTGTGTGTCTGTGTGTGTGTGTGTCTGTGTGTGTGTGTGTCTGTGTGTGTGTGTGTCTGTGTGTGTGTGTGTCTGTGTGTGTGTGTGTCTGTGTGTGTGTGTGTCTGTGTGTGTGTGTGTCTGTGTGTGTGTGTGTGTGTGTGTGTGTGTGTGTGTGTGTGTGTGTGTGTGTGTGTGTGTGTGTGTGTGTGTGTGTGTGTGTGTGTGTGTGTGTGTGTGTGTGTGTCTGTGTGTGTGTGTGTCTGTGTGTGTGTGTGTCTGTGTGTGTCTGTGTGTGTCTGTGTGTGTGTCTGTGTGTGTGTCTGTGTGTCTGTGTGTCTGTGTGTCTGTGTGTCTGTGTGTCTGTGTGTCTGTGTGTCTGTGTGTCTGTGTGTCTGTGTGTCTGTGTGTCTGTGTGTCTGTGTGTCTGTGTGTCTGTGTGTCTGTGTGTCTGTGTGTCTGTGTGTCTGTGTGTCTGTGTGTCTGTGTGTCTGTGTGTCTGTGTGTCTGTGTGTCTGTGTGTCTGTGTGTCTGTGTGTCTGTGTGTCTGTGTGTGTGTGTGTGTGTGTGTGTGTGTGTGTGTGTGTGTGTGTGTGTGTGTGTGTGTGTGTGTGTGTGTGTGTGTGTGTGTGTGTGTGTGTGTGTGTGTGTGTGTGTGTGTGTGTGTGTGTGTGTGTGTGTGTGTGTGTGTGTGTGTGTGTGTGTGTGTGTGTGTGTGTGTGTGTGTGTGTGTGTGTGTGTGTGTGTGTGTGTGTGTGTGTGTGTGTGTGTGTGTGTGTGTGTGTGTGTGTGTGTGTGTGTGTGTGTGTGTGTGTGTGTGTGTGTGTGTGTGTGTGTGTGTGTGTGTGTGTGTGTGTGTGTGTGTGTGTGTGTGTGTGTGTGTGTGTGTGTGTGTGTGTGTGTGTGTGTGTGTGTGTGTGTGTGTGTGTGTGTGTGTGTGTGTGTGTGTGTGTGTGTGTGTGTGTGTGTGTGTGTGTGTGTGTGTGTGTGTGTGTGTGTGTGTGTGTGTGTGTGTGTGTGTGTGTGTGTGTGTGTGTGTGTGTGTGTGTGTGTGTGTGTGTGTGTGTGTGTGTGTGTGTGTGTGTGTGTGTGTGTGTGTGTGTGTGTGTGTGTGTGTGTGTGTGTGTGTGTGTGTGTGTGTGTGTGTGTGTGTGTGTGTGTGTGTGTGTGTGTGTGTGTGTGTGTGTGTGTGTGTGTGTGTGTGTGTGTGTGTGTGTGTGTGTGTGTGTGTGTGTGTGTGTGTGTGTGTGTGTGTGTGTGTGTGTGTGTGTGTGTGTGTGTGTGTGTGTGTGTGTGTGTGTGTGTGTGTGTGTGTGTGTGTGTGTGTGTGTGTGTGTGTGTGTGTGTGTGTGTGTGTGTGTGTGTGTGTGTGTGTGTGTGTGTGTGTGTGTGTGTGTGTGTGTGTGTGTGTGTGTGTGTGTGTGTGTGTGTGTGTGTGTGTGTGTGTGTGTGTGTGTGTGTGTGTGTGTGTGTATATTTATAAGTATTTTGGTAGTGAAGTTCTTCAACAAAATAGCAACGTATACAAGCATTTTCTTTGTATATGAATGTAAATAAAAGAGCTTAGTTGCTTCCCATTTTGAAATATTGTAGGGCACTTTTGTTAAGTGACTGGAAACTAAAATATTTTCTTCAAGGTTTGTAATAAAATTATTTTCCCTAACTGGAATGTTTTGTTCTTTTTGAAATTTTATTAGCAAAGGTTAACCTTTTTGTCAGTTTTCATTCATAACTTAAGTTGCAATACTTCAAGAAAATTTAATGTTTAATGACAAAAACCTTCTCTCACACCAACATCACCAACATCACCAACATTCTCTCAAATCTACACCGGTAACTGTCTGATGGGTAGAATGTGTAGAATGCTAAAAGGTTGCCCCTGTGATATACTAAGTATAAGTTCATGTACCTTAGTTAATCACAATAAAGATAAGAGTAAAAGCTTATTATGGAAGTAGTAACAAGACGAATCTGCGGTAGCTGTTATGATTTTTATATATTTTTTAATTTCGTTGAATAATGGAGTACATTTATGTTAATGGAATACATTTATGTTAAAATAAATAAATTTTAAAAATAATAAATTGACAATAGAAGCAACACATATGCTTCAATTACTCTTTTTAATATTTAACATTTATGTTACAGGTATTTCCTGGGAACTATGATGCTGTCTCAACTCATCAGAATACTTTTGGACATGTATTGCGAACACGATATCTACGTTTATCGCCATTTAAGTGGCACAAAAACATTGCAGTCAGAGCAGAAATTATTGGATGTTTTGAACCGTATCGTGAGTACTCTTTCTCTTCTCTCCCAATCTAAATTAATAGAAGATGGCCCAGAATTAAAAGAAATTTCATTAGCCACATTTTGGTATTCTGATGGAAAAACAATCAGTTGGCTATTTTATTCAAACAATTGCCATACATTAACATGTATTTACAGATTAATTATAAGTTTAAAAGATTTTTTAAATTGAAGAGGTTTTTAAAATATTATGTTTTTAGCTACAAACATACCATTGCCTCCTGGAGAACCAACTTCTAGATTAGATTGCCATGTGTGTGAGGGAGTACCTTCAGAGAAGAAGCGAGGAGGTGCTTGTTTTCGCTGCCTCCCAGACTTGTGGTGGGATGGAGAATCTTGTGTCAATCGAACACACTGTCCTTGTTTTGTGAACCATGTTCGGTCAGTAAAAATAATTTTGTATTAAATTTGCAACAAAAAATGCACAAAATATAAACAATGCACAAAAATTATCACATCTGATGAAACATGTAACTTCAATGCTAAATGAGTCATATATAATAAATGTAAAGAAGTTTAAAAGTGAAAATATTATAATTTTAAATGTGATGATTAACTACATTGTATAATATTATACAGTTGATTATCAAGCATTTGTGTCAAATTTAGTGCACATTTTAAAATACAATGCATTGAATACACATTGAAGAAATCCTTCCAAACCTACAGAAAAATTAATTTCTAATTATTTCTAGTAGTACCTTTCATGCTTTGCAGTTGACATCAATGCAGTTATTTTTCAGATACAATGTTGGACAGTCATATGTGACAGATGATTGCAAAGAATGTGTTTGTAAATTGAATGGGCTTCCAGAATGCAAAAAAATTCCAATGGAATGCGAATGTGAACCAGTGAGTTGAATCTCTGTCAAATGTTTTTAAAAATTATGTTTGTTTTGAATTAATTTCATTATGTATCTGAAAACAGGAGCAACAACGAGTTCTTACAGCAGTTTGTGGATGTGCTTGTAAAACATGTGATATAGGAACCCGTCTCTGCCCTACATCGAATATTTGTATCAATGAAAGTTTTTGGTGCAATGGAGTTGAAGATTGCCCAGATGATGAAAGGAACTGCCCAACTACTTCAATTCCTACTTCTACACCTACTGCTCCTGTAGTGGCAACTCCATGCCCCCCTGTTACATGTCCACCTGGAACAAAACCTGTCAAAATGTCTGCTCTGTCTGAACGTAGAACAAAAGGTCTAAAAGGGGCTGCAAATTCAGTGAATAAAAAAGGAATGAAAGGTTTGTTTTTGATACTTTGATCTGTTTATTATTGTTAATCTTCATCTTTCATAATTTAGTGAAGATGTTTTAATTATTTCTCAAATGTATTTTCAATTTAATGAGATATATAAAACTATTAGCTCTAAAATATGATAATCATTCAAGTTTTGAAACTGAGAAAATTACAATGATTTCACATAGTCATCCTATTTCACAACATATTATATTTAATGTATTGAAGTCTGAAATCATTGGGATTTGCCATCTTCCTTGTGCAGTGTCATTGCTGCAACTTCTTCTAAGCTACTACTGCTAGTAATAATAAAGATAATAATAATAATAATAATAATAATAATAATAATAATAATAATAATAATAAAGATGATAATAATAATAATAATAAAGATGATAATAATAATAATAATAATAATAATAATAATAATAATAATAATAATAATAATAATAATAATAATAATAATAATAATAATAATAATAATAATAATAAAAGATGATCTTCTTTTTAAAATAAATCTCAAATCTCTTTCATCAGGAAAGCTACCATCCGATTCAAAATCTCATACATCTCTGGGAATCGAATGTGAACCTGTGGTCTGTGTTCCAATCCCTCAACCAACAACAGAGAGGCCAGAGACATGTCCAAAAGTTGTACCCACTTGCCCTCCATCGTTCAATGTTGAAAGGGTACCATCTTTAGATCCTTGCCCGAAATATAAGTGTGTCCCACGACATGCAATATGTAACATAACACATAATACAATAGACACATTTGATGGGATTGAGTTCACACATGACCTGTGTAACCATATTCTAGCAAGGGATAGTAAAGAAAAGAAATGGAATATATCACGTAAGTAAGGATTTCTATAATTCAATTTATAATATGTATATGTGATCAATAATGATGTTGATAGATGTATGTAAGGATACAGGTACAGAAATACATCTTTTAGCAATTCTTACATAGCTTATAATACCTCATTTTAATTTCAGTAATGAAGAATTGTTCAGCAAAAGAATGCCCTCGCTTCTTGAATATAATTCAAGACTCATACAACTTCAAATTATATTCTGATTTGAGTGTAGAACTGAACGGTATTATTTATACATCTCATGAGGTAAGCAGTGAGCTCTTCTTGTGTGACAGTAAAAGATTCTCATAAAGATGTAATAAAATTGTTGGAGATGAAATGTGTATTTGCAGGAGTATTAAAGATACACATTTTTTATTGTATTATTTTTAAAACAACTGAGGCTCATTATTACTTCTCAATAATGTTTATAACAATTTTTGTAAATACTGTTCTTTTATGTGTTACAGACAAAACATTTAGGAAGGAAAAATAAACCATATGCAGTGTATCATGTTGGTCAGTCACTTATTTTACAATCTCAGCACTATGGCTTTTGGGTGATTTGGGATACCAACCAAAATTTAAAAATTGGTGTAAGTAATGAATAAATTCCTGCTTTGTATTGAAATTAACTAATGCATGGTACCATATCCAAAACCTTATTTCAATACCTTGTAATCATCCAAAATAATTAAATCCTACCTGCGAGCTAGCTAGATGATAATAACATGACATAAAACAAAAATTACAAAATTTAACTGTTATGTTCCAAGAGTAGCAATTTGCCAGTGAATATATACATGATCTTACTACATACTGGATCTAACATATAGCATGATATATGGATATCATAGCCAAGTGGAAAACCAGTTTGTCATCTACTATTATTTTTATTTCTCACCAAAAATTTTACTATACAGGGAGGAAATGACAAAACTTTAAAAGTTTACTTTTGAAGTTGTTCTGAGAAGAAATTCATTGGTAATCAGTCATTTCTTCCAATAATCTTATTTGCATGATTAATTTTGTCCAAGGGAAGTGAAATGTAGAAGTGAAATAGTTGATATTCCGTTGAGCATGCAATTGAGAAATGAATCAATTTAACAACTTTTGTGACAATCCGCCAGACAATTTAAAGTTGTGCCAAAAGAGTCATAATGAGTTCAGTGCTATCACAGAACCTACCTACCTACTTTTTGGAAAGACCCAATTCACACACTTCAATTGCTTCTTTATTTACTGAGTAAATGTTTCTTTCTAAATGAATTTATAACTTGCTTTTGCAACCAATAAACAATTTACAGGTTCCTGGATTGTTTATATGTTTATGAAATGTACATTTTTGCAAGCAAAGTAGTTTTTCAAACCAACTTTTGAACACATATAGCTCAACCATTTAAAATTCAGTTGAGGTTTATGGTTGTAGGGTGGAGCAGTATGTGTGCTTTCAAGAGTTTAATGTCAACAGAAATTTCATTAAATAATTCTCAAAATATAATTATAGTTTTAGATAAATAATATTAATATAGTCTTGGTTTCAGAACTTCAATTTAGCAACATTAATTAATTTCAAATAATTAGTTTTTTTTTTATTCTTTTTCTGAATACAATAAAGGACAATCAAAATGAATAATTCAAAATTTAAAGATACTTTCTACATCACCCTATTTATATGTTACAAAATTTCCCCTAACTAGAGCTCTTTTATTGAAAGTTTTCCTTTTCCATAATTTTTTCTCAAGTGTTTTTAGATGTTTGGTTTTTGTGACTGATACTCAACTGTGTTTTGGTTCTGTTGACTTAGATTGTCTTCTTTCCATCCAATCTTGAATAAATTTTTGGTACTGCATGTGAGTTTATTTAAAACTTACAAATACGTTTCCAGCAAATCAACTTTTAATTTTCTGAGATTAAAATTTCAAAAAGCATAGACTTTTCTTATGAAAACTCATAATATGACTCCATACTTGTCACACCCTCACCATTACTCAGAACGATCTCTTATCTTGCAAAACAATACTTTACAAAATTATACTTTTATCTACTCTACAAAACATATTTCTGGTCATTTTCACCATAACAATGCCATTTATAATACTTTTTCAGATGCAAATAACATGTAATATTATCACTTATTGTAAACACATTAAACTACATATTTATTTTTCAAAATATGTATATCAATGTCACATTGTAGCACTCTTTTTCACCAAAAACATATCTCAAGTTTAAATTTGATAAAGATATATTGAGACCCCTAACTTTTAACTTAGGGAGGGAGTTAAAATGGAATGTTCAACTCGGGGGATGTGTTTGTAAGTATTATGAGTTGTAACAGGGAGTTGGGTTAAAAAAGCAAATTTTTGTGAATGTATTTTTTAATGGCATCATACTTTTTTACTTCCTTTTTGTTCAAAGTTTAATAAGAAACTAATAAACCAACATTTTTCATATCATTCTTAATAAATAGATCTACTTAGTAGAAAAAATATCAGTATTACTGGATTGTAAAGTATGCTATTCAAATCATGATTTTCAGGTGATTGGGAAATTGTTTGGAGCAGTTGAAGGTTTATGTGGAACTTTAAATGGCAACCCTAACGATGATCGCACAACACCTTTAGGAAAAATTGTGAAGGGTAATGATGAATTTGCCAAAAGTTGGGTTATACCTGATGCTCCAGAATGTGAACCAACAGAATGCCCTATTCACTTACAAACTCAAGCTCAAGAAATATGTAATTCAATAAGGTAAGATCTATTCAACTGTTGTTAAATGTATTTAAAAGTTTGTTAGATAAAATTACCTTTCTCTGACGGCAATGATAAAAATTCATTCTACACATTGTCAGTGAGAAAACTGATATGCAAATTTAAATAACTGCCAATAGAGACGTAAAAAAATATGACACTCTTGACGAGCTTTAGAAGAATTTCTTTAAAATATTTTTGTTAAAATTACTAGCAGGGACAGTTTTCTTCCTTCATGCATACAGCATACACAGTACAGAAAAAGTATTGTAATGCTGTGGAAAAAATTATGCTTTTACAACAAACAAAAATTGGTAAGCCTTGGTAACGGAGAAGTAGATAAATTTTGTTCCTATAGTAAATTACTTCTTCTAACCTGTTGTGTAGTCAGGATCCATGTTGTGTGTGTAAATGGCGTTTGCATGTCTGTCTGTGGATCACACATGGCAGTGCCTAAACCATTCAGCTAATTTTCTCCAAAGTTGATATCCCTCAATCAATCTGAATGAACTCAAGACAAGATTGGAACAAAATGTTCTCAGCAATTATTTCAAAGTTTTGGATTTAACTTTGGATAGCATGAAGAACTCTTAAAGAAATGTCATGGATCTCATTTTTGTTGAAACCCTTGACGTTTTTTAAAATTGCAAAACCTCAAAATTTGTTTGGCATCTTAATTTATTTTTATTTATTTACTTCAATAAATGAGAAGAACCCTTTCAATTCAGGGAAAAAAATGACAAGTACAAAATATCAAAATTTCAAAAATGTAAATATTTTATAAAATTGCATATTTAAAGATTCTATTTAAAAAAAGGAAACAAGTGACCATTGGAAGAATGTACACAATATTCTGAAAGTCTTGAATAAATATTTGATTTATAATATCCTACAGCAACATTTGAACACGATCTTACTTCAAGATCGATTTTGATGAACATATTTCATTCAGAAAAAAATTCTATCTTTAACGTTGTAGTTGCAAGAAGATGACAAAAAATTCTGAATTTTTACAAGTTTCAAAAATATCTTCTTTTAACTACAATAATGAAGAAAGATTTTTTCCCTTAATGAAATCTGTTCATCATAAACAGATTTTCAAATACAATCATATTAATTTTTTTGAAAATATGAAGTTTTGCATGACATTTTAAAAAATTATTTTTTCTCAAAAACAGCTCCAATTTTTCTTTACGTTTTTTCCTCATATGTAAGAGAAAATGGTAAAAGAAGTGGTGCTGATCACATATTCATTGAACTATTGGAATTTTTGAAACATGCAAAAGTTCAAAATTTCTTTGGTGTCTTCTTACAACTACTACATAGAAGATAGAATTTTTTTCCTAATAAAATCTGATCTACAAAAATTGATCTTGAAGTAAGGACATGTCCAATTTTTCGAAAATATGAATTGTGTTTGCATGGAACATGGCAATTTTGAAATATTTTTAAACAATTATTTTCTCAAAAAGGGCTTCAAAAATTTTTCTTTACATTTCTTGCTTGTATGTAGCATAGAATGGTAAAGAAATTGGGACTGGTACCATTTTTGGCAAACTCTCTGAATTTTCAAAAATTGCAAATAAAAAATAAACATTGCAAAAGTACAGTATTGACGATAAAAAAATTTCCCGTAATGGAATCTGTTGGACGAAAATTAAATAAATCTCTTTAATATTTAGCTTCTATACATCCATGCCACTTTAACAAATTGGACTCAGTTTCCCTTTCAATGTAGAAAAATTAACTTTAGTAATTTTACAATTTTTGCTCCATCAAAGTTTTGGTGATCTTCAAGAGAGTCTTAGGCCAAAAGTGATTGAGAACCTTTGAATCCTTGAACATTTGTAGAAATTCTTAACAGAAAGACCACATTACATATGGTGATGAATTCAAAACCTCTTAGACCAAAATTACTTAAACTATTTAATTATTTGTTTTGTTACTTTACAACCCTGTCTTGGATTCACCTTTTCTTTTACTTTAGAAAAATTAACAGTAATGTTGGTAGTAATTTGGTGCAGTGTAAAAATATGCTTTTTGCAGGACAAGTTCTCTCAGCCGTTGTAATTCAGTACTGGACATAGAGCGATTTGTAGCTCGATGCATGGAATTCACATGCTCTTGTTTGTCGAGTACAAAGGAAATAGAAAAGAGTGCTCAAACATGCCGTTGTTCAGCACTTCAAGGTTTGGTTACTTCCTGTCAGTCAATTGATGCTGGTATTGACTTAACAGGATGGCGAACAGAACATGGATGCAGTAAGTAATATTATTAGCTGTTTCTTATTTGCATCTGCCATGAAAATTGTACGTAATTCTTATCTTGCAGTGGTGCAGTGTCCTCCATCTTTTGTTTATCACGATTGTTATCGTCACAAATGTGAACCATCCTGTGGTACTCTAAATGATGGGGAGTCATGTGACACTATATCTGGAACCTGTTTCTCAGGATGTTTCTGTCCTGATGGACTTTTACGTCACAATGATCGATGCATTTCACCTGATGAATGTCGTGATTGTAAGTTTTTCATTATCAGATGATATTCCTTATAAGTTTGATATTTCAGTTGTTTTAGTATTTCACAAATGGATTTGTTTTGCAGGTGTGTGCGACGGATTTGGTGATTCACAATACATGTCATTTGATCGTTCAAATTTTTCATTTAATGGAAATTGCACCTACATTGCTTCAAAAGATAATAACCATACATATCAGGTAATTATTTTCATTATGTGTTATTTATAAAATTGAAATTCACCACAAAGAAATTTGGTAGTATTTCAAGATTTTGATAACTTTGTAGAGGTGAAGACTGTTTTGTAAGTCACCTACATTATGAATTTAATTAATTTTGTCCTATTTAACAATAACACAGGTCTACAACATAAATCATCAGAATGTAATAGTAGTAGATAGTAATCATCAGAAATATAATCATATATTTTTCTGGATCAGTTTTTAACACAGTAGACGATTTTGTATTATTTATTGAAGATTTGTGCTATCACTGACTATTTAAAAAAATAGCCAGCCCATTTATTATGAGAGGAATTAGACTCATTTCATAGTTTTCTCATAAAGAGTGTTTGTAAAACTTGGACAAAAATGTGATGAACATCCTCAACTAGGAGAACTGCTTCGGGAACATTTAAATATAACATCCCATAGTAATATGCCCTGATGAAATAATTCACATATCTTCATGGTGCTGCTCCATTATTCTGATGTCTTGGACTCACTTTGTTCATTCCTCCTGTTACCAAGGGCATAGGCATGCAAAGCCTAAACAAGTAGAGCCAACTTCTTTTGTGGGCACTCTTATGCATTAAACTTTTTATTTATATCATATCACTTGAACAATAATTTTTAGTCTATTTTTGAAATGTTTTTTTCGATAATTGTCTGACTCTGCGTTTTTGCAGGATAGTTTAGTACATTTTTCAACATTTTTAACTGTTTTAGGCTGCTTTTGGTTTTTTTAATGCATTTTGAGGGCTTTCTGTGAAAGATCAAGTCTACATTGATCACCTTTTAAGTGTAGATTCAAACATTTCTTCATGTTTTTGCCTAAAATGTGTCCACTACACTACCTTTTCCAAATATTTTTGTAGATTATCAAAAATTTTGTAGACAATCAAAAATGTTTTCCCCACTTCATTTTTTTTATGTAAAACATTTCTTATAAATTCATGAAGTTTATAAAACAACATTTAAAAACCTACTCAATAAAGTCTCGCAACAGTCCAAATGTTCAGATACAATTTCAAGTAACACTGTAGCATTTAAATAATTAAATATACAATACATTTAAAATGTACAATTTTTTGCATACATGTACTATTTTTTTAAGAAAAAAAATTTATTGATTTTCCTAATTGTGAATTATTAGAAATGAACAACTTAAAAACATTTAATTGATTTATTTTGGAGAATATTTTATTCTAATGAGTTCATGTTGAAAAAATTTCCATCCACTTTCTCTCACCATTTCATCCTTGAGAAAATATGTGATTTTTATCTTGTAAGCATCTCTGTGACTAAAATGGTTTCTTCTTATTTAAATGTAATGGAAGATAATTGGGCATAAATGATGTTATATTTAATTGTGATGTAATAAACTATCTGAACTTTCTTTAAATTTTGCTAACAAATTTTAGGAATATGTTTTCATTGGCATAAATTGTTGGTTTATTGCCTATTTCACTCTATCACTTAATAGATTGGTTGCTCCAATCACCTTTGTAATCTTTCATAAATCAGATGGATGCAGTAAGATGGTTAACTTCATTACCTCTGGTACTATTTGAAGTTTAAACCAGTTAGCCAGCATCAGTATTATTTTCCCTTACTAACAGCACCTATTTTTTTATTAGGTCCTGGTGACAAATCGACAATGCTTTGATGAACCTACATCCACATGTACTGAGGCTGTGATAGTGCAGTATTTGAATCATTCAGTATCTGTGAAATATGAAAGAAAAACTGCTAAAAATCCTCAGGTAAAACGTTCTTGGCCCCAATCTCCTTTCCTGATTAGATTCATTATTTTCTTTTATAATCTTGAATTATCTTATAATTTATTTTTAAAAAATATTTGTGAAATATAACTATTAATATTTGCTCATTTCTTTACAGTTAATTACCTCGATAGATGGTAAATTAATTAATCGGTTTCCTTACAAAGAAAAACCATGGCTGTCACTTAGTTATGTAGAAAACTCTGAAATTACAATACTAATACATCCAATTCAACTAGAAGTGACATATATTTATCACAGTTATGCTTTCACTGTTCGGCTTCCATCCACCAATTTCAAGAATAATACAGAAGGATTGTGTGGTAAGATCCACTTGAAAGAAGATATTTCTTCCATTTCATTTTTTTCTTAACTTATATTTTAATCATTATATTTTATTTTCTATTGAGCTAATGTATTACTGGTGCACTAATACTGAAATCCTAATGCAGGCAACTGTAACAAGGATAAAACAGATGATTTCAAAACACCAAAAGGAATATTAACCAACAATACAAATGAATTTGGTCTCAGTTGGTTGCATCCTGTTTTGAATGAAGAACACTGTCAAGAAGTGACTACTGACATGGAATGCAAACCATTGCCTCCTGATGAGGACCCCTGCCTTCAACTTTATGACTCGCCTGTTTTCAAAAAGGTTATTTTATTAAAATGAATGTTTAATACTGGGTAGAAATCAATTTTTACAAATTGTATTTTTTCTCTTCAGTGTCACAACATTTTAGATCCAGCACCATATGTGGTTGCTTGCCAGCATGATATATGTCACAGTGTAAATAGAACTGATGCTGCATGTAGAGATATGGAAGCCTATGTGACTGCCTGTGAACGTGTAGGAATATGTCTGAACTGGCGAAGCCCAGATATTTGCCCTTTCAGTTGTCCTAAAGGTTAGGAAATTTTTTTTTAAAGCAAATTGGTTCATAGTGCAAGAGATGGAAAAATAAAATTTAGTTCCTCTTGTTTAGTAAACATTTTAAAAGATTTCCCAACATTTTTCTTTTAGGGAAGCAGTATCGTTCGTGTCAACCTGGATGTTCTGGAACATGTGAAAGCATTGGTAGTAGCTCAGCTAATTGTTCTTCTCTAGTGGCAGATGGATGTTATTGCCCAGAAAATCAGGTATAATATTTTAAAAATTATTTGATACATTACAAAAAACATTTAATACGTAACTATGAAATAATATAAGTTACGTTAAAATGATATACATTTTATACAGAATGATTTGCTTTGCTCACAAACTCTTTGCCAAAGTCTTCTGGATATTATTATCTTGTGTATTGAGGTATTATTATATTGGGTCTTCAGAACCAAGAAATCTCGTAGAAATTTTGCTGAAAAACTCTCCAGTAATGACTACAGTTTCTTTTTATGTCAGAACTTAATTTAAGTGAGCAGGCAAAGACAGCAAATCCTAGTGATGCATTTCATTTTTTCTTTGCTTAATAAGAAAAAACAACTTTTTTGTCCACAATGAAAAAACAAGTTAATATTCAGTTATTTGATAACAGAAAAATGATGGCATGTATCTGCGCCATCTTATAGTGCAGTTGCTGCACCAGTCTTAGTGCAGCAATATTTTGAGATGAGAGTTGTAATATGCAAGAAGTGCTTAACAGAAAGCCTATTCCAAACTAGTAGTTCAGAACATTCTGGTATTAAAAATACATACAAATATTTGTAGAAGTAACTGTGCATCTAAGAAAAAAATTGTAAAGGTTATCTAGTAACTAACTTATTGGTAAATAGTATTGGCAGGTTAAGTCAACCACCCTGTATAAGTGTTGACATCATCATTATGTACTGCAGAATGAAAGACCTGAGGCCTATTCCTATACGTACTATATAAGTAAAAAGTATAATATTCATTATAAGATACCAATAGTTTGTTGTAGCCTTCTGAACAACAAAAATCTATAAACTTCTACTTTTTTTGGTCATTTTATAATGACAAAAATTTGAATTTTTTTCAGGTACTGCTTGACAACAAATGTGTGAGTATATCAAAGTGTCTTCCTTGTGATGACGATGGTCACTTTGATGGTGACACATGGCAACAAGACAAATGTACAAACTGTACTTGTTTAGGTAAGTGCAGATTTTGATGTTTAATTCTGTTTCTTTGATTTACATTTCAAGAAACTAATTATATTTATTGAGAACTCAGTACATGAGCAAATGTTTCATTAATTACTGCAACTAATATTGTTGGGAAAACTAGGAAGCCGAAAGGAATGCAACAAAAAAATATGCCCTGATATTAAGACAATTTGCAAAGAGGGAATGATACCTGTTGAAGAGAAAGTATCAGAATTGGAATGTTGCAAGAAGGTAACTTGTGGTAAGTGCGTATTTATTATCACACCAGCCTGACTCCAGGCCTACAAATGCCATTAATATAAACAAGTCTTGCATCCATCAGTAACTTCATTATTTTACTTTCAGTGACCTTATCAGTTAGTATTTCTAATATAATTTGTAAATATATGCAAATAGTAATTTATTGTTTCCTCTTAAAAATGTCAGTTAATTCGTGCAAAATCACATTTTGATTCTAAAGTTTTAGAAAACCTCTTAAAACAACATGTAATTAATTGCTCTGTAATGTTATTGTACATTAATAAACATGTATACTCTTATTTTAGTTCCAGCACCACCATCTAATGAAACGACTTGCCCACCTCCCCAAATTCCATCCTGCCGAGATGATCAAGATGCTACATCAATTGTTGGAGCAGATGGCTGCACAAGAATTGCTTGTGGTAAGTTCAAAATCAGTTGTTCTTTAGCAGTTAGTAGTAAGTAGAAATATAATTCATTGATTCAAGTTTTGTGTTTGTAGTGTGTAAACCGTGTCAAAAAAACAAAACAAAAGTTTGGCTACCAGAAGATGAAGGATTTGAAGGAGGGGAAGTAGAAGAAAGTGTAGAGGAAGTGGAAGAAGAGAAAGAGTTAGGAATTAGAATAGAAATTGATAATTCAGGCTGTTGCCCAAAGAAAATTAGAAAGTGTTATCCAGAGGACTGCCCTCCACACTCCTGTTCATATCCTTTTGTGTCAAGAAAGAAATCAACAGATTCATCCAAATGTTGTGAAGACCAAGAGTGTGGTGAGTTTAACAGAAAGAATATACTTATAAACTGTATGTAATAATAATTTATTGAAGAAAAATTTGTGTTAAACAGATTTGGTTGTATGATAAATTCCCCTTAATCAAAATACTACTTTTTTAAATTCAAAAAGTACATTTTTATTTCAATTTGGTTATTTTCATCAATAGATCATCATCATTAACTGACCAGAAATTAGGCTCTATAGCCTGTTTCTATTGGTTTATTACAGTATTCTTGGTAAATTCTTAGTCTTCCAAGTGTTTCTGCTTTTGCCACCACTTTAGTGGTCTGCTTCTATCTCTGATCCCTAATGGTTTGTACTTACAGATTAATTTTGGAAATCTCTTGTTGTTCATTCTCTGTAAATGATCTTTCCATCTCCTTTGAGACTGTGCTGTCTCTTGTACTAAACATTTGGTTTTCAATTTCTTTCTGATGTTTGTATTTCTTAGTCTGTCTCTTCTTGTGATTCCCATGAGGTGTCTCGGAAATCTAATGTGTGCCACCTGTAGTTTTTATTTGTCTCTCTCTTTTACTACCCGTGTTTCAGACATGGTTCTAGGTTTAGTAGCTATATTGTGGAGTTTCAGTTTCCTTTCATATGAGGATTGGTGATAATACACATCCTTGCCTTAAGCCACTGTTAGTTGTTATTGCTGCCAACATTTTCCCCCTCTCTTAACAATATTTTAATTCTTGAGTTCTTGAAGAGACAGGATTGCATTGAGTAACTGATTTAGAACTTTCACCTCTTCTAGTATTTCCAAGAGTTTCTGTCTATTAACTTTGTTGTGAGCCTTTTCGTAATCAATAAACATTATAAAAGTTGGTAGATTCCTTTCCCTTCTTTTCTCTATTAGCATCTTTAATGTAAAGATAGCATCTTTAGTGCTTCTACCCTTTGGAAATCCACACAGCTCTTCTCCCATGAAATTCTCACATATTTCATTGAGTCTGTTCCTTAGCATGTTTGCATATAGCATAGAAGCTGTTGATAGAAATGCAATGCCCCTATAATTGTCACATATCTTCTTTGAGCCCTTCTTGTGAATGTTAATAATCAAACCCTCTTGCCACACTTTGTTAAAAAGTTCTAACAATATTTCTTTCACCTCATTCTCTTCATATCTTATGAGTTCTATGTTGAGCACCATTCTTCTTTTAGTAGTCAATTGAATTTATTATGTTTATGTATATGCAAACTTGTCTTTTTCAACATTTTTGGAAAATTAACTTTTTGAGATTTTTTTTTACACCAGACAGTGTTAAGTTTTATTAATTAAGTACCTGACACAATTCTTGCTGTTTTACCTCCTGACTCATCTTTTTTCACCTAGTATCAAAAAATTTATTTGCTCAAATATTTCCAGTTGTGTTTTGAAACAATATTTCATTGCAAGAAATTATTACAAATGCTCTAAAGAGTGGAATTTGTATCTCAGAAATGCCAATTTTGAGGCTCCAATTGCCCCCCCCCCCCCCTTCCGACCTTTTATTTTCAATGATATGTTTTGAACTTTTCTACTAAACAATTCATTTCAGTGCCGCCACCGAATTCCTGCCTCATTGAAGACAAAAATACTGGCGAAATCATAGTAAGAAAGGTATGGGAATCACAAATATTAATGAAATGTAGATATTGTTTTGTACTGTTTATTCTAGGTGACAGAGTTTATCTTGTTGAACAGGTTGGCTCGGTGTGGCATGATGGTCCATGCACTACATGTGAATGTAAAGCAGTTTCTGGAGTGCCAGAGAGTACTTGTAATAAACAAATGTGTCCTGCAGCAGATATAAATCCCAACGTTACTGAAAATTATGTAATAGATAGTAAAGTAACTCCAGGAGAATGTTGCCCATCGATTGAACGCACTGCATGCAAAATAAATGGAACGATTTTGGAGGTGAGTAAACTCTTGTGAAGTGCTGTAATATTATGTCAACAGTGGTAATTTTTTGTTGTTCAATAACTACATGTTTATATATTTAAATATGTGAGATAAATATTGTGTAATCTTGTAATCTATTATTTAATTTATTCAATTAATCTTAACGTTATATCTGCCCCTTATAGCATTATTTCTTTTTTGCACTATTTGTCAAGGGTGTAGAGATTATTTGCAGAAACATAATTTTTCTAATGATTGTCTATGAATGCTGGATGGTTAGTATTGTTTTTTTTGTTGTTCTTTTTTTGGTTTTGTTTTTTCATTTTTAAAATTTGTTTTGGGAATCAAAATGATTCCCAAATAAAATGACTGCAAAGTTAAGGGCAGTAGAAAAATAAAACAGCAATGGCAAATGAAAAAGTTTCTTTTAAAACCAAAATTTCTGAACACCTCTGTGAAACTTTTCTGAAACACCGCCCCTGCAAAAAATTTTTTTTCTTGGAATGGGCATTGAAATAACCCGTTTATTGTATGTGAATCATACACATAACAATAATCACACCTTTCTATGACCATTGATCTGCTCCTTAATAGCAGCTTTCTTCATATATTGTATCCCTTTTAAGAGACTATCTTCATGAAAATTGTAAGAATACAGAACATTTAATTTTCAGTTGTAGTTAAAATGAAAATGAAAATTGGAAATGTTGTGAATGGCACTAGTGTGTCAAGTCCTGTGCCTGAGCTTTAATCCTCAAGGAAAACAGGAGGCAGTGTGTGTGTGTGTGAGTGTGTGTGTCAGAAATCGTGAAACAATATACCAAAGACACCAATAAAATTGCACTCTCGCAAGATTATTGATTGTCTCCATTTCTTACAACATTCAAATGGACTTATGCGTTTCATACCTAATCTATTAGAATCTCTTGCTGGGTCCTCAGAAAACAAAGCAATTTGGAGGAAGTTGCCATTCCTTTCCTAATCCAGTAACAAAGGTTGAATGTGCCTACTGGCCACTGGCATAGAAACCTTTCACAGCACATATGCCATTTCTCAACATCACTCACTTTCCAAATGGTTCCCTATTGCCTCAGCCTCAGCAAGTGCCTTTTTCTGCATTTCTGACCGGGAGGTCCTAGGATTTCAGTGCCGATAGCGCAAGCTAGAAAACTGGGTAGAATTAAATCACAGCCTGGAGAAGAATTCTAGTGGCCAGCTGCTCTGATCAGTAGTTTTCTGTAGTTTCCCCAATCAATACCAGAGAAATGCTAAAGCAGTAACCTAACCAATAGTCTACATGCAATCTTCCGCTTCTC
This sequence comes from Gryllus longicercus, assembly GCA_038098605.1. NCBI lineage: Eukaryota > Metazoa > Arthropoda > Insecta > Orthoptera > Gryllidae > Gryllus > Gryllus longicercus. Next base: position 1,290,585 of record JAZDUA010000217.1, read on the forward strand.
TCCCTTTACACACATTTACTACATGAACTACACTAATTACTTCACATTTCAGGTCCATAGAGCTTGGCCCTGAGGGAAACACCTGGAGGGAAAAAAAGCTGATGTAGAGGTTGGCACTCACCTTCCAGACGAGGAAGAACATTTCTACCTCCTGGGACAAAACATGCATTACACTCAAAGAGATATATTACCTCAGTAGGACATGCTCAGAAACAATACTCACTCATTCATGAAGCTACTCTTTCTCTTGCCTCTGCTGAGAATTAAACCTGGGCACAAGCACACATAAGCCTATTGGAGACGTTATTCTTGCAAATTCTTCTTATTTCTTTTGGTCGATTCCTTTTTTGGTTTCCAAGCATCTCTGATCTTTCAACAACATTCTTTTGAAGAGATCATCATCCTAAACTTCAGATGTTAGGCATATCACCTGGGCCTGTTTGATCTTGGTGGTTATTGCTTGAGATGTTCTTGAGTGTTCAATTTCTTCTCTGACCTTCCTGTATCTCTTTATCCTAATGGTTTTTACTTAAAGGTAGCTTTTGAGACTCCTTCCTCTTTATTTCTGTGTATGTGGGTGAGCAATTTCCTCTGGTTCTCTTTTGTATCTTCTTCTTGAAGATGTTACCTCTCAAAACCTCCATTTAACTGAGCTCAAATTGTTTATATTTCAGTTACATCTTGATGAATTTATGAATATAATATATTAACTTCCTTCCTAAACTATTATGCTAAATATAATATTCACCTAATGTTTTTCTATTTTTTGAATGTTTCTTTCTTTAGCCTGGAAAAAATATCAAGCAGATTAAACCAGACCACTGTATATCCTACCACTGCAAAATTATGGAAAAGGGAGTTATTGAAAAAGTATCAGAAATTGAACGTTGCAACACAAATTGTAAATTGGTACGTACCGCTTAATTCTTTCCAGACTTTTTTGTAGCTCTTAGTTTTTCTTTTGGTATTCAGAAATATTTTACTTATTTTATTTCACAAAGCTTGTGAAATTAGTCCAAATACAGTGTGAGAAAAGACCGTAAATTACTTCTCTATCTTAATTGATAATACACAATGTATGTATATAGAATAAACCTTGCTTAATATAAAATTTCATTTTAGAAACTTTTTTTTTTTTAATTTCTAAAATTTCATTCAAATATTGAGAAAGGAGAACTAATTCTACCAACTATTCTCATTTCAATATCTTAATATTAATCATTTTTAAAATTATCAAAACAAATTCATAACAAGAAATTTGTTTATAATAAGTTGTTTCATTTTTGATGAACAATCTTTATGAAAGAAACAATCATTCTTTTTCTTAATACAATGCACTTCAAAAACAATGATATATAAGGCAAAATCAAACTCATTTTTTCAAGGGTTGGAAATATGAGAAACAAGAATCCAAAGCAAGACAGTGTTGTGGAGAATGCAAACCTATAAGTTGTGTTCACAATGGAAACCTCTATCGTCAAGGTGAAAAATGGAAGTCATTAGATGATTGTACGGAATATTTCTGTTTACTTATTAATGGCACAGTAAGTTTTTAATATTCAGTGTAATGGACTAATAAATTTATACTTTATACAAAATATAAACATAATGTTTGACTTCTAGGTACAAATTGACTCGGTGACTGAATCGTGTCCTGAGCTGCCAAAAGAAATGAAGGAAGATTATTTAATTGTTGAAAAGAAAGTTGAAGGTAAATGCTGTAAATCTCCTGAATTTAAGGGTTGCAAGTATAAAGGTGTCATTTACAAGGTGAGTTAAATGTGAAGTTAATTTAAAAAGTGTTACATTTCAGACATTGTAAAACTCAAATTAAAATTCTAATAGATTTGAAGTTTTAACATTATAACTTCCACAAAGTTCCTCTTTTTGCCCATTAAATTTTTATAGTTTTTGGGAAGTCTTTTTCAATATTTAAAAAATTATAAGTTACGTTAATAAAATAAAATGATTAACTTTCAAAACATCCATAGATATTTGAAAATATTTTAATGTTAATGTATTTGCAACCACTTAGCATTGTAACTTTATTGAGGTTATTCTTAGAGCACAGTTAAATAATTATTGTTGAAGGGATAATTTATAAGCGCACAACACATTATTCTCCATTATCATGTTGACACAACAGTAACCTCTATCTTGAAATCACCTCTCTTAAGTATCAACAAGAACCAGTCAAGTCATTTGAACCAGTCAAATTACTGATTTCTGATAATTTTTGTCAGTTCAAGTAGAGTATGGTCAGTATAAGTATGTATATGAGTAGTATATGTATGAGTGGTGCTCTCAAAATCATTGTTACTGATATATTAGTATTGTGTGCTATACATATTGTTAAATGAACTGTAGCCTAAATATTATGGTTTATAAGCATTTACAAGTTTACACAAGTCCTGCAAAGATTTGTAGGAGGTTTAAAACATTGGCACATATAAATCTGAACGTAAGCATTATTCATTACAGCTACAAATAACTTTATGATTTCACACTTATCTACAATATTCTGCATTCTTGGTGATTTTATTCAAACTTGTTCTCAAGAACAATAATTTACTCAATATTAAAAGCAAGATTGGTGTCCCAATATGCCTTCCTTTTAAGTCAAATTTTACCACATATTCACAATTGTAGAATACATTAGCTCTGAAGAATATTGTAATGCAATCATAGAATTCTTACATTTTTGTATGTGTAAACTATATATACTTAAAAGTCGATAATGATAAAGTTGATGAATAATAAAAACTATAAATAATTAACAGACTTCAAAACAAAGTCAAAAAATGCTACAGTACATTTCCCTAATAGGAGAACTTTCATTTCATGAAATTAAATGTTACAGGCTGAAGATACATGGACATCAACAGAAAACCCTTGTGCAAAATATACTTGTGAACTCTTATCTAGTGGTCAGCTCATTAAAAAGGAATCGATTGAAACATGTTCGACAAATTGCAGTCAAGTAAGCAGATTTTATTGTCTCAATGTAAATAGGAAAATTGAGAGATTTACTCAAATATGTGGAGTAGTAGAGATAGTAATGATGAGGAACCTACAAATAAGGCCACAAGGAACCAAAAGGAACACAAAGGAGATAATGTCAAAAAATTACAGTTGTGCAGGTTTTGAAGAAGAAGAAAAATACAGCTTTATGGTGTTTATGTCATTTTTTACAGTACAACTAGCAGTACCCCTACCAAAGTGTAAAGAACTAGAGGTGCTACAGAATGTCACATGCTTTCCCGTATTAGTTTTCTATTTCCTTTGGTTTCGGCTAGCTATTCGAACTTGCCGCATACCCACTCTTGCCAACTGCCGTCTATTGCCGCCCAAAATACTTTTTTTTTTTTAATTCTTAATTTTTTTTGTTTCCTAATTGTAGAAAGTAAGTATTAATTTTAAAATATTAAAGAAAAGTAAAACCTCGTTCTGAATGGCACTTCTATTTAAAACATTTAGAGCTATTTTTAAGAAAATGGCGTTTAAGCGCTAAAGTAAATTCTAATTTGAAGCTCTTTTTCACAGATAATTTTTGAGTTTTCGAAAAACTTCATTCGAACTCATTTGAAGCACTTTAACTCACAAGTACAATAGTATTTACAAATTGCTGGAAATGTGCATATTAACGGCGTGAGATCTTTCAAAGAAATTACATTTGTGTAATTTTTGAACGAACAAAAAAATACCCCAAAATGAATTTTTACGTCACAGTTAGAGTGCAATTAGCACTACCGGTTCGAAAAGTTTGAAAAAATTATTTAGAGCCTTTTTGCGAGGAAAAAAAAGCCGAAAAAATTTAAACTTTTGTAACTTTCAAAAATTTCAAGTTAACAGTAAAATTCGGACTAATGCCATCTTTAGAATAATTTTTGAAAAAATTCTGGGAATAGTTTAGACGCTAGTGTTGAAAGATTGACAGACAAACCGGGGGGGGGGGGGTTACTATTCGGGGAGGGGTGCAAAAACGTGCCTTTCCGTTGAAATCCGGAAATCAGTTTTCCGCAGTATTACATAACTTACTCTATACTATATTTTCCGTATATACGTACGTATACGAGGAAGTAAAACTAATCTCAGTCGGGCCACACGAGAACCACCCACTTGCCTGCATCGCTCCCAGGCCGCCCCTCCTACCTCTTCAGGTGCGTTACACTGCGCGAGCGAACGCTTCCCAACGAACAATTCTTCTCGTTCGCTCGGTCGGTGGCATAGAGGAGAGATACACTACTACTCTCTACTCTATGGTGGGAACCCGAGCGAATAGTGACGTTCGGACGGGATCGGTTGGCGGAAGCGAGCGAATGTTCGCTCGGTACGTTCGTTCCGCGTAAACGAATGCAGACGCCGAGCGAACACATTCGCCCGAAGCTGAGAGGTTGGGGGCGCGGTCGAACATTTCAATTCTACCTGCGAACACGTTGGCGATTGGCGCCAATTTCAACTGTTTTGTGAGCATAAAGGCGAATTGTGCAGTTTGTAGTTTGCGTAGAAAAAGTATGAAACTTTTAAATGATAAGTTCAAAGGTAGGAAAAAAGAAAGTAGGTCCGGCACGGGGGAAGGGGTATTGTAATTTGCCAAATATTACTTTACGTCGCGACTATTCATCCAATTTGAACGATTAATACGACGTTGGATTCAGGAAGCACTTCACCATCGCGCTATAAGCCCACATTTTTTTCATTTCTTCCTGGAACTATTAAAAAAATTCACATCTCATTTTTCAAATATTTTCTAAGGGGCTTCGTAGCGTAGATTCTGTATTAAATACAAATCAGAAGCAGTTTACTGAATGAAAATCAGATCACTTTTTCAGACGTTATTAATAAAGTACATCTGGATTACTTTGGTGCTGCTACGTGGCGACGACAAATTCAACTATACTTGGATTTTTATTTATTATGATCGCCAGTACTGGCGCGATCATGCAACATCTAGCCGCACGACCGAGAAAGACTTGAAATACCGACAGATATTCCATCACGCCAAGAAATAAAAACCCAATATAGTGTCGGTATATTTAGCCACGAAGTAACTTGGGTCTCGGGATTGCAGTTATAAGGGTATATATAATAATCAGATAACACGACATTTTACAACAAAAGCTCCGAATATTTAGGTGCCTTTCGCATTAGTGAGGATTTAGTGTAATATGGAATGTCGCTGGTTGAATGTCACTCAGTGTTGAGGAGTTTAAATTTTTTGAAAAAAAACTTATCTTTAAATTTTGGGGAGGGGAGATCGGTGAAAGTAAGAGTAAGGGGCCCCCAAAGCTGTTAAAATGGCCCTGAATGTAGGGAGGCGTACGTGGCTTTGAAATAATACCATGAGGTATATGGGCACATTCATTTCCTTCAAAGCGCGCGGACACAGTTATTTTACAAGGACGCGGAGCGGTTGTGGTCACGTAATCGTAACCGTAAATTATTCTAATTTTTCTTTTACTTACTTTCGTTTCCTTTTATATGTGCTACATTTTTTTTTACAAAGGCATAACTAGATTTTTAGGCACCCATGGCAAGCATAGACTTTGCGCCCCTGACAGGTTACTTGAAATCAGGATTGTTATTTGTTTTAACTGAGTACCGGTATACTCTAAATAGCACCCCTAGTGAATAGCGCTCATGGCACGTGCCATGACTGCCATACCATAGACACGCCTCCGTTTTTTATAATTATAAATAAACTTTCCCTATAATTTTCTATTTCAATTTTGTTTCCTAGTTTACAGACTATTGCATTGTGATACATTGGCTAGCGAATTCGCATGGCAACTTGAAACCAATAAATATCTCCACATTCTTTGCATGCCATTATACTGAAGATTTTTCCTCACGCCTCTGGTAGGAATCAGTTGATGACGGTTTCATCCAATCGGAAGCTTGAACGCCACCGTAGCGACGCCACCACGGTGATGTTCAAGCTCCCGATCAGCTGATTCCTGCCAGGGGCAGAGTTGGAATAATCGCAGATAGATATAGATAGAATACAAAGTTCATTCTGAATTTAATTTTTTTCTTCATTGTTAAGGGATGGATATACAAGCCTTCATCTTCAGGTAGAATTTGTTGTGGTCGCTGTGAGCAAGTGGCTTGTGAGTTTGAAGGAAGAATATATGAACCTAATTCTACGTGGACATCACTCGATGGTTGCACCAATTACACTTGCGCTGTCACTGCCACTGGCAAGGTATGATCAATATCACTAAATGCTTCTGAATAACCTTATGTTATTAATTTAAATAAAATAAAAATAATAATACTGACGAGGCATTCACTATTTTAATAATAAAAGGGAAGAAACCTAATTACAAAAGTATTTAATTTTGAGAGAAATAATTATTGACTTTGTCTACTTTTAAAAAATGTATACTAACTTAATTAGATTGTATTTCTTGAATTCTTCCCAGTAATTCTTCGAATATCAGTTTCTTTTATAAACAATTTAATGGAACAGTTTTCAGCCTCATATCAATTAATTAATAATTGGTTTTCAAATAAGAGGTGTGTTGTTCAACACAATCTAACGACGCTTCAACAGCACATATGCTACTTTCTCGCATAATTTCTTACTTTTGCAATTCGAAAATTCAGAGAGTTGAACGAAAACTGGACCCGTGCCTTCTTTTAAGCCCGCTTTTTTTCCATCAGTGAAAAAAATTGTAAAGCAAAATTTGAAGCAGTTTTTGAGAAAACGAACTTTTTATTGATAGCATTAACTTCAAGCAAAAATTGCGCGAAAACGAATTGCATTTTCTAACTAGTGCTAAACAGCATATACATTCTCGTACTATTTATTAATTTGTAATTTTCGAAAATTCAGAGTTCACCGCAAATGAGACCTGTGCCATTCTATTAAGCGTTCCTTATTCTACCCGTGGGGGGGAAAATGGAGATGTTTCTGAGACTTTTTTTTTAAAACTTACATTAATTTCAAGCACAAATTACGCAAAATCGTATCTTTGTAAAAAAATTAAACACGCTCTTTTTTAAAGAACAGATTTTGTATAAAACAATAATCACTATTTTCAATTTTGTAATTTTTAAATGTTAAATTTTACAATTGACGAAAAAAAAGAGTCCGCCGGAAATGAGATTAGCACCAATTTTTACCGTTTTTTAATATATGAGGCGAAAATTTAAAGAAAACATTTCGAGACGATGAGGAAAAAATTGTTTTTAAAAATCAAAAATTGCCTAATTTCATGCAAAATTACACGAAAACTATTCATACTTTCGAAAATTTGTAGATGGTCTTATTTCAAGATGTCTTTAATGAACATATTTTCTTAAGAGGGCAGAAACTACCTTCAATGTTGTAGTTGGAAGAAATTGCTGAAAAAAAAACTGAACTTTTGCAATTTCAACGAAAATGAGACTTGCTTCATGCCCTTAAGCGCTCTTTACTATATCCAAGGACAAAGTTAAATAAAAAACAAACAATTGTGGAACCTTTTTGAGAAAAATTTGAAAATTAAAATTTGTTCATGTAAAGTATCCTCCAAAATCAAAATACTTGTATCGGTTTCACACTCAGAGGGCCTTGAGTTCATTTACTTCATTCGGGAACATCAATTTTGGAGAAAATCTGTTGATCGGTTTAAGCGCTAGCGTTGCCAACGGACAGACATGTTTTGCCGTCAATCGATTTTTTGGTATCAAGGACCCATGAAACATGGATTCCGACTTCATAACGAGTTAGAGGAATTAATTTACTATACACAGGAACAAGATTTATCAATTTTTTCGTTACCAGGGCCCGGCAATACCGCCGTTTCCGGCGCCATTCGCCGTTTTCCGGCGCACGATTACAATACGTTCTCATTGTGCGACGTAAGGGCGAGGAAGTAAAAATTATACATGACCTTCTTCAAAGAACTGAGTTTGTAGTTTTGAAATGTTAAAATTTTACAATTTTCGAAATTCAGAGTTCGGTGGAACTGAGACTAAAAAGCTATTTTTACACCGTACTCTAATATACACGTAGAGAAAAAAATTGGAATAGTTTTTGAGAAAATAATTTTAAAAATTGCCTATACTACACCCAAAATTTTGCGAAAACGGTCATATTTTCAAAAGAATGCACATGACCTTATTTTAAGATCTGTCGTTAATAATCAGATTTCATTAAGGAAACTATCTCTATCTTCAATAACGTAGTTATAGGAAGGCGCCGGGAAAAAAAACTTTTGCATTTTCGAAAAATCCGGGATTTTAACAAACACCAGACCTGCACGATTCTCCGGAGTGTCCTTTTTACTATCCGAGAGCAAATTTTAATCCTAAAACTTGGAACCATGTTTTGGGAAATATAAACAAATGGTTGAAACTTCGTATAAAGTACTCCCAAAATTAAAATATCCGTTTCAAACTCAGAGGGCATCGGCTGAAAAAATGAAAATCGGCTGAATAGCTGAAGCGCTAGTTCACAATAGGACTGATGTTTTGCAGTCAATCGATTTTTCGATATCGAGGATTCACATAACACGAATTCTGACTACACAATGTATTAGAGGAAGTAATGTGCAATATACATACAGAAACAAGATTTATTCACTTTTTCGTTACCACGACTCGACAAAACGATTTTCTCTCGAAAATTCGTCTTTTTCCGGCGCACGATTACTACACTTTCTCTTCTGACAAAGCAAGCTCACGTGCAAGGCACAATAGTAGCATGTTAAATGGTTTTGCCTCCTCTAAAAAAATATTTTGGGTTTCATGAAGCAGAGGAGATCCAACAATATTCTTACTCATCAGCTAACTGAGATTTGTACTATATTTACAGTATCAAATAGAAAGTACTTCTGAACAATGTCCATCTGAGCTCCAGTTGAGTTCATGCCCTAAAGATAAAATTTACCAGGATAAATGCTGCAGAAGATGTATGCCCTCTCCAGAACCATCAAGTAAGTTTTCTATTACCTTTGATAAGAATTAATCAAACATTTGCCAAAAACAAATTGGGGAAAAAAATTCTTAATTTTACAATGTAAATCTGGAATAGACAATCATGTCATGCATGCATAACATTGGTTTCAAGCAAGATAATATACATCTATTAAACAATTTAAAGTACTGAATTGGGAGTTGATGTAGCTCATGCAAACACAAATGCCTTGAATTTTTTTTTATTATATTATTATAAATACTAATATTCTTTATATTTCTAAAAATAATATCTTCTGCACACAAAAATAAATGATTGTTGAGAATTCTTGTAATTTCTCAAAAGTTAAAAAAAAATAATCAAAAAACTGCTTTTATTTAAATTTGAAGATGGTAAAACACTATGACCTCTAGCAACTGAATTGGGTAGAAGTAACATTTGCCAATTGACACTGATTTTGTATTTTGTGATCACTCTCATTCACAACATTTACAATAATTGCAATATTAAAGTACAAACACTGTAATAAATGCATTATAATTAGACTCATCTTTTTTTATGTCTTCTATGATGGAATTACTGTCTGAGCAGTAATGAAAGTGAAAAAAGACAGTGAACTCTTTTACTGTCTTCAACCATTTTTTTCTTTGTTGCAATAAATTTTCCAATCTTTCTTGGACTTTCTAAAATTTAGTGTAAGGCATCATAGCCTTTTGTAGAGACCAGCACTTTTAAGAATAAGTTTACAACCTTTAGTGAATGTCTAAAGTGGAAGAATACAAACTTGTTTGGTTTTTTATAACATTCTCATTGTATACGAAAGTCTTATTGGACAACTGGTAACAGATATTGTTAGGTCTTTTCCAGCATGGAAATGTTGCTGGCATTTGGATGCATCTGTGAGAGAGACTAAGCATATTCAACCTCTGTAAATGTTTCATTTAAAATCATTCAACCTTCTAACTTAAGTTAAAAAATATTAGCAAATACTAATAGATAGAATAATATCAATTCACGTAAAACCACCATTTTATACTATTAATAAAACGTCACTTTTACTAATATTAAACAAAAGAGACTAAGATAAAACACAAAGGAAATGTGTTTTAGTGTAGTGGCCTTTCTTCCAATATTTTTAAATTACAATTTTCAATTAGGATACATATATCATCAGCAAAGTGCAAATATTCACTAATTAGCTATTACATTATCACAATCAGAACCATTACCACCTAGAATGTTTAGGCCCATTGAAACATGGCCACTCAACAAAACACTAATTTAGTGGGGTTGCAGAAGGTATCCTGGGATATCTGAAACCACAAAAATAACAGCAAGGCCACCATTTGGTGAACAATGCAGAACAGTTTACAAAGAACAATTTTTGAATTGACAAAGGTGGCCCAAGAATATTCCATGAAGATAGCAGTTCGGAAAACAAAAGTTATGACAATACCAGGCAAGGAACTAAGGAGAGCCAAAATAGTAATAAGTGGAAAATTAGTAGAACAAGTAAAAAAAATGTTCACACCTTGGAAATATCATAAGTGTATACAATCAAACTCAGAAAGACATAAAAAACAAACTTACAGCTACAATAGAATAGCTAAAAGTTACAATAGAATATGAGGAACAGTTAAGAGACACTTTGGCACAGACATGGACCTGAAAACAAAACAAACTCTACAGTATAGCTGCTACACCTAGAATCATGTATGGCTCTGAAACATGAGAAATTAAAGAGAGAAAGAGAGGCGAACAAATCTACAGGTAGAACTTATGAGATTTCTAAGACACCTCATGGGAATTACAAGAAGAAACAGGCTGAGAAATAAAGACATCAGAAAGAAATTGAAAACCAAATATTTAGTACAAGAGATAGAACAGTCTCAAAGGAGATGGAAAGATCATTTACCGAGAATGAACAACAAGATATGTCCAAAATTAATCTGGAAGTACAAACCATTAGGGATCAGAGATAGAGGCAGACCACTAGAGGTGGCAACAGCAGAAACACTTGGAAGACTAATAATCTACCAAGAATACTGTAATAAACCAATGGAAACAGGCTGTAAAGCCTAATTTCTGATTGGCTCATGATGTTGATGATACAAGACAGTGGTGAAGTGGTTGCAACTCACTTCTAAAATTTTAACCTCAAATGTTCATTAGGTTTCATATCAGACTATTTGGAGGCCAAGGGATTAATGTATTTTCACAAATAATGTTCCACGAAGCAATCCTTTACAATCCTGGCAGTGTAGCACAACACATTGTTCTGTCGGAAGTTGCCATTACTGGCAGGAAATACTGTCAGCATGAACAAACATACATTGCCCCTAATAACATCCAGAAACCAGTTAACCAGGATTGTACCAGACTTCAGTGCTGCCACAAACTATTATTCAATTCCTAGTATCTCCTTCCGATTTGTCTCCACTCAATAGTGCAAGCTGGTGTTGTAGCCTTCAACGATAACTAACGTCTATTGTTGATGTTGATGTGATGTTTCCAGCATTCATAAGACCAGGTGATCCTTTACTAATAATTATGATGACTTTCTGTCCACTTCTCATGTTGCTGTTGGTAGTGTGCAGTGAGTAAAGAAGCAAAAGAGCCTGCAACAACACTGAAATGTTCAATGGGCTGAAAAAACATGGTCTTGGGTACCAATATTGTATCTATGTGTGATTTTTTGAACAGCAGGCCTACAGTCAAGCCTTAAGTGGCTCGTTGGTTATCGTGCTTGCTTTCCTTGGCACAACCCCGGGTTTGATTCCCGGCTGGGGCAAAATTGCAACGGTGCAATTTCCTTATAAATTTCCAGTATCTGCAGTAATTATTGTGTGACGATGCGAAAGCCCACCCACAAGTAAAGAAGACCATATATTCGGTGAAGGGATGTCTTCATGCTAACCACGCAAACCCCTTATCCCATGGTCAAGATACTGGGCCACCGCAGGCTGGCCATGGCCCGTATCAGGCTGTCGAGCCAACGCAGGCCTAGAGTTGTTCCAAACCAGGTGCAACAGCCTCTGCTATCAACATCAACGCTCTGTTGCCAAATATGGATGACTGCCATTTTTTTGCTTCTCTAGTTTGAACCTATTCTGATACATGCTCACAAAAGCAGCACAAGAGAATAAAACAAGTTGGAGATGTGTTTGTACCAAAATACTGCACATTCACATCTGACCTCTGTCAAACTTAAATAGACTACATGCTTTCCCTTTTTTTGATGCTGTAAATTCTTCTGACACTTTAAGAGTGAACTTATGAAGTTGCTCTAGGTAAATCATATTACCAGCATGTCACGTGTGTTCCAGATCTTTTTTTTTTTTTTTTTTTTTTTCCCCCATAAATAGTGTTTCTTTTAACAATGTCAATTTCTGTCAATTTCAGTTAAAGAATGTCAATTAAAGGAAATAACAGCATCCGATAGCTTTATCATCAAAGAGAAACATGGCAAGCATGAGGAATGTATAAATACACTTCAAGATGGATTTGCTGAATGCCAAGGAGCATGTTATTCTGAAACAAAATACAGTTCAGGTATGTTTTTCCTTCTACATATTTTGATACCAATAGTTTATTCTGTAAATATACATTTCTTATGGTATTGAAATTATTGTAAATTAACGCTTAACATCACCATCAAAAATATAAATAACTGACCTAAATCGGTTTGCAACTTTACTTCAAAAACATCACAAATGGTTTCTAAAAATTAACTAACAAGGAGATACTTTGTACATCATCAAATAATATGTATTTTCAGGCTACAAAAGACCCAATATTTCAAAATGTATATGGTTATACCATCAATAAACCTTTCATTTCTGAGATATTAGGTATTCTATATTACATAATACCTTATGTACATAATCAGCCAGGTCTACACGCCTGGAGCTCATGTGTTTAGGCATTAGTCAGTCACTCTCATAATACAGGTATAAATTGCCTGTTCACTTCTTTTTCGTATTGCTAATTGATTATGGTCATTATCATTTTTTTCTAACCATTTTCAAAACTACAGGATGTACTTTCTTGCCTCGCTACGGGAAAAGAAAGAAGAAAAAAATAGGAGCAGTTTTAGAGAAAAATTTGTATTTTTTTTAACTTGCCTATATTTGGGGCAAATTTATATGAAAACTACTCACATTTACAAAAATTTAAGATGAACTTATTTGAAGATCTGTCTTTAAGGAACAGATTTCATGAAGGAAAAAAAATCTTCAATATTATAGTTGTAGGAAGTCACCCTCAAAAAATTGTACTTTTGCAACTTCCAATCAAATATATGATTTCATTAGACCATTCTCTTAAGCATCCTTTATGCTATCCACAGACAAAGTTTGATCAAAAAATTGTGTTCCATTTTTGAGAAAATTTTGAAAATGTTTTTGGGGCTTCACGTAGTGTCTTCAAAAATCAAAATATCCTTTTGAAACTCTCTAATCCTCGAGTTCATTCAGATCGATTGGGGATTATCAATTTTGAAGAAAATCCGCTGAACGGTTTAGACGCTAGCACTCTCCACAGACTGACAGACAAGACTTTTGCAGTCAATCAATTTTTTCTGTATTAAGAACCCTCAACACACGGATTCTGGCTACACTACATGTTAGGGGAATTTTTTTCTATATTTAGCAACATGATTTATTCATTTTTTTTGTTACCAGGACCCAACAATGAGTTTTTCTGCCAAAAAATCAGACTATTTTGCTATCCTTAGTAAGGCGAGAAAGTAATAATATTAGTGATCATTAGGAATATCTTAGTTGGTCCCATGGGTAATGTTTATAATGTTTATTTACAATCTAGAAGGTAAAAGTCCAGTAAATAATTTATAGATATGCACATCTGATTTCCCAGAGTCTTACAGAAACATAATCTGCAAACCTTTCTGTTTTCCATCTTTAATACCTTTAAATAGAAACGAGCTCATTTCCTATCCAGCAGTGATATATTTCCAAGGTTTCCAATATTCATTGTTCAATATTTTATGGGGCTTCTTGTTTTGTAACATTTGCAATTTTTGAAAATTCGTAGAGTTCTGGAGAAAATGAGACCTGTGCCATTTTCAAAGGCATCCAAAAATTTGAAGCTCTTTTTGAGAAAATATTTAAACTTCATGCAAAATATCCATTTCAAATTCACACGAACTCGAGTTTAAGTAGATTACAGAATAACAATTTTGTACTTATATAAGAATACTTACTTCTATAACAGGGGAAAAAAAGCCATTTTTGAGAGAAAATATTAAAAAATTCTACAAAAAATGTAAAGTAGTACTCTTAAAGATCGAAAGAGCCTTTCCTGCCTTTTATTTTCCAATTGTTTTAGTTTTACTCCATATATAAGAAAAACGGTAAATGAAACAGTTGTCTCCCAAAGAACAATTTTTCATCTTCTAATGTATAAAAAAAGGAATTACAGAAACATAATATTACAGTACAAAAAGAATGAACAAAAATGGGGGATGGAAGAAACTGACTAACATATTTAAAAAAAAATTTTTTTTTCCACTTGCTTTACGTTGGCAGCCCAATCTATCTTTCCGCCCCAACTCAGCCTCAGACTTGAATTGCACTAGTACTAAAACATCACAGTATGACTGCAGGAAAAAATTGCTAATATCTCAGAAATGAAAGGTTATTGGTGATTGATACAGTGTGGCATACACGTTAATTTCCTGAGAACACATTTTATCAGTGATATGCAGAGTTAAGGTATTCTTGTAAGCAGCATGTACGTAATACACTAATGTTATATGTGTAGATATTATACGACATGTGTATCACAATTAATTTATCATTTTACTTTCTCTTAATAATCATTTTACATATTTTCCTTACTCCTCCCATTAGATCTCTGAAATACAATTCATGATAGTTAATATTTGATTGGGTTGGAGCAGTAACACAATGCACTGGCAATAGCAAGCTTCCTGCTATTCATAAATGTTTTGGAGGAAGTGTGTCATTTCTTGTTATATTTCCAAGCTCTTCATTAATAGGAACATTTTTCCACAGCTCAAAATCATTGCTGTCTGTAAAGGTTTAATAATTTTCAGGATTGGACAAGTATGTTAACTCCTGCAACTGCTGTCAACCAGCTTCACTCACTCCAGTGAATGTTTCTATGCAGTGTGCAGATGGTTATAAATATAACAAAACAATAAAGGTGCCTTCTGCCTGTAAATGCCTTGAATGTAGAGAGATGCCTGCGGCACCAAGAAAACAGCGACCTGTATATTAACATAACTAAAAATGAGAAAGCTTTTACTGTATAACGAATTTCAAAAGAGGATGTGTACTTCATTACTTCAAATAAAGAGTTCATAAATAACAGATACTTTATTTTCAAAATCTTCACTGACATCAAGAGAAAATACTTTCAAGATATTTTGTTCATTTGGTAATAAAAGTCAAGTGATCACAATAATGTTTCCATAAGCATAAATTAAAATGAAATAATACTCTACAGTAATAACAACAACCACATTTTTTAAGCCAAATTTTCAGAAGATGGAACTGTATCTACAGTCTCTTTTTTCTTTTTAACAACCTCCACAAGATGTTTATATCGCAGCATACATTCATCCTGTAAAGTAGATTAAAAACAACTATCAGATAAAATTTTGAAATGTAATTGAATAATTTGGAGTACTCTCACCAGTACCATTTATCATGCAATCCAGTCAGTATATCATCCAGGTCCAAATACTCAAATGGCAAAGGTTTAATGTTCACCAAATGTCACTATGGTATATCACCAGAATCTGTCTTTCCTTGAAATGCAGATGCCATCATCTACCAATTGTCTTTGCAAGTATTTTCATAAGAAGTACAGATGTTTCCCTACAACATTACCAACCTTACCACAACCTGCCTATGAGAAGACACAAAATGTAAGTCTCCTAAGTTATCAAATAAAAGCATTATATTTTAAAATATTCTGGAGAAGAATTTTTTTTCTAGTGTGTCTTGCAAGAGCTGAGTTCTAAGTCATATAGTATCTGCACCTCATACAGATTTATCACCTTTTTATTCCCTGTTGCCATTTGTGCATGCAGTACTGACTGGCTGCTATAGGTAAGTAAAAGGTACTCTCTGTAAGTACAACATAAGAAAATCAATTAGCTAACCTTAGTCTTTCCAGGAACACATTTGGCAATTTTTTCCCATCGATCCGTGGTTCCCCCTTTAGGATATTTAGTGAGAGCGGCTTCTAGAGCTTTCTGTTGTGGTTGACTCCAGCCTGATGTGTCATTGACATTTAGGTTATCCTCCATTTTTGAAGCTCGTGTTTTTACTTTACGAGGTTTGTCTTCTTCATTTTCTGGAGAAACTGGTCCCTCTTCATTTTGACGAATCATTCGGTAGCCATCTTCTTTCACTTTCTTGGCCATGTGTGTCACCTCTGCTACAGGCCGTTGCATTGTATGAGATATTTTTTCCCATCTTGAAGCACTTCCAGGGGGGAACTTTTTAACCAAGCGCACAAGTTCTGCCAAATCATCATCAGTCCACAACCCTCCTGATACTGGGAGAGGACTACTTGAATCCTCAATCTGTTCTTGATCTTTCTGACTACTAACATAAGATGGCTCCCAACTACTACTATTTGCAAGAAGAGTAGCTTTTCCTTTACGCCTCCTTGGTACTTTGTGTTCAATTTCTACAACGTCTTCTTCTTCTTCAGACCTACAATACATAATACTTATTCTCATTACCAAAAATATGATGAGCCAATAAAAGAACATCAAAGATACATCCATAAATCTGATTATAGGATCACTTTTTCAAGTAATAATGATAATTTATCAAAAAAACTGGAAATAGTTTACATAATAAAATGCACCAAAGTAGTAATCTATTTTTTCCTTAATTAGCAACAATGAAAGATAACTCATTTCTTTATACTAAATCTTATATCTTTATTATAATTATATCTTCCTACAATATGACTCTTCAGGACTTGATGCATTCCCATCCTAAGATTATATTATTAATAATACCTACTTAATAAATGATTTACTAAATAAATACATTACTATAAGTCTAGTTTAATGTTATTTGATTAATGAAACTAATTAGGGAAAAAACTGATTATTACTGTCAATACTAATTTATGACAAAAGAGGTAAAATAAAAATTGTATTCACATGAAAGATAGGCCTCTGTAGCAATAATAATAATAATAATAATAATAATAATAATAATAATAACAATAATAATAATAATAATAACAATAATAATAATGCAGATCAGATGGCCGAGATTGCTAAGGCGGTAGTGCCATAGTGGTTTCGAACCAGAAGATCACTGTTTGTGTCCCGCCTCGGGCATGGGTGTATTTGTGTATGTGTTTATGAGTGTGTCGTCATTTCACCCATTATTATGATAATCATTTCATCTTCCATACCCCCAGGGCTAACAACCCTGGGGAATAAAAATCTGACTCAGCTAAATGCTGGCCCACAATTAAAAGTTACATGCACCTGCCACAGCGAAAATGATGCTGAGCCACAATAAATGCAGGTTGCATGCATGCATGGTCCTAGTCGGCCTATTTGCAACAAAATAATAATAATAATAATAATATTTATTTGTCATTAATTATTGTTTCAAGACAATGCAAGTAAATTTGTCTTAGCATGGCACTATTTTACTACAATACTTATTTAAAAAAGAAACATTACAGATAGGGCAAAAAGGGATGAGAAAAACCTCAAACCTAGCATAATGGTGCCAACTAAGACATGGTTGAATCCCAACATTTCAGACTCAATGATCACCATCCAGAGTTATCATCACTACCATAAAGATAGTCATCATTTTGGGGGCAGTTTTGTCATAAATATTGCACTCAAAAGAAATATTGTGTTGATGGCAGTGACAAGGAGGGAAGATTTGTATAATCTAAATCAGAAATAAATTTTATTAGAAAGTGCATGTGGAAAGCTACACCAATCTTCGATTACATCTACAGACCTTCAACATCAAAAACTGGTACCATATCGATTTAGCCCAGCACACCCTATGAAAAGCTAGCAATTAATCAACTTATCTGGAGGATTTCAATTTCACAAATCTTAAGTAGCCACATCCCGACTCTCACGCTTCATCTCTTGTGAACTGTGATTTTACAGACAAGAAACTAGAGAGATGACTGTCAGGAGGTTAAAAATGCCCAGTGGCAAAATTAGTCATAAAAGGTCAAAAACAAAAGAAATGGAAGGAATGATGGGACGTATTTTTCACAAGGGACAGATTTAAGAATGATTTCAGATTCTGCAAGGGACAAAGATCTGATTAATTTCAGATTTTGCAGGATGTCATTGAATTTCATCGTTGATTATTTTTATTATGAAGTTAAAGAAGCCCAAGTTTAACTTCATTAATTATTTTTCAAAGGACAAGCCTGTTCTAAATTCAATGTTGTGTTTCATAATTTGGGAATAGGATGTGTAGAAAACACGAAGAATATGTATTGTGATAGAAATGTCCACTCATGATGTTATCACATGTTAGTGTAAATAGTTTCTTTAGTAGTCGTAATTTAGTTGATTTTATTTAGTTATGTTTAGGAATTTATGTATTAATATTGTTATAATCATTTATTTAAATACGTGGGAATGTGATTTAAAAGGTCATATTTGGATAGGGAAGCTACGTAAGATTGTATTAGGAGTAACTTGAAGAAAAGAAGATTCCCGGGAGGACTTTCGAGATTTTACCATACCAGGACTTCAAATCATCGGAGCAGCACGAACATCAAGATATTGGAATGTAAGATTCCTGATAAAGACAACAAATTTTGGTCAAGAATATATCAAATATTAACATTGCAAATAAAGACAAGTCTGAACTAATAAGTTTATCTTGTTCAATTGCACACAAAATTAATCAAAAAGCTCTTTAAAAACCAAGGTTTAAAAAGTTTAATTAATATTAATGATATAATTCAAAATTATTATTACTAAAGCTTCAGAGAATATTACTAAATGTACTTCTGATATTAAAATCTCAACAATAATGTGAAACCAATTAACCACATTTTTTGTATAGGAAGGAGGTGATAAATTCTTATCACAATTAAAATTAAATTGCATATTTCAATACCATTGTTAATTTATCATTGAATGGCTGACTTATAGAATAATCCAAACCCGCAACCTAATTCCAATTATCAGAATAACTTAAGTCTGTACTGGACAATTTGTCAACCTGCGTGAGCAAATGTAAGAATGTAAATCAGCCAAGCCCAAATAATGATCACCAACTCTTTTTAATATTGAAGAAACAAATAAATTCAAAAATCATTCAAACAACACCTTATTTATGTATATCCCCATAAATAATAACAAAAGATTGGAACATAATTTAACTTAAGTTATAGTAACTAGTGGTGCTACAAGGGCACATACTTGGTAAACTGCATTAATGTGATAATTTAGTTATTTCCAAAAATTCAGCGTTTTCCGATGGATGATTACGATACTTACATACGTAATGACATGAAAGTAACAAGAGATGATATTGTAACGAAAACACTAGCACTATTATAAGTTTATATGAAATTTAACATCATAAATTACTACAAGAACCAATGTGCTCTCATGGCTCAGTGGCGAAGTTGCTCCCTTTCACCACTGAGTTTCCGGGTTCGATTCCCATAGAATCCCCATAGAACCTCATGTGAAATTTGTTACAACAAAAATAGTTTGCCTGCTTCACAGGAGCTAGTCTCAACCTGTGAAGAGTCCTAAACCTTACCCCTATCCATATTCCTTCCCAATTCTGGCTGATAACACAGGGCATGTGCGAGACGCAAGCGCGAAGACGCTGCCTATTGGCGATTCCCTGACTTGACTGCAAGTGAAGTAACTAGATTACCCAGCGACCCCTAGAGGGTACTAGGTCATTAATAAGGGAGGATTACTCTACGGTGTACTCAATGCTCCTTAAGGAGCAAGGAGATGGGTTGAGTGTATATAGACGGAACAAATTAAGTTATATAAAATAAAAAGCAATACTTCTCGCAGGTTTGGGGGAATTTATTTTTAAAAATACTGCATATGGATGAAAATTAAATGAAAGCTGCTCTGCAATTTATTGGTTGTCAACAATCAGGGTTGTCATCCTCATGAAAAAGTATGGTGACGTTACATTTAGGTATTGAAATTTAAGCAATGCCACCTACATCGATTTATTTAGGTAGCTTTGGTTTAATTTCTGATCACTGATAGTCTAAAAAGAAAAAAAGGATACCTAGTGTTCAATTTTTAAGAAAATCCTTTAAATGTTTGTATTTTACATACATTAGCTTCCATTTTCTAACAGGCCTTTTTATTGCTTTTGGTACAAAACAAACAGTGCTGTAACAGCATATAATTTCTAGCATAATTTGAAATCGTTATTTTAATACTACAATATTCCAACCCGCAAAAGTATTTGCAACCCACAAAAGTGTTACCATGCTCGGATTCTAATTCAAGATACTTAAATTTAGAAAGAAATTTTAGTGAACACTAAGCCAACTAAGATGGTTTAACAACTTTCCCAAAACTTTAAAAACAAAGTGGAATATTTGCATATTTTCGAAAATTCAGAGGTTTTAATGGCATCAAGCAAAATAAAAAAGTTAAGAAAATTTTTCCTTATATGCAAAAATCTTGTTTATGTAATTTTTTAAATCAAATATTTCAAAAATTTTTAAAATCAAAAATTTATTAATTTTTTCACTCAAATTATGTGAAACCTACTGTTTTCAAAAAATTTACATGATATTATTTAAAAATTTAATTGTTAAGATCAGATTTTATTAAGAAATAAAATCTCTACCTTCAATATTGTAGTTCTAGGAAAATAAACATTTTCAGTTCGCTTCGAGCCGTCGCGGAGTCCACATCGCGCTCAGCTCTGTTCCGATCAGTGAAGTGTCTGCCGTTAAGTCTTGTTTAAGTTATTCTAAGTGTATAACGTTCTTTCATCAATTGGACTGTCAATTATTAGTGCTACCAATTACAGTACTAAATTCATAAACCATTGAAAGTGATTTAGTACCCAGTGAAACCATGGCCTAGGGCAAAGCGTAGCCGGGGTCATGGCCGCTCTGTATCTGTATAATCCAGACTGCGCCATAAACACCTCATTCATCACGACGCCGCCTTCACTGGTGAACATCAAAGCGGTGCTACACAACAAGGCAACATTGGTCTTCAACATGGTATTCTCAATCAACATCCACCGCACGCGGGAGTCCAGGAAATTGGAATTCAGGAACTTCAGGAACTAACGACAAGCGGCGCTACTAAGGTCAGTGCTCAGCAAACTGCCAGCGATGCAGCCCAAGGCGTAACAAAAACAGTAGTGAATACCAAGATAACGCGTACAGTTCAACATATAGCGGAAAGAGAACATTTAACGACTCAGACGAACATGAACAGTGAACATATGACTTCAAGTTTGGTGCCAAGGTGAGAGTTTGCCTGTGCACTTCAAGAGATTGTGCCTGAAGAGAACCTTGTGATTATAGATAATGTATGAATTGTGTGCATGTGAGACAGCGTTGTTATCAGATCATGTTACTCTGTCATATTACTCCTATGTTGTAATTATGTTCATTTATTATTTCAATTTTTACTTTTTTACGATTTGAATTCAGACATCAGTGAGTACGAGATCATGTAAAATGTTCACAATAATTTAAAAATATTGAATGCCATAACATTTTTCTAATGAGTGGAATTGTTCCATTATGATTTTAGTAGTAAGTTAAAATTGAGTATTGATTATTGAGTATTGATTCTGTTCTCGAAGAATTCGTTTGTGTTTATAAACATTGTCGTAATTATTAGAATCTTATACAGTATAATACAAATAATTGTTATTGTTTGATTATAGTTTATTAACTAAGTCTTACACAGTGAAACTATTATTTAAATTTTGAGTAATTATTATACTTTTTACTTATTGTTGAACTGTGATACATCCGAAAATGCCAGAGAGTGTAATCTGTATGATATGCACTCACAGCATCACAGCTGAGAAATATGCCCAGTGTGACAGCTGTAGAAGACCTAGTCACTACGATTGTGCTGACTTATCTTCTACCGAACAACGCTGTCTGGAATTAAAGGGAAAAAGACGTGTAAAATATCACTGCGATGACTGTGAGAAAGGCCTTAGAGTTCTTCCGGAACTCTTGGCCAAAATTACAGCTCTTCAACAGGAAATTGAACAGCTTAGGTCCCAAACAGAACAAGCAAATAGAGGTGTTGTACAATCGGAATCTTTGTTAACGGACTCTGTGTTATTTGAGCGTACTTTGAACGAAATTTCTGATCGTCAGATGAGATCCAAAAACATCATCATGTACAAGGTCGCTGAATCACTGAAAGCTGAAGCAGCTGAGCGCCAGAAAGAAGATATAGCAAAGGTAAACGAGATTATGAGTACTTTCAACAATTCTTGTCCAGAGATCCAAATGGCAATCAGACTGGGTAAAAGAGAAGATAAAAATGTACCTAGACCATTGAAAATTGTTTTGAAAGATTCGGATACTGCTTTGAATATCCTGCGTCGCTATCAGCTCTACAAAGGTACAGTACAATTCTCATCTGACAAAACAATACAGCAGCGTAATCATCTGAAGAGTTTGAAGCTTGAAGTTGAACGTCTCAATGCTATGCCAGGCGCTCAAAAAAGAATTATCAAATATCGAAATGGTATCCCTCAGATCGTCACCCAGGACTCGAATAAACCAAAAAACTTGATTCAACAACAGTGAAACGCTCGCTACGGATCTACTACCAAAATGTTAGAGGACTCAGGACCAAAACGTCATCATCTTAGAAATATCCTCCACCAATCGGACTATGCGGACATAATGATATTAACAGAAACATGGCTCAATGATGAAATCAACAATGCGGAATTAGGTTTAAAAAACTTCGATATTTATAGGAAAGATAGGGATTATGAAACAACTAATTATGAGAGAGGAGGTGGAGTTCTTATTGCAATTCAAAAGAAATTTGCTAGTTTTAGAAATAATGTAGATAATAACGACATTGAACAACTTTTTGTTACAATTGCTACTGCTGATAAAGATATTGTTGTGGGTACTGTCTATTTTCAACCAAGAAGTCCACCTGACCTCTACGTTAAACATTGTCATGATGTCGAATGTCAATTAGAAAATTCTGATAAAACATTCATAATAGTCGGTGATTACAATTTTCCAGGCATGATGTGGCATAACAAAAATACGGGATTATATCTTTCACCCAAACAAGAATATTTGCTTAGTATCTATGATAATGCTAAAATTGTTTCCGATTCTTTTAACTATCTAAATCTTAACCAATATAATCATATAACAAACAAAACAAATGAAACCCTTGACTTGATTTTTTCTAACGTGAAATGTAATGATTTATCAAACTCTTTAGATGCATTAGTTGAGCCAATCGATCCTCACCATCCTGTACTAATTTTCAACATTGAATTAGATAAATTACAAGTTAATACTCTTAATGGTGATTTCCACACCTTTGATTTTACTAAAGCCGATTATATACAAATAATAAATGAATTAGAATCTGTATCTTGGAATATTTTAACGAATCTTTCACTTAATGAAGCTATAACGATTTTTTATGATAAATTGCATTATTTGATTGAAAAATATGTTCCAAAAAAATTTATTAACACTTCGAAATATCCAATATGGTATAGTAGAGAACTGAAGGATTGTATTAAAGCTAAAAACAATTACCATCGTAGATATAAAAATACTAAAACAGATGAAGATTATAAAAATTTTTCAAAACTGAGATCAGAATCAAAAAAAACTTGAAAGAGAGTGTTTTGAAAATTATGTATCAGGCACCGAAACTTCAATTAAAAATGATATCAAACCTTTTTGGAATTTTATTAACAACAATAAAAAAGATCATGGTTTACCATCCATACTTTCCTACGGAAATCGTCTCTCGACAGGTGGTTCTGAAGGGGTTAATTTTTTGGCTGAATTTTTTGAATCTACGTATTCAAGTCAAACTGATGACTTTCCCGTATACTCAGAGGAACTAAATATTGAACAGGGTACACATTTTACAAATATTACCATACTACCAGACGAATTATTAACTGAATTATTGGCATTAAAAGAAAGTAAATGTACGGGACCGGATGGAATACCAGCTCTCTTTATGAAAAACTGCGCTTACGTCTTATACAAACCCCTATGTGACATTTTGAATAAATCTCTGAAAGAATGTATTTTTCCAGATATATGGAAATCTAGCTACATCACGCCAATTCACAAATCTGGAAGCAAATCCGATGTAACTAATTACAGACCTATTTCAATCTTGAGTGCGATACCAAAACTATTTGAAGTTATTATATCAAAAAAGATAAAAACTTATATTAATTCTATGATTATAAAAGAACAACATGGATTTGTGAATGGTAAATCCACTCTAACTAATTTGCTCTTATTTAGTCAGGATATTTATGAAAATTTAGAACTCGGTTATCAAATAGATGCTATATATACAGATTTCTCTAAAGCTTTCGATAAAGTCTCCATTTCTTTATTAATAAAAAAACTGAGAAATTTTGGCTTCGATGAACTTATAATTAAATGGTTTCACTCATATTTGATTAATAGAAAACAGATCGTAAAGTATAAGTCATTTTTATCACGAGAAATTAAGGTCACCTCAGGGGTCCCACAAGGTTCCCACTTAGGACCAATTTTGTTCACTGTATATATTAATGATATTAAGCACTCTCTTGGTAACTCACAGTTCCTACTTTTCGCGGATGATTGTAAAATATACAGGATAGTAAGAGAAATAAATGATTGCATAAATATACAGGAAGATCTTGATAATTTATCTACTTGGTGTTCCCACAACGGTATGTTTTTAAATGTAAATAAATGCCAAATTATAAGTTTTAACAGAAGTAGAAATTTAATTGAGTATCCTTATGTACTTAGCGACACTATTCTAAATCGAGTTACACAAGTGAAAGATCTAGGTGTAATATTTGATACTAAAGTAAGTTTCAACCAACATATCGATTATATTGTTAGCAAAAGTATGAGAATGTTGGGATTTTTGAAAAGAAATGGTAATGATTTCAGAAATTTATCAACAATTGTTATACTTTATAATGCACTTGTAAAACCAATTTTATTGTACTGCTCTCCCGTATGGGCGCCTCATTTTGAAACCCATATTAAACGCCTGGAAAGAGTACAACATAAATTCCTTAGTTACGCAGCATTCAAAGCTAGAATTGCTAATCCTTCGATGTCACATGATTATTCTGAAATAGCTGTTAAGACTGGTTTGAGTACGTTACAGTCATTTAGACAATATAATGATGCTTGTGTTTTATATAAAATAGTGAATGATCTGTTTCTGTGCCCTGAATTGTCATCTTTACTTATATTGAATGAACCAACTCGCGTATTGCGTACATATAGATTATTTGAGATACCTTTACATAAGAGTAGTTATGGTTTTCATTCACCAATGAGTAGAATTATGCGTTTGGGTAACAGTGCGTCATGTCCGAATCTTTATATACCGTCTCTTGCAATATTTAAAAATTGTGCTAAATCAATTTATCTGAAAGAGTTTCACTGAACTATCGCCTTGTCGATTTTGTATTCTAAGATATTATTAATTTCATGTATTGTAAAACTTCTTTATCATATTTTTAAAACATCTGTTATATATATGTTATTTTGTTTCTTCACTTATTCATTACTATAATTACTGTTATATAATCATTGTATAATTCGTTATATATTTTCTATTATATGTATTTTACTGAATTTCTTCGAAATTATATTGTATTGGGCTTTTAGCCTGTTGGTTTACTAAATAAATAAATTTTAAACTTAGGGGGTCATCCATAAATTACATAACGCTAAAGAGGGGGGAGGAGATTTGAGGCAGCATTGTGCCGCATTATATAGGGATGGGGGTATTATTTCAATGTTATGTAACATTAACATTTTTTTTTTTACATTTTTCAATATTGACTAAAATAATTCCTTTCTTTGAGTCTTGTACTAAAACATTAAAATATTAACTAATTGTGGCATATGCACTGCTAGAGATCAAACATTCTCACTTATGCATCCTTCTTTTACTAACAACCTGCCTCCAATCTTATTGTTACATGAAGTCAGCATCCCCAACTAATTTCTGCTTTAACTATCATTCATTTTAATATGCAAGTAAAACACAAACTGTTTTTACTGTGCTATAATTTATATTCATTTCTTGCATTTACAAACGAGGTGAAGTGGTATGGCAAGCATTACGTAATTATTTAGGAAGGTCCAAGCGTGCATTTTGGGTGTGCTTACAGGGGCTAGAGGGGGCATTCAAAAAACACTAAATTTGTGTTACATAATTTATGGATGGCCCCTTATGCAATTTTCGAAAATTCACAGAGTTAAATGAAACACTGTTGGCAAATTGCTATTTTTCACCGCAGCAGTACATAACTTTTGCTAAACCATGTAGTAGATGGCAAGAAAGTAAATGTTTCTACAAAAGGGTTCCGTTATATTAAATCTAAAATCTTACCACTGTTCTTGTTCTTCCTTCTGGTGTCTGCTATATATATACCCATAAATACATCCCACAATATGTGGACAAAGAGTGATCACAAACCATAAAAATCTTGGAAGTTGAAATGGTAATGTATCCCACACTCTGCAACACACAATTTCTTTAATCACACATTGCTGCTCACAAACACATAAAACACAAGAGCAAGATATCTAACCTGGGTGTAGGAATTTGTACAGGTACTGTTTCTGGAATGGCAGGACCATCATATTTTCCTTTCCTTTGTTTTTTCTGTAGCTTCTTCATTTTTGCTTCCCATAACTGCTCCTACATAAAATAATTTTAACTTCGTATTTAACTTTTCAGTTATCAGCTCTCCTATATATCTGACTGTGAGAGTTGTGTGTGAGAGCTGTCAGCAGGGATAACTACCACATATTTTATTGACTTAAATTCTCACACTTCTTTTTAGCCATAAAATCCTTAAGAGTTCAATTGTAGATACTGTTAAGATAAAAACCCAATTTCACAGGGTGCAAAGTAAATGATTTGTTCAAAACTGGGTATGAATTTTGGACACTTTATTCATATAATCAAACAGGAAACTAATAGATGTATCTTTAAATGATTCTAGATTAAAATACTACATTACTAATAAGCATTGGCAAAGTACTTTTTTATTACAATTAGCCCCACGACAAATTTTTTCCTCCCCCTGCTCCCACCCAATTGGCCTTTTCCCATGCTCTGCCTGTCCCCCATGCCCACTTCACCTGCCCACCCTGGCAGTAATGTCATTGCCTCGATGTTGCATTGCTTCTAGCTAACTTAAATGTTGGGATGAAACTGGGGTAACATTTTTGACTCCAAACCTGTGACTCCCAACTCTATGACTTTTCTTTGGCTTCTCAAAAGGTTGTTCAAAATTTGCAGCAAACTGCTGCAGTGGTTCAAAAGTTGTGCACTCTCACTCACACACACACACAAACATATTCATCTATTTTTGTACATTAAGGAACATTTACAGGTGGAATGATAAAATGTGAGAGAAAATGAGGTTAAAAGAAACAACACTTACCAAAGTGTACTTCTTTTCCAAATACGCAGCCCATGCCACAACATATTGACCAACCGTCACTATAATAAACAGAATGAGTGACATCTCTGCCAGTCCCATCTTCCGCACACGGCGGTAATAAAATGCCACATGTCTCCAATCAGGTAGGCCATTTTGTAAGACTAAATTGTACCGAGATCTTTTATTATTATCTCGAAGAACGTCATACACTGCAACCAACTATAATGTTTAATTATTGTCAGTGGTGTTGGAATGAATGAATTTATACAACTCTACAAAAATTGATCACATTTGCATCTAACAGACATGGTAGGTTTGAGATCTTATTTGGCATAAAAAGAAATAACTGTAGGTGATGAGAAGAACAATCTGAGCATGTTTTCTTGGGCTCTGGAATCCCTTCCCCTGCTATTTACTATACCAAATTAAATTATAACTAAAGGTAGAACAACAGTGAGCAAAATTTGATAACAAGAAATATTCTAATATACTCACTGAAGAAAATCTCCTCTACTAAAATATGCCATCAGAGTCTCTACTTCAAGAAATCAAAAAATAAGCAATGATATATTCCCCAAATTTGTAAGCACAAATAATGATTATCTATGGACTGGACTCATCTATAAAGAAGTGAAGTAATATATGGAAGAATTAGGGTTTGTAATGCCAAAGATGGAAAGAGCGCAATACTCCTGCAGTCCACCATGGATTATATCCAACATTAAGAGTGACTCAACCTTTGTGAACATAAAAAAAAGTTTACCCCAATGATCGAAAAGAAAAATTTGAATAAACAAGACTAAAATACATATATTATTATCATATTTACACCTATGGTGGAAAGAATAATAATGGTGTTGGATCTGCCATATATTATTGTAGTTATAGTTTAAATTATACTCTCTATTCTTTAATACCAGTTGAAACAAGCAGAATTACATACCATATTAGCCAAGAAACAAATTTCTAATAATTTCATTAACACAAAAAATCATGTTATATTTACTGATTCATTATATATTTTGGAATACATTAACAAGAAAATTAAAACACCTGGATTATTAAAACATATTCACGAAATATATTTTAATAAATCTAAATTGGAAAAAAAAATATTATTGCTTGGATACAAGCTCATAAAGATATATTTGGTAATGATTTCGCTGATCTCAAAGCTAAGAGAGCCATAACAAAAGCACACCAAAACAAAACAGAGTTCAATATATTTGGGAATACATTAAGAAAAAATTAAATATACAATGGCATGAATCATTGCTAAATGAAAAATCCAGCAAAACAAAAATATTACTAATTTCTTTGGACTTGTAACAAATACCTTAATGAATCATCAGGAACAAGTTGCTCTACCAAGAATTCGGTCAAATCATTACAAATTTATGAGAGAATTTAGAATTGAAAAAGTTTCACAACCTACTTGCACTACCTGCAATTGCCAATAAAGCACTTCCATCTGGAATGCCCCATTCACAATAAAGAAAGATGCAAGTGCCTAGGAAATGAAAATTTCAATGCCATTTTGACTTTAATACCATGAAAAAGTGATACAATTTTGCAAAATTTTGCATGATTTTGAAAACTGATGGCTGGAAGATAGGAGCTAAGGGTTACATTTCCTCCTAAAATACAGGATTTATATTAAATATAACTTTTATTCAAAGTGATACAAGTTATTGAAAAAACAAAATTGAATAAATAAACATATTCATACAAATTTTTTGGTATAAAAATCCCCCTTTCCCCCTTTTTTTAAGCCATTATATAGGTAATTTTCCTTTTATTTTTAAGTCATTATAGAGGTTGTTTTCAAAGAATTTTGAAGTCATCAGAATCTCAGGCCTGGTAATATCTATATGTCCAATTTTAATAATTGTTTTCATATGTATAATCCATAATAGTGGTTGATGATTCAGGGGGTATGTACTGACCCAAAATAAATAGCAAACAGATTCACATATTGTCCCGTATCAACTTATGTGGCATCAAAATACTTTAGGCGCATTAGACCTCTGGTTCCTGTAGCATAATTTGTGTATTTCTAAAAAGATTTCATGTCACAATTTACTGAATTTTCATTCTTATTAATGAGACATTCATTGTCAAAATGGCCAATAAAATATCAAAGGTTCGGAAATCAAATGGCGGCCTTTCTCCATGAAACACTCAGACCAAAATTGACATTTAACTTTGGCCATCCGTGTTATACAGCAAATTGGCACTTGAATAATAGTCATAAGGGTCAAAAGACAATTGATTTGATGAGACATATGTTTTACAAATCCAATAAGACATGTGAAAAATTGTTTAAAAGTTAAAAATTTAAAAATCATGAACACACACTTCCAGTTTATTATCTTGATTAATAGTATTTGCGATTAGAATCACTCCAAATGATTTTCAATAAAGTTTCTGGAATTCTCAATTATTTCCTGCAGCAACACAGAATTGTCAAAAATAATAATTCCCGACCAAGACTCGAATCAGGTAGACCTCTCTCTAAAGAGCTGAGCCCATATCCCACCAATTTAGCCACCTCTGCCATCCCATTAGTACACAAGATAAATACTTCTATAATAGTAATAAGTGTATGGTGGTTTCTGTTCTAGCATTATGGAGCCGAGTAATTGAGAAAATGTGGAAAAAACAAAAATGTTTTTCGGGTGACAAAATGAAAGTAACCGTGAAGAGAATGAGGCTTGTCGCAAAAGCTAGTTAAGAGTAATACGCCAGCTCTGAGAACGAAGACTTTTTGGCTTCGTGACACTCCAAGGTTGGCAAATTGAACTATTAGGGGCATCGGGGATCCTCGGCACAGAACAAGGGTACCGAACGCGGCTGAGTGTATTTGTGTGGGCGGGTTTATGACCGCGAAAAGGAGGGGGGATTTCGCACCGATTCAGGACCGCCCGCCCTCACGAGAAACAAGGGTTTCTGCACACCTTCTCTCGGAAAAGTCACCCAAGTACAGCTGCGTCGAGTTTTTTATGACAACCACCCCGCCCAATGCATCCGGTGTCGCACAGGCCAAAACGTTTCTTTCGCCCAAAAAGAAAGATTTCAAAAAGGCACCGCGTGCGGCCACCGACCACTGACGAATGGGAGAGGGCGCCCAGCACCGCTAGCTAACGCGTCGTAAACCGCGTCCTTAAAAAAATTGAGATGCAAAGGCCGCCGTGAACTTCCCGATAAACTGAAGGCAATCCCGAGGAGCCTTCAATCAATCAATCAATCAAAATGGAGGGTCAAATAGGTCAGGGCCCAACGACAACGCACAATCTCAAGCACCCACTATCACGTTGGCCGAACTTAAGGTATTTCTAACTGAAAAACTTGAAGCCCAGAACGCAAAATTGGATGAGCTGAAAGAGGAAATTAAAGCCGAATTACTCAATTCGAAAAGCAAAACCGTAAAGTAGATGTACGGAATAAGAGATTAGCTAAGAGTATTGCGCAGGTTGCTGTGGTAAGTGAGAAGAATAGGGCGGAATCTGTAGTGCAGATAGATTCTAAATTAACAGAGCAGGATGTGGAAATTGAAGTAAAAGTAGACGAGCAAAGCAAAAACCTGAATGTTAAGTTAGATAAAAGTTTTGATCAAGTTTCCGCGACAGGTAAGGAAACCGAGGTTGTACCGATAGTAGTGGAAAACGCGCGTGAACTACCGCAGACGTCGACCACAGAGGCCGAATCCGAAATCTTAATTGTTCGAGGATCGGTTTAAGAGAGAGATGCAAGAATTTTGCGAGCAGCAAGTAGTCAATTTCACTGTCGAGTGTAGCGAAGAAATGTTGCCGCCATTGAATTCTGTTTTGTCGCTCAATCGCTATGAGATTCCCCGAAAGTTTTCGAGGCAAGTCGAGAGTTGGTTAAATGTAATGGCAACAAGTAGATTCGAAATTCATGCAACGTCTAGAGCGGGGTCGTGCGGAGCAAACAATGATGTGGTGCAGGGAACAGGAGGAAAAGTAAAGAGGCTCGAACTACAGAAAGTGAAAGCTATGACAGAGGTAGCCAGCGACGATGGTATAGTGAGGAGATGCGTGGGTAGGGCATGGAATCCAGTCTGTATACACTCTCAGGTTAAAGTAAGAATGAATGGTAGAAGCAATACAGAGACTTTTAGAACAACCAGAGGACTGAGACAGGGGTGTGGGCTATCACCATGCTTATTTAACATATATGCATACCACATGATAAAAAATTGAAACAAAAAGTGAAAAGCGGTATAAATAATAATAATAATAATAATAATAATAATAATAATAATAATAATAATAATAAAGACAAATGGTCCAAAGGATTCTCTATGCGGATGACATGATCCTAATAATGGAATCAGATGGCTTACAGAGGGCAGCAAATGAACTTCATAAAATAGCCCTAACATACAACATGAAAATCTCAACAAATAAGACTAAAGCTATGGCTTTCCAAGGCAAAGAAATGAGGGGAGTTAAAATCGTTATAGATGGAAAAATAATGGAACAAGTAGCAAAAATTATTTATATAGGAAACATTGAACAAAATTCAGAAGATCAAGAAAGAAAAAGTCAAAAATGTAATGGAATAATCAAGAAAAACATCGGAAAATATATGACAGCAGAGACAAAACTAAGAATATACAACATTTAAGGCAATGTTAATGTAAAAATCAGAAATTGGAACATAAAACAAAGGGACTGTCAGAGATTAGAAGCCACACAAAGGAGACTTTTTCGGCACCTAGTAGGAATAACACGTTTAGATCGACAAAGATACATTGAAATTGGAAAAAACTCAAAGTAAAAAACAGAGTAGACGACATTAAAGAAAACTAAAGGCAATAGCTTTCACATGTACGGAGAACGCAAGCAGAAATATTTCTTAAAGCAGTTTTAAAGTATAAATCTTTAGGGCAAAGAAATATAGGAAGTCCCAACAAAAGATGGATTGCTCAGGAACATTTGGAGGAATAATCATCAGATCTACTGATTTTTAACCGGAAGAAGTACCAGGCCTACTATCCTGCTGTTCATGATTATGATGATGAATATTTGTTTTACTGTATTTTTGTTTGTTTGACCTTTTGTTTGAATTGGTGCGTCTCTATATGTTATGATTATATAGAGTGCTATTTCCTTTAGAATAATTTTGTTTGATTAATATCATCTGTGTAACTTCTATACATAATCTTTTAACATATTTAGATTAATTTTCTCCTTTACTATGTCTAGCCTGAAAATGGGAAAAAATGAATTCCCCAAAATGTCGCTCTGAAAAACAAACTTTTTATGATCTAAAAACTGTCTGTTGTCAAAAACTCTGTGGCCAAATTCAATTAACAATATATACATTAGTGATAGTATAGACAATTTCCTTAATTGATGCATATAAGGATTTTTTTGGTTTAATTTTTGGTGTTGGTGCAAAGCATTTTAAAGATGTTGGTTTAAGGTTTTTAATAAATACTCATAGATCTTATTACAATCTTTTGTATTGAACATTATAGAATTGTTGGGAGCTAATAATTATAATAAATGTTTACAACAATGTTTAAAATTAGATTAATTTCCTCTTATATTTCTGGCTACTAAAAGGTGTTATGAATCCATAAGAGTGTGCGTTTCATTATGACATTCATAACAACACCTGAATGGATATGGTATTAAGCTGTTAGTGCACCACTGTAGATAAAAGATATTTTATAGTACTGAGATTATAAAATACACAGAATTACGCATATATTTTATTAAACTGACAGTTAAAAACTGGTTAGGTTTGTACAGCAGGTTGCATAGGTACTTCTAATGAACAACATAACCAAAAATTGAGAGCATACATATGAAAATACATAACATAAGAAAATATAAAGGAAAAAGAAAGTGGTGCTTGGGTATAATTATAAATACAAAACACATATACGCAACAAGAAAAAATGCAATGTGTGTAATTATAAATAATGAAATCTCAGATGTGAATTTGGGCCAGGACCCAGTTGAAGCTGTATTCTATTTAAATTTGAATACGGCAATTCTGTCCACAATACTGTTTAAATCCTAACAGTATCATCCTCACAGTGTACAAATGATGGTACAAATGATAAGAGTTTCCACAGTTACAAAACTATTCAATCCACCCCAGTATCATTACTGTGGTACTCAGTACCAAACATTCACTCCCTGAAGAGGGGTTTCAATTTCCTTTAAAGGACAAAACATTCTCAAATTGTACAATAGTTTCAGACGGCACTTCAGGAATTTAGTTTGTCAGAAAGTATTGGCTTATATTTTTGTCAAATTCTTCTTTAGAGTAAGTTTTAGAGTCATCAGCAAAGGATTTTATAGTCGAAGTCTGTTCTCTATGTCAAACAAATACATTATACACTAAAGGTGTGACTACATGACATACTTTTTCACATATTTTCTGATTTTAACAAAATTCTGAAGTTTTACAACAAATTTTGTTTCAGGTAAAAATCTCTACATAACAAAAGAGTGACTACTAATAGAGGGCACAACAAGATTTTTGATTTGATGGAAGGGAACATTACATTGCTGAATTACTAATGGACAAGAAAACACAAAGTAACAGAAATGTCCCCTACAATATGTCAAAAATGTGATAAACCCCTGCAGATTTGTAGCTGCAGTAGCTTATCATTCAATAGCATTAAACAAGCTTATAAGATTCTTTAGTTTATTTATTGCAGTTATTGGTTGTAACAACAAAACTCACTTTTCTTCACTTTATTTGAAAATACTGATGCCCAAATAAAATACATGTTACAAGTCTTTACCTTCACAAAACGTTGCCCTATTGTCCTGACGGCTTGTTTTTGTAAATACAATACAAACTCAAAATTGTTTTTACTTTCTTCCTAACAACATTATTAGAGAATACTAATATCATATAAATCAATTTCGGAAAAAAAAAAAAAAAAAAAAAAAAAAAAAAAAAAAAAAAAAAATCAGGATTATATGGTTTTAAATTATCAGCATAACAATTGACTCATTAAAATGCAGATTTACTCAGGTAAGAGTCAAGTACCTATCGTACTATGAAGAAAGGAAGTTAAAGCCTCACTGAAACAAACATCAAGACCATTATGGCCTATCCTATACCCAAATCCTAATGATTGAGGATGCTTCCGAGGACCTAATGACGCTTTATTAAAGATATGGCTACAAAAGCAATTCCATTAACAATGGATACCAATGCCCTTCTGGTACCCAGAGAAAATTGATGATGGGGAGTCAACCAGACCATAAAATAAACTGCAATATGATTCAAGGAAAATATTTAATATTTGTGAACAAATGATTCATTCATAGTTGATAATACATTACCATCATTATCTGCAAGTTTATTTTAAATATGATCAGTTTGTAATGTATGTAAAGGGCACATACTTTATGAAATATGTTTTTAAACATTATCACCCTTTCCTAAATCACTTCAATAGTATATTTCCTCGTGTTTGTGTATTTTCCAAACTTGTGCTCGCTAAATGTTTTGTGTCTCATATTATGATATTAGTTGAATGAAATAAATAATCTAATCTAGGCTAATCTAGTTCTACAATTGTGTGTAATATTTAAAATATGATTTCAAATTATTGTAGATACACATTTTATATGTGGCAATAAGTCAGCAAAATAGGTTTGGGCTTTTTTCCTTTGAACTTATCTACCTTTTTTTTCTGATATTTGGATCTATAAATATCTCAAAATATTTTTTTGGCAGTTGTGAAAATACAACAAATCACAACATAGTGTTTGTTGCTTTCACACATCATTTGTTACAAAACGTTTGCCAACAACTCAGCTTCTGCAAGTGACAGTAAAAAAATAAAAGCAAAACTACAGATTTACTTTCTGATTATATTCCGCCTCATTAATCTTCAATTTACCACACACACAACTAATTTCAAATCCATTTGATGTAATCGTCACTGAAAAATATGCCTAATTATAAAGGGTATATTATGCTTTTTGTAGTTCTAGTGAAAATTGCCCCAAAGTAAGAAAATGTACATATATGTAAAACATTTAAGTTAATGAAGCCGAGCTTTGTCTGGAAGGCAATGTGCTAGCGATTGTGCCAGATATGAAGGGGGGATGGTTCTACAAAAGTGTTCTTGGAAAAAGTTGGATACCCAGATTCTCTGCACTAGCATCAACTCAATGACTATTTGGGAACATGTGTGGAAACGAATAAAGTGTGCCAGTGACTGATATACTAAACACACTGAGCATAAAACAAATGAGACAAAAATACTGGAAGATCTGTGAAAGCAAAATAAAATATGGGACTATCAGAATTAGATGATCCTGTAAAAAGTGGAATGGCCACCACTGATCACAAGATTGGCTATCTAATAAATTAAGGATAAAAAGGTAAAAATTCAATCCTAAACATTTTTTCGAATGAAAACAAGTTGGATATTCTCTACTTAAATGAACACTGATGTAGTAAAGATGATATAAACTACAAAATGCTTGATGATTTTCATTTAATTAACAGTTTTTGTAGAGTGCACCATATTTGTGATGGTGTGTCTTACTTTGTTAAACAGACTTAAGTAACCAGTTGTGGCAAGTTGGATTTAGATTTCCTTTGCTGTGAACTTGATTTTGAAGCTACTGGTCTGTTCATTAGGCAATTGAATCTGGTTGTTGTGGTTCTTTATAGATCACGCAGAGGGTATAATATGGATTTCCTACATAAACGAGAAGATTTGTTACATCATTTGAAAGGCCGCACAGGGGGGAGATTTGAATTTAGATTTAGACCCGCATAAAGATACACAAAGCACACTGTCACTTAAATATCTACTTAGACAATAAAATTTTGATTATATAAACTCAAAACCTACTAGGGGACCTGTTTGTTTAGATAACGTATTCATTAATATGGGACGAGGATGCTGGTCTACAATGTAGTTGATTTTCCCTTTTGAGATCATGACTCAGCATGGATAAATGTGAACATTGGTATATTAAATAAGGGTAGTGCAAGTGAATCCAATGTAATAGTTTCAAGACCAATCAGTAATGATAAAATATTTAATTTTAAATGTGCACTGTCCAGTTCTGATTGGCTAAAGTTTTACACTAAGAGTATCTATGGTCTGCTGATGTTTGTTTTGACTAGTTTAGTGTTATATTTTTGACAAACTTTGGCAAGCATATTCTCCTAAGGAAACGTAAAGTTAACCCTAGGAATAAGGCTAAGAAAAGTAAACAGGAATGGTACACCCCTATGTGTGCAGACATGAAAAATAAAGCTATGATTTATTTAAATGCAAGCAGAAAGTTAAGGACAGATGCTGCTAGGATAGCCTATATGAAACTTAGAAAGGATGATCAATTAGCCATTAACACTTCTCCAGGCAAGGAACTTTTGTAACATTTCCGGGCAAGCAGTGTCCACCACACCGCTGTACAATTAATGTTTTCCTTATTCTCTTCTTGAACTTTTGCACACCTATTGTTTTAAATGTTGTAGGATTTCAATATAATGACAGAAATGAATAATTAATCAAAATAATTCCTTTATTATTGCAAAAAAATTACAAAAAGCGATAGAGTATATTTTTTTACAAGAACAACAGACTATGAGGGGGTTTAAACTTTTTTTTCTATAAATTTCTGCGAGTTTTTGTGAGTAAAATGACATTCCTGTGAGATTTTTGATAAAGTTAAGTGAGAGTTCGTGTCATTTGAATCATTCTGCTACTCAAATCTGGAAGCGCCCTTTTCAATGTTTTTCTTCCTGGTATACAACAAATAATTTAGAGGATAGTAGGCCCACCACACCATCATGCTATACTTGTCGCGTTTTCTTGATACTGTATATACCGATTCTATGGGCATCTGCACCATAATGGAATTAGCATTTTGTTGACAGTAATGTCTGTTTCAGGATAGTAATGCTTCTTCAAATTTTTATTGAATCTCTCTCACACACGCCTCAAAGCGGCAAATGTATCATTCCAACTTCTTGCCAACGGCTTGGTTTTGTCATAGAATCAAAAAACTTAAGCACTTGAAATGTTTGAGTTCCATTATTGCTCTAAATATAGGTGGGCAATAATAACGGTTCCACAGTACTCTCCACGTTTACCCCCACCATGCCTCCAACAACGGAGCTGAATGTCTCCTTCCTACAGACCTCGAGGGAGTGAAAAAAATGGAAATTGTCAAATGTTTTTATCAAAAGAACATGATCGCACAACAATACAAGGCGTCCAGTTTTTGATAACCAGCAGATGTAATAAACAAAAGAATAATATAATTTCGATTGTTGTGTCAAAATAGAAATCGCAAACCATTGTCTTTTACCAAAAGAACAGTGTCCTTTGGATACTACTTGCCCAGTTATGTTACTATAAAATAAATATTTTCACTAATGTTTGTTGATCAAATTTAGTGAAACGTCACACGTAGATGCTTCAATAGATAACAGTCACGAAAGCACAACACAAACATTTTAGTTTCCTTTTTATGACACTAAATATAACCCACAGTGTTCAACAGACACTGGTTGCCCGGATAAGGGTTAATGAGGGTAAAAGAATCCACAATCTAGGATAGATTGAAAATGCAAAGAGTAAGAGTAAAGAAGCCTGGAAGGTTATTAATTTTGTTGCCAATAATGGTAAACAAGATGATATATGCTTATCTCCAAAAGAATTTAACAAGGTCGGTTAATAATTCCGGTCAGTTGAGGAAATTTCAAACAACATTTATAAACCAGTTGAAACTGCATCATATCTACTGAACAAAAATAGTACACCATGACCGGGCAGTTTCATATTCAACAAGGTAACCACTTGTGATGTTTTAAACATTGTTAAAAAGTTCAAACCTTCAGACAGTTTGATATTTATGATTTATCTAGCAATATTTTAAAGGATGACATTGATGATCTAATCGAACCACTAACCTACTGTCTGAATAAGTGCCTAAGGGAAGGTATTTTTCCCGCTCATTCAAACTTTCTAGGGTAATCCCTATCTACAAAAAACAGAAAAATTGCCCTGTCAGTTATTGTTCTATATCCCTACCCGCTGTATTTTCTAAGGTTCTAGAAAGGGTCATGTACTCGCAGGTTTATGCCTTTATAGAGAAATATAATCACAAATCAGCAGTTTGGATTTAGAAAACAAATCAACAACTGATGCTATGGACTAGTTAGTCGGAGTGGTGTTACATGTCTGAGGCCAGAGAACTCGGTAAGACTACTTTTTGCAACTTGAGCATGGCCTTCGACTGTGTGGACCTTGCGATAATTTTGGGTAAGCTGGCTTTCTATGGTTTTAGTAAAGTAAGTGTTGAGACATTTAAGTTTTTTCTTGAAAACCTAAAGCAAATTGTTAGTACAGGCAAAGGGAGGTTTAATATTGCAAATATTAAATGTGGAGTACCTCAAGGGTCTGTGATAGGACCTTTTCTGTTTATTTTAATGATAAATGATTTGCCTTCCTTTTTCAACACACTTTCAATATTATATACAGATGATACAACGTTCATAAACAGCATAGATCTCCAACCTCTACAATAAGTAATGGAAGATACTTTATCTCAGGCAAGGGAAAACTCAGGTTAAGAGAAAATGGCTTGCTGCTTAATGATAGCAAAATTCGTTAGCTTTGTTTTCGCTTAAGAGATGTACCTGAGGCAAATTGCAAAACAAGTGAAAAGTTTTAGGCATCTATATAGATAATAAATTATCTTGGGGAAATCATTTCAATTATATTACGGCCAAACTCTCCAGGGTGATATTCTTGTTAAGATGTCTGAAAAGGCATATACCAATGAATTGTCAAAGATCTGCTTACTTTGCTTTTTGCAGGTTGGTCCTAGTGCCTCAGGTTAGCAAAAGAATGAAATTTGCAAGAATTTTCTTAGCAAGCGCAATAAGTGAACAATACCCAATGTTTCCAATCTGAGGGCATCTGCCTGATCAAACAAAATTAATTGAAAAAATATAACCTAAGTTTTATTCTGTGTTCCATATTCAATCATTTTAATCTATACAATCCAGTACTTTTTAACTGATGAACTTAGGTAAGACTTGCCCTATATCAAAAATTCAAGACATCATGGGTTCAATTAAAAGCACTGTGTGTGTTTTTTTTTTCTTTGTTTTTTTTTCTCTCTCTTTCTTTTTTCTTTCTTTTTTTTTTTTCTTTCCCAAGTGAAGCAAACATGAATGGGTACTCATTTGAGACATAACATGACCTCAAATTTGTATTACATTCAATGTTTTTTCATCAAATTTTTTTTGAAAAAAATTAAGAAAGTTCATTTAATTTTCATGTTGTTGTTTTTCTATAATTTTTTTAACATTTGCATTGTAACTCAAAAAAGATATTTTCTAGTTCTTTCCAAATGACAGAATATAAAGTATTAAAAACTTTAAAAGGTATTCCAAAATGTTATTTAGAAAACTGATATTGGTATTACTCGCGCAACTTTTCTTGAACAATGACCTTGCTTCCCCCTCTCTGACACAATAAATAGTTGAAGACAAAAGCTCGCAGCATGCACTGATGTCAACATTACAAACACATCTTCACTGGCGCGAAATAGAAACTATTTTTCGTTGAAGATGAGAACTTCTGACCATGATTTTCTTCAAAAAATTTAAATAAATGACCAAAGCAGGTGAAGATTCATCACAGGAAATACCTCGAACTCCTGAGAAAATTAGAACGCAAATTATTGAGAAAGTTGTGAAGGCATGACTGATTCTCCAGAGATTGGCATTGCTTCATAAAATCTAGTGGCCGATTTCGTAACTAATACCCCCACTCTACCCGCATTTCTTCAATCCATCGTTCAAGAAAAGTTGCACGAGTAATACATACTAATACACGAGGTTATGTAAAGTCATACTTCATGTGTGTACCAGACATTAATTTATTATCAATTATTTTCCTGTTATTAGTCATGTGACTTGTGTTTTGAAAATAATGTATTCTCTATGTTCTCTGAAAGATTAAATCAAAAAGGTTTCATGCTTACAAGTAAGGACTTATTTTCAGAGCGTAGAATCATGAAAATATTCTGTACTTATGTCTATTTGTAAATCTCTCCCCAAATAAGATTTTAACATTTACCAATAACATTTTCTATAATTTTTGATTATTAATCTCACTTTCATTTTCAAATTAAAAAAAAATATATATAATAAGACATGCTGAAAAATTTGTGTTAACACGGAACTTCGTTAAAAATAATTATACATTTGATAGTTAAAGATTTTACCTGTCTGAATTTTATTTCAGCATCTGCTGCATCGTTCTTATCAGGATGTAATAAGAGAGATAATTTTCGATACGCTTTCTTAATTTCAGTAGAATTAGCATCCTTTAAAACATAAAATACATACAATGTAATACAAATACATTACCCCACCAGAGAGGGAGGCTTTTGACCTGGATAGAAATGTTATAGGTTTAATAATAATAATAATAATAATAATAATAATAATAATAATAATAATAGTAATAATAATAATTATATAATACAATTTTCTAATGTGAATAAAATAACATAAATATTAAAACACTCGTTACCTCTGGCACTCCCAATAATGCATAAAAATTTGTGTTAACTTCTTCAACTAAATCAAATAATTCATAATCTTCTACATCCCAAGAATATGAAATTTGAAAAAGGCAGCTTAACAAAACCCATGATGCCCACCACTTCATGTGTTCTGCTGGTCAGTTCTAAAACACAATTAAAAATAAATAAATTACTTAACATAAACACAATCTGATTTTATTGTACTTGTCATGAATTCAAGTTGCCCTGAAGGTTTTACAAGGAATTTGAAAACATACTTTAAATAATATTAGATTGCAACAGTGCAACAATAACCTTTCACTTGGCAACAAACCATTTAATTATGTTAATAAAAAAATTATGATAAGTTATGAACTATCTGAATGTAATTTTCACATCAGAATGAAAATACTTTTTTTAAACACAGACATAACAATAAGCAACTTCTAAATTATGTGAGAAGTATGTACTACTTTGTAAAAAAGTTTCACATGTCGTGACTGTCGTGCTTAAATCTATCTGAAATAAAATTGATTCATAACTATAATACTGGAAGACAAGGTATCTTATATTCCACGCCTGTACTGTGTGCCAGGGCTGCGGGATCAACGTCACCATGACAACAAACTATTCAAGATAACCCACCACAAACATTACACGTTGCCCACGTCACCGGTGGGTTCTCCCCGGTGATGAGACTCGCCCAGGAAATCACAACCGTTGCAGTTCAAGAAATTCACCCCACCGCATAGAGAAAGCTACCACTAGTGATCAACGAATGGTCAGACTGGGTCAGACCATCAATGGTAAGATAAGTACACTTGATGCTCTCTGGTGGAAGTTATGAGGATTTCGAGGAGCGGTATCAAATCCGACCTCTCTCTATTATACCATGGAAGTAGAATGCACATTATGGAAATAACATGGGAATACGTGGGATATTTACATCATAGGACTACCAAGGAAGAATTGATCCATGCCTGTAACCTCTGTCTTTGGGCTGTATGCGAGGGATCTTTAAGTTCAGTTGAGCGCGCGTCTTTTAAATTTGTATGACAGGTAATCACCCCTCGCTACTAAATTAAATTAAAAAAAACTACACTGCTTTCCTAATAGATGGACGTTTTGGAGTGATTCTATCTCTACAATCATAAGTAGATTTTTTCTTTAAAGATATCACCGATTTCGATGTCAATATTTTTCCTCGGAAACAATCTGAATATATTCCTTAAAACAACAATTATTTCAAGTGTTAGGAGCTTCAGGAGGTAATTATTGCACCCTTATCGACGTTCTTCTTCATTGCCTTTTTTGAATGGATCAAATAGTCATTTTTCATTGACGGGTGTTATAATACTCAAGGCGGAGTACTACTGTGTGCATGTGTTGTCCAGGTGTACAATCATGCCTCGGTGAAGATCTCTGGTTGGGATGCTGAATCACTAATATCTATAGAGAGATTAGTATGCTGTGAATATCTAAATTATTCTTAAATTGAATTCGGATTTTCCGTAGTCATTTCGTTGAACTTAATTAGACAGAACAAATTAGACTTAGATTTGTAATGAGAATCCAACTCTTGATTCGTCAAGAGACAAAAAGTGAGAAAAGGCACGAAACGATGATGAAAGAAACGTCCATCTTGCACCAGTCCTAGCATTCTGGCATAGACTAATATAATGATATATCATTATACAATGATATATCAGGAGGAATATGATTATACATCATTACTCTACGATTCTGCAATCGCTCGAAGCACTTCTAGTCATTACTCCTGCAAATGATTTTACTGCAAACGAAATGGGCTGTTCCCCGTTGTACCAACTCAACAATTAAAGATGACAAACGACAACATAAATCTGTTATGTAATAATAAAGGAACTTTATAATCTTACCATTTCAATAATACTTATTAATAATAATATTTTCAAAAATGCAAATTATTTCGTTTTCGTAGGAGCGGAATTCCTCGTCCAACGCTACATAGGGCCCAGTGTATTAACTGTTAATAGACTGTGCATAGGGTTCCCCAGATAGCGTTGCCTCGTCCCGCTCAAGGCACTCGGAGTCGAAGTGCCAACATCAGAATTCTTAATACAAGAAAAACAAATGTTAACAATTTAAGAAAATTAGAAACAATGCATGAGTGACTCT
This sequence comes from Gryllus longicercus, assembly GCA_038098605.1. Taxonomy (NCBI): domain Eukaryota; kingdom Metazoa; phylum Arthropoda; class Insecta; order Orthoptera; family Gryllidae; genus Gryllus; species Gryllus longicercus. Next base: position 1,333,916 of record JAZDUA010000217.1, read on the forward strand.
CATTTCTATGAAGAAATCAGAGCATTAACCGTCTCGAAGATCATTTGAACATCTGAACACAAACCAGGAAACACGGCATCAAGAAAGAAAAAAAAAATGCTCGGAATAATTTCAAGAACAAAAATTCTTGATTGCCAACACCTGTGATATAAAGGGCAATATTATTCATCAGGACTAAGAATCTAATTGAATACATACTATACTCTTTGGTTGAATCCGGTCGTCTCAATGGCCACAGCACGGGGCACGTAACCAGGAGAACGAAGTTCAATTCCCTATTAGGGTGGCTATTGTTTTGAATTAATTTTGAATTTAAATTACAAACAATGTTGTTTATAACATATGTAAAGTAATATGTGTCATATCTTATGTGGTTAACATTATTGTCTATTGTATAATTATGTAAAAATCCTAACGTGCCATACATGGCGTATGCTGTATTTATGTGACAAATATATTATTATTATTATTATTATTATTATTATTATTATTATTATTATTATTATTATTATTATTATTATTATTATTATTATTATTATTATTATTATTATTATTATTATTATTATTATTATTATTATCATTATTATTATTATTATTATTATTATTATTAAATTCATAATTTGAGAAACTGAATGTAAGAAAAGTAACTAACGGAGAAGTGTTATTTGTACGGACAACATTGGTAGCTCTTTTTTGCGGGGAATTCCCGAATCACGTGATATCGAGGGAATGTGTCAGGTGATGACCGGCCCGGACGGTCTTGTTGGTGGAGGGGAGGGGAGTGGACTGGTTCTAGCAGAGGAGTGGATATTGCCATTGTTCTCTTTGCTGATTTTCGAGTCTGGTTGGATATTACGTTGTATTTGGTTGCATTATTATCAGATTGGACGATTGTGGTCAAATAGTTGAATGTTAGAGCCTCATTATTTATTTTGAATCGTGGGTAATACGTAAGTAACTATTTACTGAATTAGCGATGTGTAATTATATGCCATATTTGTGATATACTAGTCGATATAACTTGACGCATTTACTACTTAACATTTTAGTTGCTGCAAATAAACTCTAATCTATGAGTGCCTGAGCAAATTGAAGATCGTAGCAAGAACTCATTCCAGTTTTTTTTTATTTTATTTTATTTTTATTTTTTTACTTATGAGAAGGATGACAATATACTTGATTAATTGTAAGTATTTTACTTGAAATTAATTATTTAAACAATTCGTGCCGATTTTTATGAATATTCCTCCCTTCTACATTCTTGATTTGATTTAAAAAGTATTGTATTTTCATTTTTTTTAAATCTTTGGTAGAACCTGAGTATGTTAACATAGGAGTTTTGCAGAATGTGATCTGCAAATTTAATGTCTGTTATCTGGTGCATTACTGTGGCATCTGCTCACCATCTACCAGCCTCATGACTGTGTAGATGAATATGTTATCAGCTTCAACCTTCAACTTTGAATTATAATTTAAATATTTTTTAAATATAATTTTCTTGTGCTTAAGGAAGTGCTAGAATGTTTGTTGTTGATGTGAGTATATTATACTTCTCACTGTTTTTTGCATTCACAATAATGTAAGGTAATAAAGAAATAAAAACACTGTATTAAACAAGATATTTAGGAAAATTATAAATATTTTGATTATAAATTTTCAAAAGGTGTTAAGTGTGTGTTTTTTATTTTAAAGGTAGAGTGTTTCATGAATTCTGCTCTTCATATTTTTGTTAAATGTTCTCTAACTTAGTAATTTCCATTTTTTCTCTTTTACATTCTATATTATTCATAATTCACAGAGAGCTTCCATCAAATCAAAATGAAGTGGGGCCTTCCTCATCTACGAAGCAAATTCCTTAAATTTAACTTTTTCCTCCTTTTTTTTGCATTCCGTATATTTTCACATTTAAGTGTTGTGCAAAGACATTTCTTTATTTTTTATTTTGAGTTGATAAATTCTTTATAATTCATAAATTATTTACAGTGGTTTGTTTTGTACACTTATGAGTCACCATTGTTTATAATTCACTTTTCAGTGATTATTTTGCTTAACATTGAAGTACATTCATGTGTTCCTTTATATGTTATTGGTGTTTATTCTGTAATTTCATGATTAATTTTGAAATTCTTTAATTGCAATTGTATAGAGATTCTATTACAATGAAACCTGGTTTAAGTGGTCATTTTTGGTTCTGGGGAGAAAAATGGACTTTAGTGTAAGAATTAACTTAATGGAGGTTAAGGAAATATGGAAAGCTGACAGTCTAATTTTTGTTTTTATTTATTAATTGTTTACTAAATATTGAATCTTCATAATATTAAAGTTCCTTTGTGCATCGGCAATTAAAGAGCACACATAAAAATAGTGTGCTCTTTAATTGCCTCAGTTTTTGAACTTTTCTTTTCTTATCACTAGTTGTTTCTTCACATTGGTGGTCTTCTTCCTAATTACACTTCAAGCTGAAGTTTACACCCTGAGAAAGATTTAGTGCAGGCATGAAAATTATTTATTGTTACCAGAAACAAGCTAATCATCTTCAAAATGAGCAATTCTAAATTTCACTGTACTACACTGCACTGATATTGTGAATTGCCACAGGAAGATTCGGAAGAGAACTTTGCAAATTCATCAGGAATTTGTGATCATCTAATATGATGTGTGCCTGACATCTGATCTTAAGACAGGTGTCTACTTAAAAGTGGGAATAATTTCATGTGTCTTATGGGAAAATCAATAGGTTTCATGAAAAAATGACCGTTAATGGTGGCAAGTTCGTAATTGAGGTGGCCATTGCAGATTTCTCTGAATAAGTAATTTTGTTTCTTTTTATCCTTCTATCTATTCATAGGTCAGTGTTTATTGATATGAATCACGGTTATTGATCGAACTAATGCTTGAAATTATATTTTTTTAAACTTTGATTAGGTACTAATCAAATTGATAATCTTATTGATTAGGTACTAATCAAATTATGTTAATGAATACCTCGTAAAAAATTGTTTTTAATTATTTCTCTTTTTTTCTTTTCTTTCTTGAATGGAATTAACTAAAGTTATTCTGATATCTTGCTTATCTGAAAGCACTATTATGTTTCTGGTATCACTTTTCATTCCTTGATAACCACTTGAGAACAGAGGTCAGTCACATTTGTCAAATGTGGCTTGGTTATCTATCTGACTCAGAATTATCAACTTCCTTGTTTCTGATATCCCATTGTTATGTGATTAATTCATTTTTCTGTGAACATCAGGGCCTATCTTTAATAATAATAATATTTTATTTCTTATAGGCTTAAAAAAGTATCAAGCAAAATCTGCATTTAAATTACAGTAAGAAATACATTTTTTAAACTACATTAACTTACATTAATAAATTATAATTAGTTAACACTAACATCATAAATTACATGTTAAAAAGATATGGAAATGAATACAATAAACTTTTTATTAATTTAAAATATAACAGGAATTAAATTAATTTACATCAACTTAAAGTAATAATTCAAATAATTATAAATTAAGTACATGATAAATAAAACATGCAAGTGCTTACAAGAAACATTAAAATAATATACATATTATTTTGAACAACACAGTTCTCATTTAAAAAGAAAAAATAACATTAACTATTCATTACTAAACCAGCAGATTATGATAATGGCAAATAACTTACATTTATAATGAGTATTTTTATTTTCTTACAGTAGTAGTTTAATTAACTTACAATAAATTGAATACATTAGATGTTAATAGTAAATGTAAGTGCTTACAATATGAAATATAATTACAGAATTTACATTACTAATAGTACATTGCCATAATGAACTGAATGAGTGATACAAAGTGTGGTCACTTTTGCAGCGGTAGGTGGTTAACAATCACACAAAAGTTAAAGCAATTCGAATATCTTATATGGACACACATATAAAGTGATGTTTAAGCATTGTTTTGAAGTATTTATTATTAGCTGATTTTATGGTAACTGGAAGATCATTAAAAAGCCACACAGCAATACAGAATGGATCTTTATTAGTAGAAGACTTGCTAGAGTATATCCTTTGATAACCCATATGTCCTCTAGTATGATATTTTTGTATCTCTTAAGTATTCTCAAGACATTGATTCTGAATATTTCTCAATAGTAGTAATTCTTTGTGAGAAGAGTGCTCCAATCGTCAGTAATTCATATTTGATAAAGAAAGCTTTACAGTACTGTCTCAGATTCTGTTTTGAAAACGATTCATTTCTTTTGTAGGACCATTAATCTATCCAAATTTTTTTGTGTTGCACCTCCCGATATTGAAATTGTGAGAAGAATATGCCCTAATTATTTGAAAGATAGGCATCTGTTTCCTGATATCTGGAAAAGTATCTCAAGAGGAATATATTTGAGTTTATTTTATTGCAAAGTGTGTAGACACATTTGTTATGTGTTAGGTTCTAATCTATGAATATTGTGAAAAACTTATGACAATCAGTTGGATTCACTGATTCATTATCTTTATCTACTTTAACGTTTTGGAGTTAGTAACTGTGCTGAAACTTGAAATTGATTAATACAGTTTTATTAACTTTTAGTTTTAATTTATTTATCAACAAATAATTTTTAATTGATTTTAAGGATTCGGTCAGATTAGTTTCTAGATGACAAAGATTTGCCCACTGCTTATTAATGTAGTGTCATCTGCATAAGAAATTACAGAGAAATCAAAGGAGATTAATTATAATAATAATTGTGATGACCCCTCCTATGTGAATACTGTCTAAAGAGCATAATTCACTTAGGAGAGGTTGTCACGTGAGAAATGATCAGAGTGACCAGAAGGGGAAGGGGGTTATGGATGGAGAAGAAATAGTCATGATGTGGCTGAAGTTACTATATGTGGAAAACACCAGGAATGATAGAAGAGAGATGAGAAAGAGTGAGAGAGAAGGAAGCACGATGAAGCGATGACAAAGATGTTGAGTGCTCTCATGCCTTTTGCTTTTTACCATTACCTCCAGTTCTCTGGCAGGCATCTGGTTGCTGCTGCTAGCCGTGTCGTTGTTTCTTCTTGCTGTGGCTGACACATGGGCGTCAATGTGGGTGGCGACACAGCGTCAATACACTCACTACAGGTAGAAAATTGAGCGTGCGCTTTGGGAGGTCCCTTTAAATACCGTGCCGCTTATTGAGGGAATCTCCCTGAGAATGTCATTTGGAAAGCGGATGTCATTATATTTTCGAGTTTCCTTGCTCATTATGTTCGGCCACATGGCGATGAAATATTCATAAAAATTTATAATTTTTTAATAACGGTGATGGAAATTATTTATATTATTTTGTTTGGTTCATTCTATTTGGGCCGCATGGTGATGAAGTACTTTTAATAGCTTATCATTTTCTGCTGTGATTGGTAAATGCTTAATAATAAATTATATTAAGTATGCTCATCACATAATAACAATAATAATAATAATAATAATAATAATAATAATAATAATAATATAACAAAATATTTGTCACAAAAAGACAGCACAAGCCATGTACGATTCGTCAGACTATGTACACTCATGTGAACATCAAGCCTCGCGTCGACAATTGGAATATTATTAACATATATTAGACATCAAAGGTCTAACCACAGAATAAAGAAGTTTCAGATTGCTAGATGATCTCTGTACATTGTTTATGTCCTGTGAGGTATGACCTAATGTGGTCATTAACTACATCCATTTCATAAACAAGTTTTGTCAACAATTTTTCATTTAATACTCTACCAAATGCCTTTGAAAGATCAATTTAATCTGTTTTCCTATTTGATTCCCAATTTTCAATGATTTTATGTACAAATTCAACAACGGCAGACTTGGTGGAGAAGCCCTTCCTGAAGGCATGTTGTGATTTATTAAGAAAGTTTTTATTTATTTATTTTCAATATAATGGACATTTTGTCCAAATTATTACAAAAATTACAGGTAAGTTATTACAACTCAATAACTCAAACTACAATCAAGTTCAGTTCACATTCTTACATCTATATATGTGATTATAGAAAACAAAAACACAGACTAGAGTACTACAATGAAAATTACAAGAATAGGATCATAAAGAAGATGCTAATTTTAAATATAGCTCACATTTGACGGTAATGTAAAAAAGAAACATAACAAAATATTGAAGGACAATAATGAAAATTACAGAAATATTGGCAAAATAAAGAGAACATAAAAAAAGTGAATTACTTAGTATAAGAAATCATTCCAATTTAAAAAGTTTACTCTTCACATAATTGCTGAACCCTGTATCATTTGACCAAAAAAAATTAATTAATTAATTAAACTTATTGGCAGCTCTACACATTCTATTATTAGGATTGTTATCTGTGTACAAACGCTTTTAAAACTTGTGAGCAAAAATGTTTGGTTATCTGGTATTAAAGTTGGGAACTTTCTATACATACATATAATCCCCTTTGATCAAGGTTCTAGCTTTAGAGAAAGTAATTGTTTTACATTTAGAAGGATTTAAATTAAAGATTGTTATTTGTGCACCATTTGACAAATTTATTTAGTGATTACTGTAACACGATTTCATCTTGAGATTTAATGATCTTAAACATTTTTAGGTCTTTGGCAAAAATATTATTAGATTCAAGAAAACAATTGTCTTGCTAATATAATTTTTTCTTAGAGTTTGCCAAATACTGAAGTTAGGGGTAGAGATCAGTAATTCCTAAAGTCTTAGGAATTAGTGGTCTCACAATATTTACTATTAGAGATTCTGGGAAAATGAATACTGATAGAGATGAATTTATTATTCAATTCTAAATGAAATAAACTAATATGTTAAGAAGGGCAGGATTACATTTTTTAAGAATTATTGAAGATATTTTACCATTCTCAGTTCAGTAAATATTTTTAAAGGAATTTATCAATTAATTAACTTCAGTAGCATTCATGTGATTGAGAAGCATAGATTCTGAAGTTTCCAAAGATAAAGAATTTCTATTATCCTGTTTTGAATTTAAGAAATGATAGTTAAAGGTCCTGCAAATATCAGAAGAATAACCAAGGAACATGCTTTCGTATTGCAGGTGTATGCTTTTGTGAGTTTGAGTTTTTCCTTTGTTAATGATGTTCCTCAATGTTTTAGATTTGTTTGTTGAGCTGTTAACTTTATGATTTCATTGATAAGCTTTCTCATTCATCATTTTTAGCCTATAATGTTTTTAATACTGTTTGTACTTCTCATTATTATAGGGTTTCTTAGTATCTCTCTGAACAGGTCATACATGTTTTTCATTTTATTTCTAAGAACAAGAATTTTGTTAGGAATCTTGATTTTGGATTTCTTTGCTACATTCATTTGCCTTTTAATAATTAGACATGCAATATTCAAATGATGATTTAATGTAGTCAGGAACAAGTTTTATATCCATTCCTGGAATCTATCCAATCTGTCCATTCCTCTTTTAGGAGGCATTCATTTAGCAATTGTAGTTTAGTATCTGTTATAGTGGCTATTGAAATAATACACTTCACACAATTCAGTGTGCTTTATTCCACAGTCTCTCTTAGAATTACTGCACTGACTTCCTTCCGTGGTGTGTACTTACAAGTCTCTCTATTCTCCAGTGCATACCGTCATAACATCTTCCCTGTTATTTTTAGATAACATTTTTATAATTTATTTATTTTACAAAATAAAATTAATAATTACTATAATAACATTATAAACATATGTATAAAAATACTAAAAAAGAATACAATATCATGATCAAAGGACAAAAATAAACCAGACACTATTTGTAAAGAACAAAATCATCAAATCTTTAAGGCATCTTCACATTTCTTCTGGGTCTTGCATCCAGTGTTGATTGAAGACTTGAATCAGTTGGTATTGAGTTTTCCAATGGTTCTTGGTTCTTTAAAGTTTTGCAGTTTTCAGAGTTGTTCACAAATATTTTCATATAGAATGGTGGTGAAAGATCAATGGGGATGACATCTTTCACTCTAGCTTGGTTTGTTAAATCTATCTTGAACCACCCCTTGTGTCCATGTCAAGTCTTTATCGGGATGTACTCGCACTGCTACCCCCTGACCAATTTCCAACTCAGGTGATTTTTATGTTTTATTGTCATAATAATATTTGCTACTCTTCTTGGCCATTTCAATTTTCCTCTGCATCCTTCCACTACTTCAGGCTTGAGATGTTTTGTAGTTGTAGGAAAACATGTTCTGGTTCTCCTTGCAAAAATCATCTGTGAAGGACTAGAGCCTATTTTATTTGGTGTATTTCTCCAATATAGCAAAGGTCTTCCCCATTCTTCTCTGCCATTTTAATTAATATCTTGACAATCTTAACTGTAGCTTCTGCTTTACATTTCCTTTCTGGTGATGTGGTGCTGATGTCACAAACTCAAAATCCCAAGCTTTACTGAAACTGTCCATTAGTTTATTTTCAAAGTTTGTCCCATTATCAATTTAAACTCACTGTTTTGGTATGCCATGGTGACTGAAATTCTTTTTACAAATTTTAACTAAAGTATTTTCTGAGAGATTCAGTAGCTAATCTAGCTCAAAAATTCTGAATAGTGATCCAGAGTAACCAAAATGTTTTTTCCTAACCCTTGTATTCAGCAACGAAAACATCCATCGAAACAAACTGAAATAGATATTCTGGTACCTTGTGAGATTGCATCAGAGGATGTTGTTGTGTTCATGAATTTCATACAGACTTCACAATCTTGCAGGTACTGAGTAACCTGGGTAAACGTTCCTGGCCAAAAAATTGTATACCTGGACAGTTCAAGAGTTGCTTCTATTCCAGAATGAGCGATGTGTAATTTCTCCAAAATCTTCTTTCGTAATGAAAGGGAAATTAATATCTTGTCAGTCCTATAGATGATATCTTTGTGTGTTATCAGTGCATTCTTGTATTTTTCAAATAGTTTTTATGAATCTTCTACTTCAGAATAATATCTCAGCCCATTATTTTGGGTATAATCTATTAGTTTCTGCATTGTTAAATTATTTTTCGAGCATGATCTAATTTCCTCAACTCCCTCAGGTAATATCTGCAATAATTTCTCCAAATCTATCTTCTCTAATGTTTGAAATATTGGCGAATTCCTTTTTAATTCAAAAATATTTTTATACTTCAGCTTTTCTTTAACATAATCATTTCCAACAGATGCCCTTGATAAAGCATCCACACCCACATTCTCTTTCCCTTTCACAAATTGTACTTCCAGATGGGATCTTTGTAATGTCATCAACATTAGTTGTAGTCTTTTAGGAGCTTTCAATAAGGGTTTCTTGAAAATTGAAATCAAGGGCTTGTGGTCTGTTTTTATTATAATTTGTTTATTTCCAGCCGATAGTCAATCAAATCTTGTACATCCAAAACCTATAGCTAAAAGCTCCTTTTCAATCTGAACAAAAAATTTTTCTGTTTTTGTGAGTATCCTAAAAGCATATCCAGCCACTTTATCCTTCAATAAATAAATCCTTCGATAAACAGCAACCCCCAAACCTGTAGAGCTAGCATTACATTCTAGAGACACTGGTTTGGTTAACATCAAAATATTGCTGAGACTCCATTTGCTACCAGATTCTTTATCTTCTTGAAAGCCTTTTCTTCCTCACTGGTCCAAGACCAGTCAACATCATCCCTCATAAGTCTTCTCAAGATGCTAGTTTCCTTGGTCAGATTTTCAATATATTGACTCAAGTATGTCACCATACCTAAAAACCAAAGGAGCTCTGTCTCATTCTTTGGATAAAGCATTTTTATAATTGAATTTGTTGTATCCGGGTCAGATCGTAAACTTGTCAAAATGTGATCAAAAAATTTTACAGATATTTGGCATAGCTTGGTTTTATCTTTGTTGATCTTGCAATGGGAAGTTTCGAATCGTATTAAGAGATTTTGCAAATTATGGTTATGATCTCTCAATACCTCATCTAAAGAATCATCACATCCATAAATTAGAATGTCATCAACTAATATTTCAGTACCTCTTAAATCGTGAGTAATTTGTAGCATTTTTTCTGCAAAATGTTCTGGTGACAATGATATTCCAAAAGGGAGCCTCAGCAACCGGTATCTCCCAAACAGGTTCCAAAAAGGTCATGAGCTTGCAGCTCTCCTGTTAATTTTATCTGCCAGTATCCTTTTGTTGTATCTAGGGTTGAAAAGGTCTTTCCTATCTCTGGTAGAATTTCATCAAGAGTTGTAAACTGAAAGAAAGGGTGCTTTATTGCTTTGTTCAAAGGTATCAGATCTATACAGATCCTCGGTGCTTTATTATTTTTCTTAACAAGTAAAATATTGCTCACCCAATCAGTATAGTTGTATTCCTGAGTCACGATTCCTTCTTTCTCCAGTCTGGCAAGTTCTTCCTTCAAATCATTCCTTAAACTGATGGGCACTCTTCTTGCTGGTTGAACCACTGATTCTCTTTTCTCATTAACTTTGAGAGAAACTTCATCTGGCAATGATCCAATTCCGTTGAAAACTGATTGATATTTCTTGTTTTGTCAGGGCTGCCTGGTTCGCCTGTGAAGACGATATTTGATGTTCTACTTGCTGCTGTAACCTCTCTCATGATTCTCCAATCAGTTGTAGACAGGCATTATTCTTAGATGTATATTCCGTATGCATCTGCTGTTTCAGCATAGTTTGCGACGCAATACAATTTTGAAAATTGCTGTCGGCATTCATCCTAACGTTGCATTGTGTACTTTACTTTCTCTTGTCCAAATATAAATTTTATTTACCATCTAATTTCAATCGTTTTCTCAAAGGAGTAGTACATAATGCTTTACTCCTGACATCACGTTACCCTATTGAAATAATACACTTAGCACAATTCAGTGTGCTTTATTCCAAATGTCTTGTACTCACTGCACTGACTTCCTTCCTTGCAGTTTACCCATGGAAATAACCATTTACCACCATGCATATGTTGTGTTATTTCCACCATGTGCCTACCCACAAGTCCCCCTACTCTCCAGTGCATACCGACATATCTCTGATCAAACTTGCATCAGAGGTTAAGGTGTATATAGGTTTTCAAGGCTAATGAGACAACAGATTATTCCAATGATTTGTGTAGTGTGATCAAATAGGTGAAACTCAATGCCTATTAAAAGAAGTGTATTTATTCATTTCAGTGGTTGTATTGATGTGGTCTATAGTAGAGGTGCAATAGTTAGTAACACGTATCTAACTCTACATGGAGATTGAAAATCTTTAATAAATCATGTAGTTCATTATGTTCCATATTAATGTTGAATATTTGTAATTTAATATTTAATTTCCATTTTGTATGTGTGTAATTTCATTGATAGTGTTGTCTAGCAATATCTCTTTTAATTTGTTTAAGTAAATCTTATGTAAATGAAACTGATACCTGTGAAATAAATTATTATCTAACTTTCAGTTGTAAAAGTTTCAAAGAAATAAACTCATGTCAACACATTCTCTGAGATTTTATTTTTTGTGACAAAAGAATATAAAGTCGTTCATCATTGGGGCAATTTTGGTAGTCAGAATAGCAAAGTAGTAATGTGTTTTTCTCTATGCCTGAGATAACTCTGGATAATTATTGTTTACATATACAAGTTTAAATATCTCTAAATAATGCAAATTCAGCGACTATATTTAATTACCATATTTATTTCAAATAAAAGTTTAAAAAGAGTTGATAAAAAATAGGATATTTTTGGAGGTAAATGTGTCAAATTATTTGTCAGGGTAACTGTTAAATTACAGGATTATTATATTCTAGATTATAAATTTGTTGAAAAATGAAATGAATAAGAAGAAATATAAACAAATATTGCTTCTTCAGAGTGTGTCGTTAAATTTTATTTTGTTGCATAATTAATAAATTTGAGTATTAATATTGATTTGTCTGACTAATATTTATTTTGTTTATTTTAATGTTTAATGGATTATGATTACTGTATTTAATTTCTTTACAGAATTTAATTTCACCAATTTGAATTATGGCTGGAATTGGAAATTCGATTACCGATGATTTATATTTGAAACTAGCAGAGGACAGTGGAAGAGGAAGACATACATCTCGTGAGGGGAGAACCAATTCCAAGTATAACACAGATTCGAAAAACGGAAGAAATCATTTGCAAAGAGGTGTTTCCCAAGCAGCTACAAACAGAGGAGCATCCACATCAAAAGAGAATAATTCTAATCATGTTGAGGCGTATCAGAGTGGTGGAAAGAAAAGGAAATTTTTTCCTGGTACTGAACCAGACAAAACATTTCATCAACAACCAAAAGGAAAACCTAGAAATCAAAGTTTAAATAGAAGGCAGTTTGGTGTTTTTGACAAGGAAGCAGATGAAAGTAATTACTTTGAAAGACGTAGACCAATGAAACGATCACAAAGTACTCAAGGTCGAAATGAAAAGCCTTACAACTCCATGCAATCAGAAGGAAATAGTAAACATCAAGGTCATTTTATAAAACAGTTAGGTTTTAGACGTTTACAAGATTTATGCAATAACACCCCCACAGAAATTGTCACATTTTTAATTAACCCAACTTCTGGATTTGAAGAACTTCTGAATACAGATTTGAGGCCAGATCTTCTCATTTTAATTGTAAAGGTTCTGGCAAAAGCTTGTTCATGTGATTTTGCATTCAATAAAAATGCTCTTTTGACAAAAACCTGTCAATCACGATTTCTTGAAAATATTAAAAAGCATTTGTGTGATATGCCTATTGAGGAGTCTACTGAAAGAAAATGTGGAATGGGAGCATTTATCTCAGATCTTTTAGTATATTATGAAACAATATTAAATGTACTTCCAAATACAGCTTCAGACAAATTTAAAAATTTATTTATTACTACAAATATAACATTAAAATCAGTTGAGGACTATCATCGCATAATCTTGACAGAGCAAATTGAGCAATTCAGCAAGTTAAATAAACAATTGATGGGCATGATTGAAGAACGTCAATCAAAAAACATTGCAGAAAGTAGCAAAAATGAGCTCCAAAAATTTTCTCGCCCTCCTGATGATTTTAGAGAAAAAAGTATTTATCCTACCCAAGATGATCTTTTTGGGGAAAAGACACCTTTCCTACGCCCCAACATTATTGAGGGTTCATATATTGATGTTGAACATTACTTAGATGTTCAGTTTCGTTTACTGAGGGAAGATTTTGTTGCACCACTGCGAGAAGGACTTGCAAAATATTTGGATGAATCTATTGATAAAAAAAAAAAATACAGAATTGATAATATAAGAATATATCAAAATGTTACATTTGGAGACCCTAAAGTTGTTAATGACTTGATTGGCATTTTTGTGCATTTTGATCCACAAAAGAAAATGAAAATTAAGTGGGAATATTCCAAAAGATTTATGTTTGGATCATTACTCCTTTTTACTAATGACAATTTCAAGAATGTAATATTTGGTACCGTTCTTGAGAGAGATATTGGAGGATTGAGAAAAGGTGAAATTATTGTAAATCTTCATCAGCAAAGTGAAAAACTTAATGTTTATGAATCTCCTTTTCTCATGGTTGAATCAGAGGTGTATTTTGAACCATATAAACATGTAATGAGAGCCTTGCAAGGATTTAATGAAAATTCATTTCCAATGAAGGAGTACATAATATTTGTTCAAAAAGACAGTCCTCCACCTAAGTATTTACTCCAATCACCAGAGTTTACTTATGTTGTTGATGAAATTGATATTCAAGTTCTGAATGAGCATTCTTGGCCAAGTAAAGAACAACTGGGTCTAGATAAGTCACAATTGGCTGCATTCAAATCTGCTCTCACTGAGGAATTCGTAGTCATTCAAGGACCCCCTGGAACTGGGAAAACCTTCTTAGGTTTGAAAGTTGCAAAGGCATTACTACAAAATACTCCAATATGGAATATCCATAGATCACCAATTTTAGTTGTGTGTTACACAAATCATGCTCTTGACCAATTCTTGGAAGGACTTATCTCAACAACAGAGGAAATTGTTCGTGTTGGTGGTCAGTCTAAGAGTGATGTGCTGAGCAAATTTAACTTAAGAGAGAAAAGAAAAGTCTTCAATTTTAGAAAAGCCAATGCCCTTTTGAAAAGAGAATATCACTTCATGATGACTGAACTCATGAGGTTTATAAGAATATATCAAGCTAATTTGGAAGAACTTAAAAAACATAGGGGAATAGTGTCAGTTACTTTCTTAAAACAACATCATATCATTTCTTCACAACAGATGCATTGTTTTGAATGCAGAGTAAGTATGAAATCTATTATAACTTCTCATTTTGGAAAAAAATTGCAAATCTAAATAGTACTTATATGTCATGGTATATATTGAAAAAATTTAAGTTAATTTTGATTTATACTAGCGATCAATTACTTTCAAGAAAATAATAATTTAATTTTCATTTTTTAAATTATTAACTTAAATGCATATACTATTTAAAGTATATTTTAATTTTTATAATAATTGTGAGAGCTTTTTATTTTCAATTTGCACAGGGTGCAAAAGAAGATGAAATTTTACAAGAATGGTTAATGCAAGGTTTTGAAGAATATTATGGCAGTGTGTTTGATATTCAAGAGGACAGAGGTATTGTTGATGATGAAGATGAAGACATTGTTGAAGGAGGAGCTGCAGAAGAAGATGAAATTTGGCACACTGCAGAAGATGACCCAATCCTTTTTGAATTGGGCGACATTGCGCATAATTTAGAATATGCAATTGATTTACAAAGTTTAGAAGAAAGGATAAAGAAATTTCAAATTATTTCTGAAACATATAAAAATTCACCTTTGGCTCCTGAATATAAGTTAGAGGAAGAAAATTGTTTGTATCAGCAGGAGATTTTGAAGTATTTGCAAAAATGTTTAAAAATGAACCATCACTCTAAAGCTGCCTATGTTCAAAGACTGCATTCGTTTCGAAATATATGGCAACTTAATGTGAAAGACAGGTAAAATAATACAAATACTATTACTCTGTAATATGAAGTTTAAGAATTTTATTACATGTCATTCTGTTCAGACAATTTCAATGTTCTGTCCACATTTCATAAAGTTGCCAATTTGGTGTATTTTTTATTTATATTTGCTTATTTCTGTAGATGCATGTAGATCTGTACCTTAAGTTAGGTGACAAAATGTCATTACATCTCACCTTCCTGTTTTATTTTGACGTTTATTTTTGCAGTATTGTTCATTTGGTGTTGTATTCTTGCAAACAGTATCTGATTAATTCTGATGTCATATCTACATACAAGTTCTCTTGAGTTGTGGTTACATCACTTTAACTGAGTTGACTGAAACATTATGTACTCTTTAAGTTCAAATACTTAATGCAAGTTTTTCATTCAAATTATCTAGTTTA
The DNA here is from genome assembly GCA_038098605.1 of Gryllus longicercus. Taxonomy (NCBI): domain Eukaryota; kingdom Metazoa; phylum Arthropoda; class Insecta; order Orthoptera; family Gryllidae; genus Gryllus; species Gryllus longicercus. The sequence continues at coordinate 1,349,293 of JAZDUA010000217.1, forward strand.
ATTTAATAAAAATTCATTGATTTTGCTGAATCATAGTTCTCGGGTATCTGTTATAACGATAAGAAATGTGTAATTTGAATTTTACTGTTTGTTCTAAACTGCCATCAACTTATTTTTTGTGTATTTTCTTCTATTTCTTACTTATTGTATTCCTGAATTCTGCATATTATATGTTATGTGATTACCAACACTACTAGTTACTATGTATTCCAAGAAAAAAATCACAATTATTATTGCAGATGGCTTCTTTACAAGGACTGGATAAATACCTTGAAGAACATTCTAAGGGAAAAAATACATGAAAATGAGGAACACTATAGAGACTATGCAAAAAGGTTTGAGGAAATCAAGCAAATCTGCAATGCTGAAGTCATGCAGCAAGCTTTGGTCGTGGGAATGACTACTACCAATGCAGCAAGGTTGCAGAACTTACTGCAGGCATTGAAACCCAGAATAGGTAATTAAGAAAGTGAAACATGTTTTTAAGAGAATGTCTGAGTCAATAGTTTTCTCATACAACTTGAACTTTTATACATGGTTTTCTAGTTTTTAAACTGATGTTAATTTGAGACTAGAACAAATTATGAGGAGTGTCCAACTAACAAAACATAATCTTATGTGACCTGAACTCTTTTGCAAGCAATGCTGGCCGAATGTAATTGCTGACAAATTTACTTTAATTGGTGTTTCTCTTACAGTAATTATTGAGGAAGCAGCTGAGGTATTGGAATCTCATGTGGTAGTCTCACTTACTAATAAATGTGAACATGTTATTCTCATTGGTAAGTAAGTGTTTGAGTCAAATTTTGAGATACGTCTTTATATTTCAAGAGACATGGTCATGCACTAAATGAGAAATTTCTGATTGATTAGGTGATCATAAACAATTGCGACCAAATCCTGCAGTGTACAAACTTGCCCGCCGATACAATTTTGATATCTCATTGTTTGAAAGAATGGTTAATAATGGGTTAAAATGCCATTGCCTTGAAAATCAGCACCGCATGCGACCTGAAATTGCACAACTAATTGTACCAACAATTTATCCAGATCTGAAAAATGATCTATCAGTTTACAATTATGCTGCAGTGCGTGGAATAACAAAATCCCTATTCTTCATCACACACAATATTCCTGAAGAAGAGGTTAGTAAAACAAAGATTATTTCCTAACTACAACAAATACGCTAAACTAAATTCAATTTATGTAACTAATATTTCTCAACTAGGTACCAACTTTTAACTAATAAAGCTAATTCCTTCAGTAATTGAGTATTGATATATTCCATGACACACAGATAGATAGTTCATTTAAGATAATTAGAGGTTTTGAATTAAAAAATTGCAAAAGTGCAAAAATTGCAAAACTGCTCTCTTTAACATTGAAGCCACAGATTACATAATGCAATGTATTCCTAAATGTTAGATCTTTTAATCTCTCAACTTCCCAATCCAATCCAAAACTTTAATTATTTATTTTAACTGATATTTTATATTTACTGTAATAAAGGTACCGTAAAAGAGGGTAAAATCGATCACTTCTTATTTTCTCAAAATTTTATGTATTATTACTGTTACTGATGATAATTTTGAACTGTTGGCAACAATGTACACAAGTGAATTATTTACGGAAATTGACGGGTTCAAATTGGAGCAAATCAATGAGGAGTATCTGAGAGAGATGGCTTGGGGCATCAATTGATGTCACTGCAGTCCCTCTGACTGCTTGTCAGCTAGGTCATATTCAGTTGCTGTCTGGAGGGGAATTCTACTATCCTGCTGCTCTGATCGATAGTTTTACTAGGTTTCTCTGATCAACACCAGGCGAATGCTGGAGCCATAACATATGGGCCATGGACCTCATGTGGTCTTTCCTACCTCATCCTTGTCCTAAGCTCACCCCCTACACACACTTACACTAACACGCACTACACTACAACACATGCCGGGAAACTGGTCGGGAGCTTAGAGCTTTTCCTTACTGTGGCGATGCCCCACTGGTGGGGATACCTTGTTTGAGAAAATACCGTTAACCGATGGTAGGTCAGCACCGGATCTCGGCATTCAGCAGGGGAACACCACAGCCAACCCAAAAGGAAAAAAACATGTAATACGCGTATGGGACTAATGACCAAAGTAGTTGACATGCCCAGAATCACAATCATGCCCAGAGTCACAAACAGGAAGTAACACATCAAACTGTAATTTGAAAGAAAGGTGATATTTTGATGCATTTGTGTCAACCATAAACTAACTGCTACACAGTTATTGTTATTGTTAGAATGTTTTGCAAACCCAGAGAATACATAAGTACATTTTCTTTTGATTGTTGTTTGAATTTTTTTTTTCTGAAGGGAAAATTAATGGATTAATTGTTCAGTTATAAGTAAATTTGTACTACTGTTGTCTATTTCTTGTAATCTAGGTGTGCTTCTTTCTTCCGAAAAATTGAAGTTTTGAGTTCTCCACGTAGGCCATGTAGGAAACTTCAATTTCATCTGCCTTTTCTTTGGCACAAACTTATCAACACAATCATTTAAATAAAGATATAGAGTTGAAGTTAATTCAGAACAATTCATAGTTTCAACAATCAGCTTTAAATGTTAGTACAGATCATAAAGATAATGAGATGTTAGCATAGACTGCAGATACGAAATCGTAAAACCATTCATCGTAATCTTTTAGATTTCCATCTGTTGGAATAACATAGTGAAGCCATCATACAATAATTGAAATTTTTGATAAATTTTACCCTCTTTTACAGTAGCTAACAAATATAATTTTTTTAGATATGTATTTAGAGTTTTAAGTAACTCTTATTTTAAAAGCCCAATACTCTTTCAGTTTCGTAGATATTCGCACACATGAAGAAATAGTAAAAAATTTATAAATAAATGTTTTTGAGTATTTATTGATTATTAAAATGGTTTAATATATATTATGTGATTGTGTAATATATTATTTCCAAGCTCAAAACTAGTATATCAAACTTTGAAAAATAACACAAGTACACTTTGGTTTTTGGGGGTGTTTTATTAAGTGGTTGAATTATTTCATGTATATTTTTTTTTAAATATTTGTAGTTTTGGAATAATTTCGAGTTAAACCAAGAGAATTTTGTTTGGATGTATTGTATAGTACCTCTTAGAATGATCTTGTGCAGTGGATGAGGGGATGTACCTGTGGCTTGCCAGTATGAAAGGTTAATATTCAATTTCCACAATTTACGGGAATAATTGTTTATTTAAAAATAATAATAGTAAATTGTTCTTGGAAAGAGGAAATTACACTAATAAATAAATGTGGTATAAGTCTGATTTTCATTACAGAATGCAGTGAAAGTTAAAAAATTGTAGATTTTTGAACATTCCAAATTCAAATTTGTGAAGAGTGTTTCACAAGATGTCGGAAGAATAAGTAGGATATAATTTGTAATTTTTTATTATCTTTGATACAGACATTACAAGAAAGTATTTTCTCTTGTACCTCCACTAGTTTCACATAGAATATGGAGTAGAAAACTCAATAATTTGCTTTATTATAAAGATTACTGTTCTTCTCATAATGTGCTAATTTTTTTTTCCCCTAGGTAGATGAAATTATGAGCCACAAAAACTGTTATGAAGCAGATTTTATTTTAGCACTTTGCCGTCATTTAATTTGGCAAGGTTATAAGCCTGAAGAAATCACTATTCTTGTAACATACAAAGGCCAAATGTTCTACATGAAACAAGTAAGAACATTTTAATGATATAACAAAATCTGTCCAAGGATGAATACAATGATTCCTTAAAATTGTTGGAAGGTTGCCTATAGTTAATTAGGAAACAAATACTTATTTTTTATACAATTTTGCTAGTGAAACAAAATTATAAAATTTGGTCACCATTTATATCATGAAAACATTGAAAACAAGAACTCTCATAATTGAACCAAGATTAATATTTGAAAAAAATGTCCAGAAAAGCAATCTCAAAAAGACACCAGAAGCAGGTACAAAAGGAAAAATACATTGCTCAGTCTGTAGTCATAGGTAAAGATATAATTTTCATGCACTATTGAATCTAAAACAGTTCTACCAAGAAGCCAAACGCGCACAATTATGTGGAATGTGATTTCTGGATGTACCTTTCTGTTGTCTACTAGTTGGATGATGTCGGATCTCACTGGAACTTTCCCATAATTTCACACAGAACAACCAAGAACTTCACAGATTCTCTCATGGCAGAGTAGTCGGCTTATTCACTACCTGTCTGCAGTTGGCTAGTAGCCTCCCACTAAGGTCCTTTCACATTTCACTGTAATGCAATTGCATGTTTTTCAGTTTCCACTACCAATGAAGGAAATATTGAATGTGAATTTCTCTTTACACAAAGAGGATGTATTTGATATACTTTTAAACTTCTGAGAATTTTGTGATTGTGAGATGTGCAAATTACCAATTACCAGCAGAATCATCTGTCCCCTCTTAGAATCTAGGAATGTTCTATTTATGCATAATATGAACTAATTTTAATGCTTACATAAAATGTATAAAAAAATTTAAATAAAATCATCTTAACACAGATAATAAACCTCGATACATGAGTGTTACATAATCCAAAAAAAATATAAGTATGCACTATGTGTGAAATTTTTCAAAATCTTACCAGCAAACATACCCAGAGAAAGTATTCATTTTTAAAATGATTATGCTATGAAACACAGTATCTACTTGGCTGTCCAAAAGTGGTCTCGCTCTAGTCACAGATGCCAACTGGCTGTCATCTTAACTTTCCTCAGGGCAATATGCAGAAGGTCACAGCATATCAGTCAAAATGTTGGCATCTGTAGATTTAGATTTATTTATTTGGTCAAAAACGGTAAAAACTGTATGTGACTTATGACTGTACTTAAGACACTGTGTTTCCCAGTCAAGCTAGTAGATACTGACTCCATCTGTGGAAACCTATTCTTTTACCATGAAACATATTTACAAATTTCAAGAGTTATAGTTATTTTACATAAAAATCTATTTCTGCATGGAAATCCTGTCTCAAATAATAGGACATGCCTCTTCTTATACTTCTCTGAAGATAATTCTGTAAATAATAATTAAAATGAATAAAGATTAAATCCACTTCCAGATCTCTTAAATTACTATTAAAAATCATTTATGTTCCAAGATTTATTTATTAAGCATTAAAGGTTCCCCTCATACAGAGGATCCGTCATAGTTAGCATTTAAAGTATTATCAATTTATGACATTCCTTTCTTCAGCTGTTTATGTTGTTTTTTATTGTTTTTTAATAGAAACAGAAGCAGTATTCTATAGTGTGTGATGTAAATGTCACAGTAGTTGATAATTATCAAGGAGAGGAGAACAAAATTATTCTGTTATCTCTTGTACGTAGCAACAAAGATGCAAAAATTGGATTTTTAAGCACTGAAAATCGTGTATGCGTAGCATTGTCAAGAGCTAAAGAAGGATTATACATCGTAGGTAAGTAATTCTTATAATTTATGACATATTTAACAATTTATTACTTCAATACGTATAGTGTCTAAGGTTTCTTATTAAGCTCAGAATCAACATAAGGGTGCACAGAATAGAAAGAAAGCAAAACCTGTTCTTGTATCCTGCACTCTTCAATTTTAAAGTTATTATGCAGCAGGTAACATGTGAAAATAAGCAATAAAATATTTTATGTCTTAACGATAATACTTTTCTTATCACTCATTTGTTCACTTCTTACTTCAAATGAAGCTTTCTGATTAGCAAACAGCCAACCTATTCTAAATGAAATTTGATAGCAATGACAGGTAGCATATTTAAATGTATGCATTGCCCATGCACCTTTTCTTGACCCCTCTTTTTGCTAGATGTGAGAATAGTGGAGGATATTTTTTATTTCGATAACAAGACTGTTATATCAAATTTGTGGCTTGTTTTTCGATGGAAAAGAGTTTGTAGTATATGGACGAATGTTTTTGGTTGTCAGAGTTTTGTCAACAGTGCTTATTGATGTCTTTTATTCTTAATTCAACTAATGTCGGTAAAGGAGTAGGGGTAAGGAGTTCAGAGTTCCAGAAAACTTGTGGGTATAGAAGTAGAAAAAGTGGTACCAAACTTGACCTGGACTCAAAAAATTAAATTGTTTATTTTGTATAGTGGTAAAAAACACAGAGACCTAGAATAATACAGACATTATATAATAAAGATGTTATTAAAACCTGTTTTTAATTTAAACAACAATGTATTTTCCAGAGAAACAATTTTGAATTCCTTTATTAAGGGATAGAGAAAAAAAGATCATGAGTGAAACTGAAATGCAAGGAGAAGAATAATTTTCAAATGATAAGAAACTTAGTGAAAAAAATATTTTTATGGAACCAAAATTATCTTACAATATCATTTTTGGTATTAAATCTTGATATCAATATTTTACCTTTAGCAGCCCATTTTAAAGGGGTGAAAACTGCAGGAATGAAATTAATTAGAAATTAAAGGGATTGAGAGCACAATGCTAGTCCACTATTTGGCGATAGTTGTAAATAATACAATGTGTATGACAAGTCAAATATTATGTATATGGCTGCACATGTTTTCCTGAGCTCTAGAATCCCTTCTCTATTATGAGGGATCTAAGTGGAGTGCATCAATGGATGTTTCCTATTTTGTGTTTATCGCCAATTTTGGAATGGCTGTAATATTCATCTTATATTGAGATTAAAATTGTATGTAAAAATTTTCACTTTCATATATAAATTGCCAAATAAAAAAAAAAAAAATAAATAAAAAAAACAAAACATTATGAGTTTGGGTTCATTTAGAAACATCTATATAATAGAAATAATTGCCCAGTCTCTTGTATGTTTTGGTAAGTGTTCCTCTGTAGCAAAGTCACTGCCACAGTTTATATCACTCTGGCCACCAACAATTACTTTTGTCCTGCTTTGTGGAATAACTAGCAAGATTATGTAAGTTATCAATTATTGTGGCTTTGGGCTTAAAAATACCAGTAACTGAAAACCTTGGAGTTTCACAATGAAGGAATAATTCCTACCAGGCTGCTAAAATCAAAACAATGTGAGTGAGAGAGAATGACATTTAATGTTTGTCTTGCTCTCTGAACTGTGTTTCTGATGCAATTTTGGGGAGCAGATTCTTAGTAAATGCATATCTGTTGTTTACTTGTTGCCAGCGTTGGGGTTTTAATGACTTCCTGTCTATTGATCTCATTTTTTAATGTAATTTATACATTCATAGATTCTTTTTCTTTACAAATAAAATCATAATATTACCCTGTTTTGAAAAGTGTTTGCCACATTTTCCTTGCAATTCAGTTGTTTCCTACTCCTCCAGTAAGATTCAGAGAGGCCCATTGTACAAATTCAATCTCAACAACAAATTACACAATTATTTTGCTATTTTTCTTATGATTGTGATCTTTTGAATAAGAATATTTCATAATCCTACTTCACACACTTTACGAGTTTCTGTCATTTAAGCCATCTCCCTGTCAACAAAAGAAATGTCAATGAAAGTTTTTCAAAAGTCATGTAATAATCAACTACAGATCAAATGCAAAGTATATTACTGTTATGAAACAGCTTGAAAATGTATCTGGCAATTTCTTTTCTTTTAAGGCGAATGTGAATATAATGTATTTGATTTTTCAATCTCTTTCAATTTTCCACAAACCCACTAATTTGAACAACAATACGTTGTACAATGCATTATATTATGAATGAATTAGATACATACACAACCTAATTTTTTTAAAAATAATTTAGTACTGATTTAAATAAAGACGGATGAACTGCCTAATATTTATTGTTACAGAGAACACTTCCCTCTATAATCATTGCAACTCAGGCAATGAGACTACTGTCCCAATTTTCTCTTCCTTTTATGAACATTTTTGTTTCTTGTAGAATCATAGCATATTCATGACTTGGTGTGGAAAAAATCTAAAAGTGAACGATCCTTGATAATTAAGGTAGTGAATAGTTTTTATGAGGTAAAAGCTCTCTGTATTTATTAATTTTCCAAAACCCAGAAAGGATTCTAAACTTTGGACCTGTAGTGTGATTGCACAATTTCTCAATGGGACTAACATTTTCCTGAAAATGAGATATTTATTTATTTTTCATTTCAAACATTTCAAAAAACATTTATTGAACCAATATTAATATTAGTAATTATTTAATGAACTATCAAAAAAAGGCGTAACAAGTACTGGTAAAACTATAAGAAGTACTTGAAAAATGCAATTGAAATTGAAAGATGAATATTTTCTTCTCATTCAAAAGAACTAGCATTAAAATTGCAGAATTCTCCAAAACTCATTTCTTGGGCAATGGAATCTTTTCATTTCCCTTTACCATGCTTTTCTGCATAGCACATTCATTTTTTTAAATCTTGTTCTCGATTCCATTAAATTACTTGTTTGCAGTTCAACAATCCACCTTAGCACATTTAGAATTTGTTGTTAATATTTTCTGTGATTTACATTTTCTAGTGCCGGAGGCAGAATCTTCAATAGTTGTTGTTTCTGGGATACTTGAGGGGATGAGATAGTATAGAAGAGTACTTTTAGAATATTCAGGTCATTTTTAGTGTGATTGATGGTAAACCCAGAAAAACATGTTTATATATGCATCCAGGATTGAGTTATTTTGTGTTACCTCTACTCAATTCTTGAAATTTGTTAGACCAAGGATGCTATTTTTTCCTGCTAATTTGCCTTCTTTTTATTTATTTTTTGCATATAATTTTGGTTTTATTTAGTAATTTGCATTTAAGTTAATCTTGTGTAGACTTTAGTGTTCTTTGTGTGTAAATTAGTTTCTAATTCCTGATACAGTGTTTAGAAGAAGGAATGTACAAATGACAAATTTAACATTTTTCAATACAACTTTTTCAGCATATGAAAACAAAATATTAGGTTCTAGAAAAATGTGCTAGCATGATTCCACTGTAGTACAGTGTTGTTAAGAACTAACAGCCTTACGCTCCGCCTCCGTCAGCACTGCTACAACCTGGTTGTTCTTGTGTCGCAATCGCCCCCTCGCTGTTGTCTCCTAACTCGTATTAATTTTGTCCCGTCTATATCCCGCGCCGCTCACTCGTCCTGTTTTGCTCGACCTCCACCCTGTTGCACACAACAATGCCGAGCAACAATGAAGCCCAGGTGGATTGGGAATTACATTTAACTGAAGCGTCATCTTGTGCTGCAGCGTTATCTAGTGGAGAGATACAACAAAGTGAACAGCATAAAATCATTCTCCATGAAAAACACTTAAGATATGACAAGTTTCATCGAAATCAGTCAATCAGAGTTAATGTTTATTGATCTAGGTCGAATATCCATTTTTATACATAGAGATGATGGGCACTTATAAGGTTCAAGTTTTGTAGGTTTGTTCTTTGTTCACATTCCTAAATTATGAATGTAATTAGTACTAATTTTTAACGCTCTTTGTTTATAGTGAAAAAAATATTTAGTAGCTGGGCACAGGCCCAACTAAAACATACATTATTACAATCATTCTAATCTGGTTTTAGCCTAACAGATACTTACTGTTGTAACAATATCTCTTTAGGAAACATGGACAATCTTGTGGAGTCCAGTAAAATATGGCCCAAGATTAAAGATTCTTTGATGAAACAAGAATCTTATGGAACCCATCTTACCCTACAATGTGAAATTCACCATGATCAACAAACTTTAGTGAACTGTGCAGAGGACTTCAAGAAAGTTCCAGAAGGTGGATGTTCTCTGCTCTGCGAAGTGCAATTGCAGTGTGGGCACCAATGTGAGAGTGTTTGCCATGTGAACAATCGAGAACACAAGGAGTACAAATGTTATAAGAAATGTGAACGGTATGTAATGAACAATCATTCTATGTGTTATTTAAGGTGCATGATGCAATGACAATAAGTAATAATTTGTCATTTAATAATTAATTTTGTTTTCTGTGGGGTTTACTATTGGGGGATTAACTAATATTAAGCATGACTTTTTTAGTTCCAATTGTGGATTGTGAATAAAAAAAAGCACAGAAAATGTTTGAAACATTGTTATCAATATTCAACCATTATTTCATAAAATACATTATTATTGGAAATTTCAGCAAAATTGAATGATTGGATGGACACCCTCAGTAGTTGTGAATGCAATATTGCTTTTATACTTGAAGTAGTGTGGATCTAATTTCTTGACTAAACTTGTGTACAAAGATTGTATATATGTGAGAATGTGAAAAACGAGGAGAAGACAGCCAAAATATCTGCAAAAATGTATTTCTTAATAAATATCGTTTGTTCAAGAGGCTTTGCATTTGGTGAGCCTTGTAAGAAATTTGCCCTGGAGGAGGGACAAGATCTATAATATTATTATACTACATTCTTGTCCATCACTTTCAATTAAAATAAAGAAATTATTTGACCATTCATCCAACAAATATATTCTTGAAGAAAATATTGCAGTGAAGAACCATTCATTATCATTTCAAAAATGTGATTTTGATTCTATGTGATGTGATAGTAGTTTCCTAGAACGTCTGCTCCATGTCCGTTCTTTTTGGTTTTTGTTAGAACTACTATATCCAATTTTCAATATATCTATTTCCTCCAAAACTTCTGTCTGTTTTGGTCCCAAACCTTGTACATTCCATGTGCCAATGGAGATAGCCCTTTCTGTCAACGTCCAAAGCTTTCATATAGAGGAGAAATGCCAATGGAGAAAAAATTGGGGCCGTTTAATAAAAAGTGGCCTTTAAGCGCTACTGTAAATCCGAAATTTGAAGCTTTTTTTCACAGAAAAGTTATGAACTTTCAAAAAACATAATTTGAAAACATTTTAAGTACTTTCACTCACAAATACAATAGTATTTACTAATTGCTGGAAATGTGCATATCAACGGCATGAGAGATCTTTCAAAAAATTTACATTTCTGTAATTTTTGAAAAACAAAAAAGTACTTTACGTCTATTAATATTATTACGTTATTGTGAAAATACCATTTGATCGTTTCTGAAAATGCAGAATTTTGAGCAAGTTTTCTCAGAAAACTGTTGACTTTTCAAGAAACTTTATATGACATTATTTAAAGCACATGTACTCATAAATACAACAATGTGATCAAAATGTCACTAATATAAATATTAATAACATGAGAGACTAGTCAAAAAATTACATTTTCATAATTTGTGAAAACACAAAAGAATAGAGCAATATAGAGTTTATGCCATCTTATAGAGTACATTTAGCACTATACCTACCAAAAGTTTAAAGAACAAATTGGAGCTGTTTTTGAGAAAATCTTTTTGTATTTTTTTAAAATTGCACTTATTGCGTGAAAACTACTCAAATGTTCAAAAACTTTTTTCAAGAAAATTCAGAGTTAACCGTGAAAATCGGACCCATGCCATGTTTATAAGTGTATGTTACTCTATTAAATTTAAATTTAAAGAAAAAAAATTGGGGCCGTTTTTGAGAAAATGTCCGGAGAGCTTCATGCAAAGTACCCCCAAATTTTGAAGAATGTTTTTAAAAATCTCAAAGTTTCGACTTGAGCCACATGGACAGGGATTTCTGGGTTTCTTCTATTTGGAAAAAATCCGACGCATGATTTAGGTGCTAGAAGAGTTCACAGACAGAAGGATGTTTTGATAAAAAGAAACACTTTTTGGTATCTGGGCACCCCAAAATGTGTATTTCCGTTGAAATCTTGAAATTGATATACAATTGAAATTGTATATACAATTATATGTGATAAACACAACCTTTTTTCTTCAGGGTTCCACAAGATTGTGAATTTCAACATTTATGTAGAAAATTATGCTATGAACCTTGTGGGAACTGTGAAATACTTGTTGAAAGAATTCTTCCTTGTGGACATGTGAAGACATTACCATGTTACGTCAATATCAAGGAATATCATTGTCAAGAGAAAGTTGAAGTGGAACTTCCAAATTGTCAGCACAAAGTTACTAAGCCATGTTACAGAGATATTGCCACATATCCCTGTTCAGTTCCCTGCCCAGATAGGTTACCTTGTGGGCATAGTTGCACTTTAAAATGCCATGTCATGGTGGATCCAGACCATTTGGAGGTATGTATATTGTCTAAAATTCTTTGAGAATAAAGTAGTTTTCACTTTCAAGTTCACACTTTTGCATTTAACCTTCCTAGCCGAGTACTTTGTTTCGATATCTTTCATCTGTACATTTCATTTTCATCATGTTTTCCCAGTTTGATAGGAATGATATAAATATTTTTGGGAAGAAACTTAATATTAAAGTATATGAATTACTAGCCATTAATTTGCATCGGATGAAAAAATATTATCAGTTAAATCACGTTTTTCAAGATGAAAAATGTTATGCTCTATAGTGTTTTAAGATCCTCAGTGACTCTGTACTGTTCCTAATTTATTTTCCACTATTATTACTACCTAATTTTATTTATTTTCAGTATAAGTGCTGTAAACCATGTCCCAAAACAAATGCCGGCTGTACTATGAATCACCAGTGTACAAAACAATGTTTTGAAGAATGTGGCCTTTGCAACTACGAAGTTGAGAAAAATCTACCCAATTGCAATCATGTTCAAAGAATGAATTGTTGTAAGGATCCTTCAACTTTTCAATGCTCTAAAAAGTGTACTAAAACCATGATGTGTGGACATGCATGTCCAAGAAAGTGTTATGAAGATTGTGGTGGTTGTCAAGTGAAGGTAAAGAACACTGTTAAAATAATTTGATGTGAATTATTTGTTTGCTGCTATTTTTTCTTGTATTGTAGTAGTGAAAATTAACAATTTCTGTCCATATAGTTCTTTAGAATTTACATTAATGTCATATTTACCAAAAATGAACAAGGTTTTTTCCTACATTTTCTCATTTGTTAATTACAGGGTCCCCTTATGTCTGCGGATGAAAGGCTAAATCATTTGGAATACACACTTTTACTTTCCTTTTCTCTGTTCACATTGTCTCTTTCTCTCCAACTCTAATGTAACCATTAGCTGCAAAAGCGATAGTGAACTGTATGTATTCTCAGGGTGGTACAGAATTACTTTTAGACCTGCAAGCTGGGGCTTCTGTTATCCTCTAGGTGGTTCAATGTCAAATAGACAAAAAAATGGAATTTTCAACCTTAGCTTCGCATATTTCAAACAATTTCGGCTTGTGGTGTTCCTTGACTGATGAATAGAAATATTGTTTTTTATTTGTTTGTTTTTTAATATTTTTTATATTGATATATTCTTTTTTATATTTCTCTCTTTCCTTTTTTTAATGTTTCCTTTCAGTAGCTATTGCAGATACCACGAAAATTTCTTGCTGGGTCCTTATATCCTTTAGCATTATAAAATTTGTTTATCTACTGATGCATGCTATATACTGAGATTTCTCTTCTCTACCTCCCTTTCATCATGAAACAAATACTGTTTGTAAATTCCTGACGGGCATGGTTCCAAGGATTCGTGATGTCTGTATCAGAAGTAGTATGAGTGCCTGTGACATGTCAGCGGAGTCCTGGACCTTCACTTCACAGGAAGGGGACACACTTTTTGTAAATAACCCTCAGATTTTCAATCTTCAATTTCTCTCTTTCTGTCATTTGTGCTGCAGAGTCAGTGAATGTGTACAGCCAAGATGAAATTGAAGTTTATTTATAAAGCGTGTTGCAATTCTTTTCAAGAATCGGGTCACAAAACTTGCAGGAAAAATTGAGAAATGTTTTGGAGTGGATAATTTTAGATTTTCTTGTTTATTAGTGTGTGGTAAGTGCTGGAAGAATATCAAGGAGCAGTAAATGTTAAATGAAAAACTTGAAAGTGAAACCATTCAGAATGTCACATTGCAGGCAATGTAAGGATTACGTTGACATGAAATCATCCTTGCAGTCATTGAAAAACAGTTTGATAATATTAGTCACCTGTTCAGCCAATGAGAAATAAGTAAGCAAAATAAGAGTTGTAAAAATGAATCAGTGGAAAAGGCTGTTGAAGAAAATTTATTTTATGAAATTGGCCATGAGCAACCTAGAACAATCAGTACAAATGATGATGGAGAAATTGCCACAGAAATGAAAATCCGTCACCACATAAGCAAAAATTCAAATGTGAAAAATAACCATATTTGATTTTGGTATATAGGTGTTCTGGTGCGTTATCGTTGGCATTTCTAATGAAATAATTATATGCGTCATCATCAGTTCATCATCATCATCAGTTGTCTGCTGTATGAAAGCCACAAAAAGTAGTCGTTTTTGTGGCTTCCATACAACAGACAACTGATGATGGCTAAGCCATCGAAAGCTGCTCTTGTAATAAATAATATTGTTGGCAATGATGACACATAATTATTTCATTTGATTTTGGTGCCGAAGTTGAGATGCAATTTTCCTGGGAGTATGCATGTACATTTTTATTGGGGGGATCAGCATTTCTGCTGAGTCATCTTTACATCCCAGGGTTGTTAGTCCTGGGGGTATGGTAGATGAAATGATAATAGTGAGGGGTGAAAGGACAACACAAACATATATACACAAACACACCCATGCCCAAGGCAGGACTCAAACCCATGACCTTCTGGTCCGAGACCGCTACAGCACTGCTGCCTTAGCGATCTCTGCAATCTGATTGGATTAATGTTGTTGTTGGTATTATTATTATTTTCTATTTTATGCCTGACCCTTTCAGTGCCTTCATTCTTTCTTAAACGAAGGCTGTACATCTAGAAACTGATGATATTTGTTTCCTGAACAGTTGCCATGTTTGATTGCTTAATCACATTTTGTTCTAGGTAAAGAAAGTTATTCCATCATGTGGACATTATATCTTAATAAAATGCTGTGAAATACCAGATCAAGCACTTTGCAAACAGCCTTGTCAGAGGCTTCTTCCTTGTGGCCATGGGTGTGTACTGAGATGTGGACAAGAATGTACTAAAAAGTGCCCCGAGTTAATTCGATGTCCTGTTGTACCACTATGTGGACATAGCATTAACATACCTTGTCATCTAAAAGAAAGTAAGTGTATGGGAAAAGTAATTATTATATCTATTTGTAACATGCTATTAGCCTCTGTAAGAAAGTAAATTAAATCAAAACTGATGTACATATTAGACCCAAGATTCCTGCTGAGACATTCCCAATGCTTCTAGGAGTGCAACATTCATCTAACGCTGATGAAATCAGCTGCATTAACACATGTGATGCCTCCGCATGTGAGTCACTTAATGTGTGTCATAGATTAACACTATATCTTATGCAAAAAGCAAATGAGCACTCTTGACGGCATGTTGTCGCCTATCATCACACATTATCTTGACTTACGTTGTAGCTTGAGCATCTTGCTTAAGCTGTGGGCATGCATGCCGCCAAAAGCACTCATGTATTATTTCGCATAAAAATTAATTCAATAATCTACATTGCATGTTAAGTGACTCATAAGTACAGGCATTGTTGCACATTGACGTAGTTGGCATCATCAGTGTTAGGTGATGCACGTCAAAACAATGCTTGTGTGACACACCTAAATGTTCCTCAAGTTTCAATATTTTCTTTGAATGCAACGAGATGCATGAATCGTACAATGCTGATGAACATTATGTCAAGTCGCAGATAACACGGCCCTGTCCTGTCCTTGGGTTCAACAACCTGATATGGGCCTTGGCCAACCAGCAGTGGCCCAGCCTCTGAGTCATGGGATAAGGGGTTTGTGTGGTTAGGACAAACACATCCCTCCACCATATATTCTGGTTTTCATAACCTAAGGATGGGCTTTCTCATCGTCACACAGCAATAGTTTCTGGGACATTTTTGTAAGGAAAATGCACAGTTATAATTTTACCCCAACTGGGAATCAAACCCCGGGTTGCACTATGGAAAGTCAGCATGTTAAACAATGAGCCACCAAGGGCCTTACTGGATGACACACGTGCCCCTATTTTTTCATTCTGTAGTTTTGTCTAAAATGTTATAAAAACATTGCAAAAAGTTCTCTGATATTCCAAAGGCTTTTAATTTTTTCTATAACAGGTGATGGTTAATTGACTTGAAGGCTTTGCTAATGTCTGTAGATACTAGCTACTTTTTTAAATTAAAATTAAATTATTTATTTAATAGGTAATTATTACAAACAAATTAGATTACTTGATCCTATGTGGCTAGGCCGAAGGCCTTTAAGCCATTACAATACCTACATAAATTATTTATTGATTCAAATAGTATGTGTATTGTACTAAGAATCAAGAAATTTTTGTAATACATAACTTTGTTTTTATCATCTGATTTAAAGATTGGTGAAGCTTTCCATTCCTTAGGAAATGAGCCTTCAGGTAATTACTTACCAAACAATAATTTCAAAGTTAGTGAAAAATGTACCTTGCATTTTTTAGTAATATAGGGGGACTGCCATCAAGACCTGCTCTTATCTGAACATCTAACTTGGTACATGATATAACACATGCATTTTCTTTCTAGGTACAAAACAATTTTTACAGTTACGAAGATGAAAAAAAGTATTGATGTCATTTCAGAACAAGTCATGTCTGGTTGTATGAAAACATTTGAGCACTTATCACATAAAAAGTAATTGTATTAGTATACAAAAAGTAATTAGTAATGGAAACAAGATGAGATGTAGAAAAATTATTGCTGTAAGCAGTTTGATATCAAACTCGATAACAATGTCAATTAGTGTGGAGGGTGATGTTTATCTAAATGAACAATTTCTTCAGTAGCATTACTAACTACAATATCAGACAGATTTTGGAAGAACAAAGTCAAGCATCACATCATTACAAATCAATAATGTGTTGGTTTGAAAAAGGTTTAGAAAGCATAACATAGCATAGCATAGCATGGTTAGTGTTTCATTGCGGGCTTTCTCACAAAGGGTGGAGTGGCAAGGAAATCTTGCACCGTCACTTTTATGCCACATAACATTCAGAAGTTCTCATAATAATACTACATTCTATACTTATTAAAACAGTCGAGTTTAAATTCTGAATTTAGAATGTTACAACATAACCAGGTTTGAGTAAAAACTAGCAAAAAACTAAAATTTGGTCAAAATTAAAATGGCTAATTGATTTTTACATCATTCCTGTTTGGAATGGTGTCTTTCATCGGTCTGATGATCCTTCCCCTTTGATTCCTTTACTAATGTAAATAACCCTGTGCCTTACTACACCAGTATGCCCCCCAACAGTTCATCTAAGTACCGATGTATGAGTATCGTAACCACATACTTCCTCCCCCAACCTGGGAACTTTTGCCTGCTGCACTATTGAAAAATGTTAAATTTTTAAACAGCGCCCCCATGCATGGGTTTGATGACCACTGCCACCATGTAAATAACCCTGTTTGTGCCTTTGTGTTATAAAAATGAAGATACAGACAAGAGATCTATTTACAATCTGTGTATTGATGAGATTTTTACTACTTACTGTGAGGGTACATTGGCTATCTACGTCCGTTACTCTCAAGCTCCCTGCTCCCCATCCTCTGGCTAGTGCATCCTTCACCCAGATGCTTTACCCCACTGGTTCTCAGACACCCTATGCAACACACTTGCTGTGTCATGAGGAGTAAACGTTTGCCTTCTGGGCTAGGTATTGCGGTCACACACGAGGCAAACCGAAAGCGAAGACCTGCGTCCTGGCATCTCTGCTTGCATTCTTTTGGTGGTCACGTGATTGCCCACAGCCTCTCTGAGGGGTGAGGGTGCTGCTCAGTGAACACTTGAATGACCTTGCAGTTTGGGGTGTCACTCTACTCCCTCAGTGGCCCTGTTTTTGCGTTGCCCTTTTTCCCCCTGTGGTCACCAGCATTTCAACACCTGGTAGCTTATTTGGAAGCCTGGCTGCCAACTGATGACATTACAATATTGTACGTCATTAATGTTTACATTACTGAGTTTTTTATACATTATTACATTTGTGAGAAGAAGTGTTTCAAACAATTCCAATAAAGATTTTTCAAAAGTTCAAAAATTTTGTGTGAAAATTAGCTCAAAAAGGTACTTTTACAAAAATGTTGAAATGTTTTCTCAAAAATGGCTCCAAATATTTCAACAAAAATTTGCGTATAGAACCTTGTTTTACTCTTTTATAAAATTCTTACAGACATATTTCAGTTCTACTATTAGTTAACCAAGTAATTGTAAAAATGAGAAAATTGACTTAAGGTTTGGCAGCCGGGAAAAGAGTAGTTCAAAACCAAAAAGCTAGCCAAGAATGAAGAGATTTAAAAACTAAGTAGTATGAGAAAGTCTGTGGCATTCTGTGGCACCGCTAGTTTATATTTTTTTGCAATCACAGATAGACTGGGAATGTGTCCACATACACTAGAAATTATCGAAGTATTATATGCGAATTTAGTAGGTTGGATCCTGTTACTCCATAGCTTGGGTATACAACTGATTCTTAAATTACTAAAAAAAAATGCTTATTATGTCATTTATATTTAAAATTTAATTATACACATTGTAATTCATTGACCTTGTGAAGTAAAACATTTAATTTTTTATGCTGTTTAAAAAAGAAACCAAAATAAATATTGAGAGTAAACTAAATTAAGTATGTTACAAATGAATTTTCTTGTTACCCACACTTACTTTACTCAATTTCATTTTTGGTTAGAGAGACTCATGACATTTTAACCTGGTGTTGAAGGTTATTCCTCTTTCAAATGTGATAACTTTTCAGCTGCTGATGCAAAATCACATCTTTTATTACCATATTGTGAAATGCCATGTGGACAATCACTCTCCTGTGGACATTATTGTCAAGGAACTTGCGGAGAGTGCATGCAAGGGCGCATTCATGTTGTATGTAAACAGAAATGTGATCGCAGTCTTGTATGTGGACACAAGTAAGTATTAATGTTCAACATTTTTTAATGTCTTATTGTATTTTAATGGGTTACCAAGTAGTACAAGAAACTATTTATGTGCTTCAAATCTTAAAATAATTAATGAAACGGTTATCATTCCAAAACATTGAATCTGGAAAAAATTATCATAAATTTTTAATTTATTGAAGCAGAAAATATGGATTAATTGCAATAAGTATAAATCAATCTTTAATTAATCAATTTGTTTTAAATAACTCAACTAAGATTTGCACGTTGTAATCAGATGGTGTGATCCCTAATTTTTCAGGTGTAAGATTCCTTGTTCAGCTTCATGTCCCCCTTGCAAAGCAAAGTGTCAATATAAATGCAAGCATTCAAGATGTAATCGAAAATGTGGAGAACCATGTGCTCCATGCCAGGTTAGGTTGTTTTTTCTCTCCCTCCCTCAAAGTAAACATATATTTATGTATTCTGACTATATTTTTATATTTAGGAACGATGTAATTGGAATTGTGAGCATCTTCGGTGCAATAAAAAATGCCACGAGTTGTGTGATCGCGAACCTTGCTACGAACCTTGCAAGAAGAAACTGAAATGTGGACATGATTGCATTGGTTTTTGTGGTGATTTTTGTCCTCCTCTCTGCAGAACATGTGATGAAGAGGAAGTAACAGAAGTATTCTTAGGAAACGAAGACAACGAAAATGCAAGGTATCAATTGAATCTTTTTAAATAAATTATTAATTTGTTTTTGAATTAATACGAAGAAAAAAAACAAATTTAGGTTTGTGTATTTGGTGGACTGTAAACACACAATGGAATCAGAAGGTTTGGAAACATGGCTGAAGCAGTCTGATGGAGAAATCGTCCAAAAAACATGTCCTCTATGCAAAACACCCATTATTCAAACAGAGCGTTTCATGAATTATGTGAAACAGAAGTTTATTGACACATCACGAGTGAAGAGGAAAGTTTTTGGTGAAATAGATTCCTTGGAAAAAGAAAGAAAGAAGCTCTCTACAACTGTGAGAAAAATGGATAGTAAGTACCTCTCCAAAAAATAGAAGTTAAGCATTTGTCATTTTTTATTAATATTCATTTTTAGATTTAGACTTAAATGATATTTTATATTTTTGAAGTATCAACTTGAAGACAAGCTCTTTCTCTCAGAATTGTAAGCATTGACTTACGCGGTTATTAAGAGTAGCTGAGCTTCCCTCAGTGTCTCAGGGGCTTCGATCTTCATCCATATACACAGATGTGTTAGTAGTAGGTTTAGGTCCTGCAGAAGTCATAGGTGTTTTCATCACTTTGTGTATTTTTGATATTTTTCATTGGGTCACTTTTAACCTTTTATGCCAATCCACCTATTCCACTTACCATAAACCATGTGTTCTCTGCTGATTCCTGGGATATTTTCCCCCTTCATTTGTTTCATTTTTTCATTCAAACAATTTCAGTTTAATATAATATGTTACTGTTTAATAAAACATTCCACCAAGTCAGAAAAGGGCAAAGGAATGAGCTTTGACTCAGGCATTTCTTTGCAAGTTTGTTTTATGAATTTCTCGCCGTTCTTCTTTAATCCATTTCTTTCTCAATATTTAAAAATTTTATTTCTATCAAACTAGTGGAACTCGGCAGTGTTATTCTGCTCGTCATCTCCCTTTCTCTCCCTTCATATCCCCTCCCCCAGCAAAAATACCATAGACATTAATAGTTAGATGCGTTTCTTAAACAAATCTTTCATGTTTCGAAAGTCAAAGTGCAATTCATCACGTCTCCATCAAATTCTTTCTTTAGAGACCTTATTTATGAAGATCAGTTGCATGCGAGTGGTACTATGTGGTATCTTTGCCCTTGCCATGTTTATGCTAACAATCTAGTAAATCTTCCGACTATATGCAGATATTTACACCTATGTTTTTCTGTTTAGAACTCTCTTTGAATTGGCATCTCTATCATGATGCAATTGTGTTTTGTCCAGTCGCCCACATTTTTTGCACTTCGATTACTTGCAGAACTTTGCATCATGTCCAGACTTCAAAAAATTAAGATGACACTTTTTCCCTAAGAATCTCCTTTCTTTTGCAGATTGTCAGGGAAGTTTATCCCAGTCGAAAAGAGAATATTCTCCTCCACATGCACAAAAATTTGAGTGGGTAAACGTGACTACTTGGTTACCTGGCTTCTGGTCCTTGTAATTTGCCTTTGCGTCAGATTTTTTCTGTTTTTTCAACCAACAGAATATATGATTCTGATTTTTCCATGAAAAACTCCCAAGAAGTTTTCAGGCATAAGCAATGCTTCTGAACTAGTCACTAACGTGTGTCAGGTTGTCTACTTTGAGAGATGTAATGCAATATGAATTCTTTGAGAGATGCAATGTGAAAGTGGAACTGTTATAGAAATTCAGCTTAGTCATCTTTCAAACTGTAGGAAACGCGAGTTCTTTGTAATAGGTATGCTACTCTACCACACATATCAGAAGCACAGACCTTGACTCCATCCAGCGGGGGGAAAGATCATCCCCATTTCCTGCGATAAGAAAGTGCTCCGCTTAGGGTATATGACCATAGCAGCTGATGCACCTAGAGTCACTAACCAATCAATCCAAATAGGTTTCAATCATCATTATCTGATTATTGTAAGTTTTCACAAGAAGATTCCATGTTCTTGTGTAATTCTCTTCTGAAATAGAGAATTCGTGAACCCCTTCTGCGCTGTAGTATGCCAATCAAATAATGTTGTTTCTGAACAGATGTGAATCATTACGAAAAGTCGATTCAGAACTATTTTTGAAAAATACCCACTTTGTAAAATCATTGTTGACTTACGCTAATTTAATTTCAGGTTATCTTGGACCCTTGGTAACCTTCTGGTATTATTCTCTGGAAGACCTATATAGTGTTCCCTGATTCCCACTTTGTGGCATCATCACCTGTTGAGTACTTTCTGCCCAAGTATCAATAATAGTTTGTAATTTTGTAACAATTTCAAAGTTGCCATTTTTTAAAAGCATGCGTTCCAATTGCAAACTTCAAACTTTTGAACTTCATCAAAGAAGACCTCTTCACATTAACTTTTGCTTCAATTTTTGTTGTATCCATGTGATGATCCTAGTCAAGATATCCTTTAATTTTCCATATATTTGCTTAAAGTGTGACATTCTAGCATTACGTGTAAAAGCAAAGTTATGCTGCAGGCATCGGTAGCCAAGCTCCTAACTATGCTTCATGCAGTCACAGATGTTAAGTAGCGAGATTCCTGGGATGGGTGACCCTCTGGAAACCCCAAATACAAATAGTGCCAAACCCCTGGTAAATAAGAATTAAAAAAATGACATAATAAATATGTTAAAGGATCTAAATGACTACTTATGAGGGTATTAATTTAAAAATTAAAAAGGAAGGCGTTAGGATTAACAAAATATAATTATGTGCTACTTGGTTACCCGCTTTCTGTGTTGGATTGGAAAGAAAATACTAGGAAAATCATGAAAATGACAAGGGTTCTGCTTCACCTCACTTCCAAAAATGTGTTGTTTAGGTCTAAATGTAATAAACTGTAACCTTGATAGCTCAGTTTGCAAACTGTTTGCCATGAAAATGTGTTTTGTTTTGTCGAATTAATCACGCACTTGTGAAATGTTTAAACATGATGTATTCCCATTAATGCATTTCTGTGGTCACAGCACTAAATGGCCCTGAACATACAACTTACTCACTCTCACTCAGTCACACTCACACAAGAAGAAGAAAAGCTCAACAGTAGTTCTGTCGACATCCAGTATGTGATAGTGTACTATTTCAAGAGCTCTCTAAAGGTCATTCAATCAATTCTTTGTCCCAATATTGACTTTTTCACCTTCCTGAACAGATTGTCCCAATGAATAACTAGAGCCCTTAAATATATTGAGACATCGTAATTGTAACAAGTGCTCTATTCAGATTCATTCAGCTCTCTTGTTTTCCCTCAGACTACTTGGCAATGGTGATTCATCATCTAATATTTTGCTACTATGAGTACTTTGTTGGGTTTTGGGCTATACATAAAGAAATAAGTTAGCTGACTAGGCTGCAAAATCAGCATCCCAGAAAACTGATATTGACATACCCTCTCCCTTCATCAGATTTGAGGGTGTTTCTGAAAGGCCCCAAACTCAGTGCCGGTCAGATAAAATGGCACAAAACTACTTTTAAATTAAGAGTGATTTAGGCTTCCTTGGTGTTTCTCATCTTGGGTTGCAAGGATGTAATTTTAACTCATTTTCGTATCAACCATTGTCACTTTTCTCATTGATACATTCTATGAGGTGAACTGCCCTCTTCTGTGACAAACAAGAAACCTCTCTGTGAAACACATTTCTATGCTGTGTGAAGTTTCATGGCAGTAGATTTAAAAGATTTTACATAAAATATTACACTCTTTTTGAAAGGAACTTTTATGTAAATATCTTCATGTGTTGCATTGGTGTGGTGTTCCTTACAAATTTTCTTCACGTCACTTTTGACTTAAGTAATTAATTAACAGGTTATTGTGAGTTTTTGATTTTGTACATGCCCTGATGATGGAAATATCTTTTCTGCAATGTTTGCAGTCAACTAAATAGTCTAAATTCATTCCACTGGCCCAGCCCTTTAACTCAGCCTTCTTTTATATTTATGGTCATAAGGATTTTATATCTTGTATTGTTATTTTTTTAATGATTCTTACATTTTTGCTTCAGTATATTTTAGGCAGTAATATGTAAAATCATCAAAATCCTAGCCCTATCCATTACTATGTTTGCCAGGATGAAATATTTGATTATGCTTCAAACAATGTTCATGTAATACACATGTCAAATTCATTTAAATTGCTCTACAGGATAACAGTCTTCTAAATATTTGATTTAGGAGTAATAATTTCATATCTGCAAATGTTTATAAAAAAACATTTAAGTTACTATCAAAATCATATTTATAGATTGCACTTGGCTGTCCAGAAGATGCCATGTGACAGACATATTTGTGCATATCTTGGTCAGCTGAGAATATGCTCTCTAATCATGGAAGCCGAAGCATTCAAAATCTGACCTTATAGTTTTAGAAATAATAAATGTCCAGATTAAAATATTGTTGCACATCTGTGATGTTGACACAAACGTTGAAACTTTCTATCTCCAAGATCTTTATACTCTGTGTGTGAAAACTTGATTGTCAAGTTAATTAGGGAGTGGGCATGGGGTGCAATGTAATTGTTATGTATCTGAGAACTCGGTCAATTCAACAGAGTGTTACTTTCCTCTTCTTTAATATGACAATAAAATTCCTTTAATATCATCAAGTCCAATTCATTTTCTCTTATAAATTTATCATAAATTGTTGGTGCAATCTCTTTCTCGATTTATTTCAGAGATGAAACAAATAATTCACCACCTTTATTATTCCTGTTGCAAACCCATCACTTAACTTCACTTTTTTCACAACCTTGAAACCATTTTCAAAGAAGATCAAATTCTGCAAAAACTTGCACATGTTCAATACAAACATTCCATGACAGTTGCTGTAATACTAATTATTATTGATATTCCAATAAATGCCCTTCATTCATAATGGACCACAGGATTTTACATATGTCATAATTAGAACTTTTTTCTTTTATCTTGTTTGTAGGTTTTCCGTTGAAAGGAGTTTTTACAATGAGGAGCAAGAAATATCATGAGTTGCTTACGATGTGTTCTGTCCAATTGAATCAGATACAAAACAATCGTCGTCATTTTTTAAGTCAAGGAGATCTGCAAAGCATGAAAAGTGAAATTGAAATTTTCAGTGATTTAGTTACCAGTATTGACACATGCATTATTAGATCTAAAATACCATTGAAAGAAAATGTCGCAGAAAAACTTTTTAACCAGTTTGATTTTTGGCTGGAAAAACTTCAAAAACGTCACGGTTCTCTTAGTGCTCAGGAAACATCGGATTTTAATAGAGAATGTAAACGTTTCTTTGGAGTTTGCCAGCTGGCTGTAATAGAGAGTTCACCTAATTTTTCATATTTAGTTACTCAAGTATCAGTGAAGACACTGTATGAAAAGGCATGTTCTATTTTACTATCAATTGAAATTTATTCTGATAAGAAACATGTTGAATTGAAGAACATAATTAATACTTTAAAGAAAGCTGTCGGAAATATTGTGGTGAGTGAGCGTGAAAGGAAGGAGATAGTACAAGCAATTGGGCTAAGACAAGGGCATTGGTTCAAGTGTCCCAATGGACACATTTATTGTATTGGTGAATGTGGTGGTGCAATGGAGGTTGCTAAATGTCCAGAATGTGGAGAAGCTATTGGTGGTTCACACCATCATTTGCTTTCTTCTAATAGATTAGCTTCAGAAATGGATGGGGCACAGCGACATGCTTATGATGGAGGTTTGTACTAAAGAAGTTAGAAAATTGTAATAAATGATAATTACTTAAAGCTTCATTAAAAATGTAATATGAGATTCATGTCTTGCATCACACTGATTTAAGATGACTTTAATGCATGTTTTAATACATATATTGAATTTCAAAAAATTATTCTAGTTTACTCCATTCATTATATTAAAATCATAAATATACTTTAATTTCACAGCTGATAATTGTTGTGTGTAATACCTTAAATATGAAAAAGAGAAGTAATGCACTGGAATTAATTATGCATTGTTATTGAGTGAAATTTTGAAATAAAACATAGAAGACCTATTAAACTTTTCCATTTCATAACTATTCCAATGTTTAGTTGAAGAGCCCAGAGCTACCTGAGCCCTGTTTTATTTAGAAGGGTTATTGGATTAAGGAGCTTAAAGAAAATAAACTGCTATAGGTTTGATTATGGTGAAAATATGATTAAAAATAATTAAGGAGAAGTTATAATATTGTATAATTCAAGAATTGTTAAATGCAATTTGCAATTTGCAAAATTTATTATCCAAAGCCCAATTAGCATGGAATACGATTCTCTAAAAGATGTGTATCAAAAATATTCGGCAATTATTTTATTAGTTTTTAAAAAGTGTGTAAATTGCCAAATATGAATTTAAACATGAAAATTGCCAAATATCAGGGACCCCTTTCCTGTTGGCTAAGAGTTTATTTATAAAGTAGCTCTGGTTGTAACTAAAATAAATTAATTTTAGAATCTTTATCTTGTGTTTGGTTTTTTGTGACAAGTTATTTATTTTGTATTATTGCTGTGTTATCAATAAATTAATGTATATTGTTCTTAGTCTAGAATATTTTCTGTAAATTAAGCAGGTGAATTGTACCGATATCATTGAAAAATTAATTCTGGAAAAAAACAACATATTTCACTATGTGATCCGTTTTATTAAATTCTAAAAACTTAATGTTATATTAAAATTGTCAAGCATGTATCACTAATGCCTTAACCGTAGTAGCACCATAGGGCAAGACAGGCTATACTGTTAACCTGTCTTTAATGTAAATGTTTCTGAAAATTCACCCATAATTGCTCTAAAAAAAATTCACGCTCAATTGAAGTCAAGAAATGCCATGGACAAAATTATACTTAACGGATGAGAATGAAATATAGCTAAATGGTAAGAAGGACCAGTTAAATTGCACATCAACTACATGGATTGGATAAAGCCATCTGAATGATATAATAAATGGATCACTTGAAGCTTCATGTGGCTGATGCTGGCATCAGCATTATTGTTCTGTGGGTATCAGCCATGTATCAACTTCATTCTGCTGAAGTCTGATGTATGCTTCCAAGCTGTTCTTCAGATGCATCCTCACATTTTGGATAATTTTCAAACCTAAAGTGCTAGTTTGTTAATTAGACAAATTTGCACCTTATCGGTAACTTGTATTTACAAATTTATTTCCAGACACTTATGGGACCAACAACAATTTCCCTCAAGTTTTACTTTCTCACATAGGTACTACTTACATCAACTCTAGAGAAAGTGTAGTAATGGAGCAGCGGAAATGATTCTCATCGCATGAATTTATATTGTGGGTCTCTGATACCAAAACAAGTGGTGCTACATTAACACTTACTAGTTTTTCATTTTATTTGTTCGAAAATTCAGAGTTCAATGACAATGAAACCTGCTCCACTTTTTTTTATTATTTTTTTTTAAAGCTTCCTTTGCTCTCTTTCAAGAATAAATTTAGAGCCTTTTTTTAGAAAATATTGATTTTAAAATTGTTTTTATTTCATGCAAAATTACACAAAAACTATCCATACAGTTTGTACATGATTGTCCATAGTATTCCTTGGCCCCATTTCTGTACTGTGGTTCTTGGTGTAGAGATCAAGTTCCTCAATTATACCGTTTCCTCTCTTGCCAAGGGAATTTTCAAAAATGTATCTTTCTCAGATCTGCAGCAGAGTCGGGGTACTCAAAGAAACTGCTCAGTGGAGCAGGCACCTCTACATGGCAGTGGATCACAGCAAGAAGGGAGAGGTTAGCTCGGTTGTCCAAGACATGTCATTTCGTACCCTTTTCATGCCTTCACAAGCAGTTTCTTTGATTAGCCGACTGCTGCAGCAAAGAGAAAGATATATTTTTGAAAATTTGCTTTACCGTTAGCAGGACAGCTGCTAACAGCAGTGGGATTTGTGCATGGAAACCTTGGACACATACAGAAGGTTGTGTAAATGTTTTAGTTGGTATAACTCCCTATATACACAAGTCATCATCGTCATCTCTTTAGGGATTAGGAGAGTCTCCTGTTCCATCTTCAGCATACCATCTTAATTTTAGATGGCCGACATCCCTTTTACCATGAGGTATGTAGTGATATATTTGTTTTGGGACGCAGTCAGTACTCATTCTGTGTAGATGTTGGGACCATTGGGCCCTGAATTCATGTTATTTATTTATTAATGGGAGCACTTCCAATTCTTCTCTAATTATCTAATTTTTTATTTATATACAAAAGTACATGAGAAAATAATATATGGTAGGCCTACTGGTCTCAATAAAATCTTGTTTATGCATTTTTTACTTGCTCCAATTTCATTGCAACTTACGCAAAACAATTATTTGGACAAAGACTTCCTTTACATTATTTTAAGATTTAATTTTCAAGCATAATTTCACTGGTAAAGCATATTTCATAATTCACTGGTCTATAACTAAAAATTTGATTTGATAATTTTGAGCAATACGTGTTGAGCTGAAAATACAGAATACATTATGTATCGTCTTAAATACAATGTATTATCATTATCTATCATGACATTATTTAATAACTAAATCAATTCATAATAAAACGTTTTGGTTCCTTCTGAGAAAATCCTGCTACCTCCTCTATACATAAAGATAGGGCTGTTAAAGCAATTCGTTGTCTCAATAAAGATGAATGTTTCAAGTACTTATTTTCAAAGTTTCCTGTATTAAGTAACGCGAAGATAAAATAAGGTATCATTGTAGTCCCACACAATACGAAACTTTTTTGAGATCACATTTTTGTTCAAACCGTGGAAGAGAAGGCGAGGAAAGCCTGAAATTCTTTGTTAACTATTTCTTTGGATATCATAAAGGATCCTAACTACAGATGTATCATGTTGAAGGCTTTTCAAATACTAGTTTGCCTCAATTGTTTGAAGGTTCACTTCCTACACTCGCATGTGGCCTATTTTCCGGAAAACATGGGGAACACCAATGAATAACAAGGGGAAATGTTCCATTAGGGGGATGGAACGTAGGTATCAGGGTAAATGGAATGTCAACTTTCAGGGAAACTGGAGGAGATTGTTGAGGACATTAAAGGTAAGGGATTGGAAGTGGTTGTTCTGAAGGAAAAGAAAGGGAAAGGACAAGAGGAAATTAAGGGATATTTACATCTATGGAGTGGAGAAGAAAAGAGAGAGGGAGCAAGGGCAGGAGTCTCTTTATTAGTAAAGAAGAAGTGGAAAAATAGGATTCAAAATTGGGAAGCGACAAATGAAAGATTAATAATAAAAATTAAAATATGTGAAATTACCATTGTAGTTATTGGAGTATATGCCCCTACAGATGACTCTCTGACTATGAAGAAGGATGAATTTTTTGAAGATCTAATAGAGGTGATGGACAGTGCCTCTATAACAGATGAACTTATAATTATTGGATTGGAAATAAAGAAGATGGGTAAATGGGGAGACACGATGATAAATGACAATGGAAAGCGATTAATAGAATTCTGTAAAGGGCAGAATTGTTCCATTATGAATTCTTATTTTTGCCACAAAGACTTCCATAAGTTTACCAGGGAACAGAGGAGGAAAAGAATAAAATCTATAATAGATTATGTTATAGTTAAACAAAATAGAAAGATAATAGTTCAAGATGTCAGAGTATTTAGAGGAGCTGAATGCGGTACAGACTATCACCTTCTTAATTCTAAAATAGCATTCCCAAGGAAAACATCACAAAAAGATATGTCATTTACACAAGAAGAAACAAAAATTAATGAGCCGAGATATATGCTTAGTCTATTGCAAGATGCAAGTGTTAGGGATCTCTATCAGAGACGCTTGCAACTAAATTAGATATACAAGATGATTGGAGAGCTCAAGAACTCTTATGATCATATGAAGACATGGTACATGAGACAGCTGCTGAAACTCTTGGGATAGAAATGGATAGTGAGGGAAGAGTGGAATGGATGAATGGAGAGCCGCTGCGGCAATTAAGGATAAGAAGGAAGCTTATGGGATCTGGCTGAATTCTAAGCGTCAAGAAGATTTAGATAGGTATTATTTACTAAAAAAGAAAACCAAAAAGATTGTGAGGCAATGTAAAGAGGCTTGGGAAAGGATATGTTATGGGATAGAACATACAGTGGGATACGGTAAAACAAAACAAGCTTGGAGAACTATAAGAAGAATAAGAGCGCAGAATGTAAATAAAGTAAGTTTGAATATGATTACATTACTGGAATGGAAGAAACATTTTTCTGAGATGCTGACGGAAAATAGATTTCAATGGAAACAACTGGGAACGATTACTAGAAATATAAAGCGAGGCATGAAAGAGGTAGAACCTATACTTGAGGAAGAAGTATGGAAAGCCCTAAAATATTCACAAAATGGTAAAGCGGCGGGACCAGGTGGAATTCCCATGGATTTGTGGAAGTATAGTGGCAGAAGATGATTAGAGTATTGACCAAACTGTTCACTCAGATATTTATGGACGATTTACCAACTGAATGGAATCTATCATATATTTCGGCTATTCACAAGAAGGGAAGTAAGAAAGATGTGAACAATTATCGGGGTATAAGTGTAATGGCATCAATTGGAAGACTCTTGAGCAAAATATTGAAGAATAAATTGGAGGCTAAGGTGTCCATGAAAATCTCAGAACAACAACCTGGTTTTACAGAAGGGAAGACCTGTGTAGATAACATTTTTATATTACGACAAATGTGTGAGAAAATGAGTCGGAAGGGAAGAGAGCTTCATCTGGTTTTTATTGACCTGGAGAAAGCATATGACTCAGTGCCTATACATGAATTGTGGAGGGCACTACGAAATTTTAAAATTGAAGAATCGCTCTTTCAACTCATAAAGAAAATGTATGTGGATACCTGAGCCGTGGTAAAAATCGGGAATAGAATTTCTGAGGAATTTAAAACTACTAAAGGTTTAAGGCAGGGATGTGGAATGTCTCCTACTCTTTTTACAATTTATTTAGAAGAGGTCCTTAAAGGTTGGAATGCTTCATGTCAAGGAATGGGCGTTGTTATAAACGGACAAGCAATACATTCACTACTATTTGCGGATGATCTGGTAATAATGGCTCAAGATAGAGATGATGCAGAATATATGACCCGGAAAATAGTAGAGGCGTATGTACAGGTGAGCTTAAATTAAATCTGAAAAAAAAAACAGAGTATTTGATAGTAGGAGGAGAAGGTACTGATTTGGAAGTACAAGGAATAGGAAGGATTAAGTTAGTTGAATAGTTCAAATATTTGGGTACAATTCTGCATAGTCTGAAAATTGTGAAAAGGATATTGATGACCGCATTAAACAGGCAAGAGGAGCTATAAGAATGCTGAATGGGGTTCTATGGAGTCGGGAAATTCCTGTAAGAACAAAAAAGGTTATTGTACGAACTATTATTGAAAGTATTCTAACCTATGGTGGAGAGAGTTGGGTCTTGACGGAACGCCAGAAACAGAAATTATGTGCAGTAGAAATGGATGGATTAAGAAGGAGCTGCCGAATTTCTAGAATGGAAAAAATTAGAAACGTAGAAATTCGGAAACGGATGCAGCAATCGGAATCGGTGGTGGACATATTAGAATGTAAAATGCTACAATGATGTGGCCACCCGAAAAGAATGTTAGATACAAGGTGGTCCAAGAATGTCCTCGACTGGTCTCCAGGAAGGAAAACCGAGCGAAGTGGCTCAGTGCGTAGCGCACTGACTTCGCAATCGGGAGGTCCGACCCCCAATCCCCGTCCCCCAATCCCCGTCCCGTACGGGGGAGAGGAGTCGCAGCACAACCAAAGCAACAACCCGACGACATCAATCCTGCTCGAAGAGACCCCACAAGGGTCAGGCGAGCAACACCATCAACACTTGACGGACGGGAGGTCCGGGTTCGATTCCCGGGCCGGCCATCCTGACCGGGGTTTTCGTGGTTTCCCTCGGTCATAAAGGCGAATGCTGGGATGGTTCCAATAGTCCACGATCATCTATCACCTCCTTTCACTCTTCTTTCATTCTTCCCTATTCCTCTTTCATAACCGCTACTCAAGGATAGGCACCCGTAGTCGATCGTCGCAGCTAGCTGTGCCACCGACCCTAGGATGTCTATCTGTAGCAGCAGGCGGGGTATGCAGCACAAGCCCCCCTGTTCTTCCTTCATGTGCAGTCACCAGTTACTATTGCGGTATTTAGGTAGCAATAGTAAACTGAGGGATCCTCGGCCGCGAGGTTGACCCGACGACGAGGAAGGAAAAAACGAGGAAGGCCTCTCAAAACCTGGAATACCGGAGTAATGGAAGCCATGCGTGAAAGAAGAATGGACGAAAAGCTTTGGTCGGATAGAGAAGGCTGGAACTGCAAAATAAGAGGCAACCGCTGACAAGCGGAAACGCCGATAAAAGTAAAAGTAAGTAACTTGATAGTGAACTATTGCTGGATGCTTCAGCGAGAATCATCTGAAGTCATATATCCGGAAGCGCACACGAAGTTTCTTCGAGAAAAGAACACTTTTCAGAAAAATAACAAATATGCATCAATGTTTACTCTGGCAAGTTTATATCTGTAAGGATTAATGTATTTGGCATTGTTAATAATATAAAAATAAATAAAAACTGCAGCTTATTCTGTTTTTATGCCATTATAACTACTGTCTTTGGAGATTGAAAAACGTATGTACGTGATAGAGAAAAACTGACCCCAGTTTTAGTTTCAGCACCCCGAAACACATTAAGATCAGATGAAATTATCAAATCAAATTTCGAAAACTTTTCTTTTGTATACCTGTGTAATGTTATTTCAAGAGAGCATTCAAAAATAATTAAAGACTTTGTCATTCTCAAAAATTAATAGATGTTAACCGGTTCTCACAAATTTTACGA
The DNA here is from genome assembly GCA_038098605.1 of Gryllus longicercus. Classification (NCBI taxonomy): domain Eukaryota; kingdom Metazoa; phylum Arthropoda; class Insecta; order Orthoptera; family Gryllidae; genus Gryllus; species Gryllus longicercus. Next base: position 1,381,730 of record JAZDUA010000217.1, read on the forward strand.
GCGTACTTTGCTCTGTTCTATCAAACATTTTTAGTCTTATTGAGCTATTTTTGTGAAAATTTGTTGAGGTTTCATGTAAAGTATCCCTGAAGTGAAAATATTGATTTAGAATTAGCTGGGCTTTATACATGAAATAAAATACAGTTTAGGAAATACAGAAATAAAGTATTAATTAATATTTACTTAATATCAATAATTTGCTCCTTTTATTGAAATCACTATTAATGTTGGCCCACCAAAGTATGTAGTTTGCTTCATGTTACATTTCATAAATTTGCTTCCCCTGCATTTAAAGACCTATGAAATTGTTTCTGAAGATAGGGATGAGTTATTAAAATACACTTTTGGTTACTATTAATTTTAAAACTTGTATTTTAATGGAACTGTAGCCAATGTCTTATTAGGCCTACAACACAAACCCCTTTCACAATAATAAAAAAGATTGAACAGAAAAGAAGCATTTGATATACAATCACTATGTGCATATTAAACAGCAATGAGAAATAAACCTTTCGGCATTATTCTTACAATATTCCTCATATGAACCACCACGCCCAGTAATTGTGGGATCTCTGAAACAATTGATGTCAAAATAAACACATGTCCAAATTTCTTGCCATGTTTATCAATTTATAACTCTCATCATTTACCAGTTAATAAGCTAGCGAAGACAAAATGCACATTTTCGTTAATAAGTATTATCTACAAACTTTTGGGAAAACGTTGTAAGCTACATCAATACTTTGAGAACACTTCAATTATTGCAATGGCTACTTTTCGTTACTGCATAATCGATATTTGTAATACTGTGATTTCAAAACGCGTGAATAGGAAATCTCTTCCTTAAAACCTCGCTTTACCACGATCCAGTGGCAAGATTCCAAGCCCAATGAAGAGAGGCTTGCAAGGGTACCGCGGATGGCATTTTTTCATTATTCAAATAATTTTCTTTTGCAATCTAAAGGTCTGAGTACAACATGATTTTCCCCAGATTTTTATACCATATCTCAGGCGGGAATGTACATTTGCAAAATGCACGCAACGAGCTGCATGCAGGCTGACAGAATTCGATAGAATTCTGAATGCGTAACATAATGAACTTAATTTAGTATTTAATATTGTTATTTTTACATTCCATTTGAGGTTTGATTGAATTCACAGACTTAGAAATTTTGTTACCTGAACATCACCTTATTGCATATTATTCATTTTCAATGGAGCATGCGATTGCTGATTTGAAATGCAAAAATGCATTGAAACTGTTTATCTTTCATTAACTATTAATTTGTTATTTCAAAACCAATTTGAAACTTCTAAAATCGAACTATTTGTTTCTCTTTTGTAAAGAACATTCGTGCCATCGGCAAACAGAACCGTTCTTCCGTTTTTAACAGACGACGGCATACCGTTTACGTTTAACAGAAAGAGGATAGGGCCTAAGATCGAGCCTTGCGAAACCCCATATTCAATTGGTAAAGAATTGGAAAGATAAGTAAATAATGTCTTTTCGTGCCAGTACGGTATTTCTACTCTTTGAGATCGATTTTTTAAGGTACGAAGTTATCCAGTCTAGGGCGATACCACGAATTACGTACAATAACGAATTAGTACGTACAAAATGAGGATAGGCGGAATAACAAATGTTTACATTTTTCAGTGATGATTGAAACTAATTGTTTTTGTATTTTTCTCGGGTTCCTCGGTATCTAATGAAATCATAGCCACTTCTCGTGTGGCCGAAGGCTGCATAAATTTCTTTCAATTTCAGGGCGCTTTGGAAACTAGTAATATCGGTTTTTCCTCTGCAAATATCAAATTAACATTTTATCATCTGGGCATGAACTTTATTCTCAGTTGAAGCATTGTACAATCCGTCTCGTTTCACCTCTAGCTGCTTCGTCTCGCGCCTCTCTGGGAGAACAGGGCGGGCACAAGCGGGCCAAGAGCGCTCCCTATGAGCCAGGGGCGATTCCAGCCTATCATTGGGAGGGGGGGGGATCATAGATTTTCGTTATTAATGAACGTTGTGAGCTCTCATGTGTCTGGTAAGTTCCTTCCTGTCATAATTTCTCAATTTTAATATTGTATTGTAAATAATTTTAAATTTTGTACTATATGATTTCAAAATTGAATTTCACAGCCTGATGATGGAGACAACAATCCCCGAAACCGTTGCACGATTATGAAATAAATTAATGTTACAAGAATTCGTCTGTTAAAAAATATGGATCCTAACCCTTCACAAAATCATTATTAATGAACGTGTTTATTATTAGATTGTATTTTATTTTTGTAGTGTCGTGTAGTGTAGTGTAGATGTATGATAGGGCGTAGTAAACTTTTTAAACAATTACATAATTCTATCAAATACATTTTTAAATCAACTTTGCCAAATAAAGGAAGGTAACAAAGGAAAACAATAGCCCTTCTGGGGGGGGGGGGCATGTCTCTCCCCCTGGATCCGCTACTGCTTAAGAGTGCTCCTCGGGAGGCCCTTAGGGTGTCGCCTCGTTTCAGCCGCAATGTGGCAAGGAAAGGTCGCGGGTAGAGGACACCGGAATGGAAATGAAACTCGGGTTATTCGAAAAATAACATAAATGTGTTGAATTCCAAACCATGTTCCATGGGCTGCACATGATCCCATTACATCCCGACTTCTGGTCGGGAGGTCCGAGGGTTCGACTCCCGTCGGCAGTAGGATTTTCGACCCTAGCTATTTAGCAAGATCGAATTCAGCCATTGTCTGGAGAAGAATTCTAGCGACCGTCTTCTCTGATCGGTAGTTTTCCGTGGTTTCTCCGATCAACACCAGGCGAATGCCAGTCTGGTATTACTCGCGCAACTTTTCTTGAACGATGACCTTGATCCCCCTCCCTTGTGCAATAAACAGTTGAAGGCAAAAGCTCGCAGCGGGCACTGATGACAACCTTCCAAGCATTAAAATTTCGTTGGCGCGAAACAGAAGCTAGTCAAAGCCAGTTGCTTTCATAGTGCAGAACCCCTGTTCAGATTTATTGTCACTATCAAAAGAAATGGCTGAGTCAGGTCCAGGTCCTTCAAGGGAGTCACCTAAAACTCCCGAAAAAGTTGAACACAAGATGCAGTTTTGACTTTCATTTCACAGACGTTGGCATTACTTAAAATACTCTAGTGGCCGACTTTGTAACTAATACCCCCACTCCACCCGAAATCGTCAATCCATCGTTCAAGAAAAGTTGCCCGAGTAATACCTGCACCTTCCTCTTCCTTGTCCTACCCTCACCCCTTACACACATTCATAAGCGCTTCTCTACCACACTTCGGGATATCACTCGAGAGTTTAGAGGTTGTCCGGGCTGAGACGGTGCCATGCTGGTGAGAGACATCTGGTTAAGGAATGTCCCCGCGAGCCGGCGGTAGGTCGCCATCCAGCGGGGAAGAACACCGCCACCTCCCGTGATAAAAACATGCACTACACTTAGGAGTCCTTAGTTGACGGGCCCGGAATCGCCAAATAATCAATCAACCATTACACCCAACTTTCCGTATTTATCAGGTTTGAGTTTTAGGCTTCCCGAGCTTGAACGTCACTATGGTAACGTTTACAGTCTTGTTTCGATGAAAGCCGTCCAAGTGTCAACGGACGTAATGTTTTAATCGAAGTATAATGACTTAATCATAAATGAATAATATTAATTGAAAATGATCACACTTTTAGAGATATTATTTTATACAAATTTTATAAATGTCTGAAGATTTAGGGGTAGTGGCTACTTCACCCTCCTGACTACGCACATGACTTCAATGATTTTCACTTACTCAGGTTTCGTCCAAATAATACGCAGTTGTGTTCCAAAATCATGAAACACTATCAGGATATTTTGAACTCAAATAATAAAACAAAATGTCAATGATATAAAAAAGCGATTGAAAGTAAAATGTCTATCTGCCTGTCAGTTTGTGGTCAATGCTAACGCCCGAACCGTTCAGCCAATTTCCTCCAAAATTGATATTCGTCTATCTATCTACACGATTTCAAGGTTTGGGAGTTTCCATCGGCTGTTTTGCTCAATTTTTTTTATTGGACTTTGCCCTCCGATAGCGTAAAGGACGCTTTTGCGAGGGGCATGAAAATAAACACTTCAAAAAATACTTATAAAAGTAACCAAATTATTTACTCACATTGTATGAAGCAGCAACTTGTTCCGGAAGGACTACACATTACGTTCTTCACTAAATTAAATAAATATTACCTACACCAAATTATAACCCTTATTTCCACTTAATTGCACTAATTTAGATGGCGATGGGATATACACTGCTCATGTCTGAGTCACTGTCACGTGCTATGTCTGTCGGTCTACCGCTCGAGCTTCTTGAACTCTATGATGTGCGTCTATGCGTAAAGAACATAGTCTACGTCTACGCGTAAACAACACGTAGACAAAGTACACAGTGTAGACAAAGATAATCTATGTACGTCACGGTGATCTACCTTTTTTGAGGAACAGAGACGAATCTACGAGGGCCAGGCTCCGCTTCCAAAGCCATCATTTATTTATAATAAATATTAATAAATTGGGTATAAATATTATACTCAAATTATCGAAAGCAATACTACATATTGATTGGATCACAACCAAAGGAGTTCTACCATTATGAATAAACATTTTTTAAATTTCAAGTTAACATTTTTGCTTCAAAAATATCTATGAGGTGGGTGACAGTCATGACTGGAATTGCCTTCCTCCCCTGTGAAATAATATTCGTGCAACTTTTCTTGAACGATGACCTTGATCCCCCTCCCTTGTGCAATAAACAGTTGAAGGCAAAAGCTCGCAGCGGGCACTAATGACAAACTTCCAAGCATTGAAACTTCGTTGGCGCGAAACAGAAGCTAGTCAAAGCCAGTTGCTTTCATAGTGCAGAACCCCTGTTCAGATTTATTGTCAATATCGAAAGAAATGGCTGAGTCAGGTCCAGGTTCTTCAAGGGAGTCAACTAAAACTCCCGAAAAAGTTAAGCACAAGATGCAGTTTGGACTTTCATTTCACAGACGTTGGCATTACTTAAAATACTCTAGTGGCCGACTTTGTAACTAATACCCCCACTCCACCCGAAATCGTCAATCCATCGTTCAAGAAAAGTTGCCCGAGTAATACTTGTCAGGTCCGTCTCTTTTACGGAGGCGAAGAGGTTGGCGACATGATCAGGGATCTGCACAATTTCTCTGCGCGCCGGGTTGGTAACACTACACTTGGAGGGAAAGAGTCGGATGCAGAGTGGTCTGATGTGCAAGTTCCTACTGAATTCTTGAGATGGTTACGGAAGTTTTCACTTCTTCAGGAGCGGTATATTTCGTTTGATTTATTAAATCGAAAATAAAATTTATAATATTACATTTCAACATACTATTACTACTTTTTACAAAGTTTTGGGGTAATTTGATGGAAAAATAAATATTCTACAAAGATTACGCTGTCAAACTTGAATAATATTCAATTATTAATGTGATTCTTTGGATTTAACACCTTTATTCAACAGTTTTAGTAGGCTTACATTTCTACACACGATTCTCATAACGTTTACCTGTTCACAATACAAAGCATATTCGTACACAGATACACCACCTTAGTAGAAAAACAGTCAAAAAGTTTACAACATAAACAGGTTATTAAATAAACAAGAGAATAGAACATCAACACCTTTCCGTATTTAATAACTTAGTGAGTCCCATGTTATTACATAACTTTTCTAATTGAGTACCAAACAATGACTGAGTCAGCAAGTTTGCAAGTTGGTTTTCTGTATCCACTCTTGAAATATTAATTTCTGCAATTGTTGCTAATTCTCGAACAAAAAAATGTTTTTAAGGATGTTTTTCGTTCTGCGATGAAACTCAGGATTATGCGCTAGACGAGTTATAGCTTCGTTGTCAACTGTTTCCATTGATTCACTTAAAAGTTCATTTAAGAGAACAATCTCACGAGTAACTAAACAATCTCACGAGCTGCTTCACTAGCTGCTACAACCTCGGCTTCAGTAGTAGAGATGGCTACAGAAAGTTGTCTTCTACTACACCAACGAATGGGCGCGCTCGCATACAGACAAAGCATTCCTGATGTCGGGCGTCGTGTGTCATTATCACCTCCATGATCTGCATCACTGTAGCATGTCGGTATGTTGCTACTCATACCGCTTCCATACGTAATTCCAAGTCAGCAGTACTCTTCAGATACCGAAAAATTCTCTTCATTTTAACTACATCACGTTCTGTTGGCTTCTCTAAACATCGTGATACTACTCCTACAGCATAGGAATATCAGGTCTAGTTCCACACATCAAGTATATTAAAGCATCAACAGCTTGCCTATATGGAAATTTAGTAGCAAGTGGACTCTCCTCTGTACTATACATTAGACTGATATAACAACAGATGTCACAGCTTTAAGAATCATATTTGAAACATTTTCATTCAATGAATTAAGAGGTTCTGATTTCTTACCTTTTCCTTCGTTTATTTTTGGTGGTCTTCCATCTTCAATCCATTTTCTGCGTTTAGAAAACTATATGGTTTAGTTTTTTGCAACATATTAGTTTATTTTTCTGATTGGAATACTGGTTTTTGAAATTGATTGTTAGCACTTCTTGAAACACACATTCATCTCCTTTGCTGGATAAAGCATATTCATAGGTACATAATTGAATTGTAAGATTATCCATTGTCCTGCCATTTTTTGACATAAGCATTCAACTAGATTTAAATAGGAAATATTCCTCTGGCAATGTTCCCAAACTTTTGCACATCAAAACTATTTAACAAGTAACTTTGAATTATTCTCAGTACCTTTAGCCATTTCTTCCTTCAATTGAGTCGACAAATTTATCAGTTTAGATATTACTCGCGCAAGTTTTCTTGATACATGAGCTCCCTAATCCTCCCCAGCACTGAATAGCACGGCCCATTGAAATAGATTAAACTCGGAACGGCACGTACCATTTTACAATGCTGCCAACAACCACATCGTACCTTCACAATAATCGTTGTATTTCTCGTGGTACGCTTTGGGCGTTAAGTTCACGCACACAGTTGGTATGCCCTTTTAAGCCGTGACGTAACTAGAACCCTCCTCTCCCCGCACCCACCACTGCGGAATATCAAGAAAACTTTGTATGTGTAGCTATATCATCAGAAGTATTTTTCTTGAATTCAAAGAATTGCAAACAGATCATAAGCTTGTCTTCTGAAACATCGTCAAACAATTTATGAAGCTCTAACCAAACATTTCGGGCAGTGTTTAGACACATTATTTTCTGCAGAGTATCTTCAGACATTAGTATTTGTGGTTAAGACAATCATTGCATTACTGTCTGCCTTGAGAAATTTGGCATTTGCAGTTTCGTATGCCGCCGTAACATCCGCATCTGCATCACTTTCGGGCTCTTGAGGTTTCACTAACCTGTCTTCAATCATATCAAGTGCTCCAGGTATACCTTGTAAATAATCACTAGCTTTATATTTCCAGGTACTCCAGTTTGACTTTCCTTCCAAACAGCCATTGTTTATCAATCTTGTTGTATCCATTTCGAAAAGTTTATACAAGCCAATAGAAAACTGACGTCAACTTCACTTATTAACCACTCTTATCGATAAGTTACACTTCTTCAGGTCAAAACACACCTGGGTCCACAACCACTTGAATAATACTCAATTATTAACGTGATTCTTTGGATTAAATACGTTTATTCAACTGTTTTAGTAGGCTTACATTTCTACGCACGATACTCAACGTTTTTTCTATTCACAATACAATACCGATATTAAATACCACCACCCTCGTAGAAAAACAGTCAAAGAGTTTACTACATAAACAAGTTATTAAATAAAGAAGAGAATCGAACATCAACAGTCTACACGTAAAAAGAGTCATGTAGACTACATGTATATTACGTGTAGAAAACACGCATTGACGTAAAATTACAGTTTACGGCTAGTTCTTCGTTGTTTTCTATAACATCTTTCTCCAAAGAATCTGTTATCAATTTCTTGGTATGTTACACGGCATTTCGCCATTCGCCTGAGGTTGCAATGGTTACCTCCTCGTTCAGAAGCCTTTCAAGTCAAACAAGTCAAAGTTAAGGACTGTTTCGTGCCAGATAACCTTTTACTTCAGCCTATATTAACTCAATGACAGTTAATATAGTGGTAGGGAGGCAATCGAATTACTCTACGACCTTGGTGAATTGATATATTGTCAATTATGTTTGTTTGTTTATTTATTTATTTACTTATTTATTTACGTCAAAAACGTGTGACGTGTGTGACGCGCTATGGGGACAAGTTTACTTGAAGTTACATTTATGTCTAGAAGCAAAACAAGGGGCAATCTTAGCATTTGCGCAAGGATCAGGGAAACTGGACGAAAATCTGATCGAGATGGGGGTCATTGATCCAGACGCTGAAGTACAATTCTTGTTATAGCGTCTTTAGAATTATACAATCCAAATTGTGAATAATACATTAAATGTCTTTATTAAAATTGATATTACTTTCCTTTTGAATACTCGGTATAGTCTCTAATTGTACAGAAATAATTGTGCAGCAGAAAAGATTTTACTTGGAACTTAAACTTTTGTATCGAATTTAATCATTTAATGTCATCTGGCAAGGTGCTGTGATTGCTGAAAATATCAGTGATTGCTGAAAATATATGTCCGCCCTTAAGTAACTCATTTTTGACAAAAAACACAAATTCATATATCAAGAGACAAGGTAATGGTAAAATACTTACATTAATAAAGAGAGGCTTACAAGAATCACGAGGGTGGGATTTGCTTATTATTCGTACAATTCTTTTATTGTAATCTAAAAGTCTTGGAGCTATAAGCTGTATTTCCCCAGAATATTATGCCATATGTCAGGCGGAATTGAACTTTCTCAAAATATACATAACGAGCAGTATGGAGGCTGTCTGAATTTGAAAGAATTCTGAAAGCGTAGCATAAAGAACTTAATTTGGCGTTCAATTCATTTAAATGAGCCATTTAATATTTAACTGAATTAAATTAAATACCTAAAAAATGTGTCACCTTAACCTCAGTCAATGGTACACCGTTCATTTTCAATGAAGTACTGAGCTGTATATTTGAAATGAAAAACTGCATTGAAACCGTTTTCTTTTCATTTACTATTAATTTGTTATTGCGGAACCAATTTGAAATATATGATATTGTACTGTTTACGATTTCTTTATTGCAAAGAATATTCGTATCATCCGCAAAGTGAACTGTTCTTCCGTTTCTAATGGTCGAGGGCAAGTCGTTTACGTATAAGAGGAAGGGAATAGGCCTCAAATCGATTCCTGCGGGACTTCACATGCAATTGGCAAAGAATTGAAAAGGTGTGTACATAATGTTCCATTATTCCAGTAAGATATTTCTACTCTCTGATATCGTTGTTTAAGGTGCGAACATAACCAATCTAGAGCAATACCACGAATTCTCTGGTTGGCAGCTTCCATGAAAACGTAAGAGGCCTTACGTCCTTACGTCGCGACGCGTCGCACAGAATCAGTGTTGTCAGAGGCACTTCACTTCTGCACTTTCAATCTGCAATCCGCATCGAGACACGCGGGTGACTGAAAAAATCCACAATTTTACAATTTATGAAAATTATGATCTTTTATTTTTTAATTGACAATTTGGCGGGTCTTGCGTCGCGTCGAGACGGTGTCCGACGAAATAATTGGCACTCACGTTACGCATGTATAGATCTACCAGTTGTGTCGTGTGAATACGACAAAGAAAGCGACGCGTATAGTAATAGTGGATTAGAGTCACTGTCAGATGTCTGACGATGCGTACGCACGCTGGGTTTAGGCTGGGGTTGTATCCATCTCTGTCTAAGCATTATATGCTGGTAATCTATTTCAGCCGTTCAGCTGACACGGATTACTTTCCTTTTTTATCTAATTATGAAGACTTATATCATTATGAAGATCTCTCTGCCCACTTAATGCCTTGTTATTTATAAATATAAAATAATAACTATGATTTTTATTTATTTAGTCAAAAAAACAAAAACAAAAAAAAACAAAAAAAACAGAAAAGAACTGTGTGTGAGGTATGAGAGAGAAGACCACCTGTGCACGTTTTTTTGAGTTCCAGAATCGTGCGGATTACTAATCTCTGTTTTTGTTATAGAAAATAAAAGCTTCATGATTTTTCAGAGTATTTACATATAACATTGTGGATCTTCCCTCTTTTTCTCTCTAATTATTAGTATTTACTAAAAAAAGAAACGAACCAATCAAATTTATATACATGTCAAAAGAATTTAGAAGATAGTTTTGTACACGTAGTAAGACAAAGAAGCAGTCTTATTGCATATGTGTATTCTAATTTCCGAGTAAAATACGCATGCGCATTTACATCCCCACTCATATCCACCTTTTCACTGCCCACCTTCCGCAAAAATCCGCATCGCGGCGCTTGAGATCCCGTATTCAGGCAACCTACCGCTGGCAACACTGCACAGAACCAACTTCCATTAATCGGACCTTACTTACATTATTATGTACGTGTGCGAAAAAGTAAAAAGAATATCAGTTTTTAAAATATTTCTGAATAATGCTCTAAATAACCATATAACATTGTTTTACATAAGAACTTTTCTTTGAATATATGGGTATTTACAATTATCTTCTTCGTTTGGCGCTACAAACCGATATTGTTGTATGAATAACAACAAACTATACTCAATCGGAATGGCGTTTATTTGGCGAACTTTGGGATACACAGTGTGAGTAGGAGACGAGCGTAGCACGGTGTTCGGCGTCCAGCGTCTGTCTGTCGAGCGACCGCAGTTAGGCCGTCCCAACCCCTCCTATATCCCATCCCACTCCCCTCCTAAATCCATTCCCCTACCCCCAAAACCCCTTAACAAAAAATCACCCGTTACTTCCCTCTCCCCGTCCCTGTACGGGGGAGAGGAGTCGCAAATTGTCAACAGACCACCTGACGAAGAGGAAAAATGGGCGAAGAGTCTCATTAGAGACAAGCGTACCAGGAACCAAACACTCTAGGCCCTGTCAGGCAGTCGCGGTAGTTTCTGGTGCGCTCGCGAGGTGGCGCCCTTTGTCTATCATACAACATCTCCCTCTTTTGAGACTAAAGGTTGAGACGTTGTGGTGGTTTTGACAGACGTCCTGACCGAGTTCGTTGACCTTCCACTGGCGGGTGTCCATCTTGATCGGCTGTTCTCGTCGCTGGTGTGTCGTCAGGAGGTCCGTCGCACGCTCACTTCATGGGTGTGGTCGATCTCGGTGGCCAGCTTATCTCTTCGGTGTCTTCTGGCTTTACTGGGAATATGGTATATCTGTTTCGTCGGACTCGGTTTGTGTCAGTTTGTATAATGTATGATCGAGGTTGAACGGCCCTGCGTATCACCGTCCCGAATCTCTTAGCATCTTTGATGAAGAGTTTGGTTTCAGAAATCAGTTCTAGAAGCTGTTTAACACCTTGTAACGAATTGTAAAATTCCTGGACTCTTGCTCTGCGTCGATCTTCTTTTGTCGATACTTCGTCCTGCTTTGCCAGCCTTGATTCCAAGTTGATTGGAACCACCGGTAAAAAGTCCCTCAATCTTCGACTCATTGAAAGTTCTGCTGGCGAATATCCGTTCTTCTACGGAGTGTTACAATACGTTAACAGGCCTTTGTACGGGTCTTTATTCTTCTTGAATATAATCTTGACTTATTTAACCCCAGCTTCAGCGAGGCCGTTTCATTGTGGTTATCCTGGACTTCTCGTTATCAATCAAAAACCGTAAGTTTCCTGAAACTCCTTGAAAATCCGGGATCCTTGAAAGGGGTTGAATTGGGTCTCGAACTGCTGATAGCGGCTGATGAAAGTTATGGATGTAGTAGATATCTCCATGTAAAGTCCTGTCCTTGTAGGTTAATGTGGTCTGCTCAATTCCTTGGACTCTCAGCTCTGTTTTATCCGGAACTGTTACCTTCCCTGCAGGTTCATTCCATGTTGTCTTCGGCACACTTTGATGAGAGGGCTGTGACGTTACTACCTGCGCCGATTTTGAACCAGATATTCTTCCCGTTAACTTGTATCATCGCCATCCTTTCGTCGTTAGGATCTTCGCTCTCATCAATAGCATCAATGTGTAGCACGAATAGTTCTAGTTTATCTTCGGTTTTCGTGCACACATTTTCTTGGATCTGCAGCTTAGAGAAATGGCCTTTGTTCTCGCATTTGTAACAAATAGCGTTTTTAGCCGGACATGATATGCGCTCGTGCTTTTCACGGCCACACCGTTGGCAGTTATTCGCCTGCCTGGAAGTGAGATTAGGTCTCGTATCACATTTTTTGTTTTGCTTTTCGACAGATTTCTTCTCACTACCTGTGAATTTAGTGTTAGTGCCGTTTCTTTTGTGTGTTTCGATTCGGTGTACAGTAGGTTGTTGAAGGCTTTCGACTTGCTTTCTAACCTTCTCAGATTGTGTTATCATCTTTACAACTTTATCGAGGGTTAGTGTCGTCTAATTGCATTCGCTCGCTGAGTTTTTTGTCTGCGACACCGACCATAATTCTGTCGCGAATAAACTCATCCTTCAAATTACCATAGTTGCAATTTCTGGCGAGGTTATGTAACGCCGTAATGAAATCACTCGCCGATTCCCCGGGATTATGGACACGAGTATGAAAGCAAGCCCTTTCATAAATTACGTTAGATTTTGGTGAGAAGTGGTTGTCAAATTTCTGAATCACAGTTTCGTACTGCTTCTCATCATCGTTCGTCAGACCGAACGTTAACATAACCTCGTCAGCTTTTTCTCCCATTAAATAGATCAGCGTATTTACCTGTTCATCTTCTGAGACCGCTTTTAGTTTTGAAGCCATTCAAAACCTCTTGAACTTCTTCTTCCATTTTACCCAATCTCCAGGAGCGTTGAAATCGAATGGATCCGGTGCTGCGATGTACGGCGTCACCGCCGCCGCTTCCATTTGCAGGTTAGCTGCTCCGTCGTGTGCCATTTTCGCGTTCTAGTTGCTTATACTGGTAAATTCACACTTTTACCGCTGCCACCATGTGGTATGAATAACGTCAAACGATACTCAATTGCAATGGCGTTTATTTAGCGAACTTTGGGATACACAGTATGAGTAGGAGACGAGCGTAGCACGGTGTTCGGCGTCCAGCGTCTGTCTGTCGAGCGACCGCAGTTAGGCCGTCGCGGTAGTTTCTGGTGCACTCGCAAGGTGGCGCCCTGTCTATCATACAACAAATATGTATCTTGGCCTGCTCAAGTATCCTCCTCCACGCCTTCCTGTCTCTTGTCCTCCTTACATATTGTCTTCTTTTGAATGTAATTATTAATTAACAAATTTGCTTTGATTTACCAGGTGAAGTGTATATTTTTACTTCACTATCGGGAACTGACTTTGATCGAATTTTAAACAGAGCGCACTTGGTGAACGATACGAAATCTCGATATCGCTTTGTGGACACAGCGCTGCTACGGCAAGATGAGGAAACGTTTTTTCATGTAACCGTATGGCCCAGTATGGCCTGAGGGGAGATGTTCTTCCCTAAAATGTCATCTCTTGTCGGGTTGTTGAATTATAACAAATCCGGGCTGGGCGCCCGCTGACGCCTATGAACAGCCCATAAGTCATGCGAAATCCAAGGGCCAGGCGTAAACAAACGAAGTCGTAGAACAACACCATGGTGTAATCTTATCTTATACCGCGAGGTGTCGGAAACTTGGTTAAAAGAACAAATCGAACGGACACCCTCCCATTTTCAATACCAAGGTGACGAACAGTGCGATTACTGTATAAAGCATTTCTATTTTCAATTAAGAAAAGTCCGGAAAATAGTATTTTTCTTGTGTTCCCTTCACAATTTCATACGTGTGATGATAGCTTAATCAGCCGTGCGAAATTGTTTTAATTTTGTTTCCCCAGGTTGTTTGTTTTAATTAGTGTTAGGTCCCGCAACGCATCCCAAACTACTTACTCATTTAATAGGAATAATTATATATATATATATATATATATATATATATATATATATATATATATATATATATATAATTTAATAATTATTCCCGAGGTATCGAAACGCCTTTCCGTCAGAAATCGAGCCCTGGTTTTAATCGTGTAAAATGGGCAAACTTTTTTTCCTCTTTCATTTTGGACAATTTAAAAGTCAGTTTACAAAAACTGATTGCAGTTGTACAAAAAGGACAAAGCAGACACTATAGGAGATTTTACGTGGTACCAGCGAGGAATTAAATAAAATTTGACCTTCCGCTGTGTAATAAAGCGTCCTGGTTAATAGGATACGGCAATGACAAATTCTTCTTGAGGTTTTCCATGTTTTCTATTTTCAAATGTATGGGATCGGCGCGTACTGCTTCAGTATTAACAATTTACGTAGAAGAACTCAGAGGCTAAAAAAATCACGGCAATATTTTGATTGTTTGATAAAATTATCACTTTTACATTCTCGTTACCGCTTTCGCAGTAGAGAGAAAGGGGCCGTCCATAAATTACGTTACGCACAATTGGAGTATTTTGAATACCCCCTCTCCTCCCTGTAACGCACCTGTAACGTGCGCTAAAACCCCCTCTAATAATTACGTAACGCTTGCGACTACCCCCCCCCCCCAATTCCAATAAGTAAAACTCAATTATCAAGCAGAAACTAGTTGTATTGATTGTGTTTGTGCTATGCATTAAAATTTATTATTATAACGTGAGAATTCGTTGGTGGTCTGGGCTGCACATAACAATAAGTTTGGGGACACTTTTTTTTAAATGAAAGAACGCCTAGGTCAGAAAATTTCTGACAAGCTGTGCACATGCCGCACAGGCTTGTAAACTAAAAGACTCAATTAATATATCATGAGAATATGAGAAACATGCTCATTTATTGTAACAATTTACAGAATATAACTTCTTTCATATATTTTATTTTCAATTTCATTTGTTAATATGAAAATGTTTTAGTTGAATAAAAGGAATTATTTCAGCAAATGTTGAAATATTTTAAAAATAATTATCAGCATCATTTAACACTAAACTATGACCACCCCCCGTACCCTAATGTTACTCAGCGTAAAACGCTGCCTTAAAACCCCCTCCCCCCTCTTTAGCGTTAAGTAATTTATGGACGGCCCCAAAGTTATGTAATGCTGCGGGAAAAAGCAGCGAATTTTCAGCAGAGGAACTCTCGTTGCAGTATTCTGGTAACGAAAAGTAGATAAATCCAATTGCTAAATTTAGAAAAAAATCCTTTAACACGTCGTGTATGTATTAAAAAATAAAATCCATGTTTTGTGGGTCCTTGATACCGAAAAATTGATTGAGAGAAAAACTTCTGTCCGTCTGTGCAAGTCCCTCTCTATATACAGAGATCTCTAGATATACAGAGGGACTTGGTCTGTGAACGCTAGCGGCTTAAACCGTTCAGTCGATTTTCTCCAAAATTGATATTTCCTAATCGATCTGGATGATGTCATGGCTCTTTGAGTTTGAAATCGAAATTTTAATTTTTGTGGATACTTTACACGAAGACCCTGAGGAAAAAAATAAAAGAAAAAGAGAAAAATAAAGAAATAAAATTAAATTTAAAAAAAGTTCGTTCATGATCATGTTTGTTGAAAATTCTGAATTTTGAATTTTGCAAAAATTCAGAAAAAGTTCACAGTTTTTTTAACGTCTTCCTACAACTACAATTGTGAAGATCATTCTTTTCATGATGAAATGTCTTCATCAAAAACTGATCTTCAAATAAGGTCACATCGAATACTTTAAAAATACGAGTATTTTTTGTGTCATTTAATGTCAAACAGTGGCCCGCTTCTAACGTAGAAAGAATGGTGGTGTCATGCTGTTAATTGGTAGTTAAGTTAGAATTTGTATATGATTTTATATTTCTTTGTTTGTTTCGTACATTCAAGCTTTTTTTACATGCTTACATATTAATGTTTTTAGAAATAATTTAAAATCTATTTGATAAGTCAAATTTTTTATCTGTATTGTGAAGAATGTATTTGCATTCTCAATATATTGTTGTATTTTCTTTCAAGCAATCTGCAAACCTTAAATAAAATTAGCCAAATGAAGTTTTCATTTAAAAAAAAAAAGATTTAAATGTAACATGAAAGAAAAATTGCTGGGCTTCAGGGAATATCAAATTGGAATGCAACAATGACATTCTCTGCCATGAAGTAGCTGTAGTTTTGTGAATTATACATTTCATTGTTGAGACATGATTAAGTTGTATGAAAGAAAGCGGAAAAATAATTGTCCAATTTGTGTTGATATTTGCTTGAAAATATTTAGTTTCTGCAACAAACGTCATTGTAAATAAACAAACAAATGATTTGATATGAGTTTTACAAAAAAACGATGACTGAGATATGTTAATTCAGAGAGAAATTGTGGTATAAATAGTATGCATTACCAAGGGCAAGAAAGTATGTGCTGTTTTAGCATCACTAGTTAAGTACATTAGTCATTAATCTAAATAATGAACACTCATTAATATAGTGAACATCTGGCAACCTCACAGTAATTTTATATGTATATTTTAATTATTAAAATTTTTTAATCACTATGAGTTTCTTAGCATTTTTTCACAGGATTTGATCATTTTTGCCTTTGTCTTACAGTTTCTCCAAACTTCAAGCCCATAGTAACTTCAAGCCCATAACAACTTAAATTCCCATAGTAATGTTTTTCTTGGATGTTTCTCTTTCTCTTTAATTTACCTATGGCCAGTGCCATTGTATTTTTTCTCTCATAAACATAATAAATTTTACCTCACTATTTATATAGTTACATTTTGTAGCTATATTATTTGTAGTACATACATGCAATACATTCATAGTAAGTATAGTTACATTTTACTTCTCTATATTATGGTTTTTTGAAAATTGCAAATGTTCAAATATTTTCAAATATTCCTTACCCTCACTTTTAAAGCCATAGATTTCTTTCTCAATGCAATTTACCTCCCAACTTCAGATATTTAAATGATATCATATATAATTTTTTTTAAAAAATATGAGTAGTTTGATAATTTTTGTGAAAATCATGACATTTATCAAAAAATATGTCAACAATCATTTCAATGAGTTCGCATCCCTACCTGTGAAATAATGTGGGAATGCAATGTTTTCTGTCTACTTTCAGGTAGAGTGAAGATATATTACAATTACAGTATAAAATTATGCATTTCTTAACACTAAAAGGAAGAAGTTTCAGTGTGCCACACATTCCCAAGAACTCAAATGCAAATGAATGCAATTAATTAAATTATGAATTAAAAATCTTAATCAAATTAGGTGATAAATTTTTCTCAGATCTCATTTTTCATGAGAGAAAGTTTTTAACATACATTTAAAATTGTTGGAACTAGTAAGTTAATTCATAATAAAGATATAATGCAAAATATTCATAATAAAAATGCATAATTATAAAATGCAAAGACATGTTTTTTCTACAATTTTCAGATTGATTATACTTCAGTAATAGTGAGTTTATCTAATGAATTACTCTTAATTGGACATACAACTGTATCGATGAAATTGAACAACCGTGTTTGAATTATATAGTGTTTTCAATGATTATTTTCTTTCAAAATGCAAAAGAAGTGTTTTTTCTAAATTAACATAATTTTCAGTATTTATAAAATGTAGAGGTATCCTACAAAAATGTATAAAATCTTGGTGTATGGATTAGTGAATGTATTGGGCAGAACAAACTCTCTGAGCCAATTGCAGAGCTCCTTCCAGATAAGTTACATGTTAAAAATGGTTGGTAGTAAACCTCATTCTTAATCAATGCTCTTTAGTCACCTTATTTTTTAAGTTAATTTTTTTTTGAATTTTCAGAATTATTTCATTATTTTTGAGTAGTTTGTTGAATAGGATTTTAGGAAGGCTTATTTTAACCCTTCTCACTGCTTCTCATGTTATTCTTTAGAAACATCATCAAATACATTTTTTGAGTCAAATTATCTACAAAAGTCATATGAATTTATAACATCTGTTCAAATATTGTTTTGCAGTTGCCCTATTGAATTTTATTTAAGAAAACCTTTGCAATCTTACATTTTTTTGTTCTTCATTCACTTTAAAGATTTTTTCTTTAATTTTTGTACATATTTTATTGGATAAATTGAACTGCCAGAATGTAGGTATGACATATACCCTCTAATGATGTGTTATTGCCCTATTGCTTTTTTTTTATCAAAAGGTAATGCAACGGTCATCTACCATTCTTCTACTTTAATTTTGTTTAACTTTTTGGTAAAGTATTTTAGAATTTTTATACATAACAAATTTTCAGATTTTCTGATCCTGTAGCTTTATTAATTTTTACTATGTCTAGTATTTTCTTTTTCTGCAATGCCATTACCCTTCAATTTCTTTTCTATTTTCTTGCTGAAGCAAAAAACCTTGAACTCATATCTGAAAAGGGACCCAAAGTGAGCTACTCATGTAAGAGTTAATTCATTTATGAGTATTAATGAAACATGTTTGAAACAATTGTAAAGAAACAAGTATTGCATGAGACAAGCAAGACAAACAAGTATTGCAAGTGATGCAAAAGTCATATGAGATTTATTGTGTTGATATATCAATAATTAATCACTCATGCATATATCTATGACATAAAGCCAGTTTTGATTTTATTTTGTATCTATTATTATGATTTCTGTGAAATGAATATCTTTGTTGTCAATAATGTTACTGATTTGTTTCTAACAATGTCGTAGTTTTGTCTTCAAAGATTCTATTATAATAAAATCATAAGCAACAAGTTATATAATGAGTTCAATACCGAGCTAGTGCTATAATGAGGCTTTTTATAGTACCAGAGTGAATGTGCTAAACAAAAATTAGTGCATCACCCTTGATAAATACACACATCCACTGTTTTTCAGGTCATATGATTTATTCGACATTTTAAAATCATTCATATTTTGCATACCTAATCCCAGAGCTAATTTTTTAATTTATTATATTATCTTCTATTTTCTTCACAACCAAACATACAATTTTCTTCTTTTTGATATTTTATCACTCAAACTTTTACTATTATTCGATTGCTGCAGCATTGACAAAACTCAAAAAAGCATGTTTTTCAGAGCTGCACTTGAAATTTCTCATTTCAATTATCACAGTGTTGAAGAACTACTGCAATTAATCTCATACAGTGTTTTATTTATTTTTTATTTATTTATCATAAAAAACTGTATGTGAGTATGCATGTATGAGTGTATGTATGCATCTGCAGGGAAAAGTACGATCTGTTTACAGTTCCTTGAGTTCTAGAATCTTTGCTCTCTCTCCTTTACTATAGTTAATTAGTTAAATTATGAAGAAAGGTAAACTCAGGTGCATTTGACAAAATTTCTTAACATAAAATATTTGCTCACATGTAATAGAAATAATTTAAATCAGAAAACAAGTTACAGATTTTGGTTCTTTTTCCTTATCCTGCTATGTGTGAAGGACTGTGGACAACTACCAGATGAATATGGAGAATGGATAGGATTGACTGCTGACAAAATAACTAAACTCCTCACTGATACCTTAAAGACCAGAAGAAAATGTGTGTGGATGCTGCAAATTTAATATCCAGAAGAAAAGCAAGAAACAATCTCAGCATTAGGTGTAAATTTGTGAGTGTGTGTTTTAACTCACTTTCTATTGATTGTTTCCCCATTCTGCTTTCTAAAACAATAGTGTTTTTATAAGTGAAAATGGGGGCAAGGTGGCACCTAACCATATAATGTCATTCCTTTGATCAAGGTTGTGAAACTATCAAAAATTCTCTCTTTTCATAAAATATTGTTAACAAATATTTATTACAATGAGTTCTTAATATTGTTACAATGAGTATTAGAGAGCAATGAAAATAAGTGCTAGAGCAAGTACTCTTCATGACAGAAAAGGAATGCTGGCAAAAATAATTTAATTTAATGCATTTAAAATATTTGATTTAGATTATAGTTTTCTTAAAATTCTTTATCTAAAAAAATTATTGGAAAAAAACTCCCTCATGTAAAATGTTCCAATACGGTAATTACAAAACTACAAAAATATTTTGTTTGCTTTTCACTGTTTTACAAAAAAAGAGTAGTACTTTAATAATGCTATTCTTTTACTTTTGATACTAGGCTTAGTAAAGCTATAGTTAATGTGATACATGTTGATAATAACCTGTGTGTTAACATAGTTGAAATTTTCATAATGTTCTGTGTATTAGAAACTTTTGGGTTTCTTCAAAGAAATTCATTATTATGCAGTCATGTTGATATTTTTAATAAAAATGTAAATTTATCACAGCTTAGTAATACAGTTATTTCTGTACATTTTCTGTATTTGTAGTAAGTTGATATTATTTTTAATAATTTTCATGAGTGTGTGTGTATATATACTGTATATAATGTATTTTATATTTGAGTATATATCATATTTCAATATAATATTCACAATATTCATGTTCATGATGATGATGATAAATATTTATTGTCCTAATTTCATCAATGGTTTCCTGATGGTTCTTAAAATTTTGGATACTAAAAATTACTTCCTGACATAGTACATGTGGCTTAACTGTTGTTTTCCAAACACATTAAGAACCTAATGTTGTTCTATCATGTTTTTGAGAAATGACTATATTTAATGGTTACTACTTGATATGTATGATGTCAGTTATGAGTAATAACATTATTACAATGTAGACAAGGAGAGATGATACAATTGTTATTTAAAGAAAATACGTGGTAATGTTATGTAACTACCTTGCTTTCATCTTTACAAAATTGTTAAAATCACGACCTACAAATCTGTTGTAGAATGTTAACATGAAATATACATAAATTTTGAGTAAAATTAATTTTAAATAGAGTGTATATATTTAAATATGTAACAAGTCTTCTGTGTTCTTCTTTGGTTCTCTTCAGCTGCATGTTTTCCAAAAGGGGGAAATTTTATGATTCTGTAATTTTCATAAGCTGTCACTGTGTGTTGCGATGAACAGAAATAATAGGCATGCAGAGAACTAATGGAAGAA
This sequence comes from Gryllus longicercus, assembly GCA_038098605.1. Lineage (NCBI taxonomy): Eukaryota > Metazoa > Arthropoda > Insecta > Orthoptera > Gryllidae > Gryllus > Gryllus longicercus. Next base: position 1,402,823 of record JAZDUA010000217.1, read on the forward strand.
ATTTTTTTCTACAATTTTGAAAGTTTATCAAATTCAAATTTTAAATTTTGAAAATACTAGATACCATTAAGTAACTGGATAAATGTGGTATCAAAGTTTACAGATTCATGTGGCACTATATTTTGTTGAAAATATTTTTCATGCTTTTCTTTTATCTTCACTCTTTTGAATCTGGACCACGATACTTATATTTCTTTGCTGTCTTAACACCTCTTGAAAGTTTTCTGAAATAAATGATCAATATTAAATAACAAAATGAATGTTACAAAACATAATGGAAAAAATAGTTATTTCATCAGGATCAGTGGTACTTCAAAAAAGGTCATTATTAACATTAATTTACTTAATATGAACTTGTAAACACTATGACTTTTAAATCTATTGCATAAAATATTAAGAATATTGGTTCTATGAAAAGAATTTTGTTTAAATAATATAATAAATATTGGCCACATAAAATATTGGTTAAATCCAATGTTAGTAAATTTGGTGATTTCCATAAATATTAAAAGACTGAGGATAAGGGTATTTGATGAAGGATGTACTGTGAATAATCACAGACCTTTTACTATAACTTCCCAGAAACTTCATAACATTAAACTTTATTGCCCTTTCCATTAAATAGTCCTTTCCAACATAATCCAACATGTATTTTTATATATATAGGGGGCACAACGCATGTGCAGAGCATGCGCAGTACAGGGAACATTGCCTTGTCATGTCTGGCAGTGACAGTTAGCTTCTGACAACATCTTCAAGAAGAAACAAACAAACAAGCAAACAAACAAAACATACAACCAAATATGTTCACCATCACTATCTTTCTTTTGTTTTCTTTAATGTTATTCACAAATTTCACATGATCCAACTTCCAGTTTTAAAAGCTGTTTATTTTGTGTTTAATTAATCTTCTATATTACATTTTATGTTATCTAATATAGGCCTACAAATTTTTCTTTTTTATAAGTGTTGACTTTTCCTCACATTTCACACCTTTTACACATTCTTAAAATTATTTTGAGTAATAGGATGAACTCACTTTTCTCTATTAGCATTTTGTTTTTGTTTCACAACCAAATCTCACTCTTTAAAATAACAAGATTTTTCTGTAATGCTTCAATTATTTTGCAAAAGAACATTATAGATTTTCTTCTTCTCCTCCTTCATGATTCATAGCTGTGCATACTTCTTTCTTGGAACACGTTAGCACTATTAATTCTCCTTCGCTTGCACTTTTTGTTTGCTTCTCATGATTGGTAATAAGTTAATAATATTTTAAAAAATTGAAATTTCTTGCATTCATACTCCATAGCTCTTATTGGTAATACCTGAGCTAACACGCATGAATTGTTAGTTGTAGTTCACATTTTTAAAAGTTATTTTTTAAAAGTTTTATACTTATTTATTATTAATTTCTCTACCCAATTTCCAACGAACTAGCTTTTTGAACAAGAACAGACACTACGAAATATTGTGCGATGTTTCGTGTTGATTCAATCAAAGAACAGAAATGATTAGTTTGAGATGGAATTAATTATGTCTTGTTTTTAAAAAAACTAATGTACTACATATTCATGTACAGACATATCCAAGGGATGTGTCACTGAAGAGGGAGCTAAACTTTGGTCCACAACCACCCATTTTTTTTAACAAGAACTTCCCTCAAAATAATTTTACAGAGCAAATATTTGAGTGTATAAATATTAAATGTTGTTTACCTCTGGTGTGTATTTACATTAACTTTAAATGACAATATTTGTTCTAAAAAATAATGAACTTTTTCAAGTTACTGTGAATACACTGTGGTAGCTGGTTGATTATTTCTTCAGCTATTAGGAAACAGATTAATTTTCATTATCTTTTCAATCAGTCAATGGGCAGTAGTGGACTAAGATAAATCTTGAGCCATGTTCAACAGTGTTTTCCACAAACTGTTTCTATAATAATGTTCTAATTACCAAAACATTGCTCATAGAACTGCAATTTTATTAAGATTTTCCTAATTACGTATTTTATTTATTAGGGGAGAATAAAAGTAAATGTAATTCAGAAACGTCAATTAAACTTCCCGTATTAGAAATTGTTTATGTGCATATGCTTGAATGACAAACATATCATATACTTGCAAAAAACAATAAATGTTCTATTTTGAATGCTAATGATTACAGTAATTTTCAAGATCTTACCTGCATAGATGATATCTTCAAGATCTGAAATATCCCTGTACTGCCAAACTCTAGATTACACAGTACTCATTTGAGTTTATTGATAAAAATGTTTTGGCATGAAAAAATGGTGGAAACAGTTTGGGAACCACTATTATTATCGTTCTTTATAGTACGTATTATGTATGTAAAGCTATTTTAACACTTTATTGTGAGTACACAACTGTATAGGGCCATGGTTTTATGGCATAGTTTTGTAGGGAATTGCCTGTGTTGTATTGTATGCTGTGCATACCAGAGGCCATGTTTTTGTGTACGTGTATATTGAGGACATTGACTGTATTTGATTTATTTTGTACATGCATGTTGCAGGGAACCACTGAATTGCTAAAATGCATGCATTTTTATAAAGGCAGTGTATGTTTCTAACAATGTGTTTAAACACATCACTTGCAAAATTATGTTAATGAGAAATTGTTTCAATGTCTTTTTAACCATTAGGTTCTTTACCTGTACAATAAATCACAAAGGATTAAAATGGTTCATAATTATAACCTTCTCAATAATTGCATGGTTATTGAAGTTGAGAGTTTTGAATCTTCTGTTATTTTCATGTGAATTTCTGCATTTAAGAAGGAATTATTGATTTTATTTGCGAGCAGATATTAATTTTGATCTGAGATATCACATGTTCCATACGGTCTTTTTAACTCTTGTTAAACCAATGTAACAAATGTTATTTTTGTTAGTAATTAGACATTATTAAATCATGTTATAAGACCTATATCATCACTTAAAAAGTGTTATATATATGTATTTATAGCTTTTCAATGGGTTAAATAAAAAATGAGGCAGTACTGAACTGAAATAGCTGCAGAGAATGCACAAGACAGTCTTGGCTTTGTAAATACAGTACATGTAATTAAATAGTGCACATATTCTAAAACAGTAGTACTCAGCTCTTCTTCATTTAACTCTGCCATCCCATATAAATTATTTTACTAATAAAGTATTTTAAGGCTTTATGTGAAAGTAATGTGACTGAAGAAATACAACTATTTGGTTTCATTCACTCTGAATCTCAATCATTCTTAGTACTTGTTTCCCCCATGATATAGTCTTAGGTACATTCAATTCCATATTTCACACATTTTCCATATAATCTTTCACATTACAAGATGTGAAAGTAGATGCATTTTGTATCCACACACCATACCAGCTGGTGTGTGAGCAAGGCTTGGTGTTACAAGTGAGCAAAATTAATCTAAAGAATACAAACACTTACCAGACATAATACATGCAAATTATACACCATGTTTTGTACAAATTACTCTATCTAATGAAACAATACTATGATTAGTCTTGCACTGACAGCTGAGTCTTATATATTTAGTTCATTTTTGATCTTGTACATCACAAGAAGGCTGAGAACTTCTGAATTAGTTTGCTTTTATTGAGAGCACCTTGGTTTTCATTCTGATGGTTGATTGTCGTTCATTACTCATCACAAATAATTCACTTAAATGAGACCTGTGAATGTAACACTGAACACTGAATGCGGGATTCTATATTTTTAAAAAACTTTTTCAAAAGACTGAAGCTGCAAGAATGCACATCACATGTTTATAAATAAAAATACCTATACTTAATAAACTGTATTTCTGGGGCTGTTCTAATGCAAAAACATATGAGATAACTTAAGAATAATTAACATCTCTGAAATAAAATAATATCTGGATGATTTACAATGAAGCCGTAGGTTTGATTGAAATATATTTTTTGAACTGCATTGATTTATTGTAACCAAAATAAGGAAGTGTTTTTCCATTTTCTGTTAAATTCATCCCCAGAACTACAGACTTTTATATTTGGAGGAGATAATTGAAATATGGAAAATAATGCTTTATGGATTTTACCAAAAGGAAAATATCTGAGCCTATAAATATTCAGTCAAGCAAGATTATCATAAAGATAGCAACTCACCATAAAATTTAGATACATTTCAAATAAGCGTTCCTCAGACATGTTAGCAAATCCAGTTTGCTATAACACTTATACAAGCCAAGGATTTCTAGATTGAGAACTATAAATTCATACAAACAATCTAGCTTTAGTTGTTGGCACATACAGACTTCTTCAGGTCTCTGACAAAAAGATAATATATTTATATGTATATATATATTTATTTTGTTTGGATATATCTGTACTTTTAATGGCCTTTTCCTGCCATTATTATCAGAACTGTACACATTTCTTAGAAGTTTTTAGAGACAAACAAATATCTTGGTAATCAATGCAAAGAGGAATGCATTCTTGGGCAAACTCTTGGCTCTTCTAGATGCTTGTCACATGGAACTTGCTAGAACTTTTTAAGTGACTGCACAAGGTTCTTCAAAAAATGTTTTCACGTATTTACGTGTTTTCACCAAGTTAAACTGGTCACTAAAAATGGCAAAGGCTCACACGGAAGCCTAGTGTCACAGTTCCTTGTGCCTTCAACCCGTTGCAGAAAATTGTATTGATTGTTTTCACTCCACCACCCTAGGAGGCATAAAAGTACTCACAGTCCATATGTGTACATTGTTAAAAAAAGAAATTGTGTGTTTATGTATGTATTCATGTCAGTGTGTTTGTATTAGTATGATTTATGAATGGTTGTATGTGTATGTGTGTGTGTGTGACTATGTGTATAAGTATCTTTGTTTTTTTGTTTATGTGTGTTTATGAGTGTGCATGCATTTTGTTAGTGTGTCTTTGTATTATCTGTATGAAATTTTGGATAAAGATAACTTTGTAGGAAATATTTTCAACAAATGCCTTTTGCAAGTAGAAGAGGGTGGGTTAAAACTATTGCTCAGTTTATAATTAAAAAAAATACCTGTTGGGCAGCACCATAAACATGTCTTAGGATCAATGTAATTGTCCCCTTTCGAAATAAATCAGTAAAATTGTTTGAGAATTTATGTTTACAGCACGTAAAGAAACACTTTGCCCTGAATATCAACTTGATCGTCGATTGCTCTATGAGTTTTTGTAAATCGTTTTGTTTTTCTTTAAACTACATATTTCTCAACAAGCCTTTGTTTTCTCACCAGTGATGAGATAACTCACTGTAGTAATTTGTAAGACTACCAGTTAAAATTAGACTAGTGTTTATATTTTGGAAAAATTGATCGTCCTAGGGCGAGTGCACCTTAAAGCCTGTCCTCCTCCTCTTCGTCGTCGTCCTCTTCGGCGTCGCGTCTCTCCTCCGTCTCCTCCTTGTAGCCCGGGTGCTCCGAGATGGCGTAGTAGTTGCCGTTGTAGATGACGCCCAGCTCGCGCAGCACGTCCCCGCGGATGGTGGCTTTGATCGTCCAGTTGTGGCAGTCGTCGCTCTCGCTCTCGCGGTCCAGCCGCTCCACGTCCAGGATCTTGGAGCTGAGCCGCTCCAGGATGATGCCGATGTCCTTGATGGTGAGGTGCCGCTTCTGGTCCACGGACAGCTGGTCGATGAGCAGCAGGAACTTCTCCGAGGTGATGGCCTCGTCCTCCATGACGGTGGTCTCCGTCTCCGACTCGGAGCTGTCGTGGTCGGGCGGCTGCGGCCGGCCCATGAGCGCGCCGCCGCCCTCGATGTCCAGGAAGCGCACGTGCTGGCCGGCCTTGCCGAGCGCGGCGCGCCGCGACGCGTCCGCCAGCGACGACGGCTGCGGCGACGTCTGCTGCTGCGCGTCCTGGATGGGCGACGTGGCCACCGACTTGTGCACGGCGATCTTCCGGCCCTCCTCGTGCAGCGCGCAGCAGTGGAAGTCGCACTCGGCCGTGGAGTTGGCGGCGGCCCCGTCGCCGGGGCTGCCGCTGCGGGGCAGGTGGGCGTGGTTGGCGCACTCGGGCGTGTGGATGTGGATGGTGGTGCTCTCGAACGAGCTGGTGCCTTGCTTGGTGAGTCGGTGCGGGGGGTGGTGGTGGTGGTGCGGGTGGTGGCTGGCGCCCAGCTCGTCGTGGTTTATCACAGTGATTTGAGGACTGGTGGCGTAGCGCGGGGGCCCGGCGCCGGGGCCGGGGCCGGGGCCCGGGCCCGGCGCGGACGCCGGCGCGGGCGAGGGCGACGAGCCGCCCGCCGGCGGGTACACGTCGTTGATGAGCGTCTCCTTCTTGCCGCCCGCGCCCGCGCCCGCCCCCGCGCCCACGCCCGCCCCGTGGATGCCCAGCTTCTCCAGGCTCGTCTGGATCACCAAGGACGCGCCTTCCGCCTTCTTGCTGGGCGAGAACTTGGGCGCCGCCTCGCCCTTCTGCTGCTGTTGCTGCTGCTGCTGCTGGCGCTGGTCCCAGTGCAGGACGACCGTGACGCGTCCCTTGTTGTCCATGATCTTCCAAGACGGCGTCTCATCATGCAGCTCCAAAGCGTGGATTGTCTCGCATACGATCTTTGGGATCGCAGAGATGGCTGAAACAGGACGTTCACAGAAGGTTAAGGGGTGCTTTGACTGGATCTGCGTGACATGCGTTCATCAACGTTAAATGTGCATCTACAATTTATTTCCTTAAGTAATATCTTTCTGGAACACATGGAGAGAATGAAAGTTAAACTCCTAATAAAAGCGTATTAGGAATTGTGTCCTAGACAGGGCAATGTCTCGTAGTGAATATGAACAATAAACTGAGTTTTAAAAGTGCGTTGGATGATATACTGAAGATTATCTTAGGAGTAGTACATTTTATACATCCATGTCATAAGCTCTTGTATGAAAACGTCTTTTTTATATGAGCCTCTAAAGATAATTTTTTAGTAATTTGCAGTGAAAGAAGTCCAAGGAAAGGCTAAATTGTGTTGAGGTTTGCACTTGAGGTACTATTTTTTCCGCCACTACTATTTAGATGAGGAACGTATTAAAAACAACATTATGTGACAAACAGATTTAATTACATGCGAATAATATTTTTGTAACTGTCAATAAACAATTTCGCATTCATTGAAAGCAAAGTAACTTTCAACGTTTATAGATGACGCTATTAATGTCTGACTAAGAAATCATTTTTACTTTTATTTCCAAAATATTATAAACAGTTATACAATGCAACTTAAATAATAACAGATGAAGACACATTGAACTGCAGTAATAAGCAAGCTAAGGAATATAAATCCTCCGTGTATTCGATAGTCTGTTGTTGATTGAATGGGTTAGTGATTTCGGGCACGTCAACTAACAGGGTCTTTATTCCCGTAAGTGTAATGCATGTTTTTGCTCGGGAGGTGGCTGCGATCATTCCCTCGCACTACGGCGAGATACAGCGCCGACCTACCGTCTACTAGCGGGGTTTTCCCCAACCAGGTATCTCCCACCAGCGGGACACCGCCCCAGACGGGACAAGATCTAACCTCTCGACCGGTCTCCCGGCACGTGTGCTTGTGTAGTGCATGTTACTGTGTGTGTGTGTGTGTGTGTGTGTGTGTGTGTTAGGGGGAGGGTAGGACAAGGAAGATGTAAGAAAGATCGTGCGCGGTCCGAGACCCGTTTGTTAGGGTACTGCTCCGGCAGTCGCCTCGTGTTGATCGGAGAAACCATGGAAAACTTCCGATCAGTCGGCCGCTAGAATTCTCCTGCAGACAGTGACTGAATTCGATCTAACTGACAAGTTAGTGTCGAAAATCCTGCCACCTTTGGGACTCGAACCTAGAACCTCCCGGTCAGAGGGACTGCAAATAGTCCGTGTTAATATAACGTGCTTTACATAAGCAAACACATTGGCATAAGCAAGTATGAAAATCGTTGCGTTTTTAATTTGTATGTGTATTTATTCAATTAAGTTTTTATTGTATTTTATCTTTTTAATATAAAATTCAATGACATTGCTATAAGTAAATTAATGAATTCATTTCATTCCATTGATGTAGAATGTGAACAATGTTTCCTCCTTAGGGAGATTGTAGTAGTAACGTAAAAACCGACTTCTAGAGATGAAGGAACATTATTTATTATTATTATTATTATTATTATTATTATTATTATTATTATTATTATTATTATTATTATTATTATTATTATTATTATTTAAAAAGTTTACATTTTGAATACATTTTGTAGCTTGAAGTTAAGTCAATAATTGGTATGTACAGTTCCACAGTGCTTAGATTTATTCAAAGGGCTTCTTGGACCGTCCATAAATTACGTAACGCAAATTTGGAGTATTTTGAATACCTCCTCTCCCTCTATAACGCGCGATTGGACTCCCCTTTCATAATCACGTATCGCTTGCGACACCCCCCCCCCGTTATAAATGCAAGAAGTGAAAATAAATTATAGCTCAGTATAAAAATTGTATTCATTTTATTGGTGTTGTGTATTAAAATTTATGATAATTAAAGTTGTCGATGCTGACTGCGCCTAACAATACGATTGGAGGTAAATTTTGTGTTAAGGAAGGAGTCACAGGCGAGAAACGTTTTGGTCACAGCCGTGCACACGCCGCCGTGTTGGAAGGCGCATGAGCGAAAGTCTACTGCGCTAATTTAATTGTATTCTACAAAATACTATAGACCAGTTTTGATTTTTTTTCCGCAATTTTACAGATTCAATACAAAATCGATGAAAAAATATTTGCATTTATTGTAACAACTTCTAATAACGTTAAATTATTTATGTTTTTAAACAACTTAATTAGATAATACTTTTATTTTTTCGTATATGGCACAAAAAAGGAAGAATTTCAACAAATGGCAATGTTAAAATGTACAAATATATCAATGTTACACAGAACTCATCCCCCCCTCTGCCCCTATGTAATGCAGCGTAACGATGCCCCAACCCCTCTCCCCCTCTTTAGCGTGGTGTTTTCCATTCAGTAATTGATAGCAATAGCAGGGGAAAATGTCGGGTAGTACTCCGACAGAAATAAAAGCTGTACGAAAAAAAGATAACTAAGGTAACTTAGTTATCTTTCCTACATGTTCTCTGGCTCTTCCGCATTGGGAGTTCTACCAGGAATATTTTCCCTCCCAGGTGAAGAAGATGTAGAGAATATGTTTTGCGGAGTACACTTTCAGAGGGCTGTAGGAGAACTATGGGTGATATGCCTAAGGGGTTTACTCTGGGCTGGGGCTCATGTAGAATGTGCGGGGGGGGGGGGGGGTTGCTTACATATGTGATTTTTATCGCGCTTGAATAGATGCCGATCAGATGATCGAGATCGCTAAGGCAGTAGTGCCGCAGTGGTTTCGGACCAGAAGATCGCGGGTTCCAGGTTGGGTTCCTCTAATACAATATAAAAGTCCTGCCTAGAACATGTTTGTATTTGTATGAGTGTGTCGACCCTTCACCCCTCATTATCATCATTTCATCTTCCAGACTCCCAGGGCTAACAACCCCGGGGGATAAAAATCGGATTCAGCAAAATGCAAAATACTGTTTATGCATCAAGAAACTTGACAACTAAAGGGAACTAGTAAAGGAGTTGATGAAATCTTGTGAACATTTAGGTTGTAATATGTCTCTTAACATTCACGTCTTTCATTATCACTTTCCCCCCGAAAACCTGAGTTCTGTACGCCCCGAACATGGCTAGCGTTTTCATCAGGATGGAGGTACAACGAAAAAAAGGTACCTAGATCAGTGGAGCTCAAGTATATTGACAGAATACCACTAGACTTTCAACAGGGACGTTCCTGACAAAAAATAATAGAACAATAAGGTCTAAACATACATCTTCTTGACACTTTCAACATTTTTTATTTCTTTGGCATAAATGTTACGACTGTAAAAAAATACTTAACTCTCAGAAACATCTTTGATTGCGTTTTCGAGTTTTGGGTAAAATTGTCTATAACCAATGAAGTTCTTATGGTAAAAATACTGAATTTTGTTATATTAATAAAACTAAGAATAATAATGAAAGGTTTTCTTTCTATCTTTCTTTTCAATAAATAGAGACAATTAAAGTTTTTGGTAGGTAATGACGGAGAGTTGAGATTCAAAAAAATGGAACACAAAATCAGAATTATTTATCACATATGTGGAAGATTGCTCATCAACTCTCAATTGTAAAAATAAAGGAAAACAAAATATAATACTTTAATAATATAAATACATTTGCACTCTATTCATAATGATTACATATATTCAATTTCAGAAAAAAATTTAACACATTCACTCAGCTAGAATATTTGAACTTCTCAAATGAATTACCACTTTCCTTAAACAAAGAACAATGCAGTATTCCACAAGAAGTGATAGCAAACATGTTCTGAGGTTGACTGCTACGAGGAGAGAAGTATTTTGAGTAAATAAAAACTGAATCCACAACACTTATCTTACTTATTTACTTAGGTTAAACGCCAGACGTTTGAAGACCTGGCGGTGAGAGGTGACCAGTATCCCCAAGCACTTCTCTTGCGTAGAGGGGAAAACATTGTTCTGTGCGCTGTACAACGCAATACCTCTTACGCCGCCCGTTATATGTTTACGGCACTGTAGTACAGTTACCTGTACAACAGCAGCCGAGTCGCCTTCATCCACAGCAACTCTCAGGACTAGGCCGGGCGCAGCTTAGAGTTCCGTGAAATTTGTGGACTCAGGTCTCTAAACGTCAGGCGTGAGCAAACGCTAAGTCAATCTGTCCATTGACCGCGTCGTGAGCAACACTGTCAGAAATGTCCGCCCTACTTTAATATAAATTAAATTAGAGTAATTATCATGAACATACATTAAATTTAATGTACACATGTACATGGTAATACAAGAGTCAAAGCTTTATTATTGAATCTGGAAAGAATGAATGAATGAACTTGTCGGACTAGTGATTATGAATATTTCATATGAATTGTAAGAAGCAGGGAAAATCGGAGAACTTCTAGATTAAATCTACACTGATTTTAACTTACGCTTTAAATTTAATGTACAAATATATTAGGCTTTTTATGTTCAAGGTTACATTGATTTTCATGTACAATTCATTCATCTACCTTAGGTTTAAAGACATTTCCAACAGTGTCCATGAGCATTGAACGGTGAGCGCAGGCACGTACCAGCTCGTATGACGTCGACTCCCGAGGGGTACCAGCGCTCGCCCTGGCGCAGGAGCAGCAGCACCGTGTTGTTGGGCAGCGTCCGGAAGTACTCGCCGTCCTCCACCTGCGTGCCGTCGCTCTCCAACACCAGGCGCACGGGCTCAGTCGCGAGCACGCCCAGCTTCTCCTTGCCTGCGCAGCACGCCCCGCCACGGCAAGCCGTCAGCCGCGCCCTCGCCCCGGCCCTCGCGCCGGCCCTCGCGCCGGCCCTCGCCCCGACCCTCGCCCCGACCCTCGCCCCGGCCCTCGCCCCGGCCCTCGCCCCGGCCCTCGCCCCGGCCCTCGCCCCGGCCCTCGCCCCGGCCCTCGCCCCGGCCCTCGCCCCGGCCCTCGCCCCGGCCCTCGCCCCGGCCCTCGCCCCGGCCCTCGCCCCGGCCCTCGCCCCGGCCCTCGCCCCGGCCCTCGCCCCGGCCCTCGCCCCGGCCCTCGCCCCGGCCCTCGCCCCGGCCCTCGCCCCGGCCCTCGCCCCGGCCCTCGCCCCGGCCCTCGCCCCGGCCCTCGCCCCGGCCCTCGCCCCGGCCCTCGCCCCGGCCCTCGCCCCGGCCCTCGCCCCGGCCCTCGCCCCGGCCCTCGCCCCGGCCCTCGCCCCGGCCCTCGCCCCGGCCCTCGCCCCGGCCCTCGCCCCGGCCCTCGCCCCGGCCCTCGCCCCGGCCCTCGCCCCGGCCCTCGCCCCGGCCCTCGCCCCGGCCCTCGCCCCGGCCCTCGCCCCGGCCCTCGCCCCGGCCCTCGCCCCGGCCCTCGCCCCGGCCCTCGCCCCGGCCCTCGCCCCGGCCCTCGCCCCGGCCCTCGCCCCGGCCCTCGCCCCGCTGCCAATTCGTAGTCATTTGCTATGCCCACGTATCAGCAATACGCCTCCTTTCTTTTACGTCTCTCTTTCTCTATGAATGGTCCTAATACTTGAATTATTGAGGTTTATGTATACGGCAAACTTTTCTCTTATTAATCATCTTAATTATTATTATTTATTTACGTATAAACAGATATTTATAAAAATAGTTTCATTGAATAAGAAACGGGCACATCTTTTGCTACATTAAATTATATCAAAAGCACACTTTTGTTTAAGCATTACTGGATCAGAAAGTTTAAACTAGGAGAGAGAAAAATTTGGAACGATGAATCTGATGAGCTTAAAAAAATAATACAAGTTATTATCATTACATGATAAACATAGTATGTGAAGAAATAAATGGTCTAGGTAAGAGCCCATGCACTACACATTCAGGGTGAGAATAAAGGGAACCAATAAGAAAGTATTTCGTGTACTAAAATGCATATTTAATCTTTTATTAGGTTATAAACTCATATTATTTGTTTTTTATGAATTGTACCTGCATCTATTAATCTGTTGAAAGCAAAACCCTCTGAAAGGAAACATATTGAACTTACAAAATGCGGGATAAATGTATTTAAGCTGAAGGGCTGACACAATTTTCCCAAGGACTGACAAACTCGCATTTTCTCCACACATGAAATCGTGAGAAAGCGCAGAATACAATACATCGTATAGAGCGTGAGTGTGGTTAAACAGAGACAGGATGAAACAATGTTACGTTCTCAACAAGTACTTCATATCTCTAGAAATTTTGCCTCATAAATTTTACTGAAATTATCGAAATCTGTATGAAATATCTAAGAACTGTCTTATATTAAATGCACTGTCATGACAAATACTTTACAAAGTAAGAAATTGGTACAATCGTACAGATTTCGTATAAGCAAGTAGAAAAAGTCAAAAAACAGTTTTACTTTTTCGCACACTTCTTAATAAAGATAAATTTAATAAAGATAATAAAAATAAATGAAGGTAATAAAGATAAATTTTTGTAATGATGCAGAGAAAATGAGCATTTTTTGACAGAAAACTCGTACTGTGAGACTCTGATACCGAAAGTGGATAATTCTTGCTCTTATATGTAATAAATTACTTTCTCTATTATGCTGTGTAGACAGTACTTACGTTTTATGGGTGCCCGATACCGATAAATTGGTATTCAGAAAATTCCAGTCGGTCTGTGGACAACACTCGCGGGAACGAAAGTTCGTAGGATATTCTCCAAAATTGATATTCCCCGATCGATCTGGCCCAACTCGAGGCTCTGTTAATTTGAAAATATTTGATTTTTGAGGATACATCACAATTATTCTCTACACTTTCAAAATTTGCTTCTTTAAATGTTTTTTATGAACGAAAATATTTTTATATATTTATATAGACGAAAATATTCATAAAAATTGCGGAGGCTCGATTTTCGTTAAACTCCCTGAATTTTCGAAAATTGCAAACGTTTAAAGGTTTTCGGCATTTTACTACAACTATAATATTAACAATAAGAATTGTTATGTATTTCATTCTTACATAGTTCAGAGAAAATAAAAATATATAAAATAATAATAAAATATAAAAATATATTATTAGAGAAAAAGTGCAATTTTTCAGCTGAATAATTCGAATTGTAGGTATCTGTTATCGAAATAGTCCATGCTTCTTGTTCTTATACTGATACTTATTTACTTTCTCTAGCAATTCATGTTTTTTTGTGGGTCCTTGATATCGAAAACTTGGTTTACAATATTAACGCTTTAATTAAATTACAATTAACCTTTTATATGTGACCTATAGCTTTACCATGTAACTCGGACAACGACCGCATTAATCTGGGTTTTGTCCAATAGTCCGTGATATGTAGAACAAACGCTGATATGGTATCTTGTTTTCTTTGAAGAAAAAAAAAGCTTTCGAAACCACTAAACGTGAAATACAGTTACTTTTAAATATAAATAAAATACACTTATAGACTTATTTTGTTAAATGGTAACGGGAGATGTGACTGCTGTGATCTAACTTTTAGCTTCCACAATTTGTACACACACTGATAGTACATTGGCATTATTACACAGGTGGTATACCTACACTGAGTCGGTGCTAGTATAATGAATATTTCTTTCATTCTCTCACTTCCTTTCTATAAAACCTATGAAACGCATGAAATAACTGCGTGAGTAGTTACTTTCTTACTAGTAATTTTATTGTGCCTCATTCGGGCTAGGATTAAACATTTCTGTAATGTCGACTGAGAAACACAAGATTTATCGAACTCAAACGAACCGTACTAGCAAGATGGATGAACGAACGGGAATATTTTTGAAAAATCTATTGTTTATTGTTTATTTGTCAAGATATTAATGTAATAGTAACTAAACTTATGCGACTATTTCACTCTTTGTAAACCCATTGTTTTAAAAGTAAAAATAGCTTCAGTTGAATGCCGATTTCTGGCCAAAACGTGAAGTACATATTGAAGCATTGTGTGTCTGTTGTCTGCCGGGCTTAGTAAAGCTTCAATTTAATTTTACACAGATTTCGAGTTTATGATCGTTTCTGAGTGCTGCGGAGTGTGGTTCCCAGATGAGCTAAATCCTCAGTAAATTATTCGACCTGGCCCGTACGCCTCCCTATGTGTTTCCCAGTCGAGTACAGGCGGGCGTGAACACTAAGACAAAGCCCCTGTGCTCGGCGGGAGAGAAGAGGCAGTGAAGGGCCCTCGTAGTCGCGCTTAAAATGAGGTGGACGAAGACGTGCAGTGTAAATAGTGTTTATACGAGTATGTGTTTGTGTTTATAAGTGTATGTGTTGCATCGTGTAAATAATGTAAACAGTATTCGGCGTTAGAATAAGTTAGGATGTAAGACAAAGCAGATTTAGATTAGTTCGTAAGTATCGATTTTGTAAGCTAGGCCGTAAGTAATCAATGAAAATGGAATTTAAGAATAAATATGATGTCCATCGCATGTCACCTCGCATATTCCTCGCGTGTTCCCTCTCAGCTTCAATGCGTGTGTCCTCGCATGTTCACCACATCTTTCCTCACATGTTCATAGGAAGTACCTACATTTTCTTCTAAATGTGACATATACGTTCTACTACGTTACCACACTTGTTTCTCCGAATATTTCCCAAATATTCTCCCGAATGTTCCCTCAAATGTTATCCTAAATTTTCCCTCAAATGTTCCATCAAATATTCTCTCAAATGATCCCTCAAATGTTCTATGAAATGTTTGCTTAATTATTCCTCATGCGTTAATTGCATTTTCCCGCACTTGTTAATTCGGAAATTAAACTGGAAAGTCTCAAATTTATTTTAAATGGTTTTATGTCATGAAATAATTTTATAAACCTTATCACGACGTATGCTGCATTGCCTCCTCCTGCCGGATGAAACGCAAGTTTTAAATAGCGAAGACTCTCAAAAAACCTACCAGAAATATCTCTAACATTGCAGTCTCAAAAATATTTTTTAAATCGTTTTAAAAGTGAAAACAGCTTCAAACTGAAACCAACTTTCAGCTCTTCTGACAACCCGTGATCCGGGGCAACCCATGACGGAATTATAAAAAAGTAATAGAATGTCCAAATATGTCTCCTTTTGTAGATAGGCGTAGAAAACATAACTTGTGTCCCCAACAAACACAAAACTCGTTTTAAGGCTCCAGATTGCATCATTTTCGAGTTATACAAATAAAGTGTATGGCGACGTAATGCGTTGTGCAGGTTGCACGAGCGCCTGGATTCCAATCACTATCCAAAATTTCAGTGAAGCTCTTGAGTGTGCGGATGTGCAGATGTGTGTTGTTGCCATTCCGTCACTGGCGTCTAGATCACTTCCCGTGCACCAATAGAGACGAATGAGGTGTCATTCGTCGTGTCTCGGTCTCCTGGTGAGGAACCGATAATTGGTTTTTGCATCCCGTTAGAAGATTTAAAGGAATTCCCCCAAACGTATTTTTTCGTGTTTGGGCGCAGCGATTTTAGTGATAATGCCAGAAATTAAAACAACGCCATCTTAATCGATCTATGTAGGTGGCGTTGATTAAATACCAGAACCCAAAGGTATATTTTGCTTAAAACGCCATAATTTTCTTTCAGGACCTTAGCAACACTGATGTTGACATCTTTAAGTGAAGAATTCAATTACCAAGTAAATCGCACTGCAGTTTGATTTCAATTTAGAGTCGAACTATTATCGTAATTAAAAAAATAAATTTGCAAATACCTACGAACAGTATTGTCTCGGAACTTATTGAACTTGAAGAATTTCAATATGGAGAATATGGAGAAAACAAAACTGTGAGTAATTCTAAAGAATGAACGAACGTTATGTTCAACTTCGCACTTTTACGTTCTTACATAAGTGTGCAAATAATGTTTTCAAATGAATGTGACACACAACTTATTCTTTTTCAAATTTAGAACTAAATTTACTCAGTGTGAAATTAGAATTAAACATGTTTCCTAAAATATACTTGAAATGGTGTATTTACACAAAGATCTCTCCGTATATTTTGTAGTGGAATACAGTATATTCTGCTATCCAACTTAATTTTAAAACGATGCAAGAATCTATCCAACTTAATTTTAATCGATGAAAGGTTCTCCTTGCATCGATAACAATCAACGAGCATGAATTATATTTCTATCTTGTTGATTGCTACTCACAAAATAAAACTACAAAGACAAACTACGATTGTACTGTAGTTTTACTTGGCTAGCAATAATTGATGTTTAATTTTGCTACCTGGTAGGTACCAAAACTGGCCTCCTTCCAAATACATATGTATATTTATAAAATTCCGTTCTGAGCAATTTCAGCGAATTGTCAGCGGAGAACAAAGGCCGGTAAGGGCTATAGTTGTTCAGTGGACACGTCTAACTAGGGAGAGTTGTTTTCCCAGTTAGGCATTTCGATGTGAAAATACTCATAACTTCATTTTTACTCTCTCGCCCTTACTTTGCAAAAAAAGTTATGTAATTGTGCGCTGGAAAAAGGGAAGTTTTCGGCAGAAAAACTCTTCTTGTCGGGCCCTGGTAACGAAAAAAGTGGATAAATACTGTTCTTATATACAGTAGATAACTTCCTCTAACACATGGTGTAACAAGAATAAATGTTTTGTGGGTCATTGATACCGAAAAATCGATTGTCCGTCTGTCTGTTAACATAGCTAGCGGCTAAACCGTAAGAACGATCTTCACCGAAGTTGATCTTCCTCAATCGTTCTGGTTGATTTTGTGGGACTTTGATTTTGAAAACGATATTCCCATTCTGAGGGGTTCTTAACATGAACCCCTTGGACATTCTCAAAATGTACCAAGGAACAAATTCCCAAGGGACAAATTTAAAAAAAATGGCCCCATTTTTTTATTAATGTTTGTCCTCAGATAACGTAATGGACGTTTAAGAGAATGGTGCAAACCTCATGTTCGTTAAAATCTTTGATTTTTCAATAATTGCAAAAGTACAATTTTTGGGGGGCGTCTTGCTACCACTACAACAGACATTTTTCTTAACGAAATATGTTCTTTAAATATACATCTTGAAATAAGGTCATATTCAATTTTCCGAAAATATGAGTAGGTTTCGTGTAATTTTATCGCGAAATATAGACAAATAAAATTTATTTAACAATTTTCCCTCAAAAACCGCTCCGAATTTTTTGATTGCCGCATTTTCCGCAAATAACAGTTGGTATCTTCGTGCAAAGAATTACAAGTCTTCATGACTAATTTGTAATTATTTCTCCTTTCTTTTCTTATATTATCGACCTCAGCAAACACGGAGTACGCCCACGAAACGCAAACTAGCATTTGGTTGTTTCTCTGCCAGATGTCTCACGACCAATAGGATGTAACGGACAATATTATATTTCTGACAATTTTTTTCAGTGCAATATTTTCTAATTGGAGGCCCTCGATGACTCGCTCGTTAGCGTGCTCGCTTTCTACGGCAGAACTCGGGGTTCGATTCGCGGCCGGGGCAAAATAATAACTGTGCGCTTTCCTTACAAATGTCCCTGTATCTACATATTGCTGTGTGTAGATGAGAATGCCTACCCTAAGGTTAAGAAGACCAGTATACATGGTGAAGGCATGTCTTCGTGCTAGCCACACGAACCCCTCGTCCCATGGCGAGAGGCTGGGTCACCGCTGATCGGCGAAGGCCCGGAGCGGGCTGTCGAGCGATAGGATAGGATAGGACAAAACAGAACATATTTTCTTATTTGTGTTGCCCTCTTTACTGCCTAATTGGAAGAAATTTCTTAATTTCTTAATTTATTATTATTATTATTATTATTTTTTTTTTTTTCGTTGATCGGCCAACTAGGACCACGCAGGCAAGCACTCTGCCTTTACCGTGGCCCAGTTTTTATTCATTCTCACGGAGGCAGGTGCTTGCGACAATTCTTTGGTGGGACCAGCATTTAAGTTGGATCCGGTTTTTAACCCCAAGGTTGTTAGCCCTGGGGGATTATTATTATTATTATTATTATTATTATTATTATTATTATTATTATTATTATTATTATTATTATTAGACTAGACAAAGTTATAAGAGGGCGCGAACATTTTAGATTTTGAGAGAAATACACGTTTTGGGGGTACAGAATATAGAAAAAACGTTCTCTGAAAACATGTGTCTATCTACTTCTTGTGTGTCCGCCCGTTTGTTGAGCTGCGGTAACATATGCAATAGAATTCGAAAGTGCAAAATTTACCAACGGTAGATCTATTATGACTATAATACGTTAGCGCTACAAGTACTAGTCAGGGATTTTGTGCTTCGGGAGTAGTATTAAACCATTAGAAAGTAAAATTCCTTAAAGATGTAGTTAATATATAGCTATAAAGGTATTAATGCATAGTTGCTAATATAAAATCAAATTTATAGTTCGTTTACCAATAAAAATAAGTTTTCTATAACTCTGGAATTAGAATTTCTTGTTTTAAAAGCTAATAATGATTCGTTGATTTGTTCACACATCGAACAATCCATAATAAAATGGCGTAGGGATTTTAAAGCCAAAAAAGCAGCGCAGATTATATTTCTTCACAGTACTTCACTCTGGGCCTCAGCCACCAAATCAAATGTCCAAAAAATGCTGATTTTCCGAAAGAAATTCCACCGAACCATTACAAAAGCTTCCTGGTTTGTACCTAACTCCCAGTTACATAACGAACTCGGCAACACTCCGATCTCCGTCTATTTATCCCTCCTACCCACTCGCTTCTATCCTAAAATTCCCTAGATTCCCTCAGCCGTACATTTCAAAATCGGAAAACAAAATCCTCACCACAACAGACTGAAGCGGAAACTACCGCGACAGATCTTCGACCCCTCTGATAATCATATTCCCGATGTGGCTTCGCATATTCAATTCACGTGTACTCAATGTATTCATGTGCGAATAATGTTTCATAACAAGGCTTATAAAATTCAATGTACCCTCAAGTATCGACGCGGCTGCTGAGGGTCTTCGGGCCAAGCAGAAACGATTGAAAACATAAGGACTTCACTTATAATTTTGACTGTTTTTTATTGGCAAAATATATAAATATAGATAACTAAAGCGTGGTGCCCGTCGTGGTCTTGTGCTCGCCCGTGGGAAGGGCGCGAGTCGGATGGAGTAGCGCAATGCGGGCGGCGCGGGCGGGCGGCCGGTCGATCTGTCGCTGGCATGTCTGGCCGCAGCTGCCGCTGTCTCCTCGCAGCGCCCGTCCCTCGCCCCCACCCCCGCCCCCCGCCCAGTCAGGGCCCCATACACACGCAAGCAGCGCTGGATGATCAGGCTCGCCCCGACGGCAGAGCTGTCCCCGCTGCTGCCTACTTAATTTTTTGCGCCTCCCCGCTAGTCAGAGAATCATGGGCCCCATACACAGACAAGAAACGCTAGATGATCAGGCTCGCAGGCAACGGCTCAGACGCAGGCTCTGAGAACAAAGCTCTATCCGCTACAACCTGCTTCATTTTTTGCGCCTCCCCGCCAATCAGAGAATCATGGGCCCCATACACAGACAAGAAACGCTAGATGATCAGGCTCACAGGCTACGGCTCAGACGCAGGCTCTGAGAATAAAGCTATATCCGCTACAACCTGCTTCATTTTTTGCGCCTTCCCCGCTAGTCAGAGAATCATGGGCCCCATACACAGATAAGAAACGCTAGATGATGAGGCTCGCAGGCAACGGCTCAGACGCAGGCTCTGAGAACAAAGCTCTATCCGCTACAACCTGCTTCATTTTTTGCGCCTCCCCGCCAATCAGAGAATCATGGGCCCCATACACAGACAAGAAACGCTAGATGATCAGGCTCGCAGGCAACGGCTCGGACGCAGGCTCCGAGAATAAAGCTCTATCCGCTACAACCTGCTTCATTTTTTGCGCCTCCCCGCCAGTCAGAGAATCATGGGCCCCATACACAGATAAGAAACGCTAGATGATCAGGCTCGTAGGCAACGGCTCAGACGCAGGCTCTGAGAACAAAGCTCGATCCGCTACAATCTGCTTCATTTTTTGCGCCTCCCCGCCAATCAGAGAATCATGGGCCCCATACACAGACAAGAAACGCTAGATGATCAGGCTCGCAGGCAACGGCTCAGACGCAGGCTCTGAGAACAAAGCTCTATCCGCTACAACCTGCTTCATTTTTCGATCCTCCCCGCCAGTAAAAGTCAAGAGCCCCATACATGGACAAGAAGCGCTAGGTGGTCACGATCGCCTCGACAGCAATGCTGTATACGCGTCTATCTCGTTATGTTTTGCCTTCCCGGCAATCAGAGTCAAGGGCACCATACACAGATAAGCAACGCTTGATGTTGCGCAAAGCTGTATCCACTACTACCTGCTTCATTTTCCGCTCATAGACCAATCCGCTCAGGGACCAATTCGGCGACGACACATTTTCTAGTGTGAGGCAGCGTGGCTTTATTGTGGATGCTTACTAGTATATTATGCAATTAGTTTATAATGTTGTTCTTTTTTGCATGAATAAGAAGATATTACCGAACGAACGACGTTAGGAGTGAGTCTACTACTAGAAACCTCCTCGCATAACCGACCGGCCAATGTGCTAGCTATTCACACTGAATAGAAAATTGGTAACTACAATAAATTTGAAAGGAATTTCCTGTAAAATTAAAATTTTGCCTCAAAAACAGTTTTATTTCTATTTTTAACCTGTTCTTTTATATCGTTCTAATGCAACAAAAACTCTGAGAAGATCGGCTGTCGTTAAGGAATTTATTTCACACTACCTTGTATTTCGGTTGTTACAGTGCTTGAGGTGGATCGGATACAGGTGTTACCCCTAGAAGAAATGTTACGAAAGTCTTGGGCATTTAGGGGGGTCAAAGATGATATATTTGCGCAATGAACATACGGTAAGAGATTGCTTTTAAGGAAGTTACTCATGTGCCTGTTGTCTCTGCTTAGTAGACCATCCATCACACATTGACGTTGGCTGTAACCTGTTATACGCTTGTGTAAAGAATCGTACCTCAGCTTCTGGGCCAATGACCTCCACCCTGATAAGGGTTTTTTACAGTTTTCCTGTTCTATGAGCAAATGCTGAGATGACTTCCTTTGCTTCTGGATGTTTTGCTTCTGGATTCTAAATGTAGCATCCCTATCTGTGCACTTTTTTTAGAGCTGTTTAGGGAATGTAGATATTCGAATAATCATTTTCCATTTTATCGCAACAGTAAGTAAATTTCTTCATGAAATGAAAATAGCCTAAATATGTAGCTATTTGATTTTGTAAATAGTTTTATTATAGGGGAGGGAGTATTTTCATATCAGTTCTTGTGAAGAGCGCTCGTTGTTACATCTATTCATAATTACTTTCCTGTATACGTACGCATATACCATGATACCGAAAACGTGTTTTTTCAAAACGTCTGTCCGTCCGTCAGTCTGTCTGTTCGTTTGTCTCGTGTAAGTGTACAACTCTAGGATTTTTTCCAAATTAAAGAAACCGCTGTCCATTTGGCTGAGTGGAAGCTTTGCGATTTTCAAAATCATTCATTAGTTTTTGGGGATACTTTACATTAAGCCCCTGGGACATTTTCAAAATTTTCTCAAAAATGGCTCCACTTTTTTCGTTAAATTTCTTCTAAGAACATAGTAAAATACACTTATAAAAGTGGCATAGGTCCGGTATTCACAGTTAACTCTAAATTTTCGAAAATTGAAAGAGTTTGAACATTTTCGGCCTCTTCCTACAACTACAAAATTGAAGATAGAGATTTTTCATTCAAATAATATTTGTTCTCCATATTTAGTTGTTTCATTGTCATATACAGTTTTTTGAAAATTTTCGTGGTTTTTGCGCAATATTGCGAGCAGTATGTGCAATTTCAAAAATTATAAAAACAAGATTTTCTCAAAAACAGCTCCAAATGTTTTCTTTAAACTTTTGGAAGAGGAAGGGATAAATACACTCTATAAGATGACAAAAAGATCATACTGCTTTATTCTTTTTTGCAAATATTACAAAAATGAAAA
Source organism: Gryllus longicercus (assembly GCA_038098605.1). NCBI lineage: Eukaryota > Metazoa > Arthropoda > Insecta > Orthoptera > Gryllidae > Gryllus > Gryllus longicercus. The sequence continues at coordinate 1,425,370 of JAZDUA010000217.1, forward strand.
TTTTAACTTGTCTCTCACGTTGTTAATATTTATACTGTCGGCAATTTTCTCACAATATTATATTTATGAGTACATGAGCTTTAAATAATGTCAGATTCACGAAAACAACCGTTTTCTGTCAAAATTAGGTCAAAATTTCGCATTTTCAGAAACACTCAACGCCATTCTCTTAAATACGGCTCCAAATTTTTCCTTAAAACTTTTGGAAAGGATATTGATAGTTGCACTCTTTAATATGACGGAAAGATAATTTCGGGGTACTTTTTTGATTTTTCAAAAATTACATTGTATTTTTTTAAAGATCTCCGTCATTAATACGCACACTTCCAGCGATTTAAAAAACACTTTTGCATTTATGAGTTAAAGGGCATAAAATGACTTCTGTGACTTCTTCTTGAAGTTTTTCAAAAACTCAATTGTTTTCTGTGACAAAGAGCTGCAAATTTCGCATTTCCAGTAGCGCTTAAACGCCACTTTCTTAAAAACGGCTCCAAATTTTTCAATGAAAATTGCCACTTAGGACGGGGGTTTACTGTTTTTTAATATCCTTAAAATAATATTTCGGTTCTACTATTAAGAAAACGCAAAAATAACAAAAATTAAAAAAAAGACTTTGAGCGTCAATAGAAGGCAGCTGGCAAGAGAATGTAGCAAGACAGAATAACTTGCCCACACCAATGGAAATAGTAAACTAATATAGTAGAAAAGTCTGTGCCATGCTGTACCACCACTAGTTTAACTTAATATTTATATGTGTTACAGCAGACGCCCCAGAGTTCAAGAAATCATTCACATAATGCTCCCCCATAGCTCGTTACACAGTTTTAACGGTTTTTGACGTTAAAAAAATAAAATCTGTCGCAGTCGAAGGGATTTTGTTTACTCGCCAAACATCAAAGTATGACAGGTCACCTACCAAAGAGGGGCAAATAATACACGTGTAACGTGGTCCAGTAAAATCTGTCTAAGCCGGAATCTATGGGGCCCAAAAAATCCAAGTTTTCGTTATATGCAGGGTCGTCCATTTTACGAAACTTATGATATTGATATTTCCGTCTTCAAACTATTAAATTACACGACATTATAATTATTAAAATGCAAAATGCATACAAAAATGCTATATCGTATTAATGAAAGAAATCACTAATAAATGAATATTAAACATTATTTATAGTAAGCTTCTGAGTTTTTCTTGCTTCTTTTTGACCTTTCCATCTAAGTTTAGAGTTATGATTTTTCCAATTATTGTTAAACTTGTTTTGAAACATAAAAATAAGCTCCATCGCACCCACTGCCTATTGGCAGCATTTGGACTTCTTGCTGACTCTTCCAACGCACAATGCGACACAACCCTAAATACTATGAATTTCTGATTCCCTCGCTTAGCCTTGAGCCATGGGAGAGCGTAGGCTTCCGCGGCCGGAGTCAGTATTTACTAGGCTGTCCTCAGGGCTTCCTCAGGGCGTAATGCCCTGAGGAAGGTCGCAGAATGGCCACCGAAACGTCGGCACCTTCGCCATGGACGCGGCGTCACCCGGACAGCCTAGTGAGCCATGGGTTTCTGGGCGAGGGGTTACGATTTTCAACGCGGACAGGGAGATACGTGAACAGAAACGCATTCCTACCACCTTCCGAAACTCAGAGTCGGGAACGAGGGAAGTAATTCCCCTACGGTCTACGCCTTGCGACACAAGAAATGCCAAGATTGAATTCTACGCAGACTGCTGAAGCCCTGCTCCACTGTACGGTTGCCACGACAAAAGAGCGTATCATAGGGTCAGAGAACTTAAAACAGACTTGCAGATGCGTTCATTTAATTAAGTGTACGTCGCGTCTCTCTTCCCATTACAGGAATTCTTATTTTAGGAAATAAATCTCCATTACAGGAAATAACTTAATTTTCAATAATTCCCATTACAGGAATTCCGTATCATAAAAGTTTTCCCTCCTGTAGAACACGAAAATCAGTTCCGTTTCCGCGATGTACAGGTTATGCTTTATGTTGTGTAAAATGGCACTTAATTTCACGGGCGGGAGATATTTTCCGGTAAGGGTAGGTTTCCAGCTAGTACAGGTTTCTACTATGACAGGTTTTAGTATATTATGAAATTTCCCATCACATGTTCATTTGTAAAAAGTTATTATCTGACGGCCCTCTCAACGTACTTCCGAAGTTTTTAACTTTTATCCAGAGACATCTTCCCAGAATAATGAACGGTAATGAATTGTTCTTACATCGATTTATAAACTTGAAATTCGGATACCTAGGCTTTTTTCGAAATACATGGCCACCTCCATCGGCACTGATTATTGCAAAAGACCTAATGAAACTGTATGATGCGGTACCTAATCTGATGCGTTCATTAACAATACGTTGGTAATATTTTTATTTTTACAAGAACAACATTGTTCGTATATTCTCAATATCTACTTTTATATTTCAAAATAATTAATTATTATTATTATTCATTGTATTTTATTATTATAGCTTTCAAAAAATACATATTTCCTATCGTTTTAAAAATTTAACTCACTGTAATGGTTTTCTAAATATAGAGTTTAGAGGACTATGTCTTCACAATGTAATATTGTCCACAAACAATTAGTTCAACATCGGAGACCAATATTGTTTAAAAAAGAAGGAAATGCGACGTACTGCATAACTTATAGCGTGACACATCACTCGTTTTGAAATCATAACTACGGCTCCAACGACGCCTCGCAAAACATCGTAACTTCTTTTTATTCCTTACAACATATATTACTCTTACCGGCTGACATTTCTTAAAGATAATCGAAGAAAATTAGTTATATTAACAAAATATGGCCTTGCGTACACCGATTCAAAACAAATATATTCAGAAGAGTGAAAAAATGTACCATTTGTACCATAATGTACCGAAAATGGTACCGGAGGAAAACTGACTTTAGCTATTATTAATGTTTTCGCACAAATAAATTGCAAAAGTATTACGAAAATCATAATTTTCAGTATTTTAGTTTTTAAAACATTTGAAATTGAGGATAATTCTTTTTTAATTTCGAGAATTAATATTTAGATGAATGCATATCTTTTGACCAGAAAAAAGTTATTTTCGTAGCAAGTATCGTAAAAAATCTTATTACAATGAGAATATGTACAAAGATTCGTCGTGTAACGGTGCACGAAAAACTGAATAATGCACCCATTCGGGTATTACAAAAATAAAAATATTTTGTTTCATAATAAAACGTGTGTTATTGTGATCCATAATAACACTCTTTTAAGTCAGAAATGTTTTAAAAATTTTAAAAAAATCACGTACAATTCTCGAGATAATTTTTTTTATCAGAATATTTGTTTCTGGCTCCTACGCTGTAAACTGTTTTAAATGTACTTTCAAGAGTTGAAAATGTCTGTCCTAATTCATTTCTTTCATGCCTAGCTACAGTCTAATTTGTGTCTAATCTAACTTCTATTTCTGGAATTGCTCTATTGATAGTTTTGTATGCCAATTTATTTAAACATTAAGAGGCGACGTTTATATGTTTATGTGAATAAGGTGTTAGTTAAGTTTAATGAGAATAAGTTGTGGGTCACATTCATTTGAAAATCGATATTTGCACATTTATGTAAGAACAAAAAGTGAGAAGTCGACGTTCATTCATTATCTAGCATTATTCACAGTTTTGTTTTCTCTATTTCACTTTAAGTTTTTTTAAATTAATAAGTTTCAAGACAACACTTTTCGTAGGTTTTTGTGAATTTGTTTTTAAAAATACGGTAATACAGATGAAAATGAAATGAAATCGTGATTCACTTGATAATTTACTTGTTCAATTAACGGTAGCAACAATCAGTGTCGCCATTCTTGTGAAAGAAAATTATGGCGTGTGGAGAGAAAATTACCTTTACGTACTAAAGTTTAATCAACGCAATCTACATAGATCTATTTGGGTGGTATTGGTTTAATTACCGGCATATTCACTGAGATCGCAGCGCAAAAACAGGCAATATCATGTTTTTGGGAATTTCTTACAATCTTATGGCCGAATTGTATAAAAAAAAAATATTTCCCCACCAGGTGACAAAGGTGCGTCGAATTACATCTCTTGTGGCTCGATTGGTGGACAGCAGTGGTCAAGCCGTCAGTGACGGATCCGCACACGTGCACTCTCGCCGCACTCAAGTGCTCTATAGGGATAAACGTTAACCGTCAGTTTATTATGCTTCATGCTTTCGTCAAAACTGTAAAACAAAGAAAAGTCGTTATTGTTGAAACCAACACATTCGGTTTCAGCTGTTGAATTATAAATTACAAAATAAATAAAAAATAATTTGAGGCTAAGATAAAATATAGAAAGGTCGGGTCTAACGCGTTGTGGAGAAAATCTATAATCGTCCCAATAAAATGTCGAATCAAACATGTTTCCTTAATGACTATTATGTACTTTGTAAAAAATCCTAAGGACTGTGTTGTTTGTTCGTCCATTGCGCGAAACGCGTGAGACCGATATTGATAGTAGCCACGTATTATTATTTTAACACTTTGTGTCGAATACGACAGATCGAAAAATCACCATTTTTACGATAATTATGGTACATGCGAGTTCAGGAAAGATTGACTTTGGTTTGTGGGTATGTTAAAAAATAATGGCTCAGATGATGAGTCCTTGAGACTAGGATATTATAATATCAATTTTTCCCGCCTTTCCTTAGTGGGAAAATATCTTACCACTCACCTTTCCTTAGTGGAAAATATCTTACCAGTCCATATGCCCGCTAGAGTTCCAGTAAATTGTCAATCTCTTACATTCGTCAGAAGCAGTTTTTTTATTGTTTTGTCATTAAATAAAAAACTTTACTTTGTTCGCCCACCTATGCTCCTTGGCCACAGACTTGCGTTTGCTTCACACTCGCCCCTAATGCAAGGGTACAGTGTAACAATTCGAATATCCCCATTCAGCACCCGATAGGCACCTGCGAACTACGTGGCATGTGTACACTCTGAGAGAGAGAGAGAGAGAGAGAGAGAGAGAGAGAGAGAGAGAGAGACAGACAGACAGACAGACAGACAGACAGAGAAGAGAGAGAGGCAGAGACAGAGAGAGAGACAGAGAGAGACAGAGACAGACACAGACAGACAGAGAGAGACACAGACAGACAGAGAGAGAAATGAAATCGTGAGACAGAGACAGACAGAGAGAGAGAGACAGACAGACAGACAGAGAAGAGAGAGAGGCAGAGACAGAGAGATAGAGACAGAGAGAGACAGAGACAGACACAGACAGAGAGAGACACAGATAGACAGAGAGAGACACAGACAGACAGAGACAGAGACACAGACAGAGACAGAGACACAGACAGAGACAGAGACACAGACAGAGACAGAGACAGAGAGAGAGAGAGAGAGAGAGAGAGAGAGAGAGAGAGAGAGAGAGAGAGTTTTTACAGTTGTCAGGTAAGCTAAATATCTTCTAATGTATAATGTGAAAATAAAGACTGTTTTGGACGATTTATAATACCGCAAAACCCCGTAATCACAAAACCCCGTAATTATCCTATTGCTGAGTATAGTATTACTTTACAGAAGTATAGTATACAAAGTTAAGACGAAAACTAGGCAGATTATTAAATGAAGAAGGAAATAATAAAAACAGGTGCGCATGCAACCTGTAACACACGTTACTCTGTAACAGAGGTTACCATCCGGCATAACTTGTAAACGATGGTTTCTAGGTCCTTAAATCACGCTTTTGATGTCCCTTCGCGTATATGAGTGGTTTCGTATGCCACAGTAAACAAAATTACCTTTTTTGCACATCGCATGCATTTGCATTTGCGGTCATTCGCTCTTCATAATATGGTCTACGGACATCGGATATTAATTTGCTTTAACTTTTAAAACAATGAGACTAACTACTAATACTACTAGTAATGATATGTGGCGAGAGGATTGAAATGAATCTTATATGAGGCTGGTGATTGAAAATGGCGTAAGTAATGAAAGGGAATAGAGGCATTTTCATTTAAGAAAAAAAGCATCTCGAAGGAAACTATGCAAGTCACGCAGTATAACAAAGACACTGAACCGCTGATGCACTTGACAGGAAATGTGAAACACAGAAAACGTTAAAGAAATTGTGGAGAGATAAACCACTCCATGGACAATATCTGAAGAACACTGACATGATGAAGATCAACAGATCAAATCCAATCATTGATGTGGCTTAAAGAAGAAGAAAGAAGCGAGAATCGGAAGAAGTGGTTATAGCTATTAAAGATCAGGCATTGAGAAAACGGTGGTTATCAAAACTTTCATGGTTAAATACCATATTTGTCAGGGACAGTTGATTAAATGTTGTCAACTTGTACGAATAATTAACAGTCATGATAGGAACTATAGTGATTTACATTGGCAGATTTATGACGTAATAAAAGTTCGATATACATGATTCAGATTATACGCACAATCTAAAAAACTTGTGGCTTCTGTTGGAATGTGTACACTATTGTATGACCCAAAATTCTTACTGATCTTTATAAAGCCACTAACCAACTTAGCATTGTCATTACGCATTAGGAGAAAAAACCCGTATATGCTCTTAGATATTCGTATTCGATCAGTGCGTCGCAACCAAGGAGTCGGAGAGACCTTAATTGCGAGAGTTTGGAAATGGAGATCCACCATGTGTGCAGCGTAAAAACACAAGTCGTAGTTATCACAGATCTGGAATTTGTTTTGAAAAATTTATGTAATAATTGTTCAATTTCCTGGCCATTGTAATGCCTGGCAAGTATAAGTCATCTGAGAAATATATTCTGAGAAAAAATAGTAGAGGCACCTCTAATCACTGATTAATATGTAGTGAACATGCTCTTTACGAATCTGGTTCCAACCTGAAGTAGATTTTATATTTAACCGTCACCTAATATTTTAGTTGTGAATTTAAATTAAAATAATAATAATAATAACATAATAATAATAATAACATAATAATAATAATAATAATAATAATAATAATAATAATAACATAATAATAATAATAATAATAATAATAATAATAATAATAATAATATGTATGAAATGATCTGTGGGGATCCGTTTGTCGAAAGGCAAACTTAAGTTTTAGATGTTTTTACTCATAACAACGTAAATATAAATTACAACTCTTCCGAAACAAAAGGCGCACACTTTCGGGTTCTTTGGGTCTTTTCATCTTCCGAGTCGGAGGACACAGAAACCTCCTTATTAAGTTATAATATAAATTGCGTGATTCAAATTACATTTCTTCTTATTCATACTTAAGTCATATTTTTGTTATTTGTTAGTCAATATTTTTTTATATCCTAAGACAGTCGAGAATAGAAAGCTTTAAGGTGAAAGCAATGCTTCTACCAAACACTAGTGCATGATGAGTTAATTGTAACTAACAAAGTGACATTTATTCTCAGGCACCAGTACGAACATGCATTGTTCAAAAATATAGATAATGCATGATGTAAATATCACGATACTAACAACATGAAGTATTCTGGACTGTTCACTTTCACAATTTTTTAAAAATTTGTAATTGTTTGTAGGGATCCTTTTTAAAAGAAGTAACTAATATTGTACAGTGATGTGTTAATTTACAATTGCAATTTAATTATAAACATTATTAACTCGTAAAAGCTTGAAGGGACACTTTCAACCCACGCGTCTTCGTGGGTAGGAAAATTAGGGTTAAACACGAACACCCGTTATGTACTCGTAGTGGCAATGAGCATTTGGATATCTAGCTGCTAAGATGGCTTCCCACTTCGGCATTCAACAAGTACTCGTGACTTCTCGCCCAATACCGATTGGCTCAGGAGCTTGGCGAAAGTTCACTTCTGATGTCCCTAAAGCACCGACGAGCTGCAGGTAGCAGGGGCGTCGTATGTTTATCGCACGACAAATACGAGTACCCAGCAAGCACTGCGTGGTACACTGCGTGGACATCACCGAGCTACCGCTCGCTACTCGCCGGATGCTGAGTATGTGGGGCCGCCTTTCGTTAAAGCCTGCCAATTGAGTGAATGAACTGTGCAACAGAAATTGGTATTGTGATGTTTACATTGGCAGTGCCGATCACTAGGGACATTTCATGGTACTTTGGAAATTTATCTTTGTTTTACTGACATCTGAAATACTGAGCGATTCATCTTGATTTTCGGTTACGGTATGAATTTTTCCATTTTTCTCCTGAAACGAAACTTTATTTTAAGTGAGTGGAGTTGTTTGTTGAGTTTTGTTCACAAAAATTTATGAGATATTAACAATTTTAACTTAAGTAGCTAAACCCTCGCTTAAAAGAACTGGAGGATTTCTGGCTTCGAGTTCGGATGCAGGGCGTCGACATACGATATGTGATCAAGAATATCCGGACACGTCCGAAATGGTGTTACGGTGTGCTCGTGTTTTTCATGGAGGGAGCTTACACACCTAGTTTTGTGTGGCACTATTACGGCACAGGCCTACGTTGATGTTTTAAACACCTTCTTGCTTCCGGCTGCTGAAGAGCAATTTGGGGATGACGATTGCATCTTTCAACACGATCGAGCACCTTTTCATACTGCACACCCTGTGGCGGAGTGGTTACCCAACAATAACATCCCTGTAATGGACTGGCCTGCACAATGTCCTGACTTGACTCCTATCGAACACCTTTGTTTTGGAGCGCCGACATCGTGCCAGGCCTCACCGACCTGCATCGATACCTCTCCTCAGTGCAGCACTGTGAACACGTGAAGAATGGGCTGCCACTCTCTAAGAAACTTTCTAGCACCTGGTTGAAAGTATGGCTGCGAGAATGTAAGCTGTCATCAAGGCTAAGAGTAGGCCAACACCGTATTGAATTCCAGCATATCGGGCACCACGAACTTGCACGTCATTTTCAGCCACGTGTCCGGATACTTTTGATCACCTAGTGTCTCGGAACAATGGAATGAGGTTAGATTAATTAATCGATTGATTATTTTGAGTTCCCGGGTGAGTCAACAGCTACGTTCATTAGTTCCGCAAGTGTTCCCCCCTCAGGAAGTGATGGTGAATTTTCCCCTCTGGATGGTGAGATCTAGTGTCAACCTAAACGTCTAGCGGGTTTTCCCCAATCAGGTATCTCTTACCAGCGGGGCATCGCCCCAGCCTGGGCAAGCTCTAAGCTCCCGACTGGTCTCCCGACATGTGTGGTAGTGTAGGTCATGTGTGTGTGTGTGTTGGTAAGAGGCGAGGATCGGTCAAGGTAGAGAAAGGAAACATCGTGGGCTGTAATTTGATCCGTTTAATAGGGAATTCTAGAATTCTCCGCTTTCCCGAACCGTTTGAGTGAGGACCGACTTACCGATAGAGTTTTAAACATTCGTCGCGACGGTGAACACGACTCATAACAATTTATTTCAGTTCTATCAAATAAAGTGAAAGTTGAGTTAACGAAGATTGTTGCGCCTTTTATAACAACACTCGTGTAAACGTATCCAGCTCAGATATTTTAAGTGCATTTCCCTCTGATATAAGATATCCCCAAGATATTTCAAGTGAATCAAAAATCGCAAGGAAACTCAAATTCAATATTCAAGTAAATTTCAAGCAGGAACAGCTTCGAAGCGTATATTAGTCAACGCGAGGTGGCTTGGGTAGGTGAAGTACTTTTTGGTGATGAGAAATGGCTGATATTATGTGATTAACAGAAATCAGTGGGTGGAAAGTTTCTAAGGTTTGTGAGAGACAAGGGTAATATGTATATTATGAAGCCCCAAGTTCCACAGTTAGTCGCAAATTTCTATTTCTCTTTACTACCATCTAACCTGACGTAACCTCAATATAAAACTCCTGTTAAAACTTCGTTACGCACTTCCGATTTGGGGAGACTCCAGCCTTCAGCTTAAGAGTGACTTCAGAAGCTTGAAATCATACCGATTATAACATTAGAATAATACACTGATTATTTTAACAAGAAAGTTTATGATTCGAGGTTGAATATTTGTAAACATTTTATAAGATATTATTAATTCCTGAATGTTGACATAAAATTGTAGTTTCAGTAAATACCATTACATTTTTATGCTATTGAAATTTATTACATTTTATATAAGACTTTTATTACTAATTGAAAAAACATTTTAATAATTTAAAAAATAATAGTTTTCCCCTACATTAAATTAAAAAGAATGTAAAACAATAAATTTTTAAAGATGTCTTGAAGTTATCACTATAAACGTAGATCTGTTTTGTTCAGCTAGTCGTGTATTTTAAAAACATGCCTCCTCTGATTGCCCTGAGATTTGGAATTACGTTTAATTTATTTTATTTATGTAAATAAACCAAAGAAATTGTATTTGTACACTAGACGCATGCATACTGCTAACGATGCATTCTGAAATAAATTGTGTCCTAGTAGCCATGTTGGGAACAATTAAGGCACCAAGCCATATTGGTACAGTATATCTTTCTAATTTGAATCCTTCTTGTGGCAAAGGAAGATTCTTTAAGAGAAGAAGTAAAATGGTGTAGTGCGGTGTACGGATGTGTTAACCGTGTGATGAAAGCCTGCGCGCCATCATTTCACAAGTATATAAGTGAACTACGTGATGTTGCGTATTGGGTGTGCTATTTAATTTTACTAATGACATGGTGTTCGTGAATAAGAATGAAATCCATGCATTTTTAACTGTGCGTAAACGAACATTAGTTTCACTGTATGTATTACCACTTTCTTGGGGAGGATACTTGCGATTTTTCTTATGTAGATGAAATATTTATATTATCCAACTAAATCCCACTTAAAATAGGAATATCGAGATGATGTATGGAGGTCGGTGGGAATGTATATACTCTTATTTTAATAAAGATTCACTTGACAGATTACTCAAGGCATCTGCATGCGCTATACCAAGCTATACCAGGTATGTCTAACAATAAATAACTTATTTTATTGATATTATTTTTTAGAGAAAAACTCTTATATCTGGTAACGAAAAAATGAATACATCTTGTTGCTTAACAGTTAACTAACGGAATCCTCCGGAAATATTTTGAAAAAATATATGTGACGTATGGGCGAGAAGAACAATCCGTTTCCTTGAACCCCGGAATACCTTCGCTCTTTTACTCCACTAAATGGTTAATTGGTTTATTTCTTGTGGTTCCTAGGGCATCAACTGAAGTAATCGTTATTGTCTGAATATCATTTCTGTCGACTTGACAACCGGGAATGGTGGAGAACGTTGCCACTTACTCGGGCGGGAGTCACGTGGTCGTTCTTGCGTCAGATCAGCTGCTGAGGCATACACGCCCAACTTATTGTATCTATAGTAGAATTGTAATAATGACACTAGATTATTTGATGAAGTATTATTACACAAAATTATCACAGTCCCTTACACGAATCCCGCCAATGCAAGGAACAACAAAACATTTTTACATAAAAAACGCAAAGCAGATGAGAAGTAGGTATATTGAGACGCGTTTATTGATGGAAGGTGTATAGTATTATGAAAGATTTATAAGAGAGAAGTATCTAAGCTCGAGAAATTCTTGATTTGAATACACAGTGGGAGCACACAACACTAGACGGTACAGAACCACACGCACGACGCATAACCAAAATGCACGACGCATAACAAAGTAATGGCGCTCGGCACTCTTCAATTGTCAGGTGCTTAGCGCTATGAGATTTCATTTGTTTCTCAGTAAACGTCGGCAACTGTTTAGTGACATCATCACGATTTGAAGCCTCTGATTGGATACCGGAACCCCCTCTCCCCTGTCAGTCGGGAGCTGTCAAGTAGACACCTCGCATTAATCGCAGTATAGTTACGTAAGAGTGGTTTTCCCGAAAGCACGTGAGATGAAGTGCCGACGCACACGTCGGGTTGAGAAGTTTCTCCCCTCAGGTTTCTCCCTCCGCGGGGAGAACGCCCCAACTGAGTCAAGCTCAAAGCTCCACCAAGACTTGCTCTCCCAACATGAATTGAATTGAATTGGCCTTATTTTACGTGGCGAGACTCGGGCCATCAGGCCCGCTCTTCCGTCTGACCACGCAAATTTCGCTACGCTCCTTTCACCAACTAGGAGAGAAAGGAGGTATTTCTTGGGCGAGAAACAGGCGATTTGAATTTAGCTCAGAGGCGTCATTTAGGCTTGAGGATCTTTTACATGCAAGTAAATCTACGAACATGGGACAGCCGGCTTTACTTCCCCTCCGAAGGAAGGCGTACGAAGGATTTTTTCGCCCTTAAAAATCCACGGTTTCGATCGGGTTTGAACCCGCCAACTTGGGTACAACAGTCCAGTACGCTAACCGTTACACCATCGCCGCCACATGTGTAGTAATGTGGTGAAAGGAAGTGTAATGTGCACATGTAGTAAGAAAGAATGCGTGGAGGGGACAAGTATGCAAATAAAACCGGCGCACGGTCAGTGGACTGTTCCGCCATTCTCTTGGTATTTACAGGCTCTTAATATTATGTTTGTTGTAGTCATATTATGCAAATAATGTTGTGTTACCAGTCCGGATTGCCAAGATCCTGAAGGCAATAGTACAATCGCGATCTGGTGGATCGGATCGCGAATGGAGCGATGGGTCGTGGGTTTGATTTCGAGTCTCGTCACGGGTATGGTTGTATTTGTTTTCGTCCTTTCATCTCTTATGATCATCGTATTGTGTCACCTTCACTGTTACCATACCATTAATGCAATAGTGGTCGATAATGACCTAGATATTGATGCTTCCTTACATAACAAAAACATGTGTTGTACTATGTTGATGTGGGACTTTTTCTGCGCTTCGAGTATGGGATAATGCTCGTTAGATAAACTGCTATCTGAAACAGCGATTTCTCTTTAACTTAATTTGGAATGATTTGATTTGATAATTTTGAATGATTAAGACTATTGTTGACATACATAATAAACGTGTTATAATATACAACATTCTTTTATTTTGTTGAAAATATTTGAATTGAAAGGATTGTCGCAGTACCAAAACGTAAAACAAGGAAATTTATTATTTAATTACTTGTTCGGCATGAAAAGCGTGGAGTCGTGACAATGGCTGAAATGATGCAGCGCGAATGTTAAAGTGCAGACATCGGATCTCCGGAAACGGGGCACGCGGCGGTGATTATTAAGGCGTCGCCCGCTGTTCTGATCGGTAGTTCGTGGGTTCTCCGATCACCACCAACCGAATGCCGGAGCAGTACCCTAACAAAACGGGCCACGAATCGCGCGCAATCTTTTCTCCCTCACCCTAGTCCTATCCTATTCTCTTACACACCCATTTACACGTACTGCACTATCCCACATGCCGGGAGACCAGTCACAAGTTTAGGTCTTGTCCCGGCTGGGGAGGAGATCTCGCTGGGGGGAGATTCCTGGTTGGAGAAATCCCCGCTAGCCGACAGTAGGTCGGCGCCGGATCTCGCTACCTAGCGGAGGACGATTACCGGCACCTCCATCGCGATAAAAGCATGCAATACATTTACGGGACTAACTACTTTCGTAGTTGACGCACTCGGAATCACTAATTGATTAATCAATCGATTATGTGGGATTAGCTACTCCCATACAGCCACTTTTCTGCTTCTTCAGGCCCCTCCGCTTTTTCCCTTCCACTCGCTCCGCTCCCCCCCACCTGCTTCTGCCAGATCCTCTCGCTCCTCCGGTCCTGCGCTCACCCGCCCCGCGGCACCCAGCAACAGGCCGCCCGGGTACATTGGGGATTGCATTGCAATGAATACGGCAAAAATATATTTTAGGATAGAATTTTCAATCGCAACTTTTTGTTCTTGACAACTCAAAAGAATTCCGCCAAATTTGGGGGAATCACTTCAGTGAATCTAAGGTTTGGTCTCACGAGCTCTCAGTTTTATAGAATGGATGATGTGGTAAGTGGTAAGAAGAAATGTGAAGGAGGCGGTGAAATAAAAGGAAGAGGAAACTAGAGACTCGGCGCCTTGGTTGCTTGTTGGTTAGCGTGCTCGCTTTCGATGGCGCAACTGCGGGTTCGATTCCCGGTTGGGGCCAAATGATAACTGAGCGCTTTCCTTACAAATGTCGCAGAATCTATTGCTGTGTGAAGATGAGAGTGTCCACCCTAAGTTTAAGAAAACTAGAATATACGGTGGCGGGATATGTTCGTGCTAACCACACGAACCCCTTCTCTCATGGACGAGGGGCTGCGCTATCGCTGGTCGGTCAAAGCCCGTATCGCATTGTCGAGCCCAGGACAGGTCAGAAACCGGGAGAGTTTAGAGGAATTCGCGGCGGGGGTGTCGATGCACAACAGACTGCACAAGGAGAGCTCGATATTTGAATCCGGGTACTCAGAGGCGAGAAGCTAGGTCGCTGGCCCCATCGTTTGATTAGTGATTTGGAGTGTGTCAATTGTTAAGGTCGTTAGCCCGTAAATGTAGTACGTGTTTTATAGCTGGCTATTATTCCCCTAGCGTGATGGAGAGATCCGGCGTCGACCTACACGCCTGCTAGCTGAGTTTTCCTGAATCAGGTATCTCCCACCAGCGGGACACCACCCCAGCCGGGACAACCTCAGGTTACGTTTAGATGCTGACTCAAAAAGAGAACGAAGGGTCACAGTGAGCAATAAAGAGCCAAATTACTTTCAGGACAGGCATTTCAAGGCATATCAAGGTAGACATGGCATATCAAGGTAGCGGAAAAGGTAACAAGCTTACCAGAGCTCTCGGGCTCTGCGTTCAGAGAAATTGGCGCGAGACTTGAAAGTAAGGATTTGACAAGTTGCTCCGGAGTGACGGTACGCCACTGGACCCCTGACCCACAACAGTCCTTTCGAGAGGTCAGGTGCTAGTTATTGTCGCAAATTTAGCTACATTAATTCCAATTCTCTCTTTAAGGAAAATAAATGATCTATTAAAATGAAAGAATACATGTCAAATCCTCAATTGAGAGTAAAATTTAAAACATTGATTCAAAAGTATCTTCATTTTCGAATCCTGTTTATTTAAGAGTGATATAAAAGCTACGTTCAGGTTAGAAGGTTTAACAGACGAATATTCTTGTCTCTTAAAAGCGCTGTCCGTATGTATGCGAGATTTGTTAACGACCTATAGAGATATGTTAATTTATTTCGTATTATTGCTAAATACAATAAAAACTGAATGATTTAGTAACAAAACACAAAACGAAAACAAAGAAAAAATTCTCCATTCAAACATAATTTTGTCCCTCAGGAACGATGTTTATATATGGGAGAATTTAGTAAGAAAATAGACATCAAATAGAAACTAGTAGTGAATATAAATATAATACAGTTCTCGATTATTGATAGAAAAACATCTGGCAACCATATTTTCGTCAGAAGGCACTATTCACCACTTCCTGCCTCTTCAGCTTGCGCATGTGACCCGGTTCTGGATTAGGGGAAATGAGTGCGGAGGGAGGGGAAGGTACCCGTGCCCGAAGCAGCGCCCGGCGCCCCAACCGGGCAAGTAGCTCGTGCGGGCGAGGTTTGATGTGCCTCGTATGGGACATTTAAAGTGAATGCTTCTTAAGTGACCGGTTCTTATGCAAAAGAAAATGTTATTCTTAAATGAACAGAAAATGAGGGCCCACTCACTCGCTGCAATAGTGCTCATTGGGAGTTCTCTTTACTGGTTCGGGTTATTTATTTACGCGGCGCTTATATAATGACGAAAATGACGACAATTAGTATTTTGCAGAATATTTTGAATTCTATACGGTACACATCATTAGTATTACAAAATTATATACCGCAACTGGGATATTCTATTTAAAGGACACGGTTACGATCTCGAAACATGACAAAATACTTCAAGTACGATAAATAATCAGAGTACACATTCCGTCGCACTCAACCATGTAACAGCTGGTGCTAAGTTATGATCACCGGCTAAGTTGGCGCAGAGTCAGACGGAGGCTTTGCTCTGGAGGCCCTAAGGTTCGACTGTTGACAGCGGGGGATCTTCGACATTGGATTGAAACCTATGGCGTCTTCAGCCACTGTGGAGTAGAGTTCTGGCGGGCAGCTGCTCTTACCGTTAGTTTTACATGGTTTCTCCAATGAATTCCACCGGATTAAGTGGCTCAGGGCATTAACAGACGACACTGCAGTGCCTCTGATCAGGAAGTCGGCGGTTCGAGTCCGGTGGCAGGACTTTCGACACTAGCTTCTCAGGTAGGTGGAATTCAGTCGTCGTTCGGAGGACAATTCTAGAGGCCGGCTGCTCTGATCGCTAGTTTTCCGTGGTTTCTCCGATTAACAGTTGGGAAATGCTGAAGCACTGTAATAAAAAACGGGTTACGAATCGCATGCGATATTTCCTTCCTGTTCCTTTTCCTATCCTCACCCCAGACTTACACTCTTTTACCCGCACTACACTAACACACATACCGGGAGACTCTTCGGGAGCGACGGCACCTCCTCTGAAGGGAGATACCTAGTTGGGGAACATCCCGCAAGCCAACTTGTAGGTCGGGGCCTAATCTCGTCATCGGGGGAGGGGGACACCGTCACCTCCAGAGGGACGTACTAACAGGACAAATGATCTTAGCAATGGACGAGCCCGGAATCACTAATATATCAGTCAATTTCCTTCTCTTATATGCTCTGCACTACCACATGTGATCAGAGCCCAGCCGCGAGTCAGGGAGCTTAGAGTAATCCCGCCGGGAGGTGGCGGTGATCTTCCACTGGATGGCGCGATCCGGCGCCGACATACCGTCGGCTAGCGGGGCTTCCTTCAGCCAGGTATCTCCCACCAGCGGAGCGTCGTCCCAACCGGAACAAAGCTCTAAGCTCCTGACCGGTCTCCCGGCATGTGTGGTAGTGTCGCACACGTTAAAATGTAAGTAAGGAATGAGTATAGGACAAGGAAGAGGAAGGAAAGATCGCGCGCGGTCCGTGACCCCATTTGTTAGGATACTACTCCGGCATTCGTCTGGTGTTGATCGGAGAAACCACGGAAAACTACCGATCAGAGCAGCCGGCCGCTGAAATTCTCCTCCAGACAGCAACTGAATTCGACCTAGCTGACAAGCTAGTGCCGAAAACCCTGCCACCGTCGGAACTCGAACCTAGAACCTCCCAGTCAGAGACACTGCAGTGACATCAATTGATGCACTGAGCCATCTCTCCATGTTCGTACGTGAAACGGAAGCATGTAAATCGGATGTGGTGTGACTGTGAATTCGGCCCTAAAGGTACAAAGAGATAGTACGTATGCGTCTCGGCGCAATGTGATCAACATCATGTGCACCGATGAAGACAATCACGCACCCGGCGCGGCCTGACGCAGTGCGATGCTTCTGCTTGTTCTCCATGCCGCTTGTTGTCCGTGCATGTTCGTTATGTTCGTCGTTTTCCTCGTGGACAGCGCGTCGCGCGTCGCGCCCTGGCGCCCCGAGAAGAGCGAGGAATCACGAACGTCTCCGAAGAGCGGGGACTCGCAGGTCCACGACCATTCACGAAGAGTCGCCAAGGGCTGCGAGGAATCACGAAGTGTCGCCGTTCATTGCAACGGAACCCAAACAGCCGTAAAGATGCGGCGACGGGATGTGATTATGGAAGTTTAGTGAGATCGGGTACACATTTGAGCGTGATACCCACACGAGTACACACACCTTCACCCCGCCTTCAAAGTTGAATCGACTTAGGTGGCTCAGGGCATCGATTGATGTTTGTAGTGCTTCTGACTGGAAGGTCTCAGTGTTCGAGTCCCGACGGTGCCAGAATTTTGGACACAGCGGCGGAATTCGAGCCAGCTATGTAGATAGATGTGTCGAATTCTGCCGCTGTCTGGCGAAGAATGCTTGTGGTTGACTGCTCTGATCGGTAGTTTTCCGTATTTTCTCCGATCAACACCAGGCGAATACCGGAGCAGTACCCTAACAAAGGGACCATGAACCGCGCACGATCGTTCCTTCCTCTTCCTTGTCCTATCCTCACCCCTTACTTACACACACTTACATGCACTACGCTACCAGACATGCCGAGAGACCGGCCTGGTTTGTCCAACTTATGAAACCGACCAGCTAAGCTTGTCATGGCTGGAGCGTTGTCGAGCTGATGGGAGGTACCTCGTTGAAAACAACACCGACAGGAAGCCGACGACGCCGTGTAGGTCGGCGATGGATCTCGCCATCCGCCAGTCGAAGATTTCCGCCACCTCCGTCAAACACGCACTACACCAACAGACTTATACGAGTTTTGCAGTTTATACTTGAATTTGAATTGAATTTGCCTTATTTTACGTGGGGAGACTCGGGCCATCAGGCCCGCTCTTCCGTCTGACCACGCAAATTTCGCTACGCTCCTTTCACCAACTAGCAGAGGAAGGAGGTATTTCTTGGGCGAGAAACAGGCGGTTTGAATTTAGCTCAGAGGCGTCATTTAGGCTTGAGGATCTTTTACATGCAAGTAAATCTACGAACATGGGACAGCCGGCTTTACTTCCCCTCCGAAGGAAGGGAAGGCTTACGAAGGATTTTTTTCGCCCTTAAAAATCCACGGCTTCGATCGGGTTTGAACCCGCGAACTTGGGTACAACAGTCCGGTACGCTAACCGTTACACCATCGCCGCCGCCCGGAATCACACGCGCACCAAATCAATCAACCAATCATGAGTGTGAAAGAGTACATGTGATTGCGGTCCAAACGAGTGCTCGCACATCCA
The DNA here is from genome assembly GCA_038098605.1 of Gryllus longicercus. NCBI lineage: Eukaryota > Metazoa > Arthropoda > Insecta > Orthoptera > Gryllidae > Gryllus > Gryllus longicercus. The sequence continues at coordinate 1,444,043 of JAZDUA010000217.1, forward strand.
CCCCTCTCGCGGAGTTGGATGCTGCCATCATCGCCAAGAGCACGCCGTTCTGATCGGGACGACCCGATCAGTCTGTCGAACCGAGCGTGAAGCGACCACGGCACGAGCGCGCTCGCTATTCACGCTCCCCCCCCCCACGCCGTGCGCTCTCTTCGCGTAGAACAGAGCGACCAGGTTCGTGGGTGGAGACTAGCGGTTCGGGTGTGGATTGGACCTTTCAAAGAACACGGCGGAACAACACGAAGAAGGGTTGCGCGATGTGGTGGGAGAAGCCGCTTTTGTAATATATGGATATCGCCAAAGAAGTTCGTTTATTTCGAGTTTTCTGTCGAGAAAATGTTTCAAGCATTTTTTTCTCTCTTTGATCATTCTTTTGTGATTAGCCACCTAAAGTACCCAGCGCTGCTCACGTAATTATTTATCACAGTTTTCTATTAGACAAGAAATGGAATAAAATATATCTACTTTATTATGTCTATAATATATTATACACTAATGAACCCACGCCCTAATCTGCCTCACCCTACCGTGCCATCCCCTTACTTGCTCCGTCGTGCACCATTCCATATGCCCGTCTCCTCACTGACCCTTTATAATCTGTCCCACATCACCTCTACTCTCCTCACCGCACTCGGTGTCGATACATCATGCCCTGCATGTTGCTTACGACTGTTGTTGCTACCTGTATCGCTGTCACGAGCAACTGTAAAGAGATGCATTGTTGCACCCTCCTCGCAAAATTACTGGAATTATTTTGATCGTTATTTTTTAAACCTGACTGAAGTGTTAGACAATTGTTGCATATTGTTTTTTTTGTATTCTCACATTAATTTATGCATGTCAATCCCTGAACACAAAAAATTCTCTAATCTCTTCGCTCACTAAAACCTCGTGATGCGATGCTCTTGTGTCGTGCGTTACCTCACACTCGCACTTGTTTGCTCTAATGATGAAACGATGGTTTTGATAAAACTATTGTTTTATCGCAAACCAAACTAAGACCAACTACGTATGTATTATAGATGTTTTTGAAAACGATGAAATGAACAAATGAATATAAGAATAACTTTAATATATTATTGATTTTAAGTGGCTTTATTACAAATCCAGTTAATAAGGTAAAATGAAAGCACGTCAAGAACCATTCATTTAGAAAAATCACAAAATGTGTAGAGTGAGCAGCTCAAAATTCTTTCTACATGATTTCCTTATGTTTAAATATATTTAATATGTTAATAAATATATGTAGAGATTATTATTATTATTACTATTATTATTATGTTCATCATCGATATATCAGATTCATGGTTCACTGAAAGACCTGATTTTTTTTGTTTTTTCATAGACAATAGAAAATTACGCGAACGCATAGAAACGCATAGAAAATTATGCGAACAAAATAATTCTTATTTGTTGATTCTTAGCTCCCGTAAAACCGGTTCTCTATACTATGTGACCAAAAGTATCCGGAAACGTCCAAAATGGTGTTTTGGTGTGATCGTGTGTGTACATGGAAGGGCTTGCACCCCTTGTTTTGTGTGGCACTCTCACGGCACAGGTTGTCTTTAACACCTTTTTTGCTTACCACTGTTGAAGAGGAATTCGGGAATGGCAATTTCATCTTTCAACACGATCAAGCAGCTGTTCATACTGCATGGCCTGTGGCGGAGTATCACGACAATAACATCCCTGTAATGTACTGGCCTGCACAGAGTTCTGACATGAATCCTATCGAACACCTTTGGTATGTTTTGGAACGCCGACTTCGTGCCAGGCCTCACCGACCAACATCGAATACCTCTTCTCAATGCAGCACTCCATGAAGAATGGGCTGGCGGCCATTCTCCAAGAAATCTTCTAGCACCTGATTGAAAGTATGCCTGCGACAGTGGAAGCTGCCATCAAGACTAAGGGTGGGCCAACTCTCTATTGAATTCCAACATTACCGATGGAGGGCGCCTCGAACTGATAAGTCATTTTCAGCCTAGGGCCCGGATACGTTTGATCACATAGTGTATGTAAAGCAGGTTCATCTTTTCAGGATGGCACAAAATTGCCTTCGGACCCACAAGATGAGACTTCTTTTATCCACGAAGGTAAGATTTCTGAAGAAGATTAAAAATCTCCATTGTTTAGAAAATTCTGAAGAAAGAGTAATTAGGCAATACGAAGAGACATATACTTATGAAACACTGCGCAGTACAGAATTCATGCGCAAATCAACATGTTGAATTGTCATTACTGCACGGTAATATGTGTATAAGGTGTGGTGTGTAAAGATTTAATCGACAAGTGCAGGGTATTATGGACGGAATTATGAAAGTGTCGTGCTTTCACAGCGCTAAATGCGACAATTTCATTTTTTTCCTCACTCGACGCTTCCGTACCGTACCGGTACCGTTTGCTTTGCCTTCTTAGCATCAAGCTGGCCGCCTCAGACCGAGCATATCCGACATTTTGTCACCATAGGATGCATCGTTGTACTTCGCTGAGAGAATGCGTATACTCATTTTCAAGAACAGGATATTACATACATCTTATCATTCCGTGACGCAGATCATATTCAGAGTTCATGAAGCACCATCCCAACCATTGGTGGAAACAATAAATTATGTTCAGCAAAAATAAAATTAAAATATTCCTCTAAATGAGAATTGGGAGATTACATTGATTGGTGTTTCCGGGCGCGCAAACGACTATGGTCATTAGTTCCGTAAGTGTAGTGAATGCTTTTATCTTCCACCGCTTGATGTCGAGATCCGTTACTGACATACACGTCCATTAGCGGGGGTTTTCCTCAAGCAGGTATCTTCCAACACCGAGGCACCATCGCAGCCGAGACAAGCTCTAAGTTCCCGACTGATCTCCCGAAATGTGGAGTATTGTAGTAGAGCGAGCATAGGGCAAGGGAGAGTAGAGAATGATGGCGCGCAATCCGTGACCCTTTTGTTAGGGTAGTGATCCGACATTCTTCTGTTATTGAGCGGAGAAACCAGGAAATCGATCGACCAGAACACTCGGCCGCTAGATTTCTTCTCCAGACGTGGCTAAACCCGACCTAGCTATATGTCTGGTGTCGAAAATCCTCGGTCGATTCTCACGGTCGATTCTCGAACTCTAGGATCTTTCGGTCGGAGGTACTGCAGTGATACCTATTGATGTTGTGAGGTTACATCAGGAGTAATACGTAACTTAAATATATGTGTTGAATTGCTGGACTGTGATGGTTCTAATTTTTCAATGAATTAGATTCATTAATAAAAAACAGAAATATCTATTTATTTGTTTGAAGGGCCGCTGATTCTATGCCGTACACCGTAAATTTGAAACAACGGCAATAAACTGTTTTAATAAATTTAAAAACTCATTTTCAATTTCAAAATTGAAAAGAAACATTTATTGCCAACAATAACAATACTAAAAATGAAATTTAAAACGTTACACAATTGACAACTGAAAAGAAAAACAAACCCAATCCTAAAAGTTCTTTGAATATATCCACAGTCCATTTATGCCTCCACACATACACCTTTTGGCTCAAATTCATAAGACGTCAAAACAACCTCCACATTCCGAGACCTTCAAAATCTCTTCCATTTTCCGATAATATATTCCTTGTCAATACGTTAAGAATTTTAATTTTTCTCCCCGATATAACACACATTTCATGTTTTACTACATAAAATTTGTCGTCCACCTACCAAGACTATAAACCTCTGACCATTCAGCAAGACGTCTACCTTCGTCCTAGTTGTTGATTCTGAATATCAGTATATACTGTCCGTCTCTATAGCGACCGACCTCGCCAACTATTCCAGTCCTAGAAATGGTGCTCCTAAACGTCTTTTTGATGTTAAGTATCCAAGGCATCTCGACTCGTTACAGTAGTTCTTGTCTGTGACTAAAGTTAGGCCGGAAGGCACTTTTGAGTGTCGCCGCAAACGCAGCCCGCGCGCGCGAGGGGCGCGCAGTGCAGTGTTGCGGCGCGCGCGCGGCCTTGTCTGCAGGTGGCGCTGGCGAGCGCGCCCACGAGCGGGGCGCGTGGCTTCCCCCGCGACGCGGTGGCTCCGCCCCGCGATCCGGCGGCGGCGGCGGCGGCAGGGCGGCGGGTCAGTGGGTCAATCAGCGCGCGGGCGGGGCGGGGCGGGGAGGGGAGGGGCGGGGCGGGGCGGGGCGGGGCGGGGCCGGGCAGGGCAGGGCGTGGACGGCCGAGCGGCGCGAAGCACTCGGAAGAGAGGTACCCGCAGGTATCGGCGCGTTGCGCCACTCGCTCAATCAATAGCGGGATGGGCGGGGCGGGGCTGGGTGGGGCGGGGCGGGGCGGGGCGGGGCGGGGCGGGCGCACGCCGGGGCGCTGTCCTGGACTGCGTGGACCGTTCCTTGCTTCCTTATCTATTGATCGGGGCGGTGCGGGACGCCGCCGCCGCCGCCGCCGGTTGGCACGCGTTCGCCCTCGGCGAGTGCGCAAACGGGGCGTCGTCGCCCTCTGATGTCGTTCGCCCTCCGGGAGGCGGGACGCCGGCTGCTGCCGCCGCCGCCGCCGACGACGACGAAGCCGCTGGCGTGTCCGCCCAACGCCGTCCGCAGGGACGGGGGGTGACGGGGTCGGAGACGGGCGGTGGCGGTGAAGGGGGCGAGGTCGGGCCGGAGGCGTGGGCGGGGCTAGGGCTAGCGCGGGGACGGCGGGGAAGACGGGGATGGACCGGAAGCAGTGGCGGGCAGTGGGTAGGACCGGAAGCAGCGGCGGGGCTGGGTAGACGCGAGGCGGGTGTTGTGTAGGGTGGCGTTGGGACCAGGCGAAGGGGATACCGGCGTTTCAGGCAGTGACGATGCAGGCGAGGGAAGATGACTTAAAGTCGTCTCGTGTGCGTGGCAGAGACAGTGGCAGCGACCGGAGCGCGGTCGGTGTCATCCGCAGAGGTCGAAGAAAGGGCGGGGCCAGGTGAGGATGGACGGGACGGGTCGGGTCGCCTCTTTCTCTACCTTATTCACTAACTTTCCATGTCTATACTAGAGGGGTTGTATGGGAGTAGAGCCACAGTTCGTCGTCCTTGCATAAGAATTGTAGGGGGGACTGGTTGGGAAAGCAGGATCGAATGCGATTTACGACAACCGGAAGTCGCGTGGATGTGATCGGAAGAGACCAGCGAAGCGTCCAATCAGTGTATCCGGTCTTTAGAAACCAGGCAGAGGTACTCGTCAACCCAGCTACCCTTCTGGTGTCCAAAATTCCTCACGACCGGGATTAGATCTTTGCATCCTCCGGATCATGAAGCTTTCATTGTGGACTCATAACTACTTTCACATGTATTCGATATACTCACGTGTTGAACGGCACACAATAGAAATCCTGAGAACGGAACATCCTTGCGTGTGTAGGATCTAAAGTATCCGCCTGGAATTATCTTTCGAGAGAAAATGAGTTTCTTAATAATCACTCAGCTATGTCTCTACGTATAATTCCATCGGTTACGTAAACTTTAAGCCAAACTAGCGCATCGATGATAAAGGGTGAAGTCTTATTAGAGTAATTAAACAAAACTACCATAATAAAAATATATTTTAAGTTTACTATAGCTAATGTATTATTGTTTTTTCATGTGATAGCCATCGACAGAAATATAAATTACTTTCGTATATGATTCACTGATATTGGTTTCGTACTTCACTGAATCACCCATAGTACCCTGTACTGACGCTTTGATGATTCTTTTGGAGAGTTTTCTAAAGTCACTCCTTGAAGCAGTTTGGTGGAATTCTTTGGTTGAAGCAGCTTTTATTACTGTAATGTATGATCACATAAATATGTCAGATTTAGCTACACAATGTGTAAATCTAAACCTCTATTAGTTGATACAAAAGACCTCCAAACCAAGTTAGTGTTTGTAGGGAATAACCAAAGCGAAGACGCGTGTTTTCAAATGTAACATGACGAAGACTTCAAACCATTTTGCTAAGATTTCTAGTTCTCTAAAGAAACTAATACGCATTGTAATTCTTTATTTCATTACGAACTTATTTTGATATTCAAGCCTGTAATCCTAGAGTACTTCAGGTTCCTGCTGAAGTTACCATGTGAAACATAGTATATACTCGTAGATCAAATTCAATGTAATCAGCAATGTGTAGTAATTACATTAGACGTGCAATTACCTATAAGAGATTAGAAATCCAAGGAAGATGTGGAAGAGACTTATTTACTCTCTCATTTTGAGCATTGACAGATTCGTGCAGCAAGGGTAACTCGCTCCATAATTTCTTCGGTGTTTGTGTACATTGTCATTAGTTTCTTGCATCAAAAGTAACACACAGAGTTAAGCCATTGCGTAAAAAATAGTTTGTCTTTGAAGAAATATCAATGATCCGAGGTGCAGTAGTTTTATATACAGACCTGTATACAGACTTCATAGAGTATTAAAGAATAATTTGTTTCCCTATACAGAGAAATAAAGTTTCAATATTTGTAGTACAAAATCGGCGGGCAGGTTGCACAACCTAATGTGGAGGGCAACTTGTGGCCGGCGGGCTTCAGGTTGGTCAGGCCTAGCTCTATACAATCAACCATTCATTGAGAGACAGTATATAGTATGTAAAGTTTGACGCAGGGCTGTCCAGGGTGGGCCGCGTGTCGTGACGCAGGGCTGTCCAGGGTGGGCCGTCGAGATGATGTTGTGGCCTTCTTCAGAGCTATACTGATAGCTCTGTAGCTCTGAAGAAGGCCACATGATGGCTGAAACGTCAGCTCGACCGACTGAGAGGCGACGAATCCCCGACAGTCAAGGAGCAAATGACTGAAGCCTGCGAATCGAGGAAATGGTTGAAGAAATGACCCAATGGGTAGGAAAGCAATACTTTTGTTGGTGATTTCAGACATTTATTATCTGGGCAAGGGAACTTCATATCCTAAAAATCCTTAATTAAGAAAATACATAATCGTTATTTTCTAACATTTAACGTCACTACACATGAAAGAGCTTTCTAGAGTGGTTATTTAAATTGAGACATGATTTGCTTCATTCGAATAATTCTGGAAATAATATTTATATTCACAACCTGTGCGCAAAGCACGATCTGGCCCAGATTGATAAGACTTTATCATATGCGCAGGTTTCATTCAGCCCTTGGTGCAATTTTGAAGGCGACTGAGGATCCAATGTCAAGCATCGAGAATCTGACGTCAGAGCGATGACGTCATTACGGGAGGTGAGTTTCAGAGCAAAGAATGTGAGACCTACCTCACAACTCAGTAGAACACACATGTGTGAGATCAGGTGTACTAAATAAAGTTTCTTGAATGTTACTGAGAATGAAATGAAGGGTATAATGTATACAAGAGTCAACTTCGGTGTAAAAAATACTCCCCGGTGTTCTGCAAAAAGAACAAAAGTTTCTATAGCTATTTGCACGTCGTTACGCATGCTAAGTTAATCAGTTTATTCTATATCAACAAGAAGCTTGTGCTTCAGAAGTCTAAAATTTTTCAAAAGGCTATTTAAGGGTATTCGTACATATGAGGTCGAAACTGCCAAGAAATCACGTAATAGTAATTAAGCGAAACATAATGGTGTTCATTTTTACACCTGAAATAAATGTATATTTTTAACGTTACTTACGAACAGTTATTAACACACTCGTATTAACACACAAAATAAAGGTAACATATGTTAGTTTGAAACATACTAAATCCTTGACACTTTATGTAATACCTGTGACCAAGAAAGATCATTAGAGTTTGTTAAAGGAACAAAACTACTTTACTGTGAGATATGAAAAGGCAGAAACCCTTCAAATAACCCGCGTTATATAAATGCGCCACATTATGTCCCGAAACTTTAAAAAACATTACAATTTGAGCAAAATTGAATTCCTACCCTGACCGCTTAGAAAACGCCCTCCCCTTCAGAGGACATGCACGATCAGTGGACCACGAATGCTTACTTGCCACACCGCTGGGCGAATGTTACTCATCCTCGCATAAAATATTATCGGTGAGCAGGTGGTGGCAAGAAGACATCAATTGGAACACGGACATACGTTCTAGCGGGGAGCAAATCCCTTTTATGTTTATCCAGAGAAGAAGAATGTTCGAAGTGTCTTTCTTTAAGTGTAGCAGTGTTGCCTTTGTGATAAAAATTGGATTTCCTACCAATATGAGAGACGTGATAATGAAATTGATGGTGCTTTCCTAGTCTTGTGAAAATCCTTACAAAGCAAGACAGGATTTACACTAACAAATATTTAATAATATAAAATTGATAATAATAATAATAATAATAATAATAATAATAATAATATACTTTCTGTCACGTAAGGAAGGAGGAAGAAGACTTAGATAAATTGAAGCCTTCTGGCACAATACAATAGTTAGGATGGGAAAGTATGTAGTCAGTCTTCAAGATGACTTTATAATGAAGAAGGTCATGAAATCTGACCGAAGAATAGGAAACAGAGGCATTGTTATTGTAGCAAAAAGCATTGACTATGGCGGACACGCAGATTAACACAAACATTGAACTTCTGGTGCTACCAAACGTAAAATGTGAAACACAAAAAACGTTAAAGAAATCGTGGAGAGACAAGTCTCCATGGAAAATATCTAAAAAGAATGGATAACACGCAGATCAATAAATATCAATCATTTATGTGGCAGAATAAAGCCAGAATCGGAAGCAGTTCCCATAGCTGCTCAGGATCAGGCGTTGAGAACACGACATTATGATAAAGCGGTTCTCAAAATTTCCCAAGATGATAAATACCGCATCTGCCAGGAACAAGTAGAAACCATTGATCATATTGTCTCAGCTTGTCCAATTCTAGCAAAGACCGAATACTTGAAGGCACACGACAGTCACGGGATCAGCTCCTTAGGTAGCTGGTTGCAGCAGATTTAAAGTAGATTTTATATTCAGCCAACTCATAACATCTTAGTCGTGATGTAGAGGGAAATAAAATTAATAATAATAATAATAATAATAATAATAATTTGTTCTTCATATCGTCTAAACTTCTCCTTCTCTCTCAAAGCCCAAATACATGTATAGCCATGATGCTTCAAATGGAACGAGCACTCACCAAATTCTTTGACAAACAATATTCGACTGTGTACGGCCAACAAATTCACATCGATCATAAGATACCAGCAACAAAAAACGGATATTGTTATCCGGGCTTTGGAGAAAAATTAGTCTCTACATGAAGATGTTGCTATGTCAAGCGATCAGAACGTCGTATTAGCGGAGGCAAAGAATCGACTTAAATTGTTTGATAATCGCGAACAGCTGGTCGCATGTCTACAATTTGTTCGGCAAAATTTACACAAGAAGTTGTCCGTCTCCCAGATCATACAAAAGATTGGCATGTGCAAGACATCGCATTGATAGGTTATTGTTGAGGCACCCATAATGATTATATCTTCTCTTTAGGAATTTGAATGTAACTTAGATTTTATATTTAACCGACATTTAACATTTTTAGACGTTAATTTAGGGAATAATAATAATAATAACAATAATATAGGCCGATGTTTTTTTACTTTTTAAACAGGAAATTTACGTCCAGGCAGTTGACTAAGCATAAAAACGTGCGATGAACAAAAACACTTCGTCTCATAAAATAAATTGAACCCCTTAGGAGAGAATGAACACAGTACGGAACACAGAAAGTCAAATAAATATTTTAATATATCTTTAATAAACTTCGCATGATGTGATCGGGTCCAGACGTAATTATCAATAATATAAAAAACTAAAAACCGTAATAGAAGTTACGTTACTTTATTACTTCCTCGAATTCCATTTACGTAATGTAGAGAAAGTATTATAATGTTACATCGAAAAAAGGATATTTTTGCCCCACAAAACTAGTTTTCTAAATCTCTGATCTACATTAATACTCTCCAGACACACACGAGACAGTGGAGTTTTCTGATGGCCACAGCCATCCTAAATAAACAGTTATTTTTCGAGTGAAAAGTGAACAAGATAGTCTGTTTGGTCCCTATCTTCCTCATCATTTGATTGATGATCATCATTATCGCCCCCACCAAACGTGAATTGAATTTATGAAACAACTCCATTTGGAAATTGGCCCCTTAATATTGTCGAACCTTCTTATCCTCTGCCAAGCTTTCCCTGTTCATCATTGAATTTTCCTTACGGTACATTGAATACCTCTGGAATAGAAGAATATATTCTTTAAAATGTGTAATAATAATAATAATAATAATAATAATAATAATAATAATAATAATAATAATAATAATAATAATAATAATAATAATAATAATAATAATAATAATAATAATGCCGATCAGATGGCCGAGATCGCTAAGGCAGTAGTGCCGGAGTGGTCTCGGACCAGAAGATCGCGGGTTCGAATCCCGCCTCGGGCATGGGTGTATTTGTGTGTTTGTGTATGTCTATATGTGTTGTCCTTTCACCCCCATTATCATCATATCATAATTTCATCTCCCATACCCCCAGGGCTAACAACCTTGGGGTTAAAAACCGGATCCAGCTTAAATGCTGGTCCCCCCAAAGAATTGTCGCAAGCACCTGCCTCCGTGAGAATGAATAAAAACTGGGCCACGGTAAAGGCAGAGTGCTTGCCTGCGTGGTCCTAGTTGGCCGATCAACGAAAAAAAAAAAAAAAAAAAAAAAAAAAAAAATAATAATAATAATAATAATAATAATAATAATAATAATAATGCCGAAGCCGATCAGATGGCCGAGATCGCTAAGGCAGTAGTGCCGGAGTGGTTTCGGACCAGAAGATCGCGGGTTCGAGTCCCGCCTCGGGCATGGGTGTATTTGTGTATGTCTGTATGTGTTGTCCTTTCACCCCCATTATCATCATATAATCATTTCATCTTCCATACCCCCAGGGTTAACAACCGTGGGGGATAAAAATCGGATCCAGCTAAATGCTGGTCCCCCCTAAGAATTGTTGCAAGCACCTGCCACCGCAATAATAAATAAAAACTGAGCCACGGTAAATGCAGGATGCTTGCTTGCGTGGTCCTAGTCGGCCGATTAACGAAAAAATAATAGTAATAATAATATTCTATCAATTTTCCACTTTTTTCTTTTTCGTGACCGGTTAACTCTCAAGTTTAAGACGTTTTCATAGAGTTATTATTTTACCGATTTCCGCATTCGACTGTCTCATTGTTACTCCTCTTAATTCAGGAGCCACCCAAGAACATCGGAATTTATAATGTTTAAACGACCTACCCTTAATATCTCTACATCTATAATCACGGAAACAGTGAAATACATGACAGAAGAGTGACATCACCATAATGAAATTATGAATAGGTGCTTAGTCCCATAGCTTCGATCAAGGTTTCAAGTAAAACGTATGATAAAGAAATTTCACACCAAAATGAATTCAGTTCAGGAAACAGTGTCAACAATGCCCATCACTCAGTTATTTGAACAGCGGTGATGAGAATTTATTTCATCCTCTCCCTCTCAGATGTTAACCTAGAGAAATAATAGTACATTATGAAACGATGATGTAATGTACTAATACACAAGTGTGATAATACGATACAAGTGAGAAACGAGCGAGTAGCGTAAACTTCACACAAGTGTATTATCCATTACATTGAATTTCATACGGTACGTTTTCTACGACTGATGATAACTTTTATAAATTAAACTTTTACGTTACATCGTTTCTTGGCAGTTGTGATGCACATGTCCTCCCTAACCTTACCCTCTCCTGTTGCAGGTGACTTTGGTTACCAGTCCGCCTAGGGTTACTGCGATAATCCAGTAGGATCACAGTGAAATTACGATCCAATTTATTTTAAATAATATTCCACAGAAAAATGCTCATAATAAAAGAAGTTAAAAATTAGAAATATAAATGCAATATAAATATAATAATATTAAATGCAATTTTAATGTACGCTATCGAACGAAACATTTACTAGAACGATTCTCAATGATTAATTACGTTAGAGGTGTTTAGTTTGTAAACTTCTCTGTGATTGATCAAGAACCTGTATTATCTTGTAATCTGCATCACAGTGAGTATCATTGTGCAACGGGTTGCAGCCATCAAATGGCAGGATTTTACAATGGGTGTAGAAAATATAACACTAATGGAGGCCCAGAAGAAGGAAGTGATTCGGAAGGTGTCGGGGGGGGGGGGGAGTGTGGCGAGGCGGAGCCGCATGGCGCGAGGCCACCGCCCTCCACTCCCGCCGCCCCCACCCCGCCCGCCCCTCCTGCCAACGCCCCGCCCCCGCCGCCTTGTGAGCCGCCCAAACTTTATCGATCTGCGGAGAAAGAAGGAGCCGCCGCCCCGCAGAGTCTCGCCATTCACGCATCTGCCCGCCCCGCCCCGCCCCGCCCCGCCCCGCGGCCCCGGGCACCACACCTCGATCCACCTCCCCATGGCGCACACTGCGCTCTAGGCTGCAGCCCTCGCCCCTTCCTTCGCCTGACCACTTGCCTGCGCCTAGCCTTCGCTCATGCGCTCGCCTAAGTGCCTCCTAAACTTCGCCCATGCCTTCGCCTACCCCCTCGCCTACGCTCGCCGCTTCTCCCTCGCCCTTGTGAGCCTTGTTCTCGCTCTAGTATCCGCCTCTGCCGTCGCCTGGGAACTTGCCTACGTCAACGCCTTCGCACACGCGTCCGTGCGTTACTTCGCTTGCGCTCGCCTCTTGTGCCTCCTTTCGTCTGTTGCCTTGCACTCGCTCTAGTCTTCGCGCATGACTTCGCCTGCGCCCTCGCCTACGCTCACCCTTTCTCCCTCGCCTATAGCCTTGTTATCGTCCTAGTATCAGCCCCTGTCTTCCCACACGCACTCGCCTAAGTCCGTGATATCTCTCCTACTCTTCGCCCAAGACTTCGCCTGCGCCCTCGCCTACGCTCTCGCCATGTCCCTCCCTTCACCTGCAGCCTTCATCTCGCTCTAGTCTTCGCCCATTTACTTGCTCTCTCGCCATTACCTCTCTCTTACACCCGCGCGTTCACACTGACGTTGTCCCCGCCTTCGATCCCGTCTTTGCCGCGCCCTCGGGTCCACTGGCCCTCGCCCTCGCCCTCGCCCTCTCGCCCTCGCCCTCTCGCCCTCGCCCTCTCGCCCTCGCCCTCTCGCCCTCGCCCTCTCGCCCTCGCCCTCTCGCCCTCGCCCTCGCCCTCGCCCTAGCCTTCGCCCTCGCCCTCGCCCTCGCCCTCGCCCTCGTCCTCGTCCTCGCCCTCGCCCTCGCCCTCGCCCTAGCCTTCGCCCTCGCCCTCGCCCTCGCCTTCGTCCTCGCCCTCGCCTTCGCCCTCGCCCTCGCCCTCGCCTTCGCCCTCGCCCTCACCCTCGCCCTCGCCCTAGCCCTCGCCCTCGCCCTCGCCCTAGCCTTCGCCCTCGCCCTCGCCCTCGCCCTCGCCCTCGCCCTCGCCCTCGCCCTCGCCCTCGCCCTCGCCCTCTCGCCCTCGCCCTAGCCATCGCCCTCGCCCTCGCCCTCTCGCCCTCTCGCCCTCGCCCTAGCCATCGCCCTCGCCCTCGCCGTCGCCGTCGCCGTCGCCGTCGCCGTCGCCGTCGCCCTCGCCCTCGCCCTCGCCCTCGCCCTCGCCCTCGCCCTCGCCCTCGCCCTCGCCCTCGCCCTAGCCCTCGCCCTCGCCCTAGCCTTCGCCCTCGCCCTCTCGCCTTCGCCCTCGCCCTCGCCCTCGCCCTCGCCCTCGCCCTCGCCCTCGCAGTCGCCCTCGCCTTCGCCCTCGCCCTCGCCCTCGCCCTCGCCTTCACCTTAGCCCTCTCCCTTGTTTTTACTCTCGCCGTCTAACTTATTTTTAACTAAATAACTAACTAAATTTGTTAAAAGAATTGGTTCCCCGACAATTGAAGGTGACAATGACATATTTTCTGTACACATTTGTAATAAAATTGGTAGTTCATTGTATACATTTTGTAAAATTGTTAAGAGTTAATTATTGTCATAACTGTTTGTAGTCAAGTTTCATATTTATCATTATTGTCGTTTACTTTTCTGGCTAAAAGAGGTATTTGATTGTGAATCCAGTAGAGAAAGGGTTTTATTATGAAGCTTGTAATAATACCCGAAGCTGTTAGTTCACCGTGATAGAAAAAATATCTAAAGATGCTAGGTAACTGCTTAAACGGGACGCATATCGTATTTTTTATCGATATTCTTGTCAATGATTCATCATCAAATGAACTCGTTTTAAAAATAGTTTGTTGTAATATCAGTAAATATTACAGTAATTATAGTTTCTGATAACTACCTTTGCAAAAATACTTCAACTAATATTGTGTGTTCGCCGAATGTCAAGTCTGAATCTTGTGTATGGACAAGATAATGTATCTGTATAATGAATTAACTTTGCTGACATGATTGACATTGCGGCTGTCAGTAGATGTTTATATATACAGCTAAACTTGCAATAATTGTGTTGCTCATCCTATTCAGCTACTATTACGATACTATTTTATTGTGGAGCCTTGGCTAGATATAGGTCACCACTATATGATCCAGTTTCAAAATATGGCGTTATTTTTGGGATAAAACCAATTCACAAAATTATTTGAGAAAAGCTCCAAGGACAAATTAATTTACTTTTTCCTCTTCTTCGCATATTTGGTGAAAACGAAAATGAAGTGTATGTAGTAAAATAATACATACATTTTTAAGCGATAATGAAATAAATGTGAACTTATTATTTTCATAAAAAAACTAAGTAGAAGACATTTTGTAATAAGATTTATTACTATTTGTAAATCTGAAATCAAATATCACTACCAAATACGTCTTGATAAATCGTTATATATAGTCTCAATAATAATATTACAGCCATGATAATTTTCGAAATAATAGTAGAAATATTTGAACTCCGTCTCGCAATTTTGAAAAATAATCTTTAAATTTTGGGGGTATTTCAAGGCCTTGGCATATTTCAAATTTTCTGGAAAATGTTCAATTTGTTTATTAATTTCCTTGTGAGTATAGAGTCAAGCGCACTTGTAAAGATTGTGTGGGTCTAATTCTCAAATCGCAAATCTTTTTCGAAAATCGCAAAAGTTTGGAATTTTTTGACGTCTTTCAACAACTGTAATATAGAATATAGATATCTTCATTAAATGAAATTTGTTCTACGCAACTAGTGTTTTAATATTTTTCACGCGCACGTTTTGGAAAAGTTTAGTAGTTTTCATTAAAAGTACTTTCTCAAAAACTGCTCCAAATTTTTTTCTAACGTTTTGTTGAATTAGTGATAATACACTACGTATATGGTTTCATATATGTCACTTTTCTGTATTTTTCTATACCACCACTGGTTACTGTTTTTATGAATTTTTATCTCTTGTTAGAAAACAAAAGAAATATATTGGCTTCAAAAGAAAGAAAATAAACAAAATAAACACGAGGAAAGTGATAAGTACAATTATTATTTTTCTGTTTTAAAGATTTTTTCTATTATATTACATAATTTCTTCGGGTATACATTTAATCTAGTCATTTAAATAATACAATATATTTTTCATGGTAATTTTCTACATACAAATTGATAAAACGTTTCTTTATAACAAATGGCAATATTTATCATGTAGTGCTACAGAATGGCACAGCCTTTCCCGTATTAGGTTTCTGTTTCCTTTGGTCTCGGCTAGCTACTCGGACTTGCCACATACGAACTCGTACTCTTGCAGCTGCCATCTTTCGCCGCCCAAACTACATTTTTTTTGAATCTGAAGAGTTTAAAGGAAAATTAGGAGCAGTTTTTGAGAAAATCTGTTTTTTGTATTTTTTAAGTTGCAGATATTGCTCGCAATATTGCGCGAAAATTACTAAAATTTTCAAAAAATGGTTCCTGAACTTAATGAAAGAACGAACTATGGACAACAAATTTTATTTGAAAGGAAAAAGCTCAATCTTTAATTTTGTAGTTGTAGGAAGATGCGGAAAATTCCAAACTTTGAAATTTTCGAAAATTCAGATTTAACCGTAAAAATCGGATTAATGCCACTTTTATAATTGTATGTTACTCTATTCTTAGAAGAAATTTAAGAAAACATTTGGGGCTGTATGTGAGAAAATTTTGAAAATGTTCGGAAAGCTTCATATAAAGTACCCCAAATTTTTAAAGAATGATTTTCAAAATCTCAAAACTTTGACTCGAGCCAGATGGACAGGGGTTTCTTCAATTCAGAAAAAAATCCTCCGCATGACTTAGTAGTATTCACAGACGGGCGGACTGACGTTTTGCCGTCGATTGATTTTTCGGTATCAAGGACTCACAAAACAGGGATTATGGTTACACCATGTGTTAGGGGATTTTTATTTCTTAATTCAGCAACTGGATTTATCATTTTTTCGTTATCAGAGTCTGGCAATGAATGTTTTCTGCCAAAAATCCGCAGTTTTTTTTGCGAAGCATTATATAACTTTGCCTATACTACGTATATTACTCCGTGTATACGTATGTATACGGGAAAGTAAAAGTGATAATATTCCTTTTCCCTAATTTTTCTTTGATATATTTGATTATTTGTATCATCGTTACATATTAATAGATTAAAATAGTAATGAGCGATAAGTTTATATATAGTTGGCGTGAGTACGCGACGATAAGTTGATAATAGAAATTAGCTGGTGAAAGAAGTAATTTCCGAAGCAGATCAGGTACTAATGGTATGAATGTCTTTACTGTCATGGATACTGGGGAAATATCCTCGATGCTCTTTAATTATACCTTATTCAAAATTATTCAGGCGCAGGTTATGAGGGTAAAAAATTTGGACGTTTTGGCATGAACCCGGCATATTCTTGAATGTTAACGATTTGTTGCTATTTAAATGAACCGTATTCACGGCTGAATGTGCGCAGACAGTTGCGTTATGGGGGCCGAAACGTAGGTCTTTCACCCAAGAACGCAGTATTTCCCCCAAGTCCACCGCGTCATCAATCGGGTCTTCTTCGGAACACAATGTCCGACGGACGCCCTGATTATTGCGACCTCCTTTTTGCCAAGGTCGTGACTCTGATGGCAGAGGCATTCGTCTATAGGTATGAAGGAGGCAACACTACAAGTCCAAGACAATTTCATCATGGTTTGTAATATGAATTGCCTATCTGATGAGTCCGAACAGGACGCTACGCTATTTGTGTATCTGCAAATTGCATATTGAAATACTCTTCCAGGTTCAAAACAATATACAGATGTAGAAGTAACCGCGTTTTGTCTTTTTTGGACTCATTAGATTCAGCCTATGACACTACTGTCTTGCGCATTGCTAGTTGTGGACTCTTTCTAGTGTGAGGCACTAAATACGAACTGTGGAGTTCGTGCATCAGCGGAGTTGCGACGGCGTTGCGCCGACGAAGCGACCTCCCGCGCTACTTTGCGACAGCTGGGAGTGAAGCAGTATTTACTAGGCTGTCCGGGTGACGCCGCGTCCATGGGCCATGGCGTAATGCCCTAATGAGGAAGGTTGCAGAATGGCGACCGAAACGTCGGCACCTTCGCCATGGACGCGGCGTCACCCGGACAGCCAAGTAAATACTGACTCCGGCCGCGGAAGCCAACGCTCCCACGGGAATGAAGCAGTTCTGGTCCAATGTTCCCTATTGCCTAGGCTACCCGGGACGATCCGCACCTCTCTCGTGGTGGTTGACGTTTCCGCCAAGGCGTTGTGACCTTTCTCCGAGAGCGCTGCTCAGCAGTACGCTCTGAGGAAGGCCGTAGCATGTCGGCCGAATTGACAGCCAGCACGACAGAGTCGCGGCTCGTCACGGATAGCGTAGATTAGTGGTCGCCAAACCGTCGAGCACGAGCTACTAGTAGTCCGCGAGGCAATTTTCAGTAGATCGCGGTCATCCTCAAGGTTGGCTAACCTGGACTTTTTCTATAGAGCTCAGATAGATGACTTATTTCTCTTGTACACAGTTTCAGAAAAATTTGTTTCTTCTTTAATAGAAACGTATATTTATAGGTATAAAACAAATGTTAAAATGTTTTTAAAAAATCTGTTTCTTGGTAGCTCACAGTAGGATCGAATGGTCGCTCATAAGCTAAGAATTTTGGCAAGCACTGGGCTAGATAGAATAGAAACTAGGCCCACGCCCGCGTGGCCGGCACTCACCTCGCAGAACGAGTTCCTCGAAGCTGCTCACCACCAGCCCCTTGCGCACGTTACGCCAGCTGTCCCATATCTTGAAGGGCCTCTTCCCGCGCGCCTCCTACAACACACAGCGGAGCATCGCGATTAACTCACCGCCGACGCACCTGGCGGGTGGAGCACCTCTCGGGGAGGAGATCAAGCGAACTGTGCAGGAATCAACTTCTGAAACGAGTCAACGAGGAAAGGAGGATGTTATACAGGGCGCCAGCAAAGTCTCTCCGCAGTGGCACGCAGTGCTGGCAACAGAAATTATGTTGGCACCTCGAGCTGCAGCTTGTAACAAATGAATACGTAGGTTACGTACTCACCACAATCACAACAGATGCTGGAAGTGATGGCCCTTTCATTTGTTTCCCATTGATATGTTTGCTACCGACACACACACACATATATACACACACATATATATATATATATATAATATATATATATATACATATATATATATATATATATATATATATATATATATATATATTATATATAAATAATATATATACATATACATAATATATGTACATATATATATATATATATTATATATTATATACGACGTTCTGTTTTCTTTTATTTGCTTTATGGTCAATTTTCTGATTATTCCCCGCATTTGGAGGTGAAAATTTCTCGCATTGCACCTGCAAACATGTTGAACTCCAAGGGAAAGTAGACGTATTTCTCTCTCTCAGTCGGGACTGCCTTCCTATTTTACCCGACCTCCATAGCGGCCGCGAACAATCGGCGCCTGAGGGACCTACCAGGTCTTGACTCACTGCTGCCCTGGGAACTCCTCCCAGGAACCCCACATGAGCTTCGTCACACAACTAAAAGAAACACATGGAAAGCATGTTCTGATAGCCTCCGTGAATATGACAACATGGATAATCTAATTTGCTGACCGTTGAAGATATAGTTTGTACTAAAATATTCCACACACAATCATATCAAAGGAAAATTTGAACATGAAACTCAAATAGCTGTTCACAAAGTCATATTTCGGATGAATATGGTAGGATAACATGACCAAATAAAAAAAAAACTGATGACATTTAAAGGATTTGAATCGTTAAAAGCAAAGATAATTGTATATATAGCCAAACAATTGAACAAATGAAGGTTTGTAAATATCTTGGATATAATTTAAATTATATTAAATAAAGAGATATAGAAATAAAGCTGAAGATTTTCACACATTTCTGTGGAATGTTACAACGAACTCTAAAGCATATGGTGCAAAAAGAAACTCTACTTAGATTTTACGAAGTATTAGTAAGTAAGTAAGTACGAAGTAGTAGTAGTAATACCCTTGCTATTACTACTTTATGGAAGCGAGAGCTGAACATTGAATCTCTATAAATAAGATTTCTTCGTGTTGTGGCAGGATATTCATTATTAGTCCACACAAATGTGTCGATACCAAAGAATAATTAAATATTGAGTCTGTTATAGATATCATGAAGAAATATCGAGAAAACTGGAAAGGCCATGTCCTGAGAATGTCAGAACGAAGGATAAATAACATTATTCTTCAATATGCACCTCAAGGATAGAGAAGTGTAGGACGTCCCTGGAAAGCATGGCATGAACAATTTCGAAACGTAACAGATCAAGAGGAATAATCCTTGCTGTCGATCATGATGATAATGATGATGATGAAGTCCTATATACTTGCAGTTCCTGTGACGGGGAGGTCCTAGGATTCGATTCCCGGTGGTGGCAGAATTTTAGACACTAGCTCTGTAGGTATAGATCGAATCGTGCCGGTGCCTGGAGGACAATTCTAGCTGCAGACAGCTCTGTAAGGACGTTTTCTGAGGTTTCGCCGATCAACATTACGCGAATACCTGAGTAGTACCCTAACAAACGGGCCACGGACACTCGAAAATTCCCTAATTTCTAAAATATTTGGCTAAGCGATGTTTGGTGAAATTTAAAATAGTCTATAAAAGAAATTCGTTTTATCTTCTACAAATTTTTCACTGAGAGGGAAATTCTCATTTCATAATCCATTTCTAAACACAAAATGAATTCAAATCATTTACTATTATGTATAGCTCTTTAATAAAAAAAAGGATTTGTACGTTGTTTCTTTGCTATTCCTAGCCATATTCTCACCATTACTTACATACTCTTGCGCTTACATGCACTAAATTAGTACATATGTGGGAGACCAGTTGGGAGTTTAAAGCTTCGCCCCGGCTGGGGCGGTGTCCCACTGGTGGGATATACCTAGTCGGGAAAGGCCCGCTAGCCGATAGTAGGACGGCGCCGGATCTCCCCTCCTAGTGGGGAGAGGGGGGAGATGACCGCCTCCTCTCGCGATAAAAGCATGTACTACACTTATGGTCTAATTACCCTGGCAGTTGACGCGCTCTGAAGCACTACTCAGTCAATACTATGTACGTTTGGTCAAAGAAACATAAAACGAGTATGTTAACACAGTATATTGTTCTCGGTTTTCTCCTGATGTCAGACTATTTTCAGTCATTGTTAACAGAATTTTAATAATACTACTTCAACTCGCACACTGATATAACAAACACATATGTTCTCAAACAAATATTGTTTTTATCCGAACAATCTCCAAATATTAACTGCCATTCAGAATATATTTTAAGGAGAACTTTAAATGCCCCATGGTTCATTCCAAACATCTAGATTCGCAGAGAAATGAAAGTGCCTATATTAAGCGATCACATAATACAAATAGCTCAATATTTTTAACAAAACCTTCACTCTTCCCCATGCATCTTAATCTTTAGTCAAGGTCGTAATGCTGTATACCCACGTATCAAATCCAGATATCCCAAAGACCGAATCAAACCACCGTAATCCCCCTATTACTGTCAATAGATCAATACTGAACCATTCTTCAATCTCGCTTCATTTACTTTAGCACTCTGTTTACTTTCTTCCGAGTAATGAAAACTACTGATTATGGATGGCCATTCCCAAAAAGCTAAAACTGTGTATTGCATAATTACCCTCCTCGAAAGACAAGATTCACGAACGAAAAGAAATTAATTTAAAAAAGCCATAACGAACGCGTGTCGGTCTTTTGGCACCTGAAAGGAAGAGAAATTTCGCCCAGATGTGGCTATCCGTTTCTTGCTATTCGCGGAATCCTGAATGTATTGAGCCGCCGTAACATTCTAAACCAATTAGCTAAATTTCGTAGATTTGTAAGTAGTAGTTGTTGTAGTTAATATTTGTAGTAGTTCACATCTCTGATGTGACCCATGCACCTGGACTCACTTTTAAGATAATATTTATATTATCTCGAAGTTTCTCCCAATATAACTATTTCAAAGTGATATTTTCATCCTGTTATTTTTAAGAAAAAGATAATTTAACAGTGAAGAATGTTTGTTTCTTTTTTTATCATTTTAATTGGTCCATTCAAACATCTTGGATGCACTTATTTGGTACAGAAATGGTACATTACCGACAATCGTTTCAGAAGAGGGAAAGTGCAACGCCATCGTAAATAAATGTTTCTCGAAAATTTTCTAATTTCTGAAATAAGCGATGTTTGATGAAATTTAAAATAGTCTACAAAAGAAAGTCGTTTGATCTTCTACAAATTTTTCACTGAAAGGAAAATTCTCATTTCGCAATTCATTTCTAAACACAAAACAAAGAATTCAAATAAAATGCTATTATGTATAGCTCTTTAATTTAAAAAAAGGATTTGCAATCAGATATCAAGCACTAATCTTTAAATGTTTTGTTAAAAATTTGAAGAACACGAAAAAAATAAGGGGTAATATAATAAGCTTAAGGGTAAAGGGTACCAAGTACACCGCCTATGTCAAATTTGGGACTATATATATATATATATATATATATATATATATATATATATATATATATAGTTTTGCTAGAAAACGGTTGACTAGAAAATTTTCATACTTCACACACATAAAGATAAAACTTTTGTTATTATTTTGAAATTTTTTGAGTTGATCAAAAAAAATTTAATATTTTTTTGGTTATACGTTCATGGCTCGGCGCACGGGGCTCATGCGCACTAGGGAATTTAAATAAGAATTAAGGGCACTTCCAGAAGTCCTAGAAGAACAACGTTGATATATTTAGAAATAGCAAGGCTTCAACTATTTATTTAGTCAAAAAACGAAAATCGATAATTTGACTCATTTGATGATACTCTCTCCCCTTAAGAAGGAAATAGATAAAGTAATGTAGCAATGATTTATTAATATATGTTTTCGTCCAAGTCAACAGTTTTAGTGATGAGTTCCGTTAGTGTAGTGACCGTTAGCCAGGGAGGTGGCAGGTGGTGATCCACTCTCTCTGGATGGTGATATTCGGCGCCGTCATATACTCCGGCTTTCTCCTTTTGGTATCTCCACCAGCTGGTCACCTCACCAGCCCCGATACACTTTAAGCTCTCGAATAGTCTTCCGACATGAGTGGTGCCGTAGTGCACGTAAGTGTATGTGTATGTACGTGTATGTGTTTGTAAGGGGAGAGGATAGGTTAAGGAGAAGGGTAGATATAACCCGTGTTACGATATTCTCCGACATTCGCCTGGTATTAGCCGGAAAAATACTGAAAACTACCGATCTGAGCAGTCGGCCGCTAGATTTTTTATTCTAACAGTGGCTGAATTTAACTTAGTTAAATAAGTTACAGTTGAAAATCCGCCACCGCCACCGAACCCAGGACACAGAGCGGCAATGTGAGCTCTATATAGCCGAATGACGTGGAAGTGATTTCACCGAGGTCACGAAAACATTGCATCATCTTTTGTGTGCAATGAATTTCTGGAGTATTCATGTGAATATTTAAATATGTGTATTTATATATTTAAAACACTAAGGGTTTTCATTTAGAAAGCAATTCAATCTTTCTGATTCCTTGAATTTTATGATTTTTGCCTTAAGTGAAAGATAGTTAGCCATATATGTAGGGCGATTTGCTATTTTCACCGTTTTTATAGTACAAACACAAAATTTAAATAAAATGGTAAAATTAGTAGAATAACGTGTATCTGTCATTTGTTCATTATTTTGTTCTGCGAGTGTCCATCGATCGTAGTTTTGTCACATGGCGTAGACAAATATATTGGTATGAGTTTATAGTTATGTTTACAGAGGAAATATTTGTGCAAACATTTATATTACAACAAAAAATGGATATCTTCTTCACGGCCAGGTTTTACTATTTCAAATGCCAGCATTTGCGTCTGTATAAAGATTTTCTTAAGAATTTTCGTTTACAATTTGTCTGAAGAATCATGCTGTGCGGTACTCTTCCTGTTTCTTTACCACAAGTGTACTGAAGACAATGTTTCTGAAGCGTTGTTTCAAGAAGAGTTAAAATGCATAGAAAGCAATGTTTGGTTTAATTTAAACAAAAGTATAGAAACGAAAAGTTATTTCATTTATCCTGAAATATCAAATTCCTGAGGCAAAAGCAGTAGCCGTTGAAAGAGAAGGAAAATATTTTAAATTCTTCGATTTACAAAACAGACACTTCTTTGGATTTCTTCTCAGTTATCCTCAAAATTTGGCTGATTTACTGTAATATGTTTTAATATTACATACTAAAATTAATACGCATAAGTGGAAAACATTGTGGTCCTAGTCTCTGATTAAAAAACATGCTACTGATTAACACGTGTTGGTGCCAATTTTATTTCTTATCGACAGCGTACAAATGGTATACTAGGTTTATTGTACTTGGTTTATTATTAAATGTGTTGTGAATGATCAAATATTCATGGAAAGTCATGAGAGTAATAGCCTAGTCAAATAGTGTTTACGTGTATTGAAGTTAGTCTACAAATATCTATGCAATTCTTTTGCCGCGTTTTCTGTAGTCAATTCGATAACTAAGATTATGTTTTTCAAACTAAAATAAATGATTATCAAGAGGAGATACGAATAACAACAAAAACATTAGAATAAATAGCTTCATATAACATCAACGTGAAGTAACAAAGAACACATCTATGAAATCCACATATTTAGATTGCGAAAAATAAGAAAGTATACTAAAGCAGAAAGAAGACCTGTAACGAAAAACATCTTACAGCACCTTATAGTAAAACAAGGTTTAATTAACCAGTAAAAACATTCAGCGAGGAAGGCTACGTCTCAAAACTGAATGAAATATTTTCAACGTTTCGACGCTCCAGGAAGGATGAAGAAGAACGGATATATACTTACATGCATACAGGAGGGCGCATAAGTAGGTATACACAAGGTATACAATATTTGTATCTGTTCTAAGACCGTTTTTATATTCTTTCAGATATTCAGATAATCATGGCAATTTAAGCAATGACCAACTGAAGTAGATAAATAAACAATACGGGAAGGCAGAGAATGCTGAACAGGTTCAATGAAAATAGAAGAATTCAATACACCTTCACCAAGCAGACTATCAATCTACAGGTTGAGCAACAAATTTGGTCAAACTGCATATCTATAAGGCGCCAAAGAGTGGTCGACCAGTAAGAGTTACTACTCATGAAAATGAAATGGTAATTACTGAGTCATGTATCCAAAGTCCAATGAAATCCAATAGAAGAGCCTGAGTAACGCTGAGCACTTAAGACATCGAGCACTTGAGACATTGCACTTATTTACAATTTGTATGTCATCCCTATTGCGTCTTCACAAATCTATTTTCTAAAATAAATAAGTTTTCCTTGGTATTTCATTAACATTTCTTTATCAAACTATTTTATATACTAATAATACCTACTGTAGAGATACTTATGCAGCCCCCTATATTTTGACATAAACAAGCATAGGTAATTTTGCGTTGGCTTGAATCAAGGTCGCTTTCTGAAAACGACGGATTCCAAAGCCGGTGTCAGGACAGCGAATGGTGAGAGCCAACTAAGACGTAAAATTATATGGACAGAAAAATGCGCTGAGAATTTGAAATTTTCCTATCAAAGTTGTTTGACGTTAATTGTACTTACTTGAATGTCAAAAAATGCAGTAAAATACGATTTATTGCTCTACATTGCAACGCTAAGCTTATCAAAATACCTTAACCTTAATGAAATATCGATTAAAATCGTAGTGCTCAAAAGCTCACAACCTTCATTGTTTTAAGGAGATCGTTATCAAGAAGACGTAGATTGACACGCTTTTATGTTCGAAAATTTTAATAGCAGCAAAATTACACAGGATGATTCAAAATTGTTAAAGTAACCACGGCCAGGGGCTTCTGTTATTTATGATAATGGCGTTGTTGTGAAAAATTGTAAATCATCGATTATTTGAAATCATCGAAGAGTTTATTCTGCTTATCCGAAGAGTCAAAAGGATACACTGCCATACTAAAATTTGCTGAATGATAATGTATGCAAGAAGTACAAAGTGTGTCACTTACTCGCGATGATGCAGACGGAATTTATTAGGTTTGCCAGTAAGTTTCTCAATCTAGTGGCGGAACACTATAATTTACGTCCGTTCCAATTAAACAATTAATTTCGTTACATTTTGTTCATTGATTTATTGAGTGATTTTGAATGCGTCAACTGCTAAGGTCCCACGGCTAAAAGTCCCACAAGTGTAGTGGATGCGTTTATTGCGAAAGGCGGCAGTGATCTTCCCCCACTAGTTGGCGAGATCCGGTGTCGATTTACCCGTCGGCTTGCGGGTTTTCCCCAACCAGGTATCTCTCACCAGCGCGGCACCGCCCCAGCCGGGACAAGCTCTAAGCTCCCGAATAGTGTATGGTAGTGTAGTGCATGTAAGAGTGTGTGTGTGTGTGTGTTTAATTAAGGGATGAGGAAAGGTCAAGGAAGACGAAGGATAGATCGCGCGCGGTCTGTGTTCCGTTTCTTAGGGTACTGCTCCGGCATTCGCCTGGTGTGGATCGGAGAAACCACGGAAAAGTACCAGTGTTGCCAGTTTAGCGGATTGGCCGCTAGATCTAGCGGAATTTCAACCGTTTTAGCGGCGAGAAATAATGATTTAGCGGCTAGCGGAAAATCTAGCGGAATGAAAGCAAATTGGCGGAATTTCTAGCGACAAGGTTGAAACATGTTTCCATTTATAAACTTTTGTTTCGATGACCAAAAACTAATGGGGACATATAAAGTATTCCGTCCCTTATTATCCAAAGTAAACAAATACCGCTGGAACCATAAATCTGATATCTGAGTCATATTACCTTAACCCTCAACTAGGCGCGTGGTGCCTTTCTGCCTAGCGGCCGAAGATTATCCACCAAATATCCAATCAAACGTGGAAAAAATATTATCCGCGTTCTCTTTAAATATGCAATATCTCTTTGTACAGTTTTTGAAATGCTAAGCGTAATAGTTTGTGAATAAATAAATAAATATTCAGCCCGCAAATTCAAGTCTCTATAAGAACAATATTTTAATAATATTGCAGTAATATACTTTAATATTTTTTCTACATACGCGTTAATATTATATCATATTAAATTATGAAACTAATATTTAAAAAGTATTATTTTAGTAGACATAAGAATATCGTGAAAAGTAAGCTAAGAAAACGTATGGAAACCGAAATGGTGAATGCTGTTTTAAACATTCGATTTAGTTTAAAACGGCATGGAAAATGTTGTAATAATTTTCGATTTCCAGATGAAGTTCTTAGGCTTATAGGTTCAAATGCGAAATATAATAAGCAAATAAATGAGGACAATAATGAAGTCCAAATAATAGACGAGCTTGTTTCAGAACTTAATAGTAGTGAATAGTAATGTAAAATTATAGTAATAATAAATCAATATTATTATTCAATTATTACTGCGATTCGTCTGTGTAAACTATTATATAGTTAGATTTAAGTTATAAATTATAAATATAATTACACAAACATGTGCAATATTTAATCATTGCTTATATTTGTATATTTTATATATATTTAAAATAAGTTGTAAATTTCGAATTTGAATTTTTATTATCATGTAATAAAATAAAAAAATTATAAATTATTTATTCTACACGCGTAATTAATATTATTTCTTACATGGCATATTTATCACCCTAGTTCTGATTCATAAATTTCAAATATTTTCATTTTTAATACTTTTGTATCACATATTCATTTAATATTTATAAATTATTTATATAAACAATTACTCGATATTATAAATATTATTTATTAAAAACAACTGTTATTATATGTAAAATTAAATATCTTGATTTAGCGGAAAGGTTAGCGGCAAGAAGTCTTAAATTTAGCGGAATCTAGCGGAATTACGCGTGCCATCTAGCGGCCGAATGTCCATCGAACTTGGCAACACTGAAAACTACCGACCAGCGTAGCCGGCCGCTAGAATTCTCCTTGAGACAGCGGCTAAATAAGACCTAACTATCTAGCTGGGTACCTATGAACCTAGAAAACTACATCAGGACTCGAACCCTAGAACCTCCTTGTCAGAGACTGCCCAGTGAGATCAATTGAGCATTAAGCCGCCAGTGCCGTTGCATACGAGTATTAGTTTGTAATTATTTTAACATCATAATAACAAAACAATTATTCTAAATAATTATGTCTATCGTATATAAATATTTATTAATGTGAACGCTTGATTTTCTAATACCGCAGCACAGCTGCATTGCATTTTACAATATAACGCTATACGACACTTCACTTCTATTTCGCAAACTATTTTTTACATCATTTCATAAAACAATACCTTCGATACAAGCAGATGAGTAATTATTAGATTATGAATTATTAAGTAGGTTGTGACAATGATTATGAAAGTAAATAATAATGTCAACAAATATAAGTCCAACCTATGGATTAATAAGTTTAATCTAATGAAAACATAAATATATAATAATAATAAATAATAATAATAATAATAATAATAATAATAATAATAATAATATCAACTTAATAATCCCAACCTATGATTTAAAAACATACTAATATTATTAATTTATTATAATACAGGTATATTGATAAATACTATTTAATAAATTTATTTTTAATCATTTGAACAATGAGAGTATTGGGTTTAAAGGCTGCCGAGGCAAGTTATTCTAGTCCGTATTGTTTTATTTGCAAAGGAAGATGTTCCAACGTCAGCTCATTGTGATTTCAACTGAATTTTGTCATTCTCTCTACTGATGTACAGGGTTCTATCACAGAAGACGGACGGACGGACGGACGGACAGATGGACGGACGGACGAACAGATGGACGGAGAGACGTTTTGCGGTCATTCAATTTTTCGGTACCAAGAAGCCACAAAAAGGTAGATTCTGGCTACATCGCGTGTTAGAGGATTTCCCCCTTCTCTAATTTAGGAACTAGATTTATCCACTTTTTCGTTAACCAGGCCGAGTAATGTGAGTTTTTCTGCCGAAAATTCGCCGTTTTTTCACGCAGCCTTACATACGTTTCTCTCTCCTCCGTAGCGAGGAAGTAAAAATGCCTCAGGAGAACTCGGGAGCAGGGGAACCGCAGGGGACGGTAGACTTTCCGCAGAGCATCCGCGCCGGGCGAATTGCCTGACCTGACGTCACCTCGCGGCGCTGGCGTCGCGGTCGCGCGGCCAAGGCAGGCTCTGCAGGCGCGTCTCTGCCGCAGGGCGCCCCGCCCCTCTCCTCCCCTCCCCTCCCCTCCCCCCGCCCTCGCCGTCGCCACCGCCCGACGCCCGCGGGACGGCCTTCCCTAACCCTGACATCGGGCGGATATCCGGCGACGAAAAGAAAGAATACGCAAATCCGAAACGTCAGAGAAATTCTCCAGTGTTGAGCCTACGTAATGGCTGAAGTACCAATGTTACAGGAAAAGGTAGATGTTATAAGAACGAGTATTTTTCAGAATTTCTAACCCCTCGAACTATAGAGGTGATTCGAGATTCGGAAATACTTGACTTATTATATTTCGGCACATATCGCTTTTAATCACATTTATGTTCAAGAAATATAAAAAATCTGCTGTTATTCAATTGCCATGAAATATATCTCGTTTTTCTATTATTGTGTCAGAGTTGTTATATCGTAGCATAGTATTCCTGGCCTAATATTGTAAAATATATTACAACTTATTTTGTTTTTATGAATGATTCAACATTTTCTGTGTATTATACTACACCTACAGAAATAAAATTTGGCTAGGAAAGAAATAGAATTCTGAAAAAATATTGATCATTACTCCTTACTCTCAGTTCTACTTATTCAACACGATGCATTCTATTCATCACTGTCACAACCAATAAAACTTGAGTTTGTTTAGTTATGAATAATCTTTGTTGCTATTCGTATTCAATTCAATGTGTAGTACCGGTTGCAAGAGCGTGTGCAGGCGGCAAAATCTTGAATATTCTCGCGAATCCAGTGAAGGTATACGCACCGGTTTACGGGCTAACCGCTCTGTGACCGGATTGGCTGCTTGACGCGCACGTGACACGATCGTCTCGGTAAAAAGACGTTTCAACACTTTCACAGGTGATCGTGAAATGCGAGTCCACTTGAATCATACTTGAGTTATGATTCCGTTCAATACGTGACGTGCAAAATTATACGCATTTTTGACATTTAAATAATTGAGGCATTTGTTCAGAGAGGAAGCTATCTCACAAAAATATAGAGTATCAATTTATGAACACATTCGTATACAAACATATTGAATATATAAAAAAAATCGATATTTTGAAATTTGTGGATTAGCCCCCTCTCTCACTGGATGGCTCAATTGTGAAATTCAGTATACGAGTGTACCGTGTAATCCTCTCTCCGTTTTCGAAGCGCAGTGTTGTGGCCTCGCTGAAACTGAAGGTGCGCGAGGTGAAGATTGTATCCGAGGCTGGAGGGGGAGGGTGCGTGGGGGCGCGCCGCGCGGCCAGGAAAGCGTAGCGTATTGGGGCGTGGCGGGGCGTGGCGGGGCGCGGCGAAGCAGGCGGAGAGGGGAGGGCGAGCGTGACGCTCTGAGCGTGAACGCGCGAGGCGGAGCGTGGCGCAGCGGGACGCGAGCGGAGAAGGGCAGAGGGGGGAGGGGAGGGGAGGGGAGGTGTGCCCGCAGTGAGGGCGACGCGACGGGAAGTGGCAGCGAAGCGATGAAGTGACAGGGCGGGGCGGCAGGGAGGGGCGTTTCCGGGCAGGGTGGACTGCGCGCGGTGCGCTGGTGCGGGATGACGCGAGACGGAACATTGCGTGTCGTTACATCATTTTCAGACAAGGAGGGAAGGGAATGGCGTGTGAGAGATTCTCATGAGGTGGTGAGTTTTAGGCTGGCGTGGGGATGCAGGGCTGGGTGGAACGGAATAGGAAAGAGCAGCGGCGGAACAGAAGGCGGTGAGACGAAAGTAGGGGGGGGGTGTAACGGAGTACGTTTCGGGTTGGTCGCGACGAAAGTGAGGGCGTGCCTGGCGTGTAGGGTTGCAGTGAAGTAGATCACGGCGGGGCTGCGTGGCGCGGAGGAGGCGAGCGGGGCGGGGCGGGATGGCGTGGGGCGTGGCTGTGCGCGGCGAGGCGGTGCGGTAGGTCGCGGCTTTGATGACCGCCACGTCTTTCCCGGAAGCCCACGCACGCGGCGCTTCCGCCCGCCGCCGCCGCCGCCGCCTGCGCAGCCCCTGTTTAGTCGTCCTCCCGCCAGCGCCGCCTCGCGCCCGCCCGCCGGCGCCGACCTACTTCCCGCGACCGGTTATCGAACCCGGCAAGCAAACATGAAAGAACGCAGCGGCGCGTCCTCCAGGAGCATGCCTACCTCATGGACGATGAACACAAGCAACGAACATCCTGTTGCTTTTCGTTTAACATTTCTAACGCAACTACACCTTCATGTAACGAAACTAGCAATCCGTTTGCAAAAGGCGATACCCAACTTCAGGAATGCAAATTATAATGAACTCTGAAATAAAGAACTCAATATAAAATGGCCTTTTTCCAAAACATTTCAAAATGTTTTACGTAGCTATATTTTTCAGGAAAAGAATTAAATACAAGAAATAATGTTGAATAATGTTGAAATTGCATCTAATAAACACAAGATCAATATTTTGCAATTGCCGCGTGTGCAGTAACAGCATCTCTTGAACGCGACCAAGAGGTTTAATTCGCCACCGCGTGTCGGGGTCCAACGATCGGCGGCGGGGGCGGCGGGGGCGGCGGGGGCGGCCGCAGCGTCGGTCCGCGCCACGCCCGTCGCCCGCCGCGCCGCGCCACGCCCCACGCCACGCCCCGCGCCGCGCCGCCGCGGCTCCGCAGTGCTTCTGTAGGCCTGGCGGCCGGGCGGGAGTCGTCCTTCTCGTCCCGCGCCTCCCTGCCCATCCCCACCCGCTCCAACACGGCCAGCTCCGCCACCCCGCCGCGTTGCAACCCCGCGCCCTGTTCGGCTCCGCCCCGCCACGCGCCGACCACCCCGCCCCATATCGTTCCAGCTAGAAGCCCGTACTCCTTCCGCCCCGCTTCACCATGCCGTCGCGCCCGGACCTGCACCACCCGATCCCTAGAGTGGTGCCCCGGATCTCTCCGATCCGTTCCGCCCCAACTCATATCTCACCTCTTCATACCGCCCCGCCACTTACCTTCCCAACCTCCCTGTCCCTCACCGCTTCGTCCCTACTTCCCCAACCTACCCCGCGCCGTTCCAGACCGCCCCGCTTTGCCCCGCTTCGCCCTGCCACCACCCGCTTCGCGCCGCTTCGTCCCGCTTCGCCCCGCTTCGCCCCGCTTCGCCCCGCTTCGCCCCGCTTCGCCCCGCTTCGCACCGCTTCGCCCCGCTTCGCCCCGCTTCGCCCCGCTTCGCCCCGCTTCGCCCCGCTTCGCCCCGCTTCGCCCCGCTTCGCCCCGCTTCGCCCCGCTTCGCCCCGCCACCGTCCGCTTCGCCCCGCCGTGAGCCGCTCCTCTCCGCCACACCGCATCCCGCTTTTCCTTGCGCGTCGCGCCGCCCCGCCCGCCGCCGCCCCCACCACGGCCCCTGCGGGCGGCTGAGCCCAAGGCCGTCGCGGTGCAGTGCCGGGCGGGGCGGGGCGGGGCGCGCAGAGCGAGAGAGGCCGGGGGCGCGGCGCGGCGCGGCGCGGCGGGGCGGGGCCGGGCGGAGCGGGGAGGAGTGAGGCGCGGCGCGGCGCGGCGCGGTGCGCCGATGCGAGGAGGCCGTGGAGGGAAAGAGGGGGAGGAAGGGAGAGACGCGGCGGGGGTCGCCGGGTCGATGACCGAGTTCTACCGCCGCGCAGTCTTCTGCCAGCCGTCTCCGCAGCCCTACCCTCGCGCCCCGCCCTCCCCGCCCTGCCCCGCCCCGCGGCGCGTCGTGCCGCCACGCCACGCCCCGTGCCTGGCCTACGGCATCCACGACGCGCTGGTCCTGTGTCACCTGCACAATGAAACTACGCTGAAATATGCTGGATAGATTTTAACGCGCTCAAAATTTGAAGAGGTACTTTTTAGCCACAATGGTTTAGTGCTGAATATACCTGTTTTTGATGGTCTGCGAGGCACACGTAAATGTATATAGAGCCAAGAAAGTTATATGTTATCCGGCCAGCTAATGAGGAAACTTTATTACCGAATTGAAGGAGGATTACTCTGAGAACATCGTGAAACATTTAACTCAGAAAAAGTCTCGCTGTTGATGGACTCCCGGAGATCATTTCACTATGTAATTATTTAAATTTATTTAAACGTTAAATATTACCAAATGATTCATATTCACAAATTGAATAAAATATTAAATAGAGTTTGATTAAAGTTTAGGTACCGTTGACTTTGGATATTTACTTTCTCAAAAATTTAAATTCCAAAAGTTACAGAAGATGATTTCGGGAATAAAGAAAACTCTGTTGCTGTTTGGATTTGTTTTTACTCCTTATGTATATTATTTTTCCATTCTATTCATGCTTTTTTTCAGTCGAAAACACAATTATTGATTCCATTCAAAAAATATATTATCACAATGTTCATGGTCTATCAAATGGTAAAAACGTTGATCAAACAGGTGTGAATTTAACAGTAACTATTCCAATTTGTAATAAACGAGCACAAAAGTGCTCGATAATTTATATTGTAATTTCCATATTCCAGGTTAAGGTCTATGATGCAAACATGTGAAAAGCTTCTGCAATGTGTGGCCATGACATATAGCATGTATCCTGACTTGCTAAATAGTGTCACAATATTGGACTTTTTCTTTACTGGTTATATCGTAGAGAAAATGTTAATGAAACCATCACTGTGGGATAAAAATATGTTTTCAAAAATAATATTTTTTGAAGTTGAAATAGCAATTATTTGAAAAATAAATATTTATTTATGGCTATGTGCTAACCACACGTACCCCTTAACCCATGGCCGCAAGGACGCGATGCTGCTGGTAGGCTTTAGCTCCTAAAGAGCAGATGTGCTAAAGTACAAACATACAGTTTATTTGCTTTCTTGTACACTTAGAATAGAGCAAAGTAATGTCGAGATTTTGACACAAATACAGTTTTGGAGGATTTCTGATTCCAAAAATGTCGACTTTTCGTACTTTTAAATGTAGTAAATTACTTTCAGTGTGCGCAGTGTAGTAATAATCCACATTTTATGCATTCTTGATTGACCCAAAACGTGTTCCACAATCCGTCCGTCAAACTGTCTGTCCGTCCATCTGCCTGTGAACAATGTTGGCGTTCAACAGTTGGCACGATTTCCCCCAAAACTGATATACTGCAACCAAGGTGGCTGATGTAGCGATCCTTCGATTTTTAACAGAAATTTTTACTTGAGGGTTGAGCTATACACGCATTTTTAAAATTTCCTTAAAATTGGCTCCATTTTTTTTGTTCGGACATATGCTTGTGAAAATGGCGCAGGTCCGATTTGAAACTTCCGAATGTTTGAAAACTGCAAAATATATCAATAACAATTTTGACCCTTCCAGCAAATAGGTAATTGCAGTACGAGGAAATAATTTTATCTTAATGAAAGCTACTCCTAATCATACCTTTTTATTTGCATTATACCTTTATGTAATGAAATGTACAACTTTTAGAAAATGTGAGTGATTTATTGAGTGAAATGCAGGCAATTTAAAAAAAAAATTAAGAAAGGTATTCTCAAAAATGGTT
Source organism: Gryllus longicercus (assembly GCA_038098605.1). NCBI lineage: Eukaryota > Metazoa > Arthropoda > Insecta > Orthoptera > Gryllidae > Gryllus > Gryllus longicercus. The sequence goes on from JAZDUA010000217.1 coordinate 1,478,200, forward strand.
TAAATTTTTTGTATACTTTTTCTGCTCAGTGTTAACTCATATTTATAGTATGGCATACGTTCTATTTTCATAAACATACATATCATTTTGAACACTGTAAATGTTCAATTTTTAGTACGTACACTTTCCATTATCAAGCACAGATTTTGTAAATAGCTTCAAAAAGGTACCCATCAAACATATGTTGCTAAACTTCTTTTTCAACATATCATTGGTTACTGCTTGGTAAGAGTGCAGCCTCACTTTGGGTTTATGATCTAAGCTTAATAAATTAACTTCTAAAATAATAATGTTGGGAGTCTCATTGTATACTTCTTCTGTCTTGTGATAATTGGAAATAAAGGATGTACTCTAAAACAAACGTAGTAATGAATGACAGTAAAATCGACTTCAATGAACAAATGAAACTACAGCAAACAAAACTTTACACTACAATAAAGCATGTTACAATGAATTTGCTATTACAGAAAATGAAACATGTACAGAAAGTTTAGAAATGCCTTTAAGGTTTTTTAATCACATTTGTTAACCAAATTATGATAATTTTCTAATTAATACATTTCAAAACACCTCTTATAAGAAATCCGAACTCACAAAATTTCTCATATTCTGAACTTCGGAAAATTAAGATAAAATGACTAAATTGATGAATTTGATAAAATAAAGATAAACTGCTAGCAAATGTGCAGGTATGAATGTGCAGGTATATTATCTGAATTTACAATAATTATTAAATAATAATAATAACACAAGACAATTTTTTGTAATATTAATTTCCTTAAAGTACATTTTTGTCTAAAACAAATTTTTACAATTTTTAATTGAAGAGCTTTTGGCATTGGCTGATGGCAATTATTCATTTCTCCCTTTCAACAACTCAGGTCTTCCTGTCCATTTCTAGATCGAGACCCCCCCCCCAATGCAATTAGCCTCTCTTGCAATACGATATTCGCCCGCACTTGATCATTTCCAGCTGACTGTAGGTTAACAGTTCTCTCTTCACATTTTTCTTTATTAAATATTTAATTTAAACATTTGTCTCTTTTGGATACAGTTTTCTCGTGAAATGCCGTTCTTTAACATCGGCTAGTGCTTATCATTGAACTTCTTTACACCTTCAACAAGAAATCGGCATTAGAGGAAGAAACAAGCAAATCGATTCAATGGAGAGTATAGTGTTAGTTCGTTTAATAGTATGCATATGACGTGTTGCTTGGTTCAACTTACAGATATTGTCTCTCGGATTTACGTAGAAGATAAACGTTCTCGTCGTTAACTTTTCGTCGTACATCGGTGAGAACATTCAAATCGATAAACGTCCGGTTTTCTTCTTCTAATAACCGTTATTGACTCCAAGTATGCGTATTTTTCTTTAATTACTTACAAACACGTGCTGGGACAAAGAATTGTATCGACAGGCCGCAATTATTTCGCGAACCACGTGAATGGTATGATGATTATACTCTCTCTTTTACCCTAAATGTCATTAAGTCAATAAGATGGTATATCAAATCAAAAATATAATACTAAAAATTAGAGAAATAATTCAACAACAAAAATAATCCTACCTAATATCCTAGATAATCCTACATAGTTCATGATTGTTCCTGCAATCACGTAATATTTGATTTCACAACAGAATTTATTCTCTAAAATTGATGAAATATTATTAAAAATACAATATATGTTGCTCTATTTCCGTTTTTCACGAGTCGTTTATCTTTATTTTTAGAATGTAAGTATGACGAGCAGAAATATTTTCCTTCAATATATTCCTGAGGCTACTGTTCACCACGCCTTTCCTTTCTTTCTACAAATAACTAGGCAGGTGCGGCGATGTCTTCGCAAGCCTATCGGCACCTCGACCCTTCGATCGGTTCGGCGAAACGACTGCCTGCTATGCGACGCGAGCTCTCCATGGTTGGTTGGTAGTGATGCCGGGCGCGTCAACTACTGAGGTTATTATTCCTTTAAGTGTAGTGTATGTTTTTATCTCGGGTGGTGGCTGTGATCTTGCTGGATGGCGAGTCGACCTACCGTCAAGTAGCGGGGTTTTCCCCAACCAGGTATCTCCCACCAGCGAAGCACCGCCCCTACCGGGACAAGCTCTAAGTTCCCGGCCGGTCTCCCGGCAAGTGCGACGGTGTAGTGCATGTTAGTGTGTGTGTAAGGGGTGAGGATAAGACAAGGAAGAGGAAAGTAAGACGCGCGGACAGCAGCGTATTTGTTAGGCATTCGCCTGGTATTAATCGGAGAAACCGTGGGAAACTACCAATCGAGGCATCCGGCCGCTAGAGTTCTCGTCCAGACATCTGACAAGCTAGTGTCGAAAACCCTGCCCCCATCGGGACTCGAACCCTGTGACTTCCCGGTCAGAGGCACTGCAGTGACATCGGTTGATACTGACTCCTTGACTTCCCTATGTCGGGCTCTTTCGAAATTGGGTCTCCTAAAAAGGATACTTCACCGTAGGAGAGATGAGCGGTCATACTGTATAGTTTAAATCGTTAAATAACGTAAGGTAAATAGCACAGCATTGCAACTATTTCATTATTGGCATATTTTGCCTTTGGAAAAATAATACAAAGTATGTTTTTTCACATTTGATATTTTGTTACATTGTAAGTTTTGTTTAATAATGTCCAACTATTTCATACAATTTTCTAAATCTCATTGTCTTCAAAATGGAGCCAAGAAACCTTTTCCCTTCTTGCCGCATAACCAATAAAAAAGAAAAAAATAATCTTGAAAAACAAAACATTAAATACTCTTAAATTCGTAAAATCTGTGAACTCTTTAAAAACAAATCTCGATGATACATCTTTGTGATTTTAATCGTTTATTTACTTTTGAACATTAATAGAATTTACTTTACTAGATTTCATTCACTTTTAATTTCTAGATATTTGCAGAATTAATGTCTTTAAATTCATTTTATTTATCGACTTTCTAAGATGTTTGACGTGCGATACCTAAAGTAGTGAGGCCAATTCACAGCTTCCACGTAGGTCGTTTAGGGTCCGTTTAGAGCCTCAGTACTGACAAGATGGTTTTTGATGATTCCAGTGGAACTGGTATCGATGAAGCGCAAAGGAAAATTGTTGTGGGCATGTGCTAACATTTTGGACATTGGCGTCCAAATTTGGGACACTGCAAAGTCAAATATTTTCATTTCACAGAGATTTCAATAAAAAAACAATTAGGATGATTGCTGCAGCATCATGATATATCTCAAACACAATGCTTCACAGAGACTTAAAAGTACCGACAGCCTTTGAAAGATTTATGTACACGTAGTCTTTGAAAGAACCAAGACAAGCAACTCAAGCTATCTTCAACGCCTAGTAAACCACCCAAACCCTTTAGCCATTAACCTATTAGTTATGGTGCAGAAATGAGCCGATTACAGACTTCAACCCTTACAACCCCATTATAGGTTTCCAAGTTAGTCATAATATATAGTGTCACGTATATTCCTCAACTTTGACTCCTAACCAAAAGTAATAAAATGGATTTTCGTTCATACAATGATTTATTCATTTGAAGGAAATAATTGGTATATGTTCTGCAACACCGCTTTCCTAAATGAGAAGCTAAGCTACTCTTGGGAGAGCCTTACAGGCCACCGTAAATGCTCAACATGGCGGCGCTGGCGGCTGTCTGTCGGTACAGCCAACTTCTGAAACGAAGGGTTTGAACACGACCCGCGATATACAAGGGGACAGATATTCGGAATTTAACGAACGAATGCTGTTATCATATTTGTTGACATGGCAGTTAAATATTTCTGATTTCTAGCTTGCACTCTTACCATATGTACATTAAAATAAATGTGCGAATTTGTGGGCAATTCTACTAAAGTTTTTAGCGCTATTTTTGTTCATACAACAATGATTTATTCTTTTGAAGGAAACAATTGGTATACGTTCTGCAACACCGCTTTCCTAAATGAGAAGCTAAGCTACTCTTGGAGAGCCTTACAGGCTACCGTAAATGCCCAACATGGCGGCGCTGGCGGCTGTCTGTCGGTACAGCCAACTTCTGAAATGCAGGGTTTCAACACGACCCGCGATATACAAGGGGACGGATATTCGGAATTTAACGAACGAATGCTGTTATCATATTTGTTGACATGGCAGTTAAATATTTCTGATTTCTATCTTGCACTCTTACCATATGTACATTAAAATAAATGTGCGAATTTGTGGGCAATGCTCCTAAAGTTTTCAGCGCTTGGTCTCCCTCCTGTTAGATTAGCCACAAGTATCTACGTTTAAGCATATTACAATGCGTGTATAATAATTTTACGAGTATATTTTTAGTGATTTGAGATTTCCTTTAATATACAATTAACATGTTTGTAATTCATCTTCGCGCTACTCAGAGAGCAATGTGTAATAACCTTATTTGGTGGAAATATTCAGGGGTTTAACATGTTAGTTATGTCTCTTACGGCAACAGCACAATAAGTGAGAACCTCGGGTAGCTTTCAGTAGAGAAAACAAAACAATTGTTGCATTATTGTTATAGTATTTGAATTTTATAGTTCAAAATTACATTAGAAAATGCTCTGCCTAAATAAATGTCATTCAGCGAGGATACGCAACCTCTTCATCAATTCTGTGGTCTGTATTAGAATAATTCCGCTTCTTCTCTACAGAATTGGAATCAGATCAATCTCAAAAATCTTAATTCTTATCACTATGTTTCTTTGATTTGTAATGTCTTTTTCATTGATAACATTTAAGAACGACCCAGCACATCTCTCAGAAAGATAGAACCACTGAAGTGGGTGCATGCAAAGTATATACTAGTCACAGCGTAGTAAAGTGGGGTGGTTATTGTCAGTTTTGAACTTACCATGAAAACTATTATTGAAACGATTACTCAGCAATGAACACAACGGGAATGAGGATACAAGGAATCTTGGCTCACAGTAAGATTGCCTCTCTCAATAATTTGAAAATTAATTGGATTTCACACATACTTAGCACGAACTCCCCGGTTTAGAACATTAAGGGTCTACTTTCAGAACGCATACCCTTGGTGACTCTGGTTGAGTTCACTTAGACCATCATCTGTCTAATGTGAAGCCCTGCATCGAGGCAACGCTGAGGCTTGTTCGCCAAGCACTTCTCATGCTTCTCACCGGCATCTTATCGTGTGGATTGGATACCAGGAGGGGGAACGCTTCCACGGATGCAGCGGCAACGCATAGCGACACGCAGCGCACGAGTAACAACCACAGTATTTAATTTTCGTGTTATTTGTAAATGTTGTGTAATATTTTGAAACTAGCTGAACTCTCAATAGCTATCCGAGCCCGCAAAAGTATTTGGCAGGTACGTTCGTAGTGTACTAATCTACCTAGTTACTTTGGATTTGTGCTAACATCTCCGAAGCCAAATTCATAGGTTAAAAGGGTTTGCTTTTATACACATCAAAAAATATTTCAACGAAAATGAGACCTGCAAAATTTTTAAAAGCGTTCTTGGCTACATTGGAGCGAAAATAGAGAAAAAAGTCCAGCAACTTTGAGAAAACTTCGAAAATATCGTTGGTGATTCATGTTAAGTATACCCATGTATTAAAATATCCAATTTAAATTCAAGGGGTTGCAACATAAGTATGATCATATGAATTCGTGAAAAGTGCGTTTGATGAAAATCTTTCGAACGGCTTAAGTGATAGCGTTGTTCACGGACGAACAATCAGTCGTTTCCCCGAAATAAATACGTTATCAAATACCCACACAATGAATTTTGTGACTACTTTGCAAATTCCAGAAAGCAATTTATTACATTTAGAATCAAGAATAACCCTTTTGGTTTGGTACCAAAAAGCCACAGAACGAGTTTTGCTGACGAAGCTGCTCTCTACTGCATCATTACATAACTCTCCGTATACTATGTAGTATTTGTAGTAGTAGTAGTAATAGTAGTAGTAATAGTATTAGTAATAGTATTAGTAATAGTATTAGTAATAGTAGTAGTAGTAATATTAGTAGTAGTAATAGTAGTAGTAGTAATAGTAGTAGTAGTAATAGTAGTAGTAGTAGTAGTAACAGTAGTAGTAGTAGTAACAGTAGTAGTATTAGTAGTAGTAGTAGTAGTAGTAATAGTGTTAGTAGTAGTAATAGTAGTAGTAGTAGTAATAGTAGTAGTAGTAAACGAGACACTAAAAGGAAGAGAGGCATGTTCATTGACAACTAGGAGAGAGTTTCTTGAGGACTCGAAGTAATCATTTACGCTCCTCGATGTACAACAATCTACCATTTGAAAGACGCAAAAGGCACAGTGCACGTGCATGCTGCATCTGATTATCAAATAGTGCTCAAAGATGCATGAAGTAGATTTACGGCGAAAATTTTAGAATGTTGTTAATTAAGCAACATATTAACCAGCCGCTGCCCAGGCAGCAATACACGTGACGATACGCGAGTTTCATAACACATCTACACATACTCGAACACACCATAACCATCAGCCATGACTCAAAAACGGGACGTCCTAGGCCCTTAAAATCCTATTATTTCCCCAGAGGGCATGAAATTAGAAAATGAGACCTATTGGAACCATCTTTTCCATTTTTGGAGGTAAAACTCCTATGTGGCTTACTCCGGGGAATAGTATATCAGAAACTTACAGAACCACTAAATGTATATAAAATTATATTGACTACTTGAAATTTTCAATGCAATTTCATTTTACGGCTCTCAGTCGTTTTGTTTGGAAATAAACACTTAGCGGTATACCCAAGCACAGCGGTGTTCCCTAGAAGTATAGCCAAGCACAGTACCGGACATACTCATAGATGAGATAATGTTTAGTTCAAGAGCTAGATGTTTCAATTTAGGTTGATTTTGAAGTTGTTTTCTGTTTTAAAACAATGCTTTACATAGTTTTTATGGGTCGAACTAACACTCATTACTTATCGTAGTCGAAAAAACTGCCTCATGTCTCTTTGATGTCCCTTTATACGGCAGGTGATCAAAGTACTAGTTTATTTTATTTTTTGTAAAAAACAGTTAAAAAATGTGTGTGAACTGATACGGGGAGAAGTGTATTCTGTGTACGTTTTCATAATTTCGTGACCCCTACCCTAAGCCATATGCTAGTTAAATTTTGAATACAGAAAAAGTTTGCGTTTTTTGCAAGGATTGATACAAAATATTCCTTCCCACGTAATAAAATCTATTTTCAAGGATAAATCAGATATAGATTTGGGCTCATATCCCTTATTATGTCCTTCGAGAAAGAATAGCCTGCCGCGATAACATGGAGAACGTTAATTTGAAAAACTATATATTCTAGTAAATTCTAAAAGGCGTGCACGGATAATGAAGCTACATTTATTCAGTGTCGCGATTCATTGCGGTCGTGATAGTAGTTGTTATCATGGCGTGCTAGTGTCATGAGAGGTGAGTGAATGGGATGATTGTCAAATTTATTATCATTATTATTATTAAATGAGTATGTGCTGTGTAGTGCGGTGAAGTGCTGTGAAGTGCTGGTCAGTGTAATCAAAGCAAAAAAAGTGTAGTGTAGTGAAGTGAAGTGAAGTGCGGTGAACGTGATCAATGCACTTTTCAATGCTGCTTTTCGTCTTGTACTGTATTGTGCGGTATTATTATTATTATTATTATTATTATTATTATTATTATTATTATTATTATTATTATTATTATTATTATTATCATTCTTAGTATTATTATTAATGTAAGTGTTGTAATTTTTGCAATTATTGTCATTAACTGCCACCGGGTTATACCCAATTGCAGTTCTAATAAATGTATGTATGTATGTATGTAAATGAGGTTCTTGTCTTGGTCCCGAGTACGTGGGGTGGAACTGAACCTGATTTGTTCTTAGATTCTGCGTCAAGCCCCTGCGTCATCGATTTTGTTAAATATAGATATTTAATAACATAAAATTTTGTTAACAATTTAATAAAGTTTCTGGTACTTGGAATATTAAATTTCACTTTTTTTAATCACCAGAATCATTTCTAGCGTCCCACGGGAAGCTCACTGGTCAGCAAGCTCGGTCTCCTTGTCACGATCCTGGGTTCGACTCCGGCTGGCTTCAAGAATGACTGACTTTTGAGCTACTGGAATATATTTCTGAGGAAGGATACCTAATTTTTCCTAATTATACTTAAGATTTTAATTAACAAGGTCTGTATCTGTTATTAAAATTGACATAATCTCAACAGACTAAGTTTATATTCTTTTTATTCTATTGGCAAGGGAATGTATTTTGAGACTTTTTTATGTTTCTGAGTTATTGAAGTTGTGATCTGCAAGGTACGTAACATTAATGAGGGATGCTTTCTTTTCCTGTACGTTATATAGTAAAATGTCTGGTTTATTTGCCGGAATTGTTTTATCAATATGTATTGTAAAGTCATAATACATTTCGAACTGGATACTTTCTATGACGGGTTTGGCTTTGTATTCTTAATTAGGGATATAGAATATTTGCCGATGTAGATACTCTGTGATGGTGAGGTTTGTGACCCAGTGATGAGATGATATATTGTCTCTGATGGATGGCATACTCTAAAACAGTCGTCATTTACATCTAGTTTTCAATAAATATTTTGTAGGTATTAGCGGAAATAACTTGGTCCTGAATTGGTTGAATGAAACCCTCATTTTTTCCATTTAGAGTCCCATTTCTGAGCCACTGCACTGAAGTGTCGTAGTCGGCACTTTCAAGAGCGGGGGGGGGGGGAAATTTTCCATGGAGAGGTTTGGACTTCCGTACCTGTAATATTACCTTGACTGACGTCATATCAGGGTAGTCTGCATAGTTGCTGAAATTTAAGGGAGTATAGCATTTGTAACATAATACTACTGCTTTATGCAGAGGCGACAGTTCAGATTGCGTAATGAAGTACTTTTTCAGACTTGTCATTTGGCGGTTGCTTTCAGATCTAGTACACCTCGACCACCTGTTTTCCTGGGAATGTAGAGGTGTCCATTTGCTGATTTAGGGTAATGAATTCTGAACTTAGTGGGCATTGTGCGTTGTTTAGGTTATCAAGATCTGTTTGTGACCAATTGCTATTCCAAATGAATGGGTCAGCACAGGATGCTCCAGAAATTTATAGCTTTTACCATATTCTTGAAAAATCAGCTCCGTTTCTAGACTTTTCCGAAGGAAAAGACTAAACATATTTTCTAGCTGCTGCTTGCTGTCTCTGTGATTAATCATAATAGTTTGGTTGAAACCTAAATACTTGTAACTTTCATGTGACTGTAATAGATCTATTGGGCTAAAATCTGCTAAATAGTTAAGTGTGGTTGAGGATTCGACTTTTTTCCTTTATTATACGGTGTGGCACATTTGTCTGTTCCAAGTATCATATGTATGTCTTTACTGATTTGTGATATGATCTCCATCAGTTTAATACATTAGTCTTTTGCAAATTTATTATTATTATTATTATTATTATTATTATTATTATTATTATTTCTATGTTTGAAACCCAAGAAACAATTGTAGCATGTATATCTACAGGAATTTCTTTATTTGTAAGCAATGTCAGTGCTTCTACGATTACGTCTCATGTCAGAATTTTTACTAGTATATTCGCCGTTAGTTAGCGTTGTATGTAAGAGTATTCAGTACTTTTATATTTCGTAAAATCTAAGACGGGTTATAAAATCAAAATAGATGTTTAAAATTTTCAAAAAGAGAAATAATTTCTCCGAAGAGTGTGAGAGGAGAGAACTGAACTGAAGGAGATTGCAAAAAGGAAGTCACGGTATGAAAGCAACATTCTAAGGTTCGATGTTTTTTATCGGATCATTAGTACGTACCATAGAGAGGCAAAATGAAGTAAAAGGGAAGAAAGCATGAAATGCTAATAGATTTGAGAGATAACAGAAAATACGATATGATTAGGCACTCTCTGGATAGACGTAAGAGTAGATATTGCTGCAGCTGATATCTACCCTACAACATATTCACTAAAAACGTATCTTTCTCGTGACTGATTGATTGCGTGTTTACCTACGACTAATATTCATTACAACCCTTGAAACGTGCATATACTAGCCTCTTCTAGCCCTCACAATCTTCGAGAAAAGTGTTTCGCTCTGGAATATTATCAGATTATCTCAGAATGTCGTATCCAGTGTATTATGCATATGGCGAACAAGTCAATACTATGACGTTCTTCTTAATATTTCTAACAAATACTCCATTTTCGTAGTAGTGTTCTGTTATGTGTACGGCTGTGATTTATATGCATTTGCATATTTTTTTCTGTTAACTAAAACATCCCGTTTCAACAAATTGTATAGGTTTTGAGGCATTTAGAATCGATTCAATCTATTTTTATTTCCCATATTTTCGCATATATCACCTTAATCGCATGTATTTGCATATTTGGGCCATATTTGCATATTTTTGCTGCATATTCATCCCTCATCCGCGAAAAGAAGTCCAAAAGTTACAGTTCTGTTACAGTGTAACCGGCTCTAGAGTTCTCTCACCACTTGCTATGGTAATGTGACATCAGGTGACCTTCTCTGAAGCAATGGACTTCCTAGAGTTTGTTTACGTTGCCATAGCCACGGATCAGCGTTGCCGCTCGCGTGATTCGTTGGAGGTCGCTGGAGGAGCACGCTAAGACCTGCCATCGACAGCACCAGTCTGAATGGAGTGTGCATCCGCCGAGCGCATCTGCGTGCCCACGCACGGCACAAAGGTGGAGTGGTGTTAAGAGTCAGACCCGTGAATTTGTCGTGAATTGAGAGGAAGTCATATTTTTATTGCAAATATTTAGGTTTCAACCAATCTATTGTGATTAATCACAAAGACAGCAAGCAGCAGCTAGAAAATATGTTTAGTCTTTGCCTTCGGAAAAGTCTAGAAACGGAGCTGATTTTCAAGAATATGGTAAAAGCTATAATTTCCTGGAGCATTCCTGGGCTGACCCATTCATTTGGAATAGCCAATTGGTCACAAACAGATCTTGATAACCTAAACAGAACGCACAATGCCCACTAAGTTCAGAATTCATCACCCTAAATCAGCAAATGGACACCTCTACATTCCCAGGAAAACAGGTGGTCGAGGTGTACTAGATTTTTGTTGCAACTCATTTTTTTTATTTTGGGAAATGTACATTAACTGCATCTCCCATTATTTTCCTAAGAAATTAATGTTCTTCATAATTAAGGCTGTCTTAATGTTTGTCGCTTGTAACAATTTATATGACTCCTGTATCTTTTTTGCAGTAAACATCTTTTCCATATTACACTATTTATTTATTTTACACTTATATATTACATTACACTATTTCGCATATTTTCCTTTATTAACTGCATATATTACTAAGTATATTTACATATATATGCGCAATTTCGCTGTTTTAATAGCATATACGTTAAAGCCCTAGTTATGTCAATGTAAAGCAACCAAACGGAAAAGTCGCTCTTGTTCTCTGGGTCAACGGCCGTTAAGAACAATACAATTAAATGAGTTGTAGCAGAAGATTGCTCCTATTACGATTACTCCTATTCGTCGCAAAGGAATTTGATTATTTAATATGATTGAAAGGTGGAAATACGAAAATATGGAAGTTCACAAAGCCGATATTACCAATGACTTGATTGGTTACTATCCTCGCGTATCGCCCTGGCTTATGAATTTCAACCACATCTGTTATTTGCTTTCTATCGGCCCCGTAAGTGTAACTACCACAGTTTCTGCCTCAAGGTCGTGTTCAAGAGTAGACATTTTTTAGAACATTGTCGCAGCCTGTATCTCATAAAATGGTATGTACTTTTGCGAGGTTTCAGAGTATTTCAAATTGTTTGTATACCCCAAAACCCTCATTGTAGTTCGTGAACTTCATGATAGAACTGTTTTATTCACCTACGTGACACAAGACTGCCATTATTTGCACTTCAGTCCTATTAATTCATAAATTTTCAATTCTTTTGTTTCGTCATTTACATCCAAAAAATAATTCATCACCAGTATTTCTTATTTGTCAACTCTCTGATTTGACTCACCCTAGGAAAATGTTGAACGTTATGAAACAATATGACTACTAATTGCTATAATGTGACGTAGCGCTTCTCAAAAAAAATCATAAGAAAGTTGTTTTGTCATTTTATGAGAACACTAGTGCTATTTTATGTTCGAAATTACTCATTTTGTATAACCCTTGACGTGTTACGGCGGTGGGACCTTTCTTCTCCGGCAAATTATTGGAGGTGGTCGCGCGTCATTGCAGTACTTGGCGATTTCTTCACCCCAATCCCGTCTCACGTTCCACGATAAGCTAGAAGAAGAGGGCAGAGGAAGGTAGGGAAGAGGGCGCCCAGTTTGAGCCCTTGGCCTCTTCATTTCCCTTCAGTCGTCATATTGGAAACTAAGTCCGAGGGACGCAGGGAAGGAAGGGACGCCTGCAGGGGGTGAGAGCGAAGCGGGCAAGGGCAATGCCAGTGGTCTCCGGCAGGCCGACCCCCTTTGTTGAAACGGGATGTTTTAGTTAACAGAAAAAATATGCAAATGCATATAAATCACAGCCCTACACATAACAGAACACTACTACGAAAATGGAGTATTTGTTAGAAATATTAAGAAGAACGTTATAGTATTGACTTGTTCACCATATGCATAATACACTGGATAAGACATTCTGAGATAATCTGAGAATATTCCAGAGCGAAACACTTTTCTCGAACATTGTGAGGGCTAGAAGAGGCTAGTATATGCACGTTTCAAGGGTTGTAATGAATATTAGTCGTAGGTAAAACACGCAATCAATCAGTCACGAGAAAGATACGTTTTTAGTGAATATGTTGTAGGGTAGATATCAGCTGCAGCAATATCTACTCTTACGCCTATCCAGGGAGTGCCTAATCATATCGTATTTTCTGTTATCCCGGTGCCTGAAGAGGAGACGGGTTGGTTGGTGGTAATTTTCGGCACGTCAATGGCAGAGGTCACTAGTCCCGTAAGTGTAGTGTGTGTTTTGAATTGAATTGAATTGAATTGAATTTGCCTTATTTTACGTGGCGAGACTCGGGCCATCAGGCCCGCTCTTCCGTCTGACCACGCAAATTTCGCTACGCCCCTTTCACCAACTAGGAGAGAAAGGAGGTATTTCTTGGGCGAGAAACAGGCGATTTGAATTTAGCTCAGAGGCGTCATTTAGGCTTGAGGATCTTTTACATGCAAGAAAATCTACGAACATGGGACAGCCGGCTTTACTTCCCCTCCGAAGGAAGGCGTACGAAGGATTTTGTCGCCCTAAAAATCCACCGCTTCGATCGGGTTTGAACCCGCGAGCTTGGGTACAACAGTCCGGTACGCTAACCGTCGCACCATCGCCATGTTTTCCTCGGGAGGTGGCGGCGATCTTCCCCGCTGGACGTCGAGATCCTACCGTCAGATAGCGAGGTTTCCCCCAACCAGGTATCTCCCACCAGCGGAGCTCCACCCCTACCGGGACAAGCTCTAAGCTCTCGACTGGCTTCCCGGCATGTGTGGTGGTGTAGTGCCTTTGAAAGAGACAGGGACCTGAATATATCATATACGGAAGTAACATTTAGTAAAGAAAATAATTAAGTCGTAAGTTTATACAATGATAATGGTGTCAATAAATGTGTAAGAGCAACTAATTTGAGGTAAGCAAAAAATTTGCTATTATAACTCTACAACAATTCGCATTGTATAATAAAATAAAATATTTATTGTATTCGTAGGTTAGCTTTTTTAATGCTTGGAGATCTACGAAAACGACTAGCCGTGGCACCGGTCGAGGGAAGGGGTGTCGCAAGGGAAGTAGGATCAAAGTGTGCGGGGAGAGACAGACTGTTGCTGGGCAGTGGACAGGTCGTTCGTCGCTGGTCGCGGTGTGGGATGCGGAAGAGGAAGTGTAGGTCAGAGCGCACGGGGGTGAGCCGGTAGGCGAGCAGGCAGAGATGGGCTGGGGAAAGATCGGTAGGAGAGAGCAAACGAGAGCTACAGGGGGGAGATGAGGGAGCAAATGGTGTTGGGGAGACGTTCGAGTTCGGGCAAAGTTGCCGGTAGGTGAGTTAGGAGGGTCTGGTAGGGAGGTAAATATGCGGGATTGAAGTGTTCGGGAGAGGGCAGAGGGATTGTGACCGCTTCGCTGGGGAGCAGGTGGGCAAAACGTGGGTGATTCCGGGCGCGTCAATTATACAGTTAATTAGTCACGTAAGTGTAGTGCGTGTTTTTTCCTCGGGAGATGGGGTGATCGAGACCCGGGGCAGACCTACTTTTGGCCAGCGGGGTTTCCCCAGCCAGGAATCTCTCACTAACGGGGCACCGCCCCAGCATGGACGCGCTCTAAGCTCTCGGCTGGTTTCCCCACGTGTATGGGAGTGTAGTGCATTTGAAGAGACAGGGGACCTTAATATTTAATAAACGGAAGTTGAATTTACTAAAGAAAACAAATAATACCTTTCTTTGGGACAATAACTCCATTCCAACATGCACAACATGTAACTGTAAATGTAATGCACGTCCTGTAAATGAGGTGTATAGGAACGATGCTGGAATTTGCTTAAGGGAGTAAAATAGAGGAAGACAAAGGAAGAGAGAGGTGAGAGATAAATCCGAATGAGAGAGAAAGAAAGGGGAACATTTTAGAATGCTGTGACAAGGGGTGCGATGGAAATTGACCATCTGGGGTGGAAATGTTAGCAACTGAACTTGTAATGGAGGAACATCGGAGTTGATGTCCTAGGTTCTTTTTTAAAAACTGTGAAGGTAGGAATTGCGGGAGCAAAACAAAGAAGCCAACATAATCTGGGTGTAGAGGAGTTGGGAAAATGAAGGTTTATAAAAATAACAGGAATTTTGGGTGTCTAAAGAACTAATTTGCGCTGTTAATAATTTTTAAAAAGATTGTAGTCATACTGAGGTAACGCAACCAATCAAAATATCGTCAAGGCACACTTAAAGCCCGGAGTCTATTAATAAATAAACAATGCGCTGTTCTTTTTTATCAAAAGAGCCTTTGTACACTCCTATTCAAAGAAAAAAGTATATCTTATTTATACGATTATTCTTATAAAAATGTTGTATTAGTAAATATATTCACTACAGTCAATATTAAAAATAACGACCCGACTTTAAAAATGATAATATATCAGGGATGTTTTAAATTTCCTTCAGAGTATTCCGGATGATTGATTTATTCCCGAAAAATCACTTTCTATGGTCATTAGTCCCCTTGGTGTAGTGAATGTTTAATCCAGCGTGTGGCGTATTCCTTGAATTGAATTGAATTGAATTTGCCTTATTTTACGTGGCGAGACTCGGGCCATCAGGCCCGCTCTTCCGTCTGACCACGCAAATTTCGCTACGCTCCTTTCACCAACAAGGAGAGAAAGGAGGTATTTCTTGGGCGAGAAACAGGGTGTCGATTTGAATTTAGCTCAGAGGCGTCATTTAGGCTTGAGGATCTTTTACATGCAAGTAAATCTACTAACATGGGACAGCCGGCTTTACTTCCCCTCCGAAGGAAGGCGTACGAAGGATTTTTTCGCCCTTAAAAATCCACGGCTTCGATCGGGTTTGAACCCGCCAACTTGGGTACAACAGTCCAGTACGCTAACCGTTACACCATCGCCGCCGTCGCGTCATTCCTTCATTCTAGATGGTGAAATCCGACCCACGCGTCGGGTTGGGGCTTCCCCTTCCGAGTGTCTCCTTGTCACGGGTGGGGCGGTTCGTCGCCGGTGGGCCGCACCTGGCTGGGGAAAACCCCGCTAGCCGACTGTGTAGGTTGGTGCCGGATCTCACCATCCTGCGCGGAAACACCACCGCCACATCCAGAGAAAAAAGCACGCACTACCCTTACGGGATTAATCTTAGTGGTTGACGTGCTCGGAATCAAAGCGAAAATCAATCAATCGAACCTCCTTGTGCGACTCTCTCTCTCTCCTTCTCCTCCTTTTCTCTCTCCGCCTCCTCCTCCTCCTCCTCCTCCTCTGCGTTGTTATCTTCCTTCCGCTCTCCCGTCTTCTCCTCCTCCGCCGCCGCCATGTCCAAACAACCTGTTCCAGTTGATTCAACGTGTATCGACCTCCCCTATCATCTACACTAGTCCTCGTTTTACTAAGATCACATTCCCTTGCAAAAGTCTTCAATATTCCTTTCTTAATACACAAGTATTTAATCCAGAATGGATGCGTGGTTGCAAACATTAAATTTGTGATGACCTTCTTGTGGGTTACGTACTGGAGGGTAAATGTGGTTTACGCACCGTTTTGCATTAACTAAAAATTACTAAAAGAAAAGTAGATTTTGCAAATCCCAAATACAATTTAGCTTCAGTTTAAGTCAATATGGCCAACTTGCTTGACCTATCTCGAATTCCTCCAAATCTACTGATTAGATGTATTTCAGCGCGTTTCATCTATAGTGCGCCAGAGAGCCACGATTTATGTTCATCTCCGATCTAAGGAACACACCATTTCGGAAGTGATAAAATTCCAGGAAATTCTCTAAACGGTAGACACCGTGTCTGTCCGGTAGGCCTGAGGGTTCGAGTCCCGAAGATGGTGTAATTACGACTCCAGCTGTATTGCTCGGGCGATCACCTGCTCTGATCGGTAGATTTCCGTTGTTCCTCTGATCAATACCAGAACAATGACGGAGCAATACCCTAACAAACGGGTCAGTGACCGCACGCAATCTTTTATTCATCTTCTTTGTTCTACCTTTTCTCCTTATACACCTACACACTTACACCTACATGACCTACACTAGCACATACGTCGGGAGCTTATAATGTGTTCCGACCGATGCAGAGACCTGCTGGAGGAGGTACCTGGATTGTGATACTTGATTGATTGCTAGTAATTCCGCGTGCTTCAACTAACTACAATTAGTCCCGTATGTGTTAGCATGTTTTTTCTTGGGAATTGGCGGTGATCTTCTCCTGCTGGATGGCGAGGCCTACAGTCGGCTAGCGGGATTTTCCCCTACCAGGTACTTCCCACCAGCGAGGCACAGCCCCAACCGGAACAAGCTCTAAGCTCCCGACCGGCCTCCTCGCAAGTGTGGTAGTGTAGTGCATGTTAGTGTAAGTGTGTGTAAGTGAGGGGGGAAGATAGGATGAGGAAGAGGAAGGAAATATAGGGTGCGGTCCATGGCCCATTTGTTATTTATTTATTTAAATAAAAAACAGTTAATAGTGTGTCGAGCTATGGGGTGAAGTTAATTTGAAGTTACATTTATAGTCCAGAAGCGAAACAATGGCCCATCTCAGCATTTGCTCAAGGATCAGGAAAACTGAACAAAAACTTGATCGAAATGGGGGTCATTGATCCAGACGCTGAATTACAATACTTGTTACAGGTTCTTTAGAATTATACAATCCAAAATATAAATAATACATTAAATATCATTGTTAAAATTAATATTACTTTCCTTTTGGACGGTCGGTATAGTTTCTAATTGTATAGAAACAGTTGTGCAGCAGAATTTATTTTACTTAGGACTTACACTTTTGTATCAAATTTAGCCGTTTAATGCTATCTAGAAAGGTGTTGTTAAATAATGTACATGTATTATATGTGAATTTTTGTAATGAGCTGTTGATACTGTCACCTGATGAATATGACTACTACGTCGAGTGTTGTAGTTATAAACATCGACGTTGGCTGAAAATATATTAATTAGGGTACTGCCGATCGGATGGCCGAGATCGCTAAGGCAGTAGTGCCGGAGTGGTTTCGGACCAGAAGATCGCGGGTTCGAGTCTCGCCTCGGGCATGGATGTATTTGTGTATGTCTTTTCACCCCCATTATCATCGTATCATCATTTCATCTTCCATACCCCCAGGGCTAACAACCGTGGGGGATAAAAATCGGATCCAGCTAAAATGCTGGTCCCCCCAAAGAATTGTTGCAAGCACCTGCTACTGCGATAATAAATAAAAACTGAGCCACGGTAAATGCAGGATGCTTGCATGCGTGGTCCTAGTCGGCCGATTAACGAAAAAAAAATTAGGGTACTCTTCCGGCATTGGTGTTGATCTACGAAACCACGAAAAACTACCGATCATTGCATCCGGCCGCTAGAATTGCCCTCCGGCCAGCGGTTGAAGTCGACCTGCTCAGGGATGGGATGGGTGGAAGGCGGCGGGAGTGCTTTGGGGCTGCAAACCCAGGAGGGCCGATGGGTGGAGTCGGAGCGGTCGGAGTAGGAGAGGGGCAGGGTCGCGCCGCGAGTGGGAGAGAGAAAGAGGCACCGAGGACGGAACAGAGCGGGGCTATTGCGTCGTGGCTGTGGAAGGGGGCAATAGAGTCTGCGAGGCAGGGGTGGCACGGGCCGGAGACGGAGGTGGAGCAAGTGGCGGGTGTTTGCGGTAGATTCTTGGGTAGCCATTGGTGGAGATGAAAGCTGTCACAACTAAGGTACGGGAGCAACAATACGGGAGCGGGGACGGGAGGTGGTTCTGGATCGGGGCCAGTACGGAGGCAGCAAGGGGACAGGAGTGGGGATGGGAGCGGGGTCGAGCGTGAGACACGGAGCGGAGACTGATAAGGTGCCGGGTGCGGGGTCTGGAGCGGGGTCTTAAGGAGTCTGTAGAGAGTCTGGCGCGGGATCTGGAGCTGGATCTGAAATGGGGTTTGGAGCGGGGTTTGGAGCGGGGTCTGTCGCGGGGTCTGTCGCGGGGTCTTAAGGAGTCTGTAGGGAGTGTGTAGAGAGTCTGGCGCGGGATCTGAAGCTGGATCTGAAATGGGGTTTGGAGCGGGGTCTGGCGCGGGGTCTGGAGTGGGGTCTGGAGCGGGGTCTAGAGCGGGGTTTGGAGCGGGGTCTGGAGCGGGGTCTGGAGCGGGGCCAGGAGCGAGGTCTGGCGTGGTTTCCGGAGCGGGGTTTGGAATGGAGACAGTCGAGTATGGTCGGCGTGCAGAGGGGAGCGGGGCCGGGAGTGGGGGCTGCAGCGGGGTGTGGAAAGAGGAACGGAGCAGGACTGGAGCGGGGACGAGTGTGCACGGAGGCCGGACGGGAGCGGGGTCGGGACTGCAGTTGAGAGCGTGTCGGCAGCGAGCGGAACACGCGAGGGCGAGACACACGAGGCGGGCGCTCCAGCAGGAAGCGGCCGCCGCACACGGCGGAGGGGGCGTGGGCGGGGCGGGGCGGGGCGGCAGGAGCCGAGCGGCCGGCCGGCGAGTGGGGCGCGCGCCGTGCCGTGCCGTGCCGTGCCCTGCCCTGCCCTGCCACGCCCCAGTAAGTCCGGGAGCTTTTGTTCGTGTATAATCTAATTTGGGCTGCGTGGGGCGAGGGGAGCGAGCGAGGGCTGAAGACGCTCAGCGCCGAGGGTTTTCCTGCCGCCGCGCAGTCGCGCGGGGAACGGCTCTCCCACGGCCAGGAGGGCGCGCTTTATTAGTACAGGCGGTGTTGCAATATGACGCTATGCAATATTCCATTTGTGGTAGAACAGTGGCACTGACGCTTAGGAAACACGAGTATCAATACAAACTTTATAATCGTCATCATCATCATCATCATCATTATATTATTATTATTATTATTATTATTATTATTATTTTGTTTATTCTCAAAGTTTTTGGTTTCACATGGATACCACACAGATACAATATCAAAGCATGGTAACACAGGCATATTTAAAATCTACAAAACAAATTAGGGCATTCTAACACATAAACATTATATAACTGTTTTCATATTGTAAACATAAAATAACAGTTTTCAAATACTGATAACAAATACAATTTTAAGAGTGAGCTTTCAAAACCCAACATGTCCTCCCATGAATCTCCTGACTAGTGAGCAGGTACTGATTATCACCGACTTCTGGAGGCCGATGATAATGCTCTTCTCCAAGCAGAGTTCTTCCAGCGATCTGCAGAGAGTTTTTGGTATCACGCCCGTTGCTGACAGTACAATTGGGATAGTTTTCACTTCTGACACTCGCCATTGTTCTTTTACGGCAAATTCTAGTTCTCTGTATTTGTCGATTTTAGTCTGGTATGTTGTCATAATATTCCTGGTATTGACGACTGCAACATCAATAAACCAAACTTTCTTTGCAGATTTGTCCCAAAGAGTAATATCAGGTCTGTTGTGCTGAATTGTCCTGTCTATTAGAATACTGCGGTCCCAGTATAACTTATGTGTCTCATTTTCTAGTACAGCTTCTGGATGATACTGGTAGTATGGTGCATCCACTTTCTGAGGTAGCCTGTGCTTTTTAGCTAGTTTGGAATAGATGATGTGGCTCACTTGATCGTGTCTCACTTTATAGTCAGTGGGAGCTAGACAGCTTCAGCCTGATATAATATGCTGAATGGTTTCATGATCTCGACCACACATGCGACATTCATCAGTTAGTACTCCTGGGTCTTTGATGATATATTTTAGGTAATTCTTTGTGGGAATCACCTGATCTTGTATTGCTATCATGAAACCTTCGCTCTCAGGGCACACATATCCTATACTAAGCCATTTGTACGACATTTCTTGGTCGACATTTGGATTGGCTACTGCAGCAGGATATGCACCGTGGAGTGCTTTCTGTTTCCAGGAATCGATCTCTTGCTGCAAAGAGAGCTGATGAACTTGCATATCTTGTTTTAGATTGAGGGGCGTGTAATTGTCATCTGCCTGCACAAGTACCTTGTGCAGTCGAGAAGTATATTCATTTTCTGCAAAATACTTCCTCATGGCTATTATCTGTTTGGCATGGAGATTCGTGAACTTCACAATACCACGCCTTCCCATTTGTCGAGGCAGTGTGACCCTCTGTATCACACTTTTATGATGGTGACAACCGAAGCGTGTCATTTGAACTCTTACAAGTCTCTTATTATTATTATTATTATTATTATTATTATTATTATTATTATTATTATTATTATTATTATTATTATTATTCTACGTCACGACTTAAGGTGTTAGGAGTCGAATGAATATAAAATCTACACCAGGTTGCAACCAGCTACATAAGAAGCAAATCTAGAGACTGTGAATGTGCCTCTACAATACTTAACGCAATATGTGGGCTGTTTCTAAATAAAGCAATTTCTTACATTTCCCAGATTTCTGAATGACCTGAGAGTTTACACAACTTCTTACACAAATTTTGCGTAAATCTCAGAACTACGATAACTATCGGTACGATCTGAACTTTTACGCTCCACATTCGGCTAATCTTTAGCATTTAAGACGTTTCTCTGTCTCCTTGGTTACCAATTATAATATGTATTATTATTATTATTATTATTATTATTATTATTACTATTATATTATTATCATCATCATCATAATAAAGGTTTGAATACAAACCTGTGGGTTCATATCCGACCCTAATCAACGGATTTTTTCGAATGGAAAACGACGTGCCTTCTGGGGCCATGTTACTTCATCATAGTTAAGTGTTTCAAACGAAATTAAATCTCCATTTACATGAAAGAACTAAGTGTACGATTTGAGTAGCATGATGGCGAAGGATAAAGAGAAAACTTAGCTATCTAATGACTAAATACATCAAACATCGATGCAAGTAGCGTTCCTGTGGAAGACAACAGCGCGCTAGACACCGGAACTAACTCGTGAGAAATGAAAAAAATGGGGTCTTTGGCTTTGGGCAGATGGCGTCGTGGACATGCACAAATCAAAGTTTGCGAGTTCTATTCCGTTTGTATGAATCTTTATTACTCAAAATTCCAAGTATGCCTTTCTGTTTGTAGCAGTGAAGTTCAATGTTCATTTGTTGCAAGAAATAGATTTTGAGGCTACGGATTAAAAGTTCATTCTCGGTTATACTCTTGGACACTAAGCCTGAGTAACACACGAATTTTCATTTGTCCTCACAATGATCAGTATCAGATCAGTCGCCAGCTAAAAACTACGTTGGGACATAAGCATAACAAAATCATCATGGCTGAAGGAGGTCGTGGGACCTAATGAACGATCAGAGCGAGAATTTTTTTAAATATCATTATATTTCTACCAAAAATTTGTTTCGATGATAGCAGTGCTACCCTTATCAAGTGAGGGGGGACGCATGTGAATTTGTGATCTGGTGGTTTATCGATGCCTTCCCGTGGGTGGCTGTTTGTGAACGAGATCATGGAGAGTGAGTAATGCTTAGAAATGAATGATAAATAGTAATTTAAATGAAATTCATATTGGAGTTATTTTTATGTATTGAATGCGTCGTATTTTTGTTAATCTATAACATTAGTATTTATTGTCTGTGCTCTTCTAACGTATTCGGCAATAATATACAAATTTCGATAATGATAAGACCACATAACCGGAACGGTGTACAAAATCCAATGCATTTGCACAAAACAAATTGCAGTATTCTGGTTGAATATTCCTATTCGTTAAGTGCATTCTTTCGCCTTTCATTCGTTTCGTTCCTACAAATGAATAACTAAACAAATTAATTTATTTGTTCGTATAAGGATCACCCTTTACTCCTATTGCCTAGTTCATTTCCCTGTAATACATTTCATATAATCTTAAGCGCTGAATTACATACCCAGTATCCATGCTAGATCCTTTCCGTCATCGTATAACTATTCTTTTTCCTCTACCTTCTAAAGATATTCTAAAATATTTCTGCTGATTTCAGCATTATTATATCTTGTATTATACATTTTTAAGAGAGAATCATATTTCAATTTCTTCTAATTCTGTATTACTAATTTATAATTTGCGCAGGAATTGAAAGAAAACTATGTAGCTTCCTGTTTATGAGTGTTTGTTGAGAGTGTATTGTTTTGTTAGATATCTAGGTAATCGAGAAAAAAATCCAAGCACACCGATATTAATTTCCAACGCGTGCACATATTGAGAAAAACCATGTACCATTCGCCCTTTTGAGAGGTGTATATGTTTTTTTAGATACCCAAATTACCCCCAAAAATACGAAAACTGCGTGCTTCAGTTTCTGCAGGCGAAATTAGTAATGTAGATATTTGTGTGTTTTCTTAGAGTCTCGAGGCATCTAACACACACACAGTGCCATATACACCTCTCGCATGGCCGGAGGCTACATAGTTTTCTTTCAATTTCTGCTCCATTTTAAATATTATTAATTATATACGAGAGCAATTAAGTATTTTATACACAGCGTTCATAATTGATTACAACATCCATCATACCACTAGCTTTCTCACACGTAGAATGGAAGCAAGCCTTCGTCCTCTTAAAGCATCTTTAAGCGGGACAAACATAAAGTTATTAGAAATGACAAGGTTGTAACTGCAATCATAGACTCCCGCGGCCAGATTCTTTGCGCCGAGTGAGAAGGGATGACTTTCTCTTCACGAAGTCGTAACTGTATCGGGGGTGCTCTGATACTTTAAATTGTATATTTTGAAGAGCTTGAGCGGCGGTATGAAGATACGCGTTGTCTCACAACAAGAAATCTTTCGATAGTCCCTCTCCGCGATCTCATACGCAAAACCTAAGGTGCATATGGCTGCCTCTCCGTCAATAGTCACTCATCGTTTATTCAGAATAAGGGCACGTGCTCAATATTGGGTTCAGTAATGAACGACGGCGGACATATTGCTGGTTTCTCATCCTGAATGCTTAACTGTTTTTTAATTGTTCAGTCTACTGGTTAACTCTTCTCTAAGGAAAAACATTGCACCCAAATTGGTCTCACGGTATTCTAAATATTTCAGCTTGTGATACACATTCATGTTAAAAAACGTTTTATTAAAACCTGTTCTTTTTCGGTGCAAACGAAGAGTAGTCAGTCGTGTTTACATTCCAAGGACTCAGGTGAACATTAGGTGTAACTTTTCATAGAAAGGTGAATAATGTCATCTTAGAGCTGCTAATATACAGACGATTAGCCAAAGTGCAAAAATTTATTGACTTACCCTGGTAGATTAGAAATAATAATAATAATAATAATAATAATAATAATAATAATAATAATAATATATGCAACCCGCATAACTTTCTTGTCGTGAGTGTAGTATTCTTCTTCTTCTTTACATTCTTTTCTTCTCTTTGCCATTATTCTCCCCATTCTTATTCCTTTTCTCCTCCTCCTATATATTTATATTCTTTCACATTTTATACTATTCTTGCTTACTCTTCTTTTTTAGGCTCATAATGTGTCACAAAGATCTTACTGACAGATTCAGCGTTAATAAACGGTTTCTTACCACATAATTACCGATACAGTCACTTTTTTATGCTGTTTTTTGAAATTTTAAGAAATGGATATTGTGTGCTGTTCTTCAAGCAGTTTAATATACAGAGTTTAGCTCGAGAGTTTTTAAATACTAGTAGTAAGTAAAAGTTGACAAAATAATTATTAATAACCCCAAATACGTTGTACAACGGTACAGGACGATTATTTTTGTAAAGCTTGTATATTTTTTAGAAAACATAAATTATGAGAGCAGTTGATAGTGTATTTAAAGCTTTGAAATGTATTAAAGCATATAATGCATTTCAGTATTGTTATTATAACGGTCTGCTAAATGAATCCCTATAAAGGAAGGCTGAAATTATTAGTATTTGTGTTATTAGTATTCATGTTCCCATATAATTATTACAATTTGATGTAATCGTTACAAATAATACGATAAATGTGTACTATATTGCTCCTTCATTTGACAATAACTTTGAAAATATATCATTTTTTAAATTTCAATATATTAAAATAACTTGACGCACTTCTTTTATCAGTATCTCCGAAATTATTATGTGTATCATATATCTATAAAAGTAACGGAAAGATATATTTTTCTCGTTGATGTGGCAACGTTTCCATAATTGAAAGAAATCACTGTTTTAAGTGTACTTGCTCTTTTCGGCATAGTTAAATTGCCTATTTGCGTGTTATTCGTTATCAGCCATGGCACACACTTTTTAGATTACCCAGTTTATATCAGTTAATTTTAACGGAGTAGCTATAAGTACTGATGTTAAAAGAAAATGAGGTTGAGAAAAATTGATATTCTATAATTCAGAAATTCTCTAAATGGAACCATTTTTAATAAGAAGTATTACTGAATTAAATATTTACTTAGTGACCTAAAACTGCAAACCCAGAGTGGTCATGAAAAGGAATGCTGAATGTCATTGTCAAACACAATAAGATTCATAATAATATAGTTGATCATTCTCCAGTTTGTTGTTGTTGTTGTTGTTGTTGTTGTTGTAGTCGTAGTTGCTGTTGTACGGGAATAAAGCTTGCTTGCAGGCTGAAAAATGAAACTAATGACTAAAGCTTTTTTCGAGTACAAATATAAGCATAACTTTTTAATGTGTGCGGATGAATTAATACAATTTGCATTTGATAACTTGAGTGCAATTTATCATTAAAATATTAATTATGTGGAGCATATCATCATCTACAACAAATTACATTACAAACCAATTGTAATTGAACACAAATGACAAGTAAACAAGATATTACTAAATAATTCCCCCTTTTAATGTAGCTCATTGCTGAAGATTTTGTATAATCATATATTATGAAACGATGGGCGATGAAATGATGGGTTGTAGTATTCAACTATTACTATATTACGAGAACAGAACGATATGATCCAGGATCGAGTGTCATTAACTTGGTACAAGTTTATATATATATATATATATATATATATATATATATATATATATATGTATATATGTGTATATATATATGTATATATATACATAGAATTTATTTATATTATTATAGTACTTTCTATACGACTAATGAAAAAATGACGTTGTGTATAGTCAGCATTTTTCTCATACTTTTGGTGGTGTTAATTCCTTAACTGTCTCACTTCCATGTAACATTTTAGTAGTGTGTTCAGTAGTTGCGGTTTACTGTCACTTCTCAGTTGGTAGTCTCTCTAGAATGGAATATTTAATAGCACGATGACCAATGACGACTCGCCTCAATGATTGGTTTGCAAACATTGCGGGCATTGGTCGGCAATAATGAGGTTGTATCATAATGACACAATTTAATACGATCTACAGCTATTTAAAATATGAGAATAATTAATGAGAATAGTAAAATGTTTTATTTTTCACGTGAATAAGGTGTGATTTTAATCACACTTTTTTATTCGCTATATTATAACTTGTGCTTATTTTTCATTGCAACATTATCAACTAAGTTTTACATAAACATGTAAATGCTAATTAAAATTATCGGCATATGTTATTCATAAGGCAATTCAAAGGACCAAATATATGAATTTACTATTAATATTTACAAAAAATTATCACTTTCCTACCATTTCATCTTTCTCAGACGTTTTCATATTTTCATAACAACAGATATAACTTTCTCGAAATCTACGAAGACTATCGCACCTGTCATATTTGAAATTGCATTTCTTCATAGAAGGTCTCGTTAGTCATCACTATTAGTCAGTTGACAATTCTCAACAATAGTGTGTAAGCGTTTGTTCTCAACCAAACAATTGAACAAAAATTGTTGAACTCTATTGTCTTGAATATGATCTGGCGCATAATAGAAGTTTACGCACGCGGAAAAAGATGTTTTTCGTGAATTAAGCTCTATTAAACCTTTAATCAATTAAACACCTTTTATTTAAGACACCAAACTTTCTGATTAAGGAGCAGCATGTTACATATCAGTTCCCTCATTTTGCACCAACGACGAAATGGTGTTATAGTTTCTCCATGTACAGATATTTGACGCATTTTGTTCCAAGGGTTCAAACGTTGAAACAGACTATTCCATCCCATCCAACGCGAGATTTTAAACAATATCGTAAGTTAAAACGGAATGATTTGAAAGATGCTACTCCTTAGTTGAAAAAATTATGTGTGGGAGAATTTTCAAGAGCGACAAGCTCAAAAACGTGTCACAGTCAACTATTAGTCCTACACCCATTGCCCAACGTACTAGTGCTTCTCTTCCGCCCTGACCCGGCCGCATCACGTCGCCTCGTCTCCCCTTTCCTACTCTACCGCTTGCACTAGCCTCGCCCCGCCCTCCACCTCCTCCTCCGCTTCGCGCAGCTCCGCCCCACTAGGTCCCAGCCTCCGCAGTGCCGTCTTTTGCCCGAGCCATTGTCCGTCCCCGCTCCCGCCCGCCCCTTCGCCCTCCCGGGCCCTTCCGCCTCGTCGCCCCACTACCCGCAACCCGCCCGTCATTGCACACGCCCGGCCGCTGGCTCGCCCACTTTCCCCACACCGCTTACTTTACCTCGCTGCTTCCGCGATTCGCACGCCCCCCTTTCACCGGCGCCCCGGCCGCCCCCGCCCCGCCCCCAGACGTCCGCTCCGCCGCCCCGCGGCCCGCGCACGTGCGCTGGGGCCGTCGTTGCCCTCGCCTCGTTTCGCCTCGCCCGCCCTGGCGCTCTGGACTGCGGCGGCCGCGCCCCGCCCCGCCCACCTTACACCCTCGGCCTCATCTCGCCCCGGCTCGCCCCGCCTCGCCCCTCCCCGCCCCGCCGCACCCGCCTGCCTCACACCCACGGCTCCACTCCGCCCCGCCCACCTCACACCCTCGGCCTCGCCCCGCCCCGCCCCGCCCCGCCCCGCCCGCGCGCCGCACCCTCCCGCAGCGCCCCGCCTCGCCCTGCACCGCCCCGCTCCGCCCCGCCCGCAGCGCCCCGCAGGCGATCGGTGCGGCGCGCGCGCGCGCGGCGGGGCACCGCGGCGGCGCTGCGGTGGGGGCTCGCGCATGCGCACGGGCGCCCTCCGCCGCTACGCGCCGCGCCGCGTCCACTCGCCCGGACACCCCTCGCGCGCGCGCGCGCGGCCCACCCACCCCTGCCGCCCTGCCCGTGTGACCCGGTTTCCAGTCTCCGTGCGTCCTTGCTCCCCGCCGCCGCCGCCGCCGCCGCCGGGCCGCGCGCACCGCAGCGCGGCAGGGGCGCCCGCTCGCGCCACGGGCAGCGCTCGCTCCGCCGCCGCCGCCGCCCCCTCGCCCGCGCGCCCGCGCTCCGCCCACGTGCGGGGCGTTGCGACCTCGCACGCTACGCACCCCCTCGCGTGCGTAGGCGAGCGGGGGCGGCGCGGGGGCGGCGGCGGCGGCGGCAGGCGCGCTCGGCCCCGGCCTCGCCCTCAGCCTTGCCCTCGCCCACGCCCACGCGCGCGGCCTCGCCCTCGGCGGCGCCCTGCGCTCCCGGCCTCCGCCGAGGCCGCACTCTCGCCTTCACCCTGCGCTCGCCCACGCCCTCCCACGCGACCTCCTTCCGGCTGCCCTCTCCCGCATTGCCTTCGCCCCCCCCCCCTGCACAGACTTCGCACTTTCGCCCTCAATGCACCTCTCCCTCCCTTGCATTGTCCTACTCGCGATGCACGTTGCCCCGAGACGGATAAGCCCAACCCAAATACTAGCTGTACATCATTTCCTTCTGCGCTGTGAGCAATTCAATCTTTCACGGTCGTAAAAAGCCACACACCTGACTCGAAAGCAGACTAAATACTTTCGCCAACCGCACGTAACGCTCAGAGAGCGGGGCTATCGGCGAGCTGGCTGGCGTGTCCCGGCTTGAGCCAGCCAGCCAGCCAGCCAGCCGCGCCCTGGCGCCTCGTCGTTTCCTGCCCAAGGCTGCGCCCCGGCCTGTCTGCGGGGCTCGGCTCGGCGCCGCGATGGCAAACGCAACGGACAGCGCTTGAACTCGCCGTGCCGGTTTCGATCGCGTCGCCTGGCCGCCGCCCCCGTGCCGCCCCCGTGCCGCCCCCGTGCCGCCGCCTCGCCCGCTGCGCGCTGGCCTCGCCCGGCCTGGCGCGTGGGGCGCTTCGCCGCGCCGCGCAACGCAGCGGCGGCCGGAGGCTGCGCGCGACCGCAGCCGCGCCACGAGACGCCAACAACCCCCTTCTTTTTTGCTTTCTCGCCAACGCGTACGCAGTAGAGAGGAAGTTATGGAACGTTAGTGTTATTTAATTAATAATTTTCGACAGAAAAAAACTCCCATTTCAAAGTCTTGGTCACAATAAAATAAATTAATCCAGTTGATAAAATTAGGAAAAAAATCTATAAATCGTGGTGTAGCCAGAATTCATGTTTTGGGGATCCTTTATACCGGAAAATCGAATGACGGAAAAATGTCTGTCCGTCGGCCTGTGAACGCTAGTGGCTAAACCGTTCAGCCGATTTTCTCCAAAACTGATATTTACCAATTAATCTAGCTTATGTTGCTGTCCTTTTAATTTGAAATTGTTATAATAATTTTGGCGAGAACTTAACAGCGAGTACTTAACTGAAGTTTCTGGGACACTCCAAATTTTCAAATAAGTGGCTTCATTGTTTTGATTAAATGTTGTTTTTGAATAGAGTAAAAAACGTTTATGGGAATGGTGCAGGCCTCATCAATTCAAAAATCTGTTGTTTTTTTAAGTATAAAAAATCAAAACTTTTTTGCATCTTTCTACAACTACAATTATGAAGATAGAGATATTTCTCTATGATATATTTCTCTCTTTCTCTATTTCTGTTCCTTACAGATAGATTTTGAAATAAGGTCATCTACAATTTTTTGAAAATTTGAGTGCTTTTCGCGGAATTTTGTTTAAAAATACGGTCAACAAAGTACGTGCTGTTTTAGTACCACGATGTTTTTTTGTTTCATTTTTCGAAAGGTTGTTATGTACAGTTGACGCAACCCAACAGAGAAGCAACATGCCACTCTTGACGGATGACGTCTGTTAAAGAATTTTACATTACGCCGTGCGTAAAGGAGAATTGAAATAAATGAGTTGCATCAAGAGATGGTGAATGAAAAGTAGTATTCGAAGAAAAGGTATTACTTATTTTTTTTATTACTCTTATAAGAAGATGAAATTATACATGAATATAACGATATACGACCAATATCACAAATTACTTGGTCATAAACATCAAATATCGCCTCGGTATTCGTATTTCCCTCGCGTCAGATGTTTAGTTTCTTTCAACTTAAGGATGATCATAACTATAACAATGGCACAACAATTAAATTGGCCGATCGAAATTAGGAAGGGACTGATGCTGCGTTTATGAAGGTATTTTTATTCCAATATATATTTAAGTGTTGAACATACTACAGTATGTATGTTTTCCTTTCAATCGATAATCGGTTTCGTCTGAAGTGCAATCAGTTTTGAACAGCTTAAAAACATTAAATTTAATCAATCCGAAGGAGGATAAACAAAAGAATTTTCAGGAACAACCATGTTCGACTCCAATATACAGTTAAGGCTCTAACGAAAATTTGGTTCCATATATTGCAATATACCGATTAAACACACCGTTATTATTAGAAGTCGTTTCCTACGTTTAATATTAGAGAAATGTTCCGGCAAAAACACAATCATACGTTGAAACTATGGGATGTAGGGAAGATATTTCAGTACTTCATGTTTGTCGGTATTTCGATCTTAAGATATTGTATTATTTATGACATTTCAGTAATATTTTGCAACAAGGGTAACGTTTATCATATTTTTAAATTACGAATTCCATAAAATCCATTCAAAGTTCGAAAGTGCTTTATAAGTGATATCACTGTTCACGATAGCACAAAGCTAAATTATCCAAAATATTGGGTCTGTAATAAATGAGGCCAGACATATTTCTCGTTTTCATCATGCATGCTTAAATGTTCTTCAATTATTCAATCTGCTAATTAACTCTTCTCTAAGGAAAAACATTGCACCAAAATTGTTATGAAGGTCTAAATATTTCTGCTTTTTGTACACATTCATGTTACATAAAAAGATTGACGAAAGATTGTTCTTTTTCTGTGCAAACGAAGAGAGGTACAGCCATGTGTACATCCCAAGGGCTTAGGCCAACATTAGGTGATAACACCGAAACTTTTCATAGGAAAGTGAATAATGTCATCTTAGGGCTCCTACGTGCCCAAAAATGTTCAATCAACCTTCAAACGATTAGTACTAAAGTGCAGAAATTGATTGACTTACCCTGTTAGATTCCAATAACATATATGCAACCCGCATAACTCTCTTGTCGTGAGTGTAGTACTCTTTTTCCTTTCCCGTATACATACGTATATACGGAGTAATATACGTAGTTTAGGGAAAGTTACTGCTCGAACACATTCGACAGAAAAAAATCCTTGCCTGGCCCTGATAAAGTAGGTAAATCCAGTTGCAAAATTAAGAAAAAATCATCTAACATGTAATGTAAAGTACGATCGACCAGTAAAATGCTGCGTCGCTGACGCTGTAAGCAGTTTTAAAAATAGTTTCATGTATTGAAAAATTCTTTCATACTTCATTTATTTCATGCTCATCTTTGATTAAATATGTTATTCAGTATCCGGCATTGGACTTATCAATAAATCGTAGTATTTGATAACGTTACACTCCCGTTCAAAAGTTCCCAACACCCAATGGTCATGTGTGTTACTTTTATACGAGATATAAACGGGTCTTATTGTAATTTCAAAATCATAATCGCCGTTACAAATATTGTCATTTTTTATGCTAATAATTAAAATTTAGTAGCGGTTCATTTTTACGCTTTTTTGCTAATATGCACAATAATGCACATAGCACATATGCATTCGCACAAATGCTAAATGCAAAAATAGAGATCAATCCAAATTAGTTCCAAATTCTGTCAGTACAGCTTTTACAATTACTTTTGATTCTTTCCCGGATTTCTTTAACACATCCATGTTTTTCACCCCTAATTTTTGAAATTACTAAAACAAACTCAGCCTAATTTGTGTTTATTTCTACTTCTGCAATTGCTCTATTAATCGTTTGAATACGAATCTAGATTTGCATGAGAATCTAACATTAAAAGGCAATTGTTTTGTATTTTTATGTGACTATGGGGTTATTTATGTTTAATAAGAATAAACTGTGGGACACATTCATTTGAAAATGTGTATTTGGAGACTTATGTATGGTCGTAAAAATCCGAAGCTGAGCATAAATTTCAATAATTCTCAAGCATTACTCACAGTTTTGTTTTCTCCATATTCCCTTGAAATTCTTCAAGTTGAATTAGTTCCGAGGCACTTCTGTTCATAGTTTTTCCCAAATTTATTTTTTTAAATACGATAATTCGAATTTAAATTGAAATCGATCTCCAGAGCGATTTACTTGGTAATTCAATTGTTCACTTAAAGAAGCCAAGATCAGTGTTGCCAACATCCTGGAAAAAATATCGTGTATTTTGCGAAAAATAAGTTTGGGTACTGGTATTTAATCAACGCCACCTACATAGATTGATTTAGGAGACATTCGTTTAATTCTTGGCATTATCATTAACATCGCAGCGACAAAACACGAAAAAACACGGTTTTTGGAAATTTGTTTGAATCTTCTGGTCGAATCCAAAAACAAATTCTCAGTTCCCCGTCAAGTGACCGAGACGCGTCGATTGACACCACATACGTCTCGATTGGTGCACGGGAAGTGGTGTAGCCGCCAGTGCTGAGATCGCACATATCCGCACAATCGCACATACGCACGAATGCACACTCCTAGTTTTACTCAAAAACTGTGTAAGGATTAACTCAATCCTATGGCAACCGTACAGCGGTTTTTCGAACATTCCTATTTCGTTTTTTTTACTTTTCAAAAAACGGTCTGGAAATAAATGTTCTGACAAAGAACTAAAGAAGAATTGTAAATTTAACCATTCAACATTTTATAGAGTTTTTTTTATGAATACATTTTCTCGTATTTCAGTGAATCTGTATATTGATATAAAAATACAGTTTTGATGTATTTAAGAGTACCAATGTTAACGTTCATTAGAAGGAATTAGATAGATGGATTTATTATTTCTGCAGCTAGGTATACAACCTGGTGGCAGAACAGTACAATTTACGTATTACAACTAAGAATAGTTATACACTGTAATTTTAAAGCATTTTAAGGCAGTAATAACAATACTATAATAATAATATTAATATTAATAATAATAATAATAATAATAATAATAATAATAATAATAATAATAATAATAATAATAATAATAATAATAATAATAATAATAACAATAACAGCATTACCTACTCTTTATGACTGTCCTGCACGGAATTTTTAACTAATAAATACACTGCGCTGCACTTCACTTTACTTCACTTAACTTCACTACACTTGCACTTCACTTCGCTACACTACACTTGCACTTCACTTCTCTCTCTACTTCTCTATTGCACTACACTTCACAACACGTCACGACACTCCAATTCAACTACTTCTTTAAATATAATTATATATTTAATAAAGCAACGCATTTAATAGTGATTATCACAATTCTAATAATAATGAAAATAACAATTATAATAAAATTATAACTAAAATAATAACTATTTTAATGAGCCTAACTGATACTAATGTTCTTAGTTAACTGAGTTAATTGAGGGACACACGGGCGAGAAATCTAAGAATATATAGTGTTAAGTAAATAGATCAAAAAATGTAACTCGTGTGTAATGCAATTAATTTATACTAGCTGAAGTTCTCCGAGTTGCCAGGTTTTTCTATAATATCAGACGTTTATCACATCAATTGTAATAGAAAAAGAAATCCCCGACTTGGTCATCCCTGCTCTGCCCTGCTCTGCATTGTCTTGTACTGTCCTTTACTGTCCTGTCCTCTCCTGCCCTGTTCTGCCCTGTCCCATCCTGCCCTGTCTTGTCTTATCCTATCCTGGCCTGGCCTGGCCTGCCCTGTTTTGCGTTGCCCTGCTCTGTTCCGCAGTGCCCAAACTCACCCTCTTCCTTCCAACCACCCTCGCCCTGCCCAAATCGCCCGTCCTGGCTTGCCATGTTCGTTTTCATGACTGTTGCTACCGCTATCATTGCTGTGGGCATCTACACACAGATACATTGTTGTATACTCCCGGCAAAGTTACAGTGGAAATTTTGATCTGCAATTACTAAAAAAGTAAATTGGAATTAAAAGGATTTAGTGTAACATTTTATGGACTTAAAGAAGTGCTCAATGTACTTTCATGGATTTGCGCACCATTTTCAAAATATTTGCTTAACACCGGAAGGGTGCAAATTAAAAAGGTGTAAGAAAGAGAGATAGGAGTAATTTATACGAAATCTTAGGCAGACAGTAATTTTACTTTTGTTTTGAACGTCACGTGTTCAATATTTCATTAGATGGTGTTAGTATAACTGTAGAGTTGTATAAATAAACAATCATTCTTCTTTATATAAGAGAAAATTATGAATTGAGATAAAAGTAGCGTACGTTATTCTCGACAAAAATACTCTACTGTTCAGTGAAAACTACCTCGAAATATGGTAAGCCGATGCTGAGGTTAGTTTCACAAAATTATAGACCATGCCAGATAATAGACAGACAGATACTCTGTAAAAGAATTGAACTCTTTTATGTAATCTAAATATACATATGAAATAAGAAAATTAATTTTGAAAACATACACAGACCCTCCAATTTTATTTTTATAAATATGTTGTTCGAGTATGTATCTAAAAATTATCAAACTGAAATCCACGCTCTTCCTTCATATCGATAGTCGCTTCCGCAATTGATGTACCAATGTCATAATAATAATAATAATAATAATAATAATAATAATAATAATAATAATAATAATAAATAATGTCAGTGTGTGCAGCTTAAATATTGTAATGGATTTTACCACACCATGATTGGTTGGTTGGTTGTCAACGATTCTGAGTGCGTCAACGAACGAGATCGTTAGTCTCGTAAGTGTAGTGCAGGTTTTACCTGGATTTTCCGAAATTTCCCCCAACCAGGGGTCTCCCACCAGCAGGACACCGCCCCAACCGGCACAAGCTCTACGCTCTCGACCTGCTTCCCGACATGAGCGATAGTGTAGTACATGTAAGTGTGTGTGTGTGAGGGGTGAGAAGGCACAAGAAAGGGGAAGGAAAGATCGCGCTCAGTTTGTGGCCCGTTTGTTAGGGTACTGCTCCGGCATTCCTGGTATTGGTCGGAGAAACCACGGAAAACTATCTAAGGTAAGAAAAAGGTCTAAGGATATTGGTCTCGTAAGCGTAATTAATGTTTCGTCGCGTTAGGTGGCGGTGCTATTCCCTCATTGGATGGCGAGATCCGGCGCCTACCTACGTCGGCTAGTGGGGTTTATCCCCAACCAGGTAACTACTACCAGTATAGCTCCACCCCAGCGGGGTCAAGCTCTAAACTCCTGACACGTGAGGTCGTGTCCTCCTTGTGAGTATGTGTGTAAGCAAGGGGTTAAGATAGGTCAAGTGAGATGAAGAAAATACTCGTGTTGCGCCCGGCCCGCGGCATTTAGAGTACAACTACGGCATTTACCTGATGTTGATCGAAGAAACCTCAGAAAACTACCGATCAGAGCAGCCGGCCGGTAGAATTGTCCTCCAGGAATCGGACGAATTCGAAATAACTATCCACTGTCGAAAATTCTATCACCGTCGGGACTCGAACCCTCGGACCTCCGAGTCAGAGGAACTGTAGTGATATCAGTTACAAGCACAGAGATTGAACTACGAACTACTCGGAGAAAGATATGTAAATTCAGCAACGAGATTGGATAAAGTCCACCTTGGTAAGGTTATGGGTGAACTTCCACTAAGTAGCTCGAAACAAGGTGCAGCTGATTACTTCATAAGCCCCGAATGGATCTTCAGGTGCTAACTTTGCAACCCGAAGGAGTTGAGCAACCGAAAAACAGTTCCGGCTACACTAAATTATAAATACTTCTGCTACGATGACTGCTCTACAACTATTCATTTTCATTTATTTCAGTTTGTTCATTGCAAAAGTCAATTAATTTTATTAATCCCTACTACAAGAAATTTAGTGAGATTGGAATCAGTGATAAAAGAAAAGCATTTCCTCTTGAAAAAAAATTAAAATTTGACTAAAAGCGAAGAATTCCTTTTATTTTTATTAAATGGCTTTGAAGTTTAGCAGTGTAATTTTTGGTGAAATGGTTCAAATGATTTACATAACGTTTTCCTTACCATCCGAATGAAAAATTATTGGTAATTGTATAATTTTAACAATTAAATTAGTTATATTACCTCCAAAAAATTAATGTATTTCTAAACAACATACGCTTGGCATCATATTGATATCATTCACTTACTATTTTTGAAAAAAATATACAAAATTCTTGATATAAAATGGCATTCCTTGCCACTAAAATTAAAATATTTGCTATAACCTATTACAGAACTATTTTCCATACTCTTCATTTGTGGGAGTTCTTTAGTATTGTCTGACCTTTATTAATACAACTTTATATGAATTGTATATTCGCAATTTCTTTACTTTTTCCACCGTTGAGTGAGTTATTGTAACGGCGCGTGTGGGGAAGCAAGAGTGAATCTGCTGATTTGCCAGTAAACCGCGTGACGTGTAACTTGATTGTCTAATTCTAATAGTTATCAGGTATACAATCATTCAAAAAATCTTGGCATTGAAATTGAAGGGTAAATATAGGTATGTGAAAAGAAAACTGGCGAGTTCTGAAAAATAATAAACCAATGATTCTGCGATTTCTTCATATTATGTACAGATTAATACCAGAGTAAGTTACTTTTCACTCCTCATAACATTAATTTCTTTATTCCCCTCCTCTGACTTATATTTCTTCTTCTTTCATCTTCATCTCTCGTATTCCCGCTCTTCGCCGCCTTCTTCACCTCCTTCTCTTTTTCCTTTTTTATCTCAAGTTCTTCTCCTTTACTATTCATAATCTTCTCTGTCCTTCTCTTCTTTATTTTTTCGTACCCCTTTTTTCCGGCGTGACAACTAGTTAAATCATTTTTGGAAGTGGTGGCAATGATGATGATCAGGGATGAGGATAATTGGATAATGAATGATGAATGAAGCAATGATGAAATAAAAGGTGGGGGTCACGGTTTAACCATGTGTAAACATCCTGTAAACTTGCTTTGCTCGCCATTAATTCAGATAGAATGGGATCTAACATAAGTGGCCACTTACGTTTCATGGCAAAATATACAACTTTATGAAGGGGATGAGGTAAGAGTAGGTCGATATATTCTAATTAATTATGAAGTGGTTTTCATTGAATTTACATAATTTTACTGAAGTTCTACTAAAATTAATTCCTTTAAACCAGGTGTTGCTAGTAGTCTGAGGGGAAGCAGGAGACAAAAAACATCTCGAAAATACTATGACCGAGGATTTATTATTTCTCAAAGAAACTTATTAAAACCATCCGCATTTATCAGAAATAAAACTTAATCGCCTTTTAAGATAAGTATCTATACTGCTACTGTTATAAGTATTCTATTTATGACGTCACAGGAAGAAATTGAATAAACAGTAATGTTCACTTGTCTTTCGTTTCTTAAATATTCTTCTTGAGCACAAAAACACGTATTACAAGTCTGTCTACGAAATATATACATATCCTGGCTGCGGAAGAAACTAGCTGCTTAAATTCTGGAAGCATTGCTGGTGACTGCGAAAAATAGATTGGATACAAAAGAAAATGGGTGTTAAAAAAGGTTACCGCTTGATAGAGGTAGCAGTTTAACCAGAATTCACCGTTTCTGTAAGATTAAAAAAGTGATTTTTTTTAAAAAATGATGAGTAATTTTTAATGTGGTATTTTAAATATAAGTTTCACTCCGGTAATAGTTTTTAATATGCCATAACCCGTTTTTCATCTCGCGCTCGTATAATTACATTTACATCCTTGGAGAATATCGTTGTGCCTGTTATATTCGGGCTAATTGTGTTAGTGCAAGCACAGTTTTTACTAGTTATGTCATTTTTTCGTAAGCATAGTGCAGGATATGGCCTAAAGAAGGATGTGTTCCTCCCCAGCTAGTAGGAGTGAGTTACGTACACGTGGCTTTCCCCCTCCTAGACTCTCCTCCCAGGAGACCACCTCCATAGCTGCAGCACATAAGCTCTAAGATACAAACTAGTTCGTCGCTACAAATCTACAAACTGTTGGTACTCATTTTTTTGTTTATACCAGGATCAATATCACCAGTATCAGTCACTACAATGATGAACGGGATTATTCAACTTCTCTATATTCTTCTCATTTCCAGGATTTGGAAGAATCGTCTTCATCACAAAAAATATTGCATTTACAAATCATCGAATTCTGTAAAAAATATATATTTCACTACAAGATATCCAAATTCTCCGAAGAAACATTGACATCTAAAGTACCAGAGAAACTTGTATAGCTCACGAATCACCGAGAGCAAGAAAACGATCGCAACTGGTACGATACGTCTGTAAGACTGCTCGGAAAATAACATCGGCTGTTATTCTGGGAAAAAGAGAGCTTCCAATATTCTTGTTCCTAAAACCGCTGATGGCGACTTCACTTAAAGGTAGACGAGATGGTTCATCTATGTTTCGAAGAAATGCGTGTTTTGAGAAAGAAAAGGATTGAGAGGATCTTGTTGACCCCATTGTACGAGTATCACTTAATTAATGGTCGGACTCGCTGGGCCGCACTCACGAATT
This sequence comes from Gryllus longicercus, assembly GCA_038098605.1. Classification (NCBI taxonomy): domain Eukaryota; kingdom Metazoa; phylum Arthropoda; class Insecta; order Orthoptera; family Gryllidae; genus Gryllus; species Gryllus longicercus. The sequence continues at coordinate 1,516,609 of JAZDUA010000217.1, forward strand.
GTTACCGTTTTCCGGGTCACCGACGTTCGTCGGAGATTGTCTCAATGAAATGTGCCTTACGCAAATATGATAGGTTTAGGGTTCGTCCCCAAAGTTATGAAAATGGAAGTGATAAAAAAAGAAGGGTAGTAAGTGTAGAAACATGTCTGTACGTGAAAAATTACGTCCTGAGCACAATTGCCAACTTTTCGACTTGCGCTTTCGTTTCGTTTCTAGCAAATGCTCTTCGCCCTGAGGAAGGACGCAGGGTGTCAGGCGAAACGTTGGAAATTATGCCTAGAACTTGGCGTCTCTCGAACAGACAAGTTTCTATTTACACTACCGTATGTCGTACTCCGTCCGCGATAGCCTACGTTTTCAAGGGTAAGTTCATGTTTGTGGCCCTTATTATTGGGGGTGCTGTTCATAAATTCGTCTGAAACGAATCAGGAACTAACACACAATCTACTGATAAAAGCAGCCGGACTTTCATTCCGGCAAGCATCACAAATTCACTCGCATTAAACACATCTAGCACATTTCAGGCACCTTGCCGAGATCGATCCCGCCTCTCCTCAATCAGGCTTCAAGGCATTGTCTTCAGGCTCGCCGCTCTCGGTGTCAATGTTGCTGCTAGTGTTTAGTATATACGATATGATTAAGGAGGAAGGAAAGATCGCGCACCGTCCGGGGCCCGTTGATTAGAGAGGTCCTCCAGCATTTGCATTGAAATGACTAGGGAAAGCATCTAATCCATTGGTCAGGACAGCCTGTCTATCTACGAATGCGATTCCATCAGGCGCCGCAAATTCACCCACGTTAAACACGACTCTCTTCGCCAGGATTGAACCCACGACCTCCCAATCACTAGTACACTCTAGCCGTTAGACGTTGCCTTTAGGTTTGCCGCTGCTGGTGTTGGTGTTGTTTCAAAACTTTAAATACTTAATATATTTAAATATATACAATCATACGATGTCGAAGGAAGGTAAGATCGCGCGCGGTCCGTGGCCCGTTGTTTAGAGCGCTACACCAGCATTTGCCTGGAATCAGGAAAAGCACGGAAACCATTGGTCTCGCACTTCCGCGATAAAATGAAGAACGATTGCGGGTTGGTAACGCAACAAAACGCAGAGCTCAAGAAATACGCAGGTAGTTGATTTATTTTCGTATTTAGTTTGTCGCGGCACACCAACTACCACTATAATTTGTACTGTACGCGAAATACTAATTCTATACCAGAAGATGTTCCTTCTCTGGAGATCCCCACACTTCGGTACAAGGGGTTTCCCAGGGATCTCCTCCATAGGGGCACCGCCCCAGCTGGCACTAGCTCTAAGCTTCCGACCAGCCTCCTAACATTTGCGAAAATGAAGTGCACGCACGAAAGTGTGTAAGTGTGTGTAACGGGATACGAGCGGTCGAATGCGATTTCTTGTTTAGTCTGTCTATGAATGGCAGGTGCCGTAAACGCATGGACGTTAAACTCATCAAGTAAGTGGTCGGCCTCTGCTCCAATAGAACCCGCGCATTCCATATTACAGGGGGTAATATAAGAAAATTATATTATCTACGAACTTTTTGCCATATTCATACTCTTAAAATTCTATATTACGCACTAATAAATCCAAATATGGAATCTACATATGGGGAGGGAAATTCAAGACGTATATTAAGCAACTAAAAGTACACAAAACAAATTTATCCGTATTGTCTATAAAGAAATATCTTAATTTTGATTCTTCGCTTCTTCTTTATCATCAATTATAGTTTTACCATTACAACATATCTTTGTATATAAAGTACTCCAAATATTCTATGTTAAAACCGGAAATAATTTAACTGATAGAATATTTCACAATTAAAGTACTCGTTGCAAAAAAACTAATCAAAATTTTAAAAAATCAGAATTAATAAATCTCTTGATCTTCAACGCGCTGTCGGCAAGTGCAGTACATCCAGCCACTATATGCTCGTTTGTTTCACCACTGGTGCAGCATTTCCTGTATTTGTCAACCTTGGGCATGTTCATGCAATGTTTCTTGTAGTATCTAGTTCGGCATACTCAATGAATTTCAACTATATCCTCATGGATACTCAAATACCCGAAACGTGAAACATAATAGAAGATCGTTTTTTTATAAAATATAATTCATAATTGTCTTAATGCAGATAAATGATTGAATTGTGTGACATCAATTTCAGAGTATGAATATACAAATGTATTAATTTTATAACATTCAAATGGATAATGGCATTGAATACAGCTTCCATGCGCGCTGGCAATAGAATATGAACAAGGTGGAAAGAAATGTGACAATGTAAATAAAAACTTATACAAGTCAAAAAAATCTTAAAAGACCAAAAGGAGTATAATTTTCAAAATAAATTTGTATTTATCACTCGTTGTATTCTTATGAAATTATTTCTTCAAAAATCTTCAAATTCGTAGCATCCATCCTTTTTCCTGAATTTTGGTACATCAATTTCCAAACCTTATAGGTTTTTCTGTTATTTCGGCTGAATAAGGGATGATACGTTCATACGATTAGCTACATAATATATCTATAGAAAGATAAAGATTCATATAATGTTGCGGCAGTGGTATCGACTCTCAGATACGCACAGACAGTTGTAAAAAGGCACACTTAATGACGTCGTTCCAAAGCGGATAAATGTCAACACGCGGCGATATTGAAGAAGCATAACGTTAAAAGAAAGTATTAACTAGCAATAAGGTGACCTGTGCACGCACACACATCAATTTTTTCAAATCAATGTGATCAATTAACAAAACTTTTAATTCAAACTGAAAACTTGTAATCTCCATGACATACCCACATACTAATGACTTCATTTAAATTCTCAATTTTTAAGTAAACGAGGTTCAAAAAACTGGCTCTATACACTCAGATATACCTGCTATAATGCAAAAAATGTGTTACTAAGTATTTTATCAGGTTTAGTATCCGACTGAAATAAATCGGTAGAAGCTGTATTTTAAGTAATTTAATTTTTTCCATCACATCAAAAAAAATAATTGGCCCATGGTAGGAAGTTTAATTTCTTAGTAGTACATGTAGTACAAAGTTTAACAAGTTAACAAATCACAGTTCTATTAATTTCAGAAAGTCTATGAAAAAGGAACTAGATTTTAAGTTCTGATTTATTTGTCTAGGACTCTGTGTTTCAACTATCAGTAATCTAATATCAGGGAATCTTCGCCGTTGTCAATTGTCTCCGTGCAAAATTAAAGAAGGAAGGAAAATTAAGTCTAGAAAACAAAAAATGCTCAAAATTGTGAGTGTGACCAATGCAGAATTTTTATGATATGACGAATGAAATGGAAAATTGCATGGCCCCTTAAATACATGGAGACCCTTGTAAATGAGAATGAAAAATAGGGATGAAAAAATGCAGACGCTATAATATTAACACAAAATGAACTTTAAATCTCTCAAAGGATTCCAAGTAATTGTTAGTATTTGCATTTCTCACTAGTTTCTAAATAAATTTGACAGTTATATTTGGTTGCACTTAACACAATTGGTGATATCGTCACTATGACGTTACTAAGGATTAACACAGTCTTCAAAGCTGATGGTTTACACAAATATGCGCACCATTTTGGGCTACTAAAGTAAAACTAAACAATACAGAACTCCACGAAGCTGATACAATCAAATATCTTGGACTGCATTTAGATAGACGCCTGACTTGGAAAACCCACATCAAAACTAAGAGAAAAGAAGCGCAACTTAAAGTCCTCAAATTGTCATGGCTAATAAACAGACAATCAAAGCTGTCCTTGCATAACAAAATACAGATTTATAAAACTATAATCAAACCAACATGGACCTATGGTATTGAATTGTGGGGCTCTTCCAGTAAATCGAATCTAGAAATTCTAAAAAGATTCGAAGCTAAAACGCTAAGAACACTATGCAACGCACCATGGTACGTGACAAACAAGACGATATACAGAGACCTCAACATCGTCCCGCTGGAGGAAGTAATCGCCACGAAGAGCCTAGCATACCAAAGAAGATTGAACAACCACCCAAATCACCTCTCAACAAACCTTCTAGATAACAGTGAGCATGTGTATAGACTGAGGAGAGAGAATATTTTAGATCTGCCATACCGATTTTGTAAATGAAATTTTTCAATGTCATAAAACGTTCACGTCAGACATGTATCTATTGCCACCATTTACTTATTGTTCCGATAGGAACAGATTGTAAATTATGCAGAAAATAAAATAAAAAAAAAAAAAAAAAAAATTTTGGGCTACTTATACGACGTCGGGACAACTAGGAGTGTAGGGACTAGCGCGCTAGCCTTTCTCTTCTGAGGTATGGGTTCAAATACAGTTCAATATACATGAGGATTCCGTGGTAGACAACGCAAAAGTTGTCAGTAATTTTCCTCAGGGTTCGCCTACTCAATGGCCCTCATTGCAAAGCTGTTACATCATTAGTGTATGAGTACTATTATAGTAGAGTCGTATTATATCTTCTTCATTATGACATAAGATCCATAAAATAGTTAATCCTGTCCAGACACAGCATTGGGCTTGGGTAACGGGATCATAATAAATATATAGAGCAGGGAATTGAAGAAAAATACGTCTTTTCGTAGATGATTGTGTAATTTATCGGGAAATTAGCAACACAAATGATAAATAAATATTGCAGGCTGATTTAGATAGGCTAGAATCATGGGCTATCACAAATGAAATTAAATTCCAGGAAGTACAAGTTTATCGTATTCGTGAGTTCTAGAAAGACAGACGACATAAAATATAAATTGACAAATCAGAGAATTCCGACGGATTAATGCTGTAATTATTTGAGAATTGAACTAAATGAGGATTTGGGATGGGCTGAACACGTTAATTACGTAGTGAAAAAGGCGTGGAAGGCACTACACTTTGTGATTAGAGTGCTTAGGAACGGAAGTGGAAAATCAAGGGAATTAGGGTACACATCTCTAGTTCGACCGATATGGCTCCAAATGTTGGGAACTATATCGTTTAGGGCAAATAAAATCTCCCGAAAAAGCACAAAAATATACCGCAAAATTTCTGAGGAGAGGACGTTCTAATTCTGAATTTATATTTTGGGAATCATTGCGAAAACGCAGAAAGAAATCGCATCTTTGAGCGTTATTCAAATCAATACGAGGTGATCATCCGTGGGGGAAGTACGGAGAAGATTATCCAAACCAACCCTCATCGTGCGGAAGGATCATGGTTTAAAAATTCAACAGAGAACTCAACAAAAAGAAAACAGTGAACATATCTAGGTAAATTCTCATTTGCAAACAGAACAATACTAATTTGGAATGAATTACCTGCAACAGTGCTCAATACTATCCCTTAGAATGTCAAACATTTTTATATTAAACTAAATAAATTGTATTTTCGGAATATGTTACAATTATAATAATTTTTTGGTATTATTATTATTTTATATTAGGCCAGCTTGAGTATGATGGGGCTAATACATTAATTTAGTAAAATTGCATTAAGTAATATGTAAATATTATAATGTTTGTTGGCTGTATTTGGAGTAACTATCTAGAAAACGCTACCACAGAAAATATTCTATGTATACCTAAGTTGCGAAATAAATATTATTTTCTATTCTATATTCTGCACGTCACACTGTATGTGCAGCTTTCTACTGCTCCAACTCACATTGATTGTCGATGATCCCTTTTCATTTGGAAAGTTTAAAATCATAGATGGCTCTTTGAGACAATAGGTATATATTTTAGATTTTGTGAGACACCTGTACATAAAACTACTTATAAAATACACATTCATACACATATGAAACAATATTCCTTGTCCCTTTTGTTTGTACTATCACTAAAAACTTGAGAAATACCGCGTGACCATTGTTTCAAAACTTTTTTCTTTACGTCAAATCTCACGAGACATCACAGCACTGGTGACACGAAATACGAAAGGTCTTTGGAGAAAAAAATACCACATGAAGAGATGTGTAGATAAAGTAGTTAAATGAAGACATAAATAGATTGAATGAAAAATCGTACCAAGTTAAAAATTGCTATAAGACGAATAGTTTTGGACTAAATTACTTGAGGTAATAGTCTGACGTTGACAATATAAAAAAATTATTTTCATGTGACGTTATTCATTCTTCAAGAAAAAACTGAAACCAAAGAATAGGATACCACAAATAAACTACCAGGACAGACGGTTCAGGGAATCAACTGATGTCACTGCAGTCCTTCTGACTGGAGGTCCTAGGTTCGAGTCCCGACAGTGGCAGGATTTTCGACACTGCTTGTCAGCTAAGTCGAATTCAGTCGCTGTCTTGAGGAGAAATTTAGCGGCCGGCTGCTCTGATCGGTAGTTTTCCTTGGCTTCTCCGATCAATACCAGGAATGCAGGAGCAGTACCCTAACAAACGGGCCACGGGCCGCGCGCGATCTTCTCTTCCCGTACCTTGTCTCCTGCTCACCCCTTGCACACGCTTACACTTACATGCACTGCACTCCCGCACATGTTGTGAGGCCGGTCAGCAGCTTAGAACGTGTCCCAGCTGAGGCGGTGCCCCGCTGGTGGGAGATACCTGGTTGAGGGAAATCCCGGAAGCCAACGGTAGGTCCGCGCCGGGAATCGCCATCCAGCGAGGGAAGATCACAGCCACCTCCCAAGGACAAACATTCCCTACAATTACGGGACTAATGACCTTAGTAGAGCGCCCAGAATCATAAATACTATCGCATTTATTAATGTGATATTTGCCCTTGATTTTTAGGGAACTCTTTATACTTGTATACAGATGTACGCCAGGTGTTATTCTAACACAGTCAAGGTGGTATCATATTTCCGCCGAACATGTGTGCCCACGGGTCAGGGACAAACGTTACATGTATAAAAACATATAATTTCGTTATATGCAATTTTCCACTAGAAAATTATTTGCAAAAAAGGAATTATTTTCGACTCCTTTTTATACCATAGAACTCTGAAGCATTTATTATGAGACATTCTGTGTAATGTCGTGGAGATGTAACAAAACATTTAAGTCTATTTTATTGCTGAAGTATGAGAGGTTAGTAACGTTTAGTAAAAAACAGTTTGCATGATTGATGTTGTAATAGAAATTTAAAAAATTGGGACTAATGAATATAAAAAGAAGTGCTTACTTTTAATTATTAAGTTCTTAAAAACTGAAACAAATAAATTATTGAATATATTGTCAAAGTTGATATGTAGATTGCATGTTTTTTCAATGTTTTTTTTTTCGGCAATGTGCTATAAGTTTTCTCCTGAGGTTATTGTGCCGCGTATAAAACCTGACATTCTTTTTTTCTGAATCATAGTCAAGATTTTATATCTTTCGTGGGCTACAGAACTCCATAAATTAAGTGTTAAGATAAATGAGTTCTAATTTTTTACGATGTATTGAAATTCATCGTTTTTGCATTCTCACTTCTGCTCTTTGTTGGAAGAATACTGTACTGTTCGGTGTACTGCTGATGCTGCTGGAAGGTTGTTTAATCTGCAAATCTGGAGGGTGCACATAATCTCAAAATTAGTTTTTTCTTCAGTTGTACCACTATTCCATACCACGACGGATATTACCAAAGCTAGAAATATTGAAAGGGTATGGATTCAATATGAACAGAATGTCTTAGAATAGATGTTACAAATTGCAAGGGCATGTAGGGTGGGATCAAAGATGTTAAAATTCTTCCAATTAGCATGTGTTGGGAAATTTCTTATAACGGATTAACATGCGTGAATTTTGCCCCTAGTTGGAAGGCAACCCGTCGTACATTGGTGTCGGGCCGGCACACGAAATCGCTTTCACTACATCCGAAAACGAACTTCCGTACACCATTAAATGACGTGTTGCCCAGCAATCGGGGGAAATGTCGCATGCGGAACTTCATTACATGATATTTTCCACCACATGTTGATTGCCCAAAGAGATCACCAGTGACCTTCCCTTCATGCTCTAAATATTTGTAACATTTATTCTAAAACCTGTTTGAAGATAACTTAGCTAAAGTCAAGTCCTCAGATCGGGAGAGATGGCTCAGGGATGACTGGGTCTACTGATGTCACTACAGTCCCTCTGACTGGGAGCTCGACGGTAGTAGGGTTTTCGACTTTAGCTTTTCAGCTAGGTGAAGTTCAGTCACTGCCTGGAGGAGAATTCAAGCGGTTGGTTGCTCCGGTCGGTAGTGGTCTGTGGTTTCTTCCATCAACACCAGGCGAATGCCGGAGCAGAGTCTTCACTGACGGGCCAAAAACCGCGCGCGATCTTTCCTTCCTATTCCTGATCCTATTATCATCCCTTACACACACTTACACTAACATGCACTACTGCTGGGAGACCGGTCGGAAGCTTAGAGCGTGCGCCGGCTGGGGCGGTGCGCCACTGGTGGGAGATACCTGGTTGGGGAAAACCCACTAGTCGACGGCGCCAAATCGCGCCATCTAGCAGGGGAAGATCACCGCCACCTCCCGAGCAAAACATGCACTACACTTACGAGACTAATGTCCCTAGTAGTTAGAACGTCCGGAATCACTAATCAATCAAGCTCACAGGCGAAAAATACATTCATATACAGAACACATTTAAAGCAAAGAATCTGAGCCATCGTGTCAGGCGAGTCATTGAGAGCATTACTTCTAGGCTGGCCGGGTGACGCCGCGTCGCTGGCAGATAGGCCGACGTTTCGCCCGTCCTGTTGTAGGCTTCTTCAGGGTAGTGACACAATAAAGTTCCTCCTCCGGTGTTGTATCTTTTTCAGCTTAGGGGTCGGGTAACGCGAGTGCGCCGTGATTGGCGGAAAGGTCCCTCTGATTGGCTCGTGGTCTGGGCCAACCCGAGCCTCGCACCCGCCGTCCTAGAGATCGGACGGTGGAGAACAGTCCCCGCGCCGTCAGGAATCGGTGGAAAAATATACTTCCAGGCGTGGTTTAGATTAAGGCCTGCATCCGCGTTGATGTTGTGCGGCCGTCTACTAATGCCTACGGAATGTGCGGAAGCCTACGTGTACAGTCATTGAGAGGTCAGAGCCGGAAACGTGCGTGGCGAAGCTGGGTGGGGAGAATCCGGACCGCGCGTGGCGGGGAGAAGAGGAGAAGAGGAGTGGGTTGAAAGGTGGGAAGTGACTGTGGAGGAGAAAGATGAGGAGTGGAACGCACAGAGACGGAGCGGATAGCTGCTACTAGGTACGAGTGGAAATGAAAGTACTTTCATTGTCACACACTTGTTTATTTTCACACACTAATATCAATTTCAATTCTAGCAAGTGATTATTAGACACCGGATTTTAGGCAAATGTTTAGTCGACTGTTTTAATGTACGCACTCAAAATTAATTTTAATTATTTCCTTGAATTTACGATATCGTAGAAGCACACACGCCCTTATGAATCCCATTTTCGATATTTTAAGTGATCTTGGCTATTTACAATTTTGTTTCTTAGTGACATCGTCTCAAAAACGGATAGGAGGAAGATAGAAAATATATACAATTGAAGAAATTATGCTTTTTAATTACTCGGAACATCATCTGAAGTTTCAACGATTTTGCTGGCGATTGTTTCAAATTACAATGCAGATAATTCAGTTTGGTTTATATCATAGAAATACTCTAGAGTTGTGCATGTCTTCATTCCTATATTTGAGATATCCCAAAAATGATTCAACCATTCCATAAATATTCATCTTCCTGTCTCTTCAGAGTAATTTTTATTGTTAATGGGCCATTGAAGTTCTAGAATTTTGAAAATTAAGTGTAGTAAAAGTTCCCTTATTTAACATTGGATAAGCAGATTCGACAGTTTTACCTGACGGAATTGAATCAACGACCTATTTTTTATAATCTCCAAAATTATTCGAAAATAGGCTAGGCCAAAAGTTATGTGTAAACTCGCAAAACTATTATTATTGTTATTTTAAATATATAATACGTTAAATGTGTAATTAATTTGACGTAGAGTAAAGGTGATTGATTTATTTAAAATAATGCATAAAATTATGAGGCAACACATTTCATGACACCGAAAGGCATTTGACTTCCTATAAGAGTAAACATTTGATAGTATAAATATTTTTTTTAATGTGGTAAGAAATTAGATGTTTTTACATAGTTATATCATTTTTTTATTTCTTGAGAAATATAAATTACCCAATTTAATAATATATCAGTGCACATTTCCTTCACAACATTAAAGTGTATACAGAGAAGCGAATTATTTATATTTGGTGCAACGTATTTCAATCCCATTCAAAACGAAAGGAGACATTTGGTGAAGTCCATAAGTTAGTAAAGTAGCATTCCGTTTCACTTGCGGCCAAACAATAACTGTAAAAGATAACACTTGCACTGGATATTATAATACTCGTGCAACTTAAATTAGAAATGAAAGATTTCTATTTTTAATCAATTTGCTAAAAAAAAGCTAAATTTCAAGCTGAAATTTTCATTTTATAACTTATTAAGGCACGATGAAAATGCTAAATGAATAGCAAATTTGTTTACATTCATTATTTTTATAGAGAGAGAATACGGTTCAAAAATTTAATTGATAAAGAAAATCAAATGTTTCAAATATTATATTTTTGGATTACGTTTTGCTGGGAGATTTTACTAATCTACATCAGTTTTGCTTTGAGATGTTTTGCATTTCTTCGTGATAAAGATCTTACTTCTCTCTTAATCTAGGACTTTTAATATTTATTTAAAATTGAAATCAATCACATATTTTTTGAGTTCAATTTGCCTCGACAGATTATGCTTCGACTGTCTCACCAAAAAATCCCAATGTTTTTTCATAAAACTAAGTATGCTGTCAAGTCACTATTGGTACTTCGTAAAGGAATGTGCTTGTGGGCAAGTTCTCTCAAGGGATATTTAGTGGGTCATGGAGAATATCTGCCTAACCCATCTGCAGAATCAACAGTTTGAAGTTTGGATAGATTTTCAATGCACCACCAGAGAATCTGAGAAACGATGAATTACTAAGCAATTTTAAGGAAAGGAGACCTATTTTCCATTGCTTTTCACAATCAGGACGTTCCGAAGTTCGTACTGGCTTTAGGAGGAATTCCTTTCACACCAATCAAATAATTTCTCAATACCATTCGCACTCTCAACAACATGCACGTTTAAACCATTCACAGATAAAGTTACAAATTGTTCTTCCTTCTAAGACCCTTGACCACGGAAAGCGAGGATGTAAACAGGTGTCGTTGTGGGGTATTTACTGGTTCCGCTAGTTACTTCCGGTGAGTCTCGGCGCTGAAAATCGACTCTAACAAGAGACTCCTTTGACCTCGAATGATAGGAACCGTATCAAAAACCATCAGCAAACACATCTTTCTTTGCAAGTACAGTGGTCTGTGTGGTCTTTCCTACGCAAAATGTTGTTCTGAATTGAGAGAGCGCAGTATTTTTCATGTACCTCAATAGTTTGTTATGGGTACTAAAGTGACAATTCAGATATAGAAAATGTTCTCCAATACCAATATCATTGTCATGTCAAATCCTGAGTCTCAACATTTTGTGCGGAGATAGGCCACTTTGTCTTGACGGGTCTAGTGATCAGTTTCGTGCTGGAACAATCACATTTCGGGGCAAACTTTTCTTCTCTTTCAAAAGCAGTATTCCCAAGGAGGCGCCATGCTCCTCTCGACGACTCTATAATCTCAATTAGATTTCGAAAATGTTTTGTAACAAAAATAGATTCCAGATGTTTTTGCCCAAAACTTCAGCTGACACTAAGGTTTTCATAACTGTTTCTTAACTCAGCAAACTCGTCGTTTCCGAATGCAATACGTCCAACATTGTCTCAAGTATTTTATCAAACTTATTGGAATTAATTTTTCTTGTGTTGCCCGAGTACATAGTTTACACTGAAACCAGCAGACGATCACTTAAAAAACCCACGCTTGTTCTGCATAAATATCAATCATACAATTAAATAACTTAGTGCGTGTACACGCTAAGGTACAGGCACATGCCATAAACCAAAGGGGGTCAGCGTGCAACAGCCACGTTTGTCGTGGAGAGGACTTGGGTAACTTTTTTCGTGATGAATAATCTGTACTCCATGCACGTGGTCGTACAGAAGTGAGCTCTCGAGGTTAAGAGCATTCCTTGTTTGTAGCTTGTCCTACCCGAAATATCTAGTTCCCTCAAATTACCGCACCACGTTTGTTTTGTAGCGGGTTACGTCTGAAAAGGAAACGAAATAATGAATATTTTTGTCATCCCCCACACCAAAAGAAACGTCACTCTTTCAATTAAAAACATACACACTAACTGATCACTAAACGCCATAACTACAACGAATAGACATTTAATAAACTACTCAAAATGCAGAAAAGTTGGATTTTAATGTCAACTCTATTACTATCACTAGGAAAATGTACAGCAACAGACTCGTGCACGAGCTCTCACTGAACAAAACATACGACGTACTCCTACATGTCTTTACACATTTGTACGTATGTACACCTCTTGATAATCCGTCATGTTTTGTATTAATTGTACATTAATTGATTTTGAGATTAATTATATAATAAGAATTCTGATGATAAATACACTACTAACATCAATTTTTATTCATATATTCGTTGTAAAAATATTTTGTTATACAATAATTGAATGCACCTTTCTATTCCGCAACTTTCCTCTCATTTTTCTTCTCCGTCTAGTCTACTTCTTCAGACCAGTCTCGAAATCTGATTTCTGTGAAAAGGGTGTTCCAACCGTACACTGAAAACCACGTGCGAGCGTCTACGGCACCAGATTCTCAGTATTCGAGGTCCTCGCGGTGCGGTCCAAGACAAAACCAGCCCAAGACGATAATCGCACTTGCAAATCTTTGCAACTAGTCACCAAGTCAGTGCACGATCTAATAAACTGCATTCAGCCGTAATTAAAAACACTGCCAAAATAACTTAAGAAGCACATTGAAATTGGAAGAAACTACTAATTTTCTAATGTACTTTCAATCTTTGTGCCATCATAAAAGCCACGTATTCAGTGTATTGTTTGAGTGGGTGAAAACCAGAGTGGTATAAGTGACATTTAAAATTTCGGAGAAAAACGTTTTTATTTCTGGCTATATTTAAGTGGCAATTTATTTGCATGCGTGTTTGACAAAATCTGCATTTGTAATAAATGCAAGATATTCTGAGGAAAACACAATATCATGAAATTAATGTTTTTTTTATTTAATAAAAGCTATTTATGATTTAGAGCAATTTTGTTTTCAAGAGAGCAAAGACGGAAATTCATGCCGTAGCCACAGATATTGAAGCCTTCACATTTTTTCATCATTGTATACATATATAATTTATGGACAATGTGTTTATGTAATTGAATATGTTATTAAGTTATATAAAGAATTAGAATTGATTTAGCATTAATGTTAACTACAATATTTTTATGTAATATGGTCGTCATCATTACCACACTAATTGTCATGTTAATTTTATTTTTTGCCGCAAGCCTATCAAACAAAACCACTGCAGATGCTGGATACTATCAACATAACATAAGAAGTAACAAAAGGATTGTTGTTTCTTATGCTTCAACAAATGATAAATTGTAAAAAAGCATGAGTTTGAGGTATTCCCCTAATCTCAGTCAAAAATAATTTCAGAAGTATTAGGTCACTTTCGAGTTCTTTCTGGAAGCCCGATTTTCATTATTAAGATGTAAATTCAATTGATGTACAAAAGAGAAATTGTCTCAATAATAAAAGTGTTCATTAGTTCATCTTAATTCATTGCTGAGCGCGATGAATGACTTCTGAGATTTCAGAACATTTTCTATCAGTTTGTCAAAGAACATAAGGTCGTGAACGCTGGCGTAATCAGACAATGAAGTTTTCTTAAACTTAAGTTTCTCCAAAACTTTCCTCGTTTTCTTATATTCACAATTTCCTTGTTATCAATATAAGTCAAAATAATTATTTTCTTGTGAACGTAGATTTCAAACTTCTTAGGGGTAGACCATTTCTTATGAAGCATAACAGAAAACTATCTAGAAATGTGTTTTTTCAAAAATGACAATTTCAGAAGAAGATAACAAAAAGATTTCAAAGACGTGTAGAATTTTTAGCAGCGTCTTCAATCATAAGTTAAGCATTCGTTGATGTGTGCCAGAACTAATCGTTTTCTCAATTATCACCAGAGTAGAGGTGATGATAATAATAAGAATAAGAGAAGAAAAAGAATTACACTTGCTGAAAGAACTACCAATTATACATTGAAAAGACGATAAATTGTCATTATAATATGTTTTTATCAATGGCAATTTTGGTCTCGAATTCTTATTATTAAATTCCTTTGGTTCTTTTAGTACTTGTGAGTCCTGGATTGGGTCATGCGGTCCAGTAGTTTCATTTAGTTACAATTATGATAATTAAAAAACGAATAAATGGGTAAAAACAAAAGGATTTTCAAGCTGAAAGGTGACAGAACATGTTTACTTTTACGTGTTATTGATTACAACTATTTTGCTAACTTTTAAAAGTTAATAACAATTTAGCGTTATCTTTTATTCAAAACAATATTTACATTTTCTGCATATCTCAAGACGAAGATAAATCAAATTAATTTAGTCACTGAAAGACTAAATATGAAAATGATGTCTTAATTGCTTCCAGTTTTGTTTCAATGCAATTTTTCGTCAATACTCGAAAATTAGCAATATTGAAAAGTTATTTTTGACGATATGTATTTATTTTGTATATTTTTATGAAAAAGATACTTCTTTAATATTTACTTCATGAATTTTGAATAAGACAGAAACCTATTGGTGATTTTACCCTGCAATATTCTGAACAGACCAACTGCCATCTCATCCTGCAAGTCTGAAATTTTATGCAATTCGCCGGACGTATCTGAAACGTTAGATTTATAATTACTATTCTTCTTCTTTGTACTCAATTGTGAAGGAATTGAGTAGTTTGGTGCAGTTTATATGTCCACCGAAATGTTTGGGAATGACATTTTAATTTCTTATCAATATGTTTTACTTTTACAATTTATTTATTCCCTAGATATTTTGGAATGAAAGGGAGTAATTATTATTAAGAAACAATAGAATGGTGGAAAACTCTTAATCTTTGCCTAAAATTTTGTTCTCCATTTGTTTCCACGTGCATGCAACTTCGCTGAGCTGGTTAATCAGCACCGTCTCCGACCTAAAGTTGGCCATGGTAGGAGAATAGGAGTTTTTTCAAACAACGGTATTCCCTTTCGATATGTTGATATATTGATAGCAAACAATTGTTTGACTGTATTCCAGTATACCTACGAAATTTACCGGAGTTTACTTGAAAGATATTCAATAGAATCTATACCAAGTTTTGGACACAATTATATTTTAAAATTTAAAAGCACCCTTTAATTTAACAGCAGTGCAGTGATACTCCCGTCCTACACAGAATTTTAAGCAGAATATTTCAGGGTCAGACTAGTGTCTGAATACATTGTGTTTCAAAGTATGGATTCCTAGAGTTTACCGTTAATTAATTTACTGTTTATTATTTGCAAACACCTTCAAATAAGCAGAGTATGTCGAAATATCTTATGTATTTTATCATTTAAACACCCTATCATACGCAGGCTTTCATTACAATGCAAAATTGATTATTAGAAATTTTGAAAACAATCGATATCAAACAATAGACGGTATATTAAGTACCAGTATATCTTAGACGATATAATACCGGATACCGGGTTTGACCTGTGAATGCTTTTCAAACGCGACGGATAATTTTGACATCCCTACGGCGACCTGGAGTGCGTCTGACCTTTGATGGCAAGTGGGAAGCCGAGTGGGGCAGGGTGGAGCTGGCGGGACGGGGAGAGGGCGTGGCGGGAAGCGCGACGGGGTGGGATGGGAGGGGAGGGGACTCTCACTGAAATGTCACGCGCTACGCATCGTCCCACGCGCCGGCCCACGCACTGCCGCCCACCTCGCACGCACGCCCCCCCCCTGCCCCTCACGCCCCCTCTCCGCGTGGCTCCGCGCGGCCCTGGAAGGGCCACAGGGCGGCGCTCGCCATCCCCCGCGCAAGGGCTGCTCGTAGGAGAGGGCTCTTCTGCTGCCTCTGCGGCTTCACACTTATTGCTAGAAAGTATCGAACGCGAGTGAAATGAAATTCTCTATATTGTCTCAGTCATCTTTCGTATTGTAGCAAAAACAGTTAAGAGTATTTTGTATTTTTTTTATAAATTGCAAATGTACCTTGTTGAAAGATTTTTGAAAATATGCAAAATTTGTTTTCATAACAAAAAAAATCACATTGTCGCAATAATTAGAGAATCGACAGAAAAGGTATGAAAGTTAAGTAGTAAATGAAAGAAAGTTATATAATAAAATGGGGTCAACACTTTCAAATTACTAAGTGTTATTATCAATTCACCATGTTCTAATGTTGTAGACTAACACATGGCTTCTAAGAAACCGCACTTCACATGCGTATGGCAGGTCTCTCAATGTCTCCGTTGATAGCCGATCGCCCCCACACACGTACACCGAAATAGGTGTGTTTTTCTTCAGCCATGTTTGATGTCGGCCCCTTCCCATTCATCACGAGCCCAAGCACCGGTCGCCGCCGCCCACGCACGCAGGCGGCGCGAGCGCGCGCGCGCGCGTGTGCCGGGTGGCGGCGGCGGCGGCGGCGGAGGCCCACTCGCACGCAGGAGCCGGAAAAGGCCACGACCTGCGGGCGACGAGCGAGGGGCGGGGCGGGGCGGGGCGGGGCGGGGCGCGGCGCGGCACAGGGCGGGGCGACGCAGGGCGAGCGAGACTCCGCCCATCTCGGATCGCCCACGCTCGCCCTGCACCCGCCCGCGCCGCCGCCCGCGCCGCCGCCGCCGCCGCCGCCGCCGCCATCGCCTCATGAATGAAGCCACGGCCGGCAGCGCTCCACTCGCCCGTAGCCGCCCCGCGCCGCTCGGCGGTCGGTCGCTCGGGATGTCGGTCAGCCGGCCCGGCGCCGGGCCCGCGGCCGCCCCGCCCGCCACCGCCCGCGCCGCCCGCGCCGCGCCGCTCCCGATTCTCAGCGCACAGCCCGAGCAGAGCCATTGCGGTGGGCGCGACGGGGTCGGACGCATCTGCCCCGCCCCGCCCCGCCCCGCCCCACCCCCGCCACCACGCCCCGCCCCACCCCTCCCCGCCCCCGCCCCCGCCCTCGCCCCCGGAACCTTCCTCATCGCGACTTCGGCCCTTCCTGCTTGGGAATGGCTCCGTTTTACGACGGCCGTGGTTTTAAGGGGAGTTCCCGGGCGTCATGGTGGGATGGCAGGCCGCGGGAGCGACACAGTGTTTCGATATTCTTTTCCGGAGTACTACAGTTTTGATGTGGTTTCGAAGGAAAAACGCTTTTGCCGAAATATGAACCTCCGTCTGTATTATTATACGAATTACTATCGCTATAAACTAAACGCAAAATGAACAGAGTGAGACGTGAGATAAATTTAAATAATTTAAATAAAAATTAAACTGGCGTAAGTAATAAAAAAATTATGAAAAAATGTTGAGATATTGCGAAATTAAATAATTTATTTTGTGAAGTAAAGAATTAATCAATTATGATAAATTATAGACAGTAGTAAATAAAGAACTATTCCTACACTCAAAATCATATCTTCAAGGACAAAAAAGGAATAAGAATAAAAAAAAAGTAAATTAAAATTTCGTTCCGTAGAATGCAGAATGAATAAACAATGAAGTGATTGTTAGCATTCCCAATGGCGATGAAAGAGACTTTTAGTTCATCTTTGGACAAACGAATACCACGTGTTGCGATTACAAATTAACATTTTTATGACCACAAACGTTGAGTATTTAACTGTGAACATATTTGTTAGTTTCATTATTGTGACACACCTTTATCACTATTTCCCGCAGTAATGCACCATTCTTGGTCGAATTTACAAATTGTCAGAATTCGGTTGTTTTCTGGGCCAAAACCAACGCATAAAAATACAAACTTATCGTTTTTGTCATTTTGCTGCTTTCAAAATAAATCTTTTTGTACTTCTCCTGTTAGAGCAATTTTCTTCCTCCATAATATTCTCCCAATCATGGCCGCGAACTAACCTCTAAACCCATTATTCACGTCAAAAGTGTGTGCAATATTAAAGAATAGCCACTCAAGGCAAGAAATACGGAGTGGATCATGTTTCCACGCACTGTTTTTGAGTCGAAAGTTAATTTTCTTTCAACATTGTAGACTTGAGATTCAATATCACGCGTTGCCTTTCGGAAGCAGCCATGGACAGCTTCCCCCACCACTCACATTGCGCTACACGCCCTACTCGCCCCTCGCAGCACCACGACTCTCACGACCCGAATGGGGAGAAGTACCACGGCCGTTTGCCTCGCAAGCGTCTAGCGCTTCGGAAGAGGCACGCCGAAAACACAGCAACACAAATATGGAGGCCGCTCCACTCCCACCTCCTGGGCCAGATCGCAAGCCCCATTCATTGAATAACGTGCATCCATTCAGCCGGAGAATGGTTCGCCGTGAGTCGTCTCATCACATTTTGGGGGGATCTTGCGGCTGACGGAGGGAACGAGTCGGGGGGTCGTGTTGACGAACGTTTACAGGCGAGTGCGCTCGTCTGCGGGCCACTGTTTACGCCGCCCCCGGGGGCGGACAGGGCTGGAACGGAGGCGGTGAGACGGCGCGTATATGCGGCGACGAGACGACCCGTTCGCCACGAGGTTCAGTCCGCCGCTAACGATTCGGGGGCGGCGGAGGCGGTGCAGGCCCGGCCGCTTCGGCGAGGCGGTGGCGGTGGCGGTGGAGGCGGCGGCGGCGCTGGCCTGCCTGCGGCCGTCCCTCCGCACGAGTGGACCAGGCTAGGCTCGGCGGAGCGGCGGCGCGGCGCGGCGCGGCGTGGCGCGGCGCGGCGCGGTGCGGCGCGGTGCGGTGCGGTGCGGTACCTTGCGGTGCGGCGAGGCGCGGTGGCGCGGTGGGCGCGCGCGCCGAGCGGACCCTTACCTCCCTTGCCATCACGGCATGACCCTGCAGGGTTGAGGCTGGGGACCCGGCCGCGCGCCGCCGCCGCCCTCTGCAGCAGCAGGGCCCCGGCCGCTAGCGCTGGCCCGTCGGCGGCTGCGGCTGCGGCGGCTGCTGCTCCTGCGGCGGCTGATGCTAGTGCTGCTGCTGGCTGGCCGGGGCGGCGGCGGCGGCGGCGGTGGCGGCGGCGGCTGGGGTGGATGAGGCTGCGACACGGGTTGCCGCGTCCGCCTCCACACCGGCGGGGCTGCTCCTCGGTGGCGGCGGCGGCGGCGGCGGCGGCGGCGGGCGGGCGGCGGGCGGCAGAGCGCGGGCGCGGGCGCGGGCGCGGGCGGGCCGACCGGCTGCAGGCTCCGCGCGCGCGCGCGGCACTCCGGGCGCACTGCGATGACCCGCGCACCGCCACACGTTCACCGAACCCCTCGGCACTCGCGACGCCCCGAAAGCACTTTTTTAATCCATCATTTCTTGGCCCCGGCCGCCGACGTACTACCCCGAGCCCTCTGCCGGCCGCTGCTGCCGCCGCGCAAGCGACACGCCTGCCATCTGGCGGACGATCGATTCTGGGGGCGCATCGCCGCTAAGACGGGGTGCGGGGCGCGGGCGGCGCGGCGGCGCGCGGGGCGGGGCGGAGCGGGGGCAGGGCGGCGGGGAGGGGCGGGGCGGGGCGGGGCGGGGCGGGGCGGGGCGGGGCGGGGAGGAAGAGGACTGCGGCCGACAGAGACGGGGCGACGGGCCGTACGACGGCGGCGGCGGACGGCGGCGGCGGGGGCGACGGGAAGGGGCGGGGCCGCGCGCCGGAGCGGGCGGCGGCGCGGCCGGAGGCGACAGAGGCGGCGCGGGAAGGGCGTCAAAAAAGAAAAGAGGACGGGGAATCTCCCTTCCTGCGCGTGTGCGACCCGCCAGCGACGTTGCCAGTTATCAGCGAAATCATATTACCCCCTTTTAAAACGCGCAAAATAGAATCGCCGCGCCGTGCCGACCGGCGCGTGGAGAAACGGCTCGGTCGAGCGAAGCCTCTGCTTTATTTTATCGCTTGCGGTATCGCTCCGCGTCTCGCGGTGCCGCCTCAGACGCGAGGGCGGAGCGCTCGAACGCGGTGCGGCTGCCGTCCGCCGCCCCAGCGCCGCCGCTCGCCGCCTCCGCCGCCTCCGCCGCCGCCGCCGCCGCTCACCGCTCGCGCCGCGCTACGCCGCCCGGCCGTGGCCGCTCCGCTCCGCTCGCCGCGGCCCGCTCGCTCGCTCCGCACGCCGTCGCGGGGCGCCGCGACGCGCCATCTACGCCACGCGGCTCCGCGCCGCTCCGTGCCGGCCGCGCGCGTTCGGGGGGTCGCAGGAAATGGTCGCGTCCGCTCGCGCCTCCGGGATCGCGCCGCCGCTGGCGGCCGAAGCTGCCCGAGCGCGCGTCGGCGCCGCCCGCCGCCCCGGCCCCCCGCCCCGCGCCCGCAGCGCCGCAGCGCCACACCCTCGGCGACGCGTGTGGGAGTGCACGTGCGGCGGTCGCGGGCGCGGGGCGCGGCGCGCGCGTGGCGGGGCGCGGGCGAGCGCGTGGGCGGCGGATCGCGCAGGTGGAGGCCAGGCCCCGACGCCAGCCGTCTTCGAACCAGGCACCGCAACGTACGCGAAGCGCTTTTAGCGACCGGCGGCGGGAATCGCCCCTTGGCCGGGCAGGAAACGCCTCACGTGCGTCTACAAGCGCCGCATGGTTCTCTGAGTGTCGTTTAATGCACCTGCGTGAACACGCGCGAGATTTGCTGTTTGGGGGAAATGAGAGGAAGTGGACGCGGTGTCTCGGCGGAAGCGCACCGTCGCCCCCCCGCGGGTGGGCGCGCCCGGCCCGCGCGGCGGCGGCGCGGAGCTCCGCTTCGCTAGCCCCTCGCGTGGGCGGCCTTCGGCTGCGTGCGCCGGCCCTTCGCGCGGTCGAACACACTGAGCCCCGGCCCTCCCGCCGCGCCTCCTCGCCCGCGGCCTCCTCTGCGCCCTTGCCTGCCCTGGCCTGGCCTAGCCACGCCCCGCCCTCGCCCTCGCCCTCGCCCTCGCCCTCGCCCTCGCCCTCGCCCTCGCCCTCGCCCTCGCCCTCGCCCTCGCTCTCGCCCCCCCTCGCCCTCGCCCTCGCCCTCGCCCACGCCTTCGTCCTCGCCCTCGCCCTCGCCCTCGCCCTCGCCCTCGCCCTCGCCCACGCCTTCGCCCTCGCCCTCGCCCTCGCCCTCGCCCTCGCCCTCGCCCTCGCCCTCGCCCTCGCCCTCGCCCTCGCCCTCGCCCTCGCCCTCGCCCTCGCCCTCGCCCTCGCCCTCGCCCTCGCCCTCGCCCTCACCCTCGCTCTCGTCCTCACCATCGCCGTCATTCTCGCCCTTCATTTTTGCTCTCTCTCTCTCTCTCTCTCTCTCTCTCTCTCTCTCTCTCTCTCTCTCTCTCTCTGTTCGCCCTCGCCTCCTCTCTCACCTCCCTCCTTACTACGACTCCGCTCCACCATAGTCTTCTCCTTCGACCTCAATCTCATCTTCACCATCACTTTGTCCTCACCTTTACTTTCTTCCTCGGAATCCCTCCCTCTAGCTTTCATTCTAATATATCACTTCATCCTTCTGCTTCTCTCTCATTATTTCGCTTTCACCCTCACCTCCGTTTCTGCCAAAGACCCTCCGGTTCTCCGCCGCTTCGTCATCGTCCTCGTATTCTCGTCCTTGATCGGTGATCTTCTCTCGTCTTTATCTTACTCCCTCCACTCCTTTGGCTACAAACCGACACACTTTTCACCGGTGGGGAAAACGATGCAACCAGTGCCTTGTCCTCGGATACAGTCCGCTACAGAATCTTGTGCAAATTTACCGCGATCAAGACCAACATAATTAGATTGAACTCACATCTACAAACCAATTAATTGTTCCGTTTCTAACGAAGTTTCTCGCTTCATAGTCTCTAATTCTTATGAATTTCATGTTTTTTTATTCTCCGTACACGGAATAGAGATTGTCTTGTTATTCTTTAGGAAGTAATACAAATATTTTTTGTAAAGAAACACTTATTTCGTGGGTCTCTGATACCGAAAGTGTTGGCTATTCTTGTTTTATACGTAGTATATTGCTGTTTCATATACATAGAAGTCAATGTTTTGGGAGTAAATTATGGCAAACAAGTGTTTTTCTTCCCACAACGTATGTCTATCCGCCTCCCTGTGGACAACTAGAACGTAAATAGTTCACAGGATTTTATCAAAAATGTTTTAATGTGACTAACTACAAAAAATTCGAAATGATCTTCAAACGTCGTATACGGAACAAGAAGGTCATCCGCGTAGGTTTCCTCTTTCTCTTCGTTTCTCTTTATTTAATCATTTAAGACTTTTGTTTGAAACTGTCTGATTGTTTAGTGACTATTTTAGTCGTGTCTGTTCGTGTCGTAAGTAACCAATGTTATGCAAGAATATACTCAAATTAAACCAATCCCAGATGTCTATTGCCAAATGATTATCACAAGTAATATCACAGCACTTCGTGTGATAATTAGTGTGACTATTTCACGAATTAAGACATTGCATGAATCGAATAGATAATTAAAATAACAGGAGTTACGAAAGTGAGAAGTATTACTCAACATTGCTACCAAAATATGTGAATGTTTCATTCAGCTCTGAGTTATCACTGCCACCTGGAATAACGTATAATCAAGTAAAATACTAATAACAGTTTGATGCAGAAAATGACTTCAACTCTGTTTCGATTTTATGGTAATAAAACTTTCAAAAACAATTATAACAAAGCTAAATACAAGAACATTTATTAAAACACAATTATTACAGTTGTAGGAAATCGAGTTTTCCATGTCTTGGTATTCATTGGAAGTATTTGAAGTGGAAGATGTACAAGCTGAATTAGCAGCGGGATTCGTCAATTTCAAATGAATTGAATACACGTGTGTACTCATTTAAGTATTTTCCCGAATACTTTTGGTTGTATTGTTACACATAGTTTTGATAGCATATTCTTTGAACACTTCACCATCTAATTTTCGCATATTGATTGCCCACAATTGGGGTAATTTCTTCATTTGTAGTTCGAGTTGCCCATCTGTATTTTCTCTCGTCACAAAATTCATAAAATTGCTTGCAGACACTTCCTCTGTTTCTTTTGCTATTTTTCAGTACTGAATCTTTAATAATAGATTCTATTTCATAGTTTTAGTCATTACCAAAACGACACATTTTAATATTATATTGATGCTCAGAATATATGGACTTAAAACAATTGCTACTTTTATATTATCTAAAAAGGTGAACGAAGTGAATACAGCGGAGTGCAAAATGTAAATAAAGTGACTCACTCATGTCTGTTGGTGTAGCAACAATAATAAGCAAGAATATACATTCATTAATTAATATATAAATGCGAAGAACCAAGAAGTTGAGTACAAAAGTCCAGCTAAACATGCAAATTATCATGGCTGTCCGGGTGACGCCACGTCGAAGTCTGGGGTGCAAACTTTTCGACCATTTTGTCGTGGTTTTCCTCAGGGCTGGGCTGGTCTCAGAAAGACCACGACAAAATGGTTGAAAAGTCGCCAACGCGGCCTTCGTCGCAGCGTCACCCGGATAGCCAAGATCATTTGCATGAGTTTTACGGCAGGACTTCACTTCAGCTAACGGTAACACCATTGAAGCCGCCAAATGTGATGGTGACCCGAATGCATCTCCTGCATTACCGGCTACAGAGACCGCCCTTAACACTGGCTGAATTTCCAAAGGCGAGCGCGTGGCCCTGCGGCATTTCTGGTGCCCACTGTCAATGAGAGACACTGCTCCGTCCCCCAAAAACTAAACCAGAGAGAGAAAGCGAGAGAGAGAGAGAGAGAGAGAGAGAGAGAGAGAGAGAGATGATCTGAGAGCATCTACTCCAGTCAAAACTTCCTCAATGATTCTGTTACTTTGCGCAAGAAAAAGATGTTAGGTCCGCGGCTACATTGTTCTGATATTTCCTATGTCAAGAATGCCTCATCGAAGTAACTGTGCGCAAAGGGATTAACGAATTTCAACTTCTGTATTATACATTACAAAGACACTTCATTAGTTTTCGAGTACGCTCAGCAAGACCAATATTGTTCTTAAAGTAGTTGACCTGCGTTTCTGCTTTTATCTCCTTGTGTATTTAGGTATTTGTGGAGTAAAATACGCATTATAGAGGAAGAAACTGCGAAAAATCAGTGTCGAGATGTGAAAGGAAATGTTTGACGTTTCCTGATACCAAGAATTTTTTAACCCCTGTCTGGCTGGCTGCCCGTTCGTCCGTCTGTCCGTCTGTCCTTCTGTCCGTCTATCTGTCTATCCGTCTGTCCGTCCGTCCGTCCGTCCGTCCGTTCGACCTCTGGGAACAACCCTAGCAACTAAACCATTAACAGGATTTTTTTCCAAAATTAATATTACGAGATGGATCTGGCTCGGCTCGAGGCCCGGCGAACCCGAAACGAATGCGTTGACATTTCGGAGAATTTCACACAAATTCCCTGGTACCTTTTTAAAATTCACTCGAAAATGCCCCCAAATTTTACTTTTTATATACTACTTACGTCCTATAGAAACAGGACTGTAATGGTTCAGCGAAAAATTGCGATTTTTTAAGAGAAAACATCGTATTTTTGGACATTGGTACTCAAGAAGTGAATTATTCTTGTTCATATACGTAGTAAATTACTTTCTCTGACACGTTGTGTAACGAGAATCCACGTTTTTAATTCTTAATATCAAACAACTGATTTAAGGCAAATCATTTGTCCCTCTGTGAACAGCGCTTGCGGCTAAACTGTAGAAATTTGATACTGCTCCATCAATTGGAGCAATGCCAGTGACCTCTTGAATTTGAAACAGATACTTTAAATTTTAAGGGTAATTTGCATAAAAATCCAACAACATTTTAAGAATATTTTCAAAAATGGCTCCAAATATTTGGATTTAATTTAATTTTTTAAAATGAAGATAAAGAGGTAAAAGTAGAATAAGGAAGAAGAAAGTAAAAAAAAGTAGTATGTTTACGAAAAAATGCCGCGATATTTATTTTCATTGAACACTCTAATTTTTTAAAATTGTGAATGTTACAAATAATGCAAGAAACTATGTGGTTTTATAATATTACTAGTTATATTCCGACGAGTTGCCTAAAACGGATCTCACAATGCCTAAATTAGATCTGTCCATCTTAGGAAGTTGGTAAGCATTTTTAAACATTTTTCTCTCACGCCAACAGAAAGCAGTAGAGTTAATGTATGTAAATACGAGTAGAACGTAATGTGTCCGCCATCTAATGCACTGGTAGTTGTAGTAAACTACACATAGTTCTAGCTACATCGGGCACAATATTAATGAAGAATTATCTAAAGATTATTCTGTCAATAAACACAAGCCATTTGTCAACCATCTTGTTTTTGTCTATTGTAGAAATGGACAAAACCAAGATGGTTGACAAATTTACCTGAAGGGCCCGAATTATCATATTTTGGGAGAGGTGGAAAGGACCAACAAACAAAGAACCGTTCCAAAGAGTAACTAGAACAATTAAATAGGTGGGGAAAGAGATGTCCATATAATAACAAGATAAAGGTTTCTGTTTACAAATCCACAAATAAAATCACGATGTTGAATGTAGCTGGTTCTTTAAAATAGAAAGGGAAAAGAAAAAGACGATAATAAGTGGGATGTTATTGTAGGTTCACTCTCAGAATGTTAAAATGAAATCCAGCATTAGGAAATTTATATGCTCCAATTCTAGATATGAAATATGTCACTAATCACCTTGTTGGTTCTTCAGTTTTTCTCGAAGACTATTATAAGGTTTTATCGAATAAAAAGTGCTGTACTTAATTATTTATTTGCGAAGTGCTATAAAATGATTTTATTCATTTGGAATATTTTAAACATGGCAAGTAAGTTCAGTTTAAAATATTATAATGATTTCCTCTTGATCTTTCCAGAGGTGAAAAAATCATTAAATAAGTGAGTGGGCTCTCAATTATATTTTCCAGACAAAACTGTGATTTCTGAATTCAACACTATGACTTTTCTTTTTGTTTAAACGTATTGTATTGATGTTATTTTCAGTAAACATACTAGTTTTCCCAATTAGTTTATTAGCACTCGTGGATTTTTTGCAGTCCATCTTAGAAGACTATGAGCCCTAATAAGACAATCGGAATCTCAATTTGAAGCGAAAGTACATTTTCAGTTTTTCCCTATGCAGTTTTCCAGAAATACTGTAATTAAAGTAGTGTATATTTATAACGAAAAAACATAGATTGTGTAAATATTTTATTTTCATTGAAGCTTTATTAAGAATACGGGAATGAAAAGTTAAAAAATCTGTTCAAATTAGAAAACTTTTTTCCTGCGATTTGTTTAATGAATTTCAGTCTCAAGTTTGCTGCCCAAGTATTTGAACCTTTATGGATGGTATTTTTCAAAATATTCCTTTATGTTTCTCATACATTTACGACCAGTAGCGGGTGATACAGGAAAATCGTTTGGAAATTGAAATCGCTTTGACCCCATCAGACCGTGACCCGCCAAACATCAGTGCATAGGAGGTTGCTCACCAATCAGGAGAAAATATCATATGTATCTATTTTCACCGGGCAACAATTTTCAAAGACAAATGAATGCTGCACTTGCTGACATTGCCTGTCAAAAGAATTTATGCATATGCTTTCTTTCATATTAATTTTTATTACAATCGTCTCCTATATCATTTCAGTTGTATACATATCTTTTGCGGCTCTCACAAGCAACCAATCTTTATAAAAGAGGTTCATTATGAAGTTCTTATGATATTCTTCTAATGAATATCTTTATAAATGTTAAAATTCGCTTCCTTTTTAAAAATGCAAGCAAAGATACTTTAGCATTCCATTTTTTAAATTTCACATTCAGTAAAGAAGAGTTATTTCAAAATTAACTAACTTTACAGAAAATGTGTAAAATATTATTTAAAGAAAACATTTATTATTATTTATTGTATAATGATGTTCCTGAAGGTCACTGATAATTTATATAATTAAAATCTGCCCAATGATCAATATCCATCGTTGGTGATCGGGCGTTTTAGTAGAATAGCGCCACGGGATCTCTTTCTGTCTTTAGAGGCGACCAACCGGAGCAGCTGTCCGCTGTCGCCACCCCTGAAAGTTATCCGTCTCTCATTATTCCTCCTAACTCTGTTCTAAATCACCTTCCAACACCTTGCAAAGGCGTTTTACAACACCTTTCCAGAAGACATTAAACGATTAAATACGAAACAAAAGTTTAAGTCCCAAGTAAAATCTTTTCTGCTGCACAACTGTTTCTGCACAATTAGAAACTATTCGGAGCATCCAAAAGAAAAGTAATATTAATTATAACAACGACGTTTAGTGTATTATTTACCATTTGGATTGTATAATTCTAAAGAACCTGTAACAATTATTGTACTTCAGCTTCTGGGTCAATGACCCCCGTCTCGATCAAGTTTTCGTCCAGTTTTCCTGATCCTAGAGCAAATGCTGAGACGGCGCCTTGTTTTGTTTTTGGACATAAATGTAATTTCAATTTAACTTCTCCCCATAGCAGGTCACACACAGTTTTAAACTGATTTTGACGTAAATAAATAAATAGTCTTCTGAAGTCGTTTCCCTTCTTCAGGTGAAATACGAACTCCCTAAAATATTCTCCCCTCCTCCCTCTTTCTGCACATCTTAAGATCAACCCTACGTGTTCGCAGCAATAATAATAATAATAATAATAATAATAATAATAATATTTATTGATTCACATATACAATTACAATCGTGTATGACGAGTCAAATATGATATATTTAGAGGGAGTACAATCACATACATCTTGGGAGCAACGAGTGAAGTTACATTTATTTTTATTGTCCAGAAGCAAAACAAGGGGCCATCTCAGCATTTGCTCAAAGGACCAGGGAAACTGGACAAAAAACCTGTTCAAGATGGGGTCATTGGCCTGGTGATTATACAATACTTGTTACAGATATATTAAGATATTACATAGAAGATAATTATTTTTAGCAGCAAATAGTTGAACATTTGACTTACTTTAATTTAATTTAAAATATTTTGACATTTCAACATTTATACCATTTCATTTTTAGAATATCATAACAACTGTGCCACGTGGAAGTCGGGCAATTGCCATCGATTATAATGGTGCTCGGGGCAATGGTAACCACCCATATCAAAATGAACAGACGTCTAAGAAGTCGTAAGGCCTCGAGCCGCTGCATGGGGGGCGTCGGTGCGTGTTTGAAGTTGGCGCTGGACATGACAGTGGGCGATCCGCCAATGTCCTGGTGCGGACTCAGCAAGCACCGGTCTCCTAAAAAGCTATTACACATAGTAAACGAAGCCAATCTGCATCAAGAGCTGTACCTAGCCTGAGTGCTACACAGGTCTTGCAGCCAGCGCTCACTCAAGCAAGACTGCCGCGACAGCGCAAGAAATGGAAAAGTGAGGTTAATGAAAGCATTCTACGCATCTACAACCGAGCCATAAATTTGGATATCCATGTGATCTGTTACTGGCTGTCTATTCTTTGCTGCAAGTTAATCTCCAAAGACACGCCTTGAGACCACTAAAGAAGAAATCAGGAAGGAATTACAAATTAACCAAAACTCCACGTCACTCATTAAGGACGAGGTCAAGAAAACAACACATGCAGAATAAACATCCACTTCTTCTCCAGAATCTGCTAATATAATACAGTATAACGACGAGGGATTAACTGAAGTTTTGAAGAGAGAAATGGAACCATTCATTATTCGCTCTCAAGGGACCAATCCCTTAATATGATCAACCTTAAAGAAACTAAAGTCTTCAAAGAAGTTAGCACGATTGTTCGAAATAATGAACTGTGAGATTCTTCCTGAATATGTCTATACGTCACAAGACCTAGACGCGTTGCATACGGTTATATACGCTGCTGCAATTACGTAAGAACACTCGAAATCAGTGGTAAAAATAGATCAGGAAACACTCGAAGAATATCTCAGATGCCGAAGTAGAAATTACGTATGGTAAGAGAAATTGAAAAAAATAGGGGTGACATTGCAAGATTAAACATTTACATCGAAGGTACTAGGTCACCTAAGCTACAAAGAAAAGTGACTGGTATTTTAAGGCAATGTATGTCACATTCTAATCTCGATCAAAATAATACTGAGCAATAATGCCTGGACTCAAACTGTAATAACAGCTCACTTGTCCAGATACAGAAAGAGTAGAAATCGCAGAAAAGGTAATAGTCTGTTTTCTACAAGAGGAACATTCTTCTACCAGACCACGAAAAATATGGAGTTTAGAGATTTGGAAACTGTCTACCCTACACAACAAGGAACTGAAACATTTTTGAGGAATCAGCTCGCAATTTCAACAGACTTCGACAGTGAAGCATCCTGGATTGAAGCAGAGCAAAATCGTTCCAGTAAAATTCAACTTATGCACTAACCTGAAATCTCCACCCACGACAACAGAAGTGTGAATAAAAACACCTTTAATTGGAGAGTCTCTGGTCCTGGTGGTATCCAGAATGTCTGGTACAAACGATTCCACTATGTCCACGCGACTACCTGAACTAATCCACACTTTTAAATGAGACAAGCAAAATGACAAGATTTCTTACACGTATTACCTATTTGGCACCATAAAATTCAAATAATCGTCAGGATCCATCTAAATACAACCCAATCATGTGTCTTCCAACACTGTATAAGATCATCACATCATGCCTTTCGCAAATGATTAGTAGCCATTGTGAACAAAACATTCTATCGGAAGATCAAAAGGGATGCAGAAAGGGTTTTAAAGGTTGCAAAGAACAATTAATAATAAACTCAGTTGTATGCAACCTAGCGTCTAAGAAGAATAGAAATCTGAATATGCCATGTGTGTATTTAAAAATAGCCTTCGATTCTATTCCCCATGATTGGAAATTGGCAGTACTTCGGCTTTACAAAGTCAACTCGTCTGGGATCACGTTTCAGCAACATGTGATTACTACCTGGAGAACGAAGATTCTCTTGAGAAAAAAAAGAACTCAAACCACTGAGACTGATGTCGTCTCTATAAAATGCGGTAAATTTCGAGGTGATTCACTAAGTTCACTATGATTTATTTTTTGCTTGAACCCCTTGACCAATATGTTAAGCGGATAACGGCCACGGAGTATGGATCAAATCAGAAATAAAAGTATCATATCGCATTAACCATCTGGCTTATATGGACAATGTAAAGCTGTATGCGTCAACTAGGACACAGCCTACATATCTTCTAAAAACTGTGGACAAATTTTCGAACGACATAAGGGTGCAATTTGGACTGAACAAATATCGAGCAGTGAGTTTGATTAAAGGAAAGGTGCAAACTACTGCTTCAGACTACCTTGAGACCTGTGAAAGAATATGCGGGATGGAAACCAAAGAAACATACCTTCATCTGAGAATTTAACAAGCAAGGCGCATTGATCGCACTAGAATAAAGAATGAACTAACCTCCGAATTTGGCAGGAAACAAAGAAGAATTTTAAAAACTAGGCTTTGTGGGGTAACTCTTCCAAAGGAATTAACACTTATCCTGTGCCCATCGTATGCTACCCATAGGGAATTGGGACATGGAGAAACACAGACATGTAGAATATTCATCAAAGGTTAAGGGTACTATCAAAAATATTGAAACATCACCCTAGAGCCTCAATTAAACGTGTGACCCTCCCACGGGATGGGAATCCGAATCTTCGTGATTCCGGGGGATGGATATTTCATTGATTCGTGAATCCGGGCGCGTCAAATGCTAAGGTCATTAGTCCCGGATGTGTAGTACATTTTTTCTCTTGAAAGGTGACAGTGAACTTCCCTCGCTACATGAGATTCGGTGCCGACCTTGCCGACTTCGGTGACAAGCTAGTGCCGAAAATCCTACCAGCGTGGGGACTCGAACCTAGGACTTCCCGGTCAGAAGCACTGCAGTGACATCAGTCATGAGACACCCTGAGTCACATCTCTCGGTCTGACCACTTGGAAATTTCTCTCGGACGAACCAGTTTCCCGAATCACTAGAAGAGTTTCTCTCGAACGAGACAGTTCTGCGAGCACTTCGAAGAATTTCTCTTGGGTTTGTAGGTATTTGAATTTTTTATTTTTTTTAACGAGACATTCGGGCAAGTAGATGCTTTTCTTCGATGCTTTTCTCGACTTAGAAATTCTGCTCTGAGCGAAACAGCCCCGGACTTACGATATTTCCCACGTGAGAAAGTAGCATCTCTCGCTAGTTTTTGTTGGCCTATAATGTGTAGACAAATATTTCATAGATTATATAGTTTCTATTTGGTCAGCGTGCTCGCTTTCCCCTACGCGGCTCCGGGTTCGATTCCTGGTGGAGCTAAGACTATAGCGTGCGATTTCCTTGCAATGGCCCAGTATATGTTGCTGTGTGACGATGAGAAAATTCACTTCTCAGGTTGATAAGATCGGAATACGGCGTGGGGATGTCTACGTGCTAACCACACGTACCCCCTTAACCCATGGCCGCGAGGTAGGGACGCGCCGGTAGGCCTGAGCCCTTTCACGGGCTGTCGCGCCAAGTACATACATACATATATATAGTTTTTATACTATATAGTCTATACCAGGGTTGTCCAACTGACGGCTCGCGGTTGTAGCCCGCGAAAGGCTGTTAGTTAAAAGTGATTGCATCCATGCCGGGCGAGAATATTGTATTGTTCGCGCAAGTTTTCTCGATATAAGGACTTTCTAGTCCTTGGCCAACGCTGAATATCTCGGGCCATTCAGATTCTCAGTTTCGACTCGGGACGGTACGTACCAGCATTTCTCGTGGCACTTATTGGGGCGTGAAGTTCATGCCAACCGTTGGTACGCCATTTTAACGTGACGTTGTCAGAGCCCTCCTCTCCCCGCTCCCCCCGATGTGGAATATCATAAACAACTTGCGCGTTTCGCACGCCTGCTGGGGTCAACGTTCCTTATATGTAAAAATAGGTTAAGTTAAGAATTAATGATATGTTGTTTTTTTTCATTCAGAAATTGAAAATCATCCCTACATGTTTCACTGCGTTATGCATGGATCGGCCTGATATCACACATGGTTCCTATCTCTCTCCCCATTTCAGAGCAGCCGAGCAAAGCACCGAGATCCAAAATATGGGAGAGTCAGGTGTGGATCACTCGAGTAATAAAAATATAGCTCGCAACTATATTAAAGGTTTTAGTTGTGCACAACCATGGCCCTTGAAGCCTTGCAAGTTGGATTCCCTGGTCTACACTATAGTACTATACTATATAGTCTATACTGCACTATATATATATATATATATATATATATATATATATATATATATATATATATATATATATATATAGTCTCTATACTATTTGGTATAACCCATATACAACTTATCATAACATTATTTTCATATTTTTAGACGATATCTAGATTCATGCGACACTTTACTCTTACTTTATCGCTGATATTTCGATAAGCAGTCATAGTATTATTATTTAGGAGAATTAGTTTCCACCATGGGATGTCTGTCGTTGAATACATTTAACAATTTGCATTAGAGCCAGTTTGGATACAATTAGCATAACCCCTTTGCAATCACCTTCATACCATGAAAAGGGATGTTTCTTTTTCTCGTTTTGTGATCGAAACAGGATATGATAAGCCCTTTCTGTAATATGGAGTTCATGTTACGTGTGTTACTTTATTGATTATTGTTAATATAATAGGACAAATATGCATCACAAAATCATGTTTAAACAATTGATAAATATGTGTTTCTCGCACATTCCTAGATAACAGTTGTTGACAACAAGAGGATATGTATTAGCATTGAAATCCGGTCTCTAGTTAAGAAGCAATTTAGTCTTGCAATTTTCTCCAAGGTATATAATACTCCTAGGTATAGAAAGATCCTACAAATTGTGGGTGCCCCCTCAATTTTTCTTTTCGTTTTAATAAAAATTTATTCTGGCAGTTTGCGTGTCGCAGAGGCCTGGGTATTGCAGTGCCTTCCGATTATTTTTGATTATTTTCTAGTAGAAATATAATCTGGGAATTTGTGTGACTTTTCATTCATATTAGGTGCTCTGAAGTATTGTTTGGATACTCCCTTCTATCAATATCATTTGGCAAACGTTAAGATTACTAGATTTACGAGAAACGAGACATTCGGCACGGGTAGTATCGGTAGAAATCAGGTTTGTCTCACAATAGTTTGAGCAAAGTAATCCATAAATATGCACTGTAACGTGAAAATAGGAAATGTTTCCAATTATTTTGTAACTTATAAATTTGTAACTTTGGCAACTATCTCAAGATTTCGAATCTTCCTCCCGTGACGTAAACTGGGTGAAAATCGACATTAATCGATAGTTCATGCCGATCGACAATTAACATGGAATGTTATGCTTTGCTTCCAACTCGGCAAACACGCAGATGTTCATTAACATCATTCAAAACCATAACAATCATTCATACCTAATTATACTGTCTTGATGTTCGATTCTGTTAGTTTTTTGTATGAGCAACTGCGTGATTAGCCACAAGAAATGTTTTTTTACGACGGACACTTGCTGCGTGTCGAGTTGATTGTCAAGAGTTACTTCCTAGTTTCGTGTCACCGGCTGTAGATTGATTTATGCAATCTTGTAAAGTGTGTCATTAGAACCATGCAGACACTATATGTAGTATTATTGTTGTGAAGCTGTCGTGATCTGAATGCGGTGATTATTGTCGTTCTTGAATGATAGGCATGTAGCCTTGTTGACCAATTAATGTTGTAAACAGGTAAATAAGTTTCATATGCACTGGTCACCAAAATTGTAATGTGGCACAAATCAGCTTTGATATACCTATTATTCTGCCATTCATGTAGTTTTTTCGTCTGAGAACATTATGCTTAATTGTTTATTTATACTATGAGAAGTTCAGACACATTGTTGCTACTTTTACGTTTCTTCTAAAGCAAGTTGTTTGCATTTTCAGTGTGCTCATTAGGACTTTATAATATGCTTTCTACTTGTATTCCTCATTCCCTTGAAGTTCACCTTCAGGATGATACGAGTGAATTTGAAGATTGCCTTGTTGTTGACATGTTTCGTTGTAATGCTTGTTATGTTGTCACTATGGACTCGTTGTGGCGAAGTGGTTCATGCTCGAGGTGGCATGAACTCGGATTGGGACTCAAAGAAGTCACCAAACATGCAGGTGTGTTACAAGACAGTTTGTCACTGAACATTTTGTAATATTGTGCACAGTGGTCTGTTTTCAAAGACATTTATTTCCCTAGTATCTTATGACATTCTTGAATCAATAGGCCCCCACAAATCTTATAATTAACTTTTGTATCATTCATTTAATGAAATTTGAAGTTGTTTCAATATTTCAAATTGTATGTGTTGACTTGCTTACAGTGAGGAAGTACAAATAACCCTAGTTTGTTTTCATTCCATTTCTTTGTGAATCGTTCGGGGTAAAGATCTTCAAAATTTAAATCTTCATTGAGTTTCAAAGGGGTAAGATTCTAGCTCTTTTTTTATTAATATCATGGATTATTTGAAATATTTTGGTACTTCATTTGTTTTCTCACTTTATCATAGCCACCATCAATTAAAAGAACTTTGTTAATATGCATTTTAAAAATCATAAGTAATATGGGAGTGAATTAGAGTAACACATTTATTCCTAACAATTCAAACACTGCCACACAGTTTTCAAAAATACCTTTCTTATTAGAGTGTAAATGGTAGTCATAATACAGAATACATACTTAAAGACAGTGACTCAATATCTCCGTGCTCATATGATAAAATTATAAGTTTTAATTGTATTCAATCAAGAAGTAATTAATTTACTAAACAGTCTTAATGTTAATCATTTATATATATAATGGTATTCTACTTTAGAGCTGATCATTTGTGAAAGTTTGCTGCATTACTAGGATTAAGGGATATTGCAATTTTCTTGAAGTGAATCCAGATTATCAGATTATGTTAGAAACAGTTTCTAAGTAATTTTTAAGAAGAAAATCCTACTGTGAACACACACATCATGGAAATCCTGTTGCCATAGTATTTTTATATATTATAGAATATTTGTTTTATTCTCATACAGGACACATATTCTGGAGGAGAAGGAGCAGAACATGGTGGGGGTGATGTGCAAGGATATGAGGAAATTGACTGTAATATTAATGGAGAGTTCACTGTGAGCTGCCGTAAAGAAGGAGGAGAAGTCTATATGCCATTTTCTTTCCTACACAAATATTTTGAAGTAAGTTTGTTGACTTTTATGTTTGCCTCTCTAACATATTGTTTGAAGAAATTATTATTTACTCTCAAACAAAGTTTTGAGACAATTTCAATAAGGGGCTAAGAAAGTTAGAATGTAGATTATATGAAAAGTCTGCTCTTGTTTAGAACATCGCACCTTTACATAATTAATACCTAACTTTCAATTCCTTAATGTTTGGATGTTTGACTGAAATGGATAGGTGAAACAATTTGAGGTTAAAATAATTCAATAAGCTTCAAGGCATGAAAATAACCAGTAGAAGAGAGAGAATGTACAGAAATAAATATACATAGTGCTCGCAAACTCGTTTTTATTTATGTTCTCCAGCAGTAACTTCAAAATAATGAATTAAATTTCAGAAATGAGGGGTTGTAAATTTAGAAAATGAATCTGCTCTGTTGCTGTTAACCTTTTCACAAAAACAAAAAGAGGGAAAAGGAAAATTGCAGTCTTGTTTATATTCAAAGAACATCACCTTCTTGATAATGTGGAACATTAATGCATTTCTATTGAGTGTTAGAATGCAGTGTGCTAAAAACATTTAATAGAAGTCAAAAATACTTCCTAAAAGTTATCTTTGATACTGCATGCACTGTGACATTACTACAAGCTCAAGAGTTCCAGCTAGTAAGTATTGCAGATGTGATATTCTCTGGAGTGTGCTGTTCTTCAAAAATGTTTGCTCTCTGAACATTTCAAATTATACTTCAAAACTGTGTGAAATATTTTATTATAAATTTTCTGACATATTACATAATTCAAAAGTATTACTGATGTAATATACATATTTAATGTATTTTGAATTTTACGTCTTGCCTACTCCTTTACAAATATGTGGAAGTGTACTTGGATTATATTGATTTTTCTTGTATTATAGAAGTAAAGGCAATGTTAGATTAATGCTAGAGGAACATTAAAAGAAAGCCTGGTGAAAGTTAAAAATCTACTTTATTACTGCCCTTTCTGTAACTGAAAATAGCTCGTGGGCGACCAGCATTATCAATTATTTTTTGACTCCCTTTTCACTGTCAGGTACAAAGCAACAACTGAGTCATTCACATTTATACGTCATTTGTGTCATTCCCTGGCTTTGCCAATGTGGAATCTGATTAGAGCGGGAATCACTAGACAATTTAATTTGGCGAGGCATTTAGCCAGGGTTTTGTACTTGTCACACTGAGCTTTCTTCACCCTCCAAAAATCCAGCTCCCTCATGTCAGGTCAGGCTGTCCCCACGTCTATTTTCTGGCTGATGGAAGCTGCCCAGATACCTACCAAAGGAGGACCATCTTGGCTACGCTATCCGGTTATCGAGTAAAAGTATTAATCTGGTGGGGAAAGGATGGGGTTAGTGGGAGATACATGGTGATTGAGTCTGTCCTAGCGTGTACTCACACACTGGATCAGAAAATCACATCACCTAGGTGGAACATGTACTTGCCTCCCATGCAAATTTGTGTGCCACCCTGGCAGGCCATGATAGAAAGGATTCAGTTTGAAAGATGATGCATGTTAGGGGGAAATCTCACCACAACCCAAGGGTAATCAACCGAACCTAAAAGGGACTGAAACTTGTAACCCCTTGGGCTGAGATTGCCTCTTTATGCCTGGCTTAGTGATCATAGCCGTCCTGGTTGGCTGCAGATATACTTACATACCTATACAAATGTGTTTTAATGATTTCTTTCAGGTTTATGGAAAACTTGCCACATATGATGGATTTGAACGTTTTGAATGGTCTCACAGTTATTCAAAAGTTTACTACCCTAAGGGAAAGTATGATTCAAGGGGTGTATTTATGTACTTTGAGAATTATAATGTAGAAGTAAGAGATAGAGTGAAATGTGTGAGTGCAACTGAAGGTAAGAATATGTTGTTTTTTACTCAAACATTTTATTAACAAAAAATAATAATTCACTCAGCATGAGAATAACAAGTTCATGTAACACATGAATATCATACTATATTCAAAATGGTATATCAATTGAGTTCTTAGTTAAAAATGTGCTTACTTACTTGGAGATTTACATTGTGTAATTGTCAGTATAATTACTTATAATCCTCCTCTCAACACACATCTAAAGATTTAAGATTTGTATATATTATTGAAATTTGGAAGTTGAGTCTCCTTTTAAATGCTTCTCACTTTCCTACGATTCCTCCCGTGGCAGAAGTTTTCTTATTATTCTTCAGATAAGTGTATCTATTTCTCAGGCAACAATGTTGGTACTATAAATTGCCCTTTTTTTAAAAAAAATGTCTGAGGGATCAGATTCAGCATTCTCAGAATCTATGTAAAAGAGTTCATATGCAAAATTTGATGTCTTGTGCCTTCTAGCATTATCATCAACCAATCAAACACATACTCTATGAGATTATCGGTAGTGATGTCCATTACCCATTTTATATTCTCTTCATAACTGTGGAAGCATTTTTAAAACCAAATCGAAATGACATCTTTTTGAAATCACATGGTTTGACAAAGCTATATTCTCTCATGAGAATTAAGTCCCTTGTGCAATCACACTGGGACTTAACCTTTCTTCCATGAACAAAGTTCTACCTAGTTCCCTTGTTATACAAATAGCACATTCTGTCTCAAGAATTGACGGAAGATAGCATGTTTAACAGTTCTCCTATTTTTTCCCCCAGGTGTTCCTGTTTCTACACAATGGGAAAGTCAGGGTTACTATTATCCTACACAAGTAGCACAATTTGCTTTGTCTCACTACAGCAAAAATCTCACTGAGCCAGAGCCTCGAAGGAAAGTCCTTGAGGATGGAGATAAGGAAATGGCTCAGTGGTCCGTTCCACAAGGAGGTTCTCTCACCAGAGAGACAGATTCACAGACTGCAAGTGTTGTTGTTCATTTTAGTAGTCCAGGTTGGTGTCATATCAGATATAAGATCAGAAAGGTAAAATAAATATATGTTTTGCCTTTCTGTGCTTTATTGAAAGAATAGAGCATGACTAACTTTTTCTTATGTGCTAAATTAATGTGTGTTTCAGATATTTCACTTAGTAAAAGTCTCTTAAAAATTACAATACCATCTTTAGTAAGATAAAAACCTAATATTTTTTAGATATTTTTCTTGTGAATTTTAAAGATATTTTACAGTGAGAAATTGTTCTTGCAATAGAGAAACTGGTCCTTGCGGAGGCACACATTTTGATTGAGCATTGCAATCGAAATGCATAATTGCAATTACAATTTTTGCCACTCAATGTTAGCACTTTTTACCTTCGGGTGTGGCTTCAGATTCATTTTCACAGAGGGTCCACACCCAGTAAACTGGGATATATTTGAATATAATAATTAGGAAATTTATTTAAGAAAACTGTGACTCAATTATGGAACTTAACTCATTACGTCCCAGTGTGCTATTTAGAGGACAGTAATTAATTATTTTCATAACCAAGCCATTAATTAATCAAAGATTATACGGTTACATATTAAAGATAGGAGTATTCAGTAAATATTGTTGAATATTAAGTCTGCCATTTTTCCAAAGTATTAACGTTATTGTCATTTAAATTTAATGTTACAATATACAAACTTGCATTAGTTGGTATTTATCATTATGTTCATTTTGTGTATTAAAATTTTAATATTTTATTTTCTTAATATCAATAGATGAGATTTTAAGGCACTTGAATTGCTAACCTGTAATTATGTGTATTTGTATTTTATTTTTCTCAGAATTTTTGAGTTCTCTAAATTGGATGCTGGGAAATTACTGAAATATTTGGAATTTACCCTGATCATGTGTTTACTTTTTCCCTGGTCATGTATATTTAAAATAATCTAGTAATGAATGATTTATGAAGTTTATTCTATATAATAGTGATTGAGAAGACTATTGTTGATTTTAAAATTCATGCCCTTCTTCTTCTTCTTTTGAATTAAAATATTTGAGTGGCTTTTGGGTATTAGCCAGGTATTTGAGTCAGGACAGTATGGAACATATTGTTGCTCAAAGAGACCTACAAAGATGTAATTCATTGCATTCATTAATGGGAAGATCAAACCATACTCATTCTACTTGCAATAAAACATAGCTTGGCACATTAAATCCATCCTTTCCTTCCTTTAAAATAAAAAAATTAAATAAAATGTGTTTATCCTATAAAATCAATTGCTTTATTAAGTATTGCCTTTCTTGACTTACATATGCTTGTGATAGATGTCACGGCGTCCTCTTTATGGACGGACATTATCTTGGAACAGATAGATGACATTTTCAACAGTACAACAACTACAACTACTACTACTACTACTACTACTACTACAATATATAATAATTGTTTATTTGATGCTACTTAAATAATATTTTTGAAAGAACTTAAATTGGGACTTACTGGGTTATTGACAGCTACATTTCTCCCTTAAGGAAAAATTCCAATAGGTAAATCAGGTGACTTCAGTTATTGTCACACTAGTCAGAAGTGTTTCACATTTCTTTGAATTAATTTCCTACAAAGTTGGTGAAAATTGATGTTCACATGTCTAGAAAATCTCCAGAAGTTAGGGTAATTTTGTTTTCCAAATTTTTCACCACTTAGGTAGAGCTGTTTTCTTGCAATTCAGGTAATCATGAAAAGTAAGCGTAATTGTATTGACTGTCACATACTACAGAATTTTCTTCCAAATTTGAACCTTGTCAAATTTCAAAGAAGTAATGTTCACAATGTGCAATGATCTTGTTTTAAAAGTAATTTCACAATTTGTAGAGGTATTTCAGCATCAAAATTTAGAGTAGAACAAAATATTGAAAATAAATATTTTTTTGTTACTTTTGTGTAACAAATGTGTGATTGAATGTTTAAATTTTCTTTTCCTTCAAATTGAAAATTACATTTTTTAATGAATGTGTTTTTACCGTAAATAATAATAATTAAAAGAAATCAAAAAATAGGAAAAGCCTCGGATCAGATGAAATCAACCTAGAACTCATAAAACATGGAGGAAATGAGCTAAAAGAAACATTACTAGAACTTTTTAACAAAGCATGGCAAGAGAGGAAAATATCAATAGAACAGCAAGAGGGTTTGGCCATGAATATGTGTGTGTGTATGTGTTGAGAAACACTCAATGTAATAGCCGAGAATTTCATGGAACAGTGCGGGTTCTGAAAGGGAAGAAGCACTAAAAATGCCATCTTCACATTACAGATGATAATAAGCTAACTTGCCATTTTTTATAATAGTCCTAGATTATGAAAAGGCTTACGACAGAGTTAACTGACAGAAACTCTGGGAAGCACTGAAAGAGGAGAAAATTCAAAATCAGTTGTTCAAAGCGATTCAGAGTTTATATGAAAACTCCAACATTAAAATAATATTAACTCGAGAAAGTCTGCATCAATAATAACCAGTAGACTAAGACAGGGACGTGGTCTGTCTTACACCTACACTTCCTTAGCAAGACACTGGAGGAATAAAATTAAACAGGGTATCCAAATCAGAAAAAACAGATACAATCTTATATGCTGATGATCAAACAATAATAACAGATTCTGAAGATCTACAAAGAGCAGTTTTTGAACTGACAAAAGAGGCCCAGAAATATTTTATGAAAATATCAGTTTAAAAAACAAAAGTTATGGCATTGCAAGGCAAAGAACAGAAGAAAGCCAAAATTGTGAGAAATGGAGAAATATTGGAACAAGTCAAAACATTTTCACATCTTGGAAATATCATAAGTGTATTTAACCAAACCCACGAGGATGTAGAAAATAAAGTGTATAAACACAACAGAATTTGTAAAACAATTAAACGACACTTTGGCAGAGATATGGATGCAGAATGAAATATATATAGTTAGCTAAGATATACATTTTAGCACTTGGAGATTTTTGTGGTTTTGGCTTAGAGTATCCAGTAGCCCATTCACCTGATTATTTCACCTCTTAATTGAATGCAAACGTTACACAATAATTAAATGTTATCGTTCATCACATTTGCCAATTCTCAGGTACACTGATGTGGAATACTGTAGATTGATGATGTTTGTCAAAGATTGAAAGTCTTCCTAAACATGAAGAGTAACTCAGGTCAAAATGTCTTTCCTTCCATAGAGCAAACCATTTCCTTGTCATGACCTCTACTGACTCCCCACATTTCAAAGCTAATATTTCTATCTGCCTTTGCCCCTTAATTTAACTGAAAGGGAACATGATGTTGAAAATCTTTACTTGCCTGCAACAATGAGAAGTTAAATTGAAATTACAGATTTGCAACAATTTGTTTGATTTTTGGTAATCTGAACAAGATTGGGGAATGCTACATTTGAATCTAATAAATTCCTCAAATCTATTTCCATATTTTTGGTAGTCATATTTGTAATAAACCTAGCATCTCTATGGACTAAATATAAGCAGTCTCATTTCTCAGTTTTTAACTATCTACAATATTGTCATAACATAGGAATAACATAATAATAGGAATAACAGTGGAAAAGTAAACAAGATGTCTTTTGAGAAACCATTGAGTAGGAGAGATTTTCAACATCTTTTTACAATTCGCAGATGAGCCTTCCTTGCTGATTGGTTTGCAGTTTAAAGCCCTTTTTTTTCCACATGGAAAGCACACATTCAGGAGCTTTATCAAGTTAAGACACAGCAGTATTGTCTTCATCATCCAAAAAAAGTCTCAATTACGTCTTCATTATCCAAAAGTCTCAAATAGTCATAGATTATGAAAAGGCTTACGACAGAGTTAACTGAGTTGGAAATTTGTTAGTCCAGCATTGGTGTGCAGAAAAGCTGTCTACGTTTTTGCTCTCATTATAACCAGAATTTTGGTCCCTGAATCCATTCCTGGTAGAAATGTGATAATAATCAGCCTTTCAAACATAAGAAAAATCTCAATTTTTCCTCACTATTTGAGCATCTCTGAAAATCTGTTTCCAAAAGAAGTGCATATAATGCTGTTTGTTTGTGTGTGTGTGTGTGTGTGTGTGGTGTGGTGTGGGTGAGTGGGTGTGGGGGGGTGTCTGTCTGTCTTTTTTTTTTTTTTTAATATTGACATTACTGAGGTAAACTAATAAAAAAGGAAATAAATGTGTTACTCCTCATGAGAAGTCAAAAAATAAAACGGATTCATCACAAACATAATTCCCAGAAACTGTTTTTTGTAGTCAGGGATGTGCTCAACTGACACTTCAGTGGCCACAGCATGTTTACTTGATTCTAAATCTAACCACACAACCAAAATTCTGCAATAGAGCTATAATCACCAATGCTTAAGTTAACATCCAAAATCGGAAACAATGTGGTATTTCATTGTATTGGGTAATGCCTTTTCCGAGGCCAAAGGTGAGGTGGATGGAGTGGTGGGGCATGCTTGTTGTAGGCAGCAAGCCAGTGGCCCTCTTTTCCTCAGCCCTGTTAGGGAACGAGCACATGGAAAGTGATTTGCAAGAGTGCGAGAATAAAAAATAGTAGTGCCCACTGAAGTAGAAATGTTTTAATTAAATTATTTATGATTTATGATCGATTAAAACTGTATTATTTGTTGTTGCAGAAATGCTGACTGGGGGAGTTACTTTAAAACTTGACCACGTCTTAGATTTTATATTGAGTTTGAATTTACGTCTTGTTGGTAATGGAAGCTTCAGCATCACTTTGCAGAGTCGTGAAAAACGTGAATTGTTTTATTTGCATTACATATGCTCAGATCTCCTTATTTCTGCACAGGTATGAATATTTTTGGTTGATGGCATATATTTTTAATTCATGTACAATATGTTGTTGGAATCAAACAATGTCAAAATTTCTGTTTATACTCTGATATACATTATGTTACCTACAGTTTTAATAAAATAACGGAAATATTTGGTCTTGATTAAATACAAAAAGAAGCCAAGAAA
This sequence comes from Gryllus longicercus, assembly GCA_038098605.1. Taxonomy (NCBI): domain Eukaryota; kingdom Metazoa; phylum Arthropoda; class Insecta; order Orthoptera; family Gryllidae; genus Gryllus; species Gryllus longicercus. Next base: position 1,559,852 of record JAZDUA010000217.1, read on the forward strand.
CCCCTGTGTGCTATCAACTCGTAATTAGACTCGATTAAAGAGTACATAATATTTTCATCCAGAAACAGAATCTATAACTTATTTCTACATTTCACAAGTAAAATCACTCCCTTTATTTTCATTTATTAGAATGACAAAACTTGTTACAGTAACTACCGTGAGTGTCCAGAGGTATTGTTTCTGCATATTCAGTGACAAACTTATATATAAGTGTTGATCAAATTTCAAATGTAATAGTGTCTAAAGTCTTACCACAAGAAACATTAAAAACATCCATTTACAATTAACAATTTTTCATCATGAACATTTGTTTCCAATTCCACATGAAATACTGCCTTTAGAGAATGAAGTTATTGCCCGAAACAGAATGGTTTCAGTTTTACAATTAATCTTCCTGAAAGTGTTTATTCAGATCCTGATTTTGTGACCTTAGGCATATATTCTCAAGCTTTATGTATTGAATTATGTAGGTTCAGAAATACAATATCTTTTTCATCCTTTCTAGGACCAGCACATTTACCATGGAATAGGCCATGTTACAGGCTGGCGCCGTATGACAAGAGACTTAATTGTAGATTTGCAGAAAGGTTTAGCTTACGAAGGAAGGGCAAAGCGGAAATTGTCTCGATCAAAGCTAAAAGTTGTTGGCCTTACATTCCGTGGTCAAGGTTACCTGGATAATCTGACCTTGAGCTCATCAGAACACTTGGCTCACTTTTATGATGCTGCACACTGGTTTGTGAAGCATCAGGATCCAGATACTGGCGGGTGGCCTAATCCAGTGCGAAGGCGAGTGGCAACTGGAATGGCTGATCTGGAACCAGGATGGTGAGAATTATAGGGTTGTGATTGAGAGTCATGCAATCTAAAACAATTGTACTCCCCCCCCCCCCCCTAGTGGTATAGTATTATAGTATTTCTGTATCTAGTTTTCTGTTTTTTAATTCTTTGTAAACATTGCTTGTGAATACCATAAGCAGTATAAGTAAACCAGTGCTACAGTGGCACATATTTCTCATATTACTTATAACCTAAAAAAAATTCATTGAAAGTGAGTACAAAAGGACTTAAAAATAAGGAGAAAATGCCATAATTTGTTGTAAAATACTCAAAAATTTGTATGAAAATGTTTATATATTCAGTTAATTTTATAATTTTAAATAGTGTATTTATATAAAATTATTTTTGATATAAAGTCTTTATTTTATGAAGAAATGTAATCTTTAGCTTCGATCTTCCAATCATCAGTTTTGAAAGTTCAAGGAAGTTACCAGAGATTCGTGTAATTTTGAGAGTCCACTGCCATAGTAATTTCATCAAGAACTGATAATACAATAAAAACTTCATTTTAGTATGCCATTATAAATTCATTAAAGATTCTCCAACAAAAAACAAAATGAAACTAAATGCATAAAAATGACAAAAAATAATGCAAAGGTCTTTATAATAAAAATGAAAAGTGACAAAAATGACCCAATTTCTATCTCCGAAATGTCATGATAAACATTCAATCACAAGTTAGCAATGTCTAGAATGCACCGATGAAAAGACATGTAATCAGAATTTGAGCCCTGCTGATAAGTTATGTAATATTGTAAAATTTCAACATGTAATCTACTCTCTAGCTATGACATGAAAATCTCTTAATTACACTGAGGGCCAGGGGTTAGAAAAGAAATGCATATCTTTTATTTTCTTGAAATTTCAAAAGTTAAGATGAAAATGGCTTTCTGCCATTGAATTGACTTTATTTACTTTATACAAAAAAATGTTTGAAGAAAATATTTACTGAGGCTGGGATTCAAACTCAAGCATGTGGATGAAAATTTCATATTTTTTATATTTTAGCTGCTGCACCAGTTTGATAATATAAAAGTCTGTTTATTGTCCTGTGTCCAAAATTCATGATGTTGTAATTTTTGCATATTCTAACTCAAAATTACATGAAAACAATTAACAATTTCTATGAAGTGATTTAAAGATTTAATATTAAGAAATAGACTACATTGAGAATGGTCACAAGTTTCAATATTGAAGGTATAAAACCAATTTTAAAAAAACAAACAAACAAACAAAAAAAAAAAAAAAAAAAAAACTGATCTTTTGCAATTTTTGAAATTCTAAAGAATATCAGACATGCTTTATTACTATAGAAACTGCCTTATACAAGCATAAAGTTAAAAGAAAATATATGGAGCTTTTTTTGAGAAAATAGTTTGTTTTTCTATTTTATTTTATTTTTTGTCATGAGTTCACTCAAAATAATATGAAAACTACTCATATTTCAAAAGATTGCACACATTATTTAAAGATCTAATTTAAGAAACAGATTTAATTCAGTAAAAGATTTCTTATCTCCTGTAATTGATTTGTAGGAGTACAATAAATGCCAGGATATGAATTGGGAAGTAAAAGAATCCCAGTAGTGTTCTATGCAGATGATGCAGTACTGTTCACAAATTCAGAAGACTATGTACAAAAACTTCTGCACATGCTATTGAAAACTGCAGAACAATACCACATGATTATATAAACTGAGAAAATAAAGTCAATGGTACTTTCAAAGGATCCAATAAGGTGTAAATTGATGGTGGATCATAAAATAATCTAAGTCTTAAAAGCCTCATATTTAGGAGTGGAAATTTCAAGTAGGAGGGACAGTATTGAAGTTAAACAGCAAGTAATTAAAGGAGCTAGAATATCAGGATATCCAAAAGTTATAGCCTGGGGAAATATAGAAAGTAAAGTAAAATTATACAAAACCATAGTAAGCTCAGTTATGACTTATGGAGCAGAACTAGAATGAAAACTCTTCTAAGAACTTCAGATATGAGTACTTCAACAGCAATAACCGGAAAAACAAGATGGGATAAAAAAATAATCAAGATATAAGGAATGAGTGTGGAATGACGGACATAGTTAAATTCATAACAATGAGAAGAAAAGGCTGAGAAGAACACATTTTGAGGGCAGATAATATTAGGATGAGCAAAGTAGCAAGAGATTCAAGACCATTAAGTAAGCAGGATCCAGGAAGGCCAAAGAAAAGATAGATCGAAAGCTGGGCATCTACATCTCTTCATGGTGAAGTCTGAAGAATAACAGGTTCTACCGACAAAGAAGTAGAAGAGTTCTGCGAGAAAAATTTTAACTTTTGCAGTTGTAGATAATACAGAGGATTTAAAGATAATCAGAGTGCACAATATTTAAATCAAAATTATCTCAAAAGTAATTTTCTTAAAAACAACTTACACATTTTTCCCTCAAAATTTTCATATGATAATTGGTATTGCACATTTATGGTATTCTCAAAGTCTTAATTCACTTACACTATAATGAGACTGCAATATTGTAAAAATTTGAAAAATATTCATGCGTTATGATAAAAAACAATTTCTGTAATATTAATAATGCGGGCGGTAGAAGGATGTGGGGAGGGCATAAAGTAGGCAAATGGATATTGTTGCTATGGCAAGGAATGATGTTGATTGTCATGGAGATAAATAGATTGAGTGTGCAAAACACATTATTGACCATGTATGTCAAAAAGGTCAATCTCACTTATAAATATTATTTTTAATAGTTATTCTTTTACTTAAATTTTATAAATAGTATTGTGAAGGCAGCCTCATGGCAACGAAGCCTTGGAGCCAGTGCACCCAAGTTTGTGGGTTCTAAAACTGTTTAAGGGCTGGATGTTTTTTAAGTTGTGGGTGGCATTGTGGTCCCTCGTGAACCACTTCTATACCCTAAACCTTCCATAATCCCCTGTCTTGACTGATCAATATGTGGGAAATCTGTGTATCTGGATTGAGGAACTGGGAACAATGAACATGGATCATGGAATTATGTAATAGTACACATGCTAAGCAATTGGCATACAGGTGTTCCCTCGATTATGGCCAGATTACAGCTCATTATGCACAAAACACTTAGTACACACCAAGTCACATGTGTCCACTTCTATGGTTACACACACGCACACCTGCGCACACGCATATTTGAAATGAGTCCAAGGACTACATTGCTATGATGTTTGGGGAGTATAGGGAAGACCTTCACTAGGAACGGTGCTCAGGGGTGTGATAGTTACTGCAGGAGGCTGTAGTAAATTCGTAAGGGGCCAATTGATGGCAGCCAGAAAGGCAGTGAAGCAAAACTGAAAAGGTAACCTTATCTCAAAAGAAAGGGGAACTTAAGAGATTGAAAAAGTCTCTGCCAATTTGCAGCACCACTGGTTTTTATTATAATCATCAAATTTTATGAATTAAGTGAAACATAGGGAAGAAGATTTTTGTTCTCTTCAAATTCCTGAATAAAAACTGAAAATGATAAATTTAACACTGCTCCTCTGTTAACTCAGTGTAACTTAGTGGATAAAAACTAACAAATTAGATTTCAATTTCATGATATCATACCAAAAAAGAAATGGATCACACAGGAACTCTTAGAGAATTAATTATCTTTTTCAGCCACACTGCTTAGCAGGAAACATGCTTTCATCCTGCAGTAAATGGTTATAATGTTGATAATTTCATGACATCTTCAAATCAAAGAATAATTTTTAATAATTAATTTTATCACATCATTTATCTTATGTCTTAAAGTGTTGACAAATATGTGTGTTGATAGAAAAATCAATTTTTGAACAGAAGAATTTATGCTGCCTTGTATACACTTGCTGTTGGGCAATTTATACATATTTTGATGTGCATTAGGGCAGACAAAATGAAATTCATTACAGAAAACTGCAGAATTACCAGGAATAGGATACACATTTTTCATCAGTAATTCAGAAGTTTCATATACTGTTTGAGCAATAATTTGAACTGTTGATAGCAATTTTTTATTGATTATAAAGATTAATGTTTAGAATAATTATTGAATATTCTGGAGTTATAAAATGTTCTTTTGTTTGCATCCAAGCAATTTCTTCTATAATTTTACATTGAATTCAAGGCTGTTGAGAAGAATTCACATATTTGCCAGAGTTAAGATGTTTAGTTAATGAGAAAAATATGTCTTTACAAATACGTTATTTCATTTTAGAACATTTTAACACTTGATACTTGGTAAAAAAAAAAAAAAAAATTCTGCTTCACAGGTATTCTGCAATGGGTCAGGGCCATGCTATTTCTGTTTTGGCCCGAGCATACCATCATTCAGGAGGTGATGCACAATATTTACGGGCTGCCTTAGCAGGCCTGAGGCCCTTTCGAGTTGCAAGTGCGGACGGTGGGGTGCTGGCCACTTTCCTTGGTAAATTCCCATGGTATGAGGAATACCCCACCCGCCCAGCATCTTTTGTTTTGAATGGCTTTATATATTCCCTTTTGGGGTTGTATGACCTCAAAACTATTGCCCCTCCAGACCAAGCCCAAGAAGCGGCTGCTCTTTTTGAACAAGGAATGGTTTCTCTGAAGGTAAGAAAACACAAGGAGGTAGATTTTAGATTTATCACTTAAAAGTTGAATGCACTGTGATCTATGAAGTTTGAATTTTGGTTGTGTATATTGAATGACCATATCTTCCCCTTTACTTGAAAACCTTACTTTTGAAATCTGCATAGATGTTAAATGTGAATAATGTGCAATAAACATTTGTTAATTTTCCATTTTTATTATTTACAACTAACATTTTATTTTCTGCAATATTTCATCTTCCTCAGACTGGTTCAATGATGAAACGTCTTACCTAACGATGTACAAGCAAAGTTTTAACTAAGTTATATTGCTCGTACTCAATTGCTCTCTGTTTGTAATTTAATTGGTTGATATTGCTAATAAGGGGATTGCCAAATAATAATATTAATAATAATTATAGTCATTCGTCTTCCACAATTTCTTCAAACAAGACATTCCTTCTCTTATCTTAAACATTGTCATAATTTAAATTTTAAAAAAATATTAAATAACTCAGTATTTACGTTCAGATTTTGTGAACAATTATTTCAAAAAGAAAAAAAATAGATTTTCACTTTACATACAATTTTTCTACTTCTAATATATTTATTTTTCAATTTTAATCTTAAATTTTATATGATTGATTCTAAAGGAAGTATGGTGATATGCAAGAAAACACATGTTAACACAACCTATGTTATTTATGATACAGTCACTGTTATGCTTATTTTTATTTTATTTAATTAGGTATACTTATTCTTACAGTCGTGTTATCTACTTGGCTGTCCAGGAGACATCGCATCCTAGTCACAGGTGCCAACGTTTTGGAACCTGCGATAGGACGTGGTGTCTTCCGGACAGCCAAGTAGATATTGACTCAGGATGCAGAATCCTATGCTCTCATAGTTTAATATTATGCTCTTGATGTTCTATTTTTATATTTATTGATGTTTAAGTATGTAATATTGTATTGACAATATTGGTGTATGCTTTTTGACCTCCATAATCATGGACATCATCAGAATTATCTACCTCCTTTGTACTGTATGTACTTAAATAAAATACAAGAGAAATGGAGTGAGTGGAGAATGTAGCCTACAGAAAAAAATAAAACATCTGTATGCTGTTTTTTGCATCTACTACTAACTTCACAGTTGCTACAAGGTCATTGCATGAAGTGTTTCAAACAAGGACTGGTTGTTGAAAAACATGTTTTCATTGATGAGATTGTTCTAATTTTATTCTTTGAGCTTTCAGTTGTGTTTTTTGTACTTTTCATTTATTTGCATTCCGAGAGATTTCTTATATCTAAGTATGCTTAGTTATTCTCATAAATTATGCTGTATTTCTTCTTGATGTAAAGTTTCAAAACTGAAAATACTTGAACACGTTAAGGTGATTCGTTAATAAACTTTCCTTGCTTGATGATAGTGTTACACAATCATGTAGTTCATATTTTAACCATGCTTAAAGAAAGGTGTGCAGCTTATTTCTTTTGACAATGACAAAATGTTATGTTCTGATCATTGCCTCAAGATCTCAGCTGTTTAAGAGAGCTGGAAACTTACCATTTTGCTGATCACTGCTTTGTCAACATTTTAGTTGTTTCATTGAGATATTCAGAATTTTAAGACTGATTTTTATTACGATTGTGTCTCTTCAAGAGCTGAATCAACTCCAAAATTAAACCAAAACAATGAATTAAAACCAAAGCTATGTGGATGAAAAGCATTTGTGATTAAGATGAAGACTTCACTTTTAACTCACACATAACTTACAGGAAAGACCAATCCTCACAATCAAGGCAGCTGATATAAACTATTTTGTCACCCACTGTTTTAATTGAGCTTAGGAAAACGGGAGGGAGGGATAAAGAGGAAGGAAGGAAGGAAGAAAATGAAGCAATAACATAGGTCTACACCTGTTCAGAACCAATAACTTTTTATATATGTAAAGTGCAAGGATTGCAGACATCACTTCCGTTTTCACATCAGGTCTTTGAAAAATCTTTATATTCTTTGACATGAAAATCTGCAAATGCCTTTTGAACAACAAAATAAAAAGTAATAAAATACAGTTTTCATTATTTTGTTTCTTTATGACAGAGTTAAGAAAATGAAAATTAAAAACATTAAGTAAAGACGTATTGTAACCAATAAATTTCAAAGAAAATGTGCATAATTTCATGATTTTGAGCAGTCAATGAAACCATTGTCGCTTAGTTAAAAAGATTCTTGTGCCACTTACTCTTCTACGCACTCTAGAAGGGTCATTGGGTTGCGGTAATCAACATTAGGTATTCCATTGCCCTAGGTTCTTTCTTTCAATATTCTTAATATCTTGGTGAATGATCTCACCTGTTGTTCACTCACTGCTCCCAGGTTTTCAGGGAAGCAGTCTAAATGTGAGTCAAGGAAATGCACATTCTGACTTATGCTGTATCCTAAGGCACCAGATTATTGCAACATTATTTATACAATGCTCATAGTTTGGATCATCGAAATGTTACAACGACTTTTTCAAACAAAATTCCACAACTACTTCTTTGAATCTAATCCAAGCTTCACTTTCCGAAGGTGTCATTCACGCTTCAAAATCTTCATCGTTAGTTAGTTTCCTAATCTGTGGCCCTAGAGAGATACTATTGTTTACTTTTTCTCCTGAGAGCGTGTGAAACTTGTTGGTTGGTTACTTAAAACAACTTCTGTTTTATCCAATGCCTTAGTAAATTGCTTCATTAATCCCAATTTAATATAGAATTAGAGATAACAAAATTTTGTCAGGATCTACTAAACAGTTTTTATAATATTCTTGGGACCCGGTTTCAGTGTATTTCTTCTAGGCTATTCTCACGTTGTCCAATAATTCTTTCTGTCGCGACTATCCCATTCACAAATGTGACTTGTGTACTTGGTATAACCCTGATGCACTAACTTCATGCACAAAACTTTCAAATCATCACAGATCATTCGTTGATATTCCTTACAATTTACTTTTTGAAGTAGAAGTTCAAGACTGCCATGACTCCTTAAGAGGGTGAAATGTGTGACTAGGTCTATTGATAGACTGTTACTGTCCTGTAACAACTCACATTTTTAAACATCTCTTGATTGAATCAATGAAAAGCCTTCATTAATCTGTTTTATATTCTGTTCCTAATGTATTTTGAGGTTTGAAATGCGAGTGCAATGTGCTGAAGAGTCTTGCTGAATAAAAACATCTCTCTCCTGTGCCTGTAAACTGTAACATGTTTTCCTGGAGCTGGCATATTGTTTTCTTTCAGTCATGAAGCGAGAACTTCAGAAACAATCTTTGAGAGTTTTAATTATGTGATCAAATCATTCAATTCATTTTGTGTGAAAGGTTTGTTTTTGTCTTTCTGTGCTTGTGCAGTCAGATTCTTTAGCTAACTTGACTGGCATTGAACTTGAATCAGAATTGAGCGTCTTGGGGTTCAAAGAAGGATCCAGTGTAGACACATCAGTGCCATGGTACAGCTCTTCTAGCAGACTCCAAATGAGGATAAACCGTTTCTTGTTTGATCTTTGTATTGAATATTTTTACTTTGCAATACAAGAATAACAATCATCTAGATAATTCTGTGGCTCATGCCTTACCACAGGAACTCCAAAACTCAATGCATTCCTCTTTCTCTTTGACCAGTTTCTTTACACTGCTACTCCACATACCGCAGAATTAATGATAGGCTCACAGTTTATCTCGATACTCCAGCTTTATTAGAAAAGAAGCATTTAAAAACTCTTAAAACAAATGAGGTTATGTTCTGCCTTTTTTGCAATTGTAAAACCTCCACAAATATAACAAAGTATATTTACTGAAGATACAATTACTGAATTCATTAAAAATTAGTAGACAACTAAGGGCACTTTTGGATTCAGCGGACCAACGTATGCATAAAACACATATCAAAATCAAAAAAGGAAAATCCATGTTGACCTGTGTGATTGAAAGACTTTTGTCTGTTTCAGGTGCTACTGCTGCTGTATGATACAGGATCAGGAACGGTCTATGATTTGCGGCATTTTACTTTAGGTGCTGCTCCCAACTTAGCTCGTTGGGATTATCATGCAACACATGTCAATCAGTTGCTATTGCTTTCCACAATTGACAATGATCCTTTATTAGCAGCAACTGCTGAACGATGGATAGGGTACATGAGTGGAAAGCGAGCTGCCCACAATTAATTCTCCCAGAGAGGATGATGTGAGAAAAATGTGAAGTTGTGTACTAATGAATGCATGGATGTAATGCATTTGGAATGGAGTTTCCTTACAGTACCTACATGACAATTGGAGTCCAAAATGGTTTGCAAACAATGCAGACAACTGTCAAACACTGTATTCATGTGCAGAAGCGTTTGTGGGTATCTGATAAATAAAAATGAGTCAATAATATATTTTCTAAGACAGCGTTCAAAGAAATTGAACACAATTTTATAGTTATCTTCATTTTTAGAGTCTATTAACACAATGATATAAATGAAAATATTTGTTTTGTTTATTAAATTGGATCTAACTTGTGCAAGTTGATTCTTGTATTTTTAAGGGATACCATTTCACATGAGTGTTTTCTTTGGTTTCCAATGCTAGTCACAATCACTTTTTTATTGATCTTCATAAGTGTTTGGGAGAGAAGAAAAATATTATTCCTAGTATTATAGATCAACTTTTATTAAATATGATGCTTGATGCAGTACATCCTGCCAATGTTATTGCTCTATTGGTTTGAATACGTTTATACTGAAATGTTTTGTATGATGGTCTGCAGTACCCTTGTAATAAAAATAATGTTGGAATATAAATGTGCAAGTTTTTACCGAAGTTAAATTTGATTTGCATAATTGCATTAATTGTTATTAATAGGGACTGGAATTACTGTTCCGTAAGAAAATACTTTTGTATTCAAACCAATTCAGTAATTATCTAAGCAGTTTGTAGGCATTGTTAAGGTATTGTTTAAGGGCGGAGTGGCCTTGGCTGATGCTAGTCTTTGCGCAGAAAAGACCTCCACGTCAGTGAATTCAGATTTTCAAATGATTATAGTACGTGATATATTTGTAGAGAGAGAGAGAGACAAGATTGCTCAAGTGCTGTAACAGATTTCCATTCCTGACACACCCTCTTCTTTCCTAAAATATTTCACTTTTTCTAATGGTGCTAATTTTACATAAAAACCTAATAACATGAGAAGAATTATTCTTGTAGAAACATTAAAAAGAAGGGGATCTGGATTATTTGTAAATGAATGATCATTCATTCCATTTTCTCTGTGGTATGTTTTCCATAGTTCCATGTTGTATCATTTATGTTGTTTTATGTTGGAATAGGTATTTAAACTATTATCGTTTTATTGAGCCTGATGGTACTCGATTACTCTTGGAATTTTCAAGTATCAGTTTGATAGGTAAATTGCATGATTGAGTTTTCTTCAATACATATCACCTCTCATCTTAACTTGTGTAACAGAGTATTTTAGAACATGCAACTATAACTATATGAAGTTTTAAACACAGTAATAATATTAATCATTGTAAAAGAGCTTTATTAACTACACTTCAGTGACTACTGTGCAATGAGGAGGGACATGTGTATGTATATGAAATCAAAGTAGAGAATGTACATAAATATAGTTTAGGTAATGTGTGTGAAACAATATGACTGTAATATATTATAAATGTGGTGTTGTAGAGAGCTTGATTGTATATACATACCTTATACATAAATTTATAAAAGTGATACTGATGCCAGTGACAGCATAGTCAATTACATCATGTGGCTGTAAGAAAAGTTTCTGCTGAGGGTTGTGAAGTGCTTATCCACTCAAAAGTGATTTGTTTGTAGAAATGTCACTGTGTTTGCAGATATGTTGGTTATCCTGTCTGGTACAGAGTGACTGATGTTTTATTTACGTCCCGAGTATTTTTTAATATATTATTTAATTGTTTTATGGAAATTAAATTATTTTCATAATATTTTATACTTTAGTGTTTGTTGAATGATAGGCAAGTGAAAACACTTCCTGAATCTTTCTTATTTTCTGTGTAGTTGAAGAACATATTATTTAATGGGTGAGTGCTGATTTTTTCATTCATGTATATGATTAGGAGAAATTTTTTGCTACAGTCATGTGATAAACAGTAGGACCTCTAATTATCAAACTTGCAATGTATATTGTTTGAAACATAAAAATAATGTAGAAAGGATAAGTTTTGGAAGTTCCTGTACAAACCCTTGAAATCTGGTTTTCAACTCTTCACCAAATATTTCAAGATTTTCTTGATTCAATTGTTATGTTACTATAAGCAGGGGTTACATTGTGAAAAAACAAAATTTGTATCTCTCTCTAATCTTATTCATCGAACGTTGCTGATCACTTCAGTAAACTAGTGGTGCTACAGTAGCCCATACTTTCTCGCCACTTAATAACGGTTATGTAATAATATTATACTGCAATTCCTTTTTGCAATTTTTGGAAGAAACAAGCAATACCCAAAAATGTGACTGGACCCATATTTCTTACCATTTCTTATTAGATATGTGGAGAAAATTTAATTTTTTTTTTTTTTTTTTTTTTTTTTAACATGTACATGCCATTTTTTGAAAAGCTGATTTTGTACAACAGACTTTTTGTCTCAGGCAAAAATCGCCCCAACTTCAATTTTGTACTTTTAAATATTTTTTTTTATTTTTCAAAAATCCATGCAATACCTGAAATTATGCCTACTACCATATTTTTTATCGTTTTCTATTATTATTATTTAAGTGAAGAAAATGTAAAGGAAAAATTTTGGAATGAATTTTGAGGGGTTTTTTGTTTTTTTGTAAATTTCACTCACAAAATATGCAAAAACTTCTTGTTTTTTTAAAAAATTATACATGACCTTTTTTCAAAAGATTATTTTGTACAACAGACTTTGTCTGAGGTGAAAATCTCATTCTCTGATTTTGATTTTTCTTTTTTCCCCTTTTCCCCCCCACAATTTTCAAATCAGGAATATTAATGAAAATGAGACCTGCACCATTCTCTTAAATGTCCTTTGCACTATTCAACAACAAAATTTAATCAAAAAATTTGGAGCCATTTTTGACCTCATTTGCTATCTTCCCACACTTTATAATATTGTGCAGGAGTCTTTTGAACAATAACATCTTATTATTAACTCATAAAGCAGTCCTTTAGTCTTGTTGATTGAGCTAAGTTTATTTCTTGATCGGGCAGTACTTCCAACTGTTAACCAAGAACATCAAATGCACGCCTAAGCTAATTTAAAGAACATCAATGCTTGTTGACTTTCAGTTACTTTGTTTGTAGCATAAATCTTCCAAATGGGGGAAGAAAGCTCCCTAAAGACTTTGATGCTAGGAAGACTAGAACTGTTTTTTTGCCTTGATTTTTCAATTATTAATTTCTTATGTGACATTGGGAAGACATGCTAGTACTCATGACTTTTCATCAATTATGAAATAAAATAACATATTTCAATGATTTTTTACTTAAAGGAGCCTTGGAGCAGTCAAAAAAGACAGCTGTTCATTCAGAAGCATTCTGTAATGTTTAGCATGTCAGGATGCATAGTGTTTACATTTTGTGGCCTTCATTTGAATAATCATCCCTTTGTTTTTGAGGATGTCAGGAAAATTAAATCTTGAAATAAGGACATAAAATGCTGCTGGTAAATCTCCAAGCAATGGATCAATTCAATGTGTGTGTGTCAAATGGGACTCAATGTACAATAAATTTTAATTATATTTTTTTGCAATATGGTAGTAAAAAATAAAATGTGAGTTCTGTTATATTTTATTTGAAATTTAATATTCCACCTCTTGAAAAATTGGATCGTGGTCTTCAAAAGTATTAGCAGACCTTATGATTGTTCATGATACTTCACGATAGGGCTAGTCCTTCTAGTATTGATAAGATTTTGGCCTAAGGTTAATTCAACTGCACACTGGCAATGTTCCTTCGTTTCTAATTTTCTATTTATATATTTCTAATTTCCTAATTTACTCTGTGAGTTGAGATCCTTGAAATGTCTTCCACTGAACTTACAAAATCTGTATCCATCGATGTTTATGTACTTGTTTCCATTGTGTCTGCTGTTCAGGCAGATGATATATGTGGTTCTAGTTTCAATTTTTAAAATTTTCAGAAATTATATTTCATTTCCTGTAATTCCTTTTTGTGTTTTGCTAAGTATAAGTATGTCGTTTGCACATAAATCGCCGGCAAATATCAATAACTTGTCTCTTGAAAATTAATTTTCCATTTATATCAAAAACCAAATAGTTTTTCTCATTGAATTTTATAAATATTGACAAAAGATAGTCTACACTTCAACTACCCACTCCTGCTTTTTTTATCTAATGAACTGAACATAGAAAAAAATGAAGTATTCATTTAACAGTAAAGAGGATTTTGTCATTATTCATAGATATATACCCATATCCATGTTTCAGCTCCATAAGTCCTTATTTGCTTGATATAGAAATCATATGTAAAAAATATTTGTAGCATTACATTTTACAACCAGATATTTGTCATCCTCTGTGGCATAGCTGCCCAGTCTTCTTCTAGGAAAGGCACGTAGCCTTCTTCAAATGATCAAGAGAATTATAGTTATATAACAAGCCTTAAATTCATATTATATACATCATTTGGATTTTGTTCATAGGCATCTGTATTTCTTGTTTGAAGATCATTAAGTTGTGTACCGATTCAGTCCTGTCTCAGATACATTTGCAAACTTTGAGATTTTTCTGATATATTGTCCAATTTATTTTATTCTTGATTCCTGTGAGAATTTTGTCCATTTCATACTTAGGAGTTACAAGTTCCATCACGCATTGCAGTGAGATGCTCAAATTTACATTTATGTCTTGCTAGTATGATTGTCTATGTCTATATTATATAATTCCTATGTTTTATGTGTGTAAAATTAATATTGTTTTCTTCAAATCTTGAAATTTGATATTTTCAGTTTTTCATCTGTTCTTCTACCCGGTTGCAATAATTTGTATCTCAAGAGATTTCTATATTATACTTCAAACTTTAGTTTTTATTTGTATGTAATATAGAAGTTTCTGTAAATTTAATTTTATGGAAAGAAACATTAGTTTTGATATGCAGAGGTCCAACTGTATTGTGCTTCAAGGTATTAAAATGGTGTTGGTTATTACAGAATATTAAATAAACTTTGTTTTGAGTGTTCATCTATACATTTATTCATGTTTTATGCTTAATTATAAATGTTGTGAACATTTTTTGGTTGTTGTGCATAATGGACTTAATATGATGGTCATTTCTGTTGAAATTTTAAAAATAGTTGGGAAGAAAGAAGACAGGATTATAGTAATATAATCATATGTTATAAAAACTGTTGTCTCTATTGAACTGTTGCACAATTCCATATATCGTAATTGAAGTGATGCATTTTCCGATGAAATTTAGATACCATAATACACAGGAAATTTATTAAAATAGTAAGTTACAACTCTTAATAGGATGCTCATTATTGCTCATCATATGAAAGTTCATTATGTTCCTGTTTTATTTTAATTATCTTGAAAGAAAATCTTTAATCCCTCTATTTTTTTAGGGCTTAAATGAAATGTGTTAAGATATACTCTTGAAACATTTGGGTGGCTTACTGCGTTTTATTTTTCCTATTTTTTGAAATTTTGATGGGAAGTACAATTTTGATTTTCATGTGAAATAAAATGAAGTGGCATGGTGTTAGGATATTATATTCGAATAATATAAGTCCTATTTTTTATTTTATTTTAAATGTTGTGTTGTTTTGAGATTGCATGAAATATGCTTACATTTAATTTAGAGATGGAAGGAAAAAAGACAAAACCAAGTTTGCTTTTATTGTAAAAGTCAAGTTAACAGCTTATTAGGATTTCAAATGCAAACCTCAGTTTTATATGTTAATATTCTTGTTTAAAAAAATGCTGAAAATAGTTGAATTTTTCTTGTTTAATTGTAAGAATGTGAATACCCTGATTCTCATTATTTAACCTAAACAAAAATTCAAACGCCAAGTTAATAGTCTTAATCTTAAGTGTTGTTTCAATGTGAACACGACAATAATCTTGCTGGGTTGGAAGGGTGCAGTTAGTCTTGTCTCAAAATTGTTTGAGGTGAGATAGATAATCTCAGGTTGCGTAGCAGCCTTCCCAAATTATGTCAGTCTTTCTCAACCCCCTGTGTTATTGTAATCAATTTTAATGAAATTTGAAGTGAATAAATAAATGAATAAAACAGTCCATAGAGAGAGATGCTGGACTAGGTACCTTGCGATTGAAATGTGGTCTTTACAGCCTTGGGATTCATCATTTCCCTCTCCACTGGAAAAGAGACTTTTTATCTTGCATTCGTACTCTTAACAATATGTACTTTTTGCTAAGAATTCTTTGTTTCATTGTGTCCTTGCATTTTAGAAAACGTTTTTACGAACTTGTGTTTGTGTATTTTAAAGTGAATGTTTCTTCCAAAATTTGTATTATTTAATTTCATGGTTGAGAAACTCTGACAACATTGACAAATAATAATGTATCTAACTTTGTCAATGATATTTCTGAATTCAGATATTACAGTTATAATTTTTGCTTGTACATAGTTGTTTGTACTTATTTAAGCAAGCTTTATTTAAAGTAAATACCTGTGATAGGTAAATTACTACTGAAAATATACTCTGTAATCTGACTAGTAAATGATGCTTGGTGCATTATTTTATGCACTAATTGTGACAACAATAAATGTGAGATAGCTAAAAAGGTATCTTTGTATATGTGAATGTCCACTAGGATATGTTACTATTATTGAAGCATAAAATGCTAATCAATCCATTTCCACATTTATATAGATTGTGTTACATAGCTTTATATATAATTGTGCAAGAGTCGTCTTCTCTGTTTTCCAGTAATATGGTGCAAGGGCTAATTTCTCATGATGGTTCTATTAATGCCATTGCTGCCAAAGCATAATGGGACAATTGTATATATAAGTGTGTTATTTTAATCTTGTGCTTCCTTCTGTAACTGCACATCTGTGATGTACATCTCTGGTGTCTTGGTAAAACAAAACTTTTTAATAAAAAATTTGCACTGTGAGTTGGCTTAGTTCTTAAAATTTTAGAAGAGAAAAAAATAATTAAATTGTGAAAAGTTTGTGTGTACAAAACAGTGCATATACACCAGTAACACCTTTTATTTCAAACACGGTTAGGCACCAAATTCTGGAGACAGTTCTTGCCATATTGTATTCACAAATGTAAAACATTTTGAAAAGTGATGTAGAAACAAAAACGCATAAAAAAGATAACTTATTAATTTGTTTTTGTTATTTATATCCCATGAAATTTTCATCAAAATACTTTGAGAAAGAAGTATTACCAAGGCAGAAAATTTTGTGATTGCAATTTTATTGGAAATTTTAGTGCAAAAATTCATTAATGTGCAGGGTGTTTGAATTGCAGAAAAACTTCCCTTCATTGAAATTAAGTTAATTAAAATTGTCTCATGTATGGTTCAATTGAAAAATATACTACATTATTTTACAAAAACTTTGTGTTTTTTAGTGTTGGTTTATTTGTAAAATAAATTGACATTAATAAGGAAATATAACACCATACAAATATTACAGATCTGTAAAATAATCCCAAATAAAATGAAAGCTATTGAACATCATACCTGCTCCATTACTGAGTATATTCTTAGCCTGTTTTACCTTTTTGACCTTTTCTTACCATTTCATTTTTACTTTATCATATATACAGAGTAATATACATAGTACAGAGAAAGTTATGTAATGCTGGGGAAAATCGATTTTGAGATTTCAATGGAAATTCATGTTTTGGGGTCCCCTGATACCAAAGAAGGGTTTTTTTCAGTGTCCTTCTGTTGTCTGTGAACAACATTAGCACGTACACTATTCTTAGGATTGTTTGAATCCTTGTGTATCGGGCCTGACTTGAATTTTGAAAAACAACTATTTTTGAGGGTACTTAACATTAAGCTCCCCTGACATATTCAAAATTTTCTCTAAAATAGCTCCAAAATTTTTCTTTAAATTTCTTGTAAGAATAGAGTGAAATACGCTGATAAAGATGGTGTAGATCTGATTTCCACTGTTGACTCCAAATTTTCCGTAATTGCAAGAGGTGGTTGTTGTTTTTTTTTTTTTTTTTTTATCGTTTTGAAATTGTAGTAGTTTTCCTGCAATAAATATTAAAACGTTTACAAATTAATTTTTTTAATTCTCAAAAATTACTGCAATTTTTTTCTTTAAACTTTTGGTGGGGAAATTGATTATTGTAGTGTATAAGATTATGTAAATACCATTTTCCCTATTCTTTGTCTTTCAAAAATTACAAAAATGTAAATTTTTTAACATCTCTCTCACATTAATGTTTTTATTACGTGTGATTTGTATATATTATTGAATTTGTTCAAACAAGTGCTTCAAATAATGTCTTTATAAAGTTTCTTGAAAACTCAAAAATTTTCTGAGAAAATGAGCTCAAATTTCCCCATTTTTGGAAACTCGATCACCATTGTCTCAAAAGCGGCTTCCAATTTTTTTCTTCAAACTTTTTATAAGTGTAGTGCTAAATACACTGTTTAAGGTGACAAAAGTCATTTTGCTGTTGTTTTTTTTTTCCAAAAAGTAAGCAAATGTAATGTTTTGAAATCCCTTTCTTACCGTTAATATGCACATTTCCAATTATTATATTATTACATTTGTAAGGGGAAGTGCTACAAATGACTTCCAATGAAGTCTCTCAAAATCTTAAAGATTTCTATGTAAAAAGAGCTTCAAATTTTGCGTTTAGGGTAACTTAAAAGGCATTATCATATAAATGGTATCAAATTTTTCAAAAAAATGTTGATATGGATGAGGTTTTACTCTTCTTAAATTTTCTTAATGTATTATTTGGGTTCTATAATTAGGAAACAAGAAAATTGAGGAAATTTCAAAAAAATATGCTTAAGAGCGGCGATTGATGGCTGCTAGCAAGAGGTTGGGCAAGACCAAAAAGGTAGCCCAGACCAAAGAGATTAGAAAACTAGTATGAGAAAGTCTGTGCCATTCTTTAGCACCACTAGATAACTAATGTGTTGTGATTACAATAACTTGTTTTTTATTGTAATTTTGAGTTGTTTTTTTTAAACAACTTTATTAATATTGTCATTTATATCCATGTTTTTATTTCTCTTCAACAATGATCTAGCTAAGGCTATTGCTAGGTGATCCAAAATCAGTCTCACAAATTTCTCACCTTTTTTAAGCTTTCATGCTTGAATATTACCAGCATTAAATTCAGATAGCTGCCTAGTTGTTGTCTGATGTCTAATGAAAATTTAGACACCATCTAGGAATTAAACTAAAAAGGAAAAAAATCCCCCTACATCTAGATTTTGTAATTTTTGTTAAATAATAAACATATTTGTTATAATATTGTACATTATTTATGTACTGAATTTATGATACTATACAATATTGTTTAAATAATTACATAATTCGAACATAAATTAATATTTAAACCAAGTTGGCCAAGTAAAGGAAGGTAACTCGGGGGCTTTTTTTGGCCCCCGCCTGAATCTGCCAGTGCCCCTCATACACTCTTATTTAAAATGAACTATCCTACCACCGGGAGCTTAGAGCTTGTCCCACTGGTGGGAAATGCCTGTTTGGCAAAACCCCGCTAGCCGAAGGTAGGCTGGCGCCGATTTCGCCATCTAGCATGGGATAATCACCGCCACCTCCCGAGGAAAAAATGCACTACATTTACGTGACTATTGATCTTAGCAGTTGACGTGCCCAGAATCACCCACTATCAAGGTTCTTCTCTCCTGATTATGACGACGTCCTCAGAAAATAGATGAAATTATTCCTAGAAAGTACAATAGAAATCTTGCTCAGCTCTTTTCGTTAATACATTTGACCAATAAAGAACACATGTTTGTTTTTGTTTGTTTTTTTTTTAAAAAAAAAGAACATTGGTTTCAATCTTTGCAAGTCATTCAAGTTCATCAAAATATAACACAAACCTTGGGAATGCTGTCCAGAGAAGTATTTTTTCAAGTAATGTGTAGTAATCATAAAACATAAAGAGATAAGTGCCAATATTTTTATGGAATTGTGCTACTTCAACTCCTGTACGTTTAGATTCATTTCTTTAAAGAACGTCCGTATTAGCGTGGTCGACTAAACCGGCAGTAGCGTTCTAGCGCGTAACCAATATTTCGGAGGTATAAAAACTACGTAAGCTATGTAAACTACGTAACAATGTGATAAATATTAAATAATAAATATTAAATAAATGTAACTTCAAATTAACTTCTTCCCGTAGCATGCCACACACACTTTTAACTGTTTTTGTAAATAGATAAATGTTAAATATAACATTTCGAGCGCAAAAACCCAATGTATTCCATTGCGTTTGCCAGCTGGATCTCTTTCTACTGTGGCAATCGGAAGAGAATGTCTTCGTTACTATGGAAACGTCGTTGTTGATTGTTGTGTGTTTTGGATATGGATGGACGTATGCAATAATGTGGTGGGGATATAGCCCTGCATTAGACGTTTTAGAAGAATATGAATCAGGTATATATCGTAAATTGTATTTGTAACTGAGTCAATTGCATGTGGTAATGTGAATGAATTCTGGATACCATTCTACTATACACATTTAATACTAAAATTATATGCGTAGGCCTACTACATAGGAGTACGTTTAATATGTTTACATTTTGCGAGGAAGCAAGTAGTATTGTTTGTCTTACTTTCTCGGATATTACGCAAGTAGAATATAGAAAGTATTGTAAAGCAGCAGCAGATAACATGCTGCGGCGAAAAAGTGGAAAATTTGTTGTTCTTTATATAGTAAATGGTTGTCTGTAAAACTATGTTGTAGTGATAATCCACGGTGCTACCGAAAATCAATACACGTACATTATTTTAGTACACTTTGCTAGCTGACATTAAAATCGATACAAACATTTCAATGCCAAATAAAATATTTTCTGCTGCATAACTGTTTTATACAATTTGGCACAATATGGAGCACCAAAAAGGAAATTAATATTAATTTTTATATATTTCATGTATTATTTACCATTTGGAATGTGTAATTCTAAAAAACCTGTAACAAGTGCTGTATCTCAGCTTCAGAGTCAATGAGCTACATTTGGATCAGGTTTTTTTTTATCCAGTTTCCCTAATCCCTTGAGCAAATGCTGAGATGGGCCCTTGTTTTGCTCTTGGACTTAAATGTAACTTCATTATCTGTGCACGTCTTTTAGAGCTCAGTGGGAAATATAGTTATTCAAATTATCGTTCTCTCCATATTGTCTCTGCATAAGTATATTCCTTCACGACGGGCATGCTGAGGGATAAGAACCCAGATCTACAGCTTATTTGCCTTTCAAAATAGATTTTATTATTTTGGGACGAAAGTTTTGTCGATTCTTGCTATAAATGCTATTTTTCTGTATTCAGAATTCAACTTGTATGGCTTAGGGTAGGGATCGCAGAATTAATAGAGAAAAATCCAAGAATATACTTCTCCCCGTAGCACGTCGCATATTGCTTTTAACTGTTTTTGACGTAAAATAAATAAGAAAGGTATTTTTAATATAAATAAATAAAAAAGGTTGTTTTACGGCAAAACGTCCGTCTACCTTACTGTGCGTGAACAACTCCGGGGGCTTAAATCGTTCGCAGGATATTCACCAAAAGCGATGTTACGCGTTCGATCTGGCTGATGTTCCGGTCCTGAATTTGAAACGGATTTTGATTCTGGGGGTACTTTAAATGAAGTTTCAAAATTTTAAAAAAATTCTCAAAATTGCTCCACTTTTTCTCGTATAGTACGAAGAACTTTCTCTTATAAAAAGGTAGCAGGTTCAATTTTCGTAAAACTCTTCAAACTTCCCAAAATTGCAAAAGTTCAAAAAAATTTCGGCGCTTTCCTGTAACTTCAATATTGAAGATAGAGATTTTTTTCGTAACTTCAGAACTTTAAATAAGATCATGTTCAATTTTCGGGAGGTAGGTCGGTCAAGGCATCAATGATATCACTGCAGTGCCTCAGACCGGGAGGCCGTAGGGTTCGTGTCCCATCGGTAGCATGATTTTCGGCACTAACTAGATAGGTTGAATTCACCTGCTATCTGGAGGAGAATTGCGGCGGCCGGCTGCTCTGATCGGTAGTTTATAGTGGTTTCTCCGGTCACCTCAGGCGAATGCCGGAGCTGTACTCTAACAAAGGGGCCACGGACCGTGCGCGATCTTTCCCTCCCCTTCAAAATGCTATCCTCACCCCTTATTTAAGCACCCAGGCACATGCAATACATTAACATATATGCCGGAAGGCCAGTCGGAGTTAAGAGCTTGTCCTGGCTGGGGCAGTGCACGCTGGTGGGAGATACATGGTCGGGGAAAATCCTTCAAAATGTAGGGCGGCACAGGATCTCTCCATCCTGCTGGGGAAGTTCACTGCCACCTCGCGCTTTAAAACATGCACAGCACATACGAAACGAGTGACCTTAGCAAGTGACGCGCCCAGAATCATTAATCAATCAAATAACAGTTGTCTTCATGAGCACATGTCGTGCACCGACAGAGAGGTCGACCTCGTCGGTAGGGTAGCGACCAATGCACTACACTTACGGGAGTGTTATCTTTAGCAGTTGCCACGTCACTAACCAACCAATCCGTTGTCGTTCAACAATGACGGAGTCGTCGGCCTCGTCGGTAGGGCAGCGACCAATGCACTACACTTACGGGAGTGTTGTCTTAAGCAGTTGCCACGACACTAATCAACCAATCAGTTGTCGTTCAGCAATGGAGTCGTCGGCCTCGTCGGCGGGCATCGACACATGCGCTACACTTACGGGAGTGTTGTCTTAAGCAGTTGCCACGACACTAATCAACCAATCAGTTGTCGTTCAGCAATGGAGTCGTCGGCCTCGTCGGCGGGCAGCGACACATGGGCTACACTTACGGGAGTGTTGTCTTTAGCAGTTGCAACGTCACTAACCATCCACCCCGCCGTGCGTGCGCAGCGACGGAGTCGTCGTCGCCGTCGGAGGCAAGCGGCGGCGGGGCCGGCGCGCTGGCCGCGCTGCTGGTGGGGTGCGGGGACGGGCGGCACCAGCTGCGCTCGCTGGCGCGGCGCTGGCGGCGCGGGGAGCGCGTGCGCGCGGCGCGCCTCACGTGGCACGTGGCCGAGCCCACGCTGGAGCTCGCGGCGCGCCACCTGCTGCTGCAGAGCGTCGCCTTCGCCCCGCGCCACGAGCTGGGCCCCCGCGAGCGCGCGCGCCTCTACCTCGAGCTCTACGGCAACACGCTGGTCAGCAGCGCTCCCACGCACGCACGCACGCACGTTCCTAACGCGCGAGCTTCTCGCCAAAGAGCGCACGCTCCTCGGGGCAACGCACCCACGCTCCTACGCACGCACGCATTCACACTCCGTGGCAAAGCACGCACGTTCCCAACGCGCACACTTTCATTGGGAACTTTGGCAACGTACTCCTTCTCGGCAATGCGAGCTCCTTGGCAACACACGCACGCTCTTAAGCAACGCACCCACGCTCCTACGCACGCACGCATTCACACTCCGTGGCAAAGCACGCACGTTCCCAACGCTCACACTTTCATTGGGGACTTTGCCAACGCACACCTTCCCGGCAATGCGAGCTCCTTGGCAGCACACGCACGCTCCTGAGCAACGCACCCACGCTCCTTCACACGCACGCACGCACGCATTCACTCTCCGTGGCAAAGCACGCACGTTCCTAACGCGCACACTTTCATTGGGAACTTTGGCAACGTACACCTTCTCGGCAATGCGAGCTCCTTGGCAACACACGCACGCTCCTAAGCAACGCACCCACGCTCCTACGCACGCACGCACGCTCCTACGCACTCACGCACGCAATCAGACGCCGTTGCAGGGCACGCACGCGCACACTTAGATTAGATTTATTCTGTCAATAATAATAATAATAATAATAATAATAATAATAATAATAATAATAATAATAAACTCTGTGAGTCGCGCCGCGCAAACGCCTTGCCTTGACGCTGGCCGTGTCGCCGTTGCAGCTGCGCGCGCGCTCGGCCTCGTTCCTGGCGCGGCGCGGCGCGCAGCTGGCGCGCCTCGTGGCCGACGAGGAGCTGCTGCGCGCGCAGCTGAGCACCACGCTGGAGGACATGCGCCACCGCGAGCGCGACTGCGTGCAGGTGAGGCGCGACACGGTGCAAGGACTGGTATCTATTGCTGGGTGACGATGAGAAAGCCCACCCTCAGGTTCAGAAGACTTATCGTAGGACCAACGGATGTCGAACCACACGAACCCCTTTTCCCGTGGTCGAGAGGCTGGGCCACCGGTGGTCGGCCAAGGTCCGTAGCGGACTGTCGAGACAAAGGACAAGGACGATTTTGACAGCTCGAGAAACAAATAAAATGCCATTTCCGATAATGTCATTGCAAGAGGTTGTGTCGCCAATTTGCAAGAGAGACAACTGCTAACGAAAAACCTGACGAATTGAGTACATGGGTATACTCTGTAGTTTTGTTGCCAGCAGTAGCCAATTAGAAACTGACAAAGCTGTCCCTTCTTAGAATAATTTCTCAGTATGGCAGAGTAGGGCCACATCTAGAAAGTATTCGTAAAGAGGGGCAATTTAAGGGCTCGAGGCAGTAACAAAATAAGCCACAACAAACCTCCCGCTGTTTGTAACTGTTAAAACCTCCATTTTGGTCGAAGTGTGTTTCATCTTTCTGCTACTCCAAGCCCTTTGTAAAGTTGAACAAGTCATACATAGTAACAAGATGAGCAAAACTTTCACCAAAATTGAGATATTAACATTAACAAATAGCTGGAGGCTTGCTATGGTTGGTGTGTCTTCTCGTTTTCTCCTCAAGTTCTTCAATTACTGCCCCCCTACTCACAGAAAAAACATACAAGGTAAATTGAACGTTTTAGAATGTGAATGTCTTCTTAAAATGCCTACCGTGCGGGCTGAATACGGGTGTTCTTTTGTAATACGATGCGATTAATATGTGGCATTTGTTTGCAATAAATTGAGTAAAATTTAATTGGGGGACACAGGCATCCGCCGAGGGGGCGGACGGGAGAGGGTCCCCCTCTCAAAAGTTTTAAGTTCCAGTAGTTTCATTCTAATTTCATTCGATTAAAGACTCAAAAAAACATACACGATGATACTTATTCATTGGTTAGCGTACAGAAAAACGGCTTTGATGGTTTAGTGATTATCATGCCGGGATACTGATCCCAAGTTCACGGTTTCAAACCCGATCAAAGTCGGTGGATTTTGGAGGTGCCAAAAATCGATATTTATGATGGCGCTTGTCGGCATGTAAAACAGGAAAGGCACTTGGTCGATCCTGGCAAAATTAAATTCTTTAGCAATTTAGCACCAACCCGAGTTTCAATTTGAATTACTGTATAAGACTGCGGATAGTGTATCTTGGTCTGTGCTATCTGGTATTCAAATCAAACATCGGAATTGGCGCACTAGCGCCCCTAAGGAAATAAATGGCAAGCTACCCTAGGTATACTTGCTCAGGATAAGCCTTAATTGGCTTCTGTAGACTAGCCAATGCACTAATCAGTGTTTGGCATAAAAAGGAGACATGGTGAACAAAAACGTTTTGCTGCCCTTAATTAATCAAAACAGTTTTTCATCTATTACATTTTTTGCAGAGTGTAGCTTAAAACGTGTGTTTAACAATCACGTGACCAGTAGTAGGTGAAGTCTCATACATTGCAATAACGAAGCATTGCTGAGTTCACTAGTAGTTTATAAATTCTTATTTTAATACCATACACTGATTAGTGTGTATGCTAGTCTCCAGAAGCTCCTAGCGCCTTCTTTTAAGACGTCCTGAGCAAGGATGCGTAGATTAGTTTGCCATTGCTTTCCCTAGGGGCAATAGTGCACAAATTTTGACGTTTGATTTGAATAGCCAGCGCAGGCCGAGATAAAATATCTGCAATCTTATACATAAATTCAAATCGAAACTCATATGGCTAGAGAATCTAATTCTGCAACGATCGGTGCCTTTCAAAGGATGTTTTATACGCCGACAAGCGACCGCGTGCATGCCGACCTCAAAAAATCCCCCGACTTTGTCCGAGTTGGAACCCGTGAACTTGGGATAAGTATCCCGGCGTAACCACTATACCATAAAAGTCGGTTTTATAAATTTAAAAAAGTGTGATTATTAAAAATACTAAAAAAAGTTTTTACTAGGCTGTCCATGGCGAAGGTGCCGACGTTTCGGTCGCCATTCTGCGACCTTCCTCAGGGCGTATTGCCTTCGTCGGCACCTTCGCCATGGACGCGGCGTCACCCGGACAGCCTAGTAAATACTGACTCCGGCCGCGGAAGCCTACGCTCTAAAAAAAGTTATTTGATTGTAAGGAGTGCTTTAGCCAGTAACTGTGGAGGGGCGTGGCCCCGGCGCTGGCCGCGTGCGGCAGGACGTGTGCCTGCTGTGGCGCGCGCCGCCGGCCGGGCTGTCGATGGCCGCGCTCTGGGAGCGGCGGCTGCGGCGCGCGCTGGGCGTGCGCTACGACTCGCGCGAGGGCGTCTTCGACTGGGACTACCACATGCGCCTGCGCGACCTCTGCGGCGACGCCATCACACTGCGCGAGTACCGCCACTGGCGGGAGACGGGTGAGTTACCGCCGCTCACGAACCGGGGACAGGTGCATCAACCGATGTCACTGCAGTGCCTCTGACCCGACGCTGGCAGAATATGGAACACTAGATAGAGGAGGAGGTCGAATTCAGACGCTGCCCGGAGGAGTATTCTAGCGGTCCGCTGCTCTGATCGGCGGTTTTCCGTGGTTTCTACGATCAGTACCAGGCGAATGCCGGAGCAGTGCCGTCACAAACGGGTCACGGACCGCGTGCGATCTTTCCTTCCTCTTCCTCGTCCTATTCTCACTCCTTACACACACACTTACACTAACATACACTACACTACCACACATGGACCCATCAGGAACTAAGAGTTTGGGCAGTACCCTGCTACTGGAAGATACCTGGTTGGGGGCAACCCCGCCAATACGGTAGGTCGGGGTCGGATATCGCTATCCAGAGGGGGATAGATCTCCGCCACCTCTCAAGACAAAACATGCACTACACTTACGGGAAATATGACTTCAGTAGTTGACGCGCCCGGAATCGTTAACAACCAATCTGCACGCGATTTACTCGTTTCTTTTTACTATTTCCATTTCGTTTCTTTCCGTAGTTGGGTGTGGTTCTCCTATTTTTTGTTCTTCTCAGCACACGCACATGAGTAGAGCGATTCTGCCGCCCTTGCAGTAGGCGCTGTTGGCGTCTGAAATCTCAGAAGCGGCACTGCGCATGTGCGCGTTCGCTAAAACTCCAGACTCGTTCGAAACAGGAAGGGTGTGAATTAGATCTATGGGTTAAACAAGAGCAGATTTTAGTGCTGCGGATCTATTATGACTCGTAAAGGGTTTTGGGTGACAAACATTGAGTAACGAGCACAGCTCATTCTCAACCTCCTTAATGCCTGCAGTTCTTCTGAGTTTACGGCAGAAGGCGACCTCAAGGACATGCATAGTGCGCTTCTTCAGCTAGCTGCTACCAGCTCCCAACGAATATAGTAATGTCCTATATTACTTCTGTAGCGTAAATACCTTTTTCATCGCTCAGACACAACCAATATTATCAGATGATATGTTTAAAGAAAGATCTTTTGATGGCTTTTAACGCGCATTTAATTTAACTTTAATTGATATAGAGTGGAACCCTTCCCAAAATTATCTTCTCAAGTTCTTGTCACCCAAAGTTCTGGCAACTTTTACTGATGCGACGTCGATAACAAAACATCGATGTCAAAAATACAATATCGATGGTTTTAGACTGGATTAATAACCTCTAAAATTAAATTCGTGCGCATTAAAATTTAATTTGACGGTGTTCGTTTTTATTAATTCGCCGAATAAGGGGACAGGAAGAAGGGACACACCCTATTTCCACAGCGTATTTGTTGACTATATCTCAATGTGCGAAATTAATATGATGAAAGATGAAATAGAAGGGCATGGAGGTCACCTCGAGGGAGAGAGTTCAATAGATGAAGTTGGTATAAACAGCGTTCCTTTGGTTCCAACGCATCAACTAACAATGTTACCATCAGTTATTATTTCATATTTTAACTTTTACAATATTGTGATCATGAAATTCAGAAACAAAACATCGGAAAAGTAAAAATATAGATTACAAAACATCGATATTAAAAAACGTCGGTGTTAACACATTGATGTCTAAGACATTGATGGTTTGTGCAAAAGCATTGATGTTTTGGAGACATCGCCGTGGATGTGGCATCGAAGGGGCTCGTGCGCAGGGGTGGCGTTCGCGTGGGCGGAGACGACGTGCAGCCGGCCCAACGCGTCGCTGCTGTCGTGGGTGGAGCGCGCGCACGGCTCGCTGCGCCACCAGGGCTACTGCGGCGACCTGGAGAGCGCGCCCTACGCGGCCTTCGGCGTCGAGTGCGAGGACGAGGACCTGCTGCGCTCCGTCAACGGCATGCGCCCGCACACGTAAGCCCACACCCCCACCCCACCCCAACCCTCCCCGATTTCTGATGGAGAGTCGGAGGCGACGACACGCACGTCGATAGCTACAAGGTCGGTAGCTCCTGGTTGCCGGGCGTGCCCGGTAACCCACCAGTCGGGCCTATGGCCGTCTACCTTTGGCACGGTCGGGTGAAGGAGATTGCTTGGAATGCTCTGGAATCCACAGGGAAGTACGGAGGGAACCTGATACCACCCGCCTTTATCTCTACTGGAAATACTACATTACTTCTGGGGATACGCACGTCAATAGCCTAAACATGTACGCGGTGAGAAGATGGGAAGTGATTCCCAAGCCGCACGTACCGTAGGTCGGGTGGTCGTAGCAAGGTGGAGGCGATGCTAAGCTTCTGGTTGCCGGGCTTGCCCGGTAAACCACCAGTCGGGTGAAGCGGGATCGGGTGAAAGAGATTGCTCGAAATGCTCCGGAATCCACATATACAAATCCGGCGAGAACCTGGTACCACCCGTCAGGTTACCCAGGTTCTGAGGGTACTCACGTCAATAGCCTAAAGGTGTAAGCAGTGAGAAGATGGGTAGAGGGCCCCAAGCCGCACGTACCGTGGGTCGGGTGGTCGTAGCGAGGTGGAGGCAATGCTAAGCTCCTGGCTGCCGGACTTGCCCGGTAACCCGCCAGTCGGGCCTATGGGGCGTCTACCTTTGGGCAGGATCGGGTGAAGGAGTTTGCTCGGAACGCTCTGGAATCCACAGGGAAGTCCGGCGAAAACCTAATACCACCCGCCAGGTTGCCCACGTTCTGGGGGTACTCACGTCAATAGCCTATGCAGTGAGAAGATAGGAAGGGGGCCCCAAACCGCTTTAATCTTAGTTCCGGTTGTCCCCTGTTGGGCTTGTTCCCATGGCTTCACCATGGTAGTGCCCCAAAACTCTGGGCGCAGAGGAGGGATTCGTCCAGGCCTCTGTGAGTGGCCCATCGTTTAGACTCCGGCATTAGCCTGGAAAGCTAGGAGCTGTCAGGGCGGCCCGAGCCAGGCATTGTATGGGGAGGTTAGCGAGAGGGAAACTCGGTTCCGGCGGGATTCGGACACCAGCCCAAGGGCGTACATGTACGCATGCGGGGGTGCTAGCACTCAGGTGTCCATCCCGGAAATAAATCCTCCTGGTAAAGTACAAGTGCTAGGCAGGCGCACTACAATTCATACTATCCCACCCCACCCGTCCCTCCAAGGGGCGTTCGTACTGTATCATACTATATTTAGAAAAAAGTGTGCATGAAATAATTTTTCAAAATGCATGTTAAATGAACAATGGAGAAAAAAGTTTGCATCATGTTAAAAGAGAGGTCGACGATTGTTACTTAGGGAGCAGCTTAACGTGTATAAGGAAACTGAGGGCGCGTTCTTCTTCTTCTTCTTCTTCTTCTTCTTCTTCTTCTTCTTCTTCTTCTTCTTCTTCTTCTTCTTCTTCTTCTTCTTCTCCTTCTCCTCCTCGTCTTCCTTCTTCGTCTTCTCCTCCTTCGTCTTTTCCTCTTTCTTCTTCTCCTCCTTGTTCTTCTCCTACTTTCCCTTCTTCTTAGTTTAGAGGCAGGGGGTGCTCTTGACGTAATATGGCTAGCGCAAACGCCTTCCTGGGAACGGGGTTTGGTCCCCGGTCAATCCATGTAGAATTTGTGGCAGACTAAACAGGAAAGACTATCTTCATAAAATATTTCTTCTGTGGACAAAGACAAAACAAGCTCTAAGCAGGTTTTCTATAAGCTTTTCCGTTTCTCTCGCCTCTTTCCAACGTTTATTTATCGCCATTCTCCACATAATCATTTACTCATTAGATTATCATTTTTGGTCCTCAATCTTTTCAGTAGTTTAAATGCTCCTAAACTAAATATAAAAAAACAACGTTTAAGTACAATTACATTAAATATCCCGCTATCTTTTCGGGGGCTGAGAGTTGTCTTGCAGACACTCTTGCAAACCCCAAAAGCCATCATGTAAGTTGGCGCCATATCTCACATTCAAACGGAGTCAGAGAATCTTCTCGTCAAATATTATATATCGCTGCTTTGCTTTGATAGTGGCACAACTAAAAAAATCGTTTTTGTGTTTTCTGTAAAAATAGTACTTTCTTAGCGAAGATTTATTCTATAAACCGGCTTATTTCTGTTGTTCGCAGTTTGCCGCTACTTAGCGCATATACCACTATCAAGTTACCAAGCTTTTACTTTTGTAGCAATTTTAAAAAGTCGTTCCTGTAAAATGGGTAGTTTTTGAGTTGTGGGGGTATCAAAGCAAAGCAGCGATATCTTGTAACATGGAGAGCCCGATTTCGCGCTCCCTTTGCAGAGCGACGGACATCTCGGAGCGCAACCTGATGCGCCTGTTCCACGAGCTGCAGCACTCGACGCCGTACGTGGCGCCCAAGGCGGAGGACGCCGGCGCCGGCGGCGTCGTCATCACGGAGCTGCCCGACGCGCGCGACGACTGGGGCGCCGGTGCGGGGCTCTTCCGATGCGTTTGCTTAGTTTACTAGCGGGAGAGGGTACCGCGGTCAATTTGAATTGAATTGAATTGAATTGAATTAATGCCTTATTTTACGTGGCGAGACTCAGGCCATTAGGCCTGCTCTTCCGTCTGACCACGTAAATTTCGCTACGTTCCTTTCACCAACTAGCAGAGAAAGGAGGTATTTCTTGGGCGAGAAACAGGCGATTTGAATTTAGCTCAGAGGCGTCATTTAGGCTTGAGGATCTTTTACATGCAAGTAAATCTACTAACATGGGACAGCCGGCTTTACTTCCCCTCCGAAGGAAGGCGTACGAAGGATTTTTTTCGCCCTGAAAAATCCACGGCTTCGATCGGGTTTGAACCCGCCCACTTGGGTCCGAAACGTTAGTCCGTAACGCTAACGTCCGTTACACCATCGCCGCCGCAACTTGCTACCGTTGATTACCTTTTCTAGAAAACGGTTCACTAGAAAATTGTAATATTTTTCACACTTAAAGATAAAACCTTTCTTATTATTTTGACATTTTTTGAGTTGAATAAGAAATAATATTATTTTTTCAATTAAAACTTTTGCCCTAATTGTTTCAGTATTTTGGACAAATTTTTTATTTTTTTTTACTATTAAGAATGTTTATATAAAAATATCAATTTATTGCCAATACTATAAAGAGTATTTTCTGTAAAGTTTAATAAATTATAAAGTACAGTTTCTGAGAAAAGGTACATTAATTACAAAATAAGTATATTTTCGGGAAACGCCAGTTGACAAAAGTCTGTACTTGCCGCTGATCTAATAACACATTCCTGCTCCGTATTACGGATCATCTTCTGCGGCAGAAAAGACCAATGCTACCAACTGCCACAATCAAGAGCAAGTTTCATTAACTCATTGAAACCCAATCAAAATTATGAAAAAATAGCACGTACACCGCACATACTGTATGCAGTGAAAAAAGGGGGTAGCTCATGCGCACTAGGACATTTAAATAAGAATTAATTTGATTTCCAGGCGTTCTAGAAGGAAAATGTTGATATATTTGGAAAGAGCAAGATTTAAACTATTTATTAATCCAAAAAAGCAAATTCGATCATTTGAATCATTCACGGTACCCTCTCCCCTTAAAAGCTATTTTCCTGTCATGATTTTTTGAAAGAAAAATTGCCCTCCGTAGGCGCGGGCGAGGGCGACGGCGAGGACAGCCCCTGGGCCGGGGACGAGGAGAGCGAGGGCGAGGGCAAGGGCGAGCGGGCGCGGCTGGACCGCGTGCCTCCGCTGGAGTGCGTGCCGCCGCCGCGCTCGCTCACGCGCCTGCTGCCGCCAGACGCCATCTTGAAGTACCCCGCCAAGCCCCGCTTCAGAGGCTCCTTCGACATCGTCGTCCTCGCCCAGGTGAGCCCCGCCTGCGAGGAGAGCGTAACGTTGCACGGGGGCAGAAGCAAATGCAGGCGGCGAGCACTTGCGAGCTGCCGGTGAAGCGCGTAGAAAATAATTTATGGTGCCACAGACTTTTTCGTATTCTGTCGATTATAAAAAAAATATAATTATTATTTAGCAAATTTATGGTCTTCTAACGTTACAGCTATCATGTGCAAATCTTGTTTCTTCGACAAGCGTCACTATATATATATATATATATATATATATATATATATATATATATATATATATATATATATATATATATATATCAAAGTACCCATTGACAGAATCACATGGCTAGAGAGACGCATCAAAGATATAAATTTTCGAAGTGATGATGTCAATAGGTGGTACCTTCGTATGTGTAACTTAAGAAGGTCTGTCCCTTTCCCTTCGGTATTTTTAGCTTTTTGAAATTATCAAAAATCCAGTAAAATGGGTGAATACATTTTAATGAAAATGTTACAAATATTTCTCTTACTCGAATAATACTCATGACAAAATAAAAAATAAAAAAGTGAATCATATAATAAAGAATAACATGAAATAGGCCCTTTCTCCATTGCACGAAATTACCTCCCTCGTAAGCGTCACGTGTGATTCCCCTGCGAGGGAATGACAGAAGCGTCGCTGCCCATCTCGGCAACGTCGTGGGCTGTGATAGTTCGACCCAAGTGATATTTCTCACAGGGAATACAGCTCTCGTCACGTTGGGCGAAAATAAATTTCTCTCGATATATGGAGTGCTAAAATGTTGGTGTATACGTTGCAGTTGATCCTCTATTTTCAAGGAAAAGGGTATGCGTTCTTGTAGAATATGCAATGTAATAATTAAGCTGTGGGTTTTTGCCTATTTTTTTTTTGTTCAAAGGAAAACGCAATATTTTAGGTTACTGATTGAATTTGTGGCATTAGGAGTATTCATTTCATTGTGCCTGTAAATGCATATTTCACTAATAAATACCTATTTTCTGTTTAAATGCCAAAATGTTGCTTATTCTCGAATTTACTGCCTCCCCTGATGGGTCTCGCGTTTTTCTAGTTGGGGGAGGGCGGTGACAGCGCGAGACGTCTGTTTCTCTCTCTTATAAGTCTTATAATTGAAGGAGAATGTTGAAACGTATAGGGCCCCTTTACACGGCTCTACTCAGCAGCGTTTCCGAGTGGCGCGTCTGCAGGTGAAGTATTGATTTAAATGGAGGTCTTCGCTCGAGTGGCGGAGACTCTCTACTGTTGCTTTCGCTACTGTGGCGCTCGGTGGCAAACTCTCGCCACCAGTAGCGCAGGCGCGCGTCCCCTCCACCTCGGGCAGAACACTGTTCTAAATGGCAGGCTTCACCCTGTCGAACCTCTTTACCTGCTGGCTGCCACAGGCGGGCGGCGCAGCCCACAGCGGCGTGGCTCACGAACTCTCTCGCGGTCAGTGGCGGTCGGCGGACGCAGCATGCGAAGGGCTCTGCCGCTTCCCGGTGGCGCCACGGGTGACCGAGTGAGGGCAGCCTCAATACGAAATTCGCCAACGTTCATGAAATGAATGCGAATCGTTTCTTCATGTGAAGGCCCTTTCTCCCGTCGCCATAGTACCGCGCTTCCGAACGATGTTGCTCGTAGCAGAGCATTGGTTTAAATGGAGGTCTTCCCAGTGCGGTACAGCTGGTTCGCTGCTGGCGTTGGGTGGCGGACGCTCGCCACCAGCAGCGCCAGAGGGCGTACGCGCCACCGCTAGTAGAACCCTTTTAAATGGTAGTCTTCCTACTGCGCCGCCGGTCGCGGCATTTTACCTGCTGCGATCCCTTTGTTCGTCGTCACCCGAAGGTCGGCAAAACCTACTCCTGCAGAACCTATCCCCTTCCACGGCGGGCGGCGATGCGGCGGTGGCGTGCAGCAGTGGCGGCGTGGAAAGTAACATGCCGCTTATCGGCAGTGGCGACGTCGGTAGCGGCCCTCAAAGTGCCTTCACACATCGCCAAACCGGCGAGCTTCCGATAAGCGGCATGTCACTTTCCACGCCGCCACCGCTGCACGCCAACGCCGCACCGTCGCCCGCCGTGGAAGGGGATGGGTTCTGCAGGAGTAGGTTTTGCCGAACCTCCGGTGACGACAGACAAAGGGACCGCAGCAGGTTAAACGCCGCTACCGTCGGCGCAGTGGGAAGCCTACCATTTAAAACTGTGTTCTGCTAGCAGTGACGCGTACGCCCTCCTGCGCTTCTCGTGGCGAGGGTCCGGCGCCGGAAGACCTCCGTTTAAACCAATGCCCTGCTACGAGCCACATCGTTCGGAAGCGCGCTGCTGTGGCGTCGTGTGAAGGGACCCTTACTCACTGACCACACCCCCTTATTTAGTTCGCTGTGCCCGGGTGTGCAGAGCCTGAGATGTGACGTGTGCGCTCGTGCGTGCGGCGCAGGGTTTGGCGCACCTGCTGTCGCCGGAGGTGGCGGCGCTGGGCCGCGAGGGCGCGCTGCTGCTGGTGGAGGGCAAGCGCTACGCCCTGGCCACGCGCAAGAAGGACGTGCAGGAGTTCGCGCAGACGCTGGCGCAGAAGGCCAAGGACTCCGGCTGCGCCCCGCTGCGGGCCTTCGACCCGCTCAAGCACGACTGCGCCGCCTTCCGCGTGCACCACGCCGGACTCTGACGGCCAGGCCACTGGGAAGTTGAATTCAGTTGTGGGTACTACGTGCCTTCTGATTTATGATGTGGAAGGTCCCTGGGATTGGCTGTAATAATGATTAAGCACTACGGAATTTTCACTGCCGAAGTAAAAACTTCGTAGTACGTATTTGTTACTGAACACAAACCCAACAAACTCTCATATCTTTTATTTCTTAATCACCATCTTGTTCTTCTTAAACGTAAGATCATTTATAATAATGCAAACTTGTAATGCTACTGAAATTTTATATTTCTTGATCATTGTTCACCTGTAAACTGCACTTACTTTCAAGAAATGTGTAATGTGCTCTAATGCATACTGACTTGTCATGTGTCGTGTTCGTTGATGATTAAACCACTTACAGTGTGGACGTTTTTTTAATGTTATGGTGATTTTATTCCATTACTGTATCTTTTTCGTAGGGGGCCAGTTCCAGCCTTAGGTCCACAGTACACTCCACCAAGAGATGTGTTACGAGAAACAAGTGGTGAAAAGTGTGGATATCAATTTAGTTTCGAAAGCCAAATAGCCATTCTAATAACATTATTTCCTGACGATGGAACAGCGATTTCGTATCGTACGTTCTCCCGAAAAAAATGTTATGTAAGGTCTTGTGAAAAGTTTTCCAAGTAAAATCATCACGCAGTTCGAGGTAAGCCGTGCCCAGAATCAGATGACTCAACAGTGAAGCGCCGCCAAGAAGTTTTTCTTCCTCATTGAATGTTAGAAAGTCAACAAGGGAGTAGTTGCTTTGCATTCTGCTCAATGACTCAAGATCATTAAAGAGGTTCTCGTTATTGATTAAACATTGCCTGTCTGCTCTCGGTTTCCATAACCAACATCGAATGGAACGATTGTTCTTTCATCACGTATGTTTACACACTGACTGAAGTGCATCACGTCATCCACTGATGACTCAGCAGTGCCTTTGAACGGGAGGTACTATGGTACTAGTCCCGACGCGACGGCCGAAGAGTTTTCTAGATTGCTAGATAGCTAGATAGCTATGCCCAATTCAGCTGCTGTCTGAGAGAGGAATTCTAGAGGCCGGCTGCTCCGATCGGTAGTTTTCCGTTGTTTCTCCGACCAGTACCAGTATCAATGCCGGAGCAGTACCGTAGCAAACGGCTCACGGACCGCACGCGACCTTTCCTTCCTCTTCCTTGTCCTATCCTCACCCCTTACACAAACTTCCACTTACACTAACATGCACTACACTACCACACATACCGGGAAACCGGTCGGGAGCTTAGAGCTTCTTCCAAATCGGGTAGTTCGACGCCGGATTTCCCCACCCCGGGGGAAGAATATCACATCTCGCGACAAAAACATTCACTAAACTTACGGAACTAATAACGATAGCAGTCGACCCACCCGGAAATAGGAAACAATCAATCAATCGTATGTTACATGAACTTGTATATAACAGAAGTCAATCAAAATATTACGATATCGAATATAATTTAATACATTTGCTACTGCAAACAATTTATATGTATTGCAGATGGCTGCTTAAAATTTTCTCTCTCGCGCTTAGGATCTGGAGCAAATTAAATTGAAGTTATTAAGTGTTGTTAAGTGCATATTGTGTGATTAATATAAATCAACGATATAGAAAATAAAATTAAAATCATAAACATCTAAGACCTCTTAAAATTTTAATTACTTAAGCTTTAATCTATCTATCTATTTAGCGGTTTTTTACAGCCTTGGCCGTTTTCCGCATCCCAATTTCCATGCCTCTTTATCCCATACATCGTTTTCTTCCATTTCTCTTTTTTCCATGGCTTCAGTTATTGCCATGTTCCATGTTCTTCTCGGTCTTCCCCTGTATCTTCTTCGATTTGGTATCCACTCCCAAACTTTTTGAAGAAGTCTATCCGATTTCAACCTTCTCATATGTCCATACCATTTTAGTTGTCTCATTTCGATTGTATCGTTCAAGGTTGTTTGCACTTTCATTTTATTTCTTATTTCATCATTTCTTATTTTATGTAACAGAGAAAGTTTACAACATCTTCGCCAGAACATCATTTCTGTTGATTGAAATTTGTCTTTAAATATTTTTGATAGTGTCCAGACTTCTGCCCCATAGAGTGTGGTACTCTCTATGAACGAGCTATATATGCGTTTCTTTGTTTTCATTGAAATAATTGAGTTCCATAGCACTGGGTTCAACTGCCTCGTGGCTATTTTTCCTCTTATATTTTTGTTTTTCACATCCTGTTCGTCTCTACCATCTGCTGTTAGTGTGACTCCCACATACTTATATTGTGTTTTACCTTTAATTATTCCTATACTAGTCTCTAAATCATGGGGCATACCTCCCACCACCATATATTCAGTTTTGTGTAAATTTATTTCCATCCCCCATTTTTCATACTCTTCTACTAATTTTCTGAACATATAAGTTACATCGTCTTCATCTTCAGCCATTATCACCTGGTCATCTGCAAATAGTAGACTAAACAATGTTTCATCACCTATTTTCACACCCATGCTTCTGCACTTTCTTTTCCATTCTTTTAGGGCTTTATCAATGTATATCTTAAACAGGGTTGGAGATATACAGCAGCCTTGCCGTAATCCTTTATTTACTGGGAAGTTGTCTGATAGACATTTTCCCACTTTTACTTGACTTTTGTTATCTTTATAAAGTTGTTTGACTGCATTTATGAATGTTGTTGATATACCTTTTTCTTCCATTGCCCCCCATACTTCTTTTACTGGTACATTATCATAAGCCTTTTTGAGGTCAATGAAAATTATGTGAAGTTCTCCTCCTCGCTCAATTGTTTTTTCCATCAGTTGTTTGAGACAGAAAATATTGTCAATACACGATCTTCCTGGTCTAAAACCACTTTGCTCTTCTGAGTCTGATGTTTGCATTTCAATTCTATTCTTTAGCACTCGTCCATACAGTCTAACCAAAGATGAAGTCACACTTAAGCTTTAATGTTATTTTAAATATCAAAGTGCTTTAAAAAATTGTGAATACTGTGAATACGTCTGTTAAAACAAGCTGGTGAGGAGATATGTGGACTTAAAAAAATATACAAAAATTACGTAGGCTGTACATGTAACTTTGACGACGATGACTTGATTCGTTGTCGAATTATCAAAAGCAATTCTACGTTTGCATTGTAAATTTCACATTGAAAAAGAGTCGCGCAGCGACCAGATAAATTATCTGGAAACTCCTAAAGTACGATTGGTATTAAGAAGACTATTCCTCGAATTAAATTACGCCGAAAACAAGTTTCGGAATGCGTAGGATATGAATTATATTGTGTTTCTTTGAACACGCTCCATGTGCACACGTCAACACTTCCCGATTGATATATCGCACCTGGTGATTGGCCAGCAGCGAGGAGGTGGTAACAAAGGCGATAATGTTTTAACAACAGAGTCTTGATTTGTGCCCACTAGATACATACATAGTTCAACGCTAATTAATGGTATTTATTTTTAGGAGTGAATTAGTCGACGAAAAACGTGTGTTCTGCTCCAGTGAAATCAGTTACGTCCTCACCAGTGAGGTTCCTTTCTCAAAATGTTTATTTACAAATTGATTTCCGCGCTAACGATTGGTCTGTTTCTAAGATTTGCTTCAAGTTTTCAGGTAATATGTTATGGTTCACTATCTATAGCATATATTCAAATATACACATTTAGATCGTTTAGTTACATTATGCTCTTATCATTAATTATTAACTAATCACTCAGTTATTAACTATTAAAAATAAATAATACAATCACGATACGGACAATAACGAACATACATATAGAAAAAAAGAAAGCCGACGGATTTCATTTAAAACTGTTTTATGGGTTTTTAAGGTTGTAGTCAACAGGCTCTCGTATTTATCTGGACAAATAAAACGCAACATGTAACCCACACGTACCAACACGTACGCACCCATTTACGTTTCCAAAAAGTTCTTTGAAAAGCTCACGCTCGACAACGTGATAGGTTCGCTCGTTTCGCACTAACGTTCTAGAAAAGTGGAGTGTATATCGTCACTACCAGGCGAGCAAAACTAGAAATAACGAGTCCCGTCCCCCTTAATTTTCTTTGACCCACGAGTACATTGTGGCTCGTATCCTAATCCCAGTCGAGTACAGCCGGGCGTGAACACCAAGACAAAGCCCCTGTGCTCGGCGGGAGAGAAGGGGCAGTGGGGGGCCCTCGCAGTCGCACTTAAAATGAGGTGGACGAAGGCATGTGCAGTGTAAACAGTGTTTATACGAGTATGTGTTTGTGTTTATAAGTGTATGTGTTGCACCGTGTAAATAATGTAAACAGTATTCGGCGTTAGAATAAGTTAGGATGTAAGACAAAGCAGATTTATATTAGTTCGTAAGTATCTAAATTAGATATGGTAAATTAAAAGAGTTGTCTGGTATCAAAAATTTATTTTGCTAATGATCGTTTCGATCACGTAGCAATCATTCTCAGCTGCAAGCTCTGAGGATGCATCAAGCTGCAAGCTCTGAGGATGATCGCTACGCATTCGAAACGATCATTAACAAAATACATTTTTGTTACCAAACAACTCCTTTAATTTACCATGTTTAATTATTGGAAGGTATCTACCTCACCAGCGATCTAATTAATCGTATCTAGTTTGTAAGCTAGGCCGTAAGTGAGGAATGTAAATAGAATTTAAGAATAAATCTAAGTAGGTTTGTGAATCAACTCTATTCCAAGTACGCTCCGATACAGGGCATGTAGCGATGTGCCGTCGACCACCCAAAAATGTTCATCGCCCAAACAACGCCGAACAAAGGACGGGCCGAGGGCGAGGAGGAAACCACACCGACTGCATCCTGCGGTTAGCTTAAACCATTTATCTACCTCCCTAGAAAGGCGTACCCCGATTGCATACCGCTACGTTTTCTTTCTTAGTTTAAGGATTGATTTCTACATTTACCGTGATCTGCTTAGTATTACATTGATCGATTGTAATTGATCCACTTTACTCTGCTTTCGATAATGATTTGTCTTGTTCACGGTATTCGACGTCCTTTTGGGGCCCTGCCAACGTTGAAAACCACCGCTGGAAAGTTTTTGGAAACAAAACTTGAAACTTCCTATCACCAACAAATTTTTACTTTGCTGACTTAACATACACAATTCTGAAGATTCTTCCATGTTCAGTTGTGATCGAGATTTTCTTGGGACGAGTGGGAGAACATCTATTTGCGCAACTTATCAAACAATTTTACTCCTTTGAAAACATAGTATGATCGGAACGGCACACGGTCGGTCAATGCCTTCTCAGGAAACTAAAAGTGCAAGGGGGTTATCAGGGGTAAAGGAAAACTGACCAAGAGTCAGTCAGGCAGACACTGAGCTTGGAGCACGAGACTCAGTGAAACCAGATCTCAAAAATGTGCGTCTATTGGTGGGAGTTCCTTCATTATTGCAGTTCCATGGTGAATTTATTTATTTATTTGAAATTATTCAACTGCGTTGTCAATGTCATTGACGAAACAACTGATGAACTAACGATAAGATGTTACGTACCGATAATGATGAGGGGAATGATGAGGAAGCAACGGTGATACGAGAAGTAGGGGAAGGAAAGATCCCCGACAAATCCTGTCATGAACTCGTTTATTTCAACATAAATTTTTGACCATTTCATAACTTACTTTCAATACGTAAACGAGAAAGTCAAATGGGCTGGCCTGGATAGCTGAGGTGGCTTGACAGTGTCGCGCGTTCAAGTCCCACCGTAGGCATAGTCGTTCGCCCCTTGTCGTTCATGCTTGTGTGTTGACGCGGAAGGTGTGAGTCCGCTGCGCAAAGACTGAGAAACCCTCAGGTATCAGTGACTAGTGTAAAGGTTAATATGTGTCCCCATGAGGGACATAGTGGATACCTGGCGCGGATAGCCGAAATCGGCATCCCCTGAAGCTGCAAAAGCCCCTGGAAGAAAAAAATACGAGAAAGTTAAATGGCAGGGAGAGATGACGGGGTTCGCGGTCAGTTGAGGAAGAGATCTTGCATTCCACGTGGCGCGCGTTGTTCTCGGAGGCCGCCAGCGCCGCCGCCTGCGTGACGCACGGACACGCGCACACGCCCTCGCAGCACGGCGACGCACGCACTGGCCACCCACCCGTGCCAAACGGCTAAGTTCTTCACGCACGGCCCGTGGAATAATATGTATTTCCTATATTCCGAGTATGCGGGTCCAGGGACTTCACCGGCTTGGAGTCGCAAGGCATCAATTGATGTCGGTGCAGTGCCTCGGGGCGAGCTGTCCTAGGGTTCCACTCCGGACAGTGGCACGATTTCCGACACTACATTAGCTACATAGATCGAGTTTAGCCGCTAACTGGAGGAGAATTCTAGCGGCCAGCTGCTCTGATCGGTTATTTTTCGTGGTTTCTCCGATCTAAATCAGGCGAATGCCGGAACAGTACCCTAACAAACGAGACACGTTCCGCGCGCGATCTTTCCTTCCTCTTGCTTGTCGTATTCACACCCCTCTCTTACACACACCTTCACTTATATGCACTACACCAACACACAACACGCCGGGAGATCGGTGGGGCTTTGGGCTGGTTTGGGCGGTGCCTCGCTGTTGGGAGACACCTTGTTGGGGGAAACCCCGCTAGCCGACGGTAGGTCGGCGCAGGATCTCGCCATCCAGCGGGGGAAGCTGACCGTCCTCTCCTGAGGGAAATCACGCACTAAATTTACGGGACTAATGACGTCAGTAATTGACGCGTCCGGAATCGCTAACCAATGAATCCCGCGGACTCCATCGGGTGATGGAACAGGACAACTTGGTACGAACCATCGTCGCCACACCTGGTTGTCGAACTAGCTTCAGCAGGCAGGGACTGCGTGGGATAGGAGTATCTGGGAAATCTTTTCTCAAGAATCGCGAGCGAGGTTAAGAGGCATTATTCACGGTCTGTATGGCGCGAATATAGCAGAGGGACGAACTGATCACCTATCCCCGTGTGGGCCCAGAGGCAGTGTCTTCGAAGATCCAATTGGGAGTACGTTACGTTTAAGAGAACTCATTCTGACAAAGAATACTGATAAAACTAAAACAAACAACTGCTTACTAGTAGTTAGAATGCGTACAACTTTGGTTTAAAATTTGTTTGTTCTGCTACGGGGTCCCAGCACGCGATTCTTATACTTTAGAATGACTCTAGAATGACTCAAGGAGGTTGACAGAGTTATTGTTGCAATGAATTTTATATTATTAAGCAAAATGTTGCAATCAAAAAAGGTTTGCTAAGTCTTGTTTTTGTTTGTCTTTTAACACCAAGAATTGATGAGATATTGCAAAAGACTGACAAAATTTTTGGTTTGTCTTTACTTGAATGTACGAACTGAACTTTGTACTTTTCTTCATTTAGTGTTGTAACTTATTTTTAAACTAACAATTATTAACTATTGTAATATTTGAGCAAATATACAATATCTAGGATTTAGTAGAAAAAAATACACACAGTTATATTAAATACATTATCGAATTTCTTTCTATCTATCTTTCTATCTAGTATTTTAACAGCAATTCCTCGTTAACTGGTAACTTTTCCGTAGTATTCTACGATGTCGTACATATATATTGCGTTGAAGGTACCTTCTTCCTCACATCTCGATCTGTGGCAAAATGCGTTGTAGATGAAAAGGAAATGACAGAGAAAGGTGTGAACTTGAAGTCATCGAATTCTTATCGCTATCAATTTAAGATTTCTTTCCAAATTAATTGATCAAACCAACGAATTTATTAGACGGGAGTGAATATTTTCGTTCCAATTCTTACCAAAATGGTCATTGCTGACTGTATTCGGGTTCCTTAATTGGTCTTCCTTAATAAGGGCAAAGATCCCAGAGCTCAAGGAAGATTTCAGTTCTCTCGTTACTTCGCCACAAAATTTTGAACTTTTTTGACTTTAAATAAATAAATACAGTGAATGAAGTGTAATAAACTATAACTTCGAACTGATTGCTAATGAAATCAAAAGTTGACCTTGCCACTCTTTCCTTTTACTTTCTGGCTTCCATATTAGAGAGACTGGTTTAACTGGTTCCTATAAAGGAAAAGATACCTCTCAGCTCAAAAACTGTCCTTGTTCGTTGAGATAAATGTACCCCTTCATCTTCCTATGATAAATAGACCTTACTCAGCGAATTTCCATGTCAGCTATTCATTCGCGAGTAAAGCTATTTAGGGGTTAGTAAGAACACGGGTTGCAGTGTCTCAACCAGCGTTCTTATTAACCTTAGAATGCGAAACAGTTGTTTCCAACTTCGCGTATTCGATACACATCCGAAATGAATGGATTTTGTGGATGTGAACATCGATTGAACTCGTGAATGAAAGTGTAATACATGTCGTCACGTAAAAACGTAAACCTCCCCCTCGCCGAAGCTCGAAGACAGGTTATGGCCCTCATCATCATCATCATCATCATCGGGTTGGATGTTGTATACCGATCTGAATAGCGCAGAACATTAAAGCTTGAACTGCGCTTCATTAGATTTGGATTCGAATTCAGCATTATGTATTATTGTTTTCACCTCAGGATTGTGATATGGAAGGCAAAGACAATTCAGAGCGTATCTCAATTGTCATTTGTTATTTTAAAATTTCTTAGGAGT
Source organism: Gryllus longicercus (assembly GCA_038098605.1). Classification (NCBI taxonomy): domain Eukaryota; kingdom Metazoa; phylum Arthropoda; class Insecta; order Orthoptera; family Gryllidae; genus Gryllus; species Gryllus longicercus. The sequence continues at coordinate 1,603,099 of JAZDUA010000217.1, forward strand.
GACATGGCTATGACATTTATCAAAAGGGAATTGTCACAATAAGAAGATTGCACGTATGATTAACTGATTGCTAATAAAACATTACTATTCAATTAACAAACAACCCAACTGTTATACACAAAGTTGCCTAAATAAAAAGTAAACGTAAACTTTTTCTCCCAATAGTAACGACCAGTGCCGGAGCTGGACAGCTTTGGCCCCGGAGCAATGCTGCAGGCCGTGCAATGCCGTGCAGGTCTTGCAGGGGGGCGTCTATTGACAGGGTTAGGTTAAGGGTTTGGGAGGACGCAGAGTGTCCCTTACGGAATCCAGATTGGAATGTGTTAAGTATGGGGTCAATGACTGAGTTTATGTGGAGGAGGATTATTTTTTCAAATATTTTGCTCAGGGTGGGGAGGAGGAAGTCTGCAGTTTGAGGAATTCCGATGATCCTTGCCGGGAATCAGAGATCACTTTTGGGAATCATAGTAACACGGGCAGTTTTCCAAATGGTGGGAAAGTTGGATAGTTTGAAACAAGAGTAAAGGATGAGGGTGAGAATGTCTATGGCGTTCTTAGGGACGTTACTGAGTCGAGTGGGAATAACTCTATCGGGTCCAGGGGATTTAGTTCACTCCCTATTACGAAAAACTTTAAACACTTTCCCCGTAAACATGGTATCATTATTCTGAATAAATGGTATATAAGCGCTTTATCACTGCCTGTCACGAAATAAAAATATAAATTTGTTGGAGTTGTGTGAATACATGCAAGGAGACAATTGAGATATGCAGCGTCGGTTACTACGGACAGGGGCGGATTAATATTTTTGCCGCCTGTAGGCACATCAAATTTCCCGCCCCCTGTTTAAAATTAATGTTACATTTCAAATCGTATCGTTTCAGTAACAATTCATCATTAATTTAAACGTTTTAACTTTAAAAGTAACATATTTTGCACATTGTTTGCATAATTTTTTTTTTTGTATTAGCTAATTTTGGATATAAACTGTATCTTCATAGCAAGTAACGTTCAACATTATTAACGTTTCAACACTGAAACGTTAACATTAAAAGGAAACTAAAACATGACAACTAGAATTGCAACATCTTTTCTTTCGTCAACGGGCCTTAGTTTCAGATTCATATACTTCTGAAATCATAAGGTATACTCTAATGAAGTAGACAAATAAATAGCTTGTATTAAATATTAATATGATATTTTTAAAATAAAAATATGATTTATGCTGTTATAGTTTTTAGAGAACCTAAATTTGTTTTAGAAAATATCAAGAAAATTTTGCGCCTTTGAAAATTTGCCGTCCTTGAAAATTTGCCGCCGTAGGCACGTGCCTACTGTGCCTGTGCGTAAATCCACCTCTGACTACGGACGCGAGTTTCGTTAGAGGGAGACTGGGTCGAGTTTGCTAGAGTATGGTCGTCTGAATGTAGGTCAGGAATATTGACGAGACATTCTGATTTTAAAACCCAATTAGTAGCGACTTCAAGATAATGGAAGATTGGCGAAACCTCTGCGAAGGTAATTCAGAAAGTTATGATGTCAATGATTGATTGATTGTTAGTGATTCCGAGCGCGTCCACTGTTCAGGTCTTTAGTCCCGTAAGTGTAGTGTGTGTTTTCTTCGGGATGTAGCAGTGGTCTCCCCCGCTGGATGGGGAGCCGACCTACGGGTAGCAGGATTTTCGCCAAAGACGTATCTCCCGCCGCCGGGGCAAGCTCTAAGCTTCCCACCGGTCTCTCGGCATGTGTGGTAGCGCAGTGCACGTTAGTGTAAGTGCGTGTAAGAAAGGGAGAAGTGTTTTGAAACGTGTTTTGAAACGTTCGAACAATTGATTAAACAATTTAATCGCCTCTTCCCGCGGGGGCGTCGCCCGCTGGCGGCGGACGTGCCGCGCGCGTCGCGGGCCCGGGCGCGGGCGCGGGCGAAGGCGCGGGCGAAGGCGTGGGCGGAGGCGCGGGCCCGGACGCGGGCGAAGGCGCGGGCGTGGGCGCGGGCGAAGGCGCGGGCGAAGGCGCGGGCAAAAGCTCGGGCGCGGGCGTGGGCGCGGGCGTGGGCGCGGGCGTGGGCGCGGGCGTGGGCGCGGGCGTGGGCGCGGGCGTGGGCGTGGGCGCAGGCGTGGGCGCGGGCGCGGGAGGAGGCGTGGGCGAAGGCGCGGGCGTGGGCGCGGGCATGGGCGCGGGCGTGGGCGCGGGCGTGGGCGCGGGCGTGGGCGCGGGCGTGGGCGCGGGCGAAGGCGCGGGCGAAGGCGCGGGCGAAGGCGCGGGCGAAGGCGCGGGCGTGGGCGCGGGCGAAGGCGCGGGCGAAGGCGCGGGCAAAGGCTCGGGCGCGGGCGTGGGCGCGGGCGAAGGCGCGGGCGTGGGCGCGGGCGTGGGCGCGGGCGTGGGCGCGGGCGTGGGCGCAGGCGTGGGCGCGGGCGCGGGCGCGGGAGGAGGCGCGGGCGAAGGCGCGGGCGTGGGCGCGGGCGTGGGCGCGGGCGTGGGCGCGGGCGTGGGCGCGGGCGAAGGCGCGGGCGCGGGCGAAGGCGCGGGCGAAGGCGCGGGCGAAGGCGCGGGCGGGGGCGGCGGAGCGCCGTGAGGGGGCGGGGCCGGCGGGCGTTCGCGCGTCACAGCGTTAGAGCCTTCGCGCGAAGTGGGCGGAGCGCTGCGACCTGCACCCGCCCCCGCCCCCGCGCCCGCGTCACCGCCAGCGGCAGCGGCGTCAGGGCCGGGGCCGGAGGCGGGAGTTGCAGGAGACGATTGCAAGAGGGGGACGGCTAGGGATCATAATACTTACGTTAAGAGGCGTTCTAAAATACATTAGTATGGTTCATAGCATTCATAGTTCTTACATTAAGAGATATTGTAAGGGAATGAAGAATGATTTAAGACATTACTTACTGAATAACAGTTGTTGGGGGGAAAATCTTGTTCTGATGCTGATGACTGCCCAAGTGATTTCGTCAGACTACGAAACACATTAGCATTAGCACAAAGTTTACCGTGTTGTTGCACTGAGCAGTAAGGATAAAATGTGGCGAAGTGACGGCACACCAGGAATCCAATTGGCTGTGCTTTGTGCAGAAATGTGAAGTAGGCTTTGTTCCTCCGTGCCAATGGCATAGCTTTGATTCACAAGAGAGTGACACAGCTCAAAAATTTCACTTTTTGAGTTAAGTGAAGAAATATGGTTAGAAAGTATTCGATTTTTTCCTGCTCAATATTTCTTAAATAATTTATTAAGCAGTCTCTAGGGCAGCCTAAATAAGGTAAACAGATTAAACTCTTTGGCTTTGCCGCCAAATAAACTCTCTGGCTCGAATTAAAACCGTTCCCCTGTAAGGTGACAAGTTTTCAGACAAGTCACTTTTCTTGTGTTCTCGACGAAGTAGTCAGAGTTGTGCGTTTTCTTTTCAGATCAAACTAGTTTAAAACACAATGTGAGCTTAACAACGTATTGACAGTAATGTCAGGAAGCGGACGGCAGAGGCAGACGGAGCCAGCACTACACAGAGGTGAAGCGGAAGTGGAGGTGGAGGCGATGGTGGAGGTAAAAGTGAAGATGGGGTGAAGTTGAAGGTGAGGGCGGAGGTGAAGGCAAAGATGAAGTGAAGGCGAAAGTGGAGTTGAGGGTTAAGGCAGAGGACGTAGTCACGCGTTTAAGGGAATGACTGGTGTAACACATCCTCATTTAAAGCATGGTTTTAACAATGTTTCAACTTGTTCATAATAATGCCACTAAAATTGTGTCTTAAAATGCAGTAAGTGACTTATTAAGGTGTACACTAGTGTTTCTTCAAGATACTTTCTATTTTAATTCTTCCTAATGAATCTTACTTCTTTTCAGGGCTGTAAACGCATGATATTTAATGTATTGATCTTATCATTCATAATGGTTTTGTGAATTATTTTAGCACCTTCAAAAACTTCTGCAACATGATATTTATTTCGAGAAAACGGGTATCTAAATACAAATGTAGAAAGTTAGGTATTTAAAAAATTCAACCTAAAACAAAATTTAACAAAATCAAAAAAAAAACAAGACAGAAAACCGTGTCAGTAAAAAACATGGGATGACCAAGACATACATCGAATTGCAAGTCTAAAGGGAGATTCTAATTTCGAGTTCCGACGGTGGAGGATTTTATTCTTCTTTATAATTTATCTCCTCACTACTCACTTACGCCATAGAAGTGATTGTAAAAGTGCGGCTTAAACCGCCAACTTCCACAATAAAACATGCACTACACTTACAGGACTAAACCTTAACATTTGACGCACCCGGAAATGTTACTAATCAATCAATCTAATCAATCAATCAGTTCATCAATCCAAACCTGCCAGTGTACGTTCACAGGTGGGGATGTTTGCGACTCCAGCTAAATTAAATGAGACGGTCGCGGCTAGTGCCTGGGTGAAAATTCTAGACTGGCTGCTCTGTTCGGTCGATTCCATGGTTCCCAGCTGTTACTTTCTGGCAGCTGCTAAAACTTCGTTCAACGGGTCACATCACACGCGATTCTGCCTTCCTATTCCTTCTCCACTTTCATTCTTTGGGCCAGGCAGAGGGCAAATTTCCCATCCCTATGTGTCTTTCACCTCTTGATTTAAAAATACTCGGCCAGTTCAGCGCGAACGTGAATGTAACACCGAGGAAGAAGCAAAAGCGGTGACAGTGGGCGAGCGGCGATATTGACACAGGGGGCCGAGTGTGTTAGGTGAGTTAGCAATGGTGCTTCAAATCCAAGCAGGGACAGCGCGCTGATACTCCGCCCAACGCTGGACAAGCACAGAAAAATCAAAACAGAACATAACGGCGTTTATTCACCAAACTGGAAATACTGTTATCCGTATGCACAGGCTGGACCCTTTAACTTCAAAAATCTACGTATCTCGAGCAATTTGTATCGTATACTAAAAATGTCTTGAATAAAATGTTTATACTTTTGAGGGGGCGTTTGTTTCAAATTATCCTCTCTCCCTCGTGGGAATCGAGGGGAGATAACAATGAAGGTTTAAATGTCAATAAAGATCTACACATACAACATGATACGTAACAACCTTTTAATATTTTTCATGTGCTTAAAGTGCACTGTTTACCGTTTTACCAGTTTTATTATTTACCCCCCAGGGAATTTTCAGAGCTTCCCGTTTCATCCGTCAGAAGAAGGTCTGTTCTATGTGCCTCAGTAACGTTTATAAAAATATTTTGTAATAATACACTTCTTAATTGTTGTTGATCTTTCAGTTTAATTTTCAGATTAACAGGTGCGGAATCAAGCGGAGAACATATGAGGAAGATTTGGGGAAATGTTTGACGGAATATTCAGGAGAACTTGTGGGCTAATATTTGGAGAAATGTTTGGGAAACATTTGGGAGAACATTTGGAAAAAATTGGGAAACGCGGGAAAACATTTAGAGGAACGTGAGGAAACATGTGAGAACATGTAATGAACATGTGAGATAATATATAGATTATTAAGTGGGGAAACATGCGGAGGTACATGCATGGATATATGTTGGAAACGTGGCCAATAACATTGTGTCCCTTTCCCACAAAAACACGAGTTCCGAGGCCACCTACACGTCGGTTTGTGACGCATTTCCCCCTCCAGGTGTCCTCGGCAGGACACCACTCCAGCCGGGCCAGTTCCCGACTGGTCTCGCTACATGTGGGGTGGCGTATGTACAAGTCGAGTTGTGTATGTGCAGGGGATAGGACAAGGAAGAGGAACGAATGATCGCGCGCAATCTGCGGCCCGTTCGTTAGGGTACTGCTCTGGCATTCGCTTGTTGTTGAATTGAATTGAATTTGCCTTATTTTACGTGGCGAGACGCGGGCCTGATGGCCCCGTCTTCCGTCTGACCACGTAAATTTCGCTACGCTCCTTTCATCAACTAGCAGAGAAAGGAGGTATTTCTTGGGCGAGAAACAGGCGAGTTGAATTTAGCTCAGAGGCGTCATTTAGGCTTGAGGATCTTTTACATGCAAGTAAATCTACTAACATGGGACAGCCGGCTTTACTTCCCCTCCGAAGGAAGGCTTACGAAGGATTTTCTCGCCCTTAAAAATCCACGGCTTCGATCGGATTTGAACCCGCGAACTTGGGCACAACAGTCCGGTACGCTAACCGTTACACCATCACCGCCGCATTGTTTGCAGAAAGCAGGGAAAAATATACCGATCAGGACAGCCGACAACTAGGTATCTCCTCTAGACGGGCTGAGTTCTACTTAGTTATTTAGCCGATGTCGAAAATCCGCCTTCGAACCCTTTGCCCTTCTTCTACACAAGTCGTTCCAGAGACGGAGTGAGCTTAACTCAGCGGACAGATTTTTACATTACATTTACATTTACAGCAATATTGAATCATAGAATATTTTCTTAATAAATGTTTTTATACGTGATTGAGGGAAAACATATTATTTATTGTGCACACACATTGCCACTGAAGTCATACAATTTCGTGTATTCCAATTTTTCATTAACGAAGAAAAGTAAGGAGGATTGGGTCACGTGAGTGAAAACAACGAAGAAATCAAGAATGTTTTCTCCTGCGTTCTTGCTTTCTGTATTATTTTTTATGATCCTTTTATTTGATTGTAGTAACATACACCTAAATCACAGAACCACCAATAATCTTAATGTATTTATAATTCAAATTCTAGGTTTTCATGGGGACAATCCGCATTGACGGACAATTGATGTATCAGTGAGTTGAATCATTGATCGTACCTACAATATCCTATGTAAGAGAAATGCATGCACACAAGCAAATATGTTTTAATACTGATGCAAACTGTTTTGCTCAAAGAATGCGTCAAAATATGTTTAGCCTACATCACCTCTGGTTTCTCGTAACAGGCCAACGGGGTTATCTGAAGGCAAACTCTTGCACAAAACCTCGAACATTCTGGATTATCAACTTGAAATGTAACATGTTCCCATCAAAGAATTATTTGATAATAGAATATTCTATGGGTGCAAATTAGCTTAATATTGTGATTAAATTATTCCCCCCAAAAAACAAAAAGTAATATTTTGATACTTAGAAATGTGACCTTGCATTTATAATTTGATCCGCACCTTCAAAGCACTTCATTCCAGTGTCAAGTTACAATTACCATTTCATTTTAAATAACTACTTCGTATGAAAAACTTCCTCACATAGGTTTCTGTACAAGTGACTCATGTATTATATCGAATATCAGTTGATAATAAGAAAATATTGTCGAAGGAAGATTCTCAGAAATTGAAAAACTAACGCTCATTTCATTCTATGCGCATACGTAGAATTCCATAATAGTTATTCATGTTACGAGTGATAAAAGTGACATTGTATATTTGAAGCAGGAAACCTTACGACAAAAGACCGATAGGCCAAGTGGCACAATCCTGCCAGCAAAATAAAATCGCTTTTAACACGTGTGTCATACACATTTTGTTAGACAGACACACTTTCGTTTCATTCTTAATCAAGTATAAATCATTTAATGCTACATTAAGGTCAATAGCAGCTAATGCAGTGAGACGAAGGTTTTTACTGGCTAAGGTATCTCATGGCATTAATTGATGTCATGGTAGGGTCTCTGACCTGGAGGTCCTAGGGTTCCAGTCCTGCCGGTGGCAGGATTTTTGCACTAGCTACGTAGCTAAGACGAATACAGCTACAGTCTGAATAATTCTAACGGCCAACTGATCTCATTGATAGATTCCTGAGGTTTCTCCGATCAACGTCAGACGAATGCCGGAGCAGTACCCTAACAAACAGGTCACGGACGGCGCGCGATCTTTCCTTCCCATTCCTTGTCCGATCCTCACCCCTTATACACTTCCACTAACATGCACTACCATACCACATATGCCAGGAGACCGGTCGGGAACTTAGAACTTGTACCGGCTTTCGGGTGCCCCACTGGTGCGACATACCTGGTTAGGGAAAACCTCGCTAACCGACGGTAGGTCGGCGCCGAATCTCGCCATCCAATGGGGAAAGCCCCCCGCTACTTCACAAGAAAAATATGCACTACGCTTACGTTACTAACGACCTTGGCTGTTGACGCGCCCGCAATCACTAACAATCAATCAACCGGTTATTTGTTTAAAACCTTAGATGACTGTTTCCCAACGATATAGGCACCGACCCCATGGGGATCGATAGAATTTTAAAGGGTGTCAATGATGATCAAGAGGTCGACAGCCGAATAAACACTGACAAATAGTCTGTGTAAAGATACACGGACAGAAATGTCAAATTAAATGATAGTGACACACGAAGAAGCAGGAGGGCAATGACTTCAAGCATTGTTGTCGAAGCAAGGGGAACGACTGATCAAGGTCAGCATTCGGACAGTAACAAAACGCGACTGTAAACAGGGCATAAATACCGCAAGTACTATTGACACAGGTGCAAATGTAATTGTGAAACATAGCGTCACGTAGGTGAACAAAAAGGCAGTATTAATCCATGAAGTCGACAAATTTTCGTTTAAGGTATGCTAATTTTGTCACAAACTACGTTCATGACAAATTGTCATCTGGTACGGGGGCCTGAGAGGGGTCAAAATACCTCTCTGAATATTTTGGGAATAAACGGTTAAAATATGTCGACGGAATACCAGCGATAGAAGAGCATCGAATTGAGGAAACAATGAAAAACAAGGGAAGTGAGGAACAAGACGAGTTGCCAGAGGTAAATGTTAGAACGTGACGTAGATCGAAGGGGCAGGATGCTCTGACGCGGACAGTAGAAATTATTTTAAAGTTTGCCTTGAAAACAGAGTGTGATCGAACAGATGGTGAATATTAGGTAGCGGGGTGACTAAACTTTGTTGATGAGTTAATTAATAAATTAAGTTAAAGGAAAACGCTAACATTAAAAAACAATCCTTAGTAAGATGGATGTGTGTAACGCAGCAAAGAAAGATTGATAAACGACCCAGAAGAATAGGAATTATAAGTGGGCGACTAAGAAAGAGTTCTCCTAGATTCACCGCCAAGGGGGCAGTTCTTCATTGAAAGGAAAGTGTAATATTTAAGAACTTCATAAAGACATTGAGAGAATCATTAATGTACAAGGCCAATATTGTCAGTTAAGAAAATAAGTTACATTAAGTTAGTTTCAAAAAGTAGTAAGAACAAATAAGTGATGGCCATCGTAGGCAGGGAAATTAATTAATTTAAATATTAAATTTGTGTCATTTTAAAAAGAAAGGAAACACAGCAATAAATTAACAAATTTCAGACGGTACGTATTTCCGCTGTAAGCATAGTTTACTTACGATGCGTTGTTATTTAGAAATTCCTCAATAGGATAAACCATAGAATAATTCAATTTCCATCATAATAAGCATTATGACCAGCCGCAACCTTGTAAGAACGGTTAATTTTCAATCCCACAACCAAGAACACGAACCATTAGCCCGGCGATTGTAAGTTGCAAGAGAAACCAATCTAGCCAAATTTATAAATAATTAAATAAGTAATTACATTAGGTGATAATAATAAGAGGGGAAAGGAATCGTCCCAATATTATAGGAAAATATCAAGGGTGTTGATGAAGAATTTTTCTTTATTTTGAAAGGGGTCGATGCTAGGAAAAGTTTGGGAATCTCAGCCTTAAACGCTAGGGTATCGAATTCTCATAAATTTATATATGAGATTATATAAAATAATGTTTTTTATCCCATTCCGCGAAAGTTGGGCGAGAAATAAAATGATCCAGAGCGAATTTTCATTTCTGTCCTTTAACGTTTTTTGCGACACTAGTTTCTTTATAAACTTTACGTATGAAATGCGTACGCATTTGTATACAGAACGCATCAGACGTTTAGGCAAATAGAACAAAAAGAACGGAAATATATTTTAGTCAATTAAGGTTTTTGCTTTTCAATAAATGTATGGTCTTGAATTTTGACATCAACTCTGAAGCAAACTCAACAAACGTAGGCCACATTTGTGAGGTTCAATATTTAATGTTAATACACTAGACATTTCATGAACTTTGTTTACTGGCCATTACCACTAGTCTAAAATGCAAGGATTTCAATGCCCGCCTTCGCAATTGAACCCGGTTTATTAAATGACGTGTACATGAGCAAGATTTCCAATAAGTTAGGTTTATAATTTCATATGGCCAAACAGTTGATATTCGTTTCACTGCTATTTATCAGTTCCTTCCGTGGTGTCCTTTCTTCAATGCCTTTGTCTTACGACGTTTTTGGGAAAATAAAATATTATCAAAAATACATTCCTCTACAATTTACGTTTTATCGGTTATCAAAATAATTTATAGTTCTTTTAGATGATATTTTAATGAACTTCAATTGATACCATTCAATTCATTTCGAGAGACACTTCTGCAAATGCATACAATAGTTGTACGGCAGGAAGTAATCTAGTGATATAATCGATACCAGCTAAAATGACCTTCTCTAAAGATAAAGCAACGACTTCTCTCGCAAAAAATTGCCCCTTGTTACCTCCGCCTCGTGAAGGTTTTGTTCATTTGCAACTTCATGGCGCTCAAGGATAAGTGAAAGTTTCGAGCTAACATTAAATAATGATAGTTACATTTGTGTCGTATCGCATTGGTTTCTGAAACGTAACGTTTTACAACTGCCGACTAGTTTCAGTCTTCAATAAAATCGATTTCAATATCAGACAAATCAGTGTGATGCGTCTGCTACTTCAAATATATGAAAGTGAAGAAAAAATGTAGAAGTATAAAAATGACTTGAACAAAAGGTAAACACAGGATTTTTCATGACCTCTGATAAGCCCGAATCATTTACGAACAATTTATTTCAGAAAAAAAATTCTTTGTTTGATCATGACCCTAAGTCAACAAAAAATATTTCAATTTAATACATTTTATTAGCCTTTCTTGAAAAATACAAAATATTGAGCCATTACGAACTTGTTCAGTTTCATTAAATGGGGAGGGTACCATGTATACTGCCCATGTTAAATTTGCTTCTATTAATATACTTTATCTAGAAAATGGTTATCTCGAAAATTTTGATATTTCGCATTTTAAGGCCCTTGCTTTTATTTAACAATTTTGATTTTATTAAAAAAAATAGTATTTTTTGAATTATAACTTTTGCCCTAATTTTTTCAACATTTTTGAACAAACGTTATTCTCTGTATTTTTCATTATTGAAGAATGTATATATCAAAATGTCAATTTATTGCCAATACTATAAAAAGGTATCCTGTAAATTTCAATAAATTGTATATAATAGTATATAAGAAAATCCAGTTGAAAAACCGCCAGTTGAAAAAACGCCAGTTGAAAAAAACAAATGTGCTTGCCGCTGCTGTTCTAGCACGTTCCTGGTCAGTATTCTGGATCGTCATCTTCAGCTGAAAAGACCAAAGCTACTAACGTATGATCCAGAGCATGTTTCATTATCTCATTAATAACCTACCATGCGTTCAAAATTACGAAAAAAACAGCACACATATTTGTATGCAGTGCCAAAAAAGGGAGCGTAGTTCATGCTAGCTAGGACATTTAAATAAGAATTAATGGAACTTCCTGGCATCCAAGAAGAAAAATGCTGATATATTTGGAAACAGCAAAGTATGAACAATTTATTTAGCCAAAAAATCGATCGTTTGACTCATTTCATTGTCCCCTCTCCCTTTATCACAGTAAAATTCAGCATCCGGGTTTTCATTAACCCCAAAACCCAATACGCTATTCTCAATTGGTTAAAGACAGCTTCGTCGCGACATTTTCCCCCAACGCAACTTCACTCGTCCGGGACTCCGACCCTCTTTTCCTCAACCCATTGTTTCCTCGCATCTCAAGGCGAACGCAGTGGACAGCTTCCTTCGCTGTTCGATTCCGATTCTCGTGAGGCGCCTGCACGTCAGCGGAGTGTCGGTTGGCGGTTCGCAAGGAGGCCCCCGCCACTCCGCCCGCGCCCGCCGGCGCCCGCCCGCGCCCGCGCGCTAGTCGGCGAAGAGCGCGCGCGCGGGACGGAGCGGAGCGGAGCGGAGTGGAGCGGAGGCATGGCCCGGCGCGAGGCGAAGGACTCGGCGGCGGCGGACGCCCGCGAGCTGCAACCGCTGCGCGGCGCGCCCGCCAAGGCGAAGGTGAGCGAAGCGAGCGCCGAAGCGGCTGTGCCTGCTCGCTCAGCGGTGCTGTGCCGGTTACACTTCGAGCTCTCTGTAGTGGACGATGGCATCGTTACACCTGCTGCCTTATAAAAACGAATGTTTGTAATTCATTCGCGAACGTCCTTCTCAACAGGACTCGTGACCTCAGAAATGTGCTTACCACTGTTAAAAAGATTCATTTTATAAATCAGAAAGTGTGACAATGACGTAATGTCATCGGCCACTTAAAAAAATCGAAGTACAGTGTTCGTGTATATTGTTCGCTCTGCTCTGGCCGTATTCCCCGGCCCGGCTCGCGTTCCCGATGTTTCGCTGAGAGAAGTCTGTCATCGATACTCAGGTTATACTTCGCGTTTTTTATAGTGACCGATGACATTGGGTCATCGCTACACCTGCTGCCTTATAAAACGAATACTTTTAATCCATTCGCGAACGCCCTTCTCAACAGGACTCGTGGCCTCAGAAATGTGCTTACCACTGTTAAAAAGATTCATTCGGCTACTATAGATGACAGTGCATAATTCGTTGTTAAGAACGCGTGGGCTCTTGGATACCTATCTATTGCACAACCCTCGACATGGACTCTTTCGCTGAGAATTCCTTCAATGACACTGCATGTATGCCTAGCGATACCATCTAATTTTTACTTACTTATTAACCGTCAAGGAACGACACAACAGTGTCCTCAACCAATTCGGCATTTTGTTGAGCTCTCAATGTGCTAGGTGGTAGAAAAGAGTGCGGTAGTTATTTCATCGGCAGTATTATGAAGTGCAGTCTGTAGCTCGTGTGCAGATGCAAGGAATTTCTTTCGAGGGAATTGTTGCAGGATTAAATTTTGCCGGGAAATTCGCAAGAGTTATTGTACATGTCAATGCATGACTTAGCACTAAAGGGTTTCCCGACCTTCGAAAATGCGCTGCATTCGTGGTGGCAACCTACGAACTTTGGTTCAGGAAAAGCGTGCAAGCCATTCCGATGGTGTCGGCTGCAGTGTAAAACAATGTGCTTGAAAAACGAGAGCGAAATCCACCTCACCTATTAAATCATATTTACCGCGACCCGTTCTTTAGTTTTAAAATATTATTGTACCAACTTGCACGACAATGAAATACATCGTTTGATGTTGAGGTAGTCAATTACTAATATTTATTTAAAGAGAAAGTATTTTAAAAATATGTACGGTCCCCTGCAACGTTATGAACTTGTGTCAAGGTGGTAGTCGATCGGTCAGTAAGGTTGAAGAGCCGTAGCTGCCTCGTGCCTGAAGGGTAGCGTGTTCGAATCCTGCCTGGGAATGTTTGTGGATAGTTGTGCTGCCCGGGGATGTCCGTGGTGGTCATGGCTGTTTGTGTGTATGTATACCATTACCGTTACCCCCAATGTTACTTACACATGTCGCTATATGACCTTTTTACGTAGTTGAAAAGCAACCTTAATTAAGTGCTTCTTATTACACGGGAAAATATTTAGAAATGAAATAGAGACAAGTGAAATTTATGATTTACCTGACAGATCTTGTTCCAAGCATGTCACAATTTAGTTTAGAAGGTTTTTCTGAACCTAAATAGGTGAATTGACGGTGTAGAAGAGAAGAATAAATTGTAATAATTGTAATAACTAGATCCGTCACGCGCACTTTAGCCGAATGTTTTCTGAAATTTAACAACTACTGAAAACTATGGACCAACCGGCAATTGAGCTGGTATAAACGATGCACGTTATAAATTGGGTATGGGCAGTAAAGAACAGATTGAGTTTGGACGTGATAAGAGTTCTCTTCGTGAGGCTGAGCTGGGAGATGTTTGAGTAGCGAATGTCGTGAGATAAGGAACGTATTTGCAGAAGGTAACAGTAATATGAACGAAGAAGGTAATAACCATTAGGGACAGAATTACATTAGTGAACGAGTGGTTTTGGAATATCGCGTTGGTTTGGAAGGCGAAAGGAACGTGGTCGGCGCTAATATGTAACGGTGTCGCCGTGACAAAAGAGAAGTAACTGAAAATATGATGTAGAAAGAAAAAGTTTTGTAGTAAAAAAATTTTACATGTTCAAAACCTGTCCATTTTCAAAATGTTAAAGATAATTCATGCATGACCTGATTGAATGCGGTTATTCAATATTTTTTGTTTTTTAGGTGTAGATGATGCAATGTTAGATTAGTTTATTTTATTATTGTTAGTATTGATTTCGATTTATGTGTTATGTAAACTGATGTGGCAATGGGATAGTCTATTTGTTGACATGTTAAGATGAATCATTTTTTTATGAAATTCAATAAATTATTATATATAAAATAGTAAAATATTATGATTATATTAATATAATGAATGGCATAGTATGTGATGGAAAATAGTCGCACGAGCATGACATTATATTATAAAGTGAAAGAACTAATCATTATGCCTCAATAATTTGGTATTTTCATTGTTTAAATATTGTTGTGGCATTATGTAGTTTTCCTTAGTAATGGTTCATTTGTAAAATTTTAATAATGTTGCTATTATGATATAAATCGTGCATTCAAAAAGGTACAACCCAATTCAATAAAATAACAACTTGCATATTTCAACTATTCAACTATCAACACCATCAACCATTGACTACCATCTACTCTATTTGCCAAAGCGATATTTTTCGGACTTATTAGTACGGAATTTAATTACTTATCAAGGAGGAATGTTGTAATATACGCTAAACGTGCATCTGTAACCTCCTGTGATCACGACTGCTAATCGCATCTTCCGCAATCAATACTTCGTAAACCGTTGTCGTTATTGATTGATCATTTCGTCTTTCCGGCTACGTCAACTACTATGGTTATTCGTTTTGAAAGTGTAGTGCATGTTTTTATCACGAGAGGTGTCGGTGATGTGACACCTCTGGATGCCCCGACCCGATACATGTCGGCAAGCAAAGTCTTCCCCAACCAGGTTCCTCCCACCGCCCCAGCCGAAAGAGGTTCATAGCTGCTGACTCCCAACATATGTGGGAGTGTAGTGTATGTAAGTGTAAAAGTGTGTAAGTGGTGGGGATATGACCAGGATGAGAAAGGAAAGATCGCGCGTCGTCCGTGGCCCGTTTGTTAGGGTGCTGCTCCGGCATTCGCCTGGAGTTGATCGGAGAAACCTCGGAAAACTACCGATCAGCGCAGCCGGCTCTAGATTTCTCCTGCAGGCAGCGGCTGAATTCGACCTATGTATGTAGCTAGTATCGAAAATCCTACCACCATCCGGTTTCGAACCCTAGGGCCTCCCAGTCAGAGGCACTGCAGGGACATCAGTCGATGCCCTGCGCCACCTAAACCGGTGGGGCCGTTATTAAATACGTAGACTACTAACAAATTAGAGTGTTAACTCCATAATTCATTTCCATTTAGTTTGAATCTAATTCTTAATCTGTTTTCAACTTCCTCGACGAACACTAAAGGTATGCCAAATCGAATAATATTAAGTAACATTTAAATAAAGGAGCAAATATAATTATAATTTCAGGACATTGTGACAGTACAGTTTGGCTTGGAATGAATAGTACGTTTTGATCTTTTGCTCCTCATGTAAGTGATAGAAGTTTAACGACCTGTCCCGTAGTCTCCGTACCCTCGGATGCAGAGTGCGGCAGAAGCTTGTTTCTAGACGGCCGCCGCTGCACCTCGTACACAGCGTACACAGCGCGACCTGTCGGGATGACGTGAGCACGGATCCAGTTTCAATGTCACGGCTGTAGTGAACTTCGTTTACAAAATGTGTATCTGCTTATACATCCATCTTGTCATACACATCGTTTATCTTCAACAAAATCAAATATCTCGAACTCGTTAATCGTACTCGTACTCGTAAAAAGTCGTATTGTTCATATATTTGCCCCCAAATTTGCCATAATTAACCTTGTTCAATAATGCCTTATTAGTCTGTGCTAGCAACTGATTGATTATTTCGTGTCTCCGGGCGTCAAATGCTAAGGACATTAGTCCCGAATATGTAGTGCGTGTTTTTCCGCAGGAGATAGCAATGCTCTTCCCCCACAGGGAGATGAGACCTGGTGTCGACCTACGTGTTGGCTAGAGGGATTTTCCCCAACCAGGTATCTCCCACCAGTGAGGCACCGCCCTGTCGGGACAAGCTCTAAGTTCCTGGTCTCCCGACCCGTAAGGTGGTGTAGTGTGCATATGTGTGTGTAAGAAGTGAAGAGAGGACAAGAAAGAGAAAGGAGAGATCGCGCGCGGTCTGTGGCCCGTTTGTGAGGGTACTGCCCCCGCATTCGCCTGGTGTTGATGGGAGAAACCACGGAAAACTACTGATCAGAGCATCCGAGCGCTAGAATTCTCCTCTAGACAGCGACTGAATTCCACCTACATGACAAGCTAAGTGGTCGGGACTCGAACGTAAGACCTCCCGGTCCAAGGCACTGCTACGACATGGCGAGAGTATACAGCATTTGTGTTTTCCTGGAGCAGGTTGCGTTCTGCGTGCTTCGTAGTTTGATTCTTAATTTACAGCTAACGTCACGCCTAGTGGCATTGCAATGTCAACTCCGAGGAATACGTACATTAGCTCCTGAGATCTGGTCTTGCGGGGCACAAAGAGGTGCGCTGAGTCGAAAAGTCTCTCGACATTAACGCTGTTCACTAAAATACGGTTCTTTAATTGACGTATTATTGTTATTAATAGTTAAGCATTTGGAAATAAATTAAACACTCTGTACTTTTACATTTTGGAATTATTTCAGAGAGTCAAACTTCTATAGAACGCGTCCTTTCATGTGCATGGACTCTTTCTGCAAGTGACATCAATGCATTTTTCAGTCTTCTTAATCAATTAAATAATTCGTCTTGGGTTCTGTTTACAAGAAAGGGTGTAGAAAAAACTGTTCTTGACAGATAGAAGTGTTGTTGTGAACAGGGGCGGATTAATATTTTTGCCGCCTGTAGGAACATCAAATTTGCCGCCCCCTATTTAAAATTAATGTTACAATTCAAATTGTAACGTTTCAGTAACAATTCCCCATTAATTTGAACGTTTTAACTTTAAAAGTAACATTACATTTTGCACATTGTTTTCATAAATTAAATATTTTTTTTGGGATTAGCTAAATTGGATATAAACTGTATCTTCATAGCAAGTAACGTTCAACATTATTACCGTTTCAACACTAAAACGATAACATTAAAAGGAAACTAAAACATGACAACTAGAATTGCAACATGTTTTCTTTCGTCAACGGGCCTTACTTTCTGATTCATATACTTCTGAAATCATAAGGTATACTCTAATAAAGTAGACAAATAAATAGCTTGTATTAAATATTAATATGGTAGAATTTTATTTACAACAACTGAACGATTAGAATATTACGACGTTGTAACAGTTTTTATAATTTTCGATTTACCGTTATAAACAAGGAACATAGCATTTAACTTTTTGGATGGGTTTTTTTATACAGTTGAAATAACGTTTTATTAATTATAGCTAATTTGTCTATTGATATAAAATTTTGCGACGTGCCTTTTGGTGAGCAAATTCATCAATAATTATAGTATAATCAAAAACGCTGAGATAATTTTCTTCGATACACAATAACGCTAAGGAGTTCAGTCGATACTCTTTCATTGTGGAGCGCAAATAATTTTTAATCCTTTTTAAACAAGAGAAATAACGTTCTGCTGTGCAATTGGCCACCGGAATACATAAAAAGATTCGAAGTGCAATGTCAACGTTAGGATAAATACATTCTAATTCTTCTTTCCGTAACCACTTTAATAAAGCTGCAGGATTCGTCGGGTTAACATCTTCAAGGATTTTTAAATACGAACTTAAATGTATCAGTTCACAAACAAGCCATTCTTCATAATCTTGGGGAAATTGTGAACATAAAAATATCGCTGCTTTTTTCAAATCTATCAAAGATAATTTTTCTATTTCAATGACAGCCTTAAATTTGTCATATACATCTTTATACGCTTCAAGTCTCTTATTCAATTCTGCAAGAAATTTATCAACAATAACCAAATAAGTGTCGATTTTAAACTTGTCTCGTGCGGTCAGTTCTGCTGCATTCTCGTTAGTTTCATCACAATGCATTTTACGTTTCCTTTTTCTTTTGCTTTCCGATTCGTTCGTTTCAGTGTTTGACAGCTTCGTACCCTTCTCTTCAAAAAATTCAAAATTGTCTCTGTTCGTTTTTAAAAGTTCTACAAGCGAAGTGTAAATACCAATCACGGAACTTAAATCGATATCGACTTTTTGCAGTTGTTTGTTCGACGCATTCAAGCGGTCTAAAATGAATCCCCAAACCTCGGTCATAATAAAGGTTTCAGGTCGATTTAAAGCAACAATAAGACCTTTAGCTTCTGCACGCGTTGACGGTTTTTGGATAGAATCATCAGATGTAATTTGAAGGGCATCTAAAACATTTTGCTAACGATGTTTTAGAGCCTGACATGCATCATCTCGAGCTGACCAGCGCATAATTGAAAGACTTTTCAAAGAGGATGTACTGGATCCTTCATCTACTAAATTTTGAAGTATGTCCCACCTTGATGTAAATGCACTAAAGAAACTATATAAATTTTGAAGAAGTAGAAAATAAGTACATGCTTCAGTTCATGATTCAGCTGCATTTGTTCCAACTAAATTTAAAGAATGACCAGAACAATTAGAGCATTTACGTGTTTCATACGGGCTTGAAGACCCGTGTAAAGACCGGACATATTTGACGCGTTGTTGTAGGACAGACCACGACAATTATTAATGTACCGTTCGTTAATTTCCATAAAATTACATACAGCGTCGAACAGCGTCCTTTGTGTTTGGAAGGAATTCCAAAAATGACTCTTTTGGTGTACCATCTTTTCCTACATGTCTAATAACTATAGCGAGTTGATCCACGTGTGCTATGTCTGGTGTAGAGCCCACAATTATGGAGAAATACTTGGCACTTCGAAAGCTTCAGAGAATCACATCTTTAAATGCTTTAGCTAATATACCTATTTGTTCTTCAACCGTCGTGGTGGATAAATACGATGTATTTACCTTTCCGCAGTTACCAAATTTTTGTATGTGATCTGCTAAGAAGTGGTCATATTTCGAAATTAACTCAAGCAACATCATGTAATTACCATTTTGATTATTTCCAAACTTTTCGACATGTCCTCTCACAGGAAGCCCTCTTGAAACAAGAGTTTTTATTACTAAAATGACACGCTCAAGAACCCAATAAGTTGGCTCGGTTTCAACTTGTTCAAGCAGCTGCTTATTCACTTGGTTTTCAGTCCGCTGTCTGTTTTTCTATGCAGACGTACAGTTTCTATGACATGTAGAATTATCATGTTCTTTTATTTTGGTATGCGCATTTTTCCAATCATTGAATCCCTCCGATGATAATTTTGTTCTTACTTCTGAATTGCTTGAAAACAATAAACAAACACTGCAGAAAACAGTTCCATTGCTCTCAGAGTAAACAGGCCACTTGCGAGGCATTTTTTCTTTACTGATATGCGTATACTCAAACATATTTGACGTTAAGTAACGAACTTTGCCATCATTGTACTCTTTTCTTGATTTAGAAAAGTCAGCATTTCTGTTTTGTTTGAACCCATGCTTGTCAACATAATCACGTGTAGCTTCATTAATAGGCCTCTAAGCTGGATCGCTTTTCCAACAAAACCGATCAGTCGAAGATATGGTTTCATCAATTTTATGTTCTTGCAGTTGTATACATTCGGTAGAAACCCTATTTAATTAAAAAAGAAAATAATAAATTATTAGAATAATGTATTGTAATATTATAAACAAATATTCTAAAAATATTATAATCTTTATATACATGAAGGTTTAATTAATCATACAAAAAATGCTTAAACTATTTACATCGGTTGAATCGTCGACTCATAATCAATCGCAGTTATATTTTCAATTGCTTGAGGAACCATTTCATTTTTAGCTGTTTGGAACTTTGCAGTCTCATTATTAGATTCAGTGATAACCCTGAATAAATAAAAGAGTCAAAATATTATATGTATTATTACATATTATATAAAATAAAGTTTAGTAACATAATTATAGTAACATATTTTATGCTAATTTATTTAAATTCTATATTAAGAAATAGTTCATTTTAACGAATACAACAACAACACGTCAAGAATATTTAATTTCTAATCATTGTACTAAACATTTTTTGCATTTTGAGAATATTTTGGCAACACAACTCTGCATTAAAATATATTAATGTTAACATTTATTTATCACAAGTTGTTAGTACATGGAAAAAATATACAAGCTGAAAACTAAATATGTTATCTAATCTATATGTTTATACTAACTCAGTAATAGAATTGTCGAATGAACTGCAGCAGTGATCAGTTTCACATATAGGTTTACAGAATTCATTTATTTTTTTTTGTCTTATCAATTTCATTTTGACATTTCTCTTCATTTTCTTTTCGGATTTTTGCATATAGACTTCCGCTGAGCCTTTTTCGATAATCACTCATTTTAAAACTTCAAAATATCATTTTTACTCAGCAGGCTCTTACAATAAACGATACACAACAATAGTAACAAAAGAAAGAAAAGGGGTTATTTCCAGATCCGTCTTCTAGAACTAACTCAAGAAGAAATAGATGTCGCCACTTTCTACATAGCGCAATATGAATGCATGGCGAAATCAGTCAGCGATTTCTGATTGGCTAATTCAAACTCCTTACTCTAAGAATGTAATTCTTTCTGATCAATCAACCAATCAGAAGTCGTTGGCGAATTCTTTTCATGTATTCTGTAACATTGAAAATGTCCCCATTTGAAATTCAAACTTAATTTATAAATCAAAGGTTGAGGGGCCGGCTTTAGTCTCGCTTAAATCATTTTTAAAATAAAAATATGATTTATACTGTTATAGTTTTTGGAGAACCAAAATTTGTTTTAGTAAATATCAAGAAAATTTTGCGCCTTCGAAAATTTGCCGCCTTCGAAAATTTGCCGCCGTAGGCACGTGCCTACTGTGCCTATGCGTAAATCCACCTCTGGTTGTGAAGAGATAGTTGATTTTTTAAGTTGAGAAAATAAGAATTCCTCTATTTGGTTCTGTTGGAGACTTTGTTCTTCTCTTTCAACGTTTAGTAATTCGATTTCATTCAGCGTTACACACGACTGTCGAATTGCGCAATGTTTTTATTAGGATGAAGAGAGCGGCAGCACGCGAGGCAAGTGAAACACCGCACGTCACCAACAGTGCGCTCTAGCCCCAATTGAAATAGAACGACTTCTGACAGATCATCAGCTGTAACGCTGTTATCCAATAGGGAACTTCAATACCAAAACATTGAGTTGCAACGAAGCCCTCGAGTGGATATCCGCGTCCAGCTTTCAATCTGTCAGAAAACCACTCTATTTAAATCAAAGTATAGCAGCTAACAGATGCAGCCCGAGGACAAATTTTGCCCATCATCCGTTGCTTTGCATTCTTTTCGAAGAAGAGGTGAACTAGCGTTTTCACTTTAATACAATATTGTTCCTAGGGATATGAGAAAATACGGAACGTACGGACTTTTCCGCAACGCGCTTTCTTGAGGGTTTAACCCCAACTTGGATCAACATCTTCCGTATTAAAACACGAAGATCTTGTGTACGCACGCGGTTGCCGTTGACAAGTTCGACGAACGTTCAGTTCGCGGGAGCGATGCTCTGGTTTTAGTGCCTGGCGCCTTGACGCTGTGCCGTAGCCAGCTTGGGTAAGGAGAATTCGACATACGTACGTTGAAGACGTCATTAATGGGGAACTTTTCTCGAATTTCTTTTTCGACATTTTATTGTATTTTATTCAATAATGTAAGTGAAAGATCTATTTGTAACTAAACTTTGCCGTAGTATTCATTTGTCACAGCAATATATTAGATATGTAAGGAATTAATTCTGTGGTGTGAAATTGAAGTAATTTTATTCATTTTTCTGTATTGTCCAGCCCGCAACATGACGTAAACAAAAAATAGAGGAATTAGCGTTAAAAATGATGACAAATTAAATGACAAATACTAAGAAGTCTCTTACGATATCATTTAAGAATCATATGAGGCATCTTTTTGATGTACATAGTTTAGTTACTAAAAATAATTTCGATTGGGACCGTGATATAAGTTTGGAGCAAGAGAATAATTACAAAAACATTTTGCTAAATGTGTCATCGATATACGAACTCTGACATTCAATTTATATATGAAAGAGTAAGCCATCTTTTATAAACATATAGTCGCAGGTTTTAAGGATATTTTGCATCACAAGTTCCAGGGGAGTGCAATCAACAGTTGTTTTCAGAATAAAGTACAATCTAGGATTGAATTGTATTTTATTTCTTCTGCAAGAACATTAAAACTAAAGAATTTTTGCCATCCGTACATTGTTTGCGAAGTACCTCTCGCAAAAACGCCAAGATTCCGTTTCTCATTCTTGTAGATGTAACATAATATTCATCACTGTGAAAGTACTGGGCCTTTCACGTAGTGTTACAACCCTCACTGTTTATGACAATAGTGACACTGGACTCTTGTATTTAACTTCCAGAGGCGCCTGTATTAAAAGTAACTTTCACTCATTCTTTTTTTAAATAATGGCGTACTTGTCTTTGAATGCGAATGTTCACTTTTAAACAGTTATTTAATGTAATATTTGTTTACTCAAACCTTGAGTCAGAAAGGCTTCTGAAACAACGCACTTTTTTCCAATACATTTCTGTTGCATTACGTGTTTTATCATTATTGTTGATTTGAATTGAACCCAACGCTCCATACGTACAAGTAGGAAAGTGAGTTTGCATACGGAGTATTTATTTCTCAGGGTCCCGTTTTCTTCCCAGAAGCTACGATGTACAAATTGTTTACAGTTCTGTTTACGTACGCGCGTGTGTATTTATGTTTGTACGTTTAACAGTAGGTTAGTGCGGACCTTTTTATACTTTTATAGTTAAACTTTTTTCGTTTGAATATTTTCGCTCAAAAGCATCGAAATGTTGCTATAATTTCCACCCAGTTTTTCTTACAATTCCACAGGATTATCCAATCTTTTTCGTTTTCTGATTAACAAAGAGTGTACTATTCCTATATTTCATTATTTGTTTCGTCTTATCTTCTCTCCACCATTTCTTGAGTTAAATATGACAGTTCATGAATATTTATTACAATAATATAATTTCTTTTTTTTTTGTTCTTTAATGTCTCTTACAACTCTAAAGCATTTTCAATAATATTATTTTGTTACATTCATTTGAAATGCATATAAAGTAATTTTAATGCCAACATCCTTATTTATCAATTATAATATTATATGTACCCGTACTTTAAACTAGCAGGCAAAAAAAAAAAAAGCTTAGCGATCTGTCGCTGTGCCTCAAATGAAGTTATTTACTGAAATGGATATTAAAATGAAGAACATCTACATGACTGATTCAATACCAGCAGGCCTCTTCACATGAGAGGCGGTAGCACGCGAGGAACAGAAGCTTCGTTTGAGGACGCCTGGGGGGGGGGGGGAGGCTCGTGAACGAGGACGGCCTTGCAGCTGCGCGGTGCGTCTGCCAGGACCTCCTCTGTTCGCACCGGCCGGTGATAAAATGCGTGCGCTGCATGTCTACGATTGCCATTTCTGCTTTATGAGCGAATACCAGCACGTCCTCGTTCGAAACCAAACGCCTATAGAATTACCTTAAGTGTGCTGAGCAAATTCAATCTCGTGAGCGATATTCAAACCCTAATCGAACAAAAATGTCTTTTAGCTTTGCTGAATTTGAATCATTGGCTTCGAGTTGTCTAAAAATTAAAATAAAAACAGAAACGTGCTCTCGACGCGAGACTACATCATAGACTAATGTTCCACGATCCCATGTTTCTGAATGTTACAGTGAATGTTATTCCCTGAGGTACATTTAACCTCGTTCAGTGCTAGTACGTATCTATAGGAATGTTTCGCGTGGGTAATAATTGTTTATAAAACAGTGATGAAACGTGATGGTTTACAAAGCATTATTTCATATTCTTCTTTGTTCTTTTTGCGTCATGACCTTGTTTTTTCATATCTTCTTCAGTTCTTTTCGTCTTGACCTCGTCCTGATTTGTTTGTTGTTTTTTTTTACAAAACCTAATCATTGTGGTAGGAAATGATGTGGAATTTACGACATTTTCATCATAATAATAGATTAGAGGCGTAGTTCTGTTGCACAGCTGACTTGTTTGAACGGAGGTCCCCAGCCGCCTTAGACTCGCACTAGATGATAGAGATGCGACCGAAAAGTCTTTCTGCGAAAATAAAAACGTACGACAGAACTACGTCTCAAATCTACTATGAAAACCTAATCACTAGAAACAATCTCAATACCATTTTGGATGATGTAAATGCAGACAAATGCATAGTTATGTATCGATATTGGGAATTTTTGAAGTCAATTAATTTGTTACTAGAAGCATGCAGTAGTAAAAATGCTGATGAACAAAACCACACAAAGTGGCGTTTCAAAACGTAGCATAGACCCTTCCCGAGAACAAAAAAATACCCTTTCCTCTCACAAGGCACCTCTCACATGGCCAAAGCCTGTATAGATTTCTTTCAAATTTCGCATGCATTGAAAATTAGTAATGTAGAGTTTTTTAAACTCTTTGCACGTACACCAACAATAAAAAAGTAACAGCAGTAACATTAGGTTCATTTGAAAATGGTGAAAACTATTATAACACCAAAATGTTACGAAATGAAAATATACGTTTTGTTACGAGTGAAACAACTCTTAAAAGATAGAACTCTTGTGGTATGGACTAGGTTGCTATGAAAACGAGTTTTGTTTGTGAGAGGCTAGCTGAGATCGTAAGAAATGGACGCTTGAAAGAAGGTCCAGATATTCGAAGTGATAGTCATGTTAAAATACCCAACTAGTAACGTCTTCAATAATTTAGAAGATCGGCGAAACCTTTGGGAAGGTATTGGTGGTTCAAGAATACAGAACAAGATATTCGCGAAAGCGGAGAAGGTAACAGTTTGCCGATTGAGTATTGAACCAGAGCTTACGAACAATAAAGTATTTTCTTTATGTTGGAACTTTATGTGTTCTTCTTTGAAATTACCTCAAGAGCCAGGCAAACGCAGAGTGAAAAGGGTAAGTGAAAAGTAGCGGCAGCTGAATTATATTCGAAATACCCACGATCCTACGGGAACACACACTGTTGCGGGTTGGAAGTTCATTACATACCTAACACAAAAGCTGCTAAATTCAGCATATGACCGTTTCAAAACCCTTTACTTCCTGTTCGAGAGTGAGAACATTTGATCTGTTGCTCCTCTGGTGAATCCGCGTTTTGATCGTAGACCCACTGTGCGGCGTCGGGCGGGCGTTAAATCGCTTCACGCATTGTTGTGGGTGCGTAGGCGGCCGTCGTGCCGTGGAGCTAGCCGGGGAAAAAAAGAAGCAGCGGGCATGTGGCCTTCGCAAATCGGCCCTCGCGCGAGGAGAACACGACCCAGCCCTGACCTCGGTGCACCGCGTCTACGCCAAGCCTGCGATCGGGAGAAGGGTCGCTGCCGTTATTGTTTTGCCGGAGACGCGCTGTGATGGACTCAGTTTGCTGACCTCTGATTCCGGGTTCAGAAGCGTTTTACTAGTTCACTTCGCCAACGCGAGATTAAAAACTACAACTTGTGTACCTTTACATAAGTCACCGCCTGCCAGATGCAGCTAATGAGTGGCTAAAGGTAAACAAATACAACAGGAGTTAACATTGTTTTAGTTTTGTTGTTGTAAACGCGTTCCAGGAATGATGACAGGTTTGTACGGAGAATACCCTCACGGAGACAATAAATTTAAAGTTAAATAGTTTTCCAAGTTCGCCG
The DNA here is from genome assembly GCA_038098605.1 of Gryllus longicercus. Classification (NCBI taxonomy): domain Eukaryota; kingdom Metazoa; phylum Arthropoda; class Insecta; order Orthoptera; family Gryllidae; genus Gryllus; species Gryllus longicercus. The sequence goes on from JAZDUA010000217.1 coordinate 1,629,074, forward strand.
AAGTATCAAATTTATTATAAATATAATGGAATTTTGTCAAGAAGAGATGTACTCATATTAGTTAACCAACGGTAAAAATCGCGGTGAAGTAGTTATTATTTACATTATTATTATATGTGTTTTTTTTACTATTTCTATTATTATTTTCACACTTTCTCTGCTATAGCAGGGAAAACTTTCACCTGCCCAATTGATCTTATAGAATTAGGCTCGGACTGCGCAGGAAGGAAATACATCCTGACCTACATGAATGGCACGCTCTTAAAAATTTTCAGATAATACATGTTTAAAGGAGAGTGGCTTTCTGGGCTTCGTCAAAACTATTTTTGATATCTTAATTCTCCAGATTGCTATTGAATTTCCAGGTGACGACTTCTTCAACTGATGTGACCATTGGGGAAATGGGAGACCTCGTGCAACTTCCATGTTTTATAATTCAATTTGCCAAGTTCTCATATTTTCTGAATTTTTCCGCTTCGGACATCCGCAAGTTGTGAGTAAAAGAGATTGCAACATTGATTATAGAAGCTGCTTTCTTTTCTTTGTCTATTATGAGAATGTCAAGGCGGTTATGATGAACTGTTTTATCCGTCATTGTAGGCCGATCACATAAGACGTGAGTCTTCGTCTCGAGCACAGCATCTGGTTCATACTTGTAGTATGCTAGAGCATTATTCCCCAACATTCACTAACAGTTTCATTCCTAGTTCTCGGTGAATGCGTTCTGCCACTTGTTTCTGTCTGCCTAAATAGGCACTCTCTGACAAAATACTGCTCCCAGCCATTATGCTCAATAGACACTCCGTTGTTACATCTTGTACATATATTGATATCACTTGTTATTAAAATATGTTTTTCATAGATTTTAGTTATTTCTCTATCCTGCATTGCTGCAACAAAACCTTCGATTTCCGGTACATGTAACCATTGCTCAACAACTTTAAAGTGAGCACTTTAAAGTTTTAACCACTTTACAATGAAGCATCATTTGTTGTCAATTTTGTATTTGCTCTTTTATAGTTGGTATTGTATTATTATTATTATTATTATTATTATTATTATTATTATTATTATTTTCCTCTACAAACATCTCTCACAACGTTGCTTCATACGGGCATGGAGAAGTATCTACGATGACGCAATACCATCTATATTACCCACTGTACCTGTAATACCTATATTACACCTATATTGTCTACATCTGTACCTATACTACCTACATCTATGTTACTTACAATACCACCTATATACAGAGCAGTAATTCCACCAGCATTGTCAAACTTTATGTGAACAAGTACACACATACTAAATTATAGTTTATTCATTCATGTGAGCAATAAATTTGGTAGCAAATTACGCCATTTGAAGTAATTTGAAGAGCTGCACATACTCGGTAATTTCTTAGTGGTCGGGAATTAAAGAATATTTTAACATTTTTTATAAACAACTATTACTTTTCGGCTTCATTACTGAGTGCTCATTCTGAATGGAAAATATCGACATATTATATGGCGAAGATTAAATTTTTGCTTGTAAACAAAACAAGAGTTCATTAACTCGATGGTAAAATCTAAAACATGACATTGTACACGATTACGTGAGAATGGATCCGTGTAAAGGGAAGAGTCGTTTAGTTAAACGAAATCTTCCTCCACGGGATGTAGAGTAACGAAATTAGTGCGGGCCCGTCTGCAAAACTTGTGTCCAGGACTCTTTTATAAAAGTGTACAGCAAACAAAAGCAGTGTTAGTACTTTAAATAATAAAAATATCCCCTAAAAATAGGCCTTCTTTTACCGGAGCCCGCCCGCATTCCGGATCTTGTAGGCCCACACGTTACGCCCTGTCCAAGGGAGACCGGCAAGCGAGTAGAGCGGCGTAGTAGAGAGTGGCGGCGGCGATGGTCTAACTGTTATCGAATATCGTTATAACGCATATCGTTCTGTTATACCGAAATTGGCGGGTTCAAACCCGATCAAAGCCGTGGAGATTTAAGCGTGGAAAAATCCTTCGTACGTCTTCCTTGGGAGGGAAAGTAAAGCCGGCTGTCCCATGTTAGTAGATTTACTCCGTGTAAAAGATCCTCAAGCCTAAATGAAACCCCTGAGCTAAATTCAAATCTCCTGTTTCGTCGGCCAAGAAACACCTCCTTTCTCCGCAAGTTGGTGAAAGGAGCGTAACGAAATTTGCGTGGTCAGACGGAAGAGCATGGTTCTTGGCCTGAGTCTCGCCACGTCAATTTATTCAATTCAGATTTTGGAGCAAGCAGAGGGAGCTTCTCGCCAGGAGGACGTGTTCGGGCGCAGGTTCCCACTGCGAGGGCCGTGCATAACACAACACATACAAAGCAAGGTCGACGAGAGAACTGAGCGAAGCTAATGGCTTAGGTGAGCCGTTGCAAAGAGAGAAACGACTCCGGCAACACTCCTTGGAGCAAAGCTGCAACGTTTCAGCAAACCAAACAAGACGGGTAAAACGCAGTCGGAGTCTATATTTCATACGCTTGATCTACTGGTAAGGTGTTCTTGGCATTTGAACGATAGAAGTAATTAAATAATATTTTTCACTCTATTTATTATTCTAAAGATATCTTACGCTGACTTGGCCTTCGTCTTGAGATCTGGAACAAATGTGATTTGGTATCTGACAATGACGACGATGTCTGAATAGGTACATAATATAATGCAATAATGAAAACATGAATGCATTTTTTCGAATATGATAATGAGAATACGAGATCTTCTGAGATGGTTCACCTTATGTTTTATAATTTAATTTTTTTTTTTTTTGCCAAAAGAACAAACTTTCATTTTGATCATGTAGTCATCCAAGTGAGCACTCTCCTCTCAATTTCAAATGTGGACTAGAAACTGTATAAGGTAACAAACACAGATGTTTTCTGTACATTTTGAAAACCTTGCGGAGTAAGCTATGAGACCGGTCGCGTGTACGGATGATCTCATGGGAAGTTGAGTTGTTACGACGCAACAGTATCGGTATTCATGAATCTCGAAGGTTCTTGTCCAATAGAAGTTGCATTTTGCACTTACGTAACATACGAGATTTTATTTTCTGTATCAATTAACGTCAGTGCTGCAAAGCACATTGGTAAGCTAATGAAAGAACGTAAACCTTGAAATGTGCCTTGCTTCTGGTACGTGGTGTCCACATTTCCATCAATTAACATATTTCCGAAATAAATTTACGTATTCTCCCGGGTTGTAGTATGCGTGCCGATTGGATCAAAACACAAGCTTTTGGACGTTTTGGAACAAGAAAATTTGCTGGTAAACTGGAGTGCGTTAGTAAAGTTTTTCTCACCAAACCAGCATGAGAGATATTTTGTTTCTTTGTGCAAAATACGCAGGTGGGTGTGAATGCTTTTTAAGGACTCATAAATTTGTAGAGATGGTTTTCTTTAATTTTCACACCATAACCACTAAATGACAACATCTACGCGTACATCTTACTTTAACTACTACTTTAACAACAGCTTACTTTAACTAATGCGAGTAAATATACGAGTAAAACATCGCAAAGTCTAGAAATGAAGAGACCGATTAAAATATTTTCTTCCTTGGTCCACGTTTCTGTCGAGGGACCCTCAACTCACAATTGATTGATTGATGATTCCGGGAACATCAACTGCGAAGGTCGTTAGTCCCACACGCGTTGGGCATGTTTTTATTGCGGTGGTCTTCCTCCGTTGGCTGGCGAGATCCGGCGCCGACCTACGTTGACCTAAAGGGATTTTCCCCAACCAGGCAACACCCGCCAACGTGGTACCGTCCCAGCCGAGACAAAGTCCCGGCTTGTCTCCCGAAATGTATGTTAGTTTACTACATATAAGTGTGTGTGTGTGTGTGAGTGTGTGTGTGTGTGTGTGTGAGAGAGAGAGAGAGAGAGAGAGAGAGAGAGTAAGGGATGAGGAAAGGAGAAGATGAGGAAGGAAAGATCGCGCGCCGTCCGTGGCCCGTTTGATAAAATACTGCTCCGGCGTTCATCTGGTGTTAATCGGAGTAACCACGGAAAACTACCGATGAGAGCAGCTGGCCGCCAGAATTCTCCTCCAGACAGCAGCTGAATTCGACCCAGCTCTGACACTAGTATCGAAACTCTTGCCACGTCGGGACTCGAACCCTAGGACCTCCCGGTTAGGGACTCAGGACTGAAATCAGTTGATTTCCTGCGGGAACTTTGCCAGTTTAAACTCGCAAAAAAGACTAACACCTTCCCCCTCCCAGTTGAAAACGGCGCGGGAGAGAAGGCATCAGACGACTGAACCGCACAATCTGGAAGACTTATTATACAGACAGCCTCCGCCTGCTTGCGATTTTGGGCTTGCAGACCCCCCCCCCCCGCACTGTCGCCCGCGGCGCGGCGCGGCGGCAGCGACCGATGACCGGCCATTGGAGTGGGCGGCGCCGAAAAACTTCCTGTTGGCGGCGCGCGCCGTCTTTACGGGGAGCGATCGGAGGCCTTCGCGGTTTCTCCGAGATGGGCGGGCGGGCGGGCGGCGCTCCCGAAATCCTCGACCCACTCGCCCACGGGGCGGGCGGCGCCCACGGGCGGTGCGCGGGCCACGTCCCCGCACGGTGGGCCTCCCCAGGAAACTACCGGGTCGAAATTGGTGTTTGCTTGTTTTTAACCGATGCATTGTTGCTTGTTATTGCCTTCGACACGGGGCTCGATACACTTTGGACAACTTACCTGGGTCGAGAGGATCGTGGTCACGAGGGGAAGATGAAAACAGTTGGATGAATCTACATGTTCTCAGTTGGAGGGAATTATGAAAAGGAATTAAAAGAGGGAAATATAAAGAGACAAAACGAGTCATGTTATCAGATAGTTAATTAGTGAATAAGTAAATCTGAATCATTAAAAATAAGGTAAACAAATAAAATCGTGTATGCAACACGGTCGTTAACTGGTTGAAATAATCTCGAACGAGAAAAAGTCCACGAGACAAACGTCCTCAGGCTATTTGTCACTGCTCGATTACTAGCACTCTTATAACGCCCTTGATGCATAAATAACTATTTTAATTGAGCAAAGCACAAATTAGAATAGCCAGTACAGGAAAATTGCTGAGGAAAAGTTAACGCGTAAAGAGCAATTACGATAGGAAAAGAAACCATTGCACTTTACAATGAAAAACAAAATATTAAGTCATGATGTGTACATATACGAGTATAAAAAAAAGAGAACAGGAAATAAGAGTTAATTTAACATAACTTATTATTAAATATTACTTGCTTTAAGGAACTAAACAACTTTGTTTTTGTCTGTAAGGAATCCTTCAAAATTTCCTACAATGGAACTAAAATGTCTAGATTGTTTCGCAGACCGACAGATTCTAGGTTCAAATCGAATATTCTATTGAAAAAGGCAGGCCAAAATATATTCCTTAAATGAAATAAAATTCGGATCTGCAGCTTCGTAGACCTAGAAGTTTCCTGCCATTTACCTCGGACAAAAGATTCGCGCAATATGCTTCCTTTCTTATTATCGTAATTTGCAATATGACATTAATTGTTAATTGGACGTTACACAGTTAGCACGAGTTGGAAATCAAAGATTCATTAATCATAATCTCACGTTTTATCTGCTGTACTAATACAATGATACGTGTACATTTTTATACGTCAAGAAACATCAATGCAGTGCTTTTCTTATCAATCTTGAATTTTAAAAAATATTTACAACAAAGGCCATAAAGAAATAAAAATATTTTTGTAAGGAATATTTGTAAGAAAACTAATGACGAAGGAGAAAAAACATTAATTATACACCATTAAATGGAGTTCAAATTGGGACAATTTCTGAATTCTATCGTTTTAAAATGCTATATAATAAAATGATATTATGTTCAATGACAGATAAAAATAATAGTAATAATAATAATAATAATAAGAAGAAGAAGAAGAAGAAGAAGAAGAAAAGACGAAGAAGAAAAGAAGAAGAAAAAGAAAAAGTAGAAAAAGAAGAAGGAGGAGAAGGAGAAGAAGAAGGAGGAGGAGGAGAAGAAGAAAAAGAAGAAGGAGGAGAAGAAAAAGAAGGAGGAGGAGAAGAAAAAGAAGAAGAAGAAGAAATATTAGAGTGGAACACGAAGCGTTTTACATGTCTTTCTATACGTGATTAAATCACGAACTTCATTACCTTTTAAAAAAAGTAGTTTTGTTTTGGATGCTAATCGTGCCCCTTTGAATGCACCGTGCGCCGCGCAGCCCCCACCCCTTCTGTGGGCGTGGCCCACCCACCGCCCAGCGGCGCCGCCGCCGCCGCCGCCGCCAGCGCTGGTCCGGGTTCAACGACGCGGCGCGGGCGGCCGGCGCGCCTCCGGGGACAGCGGTGCGAGGTGGGGCCGTGCCGTTGGCAGCGAGAGGGACTCGCCTGTGGCGCAGGTGGAGCAGAGATGACCGACAGACAAAGGGCGTTCGAGGACTCAAAAAATTCATTCGAATTCTAATACCTTCTTCGTGCTATCAGAACTTTTTATAATTCTCTTTATATTTTCTTTCTCTATCTCTTCCTGTCTCTCTCCCTATTTCCTCTCCTTTTTCTCTTTCTCTCTCTTTTTTTCTGTTTCTCTCCCTCTTTCTCTTTTCATCTCCCTTTCTCCCTCTCTTTCTATCTCTTTCTTTCTCTCTCTTTCTCTGTCTCTTTCTCTCGCTCTTTCACTATTTTTCTCTCTTTCTCTCCTTTCCACTTCCTTTCTTTCTTCAATTATTTTCATTTCTTCATGCCGCTGAATTATTATTCGCATCTTTGCCCCTCTTCCTGAATTTTTAAAGAAATTCTAACCTCTTGTTTCTATTTGAATGAGATGAAGGTTACTACATCGTCACGAGCTGCTCATGCAATAAATAACTAGTCATACTTCAACAGCGTAGAACATATATGACCCAGCTGCCAACTGTGGGTTATTAAGATTTTCTTGTTTTTCTGAAAACTATGAGACAAGGACGTATTTTCTTTTTCAAATCACGGATTCAGTTTTTGGAGCCTTGCCTCGGTTGAACACGTTTCTTCCGAATCTCTCGATCCGGAAGGCGCCGCCCGCAATTCGCCGGTGGTGGCTGTCGGTGGCGGTTTCGTTAATTTTATCATTATCAGCAAACTATACACATTCCGTTAAGGGCAAGGGCCTCCTGCGTGTGCGGGTAATTAGTACTTGTAAATATAAATTATACAGACGTCAATCATAAAAACAAAAACATAAATCACTTTCTCATATAGAATTTGAAAAGAAATAGAGAGAGAGATTATAAAATTTTAAAGCATTTCACAGCTTAGAAAAAATTGAACACTTCTTTTACAAGTATTACAATACACAACTTTGTTTTTCTCATCACATTATTGAAAATCCAACTCACTTGTTTTTGTGTTAATGGCTTAGGTGATTAGTTTTCCAAAATTAAAATTCATATTGACTTGCAATTTTTAGGAAAATCAAATTAACCAAGAAAGCACATTCTGCATTAAGAGTTTGTTCTGATCAACAAGGAAGATTTGGGATCTACCCCAAATTCAGTTCCTTTAACCACTACACTGTAACCAACTACAATAATGTTTTACAACAATTGTGCACGTTTTCACTCCACTGTACATTCCTATATTAGATAGGCTTCTTAGTTCCTCTCATGTTTGTCTGCCTTGTGCCTTTTGGGTCCAAATTTTGCCTCCTATTTTCTGTAGTTCGCCTGCCCATCTTGTTCGTTTCCTCCCTCGCCTTCTCCGTCCTGTTCTGGTGTCCCACATTGTTGTGTACACCCAAATTTTGTTGGTTTTGCCTCATTACATAACCCGCATTTCCATTTCCGTTTTCTTGCTTGCATTGTTGCGTCTTTTATATTTGTCTTTTGCTCGATTGCCTGGCATGTTGTCTTGTCTTTTAGAGATATTCCCGGGAGTTTCTCTCCGTTTTTCTTTGACATCTTTAAACGTCGAATTTTAGTTTCTATACCAATTAATTTACTCACGGTTAATTATTTTACCATTTAGATTTCGTTCTTAGGGTCACTATTGCCCGTTGAAATTGTTTGACGTAACTTTCGTGGCACTCTGTAGGAACATGTCGCACAGGAACATCGTGCTCACAACAGTTTTCCGCTCGCGGCGTCATTGATAGACACACAGTCTAGATAGTTCCCACCGAGGACATTCGCACAAACGCGGCCTACAACCTATCTAATCTATAGGTTTCCCCCCGGACAATTTGGAATTATTCTGACATGATTGTAAACAAGCAACGGTTTAGAATAGTGGCAGGGAAAGAACAAACATCAAAGATCCACCGCCAACCACATTACTCTTTAATTGGATTGCTGGTGATGTAGATACCTTTTTATTATGATAAATTACTAAAGATATTGTCTGGTATCAATACTTTTTAATCAGCTTATGATCATTTCGATCGCGTTGCGATCATCCTTAGAGCTTGCAGCTTCTGGGCCGAACTAGGCAGAACTTTGTTTTCGGCCCAGAAGCTGCAAGCTCTAAGGATGATCGCAACGCGATCGAAATGATCATAAGCTGATTAAAAGGTATTGATACCAGACAATATCTTTAGTAATTTATCACATTACTCTTCTTTGCGTTAGTGCAGACGGTTAAACATTTATCGCGATTTTTAAAGTTGCGGTAAATTAATCTTATTTCCTATAATTGGCATTTTATTTGACACCTATAACAAATTCCCTAATCATTATTGATTCAAATCAAATTATATTGCATTTTATTTATTACACGTTAAGTCAATTATTGAAAAAGAAATAAATAGTGAAAACGATGGAATGAATCATGCACATGTTTGTGCACAGCAATCTTCTAATATTCCATTAAAGCAGATAAACACTAATTCATTGATAAAGAGTATTATTGATAAGTTTATATATTTTAGAGTGAATTTCACGAGAGTTCACAGCTATTAACCGCCGGAAGAAGTTCGATCATAATATACTTCTTTCCATGTAATGCAAATATTATTATTAATATTTAATGATAAATTATAAAACCATTATATTGAATTTAATAAAAGTAAATGAATTTGATAATTCATACATATGCTTTTCAATTTTTTGTGGGGGGAAGAGTTCCTGAATTTTTCCGGAGTAGCTCCGGAATTGGGTATGGCAGGTAAGATAATCTCCTAAAGCAGTTCGTAATATGAGAACTTAATTACAATCGTATTTAACTAAGAAATAGGATCACATTTCTCATATTTCACAAATTGAATTCTTGAAATGTCTTAAATATCTACGTTTTATTTACTCTCTCCAACCTGGAAGAGCTCTGCGTTCAGGCATCAACCACCTCTGTTATTTAAAACGAAAGTATTTAACCTCTTCATTCTGGTGACAAAAACCTTGTTACAGCACGTCTCATGTCATGGGTATGGTTCGTGTCACATAACCGTTTGAACAAGCAAAAATGGGTCACGGTCCACGTTCTACCTTTCCTTTGTCATCCTTGTCCCTTTTCACACCTTACCCACGACACACACTTACATGCGCACCACTACCATTCATGTTGAGAGGCCAGTTGGAAGCTTAGAGCCCTGTGTATGCTGGTGTGCGCTGCTGAAGATACCTGGAGGAGGAAGGTACGCAAGCCGAAGTGTAGGTTGGCGCTGAATGAAAGTCCTAGCGGGAGAATTTGATAGATTATTGATTCCGGGCCTGTCAACTGCCAAGATCATTAGTTCTGTAAGTGTGGTGCCGTGTTTTTTCCTCGGGAGATGATAATAATAATAATAATAATAATAATAATAATAATAATAATAATAATAATAATAATAATAATAATAATAATAATAATAATAATAATAATAATAATGCCGATCAGATGACCGAGATCGCTTAGGCAGTAGTGCCGGAGTGGTTTCGGACCAGAAGATCGCGGGTTCGAGTCCCGCCTCGGGCATGGATGTATTTGTGTATGCCTGTATGTGTTGTCCTTTCACCCCCATTATCATCGTATCATCATTTCATCTTCCATACCCCCAGGGCTAACAACCTTGGGGGATAAAAACCGGATCCAGCTTAAATGCTGGTCCCCCCAAAAGAATTGTCGCAAGCACCTGCCTCCGTGAGAATGAATAAAAACTGGGCCACGGTAAAGGCAGAGTGCTTGCCTGCGTGGTCCTAGTTGGCCGATCAACGAAAAAAAAAAAAAAAAATAATAATAATAATAATAATAATAATAATAATAATAATAATAATAATAATGATAATAATAATAATAATAATAATAATAATAATAATAATAATAATAATAATAATAATAATAATAATAATAATAATGCCGATCAGATGGCCGAGATCGCTAAGGCAGTAGTGCCGGAGTGGTTTCGGACCAGAAGATCGCGGGTTCGAGTCCCGCCTCGGGCATGGATGTATTTGTGTATGCCTGTATGTGTTGTCCTTTCACCCCCATTATCATCGTATCATCATTTCATCTTCCATACCCCCAGGGCTAACAACCGTGGGGGATAAAAATCTGATCCAGCTAAAAAAGGCTGGTCCCCCCAAAAGTTGTTGCAAGCACCTGCCACCGTGATAATAAATAAAATAAACGTTCCTAGTCGGCCGGTCCTAGTCGGCCGGTTAACGAAAATAATAATAATAATAATAATAATAATAATAATAATAATAATAATAATGTCTTTATTAATGGCGAGGCTCAGGCCATAGGGCCTGCTCTTCCGCCTAACCACTGAATTTACATACATATCGAGTAGTAACATTTTAAGAGGGGAGGACAAGCTGTACATTTGCGTTTACGGTGACCTTCCCTTTGATGACGGTTGACGGAGATGACGGTGATCTTCCCTTTGTTAGATGGTTGAATCCGTCGCCGGCCTACCATCGGCTAGCAGTGTATCAACCACGTATCTTCCACTAGCGGGACACCGCTTCAGACGGGACAAGGTCTCAGCTCCGGCCGGTCCCCCGGTATGACTGGTAGTGTAGTACATGTTAATGTAAGAATGTGTAAGTGGGGGAGTGGACAGGGCAAGGAAGATCGTGCGCATCCCCTGGACCGTTTGTTAGGGTATTGATCCGGCATTTGTCCGGGGTTGATCTGAAAAAAATCGGAAAACTCGATCGAAGTAGCCGTCCGCTAGAACTCTCCTCCAGCCAGTAGCTGAACACGGACTAGCTTTGTAGCCAGTGTCGGAAATCCTTCCTCTGTGGGGGCTCGTACCCAGAGGTGTATTTACGCATAGGCACAGTAGGCACGTGCCTACGGAGGCAAATTTTCAAGGGCGGCAAATTTTCAAAGGCGCAAAATTTTCTTGACATTTTCTAAAACAAATTTAGGTTCTCTAAAAACTATAACAGCATAAATCAGATTTTTATTTTAAAAATATCATATTAATATTTAAAACAAGCTATTTATTTGTCTACTTCATTAGAGTATACCTTAATGATTTCAGAAGTATATGAATCTGAAACTAAGGCCCGTTGACGAAAGAAAACATGTTGCAATTCTAGTTGTCATGTTTTAGTTTCCTTTTAATGTTAACGTTTCAGTGTTGAAACGTTAATAATGTTGAACGTTACTTGCTATGAAGATACAGTTTATATCCAAAATTAGCTAATCCAAAAAAATTATTTAATTTATGAAAACAATGTGAAAAATATAATGTTACTTTTAAAGTTAAAACGTTTAAGTTAATGAGGAATTGTTACTGAAACGTTACAATTTGAAACGTAACATTAATTTTAAACAGGGGGCGGCAAATTTCATGTGCCTACAGGCGGCAAAAATATTAATCCGCCCCTGCTCGTACCTACAACATCTCGGTCAAAGGCATTGCAGCTACAACAGTTTATGCCCTGATCCACACAGCGGGAGAGGAATATCGCTACATCACGAGATACAACGTGCACTACACATACGGAACTAATTACCGTAGCAATTGAAGCTCCCGGAAACACGTAGTAATTAATCGATCACTCTGTTGGGCGGCCTGCGGGACGAGGGGCGGGATTCGGGTGCGTGGCGTGGGGTGGGAGTGGGGCGCTGGGAGTAGGGTGAGAAAAGTGGCTGGATGTGGGAAAGCGGTGGCGAGGAATGGAGGCGCGGAGGTTGCAGAGTCAGGGAAGACAATTACAGGCGTCACATTACGTTCACAGAACAATAAATTCGAATCTCACTTGACACGATCATTATAACCTGTCAGACTTGTATTTTAACCTTCGTCGCCAACTCCTAGTTCGTATCAAACGTAGTACATATCAATAATCCGAATAATAGCTTGTGATTTTGTTAATCAAATTGAAATTTTCTTTCCCTCAATTTCTAGTGAATATCGTTTGATTTTCTACGTGTGTCTTCATAATGGAATGAAACTATTGTAACAAGTCGAAATTACACGTGTTATTTCGAACGTGTTTAACATCAAGAAGGCGTGTATATGCACGGCCTTCTTGGAGTAGGAACGCAGGTTGGCAATGGTTTCGTTGCCATGAAGGCGATCGACGTTAGAAGAGGAATGAAGTCAACAACCAGATGGGAAATGGAGGTTCTGAAATGAGGACGTAGATGATAAATGGAGTTGCCAGTCAGAGTGGTATGACTCAGTAAGGAAATAGATGTTAGAGGGGTAATTTGATATTGACTGCATATTCAATTGCAGATAATATTAAGGAAAAGACAATGGACTGAAATATTTTAGCATCTTTTCTGCCACATACACTTTCTCTTTTATGTTCCCCGTTGTTAAAATGTAACAAAGTTCTACACATTTGTCGGTTTTTGCTAGTTGGGTTGATGGCTAGTTTTCAAAGTTCATGTTTTAGTTGTTTCCCCCACTTCATCATATGGTCCCTTTCCGTAAAACGTACAAATTAAATTATCAGTCAGCACTGAAGTAATCTCTGAGGAAGCATAAATTCTCAATATTTTTCCTGTTTTTGTAATGGGTGTTGATCCGAAGATGAAAATTTATGTCTGATCTGTGCAACTATCTTGTATAAGTTGTGTCATGTATTTTGGCTGCAAAGGTGAAGTACATTCATGTCATGTTTCAGATTCAGAAATAGCAATTATTGTTCGATGATTAATTTCATTATTTCTCAAATTTATAGGACATAAGGAAGCAGGGTAATATTTTTATTATTCCACTGCATTCTCTGAATTGTATATGATTTATTTCAAAAACAATAAAACTAAATTGACGTATGGGGAGAACTGTACATATTGCATGTTTCGTTACAAAGAAACTATTTTATTGAAAAATCGCTCTGGACAACGAAAGTTACATGCATTTGCGTCTCGGCTATCAAGTTTATACTAATACAAATGCTTGTGTTCTGCTTCATGTGATTGCCATGTGACTTGTGAACATTGAAGCACGCGACATGATTAAATGGAAGTGGTAGGCAAGACCGACCTTTGCCCGTTGTCCAATTCATCTCGTCGAACCACTTACCAACATGTGTTTTGCCCCTTTGAATGTCGCGAAATATGCAGAGAAGGGGGTTAGAGTTTCTGTGGGAGTAAGTTCTGCTGACTCAGCTGCAGTGGCGGCTCAACATCGGTTTTTTTTTCGGAAGTACAGATGCATTTTTCAGCTCTTACATTCAACTAATGGAGACAAATGAGAACTAAAAAGAAAGAGAATATCCCGGAGAAGAGGCTAATTGAATCTTAATTTGATAAATATTAACAGGGTACAGCAGCATGATTTACAGTGACTGCGCGCTTGGGGACCCGCATTTCGCAACATACATATTTGTGCGAAAAGCGTAGATACGTTCTCCCGGTGCACGAAGACCAAATGGGAAGCGTCATTGTCATTTTCATCTTTATTGGGGGACGGCGAGAGTCTTATTTGAGAGACCTTCTCTTCTGGGTCCCTGCTGCCGCATACTATCCATCGAGTCATCAATGTTTATTTATTTACGTCAAAAACAGTTAAAAACTGTGTGTGACGTGTTATGGGGAGAAGTTAATTTAAAGTTACATTTATCTCCAGAAGCAAAGCAATTGTATTGTTTATATTTCCGCATATTTAAATTGTATTGAACATTTTCTTTAACAATTCCTTTATCTAATGCGTCCGAAGAAACATTATTTTAAGTTCTAAAGAGAGTAAACAATTACTTAAGGAATAAATGGGCGAATAAAATCTTAATAATTTGAATGTTTTGTATATAGAGCAAGACATATAAAACCGCAATGACACTGCCCTAACAAATTGTTAATTTTTCAAAAAATTAAGCAAGACTGGAATTCATGTAAAACATTTTTTTTAATAGTATATTCTTCAACGAGCGCATAATGATGGATATTACTCACGAGTTGACGTTTACGACACGAGCGACGTAAGAGCGAGTGCCGTAATTTCTACGAGTGGTAAATAGCCATTATGCGCAAGTAGAAAACTATACTTTCTCTACGACCTTCAAATATTCAGAGAAGATTTTGAACACATTTTGTTTTAGTTGAAACTCGAGTATAAGGATTGAGAGTAAGCTTGTGGTTTTACTTCATTATGTATGTACAATGTTCTTCTTAACACTGAGTAAATCTTTCATAAACTAAAGGGTTTATTATGTTAAGAAAGTTTTGTAAAGTAAGCCAAGAAAACGTTCTCGCTAACAGTATTCCCAATATTACTTTTACTCCATTTCATAAATGGTATTGTCAGGGCCGGATTTAACTTGGTGGGTGCCCATGTGCTGATTTTTGGTGGAGCCCCCCCCCCCCATATATATTATATGCAGTTGGCGGCTGACAAAATAAAATCTATGTGTCAAATATGTTTAATTAAAAAAATTTTTTGCAAATAATTTTTGCGTACAATATTTTATTTATAAACCGAATATTTACAACACATTACATCTTAATTATAATAACTAAACTACAGGAACTTTTCTTGCTTTTCTGTACGAAAACTCTTCAATTACATCGTCGAAAGATAATTCTTTTAGAATATCAAAATTGATGTTCAAAATAGAAAGATAATTAAGTCGTTCTTCTGTCATACTAGTTCTCAATCTATTTTTTAGATTATGTGCGTTTAATACTGAATAAATCATAAATAACTTTGAATACATACTAAGTAAGTAGATATTCTTGAGACTAAAAATGCATCATGAAATCTAAATTTAAAAAAATACAAATTACTACATAACAATGAAATTAAAAAGTTTTTGCAGAAAAATAGACCAAAATAAAAAAATTATTTTTTTTAATTGGTGGAGGCCTCTTTTTGGTGGAGTGCCCTGTGCTGCAGCACTGTCAGCACATGCATAAATCCGGCCCTGGGTACTGTGTGAGATTGTTCAGAATACGAATGCATCCTTGATTTTTCTGGCAATAATTGTAAAGTAGTCGAATTGGCTATTTCCTATTCCCTTTCAGGTGAAGTACAAATTTCATTGTCACTGTCGCTGGCTTCGAGATTCATTTTCTGTAGAATCATCAATGCGGAATGTAACGAGAAATAAGAGTACAACGATGTACACGAAAGTACATGAAACTGCGAAATCTTCCACTTGTCAATCGCGGTTCAAAAGAAGCGCGAATTGCAAAGAGAATGCAATCCAAACTGGAATCCACGGGGTGTGTAATCGATGTCATTCGTGGATTAAATACAGAGCAGGATTACATATATTATTAAATGATCGTGGAGAAATAAATTAATTTAATGTGTAAGATTATGAAATTTTTCATTACGTTTATTTTTATTTTTTTGCTACCGCTTAGGCAGAAGAAGGCAAGTTACGTAATGCTGTTCGAAAAAACGGCGAACTTTCGTCATAAGAACTCTTATTAAAGGGCCCTGGTAACGAAAAAGTTCATAAATCCAGTTGCTAAATTCCGATAAAAAATCCTCTAACCCGTAGTGTAGACAGAATTCATGATTTGTAGGTCCTTGATACCGAAAAATCGAATGACGGCAAAACGTCTGTCCGTCCGTGTGTCATCTGCCTCGCAAAAGCCGTCCACCGGCCAAGCCGCTCAGCAGATTTTCTCCAAAATTGATGTTCGATCTGGCTGATGTCTCAGCCCCTTGATGACACCGAAATTTTTATTTTTTTTGGGGGGGGGTCCTTTACATGAACCCCCACATTTATTTTAAGCTCCCCCCGCCATTTTGATTTCTTTTTTTAATTGCTTCATCATTTTGGAACTTTGTTATTGGATAGTGTTAATGAAAAGTATTCCTTTAAAACAAATTTTGAAATGAGGTCATGAACAACGTATTAAAAATTTTAAGTTTTACAAAAAATAATGACAGGTATGTCAATTCGGAGAGAAATTGCCGTATAAATAGATTACTTAAGCATCACTAAGGGCGAGAAAGTATGTGCTGTTTTATTACCACTATTTTGTTAATAGGTTTATGAGAGCTTTCTTGCAACTTCTGTTTCTAAGTCTATTTTGAGCACCCCAAAATATTTATTCCTTGAGCTCTCGACTTGACTCGACTTGACTGAGTCGCCAAGGTAGGTCGCAGGTATTGTAAAAAACGTGTTTAGATAAGGCTGCCGTAAATGCAATTCTTCTGCATTTACACACGCTAGACTTTCCTGACATTGACCCTGAATAGCGATGCGTCCTTGGACCTTAAAAATTGTTTTTCGAGGCCAAAGGTCTCGAGTGATGTGCCTCACCCACGATCTTTTAGGATGTTCTGTAACATTTACGTGAGTTCGGAACTTCTGGGTACCTCCTTACTATGGTAAAAATGGGGTGAGGAGTATAAAAAACACTAGTGGTGCTGCCAAAGCACATGCTTCCTCGCATTGTTTCTCAATGCTTCGCAACATTATAATATTACATAAATCATCACCATACTACATAAAGTGTTTTCATGCAGCAAATTATTTTTCCGTTCCAACACTCGAACTCAGGTCTTCAGGCGGCCCTAATACCACTACGCCACAGAAGCGCCGCATGGATTCAACTCGGACAAAGGCATACAAAGGTAAATGCTGAATTCACGTAAAAAAACTTCAACAACCAAAATATCCGTTAGAAACTCTCAAATCCTCCAGTCCATTCAAATCAATCGGGGAATATCAATTTTGAAGAAAATCAGCTGACCGGTTTAAGCGCGATCGTTGACCGCAGTGGAACAGAAAGACAAACGGACAGATGGACGTTTTGCCGTTAATTGATGTTTCGGTATCAAGAATCAACAAAACATGGATTCTGACCCGGCAACAAGGATTTTTCTGGCGAAATTTTGGCGTTTTCTGACGCAAGATTACATAACTTTCTCTTCTTGCAAAGAATTCGTTAGGCGAGAAAGTAATAACGCGTCGCTAACGTTTTTCCTTTCATTATACTCTAAAGAAGAGAAAAGGAGTAGTGAGTCTACACGTGAAATTTCTAGGACTATGACTTCATAACAAGGAGCCGACGAAATAAAAATTCAACACACAACTTAGTACACACACTACGAGCGTGGTAGGTATTCCGTAGCTCAAAAAAACAATGTATTAATTGATTGTATGGTTCCCGGCCGCGGCAAGTCAATAATCCCGTAAATATAGTGTATACTATGTCAGCGGTGTTCCTCCCCCGAGAGATCCAAGGTGAAATCGGTCGAAATGCGGTGTTCCCCTCTAGGTGTCACTGCCAGCGGGGCACCGCCCCAAACGGGACGGGTGCTAATCTCCCAACTGCTTTCCCGACATGACTGATAGTGAAGTACATGTAAATTGAATGTGTATCGCAGAAAGGGGAAAGGGGGTACGCGGGAAGGGGAATGGAAAAATTGTGTGTGGTTAGTGACTCATTTGCTACGGCATTCTCCAAGTTTTGTCCAGAAAAATATCTATTAGAGCAGCCAGACGCAAAAATATTCCTTACACGAAAAAAAGAACAGTTGCAGTATACCAGATCCAAGATACTGTAACAAGTTCCCTTGTTTCAGTATCATGAATCTGGTATATTACAACTATTCTTTTTTTCCGTGCACAGATTATTCTTACCCCATATTCTTCACATACTAAAACGTCTTCGGCACTCGTGATTTGAAGCGTTAAAAGCCGTCACGCAACGGATTTCGTTTTACGGAAAAGTAACATAGTTCCTCCTGCCCTCCGAAATTGACAGTAGTAGGTGTTGAGTAGCACTGAAGCGATGAAATTACGCCTCATGTCGCATCATGTTACTGCCATTTACGAAACTTTAAGCTTGTACAAAGTAAAACAGGTCACTTACGTTAATAATTTTCGAATGTATAGGCCAGAATATTTTTTCTCTTAGAGCCCAATTGTAGTCTTAAATTTAAAGTAGGGTGTGTGAGTGGGTGTTTTTTCTGGGGGGGGGTTGTGTTTTATTTTATTTTAGCCTGCCCATTTCAGTATGTTTTTTGTTTCACCGTGAACAATCCTGAATTTCCGAAATGTAAGATTAAAATAATGATTTTTCTAGAGCCTAAAATGACTTTTAAAATTCGATAGAGTGTGATTCTTTTTTTTTGTTTGTCTGTGTGTGGATGTTATAACATTACAACGTATGTTAGTTACCTGTTGTATTCGCACTACCCGGACGTTACGTTAATAGATGCCGAAATATTGTTTCTTTGAGTCTAAAAGTGTCCATATATTTTGAGTAGGGTGACGTATTTTATGAGGTTTTTGAATGTTCACGTACATGAGCACTTAAGAACGTATGTCACATGTTTTACAGCCTGCACAACCCTGAATTGTGGAATATAAAGACCAGAATATTTGCCCCAGTGCCTAAACGTAGCCTTTAATTTTGTGAAGTGTATCGTACTTTTCTTTTTCGCACATTATTATATGCATTTTAGTTCCTAACATACTGATGTCTGTCCGTACTCAACATATAATACGAGTATAATACACTAACTGAGCTCCTGCGTTGCCCGAGTATTTATTAATCATAATCATCCTGCATCACCTGGCCAGCCCAGTCTCTCCCCACTCTACCATGTTGGTACCATCGTTTCGTACCCATTCTTGCAATGACAGAAAACAGAACTATAAAGAGATTCATTCTTGAATACTCCCTATAAACGTCCAGTAAAAATGTTGATATTCGATTGTTTTGAATGAAATTGCGCTATTGGAATGAATTGAAATTCATTTAGTTGGAAATTGTACGGGCCCTCCGAAATGTCTAATTAACTTTGATGAATTTTATCACCGTTTTACAGATATTTGCAAAAAACGTGCACCCTTAAATTTTGCTGTAAGGGATAGGAAAGAGGTGGGTAGGAGTATTTTTTTTATTAAATCTCGTACAGAGAGTAAATTTTCTGTAACATGTGAATACATTTGTAGATTTGTGTTGCGTACGGAGAAAACTTAGTGTATGTTGGATAACAAACATTTATTATACACGCTGTAGTAATGAACATTTTGTTTATATGTATCATGTGTGTAAAGAAGAACTTGGGGCCAGCCAGGCGATTTGTTTCGTTGGGCAGTCCGGCGCCGTGTAAGTGCTGCACTCTTTTGCTGGCTGCCCGAAGTGCTGGCGCGCGAGCTTTAAAAGTCCGGCGCGTACACCACTTTGAATTTAATTTGCCTTATTTTACGTGGCGAGACTCGGGCCATCAGGCCCGCTCTTCCGTCTGACCACGCAAATTTCGCTACGCTCCTTTCATCAACTAGCAGAGAAAGGAGGTATTTCTTGGGCGAGAAACAGGCGATTATGAATTTAGCTCAGAGGCGTCATTTAGGCTTGAGGATCTTTTACATGCAAGTAAATCTACCAACATGGGACAGCCGGCTTTACTTCCCCTCCGAAGGATTTTGACGCCCTAAAAACCACGGCTTCGATCGGGTTTGAACCCGCGAGCTTGGGTATAACAGTCCGGTACGCTAACCGTCACACCATCGCCGCCGCCCGTCACACCATCGCCGACTTTGCATGCAAAACAATCAAACCTGCCGACCTGGATGGCCAAGATGGCTGAGACTGTATACCGACTCAGCACTAAGGTCCGAAGGGTCGCGGGTTCGAGTCCCGCCTTGAAATTGGTTGTTTCTCTCATGTCTCTCGTCTCTCATGTATGTGTTGTCGAGGAGGGCCTCGCGTTCTGCTGACCCCAGATCAGAGGAGCCCGCAAGTGTGTTGGTATCTAGTGTACGGTCGAATATGCGTACCATCTGGATGTAAAGAGCTGTCTGCTGAATGTAAGCCTTACGGGGGAAAATCAAACGTTCTTCTTTATATAAAAAAAATAATGAATGTATTTGGCATTTTTAAGTCGGATTAATCTGACTTCTGCCCGCACACAGTGTTTCCAAGCCTGTGTCATGTTTTTATTTATTATTCGCGCCTTATGGTAAGAAAGATATGTGGCGAGCATGTATTTCTTTCACCGTATATAGCAAACATGGCCTGAGGTTTCCCATTCGTCACACAGCTTAGAAACTGGGACGATTGTAATGGAATGCTACATCTCTATTTTTGCCCCATCCGGGAATCGAAACAGGGATTGCATCATGGAAAGCTAGCACGCTGCTCACAAGCCACTCGACGATCATAAAAACCAATAATTTGAGAAAAGATCGTAAATTATATCCGACAAAAAACTCTACCTTTCTATGAAAACCGCTTCGAAACCGGCTCCGTCATTCGAGAGGCGAATGTCCCTTTCCCTGCCCAGCCCGAGGTTTTAGGAAAACAATAAAGGAAATGAAGTAATAGGGTGAAAACATGTAGTGAAGGGAAGGAGCGATAAAGGGTAGTCTACAGTTAAAACGTATCGCGCGGTGGTGTATTGTGCGGTGTAGTGAAACGAAGTGATTTCAATTATTTTTGTTCGTTTTGCTAATCTAAAACGTCTCTTGTTTCTAGACTATTCTGACATGCTTGGATATTTATTTATTTATGTTAACAAGGGTTTCACGTATTGAAAATGTAATAATTATTATATGTATTGTATTGTGTTGGTATATAAGTAAAAATGTTTATTCATATTTGTCTGAATATTCTTATGAGTGAAAAAGTCCAGGCTTGTGTATATGAGAGGGATCATAGGTCTGTGTATGTTTTTACGCCAGTATGTATGTATGTATGCATATACATTAATACAGTATGTAAGTTTATTTATCTAAAAATTAGTATATAGTTCGATTTATAGTATAATTATGTAAGTGATATCTTCATGTGCTAGAAATTGAGAAAGATAACTTGTTTATATATATATATATATTATTTGTAATTGTTATTTCATATTTCTACATTATGTCACTGGGAAACATGCTCAATTATAGAACAGAACTCTTTATGTATCTAATCTATTACCCCGGACAAACAGGCAAGCAGAAAAAATTGGGTAAATAATGGAATGGGATTATATATCATATAAATGACGATGAGATATTTAAATTATAATGCCAGGAAGTAAAACATAGTTATTTAGAAAAACAGACAGGCACTCCAATAAATTATATTATTTATACAAATTTTCATTAATTATTTCCTCAGTGATCCTTTTATCCCGGTCGTGTGCCTCACGATATAGAAATTTTAACTATTTTTATGTTAATAAATTAATTAATTAATTAAACGGATTTATTTCGTGACAGTTTTACCAGCTGCGTTTTGGTCACAGATGGTGATGATTGCCCGGAGGGGTAAACGGACGTGTACAAAATATCACAATCCTGAGCGCTTCTCGGTCCATGTAAGAAAGTCAATGACGTCGGAAACACTATCGTAAAGATCGAAGACACGGTCCGTCCAGCGCCATGGGCGGGGAGTCCAACGACGAGCGATATGCGGGCCGCGCTGTCTGCTATCAGCCCGCTGTCTTGCAGATAAAATGCACAATTTTCACCCAAGTGGGCGAACTAAAGTACTAGAAATTTCCTTAGAAGAGCGTAATGAAAGTCACTTCTCGATAGGGTCAGACGCAAAGGCGTTTATTGGCCTTTGAGAAATAGAAATCAGCCAGGCGCAAGCACTGTGTAACACAGGGTTGCCAGATTGGGGAATTTTGTTCTCTAACATGGGTGTTTCTTTTCGTTGTGGGGAAAGAATGGGGAACGGTAATGGACGAAAAAATGTTTGGGAATTTTTTGAGGAAATTATTTTTATCCAGAGTCGAAATAGAAATATTATTCTCGGAATTATTATGAATAAAAAAGAAACAATAGACGCTTATTCTCTCTCATTTTTATGGGTCAAAAAAAGAAAAAAAAGACATGTATAGACAAAAAGATATGAGAAAAATGAAGATAGTTCAAGGCTTGGAATAGCTCAAAGGATATTCATAAGTCGTTAGGAAGTTTGAAGAAACGCAAAAATCAGATTTCTTAATTTTTTTTCACAATGCAAACTTAGTTCAATAGGTACGAGCATTGATAAAGTTTAAATTTCATTTTTGAGTATTATAATTCAAAAAGTGCTCATAGAATTCCCTGCCATGTTTTACAACTGTTATTATTAAGGATACAATACGAGTTTTATATCAAGCTGGAGCAGCTTTAGAAATAGTGTTAAATTCATCTAGTTTAAAATTTAAGATAAAACTATTCAACATTTGCAGAAAATTTGGGAAATTTAACGTGCCTTTTAACAATTCTGGACACCTCTTCGTAAATGCTAACTTACGTCCTTACATCTTTGTGATGTTCCCAGGCAAACAGAAAGAATTACATGCGACTTCAACATATTTGCTAGAATTATCTTGTTTTTACGTTTAGAGCATTATCTTATTATATCTTTCTTAGAAATGTTTTCAGTGTAATGCTGTACAGCAACAATGCTTTAATTCACTCATCGCGCACTTCCAATGATAATATTCAAGAAAATTACAAAATGCCGTGGTTAATAATCGCATATCGCTAGTGGACGCTAAAATAAGGAGATAATGATTAGGAATTTTTCGTAGGCACATTCTTCTTTGACACTTTGAAAGTAGTATCTCAGTCAGTAAGAACACATAACAAGTCGTGTCTTTCCTGATAAAGCGTAATTGAACAGTACTTTAGGCACAGACTAAGGTCATTTCTATGCTTTCGGTTTACGAAACAGTATTTTCTTTTGAGTTTCCATTTCACTTGTGGACTACATTTTCAGAACTTTTCTCAATTGCATTTTTTGTGAATAAAAATAACTTGCTTAGATTTTTTCATTCATTATACAGTAGCTTTTTTTCGCCCTATTTCCTATCGTGTTTAAGATATTAATTTTTAACCAACCATTATCATGAATGAATAGATGACTGTTATACAGTAGTCTCTCAGTTTGAAATTATCTGATGTGTAATGCATGCGTATCTCAGGAAAGGGCGACATTGATAAATCTCTTAAAATTTGGAGATTCTCGAAAAAGTGAAACATTAACAATAACTTTGCATCATTTCTACAACACAGGCGACATCTAGTTCTCAAATGAGATCAGGTTTCTACACTAGATGAGCGGAGTGTACCCCAGTGTAATAGTCGCGCTTTGTTTCATAAACTTTGATTCGAGCTGTTGAACTACAGGATGGCGCCGGATGCATCAAAGGTACGATATGTAAAATTCTCAATCAATTTCATGTTCTAAAAGAAAAATACGTGCAGAGAACAATCGATTTAAGATATTCTTTTACTGTAACGCTTTCTCTATATGTAATGCATTCCTTTCAAACAGATATGCAACGGGAAACTTCTAAGTAGATTCATTTAGTGCAGGACGACTACCTCTTCAGGTTTTACCCTAGTATTCGTATTGTTAACAAATTTTCCAGGCCCCGGGTGATTTGCTATAATGTGAAGGTTCCAGGTGTGATATTATTCCATAGTTTCATAAAAGAAAGTTACATTGGCTGTGGATACTACATTATAATGAATAATAATGTAATACTAACATATTTTACAAAAAGTTAGTTTGAAAAATAACGATCAGGTAATTAATAATGAAATATTAAATCTAACGTTCATATGTTTCATTGAAAAATGGTTGTTTTACTACTTCAATTCAAAAATGTGGATATTTCTTTTAAAAAATCAAAAACTGAGCAAAGTGCAACATATGTTTACATCCTGACAGTTCCGTAACCCGAGAGTCATTTCTGGGTTCACCTATCATTTAGCAAGTTGCAGTTCCTACATTTTTGGAGTGGGACACTTAACATTCTCTATCCATTTCATCTCTTTCCAGTATATTTTATTTGTAAGCACTTCGCAGTCACGACACTTCTTAGAATGAGCTATTGTTGTGTATCTGCGTTGCAAAAATGTACCATTTGACTCTGTGCTTTCACTCTGTCGACGGCTCAAAGAGCTGTTTCCATCTGCCTCGTGTCGGTACTTCCATTGAAAGATGTGTTAACGCATGACGTTTCTTGTATGTTTTCTTTTCGTCATTTTAGATGAATAACTTATTTTAAAATATTTCTAGAACGAAAAAATCAAATCGTTGCTATTCTTTGTAAGACGCTCCGATTTCTGTAACTTAAAACTTTGTTATATTTTGGTGTCATTGCTAGAAAGAGATATTCTGAATTGTCTTATTACTTTCACCAGTCCCATTTTTAGGTGAAATGTAATTATATTAACGTTATTATTATTATTATTATTATTATTATTATTATTATTATTATTATTATTATTATTATTATTATTATTATTATTTTCTTTTTTTCGTTAATCGGCCGACTAGGACCACGCATGCAAGCATCCTGAATTTACCGTGGCTCAGTTTTTTATTTATTATCACGGTGGCAGGTGCTTGCAACAACTTTTGGGGGGGACCAGCATTTTTAGCTGGATCCGATTTTTATCACCCACGGTTGTTAGCCCTGGGGGTATGGAAGATGAAATGATGATATGATGATAACGGGGGTGAAAGGACAACCCATTCAGACAAACACAAATACACCCATGCCCGAGGCGGGACTCGAACCCGCGATCTTCTGGTCCGAAACCACTCCGGCACTACTGCCTTAGCGATCTCGGTCATCTGATCGGCATTATTATTATTATTATTATTATTATTATTATTATTATTATTATTATTATTATTATCATCATCATCATCATCATCATCATCATCATTGAGTTAGTATTTCGTATCTCCGAGCGCATACACTCCTTTTTCTGCCGTGAGTGCAGTGCATGTTATAGCCAGGAGGAGCCGGTATTATTCCCCATATGCAACATGAGATCCATTGCCCACCTTCAGGTCGTCTTGCGGGTTTTCGTCTTTCCCGGTATCTCCCGTTGCAGGGCTCCGCCCTTCGCGGGATTTGTGCCCAACTGGACTATGTGTGGTAGTGCAGTGCGTGTAAATGCATGTATGTTTGTGTGTAATGGGAGAGGAGCGGTCAAGGATGAGAGTGTGGCCCGTTTGTTAGGATATTGCTGCGGCGGCTTTTTGTTTTCAACATTCCGTG
This sequence comes from Gryllus longicercus, assembly GCA_038098605.1. Classification (NCBI taxonomy): domain Eukaryota; kingdom Metazoa; phylum Arthropoda; class Insecta; order Orthoptera; family Gryllidae; genus Gryllus; species Gryllus longicercus. The sequence goes on from JAZDUA010000217.1 coordinate 1,654,409, forward strand.
TCTGAACCATTGTTCGTAAACCTGAACGGATCACATATTTCTAATGCATTTTCAGTCATTTCCTTAAACACTGCCCACAATATTTCCATAAACCCCTATATTCTTGTAATGTCCACATTTTATTCACTTAAGTACCCGTGAATCCTTTCAACATCTGTTTCTCTGTATTTCGATTTTCTGTTTCATATTTCATCTCTTTTATTTACGCCGCACAAAAACATTTGTGCTGGCTTGACGAGGAAAACATGTACCGCCGCGCCCTGACGGCCAACAACCTGCCATAATTCTAGAACCCATTCCAGCCAATGGACTGCGTCCTGAACTTTCCTTTTGCACACCACCTCGCCGAGGAGATTGATCAGCGATAATGACCGAACGACCCTGCCTACTCTCTGCCCTGTGACCTTTTGTTTCCCAAATTTCAAAACTATCGTGTGGTGGGAGATTGCATACAAAAATTTCCATTGAACTTTCCGATACAGATTAAGATTCATATTTCGAGAAATAACAGTTAATAAAAAAACTATTTCTCAACATAGCAGGTTCTTAACTGCTACAGTCATCTCATCTCAGGGGTTCGGCCGTTTTTGGCAACTTGTCCCATCGATTGCGAGCAGAGGTGGTTCTTTTCGGACCCCGCTGGAGGCCTTCTCGGAGCTTTGAACTTTACATCCTGGTGTTTGTGTTCTGACTCAAGTGGAAAGCCTCGGTCTCCTCACAGTTTCTTATCATTTCGATTGGAGTGGTTGGCGGCCTAACAGGCAGCTTCCAATTTCCATCTTTTTTCTTTTAAGTGATTGTTTCTGAATCATGCAGGTTGCACTAGCCCCTCTTTGAAAAATCAACAATAATAATAGTAGTAGTAATATTATTATTATTAATAATAATAGTAATAATAATAATAATAATAATAATAATAATAATAATAATAATAATAATAATAATAATAATAATAAAGTCGACCCCGTGGCGCAGACGATTGCGGCAGCCGTCTTGTGCACCGAGGAGGCTGCAGGTTCGAGTCCTGCGTAGACATGGTCGTATTTGTGATTGTCCCTTCACCCCTCATCATCACCCTATCATCTCATAATTCACACTTCAAGGTATAACAACATTACTAAGGGATACCGCTGAAAAGCTGATCCTGGAAGAATTACACACGTTAATCGCGTAGCGTGGTCAGTAATTGCCTATACGTCAATAATAATAATAATAATAATAATAATAATAATAATAATAATAATAAATGTTCATGAATTTATGGAAATATTAAATAAGACAACACCTCAAAATCAGAAAATAAAAAGCCAAAAATACCAAAAAACCGATATGATAAAGTGGTTCTCAAAATTTCCCAGCGTGATAAATGTTAAATGTGTCAGAAACAGGTATACACATGTTTATTATTTATTAATTTAGTCAAAAACTGTATAAGACGTATGGGGGATAAGATCTACGCACGTTTTAACATCTCAGTTTGACCGGAATTCAAAATCAAAAAGAAGTCCAAGTACATGAAATGGTATGGCAGGATGTTCTGCCATATCATGAAATGGTATGGGGGACGGCGTGATCGGTAATGAACAGGAAGAAACAATTCACTTTTATTTCACAGACGTTGGATATCATGAGCTTGAGCCGCTTCACTTCCTATTATTCTTGTCTTTCCGCCAACAGGAGAATGTTCGCATAAAATAATCGTAATTGTGTTGTTATACATCATATTTGACTCGTCGTACACGATTAAATTGAGTATGTGACTCAAAAACTATTATTATTATTATTATTATTATTATTATTATTATTATTATTATTATTATTACTACTACTATTATTATAGAGCAATATTAGTATTTTAAAACTTCCCTTTAAAAATATTATTTACACGCAGCATAATTGTAGTGAGATATCGGAACAAAGTTAAACACTTCTGAAAACTACCCCTAACCTCCAATTGCAAGTACTTTGGGTTCGCGGTCAGGCATTAGCACCTGGCGCGACTCCTTGGCTGGCAGAAGAACACACTGAGGGCACCGCGGCTTAGGCAATGCACAACTGCTTTACAGCCTGTCAAAAAAATCGTCTGGTCTGAAGGAAGCGGTATGGAGGAATACCCAGGGTCTGCCTCGTGGTCTCTCCGAGTGTGTCGCGTCGCGTCGCGCGGCAGGGAGGTACGTGCCCGCGCGGCCGGTGCTGCGCAGAGCGGAGCGGCGTCCGCGCACCCGTGGAATTCCCTGCGCGCCGCGCCGCGCCACGCCGCCGCCGCGACGTCACGGCTCCCAGAAGCGCAGCCTTGCGCGAGGTCACGCAACCTGACGTAACCTGCTTCGAGGACGCCGCCAACGCCGCCGCCACCGCCACCATCTCCACCGCCGCCGCCACCGCCACCGCACCAACACCACCGCCGCCGCTACCGCACCACCACCACCACCACCACCACCACCACCACCACCACCACCACCACCACCACCACAGCCGCCACCGCCGCTATCACCGCACCACCACCACCGCCGTCGCCGCTATCACCGCCGCCACCGCACCACCACCACCACCACCACCACCACAGCCTCCACCGCACCACCACCACAGCCGCCACCGCAGCTATCACCGCACCACCACCACCACCGCCGTCGCCGCTATCACCGCCGCCACCGCCGCTATCACCGCACCACCACCACCACCGCCGTCGCCGCTATCACCGCCGCCACCGCACCACCACCACCGCCGCCACCGCCGCCGCCACCACCGCCACTATCACCACCGCAACCACCGTCGTCATCGCCGCCGCCGCCTCCACCGCCATCCCGTCGTCCCACCGTCCTCACCCCCGCCGCCACAGTTCCTTGTCGTCGCAGCCGCCGCCCTCACCTGACTCAACTGTTGCAGCCTGACACTAGGCGCTTTCCGTCCATGGCGTTTCGCAGAAACTCAGCCGTGATGTGCATGTCTTTGATAGTTATGCTGAACAACAGTCTCCAAACCGCCGGCCTGGATTGTGAGCGTCGCTGAAGCTGAAGGGCCTTGGCTGCCTCGGCTCGAAGAGTCGCGGGTCCTAATCTGGCCCTGGGGATCGATGTTTGTGTGTGTGCATCTTGGCCTTATGTGTTCCTCTAATAGTTATTCCATTGTTAAAAATTACAGTGGGTGGCCACTTCTCTGGGGAAAGAGTTTGACTCGCGAGCGTTGACAGTTAGGCTCAAGTGTGTGTGTCTTCGAAAATAAGTTTAGATAGAAACTTAGTAGAAGTCTTGCTATGTTGAAAATGCTATTGCAATCTGATGAAGCATTTGTCTCATTTTTTTTCCATAAGAGAATTTGTGTCTTGTTTTTGCCCCTCTTTCACACTTCAATAAAATTCATCGCACACTTGATGGATTCCGGAACGGTTCTAAGCCGTTTGAGATTGAAAATGAGTTATAAATGTGATTATAACAAATATAACTATAAGGAATGTCTTAAAACTCTTCACTAAAGTACTTTTGCCATTCGTAGACAAACTTTGCTACTACTTACAGGGACTAACCGGAAAGGTTAGGGTCTTGTAGGTAATACCGCAATTGTTGCCAGGATGTGGCGTAGCCTGATCCCACGCCCTTCAATTGTAATGAAAATTTGATCTTCATCAAATTGTAAAAATTCAAATTTTAAAATATTACGAAACCCGTGGAAAGATGAGTCCTCTTCTGACTTCACCCATCGTCAACCTTTTCTTCGCCAGCAACTGGGCGTATCGATAATCAGGTCGAAGTGGAAGAGCGTTCATTACCTGTTGAGCGAGCGCGTGCCTAATTGGTGGGGCGCGGAGGCAGCAGCAGAAGCGGGAATCGGGAGGAGGTGCTGGGTCGGAGCCAGGAGGTGGATCGGTGCATGGGTTAGGTGTCTCAGGGCACCAATTGAATGCAGTGCCTCTAACCGGGAGGTTCTAGGGTTAGAATCCCGCATGATTTTCGACACTATATACATAGCAAAGTAGAATTCAATCGCTGATTGGAGGGGAATTCTAGCAGCCGGCTGATCTGATCGGTAGTTTTCCGTGGTTTCTCCGATCAACACCAGGCGAATATCGGAGCAGTAATGTCGGCGAAACTTTGGCAGAATCTTCGAAATTGTGTATAATAAGTCAGTGGGGTAAGAATATGCGAGGTTTGAAGTTTTGTCTGCATAAATTTTTAAATGTGGTTTTAAGGTTCGCAGGGCTCTTAAAGGACGTACAAATGTTTCTTGAACACAGACAGAAGTGGATCAATTATAATCTATATAATACCAGACAGAGCACGGTAAACGCGAAAATGAATCCTCTAAGGAGGAAAATGGAACGGGATGCAATCGGGCCATCGGGCTATGCTTTTTTGGAGAGGTAGGTAAACCGCTAAGGAAAAGTTGACCGCGGGATGCTGTCGGTGTACGTCCCAAATTGAGGTCACGGGCCCCGAGGACGGTCCGGGACTGGGGGGCAGAAGCCCCACGAAAGGGCGGGAGCGGCGAGGTCAGGACTGACCTACGGGATGCGGGGGAAGGGCAGAGATGCGAGGGTGACGAGCGGAGTGGCGAAGAGAGGACGAAGAACGAGGGGGAACGGCTGTCTAAGGTGCAAAAGCGGGGCGCAACCGCCAGAGCGACGAGGTAGAGGATCTCCTCCCCTCTCCAGCTGCCCTGGGGAGGCGGGAATGTATTCAACAAATGGGGCACAGCTTAGCTGCCGCTGGTTGAGCTTCCGCAGCGGAGCACGCCAAGGGATGGGTGAGCGGGACTGGGCCTGGAACCGTAGACCGATGCGGATTGATTGATTGATTACTGATTCCAGGCGCGTCAACAGCTAAGGTCATCGGTCCTGTAAGTGTAGTGTGTGTTATTTTATCACGAGAAGTGGTGTTGATCTTCCCCCGCTGGCTGGCAACATCCGGCGCCGACCTACCCGTCCTAGCCGGCCGTCGACATGAGTGATTTTTCACCAACGAGGTATCTCCCAGCAGCGGCCCTCCCTCCCCCAGCCGGAACAAGCTCTTACCTGCCGACTGAGCTTCCTGCACGTGTGGTGGTGCAATGCACGTCACTGTAACTAAGGGATGAGGGTAGGGCGAGGAACAGGAAAAAAAGATCGCACGCGGTCCGTGGCCCGTTCTTACGGTTCTATTCTAGCATTCGCCTGGAGTTGATCGGCGAAACCACGGAACACTATCATAACAGCCGGTCGCCAGAGTTCTCTCAACTGCATTCTACCCAGCTACGAAGCTAGTATCGAACATCTGCCAGCGTCGGGTCTCGACCCCTAGGTCCTCCTAGTCAAAGGCACTGCAGTGCCATCAACTGTAGCCCCGAACTTCCTAAGCCGGTAGCCCTTCTATGGAGTGGTGGGCGGAGCGGGGAGGGGCGTGGCAGGGCGACAGGGGTGGGGGAAGGGGGGGCTGATGAGACGCGGAGATTGCACGGGTGCGGTTTCGCGCCCCGCCGCGCTGCTCGTCGATTGGCGGAAAATCCAACCTGCCTCGCAAATTGATTTATCTTCCGGGTCGCGCCTGCAACCATTCATCAGAAAATTACGCGCGGTGACGACAAATCAATTGTTTTAGCAGCGCGTCGGTTCAAAATCTTCAATTTCTCTCGCTGGCACAACTTTTTTGTTGTGTCGTGTCACGTTTCAAGCGGAAACTATTGATGCTCTTGCATGAATAATGATTAATCATTGATCGAGTTTCTTTTTAAACCGTTGCAAAATTGTGATATTTTCTTTCTTTTAAAATGGAACGAGATCTATTCTTGACCGTCTCAGATGCAGTATTTAATGATTAGACTGTGGGACAATGGTTTTATTACTAATTACAAAAGTGGTTTATGAGTAATAGTACTGCACCTTCACGGCTGTCTCAATGGTTAGCGTACTCGCTTTCCACGATGCAACCCTGGGTTCGGTTCCCGGCTGAGGTAAACATAACTGTGCGCTTTCCTTACAAATGTCCCAGTAGCTATTGCTGTGTGACGATGCGAACGATCACCGCACGGTTATGAAGACCATGCACGATATACAGTGGAGGGATATCTTTGTACTAACCACATGGACAAGAGGCTGAGCCCCGCTGATTGTCGAGCTGTAGAACTGGACTGCAAAACGTCTGTCTGAGTATGTACGTCGTCAACGTTAGTGCCTAAACCGTTCAGACGATTTTCTACAAAATTTATGTTCCCGATCGATTTAAACAAAATCGAAATACTGGGAGTTTTTCGGACATTTTGATTTTTAAGGTTACTTTACATGAAGCCTCAACAACATTTTCAAAATGTTCTTCAAAATGGGACCAATTTTTTTGCATTTTCCCCCCTTTGATACATCAAAAGACCCCGAAAGAAATGTCACATATCTCATTTTCGTTAAAATCTGAATTTTCGAAAATTGCCCAATTTCAACATTATTTGGCGTCTTCCCAAAACTATAATATTAAGAAATTGATTTGTCATTAATGAAATAAGTCTTCAGATAGCTATCTTGAAAGATGTTGAATAATTTTCCGAAAAAATGAGAGGACTTTGCGAAATTTTAGCGTGTAAGATGGCAATTTTAATAAACTATTTTCTGAAAAACTGATCCATTTTTTCCGTGTGTATCTATGAACGATTAAAAATGTGATTTGCGTCCAGTTTTCAACGAAAACTATGTTTTAAAATATGCAGACAATAACATTTCAAATATACAGTATTGATTATAGATACTTTTTCTAAAGCTAAGTCTGTTGTAAAAATTTAATCTCTAAATAAAACCATGTACATTTAAAAAAAACAGTTCGTACGTTTTCTACTTGATGTTAATCCAATTTATATTTTTTCCGCACCATTTTTTTTTTTACATTTTGTTGCGGATAGAGCAAAGAACGTGTAAAAAATGGCGCAAGTATGATTTTCGTTGAAATCTCTGAATTTTTAAAGTTTGCAAAAGTTGAAAACAATCCGAGAAATTATGTACTGCTCAGTACTACTTTAAAAGTAATATTGTCTGCCTTTTGGAACTCAACCTCGTATTTGTGCCTTTATAGTGCTGGATAGCAATATAGGTCTGATACTGCCCATGCGTAAGCATTGTTTTGAAAGTTAATGATCGTATATCTTCAGATTGAAACCCAAAATGTGAACATTTCTCACAACTCGTGTTTCAAAATAACCTCCTGAAATGTAATGGTTCGTCCAGAAATGTCTCATTTTATATATTACGGCATAAGAAACTCATATTTTGCCCATAAGGCATGAAAACTTAGTTTTAGTAGTGAGGACACATCAAAAGCGAATTGTGCACGGTGGTATAGAGTGATTACTATAAGAAGGGATCACTTTGACAGCTACTGCTTGGCTATTTGCTCGCAATTTACGAGGGTTGCCTTTTATATTTCAGGATTTGAGAACAAAAACAAATATTAATCATCGAAAATTACTTTATTGTTTTTCAAAATATTCCCCATGAAGAGTTATACTTTTGCATGCGTTTGAACCAATTGTCGAAACACTTTTGACACTCTGATTGAGGTATCTCCAAAACATGCATTCTGAATGCAGCAACTGCTTCTTCAGGTGTCGAAAAACGTTGACCTCTCAGTTTGTTTTTTGCGTTTGGGAATAAAAAGAAGTCACTTGGTGCCAAGTCAGGACTATACGGCGGGTGACTCATCAAATCGATGTTTTGGGTGCTCAAAAATGCAGTTGTGTGAGAGCTCGCAATGTCGTGGTGAAGAGTGATCCGTCTTCGGCGGTTGGTTTTCCTGATTTCTTAGAAGACAGCTGGCAAACAAATCATTGTGTACCCCTCAGAATTGACTGTTCTGCGTTGTTCTAGTGGTAGGGTTGCGACATGTCCAGTTTTTCCGAAAAAACAGGCGACCATCTGTTTGGAAGTGCTTCGTGCGCGAACAACTTTTGTTGGATTTTGCTCATCTTGAAACACCCATACAGTCGGCTTTCAGTTTACTTTCGGGCTCATACGAGAGATCAATCGGAAACTTAGTTTGTCACGGCTGGAGCGGTGCCCAGTTGGTGGGAGATATCTGGTTGAGGAAAACCTCACTAGCCGACAGGAAGGTCGGCGCCGCATCTCACCATCTCAGAAAAAGATGTGATCCCTAGAGGGCGCATGGTATGGTGTATCTTCCTTGTTCTATTAGGGGCACCAGACCTCGGGGTGTGCTCCTATGCGCTAGCCCCTATCCGCACCCCCTACCGCCGCACAAGTACGGCGGCCGGTCATTATCCGGATCCGGACGGAACCCTCTCGGCAACCTCCCCATTCAATGCCTGGGTTGGGCCGTGCTGCCAGCGCAGAACTCCTAGCCATTCAGGACAGTACGAGTCAATGTTATCGCCGTGTCCCTCCTCTTTGCCCAGAGTATTGGGCCATTGCCACGACGAAGCCAAGAGCCCAACTCATGTTCGAGCGGCTCGGAGACCCCGTCCCGTCTACTCATTGCCAGACACTGCGTATTGACGTGAGTTCGCCAGAACCAGGGCAACTTGACGAGAGGTATCAATTTCCCGCCGGACTTCTATATGTGAGGAGCCCCCAGGTGGGTCCCATTCACCCGATCCTGCCCTAAAGTCGGCGCACCAGGGGCCCAAAGGGTTGAACCGGCAACCAGGAGCTTGGCATCGCCTACTCACTGCCTCGCCTTGAGACTAACGACGTGAGTGTCGCCGTGAAACTTATGGTCCGGGAGATCGTCTCCAACTGTTCATCGGAGGCCGTGACCGCCCCTCCCCCCTGCGGGGCCCTAGAGGGCGCAGTCTGACGACCTGCGCGCGCTGCGCGCGCTGTTGCAGGAGGAGCGGGCCAATGGCGCGCAGGCGGCGGAGGCGCAGTCGCTGCTGGGGGCCGGCGGCGCCGCGGTGAAGGTGCTGCCCGCAGGCGACGCGCGCCCCTCGAGGTATCTCTACCCGCCGCACGTCGTCTTCATCTTGCCTTCTACTTCGTCTCTCGTCTACTGCGCCGACGCGTAGTGAACAGAATGTTTTTGTATTGTTGCGACGGAGTGGGTCCCTGTGCCTTCTTCCTACATGTAGTACAATACTTCCTCTAACACGTTATGTAGTCAAAAAACAAACTTTGTGAGTCCTTGATACCGAAAATTTAGTTTACGGCCAAAAGTCTGTCTATGGTCAACGCTAACGCCTAAACCATTCAGAATATTTTCTCCAAAATTGACTTTCTCCGATTGATCTGCTCGACTGCGAGGCCCTGTGAATTTGAAACATATTTAGATTTTGGGGGATATCTCACATGAGGCTCCACGTTTTTGGATTACATTTATATCGGATAGAGCAAGGTATGAGAATAAAACTAGCGCGAGTCCGATTTTCGTTGAATTCTGTAAACTTTCGTAAATTGCAAAAGTCAAAATTAGGCGTCTAGCTTTTAAGGCGTCTTCCTACAACTATAATTTGAAGATAGAGATTTTTCTTCTGAATTAAATATACATTTTAAATGTACATCTTTAAATGATGTCATGTGCACTTTTTCAAAATATATTTTGCGTAAATTTGCATAAAATAAAGGCAATTTAAAAGCAGGATTTACTCAAAAACCGCTCGGAATGTTTTCTGTAACCTTTTTGTACGTAGAGTTAAATGCACTGAATAACATGACAACAACGCCAATTTGATGGATTCTTTTGTATTTTCAAAAGGTACGAAAATGTATTTTTTATCTTTCCCCGTCATTAATATTTACATTAAATGTGTTTTTTATACATTTTGCATACGAGAGTTTGAATGTTTCAAATAATATAATGGTAATTGCTCAATAATTTTAACATTTTTCGTGATAATGAGTTCAAAATTGCGCATTTTCAGAAACACCCAAAACTACTTTTTCTCAAAAACGGAACCAAATTTTTCAATTAAAATTATCATATAAGATCATATTTTCCTCTTCTATAAAATTCTTGAAGTCATATTTGAGTTTCGCAATTAGGAATAAAAAATTGAGATAATGTGAAAAATGATTTTTTGGCGTCGAGGTAGCAGCTGGGAAGGAAGGGGGCAATACTGAAAAGCTACCCTAATCAAAATAGATTAGAAAACTAACTAGTGCGAGAAAGTTTGTGTCATTCTGTTTCACAACGTGTTTGAAAATATGAGTATTTTTTGCGTAATTCTGAGTTCAATGATGAAAAAGTTAAATGTTGTTCGAACCAATCTTACGCCCTTAAGTTTGATGCTAGAGATTTCTTTCTCAGTGCACTCAATTTCTCAATGGATGCTTATATAATTTGATACACATTTTTGCAAAAAGTGAGTCTTTATCGGTATATTTGAGAGAAGGTTCTTACGTGGTAAAACGAATAAATCATGTGGCATTGGATAATGGCTCGGAGAGTAAACGAGCAATTTTAAAGGGGAGTGTTAAAACGAGCAGTTTTGAATAATATTACAATATTATATTTAATGACTATTATGATATCATTTTCCATGCATTTTCATTAGATTGCCAGCGCTATTAGGGTTGCTGTGTTGCACAATGAATACGCCAAATGAGTCCATTGCCCGTTGTTGCTTTGAAAACGTCGCGCTGTCAACAGGCAATGGAAGCCAAATCCGCTGGAATGTATTATTATTAACTACTGACAGGCCCGGCGGATAATGTAGGTATGGTGGGTATCTATACCCACACGAAAAATTCCGAGTGGGTAGTATACCCACTCAGTATTTGGGGTGAGAGAAATATTCCAAACACGACAAATTCAAGAAATTAATGAAGTTTCTCGGTTTTGCGTCGACTCAAAACGTATGTGCGGTCAACTATGTTGCAAAAACGGCTCAACAGTATTGTGATTTTACATGTTTATAGTGACATGACCGACAAATTGAATTGCAAAAAATTTTTAATGAGTTTATATAACAAACGTAAAGAGCAGAGCTGTTTTTGCATTGCAAAAATGAACTGTTGAAGTTACATAAACTAAATGTGATGACAAATGTGTTAACAATTTGATATCAATTTAATGATAAACCCGACAATTTGAAAAAAATCTGTTATGTGTTTTCCCTTCATATACTACATTTTAGGTAGGAGATGAAAGGTTTGAGGGAAGGAAGGGGGGACCCCCACCCGAGTGAGTCAACTACCCACCCTAACTTAACACCAATCTCCGGCCCTGACTTCTAATTTTATTTACAGCCAATATACGCGTCGATATCGTTGATGCATTTATGCATGTGGATACTGTATTCATGAATAGACTGATTTCAATGGCAGAAAGCTATTTTCATTTAAAATTTGTAATTTAAGAAAATATATGATTTTTTGAGCTTTCTTTCTTTAGACGTTTTTCGAGTGAAAGCAGAAGTGTAAGACAGAAATTGACACATTATAACATTTAATACCCGTTACCAATGTTACGAGAAAGTATGAGTTGTTAGTGATAAAAGTACATATGTAGCCCCACCAGTTCATAACATTTATTTAGGCAGGCATCAGTAAATGTAAGTCTTCCTGTATGCTGTCTAGTCATATTAATTAGTCATTATGGAGTCGCTAATATGGCTACGCGATCTGCAAATAGATCAATTTCATAGTATGTTAATTTCAAGGGAAACGTTAATCTCAAATAATGAATATAAAATAACTTAAAATGTGTTTGTGAGTTGGCCCTTGCCAAGACGCGTGACTTCAGTGATGTGCACACGTCCGTTCACGTACATCATGTTGAAACAATGATTAGGCTATGACATAGGCCAGTTGTTGGCCTTCAGTCCACCTTCATGCAAAAATAAGGGCAATCCCGCTCAAAACTGTTGTTTTTTTATCAATTTATTATTTATTTTTGTTGATATAGATTAGTTACACAGACCTTTACATATGTATAGGTGGTTAACAGTTACAACTTAACATAGGTCTTCACTAGTACAAAGGTTGAGGAAACCATGATGGCGTCACATAGGTTCTCTTCTAGGTCTGGAAATATTTTACATAAAATGTGAAATGGATATTCATTTGTGATGCGAGTAGAATGAGTGGGGTTTTAACAAAGATTAAATGAACATAAATTGGGACAGATAGGTAATGTGGTAAATGATGGGATCGAGGTTAAACTCATTATGTAAGTAGTGATTAGAAATGAACTGGGTTGCATTAGTGATGGTGAGCAGAAATTGGTTTTGAGCTATTTGGATTTTGTTGAAGTTCGTTTTTGAAGCGTTAATACATATTAGGCAGGTGAAGTGAAGTATTAGGAAGGTGCAGTGAAGTGCCGATCTGATTATTGTTTTGTATTATATTATTTGCTATGTTGTATGATAGATATTGATTCCTATTGATTGGTCTTTTTAATTGATGCAGTTTGTTTTAGTATGTATTCTTTTGGTGTCTGTCTTCCAATTAATTTTGGTGTCCATCTGCATAGAAGTGCTGTGGCCCTCCGTTGGCCCAACTCCACGTGAAAAATCCGGTTCGAAACGGAATCTCGGTCTAAAATGATTACGTTCTCTGGAGAAAACAAAATTCTTTTTTTAATAGTGCCTTTTTAAACTCGTTTTCTCTATCTCATCAATTATATATTTTTTTACTTATACCATTCTTCTACCAACAAAGCTACATACTTAACTGTCCGTATTTCATAGCCTGATCATTGTTTCAATAGGATGTGAGTTCCAATTCTTGACTGACAACGAATGAATGCGGCCACGGCGGAAATGGCGAAGCACAGAAAAAAAAGCCGGAAGTCCTGGCGTCAGGAAATGGTTCCATGAAGCGTCGAAAGTGCGCCTCGTTCGCCGCGCCATTCGCTCGAGCGAAGTGCGCCGGTGCCGTCCTAGCTTTCCGCAGAGTTGGAGGTCGCCAGCGGATCATGCTGCGTGGGGCTGCGCTGGGCAGCTCTGCCCTCCTCCGACCCAACTCTTCCCCTCACGAGGTACATTGAAGCAGCGGAAACGCTTTTCTGTGTCGCCGTTAATCCGATGTTGCCGTGGGAAAATATTTGCCGAAACTCGCCTTATTAATTCAGCAATTGTCAAACGTTCATTTTATGTTTGTGTGTGATACGGACTGCATAGGCATGTAATGTATGTACGAATGAATATACGCATTATGCAATGCGAAAGCTTGCATGTATGCTTATGAATTTGTGTAATTAATATCTCTAATTTATCAGTTCAATAAGAGTGCGTCACTGTGTGGAAGGGTTGGATTCAAAATAGTTGCCACAGATATTCGTTGACAGGTTTATTACAAGAAGGTCTTTCATTACATTCCTTCAGTGATCCGCTTGTTAACCGCATTCTGCCACTCACTTTAGGCGCGACCATTACGTCGATGCCTCCCAGAGACCGCTCTGCAGAGAAAGATTAATTCTTATTCTTCTGGCTAAATAAGATCAATTTAATACAGTTTATAACCGGTTACAGTTTCATATAATCGGGGTGCTTATTAAACTAACCTCTCATAGACACTAAATTTACAATCTACACTTAGTTCTAGACCCATGGTCGCAAGGTCGGGACGCAGCTGGTAGGCTTTTGCTCCTAAAGAGCTGATCTGCCGAAGTACATACATACTTAGTTCTACACTTATAACTACTACATACACATATGTTTACATAGGTTAATAGTTTTAAAACTTTAACAACAAAAACATCATCATCAATAATAATAATAATAATAATAATAATAATAATAATAATAATAATAATAATAATAATACCGGTTCGAGACCCGCCTCGGGCATGGTTGTGTGGGTCTGTGCATGTTAGTGTGTGTCTACTTCACCATTCATCACCATCTTCATAACTTCATCCCATCCCCCAGAACTAACAACCCTGGAGGATAAAAATTGAATCAGTTTTAAATGCTGATTCCTCCCTACAGAAAAAGTAACGTACACTTACCCCGATTACCAAGTCTGAGCCCTGGTGAGATGCGTGAATCGCGTGGCCCCATGGTAGCCTATTCGCGAAACATAATAATAATAATAATAATAATAATAATAATAATAATAATAATAATAATAATAATAATAATCGTAATTTAAAAAATAAAAGTAATGACAAAACCAAAAATAAAACAAAAACAAAATTTAAAATATTAAAAATACATAACACACAAAACATACGTACTAAATTTAAATTGTCTTCGATCTTGGCTCTTGGTTTCCACTAACTAATGATCTGGCCTTTAAAGTCTGCCAGCTCGACTTACGCTGACTTTTGCTGAGCGTCACTAAAGTTTGCCCACACTCGCATCCGTAGCTGGGTTTTCGCGCACACGCACTGATTTTAATTTTCGTTGTTCACCAGCACTACTCGCCATTCGAAGGGGCAAACGCACTGTTGTTCCATCGCAGGCATCTCTGCGGAGTGAGCTGGTGGTGAACGCGGTGGATGGTGCATTATCTCCCACTGCGCGTTAAGCAGGAGCTCCGAGTGACACCGAGCAATGTCGAAAAGGATGATGATTGTACTCCAACATGCAAGAACGCGCAGTAATTACATTTTGATTTTGGCACAAATTCTGATTTTGGTACTGAAAGAAGCTGCGGTAGTAGGCTGCATTGGCTGCCTGCCTATGAGGAATAGCAATATACACTGATATTGTAGGCCACAATGAATATCTTTTTGGCACTAGATTGTCCATTTTGACTCTCCTTTGAAGGAAGTCTTCACTCTTCCTCCTGTAGCAATTCAGTAATTCCTGTGAAACTGCATAATGATCCTCATGTTGCACCTCAGTGAGTTGATCCGGTATTCAACGCGCTGCCCGTTGCGACATAAGAAACTTTTTAGAGAAAACAGCTCCGAAACTGCTATCCGGTCCAACTATTCATTGCATAAAACTACTTAAACCGTATATCAAGGAAATATTAAATGCTGGGTAGAAAAACGAAGAGTAGATATCTGTTGATTGATCTCAAGTAGATGTCTAGTAAGAATGGGAAGTGCGGTGTTGATTATGTTCAACAGCTGTTCCTCTCTACGATCCACATCGCCCCCGTCTGCTGTACGCTTGCACCGATAGACCCGATGAGATTTGTTGAATGATATAACATATTTTTTTAATAAATTGTGTTAGTTTTGAAATAAAGTTTAAAAGTTGCATCTGAAGCTGACTGCATAGTTACGTTTGCTGCCCCATTCGGTGTCGGCGACACATTATTTACACTGATAAGTCATGCAATTCACTCGTTGCATGAATCTACCATGAAAAATGTAAAACTGGCTTGCCAAATAAATTAAAGAACTTGAATGGTGATCACGGTGGTTGTAGTCTGTGTCGACCTGAACAGCTTCGTAAATAACAACTTATTCATTCTACTAGAGTTTCTAAGTCTAGAAAGTCTCGTTTGATTGAAAAAAAATGTTTTCCTGATATTGTATTATTGGCACAACATTGTGGTTTTCAATATGAGCGCCACGCACATAATTTTTTCACAATCTATATATTAATAGGAAGCACAATTTTCCCGTACATTTCATGAGAACAATCGCCTGGATAGGTTCATAAAGAAATGGTCTTTAATTGAAGAACACAGTCTATATGCGAGCAGGAGTAGTCAGCCACAAATATTTTCCCTCTAAATATTAATAATTTATCCTAAAAATGCAATTCCCAAACGGCTGCTAGCGTCCGATCCGTTCAGTGCTGCGCTCTGTGACGAGCAGCGAAAGCTTCCCTTTACCCGGGGCGGGTCGCGTGATAGATGCCTACGGACCTACGCACGTGCAGTGTAAAGAGCACGGGGAGAGGCTTTGGAGGCTGAGGCCGGGCTGGAAGGGACTTCGATTCGTGAATCGGCCGCGAGACCGACGGCGTAGGACGGAAGAGGTCCGACGGTCGCGGTGCCAGAATTTTCGACACTAGCTATATGGCTGGGTCGAGTTCTGTCACTGTCTGGAGGAGTATTCCAGCCGCCGGCTGCTTTGATCGGTAGTTTTCCATGATTTCTCCTATCAACACCAGGCGAATACCGGAGCAGTACCCTAACAAACGGACCACGGACAGCACGCGATCTTTCCTTCCTCTTCCTTGTTCTATCCACATCCCTTACTTACACACTTACACTTACACGCACTTACTCACACAGATGCCGGGAGACCGGTCGGGAGCTTAGAGCTTGCCCCGGCTGGGGCGGTGCCCCGCTGGTGGGAGATACCTGGTTAGGGGAAACCCCGCTAGCCCACAGTAGGTTGGTGCCGGATCTCGCCATCTAGCGGGGGAATATCAGCGCCACCTCCTGAGGGAAAACATGCTCAGCACAAACGGAAATAATGACCACCAAGCAACCGACGGCGCAGGCGGTCACAGGGGCGGATTAAGAAAGTAATTTTGGGATGGGGGCAACTTCCCACTAACATCTTTGAAAATACTTCTTAATTGTAAATTTAAAATAACTATTACAGTATATTCACAATCACTCTTACGGATGTGATGAAATTTATATATTGTAATTATTTTGAATAAGTTGAGAAATTGCAATACATCGTTGTCTTGAAGGAGAATGTCCTCTGAGCTCCCCTGAATCCGCCACAGGGTAGTCACACTTCTCCGCGAGAACAGAGATACACACTCATCAAGACATCCGGACACGGTCGTATTCTTTAGCCCGGATGATCGCTATGCGATCGAAACGGTCATAAGCTTAATAAAATTATTGATACCAGACAACATCCTTTATTTATCAAAATAATAGAAGGCATCTACCTCACCAGCGATCTAATTAATGGTCCGGTAGGTTTTCGAGCTGAAACAAGTGCACAAGAGTAAGTTAAATATAAGTGACCAACAGTAGCGTCTAAACTCTGCAATGGCTTTTCACCTAAATGAAATTTCCTAAATCGTCAAGGTGATTACGCAGCCCTTCAAATTTGACACGAATCTTTTCATATTTGGTCTTTTTTTACCTCGTTTGTCTCTTATACGGTACACTAAAATTCTTTTCACGAAGTGAAAGTTTAGTTTCTTTAAATCTTATTGATTTTGAAAAATTAAAGAGATGTATTTTTGAGAGATATGTTAGGGGATACAAATAGTTCAACCACCCGAACCAAGAGGTACCTGGTAGGGGAAAATGTTACGAGTCGACGTAGGCGCCAGCGCCATAGGTCAGTGCTGAAGCTCGGCATCCAGCAGGGGGAAATCACCCCCACCTCCAACGATAAAAACATGCACTACACTTACGGAACTAATTATCTTAGCGTAGTCGCCTTCGGGAACACCAACCAATCGCGGGAGGCTCTGAACGCCCATAGAAGGTAGCTGCAAATAGGATGGGGCATACCGAAACGCAATCCCTGACAATAAAGAATAGGAAAGTAACTTTACCGATGCAAATAAGTTTTATATAACTCGAGAGCAAAAATGTCTAGTTTTCAAATAATTCTAGCCTCTCCTCTTTATTGGTACTTTTATTCATTATTCAACCACTATACACTTTGTGTCGTTTTGTAGTACCATTCGTTTTTTCAATATCGATATTCTTAAATAGGCGTGACTACAATAGTTACAGTCAAGTTTTGATAGTTTTAGATATTGAGCTTCGTCGAAGTTGATACGTGTGCATTCCAGGGATATTTTTCATTGTTAAATACAGAAGTCTAAATGATGTGAATTTTCTTCAAGATGCCTATAAATTATATTTTGTGGGTTTCCTAAAAGTATTGTGAGTATTTAGGGATTCTGATCCTTTCCAAAATCCTTTTATGTCTATAGTTGTAACTTTGTTCATTATAATCTGATATATTCCCTTCCTTAAGTTCGATGTCGTCCATGAAAGCACATTTTATAAAATGGATCAATGGATTAAATTTAGAATCCGCTTAATTTTGAAAGAATCGCACAAACTTCGTCAAAACTTTCCTCACGGATCGAATCAGAAAAGTGAATACTTCTTGAAGGTTCAGAGATATCTCTCCGTGCCGTACGGTACCTATTGTTTTGCCTCCCATTAATGCCACGTCACGTCGAGTTTAGTTTCTGAAGCGTTCGCCGTGCTACGTGGTGCTGAAGGTCACTGTGACCAGTGTCGAAAGACAGACATGACTGAGCATGTCGCATTTGTATGCTTACGTACCATACACTTTTTCCAGTTGTCATGGTCCGAAAGTGATGATCATGATGAGAATGTGACAATTCGAATAGTATATTTTATTTTTGGCGGCGGCGCATTGAAGATATTTCGCATAAGAAAGATTTCAAGGTGGAACTCTTTTTGCGATTACATCGCACAAAAGGAAGAGCTGTAGAAAGGTTACAACAGAAATGCACTATACGGAAAGTCGAAAGCCACAAAAACATTGTTTCATGCTGTTCAGTACTTATTCACCAAAAGTAATGAAATGGAGGTTTACAAATTCTAGAGCAATACAATCACATTGTTAACACCGATTAGTATGTTTCTGAATATTTAATTAAAATTTATTTGAAGACTTGCGGGAACAACCTATTGAATTAATATCATTAACTATTTTTCGTAAAGGGATAAATGTGTCAGACCGTTGCTGAACATTTCATTTGAACCCATGCATTTTGCTTTTAAAACAGTCTTCGAACTCGCTATATTAACTTCACCAACTATAACATTGCGATGCAAGGATATCCTTGCATATCACTGTAAATGACATCAAAACTACTACTGAAAATGTATGTTACCCCTGATGAGTTATTGTTTATTTTGAATTTAATTACATAATGTGAACTGTTTATATTTAAGAATAATAACCTTTGTCAGTTTTCCTTCTTTACAAATGCAAAATTTTAAAGATAAATTAATCTTAAATGCATGTAGACGTGAATTATTAAGTGTACAAGTGCAATTAAATTAATGAAAAATACAAGAATCAAGAACATGTAAACATTTATGTTAATGTTAAAACTGTGCTAGATTGAATGATTTTTATAGCGAAGTGTCCTTTATTGTTTTGTTATCTATAGGGCGGTCGTAAAGTAAATACCTATTTGTAACAATAATTCAAAAAGTAAACAACAGAGCACAGTTTTATTATCACTGAACACATTGATAGGATGTACCATTTGGTTTGAACGTTACGATCCGACTTACGCACCAGCATTTTCCACACATTGCCTCAATCTTTTAGGAACAGACTCCACGGCTCTTCGTAGCACTCAAACTGGGACGTTTTCAAAAAACATCGCAGATATTGTGTTCGAGACTGTTATAATCTCTTGGTTTTAACTTGTAGACCTGTTCCTTAACCCACCCCCAACGCAAGGAGCCACAGGGGGATAGATCGGAGCTGGGAGGAAGGCCATTCTGTCGATCCCCGGCGGCCAATCCATGTGCCGGGGACATTGGCGTCGAGCCGTGCTGTAACTGGCATTGCGAAAAGGGACCTCCATCTTGAATGAACAACAACTCCCGTTCACATTTCCATTCATTAATCACAGGCCATACGTAAAACGTTTGAAGCATCTCCAAGTATCGTTCACCGTTCATGGTGTCGCATCGCCCGAATGGACCGATTAATGTAGTTGTCGTCATTCCAAACCATACTGTTACTTTTGGCTGTGATATCATTTTTTTCTACCGTTAAATGAAACGTAGTAACCAAATGCTACATCTTAAAAATGTATTTAATGATAATAAAATTTGCTGTTGTGTTTGCGTTTTGAATCATTCGTTATTAAAATAAGGTATTGATTTTACAACCACCCATTAATAATTTCCAATGCGCGGAGAAATTTAAGAAGAATCTTATGTAACTTCCAACCATGTGATACGTGTCTATTGTATCGTTATGTACCCAGGAACTGGGGAAAAATACAAAAACATCTGTACTACTTTCCAATTCACGTCAAAATTGGGGAAAACTATGCAGCCTCCAACCATGTGATAAGTGTCCATTGTTTTGTTAGATACGTTCCTACGTAAGTCGTGTCGTAATCGTCAACTCGTGGATAGTAGCCTTCATTCTACGCTCTTTGAAGAATTTACTATTCTGCTGCATAACCACGAATTTGACTTAGATAATCGACTGAGTTTGGCATAGATAATCATACTGGGCAAAAGACATTTAAAAAATGTTTTTCCATGCGAACAAATTGCTTCTTGGTACTTGTTTAAAAATTAAATGTATGGTTAAAATTCTCCTCTAAGTATAGATATTTAACTCAAGGGAATGACCCGACGTTTTTGATTCATCTCTGATCTTTTAACGGCAGTAAAAGTACAAGGTGACTATTTCAGTTAATGAAAAAAAAATCTGATACTGACTCTTGTATGAGTTGAGTTACTGTGTGATCACGAAACCCAGTTTAAACACAAAGTCCACAGACGTAAGCAAATTTTCTTGCGTACAAAATAGTCATGTATATTTGTCATATATAAACAAGTTCTTGCTTTTCAACTAGAAAGAACACCACTTTGCCAGGCTGTTGGGTCAGAATGTTGTTTACGTGTACCCTGTTGTAAATTACATGAGAAATGTAATAATAGACACGTTTCATATTGCAGTTCCTGTGAATGTTTGATTTCCCAAAATATTTACGTAGGTCTAACACACACCCCCCATTTCGTTCGGGGCACTGCCTTGTCCTTGCATATCAGTCGGTCAGTTGCGAAGGCTGGTGACTCAAAAGAGGTTGCACACGCCGCGCCCTGTGACTCACGTTTCCAAGCGCCATGCAATTTGCAGTTTCTGCTGATTTATATCCAATCAAGTAGGAGTTAAGTATTCAGACTAATCAGAGCCAGCCCTTATCTTGAAAATAAATTATTCCGAATAATTTCCTGATATTCGAGTATAATTTGTTAAGAAACTTTTATAGTTTGGTACGGTTTAAAATACTCCATCGACTCAAACCCCGTTCTGTTGCTGAATAGCGAATTACCCTCAAAGGTACTAGATTAAACATATTTATGACGAAGCATTTAGAATATCTTATTCATTATATAAGAAAACGACTGGTGCTACATCAGCACACATTGTTTTGCATTAGTAACTGTTATGTATTTGTAATATAATACATCTATTTCTATCGATATCAACACGCATCAGCAGTCACTAGTAAAACTCGTAAAACTTATAAAACTCGTCGCCGAATCATTAGGTGCGAAATATATTTTTTTAAACCCATCAGGTGGCGCATGGATATCGTGCCAGCTTTCCATGGTGCAATCTCGGGTTCCATTCCCAGGCGAGTCCAAATACTGAGTGCTGAAGCTTTTTATTACAATCGTCTCGGTTTCTGTAGCGGTGCGACGAAAGAGAATATCATGCAGGCCAAGTATGCTAGATACCGTGAAGGGAATACGACGTACTCGCTACATGTACCCCTTGCCCTCAGGCACGGATTTCACTTTCTCGATACTGCAGACGCAGTATATAGAAAGTATTGTAATGTTGCGGGGGAGGGGACGGCGAATTTTCGACAGAAAAACTCTTATTGTCGGCCTCTGGTAACGAAAAAGTTGATAAATCTTGTCCCTATATACTATTGTAAATTACTTTCTCTAACACATTGTGTTAGAGAGTTGTCAGTATCTGTGTTTTGTGGGTTTCTTCATATTGAAAAATTCTTTGCAAAACGTATGCCGGTGCGTATATGAAAAACGCTAGCGGCTAATCCGTCAGTAGGATTTTCGCCAATACTAATATTTCCCAAATGATGTGGCTGAAATGATGTAGCCCCGAAAGCCAGCGGCTAAACCTTAAGCAGGATTTTCACCTAAATGAATCTTCCGCAATCGATCTGACCGTCAGTTATTCCGTCTGGGGAGATAACTGGAGGGT
Organism: Gryllus longicercus; assembly: GCA_038098605.1. Taxonomy (NCBI): domain Eukaryota; kingdom Metazoa; phylum Arthropoda; class Insecta; order Orthoptera; family Gryllidae; genus Gryllus; species Gryllus longicercus. Next base: position 1,676,119 of record JAZDUA010000217.1, read on the forward strand.
AAAATCCCGCAAGCAGACGTGTAAGTCTGCGCCGGACCTCCCGTTCCAGCGGGTGAGGAACACCGCCATCTCTCAGTACCGAGGTGGCTCAGGGCATCAACTGATGTCACTGCAGTGCCTCTTATCGAGCGGTCCTGGGGTCGAGCCCTGTGCCAAGATTTCGACACTAGCTAAATAGGCAGGTCGATTTTCGTCACTGTCTGGACGAGACTTCTAGCGGCTGGCTGCTCTGTTCGGTAGTTTTCCTTGGTTTCTCCGATCAACACCAGGCGAATGCCGAAGCAGTGCACTAACAAACGGGTCACGAACCGCGCGCGATCTTTCCTCCCTCTTCCTTGTCCTTTCTTCACCCTACACACACTTAAACTTACATGCACTACGAGCTGGGAGCACACATGCCGGGAGTCCGGTCGGGAGCTTAAAGCTGGTTCCGAGCTTCAGTCGCAACTGGTTCAGAGTTTAAAGCTGCGGCGGTGCCCTGCTAGTGGGAGAAACTTGGTTGGGGAGAACCCTGCCAAGTGACGGTATGTCAGCGCCAAATCTCACTATCCAGCAGGGGAGGATCACCGCTACCCCGCGGAGAAAACATGCACTGCACTTACGGAATTAATAACCTTCGCCGTCGAGGCGCCCGGTAACACTAATCCCCAGGGAGCGGGTTTTACTGAAATCTCTTTTCTTTTTTCACGTTAGAACAGTGCATTTTAGTATAGACATTAATTTTATTTTAGGACAAAAGAAAATTACCTATTTTTATATTACTTTTTTACATTTTTAGTCGATTTCGACTAATAAGTCATTTTTTTTACTTTTTTCTAGTCATTTTTAGAGGGTTTTTCGCCGATTTCAGCATTTTGAATATACTGATTTGCATTTTCGGTTTCTTCGCTTCATATCCAGTCGTTATAAAAATGTAATCTAAGCTTCATATTGCGCCTATCAGCGCCATTGTCAGTCTGGCCGATTTCGAGATACCTAGACTGAGATTCCCTGGTAATGAACAGACCAACCCGAAAGTTTGCACGCTGAATTTACTTGACCGAAAGGAAGAAGCCTCAATTACATCAGTAACATATCCAACAGCTTGAGTTGTTCATCTAAAGTGGTTTTTATTTATTTATTTATTTAATCAATTTCAAAACAGGCAATCGCCCAATTTACATAATAATACAATATTTATAATCACTACACAGTAGAGTGTACATTTGAATTTCAAATTGTACAATTTCATCAACTATAATCATTAAGTAGTTTTTGGTGTGCCAAATTATAAAAACTATATGAAGATTTAGTCATGTCAAGTTGAGTATTATTTGCTTTTCTACACATGTTCCAGATAGGCGCAAAATGGTATAAATTGGTTTTTCCGACAGGTATATAAAATCTAATTTTATTATTAGAGCGAGCAGTTCTGTTTATAGTAACCACAGATATATGTGATAAAATTTCCGGTGAATCTATATGAAAATTTAAAAGATTATATAGAAATAAGATATCAAAAAAACTATAAGAGCGTAAAGAACTTAGATTTAGAATTTTAGCTATTTGTTCATAATTATGGTCTCTTGAGGGAGATGGAAGACTAAGTTTAAACGCTACATAACTGAAAAATTTGTGCTGAATAGTTTCTATTTTTTTAATATATTTAATGTAATGTGGGGACCATAGTTGAGAAGCATACAATAAATTCGGTCTTACTAAAATGGTTTTGGTTTTGGTAAAATGTTTTCGTCATTTTCCTTTGCTTTTAGGGCATCTATAAAATATTTTAAGAGCATTTTTGAGAGGTTTTAGGTCATCAAAATCCGCCACCGAGTAATTACTCACTCACTGTCCACCTTTCGGCTAGTAAAATACACTACACCCACGTGATTAACAGAGGTGGATTTACGCATAGGCACAGTAGGCACGTGCCTACGGCGGCAAATTTTCAAGGACGGCAAATTTTCAAAGGCGCAAAATTTTCTTGATATTTTCTAAAACAAATTTTGGTTCTCTAAAAACTATAACAGCATAAATCATATTTTTATTTTAAAAATATCATATTAATATTTAATACAAGCTACTTATTTGTCTACTTCATTAGAGTATACCTTATGATTTCAGAAGTATATGAATCTGAAACTAAGGCCCGTTGACGAAAGAAAACATGTTGCAATTCTAGTTGTCATGTTTTAGTTTCCTTTTAATGTTAACGTTTCAGTGTTGAAACGTTAATAATGTTGAACGTTACTTGCTATGAAGATATAGTTTATATCCAAAATTAGCTAATCCAAAAAAAAAAATTAATTTATGAAAACAATGTGCAAAATATAATGTTACTTTTAAAGTTAAAACGTTTAAATTAATGAGGCATTGTTACTGAAATGCTACAATTAGAAATGTAACATTAATTTTAAACAGGGGGCGGCAAATTTGATGTGCCCACAGGCGGCAAAAATATTAATCCGCCCCTGGTGATTAATCAGCTAGGAAGTTGATGCGGTAGTAAACACTAACTACCCATTCACTTCAGCGATTCTGAGATCAGGTACTGAAAAAATTATTGTATTCTTCGTTCCACCGTATTGAGGGTGAGTTAAATAAGGTCTTGATGTTTATTCAGGAGCTGTATTACATATAGAGTACTTTGACCCAAAGCCAAACTACTCTGTATGTAATAATTTCGTAAAAATCATTAGCTTAATAATGTACGGTTTCGATGCCATTTAAGGGATTTTAATGATCTATATTTTAGGGTTTTTTTCATCGTAAACTTCTTGAGATATGCACATAGAAGAAACCCTTACCTTTTACCAGGACTTCTAAGCCAGGATACTTACTCGTGGGAATGGTGAAAAGCGACAAGTCACAAAATTTCATTTACATGGAGTGTAAAATATGTTCTTCCTGTAGGAATTATCAGTACAGTCCTAGGATTCTTCTAACTTCGTATGAACAACCTCAGCGTATTCGTCCGGTGCCGTTCAAACCGCGGCGGGCAAAGTTACCTCATCCAGCAAAGTTACCTCACCTCTCCTTCCCCGGCCCCCAAAAGAGGACGGTCCGACCGCGGCGTCGTGCAAACCCCGGCGGTCAAAATTGCTTCATCGAGTCAGCGAGCGAGCGAGCCCCTCTCCCTCTCCTCCGGCCGCCGGCCCTCCGGGCGGCCACGATAAGGGGTGGCTGGCTATCTGCGGCTGAGCGCCGGCCGCTCCGCGCCGCTCAGTCGCTCCCGGGGCCGAGGGCGGAAACCATGCGCGCGACGGCCGCGGAGGAGAGGCAGCCCCTGGTGGCGCGCAAGGGCGACGCGCTCTACGGCACTCGGTGAGTCCACGAGGGCGCGCTGACTGACTGACTGACTGACTGACTGGCTGACTGACTGACTGACTGACTGACTGGCTGACTGGCTGACTGGCTGACTGGCTGACTGACTGGCTGACTGACTGACTGACTGACTGACTGCCTGACTGACTGACTGACTGACTGACTGACTGACTGACTGACTGACTGACTGACTGACTGACTGACTGACTGACTGACTGACTGACTGACTGGTAGGTTGGTCGGTCGACTGCGAAGGGCATTGGTCCCGTAAATGTAGTTCGCGTTTTTTTATCGCGCGAAGCGGCGATGATCTTCCCCCGCTGGATGACGAGGTCCGGTGCTGACCTACACGTTGCCTTCCGGAGTTTTGCCCCGAAAAGGATAGTATCTCCTACCTTCCAAGTACCGCTGCCGGGACACGCTCTAAGCTCCCGACAGGTGTGGCAGTTGTAGTGCGTGCAAAAGTGTGAGTCTGCAGCCTGATTGTTAGTTACTGCTCCGGCATTCGCCTGGTGTTGATCGGAGAAACCACGGAAAACTACCCTTCAGAATAGCTGGCCGCTGGAAGCCTTCTCCAGACAGCGGCTGATTTCGTCCTAGCTAGTGTCGAAAAATTCTGCAGCTGTTCGGACTCGAAACCTAGGGCCATCCGGTTAGAGTTACTCCAAAAACATCAATTGATGCCCTGAGCCACCTAAGTTAGTACGCGGTTCGCGCTTCGGGCTATTCTCTTTCAGGCAGCATAGACGTCTGAATGAGAGAGAAAAGGGGAGCCACCCCGTAATACAATATAAAATACTTACCATAATACCAACCCCCATAATAACTTAATTAACTAAATTGTCATAGGAATGCACCAGCCATTGTGAAATTCTGAAATGAAATAAGATCAATTGTTACCACTATCAGTTCTGAAGGAGGTAAGTGACATTCATGCTGTTGCATATACGTCAGAGAGTCCTATTCGCATGAGACTTAATTCGAAATACATTTTCAAAAAGGATAAATTTAACATTGTAAGCGACATAAATGTATACATATCATTCTAAAAAAGTGTCAGACCTCCAAATAATCAACGGCTATAGTATGACTGATTAAGATACTAAAAGTGGCTTAACTCAAACAAAAGGCAGTTCTTTGGGATTATTCTAGAAATAACTAAAACACCATTTGATCCTGGATTTATATCCATTATCACTAATGTAGATAAATTTGTTTGTCTTAGTAATGTTTCATTATTGACACAAACGTTTTTCGTGATTTAAGAAAAAGCTGACATTTTGGGTTGTCATTTTCGTAGCAAATGTGCAATATGACCAAGTAGTTAAAAAGCGACCTTATTTTTTTTTTAAATACCGCCTTAAAACCACAATGAAAACAAAAAAACATTTCATTTATCTCAACAATAGCGTTTTTAGCTAGAATTGATAAGAAAATATGCGCCTACTGTTGCAAGCGCCTTTTGCCGCATGCGCACATTTACTGAGATGTGTTGAGACGGGCAGCAATTGCGATTTCAAAATTGTACGCCAAAAAAGTCTCTCCGCGCCGATTCGAAACAGAGGCTCCTATTACAAATTTTCATTTTTTGTTCGTAGCAACCAGACCAATGGGGAATAAGTGAAAGGGACAGCACTTCCAGCATCTGTGTGTAATTGAGGCGAGTCAGTCTTTTGTTTTCATTTGTTACAAGCTGCAGTTCGTGCTACCAACATAATTTCTGTTGCTACCACTCTCACCAGCTACTGGTACCGCTTCGGAGAGATTTCGTTGGTGCACTCTATTATGTAAGGCCGAGAAAGTATTTGCTGTTTTAGCACCAGTAGTTTCCCTTTTTGAGGGTCGAATTATATAGAAAATATTATGCAGCAGAAAAGATTTTACTTAGGACTTAAACTCGTGAATCTACATTGGTCCAAAAACAGAATGGCAAGCTGAGACTATGCTATTTCGCACGCAAGTAGAATGCCATTAATAACTTTATAGTGCGACCGGCCTCCGAAGTTAAAAATGTCGGTCTAGATGAATAAGGTAAGATCGCTATTCAAGAAAGTACACTGGATTCATGCATCGCAGTATTAGTTCTATTTTTCACCGAACCCTATTTGACTTCAAGAATTCTGCCAAAGCTTTGATTCATTGCTTAGACAACATTATTAGTAAAGACTACCTCTTTTCTTTAGAATATCTGGACATTATGTATTTTTTGTCTCATCTTTTGAAAGAAGAACATCTCGAGAATTCAAGACAATTGTTCGAGATTTTACTAGAAAATAATTTGCAGCATAACTTAAAAAAATTCAGATTTTGTACAAACAAGTAAATTTCCTAGGATATGACGACCAGAACAAAGGCATGAAAATTGAAAACTAGATGCTACAAAAAATATGTCAGTCGGTCCGTCTGTCTGTCGGTCCGTCTGTCTGTCGGTCCGTCTGTCTGTCGGTCCGTCTGTCTGTCGGTCCGTCTGTCTGTCGGTCCGTCTGTCTGTCGGTCCGTCTGTCTGTCGGTCCGTCTGTCTGTCGGTCCGTCTGTCTGTCGGTCCGTCTGTCTGTCGGTCCGTCTGTCTGTCGGTCCGTCTGTCTGTCGGTCCGTCTGTCTGTCGGTCCGTCTGTCTGTCGGTCCGTCTGTCTGTCGGTCCGTCTGTCTGTCGGTCCGTCTGTCTGTCGGTCCGTCTGTCTGTCGGTCCGTCTGTCTGTCGGTCCGTCTGTCTGTCGGTCCGTCTGTCTGTCGGTCCGTCTGTCTGTCGGTCCGTCTGTCTGTCGGTCCGTCTGTCTGTCGGTCCGTCTGTCTGTCGGTCCGTCTGTCTGTCGGTCCGTCTGTCTGTCGGTCCGTCTGTCTGTCGGTCCGTCTGTCTGTCGGTCCGTCTGTCTGTCGGTCCGTCTGTCTGTCGGTCCGTCTGTCTGTCGGTCCGTCTGTCTGTCTGTCGGTCCGTCTGTCTGTCTGTCGGTCCGTCTGTCTGTCTGTCGGTCCGTCTGTCTGTCTGTCGGTCCGTCTGTCTGTCTGTCGGTCCGTCTGTCTGTCTGTCGGTCCGTCTGTCTGTCTGTCGGTCCGTCTGTCTGTCTGTCGGTCCGTCTGTCTGTCTGTCGGTCCGTCTGTCTGTCTGTCGGTCCGTCTGTCTGTCTGTCGGTCCGTCTGTCTGTCTGTCGGTCCGTCTGTCTGTCTGTCGGTCCGTCTGTCTGTCTGTCGGTCCGTCTGTCTGTCTGTCGGTCCGTCTGTCTGTCTGTCGGTCCGTCTGTCTGTCTGTCGGTCCGTCTGTCTGTCTGTCGGTCCGTCTGTCTGTCTGTCGGTCCGTCTGTCTGTCTGTCGGTCCGTCTGTCTGTCTGTCGGTCCGTCTGTCTGTCTGTCGGTCCGTCTGTCTGTCTGTCGGTCCGTCTGTCTGTCTGTCGGTCCGTCTGTCTGTCTGTCGGTCCGTCTGTCTGTCTGTCGGTCCGTCTGTCTGTCTGTCGGTCCGTCTGTCTGTCTGTCGGTCCGTCTGTCTGTCTGTCGGTCCGTCTGTCTGTCTGTCGGTCCGTCTGTCTGTCTGTCGGTCCGTCTGTCTGTCTGTCGGTCCGTCTGTCTGTCTGTCGGTCCGTCTGTCTGTCTGTCGGTCCGTCTGTCTGTCTGTCGGTCCGTCTGTCTGTCTGTCGGTCCGTCTGTCTGTCTGTCGGTCCGTCTGTCTGTCTGTCGGTCCGTCTGTCTGTCTGTCGGTCCGTCTGTCTGTCTGTCGGTCCGTCTGTCTGTCTGTCGGTCCGTCTGTCTGTCTGTCGGTCCGTCTGTCTGTCTGTCGGTCCGTCTGTCTGTCTGTCGGTCCGTCTGTCTGTCTGTCGGTCCGTCTGTCTGTCTGTCGGTCCGTCTGTCTGTCTGTCGGTCCGTCTGTCTGTCTGTCGGTCCGTCTGTCTGTCTGTCGGTCCGTCTGTCTGTCTGTCGGTCCGTCTGTCTGTCTGTCGGTCCGTCTGTCTGTCTGTCGGTCCGTCTGTCTGTCTGTCGGTCCGTCTGTCTGTCTGTCGGTCCGTCTGTCTGTCTGTCGGTCCGTCTGTCTGTCTGTCGGTCCGTCTGTCTGTCTGTCGGTCCGTCTGTCTGTCTGTCTGTCGGTCCGTCTGTCTGTCTGTCTGTCGGTCCGTCTGTCTGTCTGTCTGTCGGTCCGTCTGTCTGTCTGTCTGTCGGTCCGTCTGTCTGTCGGTCTGTCGGTCCGTCTGTCTGTCGGTCTGTCGGTCCGTCTGTCTGTCGGTCTGTCTGTCTGTCGGTCCGTCTGTCTGTCTGTCGGACCGTCTGTCTGTCTGTCGATCCGTCTGTCTGTCTGTCGATCCGTCTGTCTGTCTGTCGGTCCGTCTGTCTGTCTGTCGGTCCGTCTGTCTGTCTGTCGGAAAAAATCTAAGACAAACAGTTTTATGACTGAAATTGAAAAAATATTTGTGTTATTGCTTTCATTCTTGTACTGCGCGAGCCAACTGAATTCTCTTACTCTGTGCATCACTGCTTATGACACAGTTGATGTTGTGATAGCTAGACTACCAGGAGGAGGCTGCCCATCATCCAATGGTTCCAAATGATTCTAACTTATCTCTGTCTTTACCGTACCGTATTATTGTAGAATTCATGAAGAATATTTTTGTTAAAATATTTAATTTATTGTTATTCATTATATGATAATATTTTTTGTTCATGTGCTGCTTTTGGAAAACTATTTTGTGTGACCCTGTTCAACATTTCTGCTGCAGGCCACTAGTTACTACCATTTTCAAACTCTTAATTTGTTGGAAGAAATTCATTTTCTTATAGATTTACATTTGCATTTTGGTGTCCACTGAAGGATACTACTTACAGAAGTATTGTTCTCAATACTTCAAGTGTGAATATTAAGTGTACATCAGGTTTTCTTCAAACTACTCATATTTAACCCCCCCAAAAAATGTTTCAGATCAACAAAGGGTGAGAAGAAAAAGAAAAGTGAAGAAGAATTTGATCCTACTCAAGGAAAATCTGGCCTGATTGGATTGGTAAGAGAATTGTGCAATTGATTACCAATTTAGAGAAACTGGTAAAGGAACTTTGCTTGGGAGAATATTCTTTAAATATTTTCATATTGAATACTTCATTAATACATAATTTACCCACACTGACTATATACATTATTTGTATTTTTTTCTTACTTATAATTTTATCATTTCTTTAAGAGTGAATAAGAACAAATTTCATCATACACTTAGTTGTGAATTGCTTACAAATTCAAGACGTTTAATTTTTTTAGTGAAGTAACAAATTAATGTAGTTTAACTTTCTTTTGTCTCCTAATTTCAAATCATAATTTACATTTCATTTTGTTTTTCTTTGCCCATGTCCTTCTTTTCATTCTCCTTTCCCTATTCTCTTTTCCCACTTATAGTGTCTTTTTCTCAGAAGACCTCTTTCAAACTGCTCCATTTTGCCTCTTTCTCTTCCTTGACGGATTTCTGTCTTTGGCTTTCTCTCTCATTCAACAACTCTCTCATCTGCCCTGACTCTACAACTCTTATCCTCTCTTGAACTCATTCATTTTCTTTTCTTTTTTTTTTTGACTAATTACTACTTATTTGCTAATATGCGAATTTTTGGCAAGTTTAATTTTCATTTTTCCCTTTTTTTTACCTTTATACCATTTTCTTTCTGATAATAACAACTTTTTTACTTTTAAATAATTTTATTTCATTTTATCTTTATTTTCTTTTATTGAGTTCTCATTGTTATAATGAAGTGAATTATTTCAGTTTCGTTATGCAAGTTGTGGTGATATAGTAATTTTAACTATTGGACTGGTTTTTGCTACTGCTCATGGAGCTAGTTTGCCAGCACTAGCTCTTATATTTGGTCAAATGACAAATACATTTATTCAACAATTCAAAGCGGTAATATCTTTTTTTCTCTTACTTGTGGTGATTTTCTTATTTTGTACTTTTATTATTGTGGATGTAAAAATTTGCTTACAGGACAAGATTATTTTAACTGAGGAGATAGCATCACCCTGGGCGAAGAATGAAACAGATCCTGACAAGTAAATTTTTTTGTGTATTTATTCTAAGAATTTCTCTTTTGCTCATTGAATAGTAATGGTGGATTTTTTTTATTGGTGAAATGTATTTTATGATGTTTATTTCTTTAAAATTTGTAATGTATTATATACTTTCACTAAATAATTTATTTTTTTAAATTTCTTTTCACCAAATAGAAAAATTGTTCCAATACAGTGTATAATGTACTTTGAAGACAATAATTCAATTTTTTTCATTATTATACTCCTTGTGTTTTATGTTTCATTAAAAACTCTACAGGCTTGAAGAATTTGATGACTTGAAACAAACAATGTCTCAGTTTTCAATTTATTATTTGTATATTGGCATTGGAGTACTTGTTGCTGCTTTCATTCAGGTGGATACAACTTCTTTTAATATTGTATTTATTAACTTGGTTTTAGAATGTTTATGAATAGAGTTAAGACATTAATTTGTATGATTTTCATACTGTTATATATATTTATTAAAAAGTGGATTTATTCTCCTGTTATTCATAAGTTAAAAAATTACACAGAATTATGAATTAACTTTTTCCATTGGATTGGCCATGCAAATCTCTCTCTATATATGTATTTAATGGTTGCAGACCTTATGCTGGGAAATGGCCTGTGAAAGACAGGTGTATCGAATGCGTCAAATGTTTTTTTCTCAAATGCTTCGCCAGGATATTAGTTGGTATGATCAAAATCAAAGTGGAGATCTGACCACAAAACTTTCTGAGTAAGTGATTAAAGATTAGCAAATGAGAAAATAAAACATTTGCGTAAATTCGGTTTGTGTAACAAGATACAATCTTCATTTGTTTAGTGATTTGGAACGTATTCGTGAAGGAATTGGCTGCAAATTCAGCATGGTGTTACAATACACTGCTACTTTCTTTTCTGGTCTTGGGGTTGGCCTCTATGCTAACTGGCAATTAACTCTTGTCATATTAGGTGTTAGTCCCCTTCTAATTGGTACATCTGGCTACATGGCAAAGGTAAATATTTTAATTTATTTCAATTCTTCTAGATTGCATCTGTTACATTTTATTAAAGAAATTGAGATCTGATTTGTTTTCTCTTCTTTTGTTATATTCATTAAAATGAAAGCATTGGTAATATAAGCTTTAGAATGACATGATGTGTTTTAAAAACATTCAAGGTTGTTTTAATAAATTTCCTCTAATTCCTATGAATGTTTATTATGAAATACTTTTGTTAAGTTTTTGGGACATGCCCCTCAAGAAAAGTGTAATGCATTAAAAGAATTTTTTCAACGTTATAGGTGTCTGCATCATCAGCAGCTCGTGAACAGCTTAAATACTCACTTGCAGGGGGCATTGCCGAAGAGGTTCTTAGTAACATTCGTACAGTAGCTGCATTTGGAGGTCAACTTAAAGCTGTAATGTTGTGAGTGTTCTTTAAAACCTTGCTTTAACTCTAAATTGAAGTAGATTTATTATAATTTTTATATATTTACAGATATGAAAATGGTCTAGATGAAGGACGCAAATTAGCCATGAGAAAATATTACATTCTTGCTGTAGGTATTGGCTTAGTGTTTTTTGTGACATACGGAGCATATGGCCTTGCATTTTGGTATGGATCGCAAATGATTGGAACTGGTGAAGCAACACCAGGAAGTGTTTTCACAGTAAGTTAAATGCAAAGGCAAGAATTAATTCTATGCATATGTAGTGTAATAAATGTTTGATACTGTATGAAGGATAATAATATATCATGATAAAATGAAATTGATGGATAGCAACTCCAGTGTAGGAATTTTTTGAAGTGATGATCCCCAAATACATGAAATCTTGAACACCATGAAAATGTTTTGGTAGAATTGCACAAAACCAAACATTATTAAAATAATTTGCAGTATAAATACATAATAAGTCTTTATACCTACCTAGCTACCTGTAGTACAATATGTGGATATTGAAAAATATAATAAGTTGTAATTATTCTTTTATTGTTAAATGTTCAGATTACTTGTGCTGTTTCAGGTGTTTTTCAGTGTCATGGCTGGGGCATTCTCTTTAGGGAATGCCCTTCCGTTTGTTAATGCAGTGAGCACAGCATTAGGTGCAGCTAGTACAGTATTTGCTGTAATAGATCGTGTACCTGAAATAGATCCTTATGACAAGAAAGGTCAAAAACCACAGAAAGTTCAAGGCCATATTATTTTTCAAAATGTTACCTTCCAATATCCTACACGGCCTGAAATTAAGGTATTTGATTCTCTAAACTCAGACAAATTTCAACTGGTATTTTATTACATTTCTCTTGTGCTTATCTAATGTTTTGATGTTTTAAGGTTCTGAAAGATTTTAATGTGGATATAAAACCTGGTCAAACAATTGCTTTAGTAGGATCCAGTGGAGCAGGAAAGAGTACTGTTGTAGGATTACTTCTTCGTTTCTATAACTTAACTCAAGGGAAGGTAAATAATTTATCTGAGGGAAGAATTTTAATGATTCCAAAAGATTGTTTCTAAATAAAGACTTGTATTGTTCAGATTTTACTGGATGGTGTAGATTTACACACTCTGAACCTCGAATGGTTGCGGAAGCAGATTGGAGTTGTTTCTCAAGAACCTGTATTGTTTGGAGTTTCTATTCTTGATAACATCAAATATGGTAATGACGATGTGTCATTCACTGATGTGGTGGCAGCAGCAAAACTTTCTAATGCTCACGACTTCATATCTTCAATGCCACAAGTAAGCTTTCGATGGGATGCTATCAAGAAAGTTTAAACAATAGCAGTGTGATTGTATTAAAAACTATAATTATAAGCAATAATAATTAGTGCTAAAGGATTAGTTATTTCTTATGAATGAAAAAATTTCTTAGATAATCCTTGAGTTTCTTTTTAATAAAATTGTTCAAAAAATGTTGTAATGTTAGTTGCACATGTGTATGCAATATTTATAATTTTACCAAATGTTTGAAATAGGGATATGATACAATGGTTGGAACCTGCGGAGCTCAACTATCAGGAGGTCAAAAACAAAGAATAGCTATTGCAAGGGCATTAGTGAGAAATCCAAAAATTCTGTTGCTGGATGAAGCAACATCTGCACTAGATGCACAAAGTGAAGGAGTTGTGCAATCTGCACTAGATCAGGCAATGGAAGGCCGGACAACAATAGTTATTGCACATCGACTGTCCACTATTCGCAATGCAAATGTCATTTATGCCCTTAAGGTAAATATCCCAAATAGTAAAACTATTATTAAGTTGGTAATTCTTTAAATGTGTGTTTGAGAAAATTTCATGGGATAATTTACAACTTCTAGTCTAATTTTGTTGCAAGTTGCAAAGAGTTTACACATAAATTATATCTGTACAGTGTTGGAAACTGTACAGATTGAAGTTTGATTAATATGCAATGAGATGATGCAACAGAAGTGTATTTTCATGTTGACATAATTTCCCCATTTTATAATTAGTTTTTCTTTTTGATTAATTAAAGCATTTAGTTGTGAAACACAAAGGTGGCTAGAGACAAATTGTTTAATTATTTATATTTTATTAAAATTTGAAATATATTACTTCTATTAAAACCTCTCGTGTTTCTTGAAGCGTATAGGATACAAGATGGGACAAAGGAAATGAGGAAGAAAAGAGAGAAGAATGTTTTCAAAAAGAAATTCATCTCTTAAGAGCATTAACAATGATCTATTGAAAAATTTTTCTTTAATAATTGAAAGTTAATGTTAGAACTTTATTATTGATTATTGTTACTGATTTAATAATAACTGATAATGGTCTCTTTCTAAATCAGTGTCAGTCAATTTTCTTCATTTCAGTTTTGTTACATGAAAGGAAATAAAAAATGTTAAATACAAAGTTATGGTAATATATTTCTGTATCTCTCTTCAATGCCACAAGTAAGCTTTCGGCAGGATGCTATCAAGAAAGTTGAAACCATAGCAGTGTAGTTGTATTAAAAACTATAATTATAAGCAATAATAATTAGTGCTAAAGAACTAGTTATTTCTTATGAATGAAAAAATATCTTGCATCTTTTTCTTACATCTTTTGCTATTTTGATCCAATGCAATATTCAGTATTTAAATCAAAGTAAACTATTTTATTTTTTCATTGATAAATATTTTAAACTCAGGATGGATCTGTAGTGGAGCATGGTACTCACATGGAACTATTAATGATGAAAGGTCTATACTATAGCCTTGTTCAAGCACAGTCCTTTCATGATGCTGATGAAGATGGCATAGTTAGAGATAATAAATCAGAGTAAGTATTCATTGAACATACCAATTATTGTATTACAGTTAAAAAATACTGAACTTTGAATTTTTTTTTCTTCAGTCCTGATAGCTTCATGGATAAAAGTAGTGAGCACAGACATTCATCAGTTTCAAGTGTTGCTTTCTCTTCTGGTGGTGAAGACCTAAGAAAACAAATGGAGTTGGAACCTGTGAGTTAAGAGGTTATAACCTGATGTTCATAATTCGGTTTGTTATTTTCTACTGGGGAAAGTTGTTTGAAAAGTGTTTTCTGTAAAATTAATTATCTAGTACATAGTTGTTTGGTTTCATCATTCTTTACTCGGGCAATTTTCAAAATACTCTGAAGTACTCACACAGGCCACATGTGTAACCCTAAACCCAGCCATGTAGTAGAGGTTGCATATCAACAAACTCAGTTTTAAAGTTGCTTGTGCTTCAATTATAGCCCGTGCAAGCACCACAATAGGAAGTTTGCCAGGCAATCCAGAGAATAATATTCTATTGTCAAAGTCATATAATATAGTGAAATACAATTGTCATGATTGATAAACAACTTGTTCCATAAATAAATGACAAAATAAAATATTTAGTATTTTTATATATATCACTTATCCCAATTTTCATCTGGGAGACAACATAGGTAGGTAGATTTAAATGCCATAACACTTAAGTTTATGTTTAATGACTTTCACTTTATATTCAAATAAACATTTTAAGATAATGGGGAAGTGTTCAGAAAGTTTTTACAAAACTCATATGCAACAGTAAAAAAAATTGTAATTTTAACTTGGTCTACATACGTAGTCCATGGTATCATTTGCTTTACAAAATGTAACGAGTACTACAGGGATAATAACAGTGAAAATTAGCAAATAAAAGCAGATTAAAGGGATAGAAGGGGAAAAGTCTTGATAAGAAAAAGTTGGCCTGAACTGTAGAATAGGCCGTGTCTAATAGAAATACACTTTCAAATTAATATGTACCTTCATTGTAATTTTAATATAAAATTTTTAACAATTAGTGAAACTCAGTATTAACTAATTTCTTCTCAAATTATGGCTGCTTAAATTTTGTTTTTTACATCATCCTTCATTGAAGCAATTATCTTTTTTCTACGATTATTGCCATCAAAAGTAATGTCAATTTAATCATGCCATTTTTAAAGGTTTCTCCAGATGATGCAAACATGGCCCGCCTTTTCAAATTAAATTCTCCAGAATGGGTTCCACTGCTTTTGGGCTGCATTGGCTGCATGGCTACTGGTGCAGTCATGCCAGTGTTTGCCTATTTTTATGGAGAAGTATTTGCAGTAAGTATCACTTTCTTTAACATAAATAAGGGGGAAAAAATAATTTATATTTTTCCAATACGAAGATGAGGGTGAATATAATGTATTGTCAATTTTGATTTCTTATATCAACATTTTATCAACATATCTCTGTAAATTTTAAAATATTTATTCTCTAAATATATTTTTTGTGCTAGATTCATACCAAATTTCTAATCAATGTTTTAATCTTACAGTTTATGCAGCATGAATGAAGTGGTTTTGAATTTTAAAACTTTAATTTTTACTTTTTTCTTTGCAATTGTTACATTGGTTGCAAGAGATAAATCAAGTAATTAATACTTAATTTGTTCAGGGTGTGAGTAAAATGCCTTGGTGAGAGTCACTTGGAAATAAAGTTGTTTAATGAATTCTTCCTATTGTCTGTTAATACCTTGTTAAACTGATGTTTTCTTTCCATGTTCAAAAATACTGAGCATATAACATGTATTTACAACTGCAATTCTTTAGATGACTTTCTACCACCTATACAGATTGTTATGCACCATCCCCCATAGATGGCATTTGAGAGACTTTTGAAATTCTAAATTGCACTCTTTTTCTGTATCATTGTTACCTCAACGATTTTGCATCATTTTGTTTCCTGATATTTAGGACATTGACAAAATGGCTGTGAATTCAGATGTGAATTTGTTTGATATATCTGAATTTTCAATGGATGATAGTGAGTTAAAGACCCCAGATGATACTTATCCTTTTTCAGATGCTTATTTACATAATGTTAAAGATAAAAATAAATGACAAAAAAGGAAAACTTTTACAAAAATCAGAAAACAAGAATTAAAGAATCTTAATTAATCTGGAAGAAAATGCAAATTATTCTGAATTTCTGAAATTAATACATGTAGACTTTCAAAGAAGGAAATATTTATTTCAAAATTAGCTTGTTCTATAGAATAAAGGCACAATTGAACTTTTTAAAATTAATGTAAACTCACATATTAGCGCATTATAGTGTGTTTTGTGTCCTTAATCAGTTACTAGTGTGATTTTTCATGTGATATGTACATACACATTTATATTATGTGAGAAAAAAGCTTGTATACAGTTTCTCTTGATTATCTCAAAACTGAGTTTTCTGAATCATTCGTTTCTTCCATCCAACTGCTCAAGAATGTATTGAATACATTTTTTCTCTCTCTCAAAACTAAGCATTTAATATTTTGTTTTTTATTTTTCTTTCAGACTTTTACCTTAACAGGTGAGGAATTGTATGAAGCAGCCCGATTTTGGTCAGGCATGTTCTGTGTGCTTGCAGTTGCATCTGGCTTCAGTTTTTGGTTGCAGTGCACATTCATGACCTGTGCAGCTGAAAAACTTGTAATGAGATTGCGATTAAAAGCATTTCAAAATATTTTAACTCAAGCTGTGGGTTGGTTTGATATGGAAACTAGTGCTCCTGGACGACTTATTACTAGACTTGCTCGTGATGCGCCCCTAATTAAATCTGTAAGTAGTTGTAAAACCTGATAATAATCTTATTTGAGTAATTATCAGAAATATATGCAATCTTGTTCTTTTCATTTCTTAAAACTTTTAGCAACTTTTTGCTGCTGTTCAATGTGAATCAAATGTTGTACATAGAGTTAATTAATGATTTAAGTAAATGTAAATTTTTTTATGTCTTTCATTTACAAGTGTGTTTCAATATTTATGTACTGTCTTAAATCTAAAAATTCTCTTTCAAAAATATTCACTTATGTAGATATTTCATTTTATGTTTCTTTTATTTCTCTTTGGGTGTGGGTTTTATTCATCAACAACTGTGTAGACCTCAGATTTTTATGCAAATGCATATTCCTTCTGTTTAGTTGGAGGCATTTGGGAATTCTGTTTTCTAACCAAATTGGAGTTTCCAAATCTTTAACTGAAAATTTTATTCACTTATTTTTGCACATTTGAGGTATGCTGCATAAAATTCCATATTTTAAGGTTACGTAGAATAATTAAATACTTTATGATTAATTGAATTGCATATTTCATTGTTTGATTAATTTTCCTTCTTGATTTGTTTTTCCTATTGCTAAAACTCTTCTTAATAGTAGTAGTACCTACATGGAGATGGTAAAATAAGCAGTACCTACCCTAAAGAACAAATACTACTTTAAAACATTTCACTCATAATAAAATTTTAAAGAATTGCAATTTTTAAAAATATTTTTCATCTGGAAGTATGAGAAGTATATATTTGGAGTAATACAGACATAGTATAAAGAAAATTATGTAATATTTCTATATAAAGAAAATTATGTAATATTTCTATATAAAGAAAATTATGTAATGGTGCCAAAAATCAATTTTGAGATTTTTATGAAAATAGATGTTTTGGGGTCCCGCATGCTGATTTTTCGCCTACTTTTTTTCCCCTCCCTCCTCCCCCTCCCCCACTCTTTGCCCAAAGCCAACTCCCAACATTGAAGCCAACTCCCATTTCAGAGTTCAAAGGTGGAATTTGGTTGGGTAATAATAGCTGCCACCTGTACATACTTGTTGTAATAACTTAAAAGTAGTAGAACTCCAGATTTTTTTCTTATTTGCTTAATTGGAAAAGTAAATAAAATTAACTTTGTTTCAGGCTTCTGGACTTCGTGCAGGTCAGATGCTGGGTGCATTGGTCACTCTGGCTGCAGCTCTTGCAATTGCTTTTTGTCATGGATGGAAATTAGCTTTATTGTTACTAGTAGCAGTACCAATCCTTGCAGGAGCAGCATATCAACAGATGATGATTTTACGTCGAACACAAAGAAGAGATGCAGAATTGTTGGAAGAGGCTGGAAAGGTACTCTAACATTAAGGCAATTTATTTAATAAAATCAGTGTACAATATCAATCATTTATTCACTCATGTTGAAAACTATTACTTGTAGCACATTTTTTGTGACAGTTTCTTTGAAAGTGAAGGAACTTGTTTTTTCTTCAGCATCTGTAGTACCCTGAATTTTAATTGCTATAAAATAATTACTTATTAGGTTAGATTACTAATTAGGTTATAATAATAAATTAGGTTAGCCCTTTTTAATTTCATTAACAATTCATTATCAGTATTTCATTGGTCGATGCACAGAGATGCATAGAAACCATGAAAGACATAACAGGCTAATATTTTGAAAGAACCATTACACCTAAGAGACTGTGAAATAGCTAATTCAATTTGTTTTAAAAATCAATATCTGGGGGGGGGGGGGAGAGGAATTTTATGAAATACTATTATGACTAAAAATGTAACACACACATGCAAGCAATTTCTTCAATTCATTGTTCATTTCAATGATTAATAACACTGTTTCATATTTTCTACATTCAACACTAAATACTCTATTAAAGAGTGCAGCCTAATTCTCCAGTTGATGCAGATGTAATCGTATATGTTACTGATCTTGCAAGAAATTCTTAAATCTAAATAACAGTTTGTATAGCATCCTATATAAACAAGTTAAATTGTAGGTTACCTCTGTTACTAGTAATTGTACACTGTAATTCAATTTTGATAGTCTGATGTAATGTTCATATTTCAAATGAAATAATTAAACTGTGTAATGTGAAGATTCGTATTGCAAATGTTTGGCCAAAGCCAGAATAGAGATGCAGAGCATCAAGAATTCCCCCCCCCCCCTAATAAATGAACAGTTGTTGCTGCTTCAAGTCACTGGTAATGGTATTCTTGAGTAGTTGATATCGAACAACATTGTGCATGTAAGCTAATATTTCAACAATATCATATTTGATGCTAATGTAAATGAAACTTATTTTTAGGTTGCATCTGAAAGTATTCAAAATATAAGAACAGTTCAAGCTCTTGGAAAGGAATCACTCTTTGTTGATTTATATATGGAAAAATTAATAGAGCCTTACAAGTAAGTTTACCCTGTTTATCCTGTTTGTATTTTTACACATATACTAGCAGAAACCAGCAGATGTTGCCCTGCCCTCCATCTCTCTTTTCTCCATCCCTCTCTTTTCCTTCCTCATCTCTCCACTTTTCTATGTCCCTCTCTCTATCTCTATCTCTCTCTTTCTTTCTCTGTATCTCTCTCAACGTCTGTGTCTGCCTCTGCTCCTGTCTCTCTCTGTATGTCTCTCCTGGGCATAATTTCATAATCCCAGGGGCAGAATATGCAAAGATGATGTTCTTAATACTCGTACTTAAGGGTGCGGCGGGTTGCGTAAGAGCGCCTTTGCGTTGAATACTCTGTTCAGGGGTGGTTGAGTCAGCATAATTTAATTATCAATGTACGTCTATGTGTGCAGTCTTATGCACATTTCCATTGTACTATGCCTAATTCTTCCCACAAGTGCAAGCAATAAGTTGACTAAGTTTTATTGCAATCGTATGAATGGTACGGGAGTGCATTAAGTATGAACCAACCAACCAAGAAAGAAACAAACATTGTTTTTATATATTACATTGGGAAAATGTCCTGAGAATAATTCAAGTTCACATGATTAAGAATTAACTTCTGTAACATTGTTACAGGGAAGCAAGAAAACAAGCTTTAGTATATTCTATAATATTTGGGTTTTCTCAGACTGTGATATATATGATGTATGCAGCAGCATTCAGATTTGGTTCATATTTAATTGAAATTGGTGACATGGAGCCAACAAATGTTTATAGGTAAGTAAGAAATATAACTATATTTTAGGAAGTGAATGTAAAGTGAAAAATTTCTATTTATTTTTCATGCAATTTAACCTACTAACTTCTTGTTTTCATCCAGAGTGTTTTTTGCTTTGGCATTTTGTGCTGCCTCAATTGGGCAAACTTCAGCATACCTTCAAGACTACACAAAAGCTAAAATGGCAGCTGCTTTGATGTTCCAATTAATGGACAGAAAGACTGATATAAGCATTAACCCTATAATGGGCATAAAACCAGTAAGTTAATTTGGATTTGACCCCTAGTGTGCAAGTCAGTGTGGTTTGGCATGACATCTGCAAGAGTGAATGTTTCTGCAGATTATTATAAGGTGGTGTTAAAAAAGATTGTAATGTCCTCTGATTTCAGTGTTTCATGTAATACTATGTGAATAAATTGAAGGTTTTGATTAAATTGTTAGTTATTTTTATTAAATTATTTTTTATAATTAAATTCTGATTAATATGGTCTTGTGATTTCTATATAGTATATGCTCTTACTTGAAATGTAATTAATTATGCATTTATTATTCCTAGAAAATATTGGGGAAGGTGCTATTTCGAAATGTCCATTTCCAATATCCAAACAGACCTAACGTATCTGTGTTACGTGGTTTAAATTTATCTGTGGAAACTGGAAAAACACTAGCTTTAGTGGGATCCTCAGGTTGTGGGAAAAGTACAGTGGTGTCTTTACTGGAAAGGTTTTATGATCCTACAAGTGGAATTGTGGTAAGAAAACAAATTTAACTTAAATAAAGGCAGTAATTTAAAGAATAATAATGGGTGCACTTATATTTCTGTCATGATTCTACTTTGTTGTAAAAAGTTTGTTCCAACCACACTTTTTTATTTATTTCATCTATCTTAATATTTTATATAAAATTACATTAAAATGATTGCTCTTAAATCTGTTTTATGAAAATCAATGAAATGTTTAATTTTGAAACTTGTTTCTTTTCAGCAAGTTGATGGTTTTGACATCAAGACTTTGAACTTACCATATTTAAGAAAACATATTGGCTTAGTAACACAAGAACCAACACTCTTTGATTGTTCTATATGGGAAAATATTGCGTATGGTGTGATTTCGGATGATCCATCATGTTCTGATTCAGATAAATTAATGCCACAAATTATTCAAGCAGCTCGAAAAGCCAATATACATGACTTCATTTCAAATTTGCCCAATGTAAGTAGATCTTAATTGTAATTAAATGATATATAGAGACCAAGTAACTAGAGATCGTGTTGACTCTTTGTATTATTTTATAACTTTATTATGCAATTAAAATATTAAAAGTGGGATGAAATAATTTAATTTTTAGCCTTGAAACTTCAATCAGACCTTTGCTCTAACCTATTATAAGACATTTTAGAACTTAAAAATCTGTTTATTTATTACATAGAAAAAAACACTGAGTTTCCAAAGGCTTTTGTTTGTTATTCTAATTTGTGATGTGAAAATTAAATCTCATTTTTCCAAACTGCTTCTAACCAGGGGGGATCCAGTGACAAATTTTGGAAGGGGACTTTTCTTTTATCATGTACAGATTATGAAGAATGGCGCCAACTCAACTTAGCTCATGTTGTGATACAATTTTATTCGTTTTAATGTTTCTACAAAAAATATTTTTGCTTGAAAGTTTCATTTCAAGTTAAAATTAATAGTTACTGAAAAATTTTGGAAGAGGAAATTTCCCTCATTTCCCTCCCTGTGGATCTGTGCCTGTTCCACCTTATGTTGTTTTTAAATTTATTTATTTTTAATTTAGGGATACGATACCAAAGTGGGAGAAAGAGGAACACAGTTATCTGGAGGGCAGAAACAGCGAATTGCAATTGCCAGAGCACTCATCAGAGACCCTAAGATCTTGCTATTAGATGAGGCAACATCAGCTTTGGACATGCAAAGTGAAAAGGTAAGGATTTCTTTCATTTATAAAATGCATCTCACCAGCTCTGGTTTTTATTTTACTTCTTTTAATTCACCAAAATCTTTCATTCACAAGTTCTTAAATTTTCTATAAATGTCTACTGACGGGAGGATTATTTCCAGTCATTTCACTCTCCCCTGTGAAAGTAATTAGCCTTTTATTACCTTGTTAACATAGTATCCTGTATATTGCTGGGTGTAAATTAGTTCAAAATTCTTTATTCTAATCTTTTGTTTGTATGTGTACTTTCTAAATCAAAATATCAATTTTGAGGAGAGTTTAGACAGTACAGTACATTTATGGTAATGATGGTATACATATGGTACATGATGAACCACCATTGTCATTTTAGATATGTAAATTTTGCTTGTACAAAGATTATAAAATTATTTTCGTTCACAACAGATAGTCCAGGAAGCTTTGGATCAAGCACGACAAGGACGAACGTCAATTGTCATTGCTCATCGTCTATCAACAATTCAGAATGCTGATTGTATAGCTGTGATTCATCGTGGCCGTGTAGTTGAGCAAGGATCACATGAAGAGTTGATGGCTCTAAAGGGCAGATACTATAAATTGGTAGAAAGGCAAACGTTATAGTCTTTTATTTTATTTAAATATAATGATGGAAGACAATTTGCAAGATTTGTGAATTTACAGTATTAAGTTTTTAATCTCCAGATGCATTTAAAAAAAATATATGTTCAAGAATGTGAGTGTTCATAAATGTACCAAGATTGAAAATTGTCTTTAATAATTCAGAACATTCTCATCTGTTTCTCATCCCTGCATGATGTGTTTTGTCTCCAGAAAAAGTTTTGCAAATAAAAACCATTTCCAAACCTTCTATTAATTTGTGAGAAAAAAACCTGTTAGATACTATTAATGAGCATATTGATTGAAGGATAATGTGAAATAGTCTATATCAAGTCCCCAAATCAATGTTTCTGCAAATCTTAATTGAAGTTATTTATTTATTTATTTTCCTTGCTTGCTCAATATAAGAGGTATAACTTATAGGGTAATTTAATCCATATCTTAAATACGACAATGTTAATGTTAACCAATCTATATGAGAAAATAATTATTAGAAATGTATGTTATCACTATTTTTTGTAGCTGGAAGGTTCTTAAATTTATTTCTTCACAAAATGCAATCTAGGACTGCAGAAAACATGGATTAATTCTTGCGAATTAAAATTTAAAATGTTTATACATAAAATTCTGAAAATGTGTATGCATCTCAGTATAAAAAATCTACTCTAAAGAAGTGGATTATTTTTATAATAAAAATTCCAACTTACATTTTTTTGACAAAGTCTTATAGTAATTAGAAACATTTCAGTATTTTCTTGCTTTAATCTTGCCCACTATTCTAATAAAATAAGTTAAACTGAAATTACTCTTTCCACTTGGCTGGATAAGTTTTTGAGATACACTAGCTCTTCAAAGATAAAAGTACTGTATTTAATTTAAGAAATGTATTGAATCTTGTTTGAATGACCTCAAAATTATTAACTATAATTTGCATTTAATTCTTTGTTTGTGCATGTTCTGTAAAGCTAGCATAAATTTTTCATTCAGAATGTCAAAACAAGATGAAAATCTGTGAATCTCATTCAGAAATTGGTTTTGGAATAACTGATAGTAGGTATATCAAAATGAACCACTTTTTTGGACATAAACAGAGAGACTACTGGAGATAACAATCTTAACTTCAAACTTTTGGTATAGTATTCACTCTGCAAGAGGAAACATTGATTTGTATTTATGAAAAGCTAATAATCAAGATTTGTATATTCAGTTAATGTATTATGCAAATTATGCAATAACTGTACATTCAGCAGTGGACAGTAATGTTCTGAAAGTAGTAACCATTGAGATGTTTTGTTTCCAATTGTTCAAAAGCATTTTTTAAAAATGTGAAACCATTCATGGAAGCTTTCTTTATATTGTAATTGGTAAGCGTTGCAACAATTTTAGAATGACATGTCATATTAACCATAAAGGTGTAATAAAATTATGACATTTAAAATTTAAAAAATGTGAAATTATTTTTAGAATGTGTACTTGGGGATAAGTTAAAATCTGAATATTCAATCATTAATTACTCAGTATTCAATGAAGACTGAAATATTTCCATAAAATGATAATGAAGGCAGGAAAAGAAAGTCATTTCTGTATATTATATCAATCATACTTATTCTCTTTTCAGTTCCTCCAAAAATATATTTATTGCACACTTGTGTAGAAATAAAATGTATTTATTTTGAGCAGGAAAATTCATTTGAAAATCTATTAAAATTCAAGGAGAAAATAAGTTTAAAAAAACGATAATTTTCTAATAATTAATATTAATACATTTTTGCTGGAACACTGACTTTCTTCTTTTGAGCTTTCAATATCCAGTGATATTTATGAAACATATGCTTTGTATAAAAAAAAACTTGTATTGCATTTTAACATAACAAACTGTACAGTTTCTACCATTCTATCTTTGTACTTAGAATGAATTTTTGTAATTAAAAGTAGATAAACTAAATGTTATGTTTTTGTAATTCCTAGAAAAGTGGTAAGTTTCTTTTCATCTGATGCCTGTTATATATATTCACAAAGGCCACATAAATGAGATCTTTATTTGCTAACTGCAAACATTCATTAATAAGTTGTGCACCAATTAAGGCAGGAGCGAATCCAGAGACAAATTTTGGGCTGGCCTGTAAATGCATGGCAATATTTTGCTCTTAGATACCATACAACATTTACTGCATATAAAAGATCCTCAAGCCTAAATGAAGCCTTTGAGCTTCATTCATGAGAATTCAAATTGCCTGTTTCATCGCCCAAGAAATACCTTCAATCTTAGGATCTAACTTTTTCCTTTATATATTAACATAACAGTGTGCCCTTGTTCTTTACAAACAGAACCATTCCCTCTGCTGTTGTCACAAATATTCTTTGCAAAAAAGAAACAAGTGGTATGATTTGAGATGTTTGAAATTGGTTTTGCAATAACAAATGAATAATAAATGAAGGGTAGACAGTTTCAATGCAGAGTTGCATTTCAAACACAAAATCACATGTGACAAGATTTCTGGGTCTCTCAATTCAGTCATATCTCAAATGGATCCTTGTAAATGAATTGTACGCTAAATTAAGTTCATTATATTATGTAGTGCATTCAAAGTTCTTTCAAATTTAGTCAGCCCTCATGCAACTAGTTGTGTGTGTTTTGTGACTGTACATTCCCATCTGAAATAGGCATAATAATCTGGGGAAACTTGTGGTACTGATATTTTAAGATTGCATCATATTCAAGTTTCTCTGTATTGAGTTTGTAATCTTACCATTGCCTTGCCTATTAATTTATAAATCTGTAGGATCTACTTAGTCAAAACTGACATACTTTGTGGCGGGAACACATTTTCATGCAATACACATATTTATAATTACAACTTATGTTGTAGGAATCATATTCATTAAGCGTCAGTATCAACTGCTCATTACAGGAAATCCTCAAAAAAAAAAATGTATGTTACTTTACAATATATTGCCAGATGACATTAAACAATTAAAATCAATAAAGAAGTTTGAGTGTCAAGTACTTTTTTTTTTATGGAAAGTGAACTTTCAATAGAAGAACATGGGTTCACAAAGGGCAGGGGAACCAGAGACCAGATAGTAAATCATTGATGGATAATGAAACAAAGCAGAGAATTCCTTAAGGTCCAGTACATAGGTTGTTTGGACTACTCTGAAGCTTTTGACTGTGTGGGCCAAAATCTGTTATGGATAACCTTAACAAATATGGAAGTATCAGGTCATATAGTAACTCTATTAAATGCAGCTCTGAAGAGATCAAGAAGCACGAGTTCAAATTGCAGAAGGATACACTGAGTGGTTTAGAGTCCACAAAGGGGTCAGACAAGGATGTATCCTCTGTCCAGGCCTTTTCAAATTATACACAGAATATATCATGAGAGAAGAAAATTAGATGAAATGAACATTAACATTGGAATTAAATAATGCCAAATCAATAATATTTGTTATGCAGATGTCGTCATAATAATGGAAGAAAGAACTAGAACAGATATTACAGTAAAAGATGGAAGAAACACACAAATCAGGATTCATGCTGAACTTAAAACAGACCATTGTGCAAATGCTGAGATAGTCCCGTGTTTTGATTCTGGACATAAATTTAACTTCACTACTAGCTCACATTTTGTTGAGATCTCCTTTCGCTAGTTGTGGTTGATATAGAGTCTGGAGCAAAGGTTTCTATTTTGTTAACAATGCTATAAAACAAAATCAGTAGTTCTTGAACCGATGCAATTAAGTGATATATTTCTCGGAACAAAAATTTCGTTTTCAAAAATTGCAACAGCTTTGTTGGTACTTTTTTATTCATCATTTAATCACGTAAAATAAAAGGATGAGCAAAGGAACTCACGAAAACGTGCGCAGATTATACTTCTCTCACATACATCTCATATAGTTTCGTCTGTTTTTATTTATGAAAATAAAAAAAATCAAATTAAATATTAAGATACTGGGTCCACAAAAGCGACATTTTGCGTTTTCGCGCTGGAAATCTCGAAACAAGAAAATAAAACATCAATCGATAGTCGCACAGTAGTGACTCCTATTGGTAGAAGCCGTGGTTGAAGCTATACAATAAATCGACTAAAATGTGCGGTTGGTTATGTTACACTTGGATTTATTTAACTACGCACTTGACGTAAATCAGCTGTTGACGAGTTTGTCCAATTGAGAGCTTGAACGTTACTATAGTGATGTCACTGTAGCGACTGAAGCTCTCGATTGGATGAAACCGCAACAGCTGATTTACGTCAAGTGCATGGTTAAGTAAAACCTACTGTACGAAGAAAGATGCGATGAGCAGCGGTCGAGAGCAGAAGGGAGGGAACGACGTACGTGACGTAAAGTATTGCAGAAGAGAACAAGTTGGCTGAAATGGTACAGCTAAGAAAATTTATGTAACAGCAAATTGTCATGTGAAGCTCACTTAACGCCGCTGTAACACTTAGGTTTGAGAAGATATGAGTTGTGTGGTTTACCAATTGGAAACTAAAAATCTTTTGGACTATGATATGTATTGAGAATACCCGGCCCGATAGAATAATCGTTTGCTCGAACTAATCAACTATGAGCGTTAGGTGATATAAGAGAGCTTGTAAAATTTGCCAAGTCATTGAGTGAATGCCAAGCCATGAAGTTATTTTAATATTGTATTTGCAATTTGCTGCACATGCTTGCATTCTTCTATTTTATATAGTGACATTGGGTTTTAGTACTTGTGCCTTATCTTCAATGGCAAAGACAGGCCTTTTAATTTTGACCAATCCTAGTACAATAAATCATGTTTTACCTATTGCAAAGAAATATGTTGGTAAAACATTATATGTACATTTGTCCCAACAACGGCATCTCATTCCTCCCTGGATTTCCAAAACTGACACAAGTTTCAAACCACCTAATTTTAGGAAAATTGTTGTAGGAATTTATTCACAAACTATGGCTCTTTGTCAAAATTTGGATGTCAGAATCTTGTTGTCAAGTATCAAATACCCATTGCAGAAGAGTATTGAAACCAAACAGAAAATTGATGTAGTCATATTTGATAAGAAATATAGCTGTGATGAAGTGCATAATTTCATGCAAAGTTACCTTACCAATAAAAACACACCTTGTGAAGTAGTTACAATCAATGAAACTTCTAAGCAAAATCATAATAGCCAAAATGTGCTGAACGAAAATGACGATTATCTGGATTTCTCCCAACTTGTAAAAGATGATTCAAAAATATATGACAATGTTGTCCTTGGTGGAACATTTGATCGCCTTCATTCAGGACACAAAATTCTGCTTTCAGAAGCTTTATTACACTGTTCCAAAAGACTTACAGTGGGTGTAACAGACCTTAACATGTTGAAATGTGAGTAGTGTAAATATATAAACTACACTTTGAAGTAGAAGCATATAAATATGCATTAAACTTGGTACATTAAGTTGTTTTTCAATTTTTTGATTTTTTAGCAAAGAAATTATGGGAATTAATTGAACCATGTGAAAAGCGAATTAGTGATGTGCATGATTTCCTTGCTGATGTGGATTGTGAGCTTCAGTATAATATTGTGCCTATTAGTGACCCATTTGGCCCCACAAAAGAAGATCCTAATTTGCAGGTAAATTTACAAAAACTAACATGGTTAAAACATAAACATGTTGTTTTGAGAAATCTGAAGGCCAGTTACTAGAGAGATCTCTTTCTCTCTCCATTTTGTATAAGTATCAGTCTTAAATACTGTCTGCATTTGCATGAAGTTTAAAATTATAATTAACAATCATGTACAACCTCTACTTCTGTTGACAGAAGAATGTAGCATTTATTATGTTAAACTCCTTTAGCATTAAATTGTTGTAGAAGTATGCTATTTCCTCTAGGAGACTCCATCTTACAAAAAACACAGACTAAGTGGGCTCCAATGAGGTTGAGATTAGTGCAGAAGTAACATTGCGATTCAATTGGTGATTAGATAAGCTCTGCCACTGATTGTATTGCCCATAGTTTTCAGGTCTCAGTGGAGCACTGTGACAAATAGCTGCCTCTATTTAATCCATCTGTCCTATCCCTCTAAAATTTCCATGTCCTCTCAAACCCATGTCCACAGAGGCAGGATTTTGGATCTTTTAGTGTGTGTGTGTGTGGGGGGGGGGGTTTGCTCACAATATGCTTCACTGTGCCCACGTTTTGTTGTTTTGCTTGTAGTGGTAGGAGTGGAGGTAAGGGCTAGTTTGTATTTAGTTAGCAATGCAGAAAAATCAAGTCTGTAGTTTGTTTACTGTTGCAAAGAAGTTTTCTATTACTCAGGAACAAAAATGGCTGATTTTTCAAATGTTGCTAATCTCGTGCTTTTTTAAATTTTATTTATCTATCTTTAATTTTTACTTATCTTTCTACTATTTATAGTTAAAATGATGGGAAAGGATTCAGGAACTCAAGAAAACATGCACAGATGATCTTCTCCCCATATGTCGCATACAGTTTTTGGCTAAATAAGTAAATAAGTTTTTGACACACAACTTATGAATATTATATGTGTATATAAATATAATTTTTAATTGTAGCTGCTTGGATTTTGTTTTATATTTTGAAATTGAGTGCCATGCATCATATGTGTATAGTAAATAAGAAATACTCTTTCGTTTTGAGAGTTGATTCGAGTTTTTTGACCCCTGATTCTAGGCATGAAACTGTCTATTTTCAAAGTAAATAATGTTTAAAAGCAAAATATAATTGAAAGATGATCTATTAATACTGGATATACATAGTAACGTTTAACATTACCATGCACGTTTTATAATACTGAACTAAAGTTCACAATTTGTTAATGTATGTTATTAGCTCATTTTATTAAAATTATTGTTTCTTTAATTATTATTACATTTCTTTTCAAATTGAAGAAAAAGTTCAATCTTTTATAATATAAATTTGAAGTAAGATCTCTGATCTCTCTCTCTCTCTTCTCCCCCCCCCGTTCAAATTTATCCAACATTAGAGGGGGGGGGGGGGAGTTACCTCTCTCCTGAATCCCGCATCTGCATTTCCAGTCCCCTTGCCCCGTTTTCCACCTTCATTACTAATCAATATGGTGGTTCCCTTACAATTGTGTCATGATTTTTCTTCCTTTGTGCCCCACTTCTCTAATTGTTTCTATGATTCTAATGTATTGGGAGATACCAAAACACAATATTACATTGCTCAATTTCATCTTCTTTTTGGGTACCTTGCATAATGACTGGCCCTTGGATTCTTTAGACTAATCTTATATTTTAACAATTACTTAAATTTTTTTGTTTTCTTCAGATGATTGTTGTGAGTTCTGAAACATTTAGAGGAGGGCAGAAGGTGAATGAATTACGAGAGCAAAAAGGTCTAAGTGTTCTTGACATTTTAAAAATTGATATGTTAGAAACAGTGCCTCTTGATGAAAGTGTAGAAGAAACAAAGGTCAGTTCTAGTAACTACAGAATAAGACTTCTTGGTCAACGACTTAGAGAACCTGAGGTAAGATGCTGCCCTGAGGTAAGACCAATTTTAGAAAGATGATGATATTTATTTTTATTTCTTTTCTCACACACAGCTAAAGACACATATTCCTCTAAAACCATACCTTATTGGTCTGACTGGTTGCATAGGAAGTGGGAAAAGTTCGATTGGAAAAAGACTGGAAGGTTTGGGAGCTGGAGTAGTGAACTGTGATGCACTTGCTCACATTTTGTACAGAAAAGGACAACCTTGTTACTTGTCTCTCATAGAACATTTTGGAAGGCAAATTTTAGATGACCAGGAAGAAGTCAATCGCAGAGTTCTAGGATCTATTGTATTTAACGACAAAGTAAGTTACATCTTTAAACGTAGGTGCTCTGTAAGTGTTACTTAGAATGAATAGTGACATGGATGGGTTTGTCCCATTTTATATGCTTAAACATCAGTTCTTCAGTTTAAGGACAGATTAAGCAAGTATCTTGAATGCAGAATTGGGAGGTAAAAGACAAAATATTTTCATTGTTTTTCTCTTTTCTACCTAATATTTTTCTTGTTTGATGTTAGAGAATGTCAACTGTACCAACTATCCCAAATACCCCCCTCCTTTTTTTTTTTTTCTTTCTTTTTTTCTTTTCTTTTTCTGAAAGAAAATCAATTCAGGAAAATTACCATTAACTTTTAAAAACCAGTTTATATTTAATTTGCGTTTTTCTAAACATATTCATTGCCTCTTTTGTAAATATTCTGACAAAATTATTGTCTTGACCTTTTAAAAAAATTGGCATACTTGTAAGATATTCAAGACCAAATTTCTCAAAAATTATGTGTAACACAAATTGAGAATGAAGCAGATTTAAATGCCATTTTCATCAAAATGAGAATTGATAAACCATTTCCTCTTGAGTGAAAATTTCAATGATATGATAAAAAAATTAAAGATATTTAGCACATCATCACGCATAAATCAAATTATGCGAGTAATCTAAAAATGTCTAGAATTAACGATTTGTTTGCAAATGCTCATGTCAATTTACTCGAGTAGTTGTAAACATTAAGATTTAGTGTAGAAGTGGGTGGATGAATTGGATCATTCTTTCAGTGATGTAATAAAAAATCCTTTTATATCTTTAATATATTGTGGTATTTGTTAATTAAAAATATTATGAATAAATATTTAGTTTGAGACACATACAAAACACGTTTAAAAAAACTCCTGTTACACAATGCATTACAAAAAACTGCTATTTTATGGGAATAGTGTTATGAAGAACTTCAAAGTGATATACACTATTCCATTTGGCTTCAGGAACAGCTTGCTAAATTGAATAGCTTGTTATGGCCAGCAATTCTGGGTCTTGCTAAAGAAGAAGCTCTGAAACTCTTCAAGAAAGGCCATGATGTTGTTGTTCTTGATGCAGCAGTCCTTCTCCAAGCTGGATGGGATAATGACTGCCATGAAGTATGGGCTTGCATAATTCCTCCAGAAGAAGTAAGCATACATTTAGCAAGTTGCTGGTTATTGCTAATTGTGATTTTTACTTTCTTGTATATCTCATATAGAGAAAATATAATAATGCTGCATTGCATTATCCAAGTAGTAAAGGAATGCACATCTTGTGTGTTGTTGAAACTGATAAAGTGTTTTTTCAAAATCATTTTCTGTCATTTCTTGTGAGGATGGTGCTTAAACTGTTTACAGTATTTTCTCCAGAGTGAATATTCCCAAAACAAGCTGACCACACTGAGAAGCCGTGGGAATTGAAATGGGTATATTAATTTCTAAGGGTTCTCTACAAGAATTCCCTAGAAATTATGTTTTCTGATAGAGCAAAGTATTCTTATTAAAATGGAGCGAGTTTGATTATCATTAAACTCTGAATTGTGAAAGTTAAAAATGTTTTTGCCCCCCCCCCCCCCAAAGTAATGTTTGGTAAATAAACATTATTGAAGATTTTTTTCTCAATTTAAACTGCTCCTCAAAATTAGATGTTGTTTTGTACATTTAAAAAAAATAGTGGTCATATAATTTCGAGTGAAATCTTGGGCAAAATTAAAACAATATTCTTTCAAAATTGGCTCCAAACTTTTTCTGTAAATTTTTTGCTTGAACAGATTGAAGTACATGCTGGTGTTACATCACTAGTTATTTCATTGGATATTTTCTTTTTTATTTTTTATTTTTATTATCAAGAGTGAACATTTTGCAGAAGGCTAGAGTGTGCAGTAATTATTTTTATAAGACATTAATAAAACAATTGAAGAGAAGAAAGGGTAACCAGAAAATCAGTATGGGATTTAGAATCAGTGCAATCATAGAATATTTTTTCTACAATTCCTTTTTTAATTTTCAAATCTGAAATCATTATATAAAAGTTAATGAGAAGAAATTTGGCGTGAATTGTTAGTTTACCAATTTATTATCTCAAGTTTATTTCCCATTAATACTGACACTGATGCTAATAACATTTAAACATTAAACATTTTTGCTGGATAAATTGAAGAATTAATGGAAACAAAATGTTAAAATTTTTTAAAGTATTTGTATAAATCATAAATTCTAATTGTTTGCTTGAATGTGAATTTTAGTTTAAAAATTCAGTTTATAATGAGTATTAATATCAGTACTATTTCCATGCCTGTATTCTTGAATGTGCTATAATTGTCATTGTAATTGCTCATTTTGGTCTGTCTCGTAGGCCGTAAGGAGAATACAGGCTCGCAATAATCTATCAAAGGAAGATGCAGAATCGCGCATTTCAGCACAGCCTAGCAACTTGGAGATGGTGAGCCAAGCACATGTTGTTTTATGCACTCTTTGGGAACCCGAGTACACACAAAAGCAAGTCCAAAAGGCTTGGGACAATCTACAGAATTTTCTTAAAGTTAGAGGAAAACTTTAATTTTTTGGTTTGGATTAATTTCCAAAAAAAATTCTTAGTTTTAGAAACTTTTGTTCTTATCTTTAAATTTTCAATTTTGTGAGTATTGCTTACAAAATCACATTCCTAGATGTGAAAAAAATATTCTGTAACTCACTTGTATTCAGGTTTATGAAAAGATTTTTGAGAAAATGTTTTCTACATTATTTTGAGCAGCGGTGGTTTGTCTTTGAAAGTTGATGTTTCACAAAATGGTGCAGAAGTCATTCATAAGAAAATGTGGCTTGGGGCCTTGTTTGTCCTGTTAAGAAACCTAGGCATTTGTGAGACTTTGCATATATTTAATTGCAGCCAAAAACTCCAATACAAACGAGGCAGGTGATAATAATTCCGTCATGGAGGGCTTAAAATGTTAATTTTCTAAACTTTTTTTGGTGAACAACACTTGCATAAGTATTGAAGTTTGTATCTCATCTGTTTATATGCAAATTGATACTAGAATGTTTATAAAATTTAATAAATGTCTGTCTATGAAATTCTGATTCACAATTTGCAACTTTCTCATGAAGTTTTCTTACCTTTGCCCTTTCTGGGATCTTTTTATCAGCCCACAGAGTAAGCATGTACTTGAAAGTCTGAAGGTTATACACTTAGTTTTTCTTCTGATGATCCTTATGTTCAGGTCTCCAAGTCGAAACATTTAAGAACATCAGGGAGCTATTCACCCCTACCCTCCTTGTTAACCTTCATTGGCAATTAAGGTTTTTCACTGTGCTTAACCATTGAGACATCTAGGTCCTCCAGAACATATGCTGATTTTTCTCCCTTTTATGTCCTGCTGTTGATGAGATAGAACACCAATGATGTTTGTTTTTGTAACATTTTTGTTTTATTCAAGGCTTATTTGTTTCATGTCAAACAGGAAGATTGTTTACATAGTATTAGAAGTGGTAACTGTAGTAATATATTTTATTGTGATAACTGCCAGATTTATTATTTTAAATATCAATATATATTGTTTTTATTTAAGGTTTGGTTGTACAAAACCATGCTTTTATGTTTTATCACCTTTTTCTTGTAGTAGGCAGAAACATTCCTAGTTTCTTCTTAATTGTTACTTTTGTTGTTATTTTATCAACAACGTATGCATTTCTTGAAAATAAAACAAAAGTGGATTATGGATTGATGGACAAATTTTTAAGTTCTAGTTCCGTGTGATGTGTTCATATGAGATTTTAGTTTCCATCAAGGTTTTGTGGAAGTAAAGAACTCCTAGTGTAAAGTCTAGACATCTGGCTTTCTCTTCCTACTTTTTTGGGATGCGATTGTTGTAAATCTTGTCTATTGATTTTCCCTCAATAAAAAGAAGTGCATTCTTTAAAGAAATGACATTCAAGAAAATGAGAAAATAGAAAAATAATTGTAATATATTTCAAGGATAAATGGCTGGATGGTTGTAGTATGCACTATTCCACAACACAAATAGTACTCGAAAGTTAAAAATTTGAATATATATTCAAATATACAAAATAAAGTAGCTTTCTCCATCTTGAAATATATCATCTGTAAGGCCAGAAAATAATATCTTTCTATTCTCAAGAGTTTTTATGCATCTCAAAGAAAATAATATTTAGAATTGTAACTATATAATGAAACTCATCCCAATCTTTTTACTAGTTTAATCTGAGGGGGGGGGGGGGGGATTATGAACAGCTACTTCTACAAAAATTGAAAATGAAAAATTACTTCCAACACTGAACATGTTACTTCCGCAGCTAGATGGAAAATATATTTTATTTATTAATCTGAATTAATGGATTTATTGTACAAGTTATGGTTTTACACAATGAATAACTATGTAATTATTTATAATGCAATAACTTTGAACTCTTCAAATGTATGCCTTTTCAGTGTGATTGTACTTACATCTGTATAATTTATGTTATTACATGAAAATTTAATTTTTTTGGACAAGATAGTTAAAAAGTGGAATTATAAGTTGTGTTTTCCATATTATTTTTATTGAATGTGTTGTTAGTTTCAAACAATGTGGCTTCAGATTATATTGCTGTGTTCATCAGAATACCAGAATAAAAGCTCAAATTGTCATGAATGAATAATTTCACTGTGATATGAAAGTAGCTGATGTATATCAGAATGCATATTAAAATTGGCTGTGAAATAGAATACATAATATATATTTAAATTGTTTTTATTTTTGCTTAATTGGTTGTTTGTTTTTTTTGTTGTTTTTTTGATAGTGCATTTGTAGAAATATTTTGTGCTGTTATATCAAATTCTTAATTTTGTTAAATTGGTGGTACTTTCTATTAGAATTGTAATACCTCAATGTAATTTTTAAGCAATGAAATATCTAGATCACATGAAAATAAAAATTGGGAGATAAATTGTTGCAATAACTTTTATCTGCTCTGCTACTTTTCTATAACTTGTATGTGAAGACCAGAATTGTTGAACACTGCATTGCATCACTTATCTCTTAGTAAGATATTGTTGAGTAAGCAAGTTCGTAATGCATACGTTTTTCTACCTTAGTTGTTAAAGTAGTATTATAATTGTAAAATTTTATTAGTAGTATGTAAAATTTTGGATAATCATTAGGATACTCTTGTATTAAATTTTGTTGAAACTAACTGAATTAACAAATTCAGCTTATAAGTGTAATTTAACTTTTTAATTGTTAGCAGTTTAATACTAGAATGCCCAAAGATGTCATTTTGACACCTGTAGCATATCATTTTGCAATATAATTTTTGGTTTTGTTAGACAATCAGGATGTTTAGTGTACATGTGCTTCTTTAGATATATGAATTTTCTTTTAACTATGAAACCGTAACTTTTATTCAACATTTCACCTACTCCATCCTGGTTGTCATTTTGACACCCACAAGCTAGTTTTCCTTGGGGTGTACCACATTCTTACCTGTTTTAATAATTGCAGTTTCCTACGAGATCCTAGAGTTCTTATTGTTTTACTTATCACATGACTGATTTACGGTTCCAAGAAAATGTAACTCATGCTTTTGTGTTGCATGCCTGTTTCTAAGTCAATTCTGTCCTTTCAAGGGACATGTTAGCTTGAGCTCTTCTAAGCTGTAATAAATGGTATTTATACCATAGGTGAGATTTTAAAATATGTATCAGGTGTTCAGTCATAACATTTAGGCCCACTATACAGGCAGGACGAGGTAAAAAAGGGCATACTCTTAGGTTGAAAGTTTTGCAATTATAAGAAATATTAATTACTTGATACTTTACAATAGATGATACATTTAAAGATTAAAAATAGCATCTTCCAGAAAAACTATTTTTTCCCCACTTTGGTAGCTTTAGTAGTCCTGTTTCTAAATCAAGAAAGGTAAGCAATTCATTTTAGTTTTATAACTATCTAAATTTCATGAAATTGAATAATAAAGGTAGATTTTTCTACTGATGGTTATTAATTATAGACATTTGCATTTGTTAAAGGATATTTTTATTTATGGTACTAACACTACTTGTGTTTACTATATATTTTTGAAAAGGGGGCCCAGATAAAAGTTTTGCAGGTGGGCCAAGCACTCATTTCGTTATGCTGCTGGGTCTATTTCTACTGAGATTCTTTGTCTCTTGGCAGATATCCCGGTCCAATAATAAGTAAAAAGTGCCAGCTGATAGCAAAGTTGACTTTACACATTTAGATACTATGTTGAGAAAATATTTAAATTAGTTCACATGAGACCTTTCAGCTGGTTGTTTGGGTAATTACTTTTATTAACATCATATTTACTGATAAGCACTTTCTTTTGTTTTGCATATTTTAATTCTTAAATATTAAATATTTTATTTGCAATATCAATGCTTATAAAAATGAGAACGAATCAGAAAATTAAGAAAGTAATAGAAATCTGTAACCCAACAAAATATTGAGTTATCATCCCAGCAATCAGCTGAAAATAAAAAGGGGTGAAACTATACCTTTGGGTGGAGTAGGTAGATAAAGAATCATGGATGTTCTAGTGTTAAATTGTTTTTCTCACCAAAGCACATCTAATTTTAGACTATCTCCCAATATTACATAATATTTTCTTTCTAGTTTTATGTAGAAATTTCATTGGGATGTTGTAAGTTTTAATTTTGTGTGTATCTGATATATGTGGTACTTTATATTTACCCATTTCAAGGTCTCTACAAAACTCATTATTAATTCACTAAGACTAATGGGTTTAATAAATACATATAATACAAATATTGAAGTGATGGTGTAATATTGATCCCAATATTTGCAGAACTGATCTTAAAATAACTGTATATTATTTTTTTAATATTTTATATGCATGTGTATGGAAGGAATATGAAGCTATGCCCTTTTTCAGGATTCTCTTGGTAATAAACTTGAGTAAAACCTGAAATAATGTTATGAGATATACCAGTAATATCTTTGGTAGGGCTTACTATTGACGATTTACAATAATGTATAACTTGTTGATACCAGTTTCTAAGGGACCATTTTGCAATATTTGTATTAATTTTTGCTAAGACTAGGTAATAATATTGGAGTTGGATGAACAGCTTCTCTACATACTACATCTTATAGCCATGGAGACTATGTGGTATAATTGAGGCACAGTCACAGCAGACACTTATACAGAGTAAACCATAACGTTGTTTTAAATCATGCTTAGTGGTATAACATTGGTCACTGAATGCAATGACCAATGTTTAATTCAAAATCAATGATTTCCATAATATGTATTTTAACATTAACAAATTCCTTTTTCCCAAACAGAAATATTGTTAAGTGTTCACACTCGTGTATTTTGATGTTATAAATTGAAGAATGCATAAATATGTATATTGCATGAAGTGTTTATATCACCTTTGTGGGGAAAAAAATGACATAATTTCATTCAATGAGCATTAATTAGAATTAAATTAATTAGTAATAAATTAATGTACTATATAATATAATGTATAATTATTTATAATTATATATTGTTTTCGAAATTAATATTTGTTTGAAGGTGTACTTCTTTGAATATGTTGTGTGACTAGAAGAGATCTTACAGTGCCAGAAATGTAGGTAAAGTGTAAAGTGTTGAGTACAATCTTTGATTATGTGTATTTTGATAGTAGGTAAACTACTGATTAAAAGATTGACTCATGAATTCCAATAAGATATGGCTTTGTACATACATCAGTATTTGTAATCCTGTAATTACTAAAGTTCTGTTATATCAAAACATGTTAAGATTTTGGTCAAATCAAATGTTTTTGAAGCTTCCCATTCTGAAAAAAATTAAAGATTATTTTATGATAAAAGATTAAATGCTAAGAAAAAAGAAGTTATTTGCCCATAAAAATGAACCATAATTTTATTCCAGTTGTAATTAGGAGGCAGAAAATTCCTATACTGTTATGATTGTTATGTGTAGAAAGAATATTTTTAATATGCATTTGTTGGGATGTTAATAAAATCTATGTAAACAGTAACTGTGTTTTATTACCTAAATACACATAAAATTCTGCAAGTCAGTCAGTATTTTCCAAATGAATATCACTCATTCAAACTAGTTATTGTAGGCTGGATGAAAATCAAAAGGGGACTTAATTTTACCAAATCATGGAACCACATAATAAGAAGATTTTGAATGCCTATGCAATCAAAATTGATATAAAAAGAAAATAAATATAATATTAAGTTGTCAAAATATATATGGACAAAAGCATAAGATTATCTGATTAATATAGATGTTAAAGAATTGAATTCCCTTTATGTGTTATTCCACTGTTCATCTGAAGACATGCAAGCAGTGAACAATTAAGAATTATGAGAATTTGGAAAGTATGGAATGTAATTTCCACGTTTCAAACCTGAATTTTATCTTTCACAATTGCAGCGTAACTGTTAATAGAAGAGATGTTTTGAGGAAAAAAATATTTTGAATAAAATAATTATATGCACTGACAAAAATGTTTAAAACAGTTATAGGCCCCTGTGCTGCTGGGTTATACAATAATTAACAAATGTAATTA
Source organism: Gryllus longicercus (assembly GCA_038098605.1). Lineage (NCBI taxonomy): Eukaryota > Metazoa > Arthropoda > Insecta > Orthoptera > Gryllidae > Gryllus > Gryllus longicercus. The sequence goes on from JAZDUA010000217.1 coordinate 1,714,606, forward strand.
ACACTCTTGAATGTTTTTGAATAATAAAACATGAAAGAAAGTATGAATAGTACTTGTGGAAAGTTTTGTGGGTCTCCCCACGATTTTATTAATAAATCATGAAACAAGTCAGATGGACATAAAATAATTAGACAACGATATCCCCCCCGAAGATTTCGTATAATTCACATTTTATTTTGTGTAGTTTAGATTTCCGATGTAATAATACTAATAAAAGAAAATTGGCTTGATATGCAACACTGCTTCTTTAGATCTTTTCGTAATTATGCCGCTGCGAGCGCTTTGGCACAGTGAGTGTGTAGCAAAATACTCTCTGTGTGTAGCATTTCGAGGCGTACTCTGGCGTACTCTGTTTCAAGCTGCCAGCCAGCAAGCCAGTAGGCTACCAGCAGGTTTACTTTGGTTGGTAGGGATGTGGGTGAAGAGATATGGGAACTTTTAGGCTTGAAAGGAACACTACATTGGTGTCGATCGTGCTGTGTTTTAATCTGTGATATTTACGTACTACGTTTTCTACTGTTTCGTTGAATTACATTCTTCCGAGAAAATAACTCCGCATTTTGAAGCTGTTTAAAATGGAAGAAAGTTACGAAGCGGATGTATGCTGCGTCCATTTGTAGGCCTAAGGCAAATGGCTTAAGCCTGTCTGTGATAAAAATATCGGGTTATTTGTTTAAACATTTATAACTACACATTATGGATTCCGATATCTATTAAGAAATGTCGTGATGCAGCACAGTGGAAGAAGAATGAGCAAAGGTGCGTTGAAGGATATATTCGATTGCAAACTTAAATGTTCCAGAAAACTATTGATGTACGTCGTATAATATAATTTTCATCGAAATAATTTGTCACTGCCAGTATTAACCCTGAAACTGCCTTCTATGATGAAGGTTCGTGTCATACTTGACAATAACAGCTGATAATAGGCGTTCCTGAAACGCAATTTTCATCGGAATTTCTTAAGTTAGCTAGAAGTTTAATTTTGGACATTTGAAGGTGAGTGTTGTGGTTAACAAGGATAACTTTAAAATAGGTGTCCTGTGATGTTATGTTTAAGACTATTTTGCCATCTTGAAGTTAACATTTTTATAATCCTTATTTTAAATTAATCTTATTTGGATTTCTGTTTTAGAGTGCCTTGTAAACTGACTTATCCTGCTTTCCTAGATTATCATGAAAGTAAGTGCATAAATTATTGAATGTATATTTGTTTTAAATGTCAAATCATCCTTTTAAAGACTGCAAAATTAATTTAAATGAATGTATCTTTACTTCAATCTATTGCTGTCACAAAAGTTCAATAATGTTTCTTTATGAAGTGTACAAATTGTTCATTATTTGCACTGATCACACTAGGTTTTATGATGGACTTTTTGTATTGGTTTCTTGAAAGATAGTTTTATTACATAATTAAAATGTTGTGATACTGCACTTTCTTCTTGTTCAGCAAAAATTGAACTTGCTTTTTTTAAGTAGTAAATATTTTTTTAATTAATTTGTGGCAGGTACGAATTTACCCACGGGGAGCCGGCTGAAGGCAGAAGGATGATTGACAGTGTTTCAAGACGTGCATTCAGTGGCTCTAGTGGAACTTACAATGTTCGGGCTTCTGAATTGGCCCGTGACCGTCGTTTAAAGACTTTAAGTGTGACTGTTGTTTTTTTGGATGACACCCAACACACTTTTCAAGTTGAGGTATTAATAACTTTTTTTTACTTCCCTAAATGTATGGTAAAAGATAGTGATTGTCCATTCAAAAATTTTCTTTCCTTAATAATGTCAGTTACTAAACTTATTTTTAATGGTATAATTTATGATATTTGCCCTCTGGGTTAAAAATTCATATTGTTGGAATGATTTCTTAAAAGCAGGTTTTGTGCAGTAATTTGACAGTGGTTTCTTGCACATTAAAACTAGCTTAGGTGGCTCAGGGCATCAACTAATGTCATTGCAGTGCCTCTGACCAGGAGGACCTAGAGTTCGAATTCAAGTGGTGGGGGGATTTCCAACTCTAGGTAGATAGCTAGGTTGAATTCACTCACTGTCTGGAAGAGAAATACATACTTAGTTGGGGAAAACCTCACCATGCCAATGGGTAAGTCGCTGCAGGATCTCGCCTATCAATGGAAGGTCACCACAATCTCCCATATTAAAACATCCCCTATGCTTATGGGACTAATGACCTTAGCAGTTGACATGCCCAGAATTACTAATCAATCTATAAATTGTACATTAAACATATTTTTTAAACCAATCTTCAATAAGTACTAGTAACGTGTTAGGTTAGAGAATAAGCTCAAAAAAAGAAAGTACAATTATCTGTGCCAAAAACTAACTAACATCATGCTAAGTTGTGGAATAAGTTTGACAGTCTGGCGCCAATCTCTCTCATAAGTATATACCTATCACATACACAGTACGAATACAATGCAATATACTGTAATTTCCCATTATGTTATCCAGTTTAAAAAAGAATTAACGTGGAAGGATTAAAATAATAATGAATTAAAAGGTAAATATTTCAAATAGTACATTAAGGGGGGGAAATGGACATGCAATGCATTTTATGTATTTTAATTTTTTCTTCCCTTTAAAAGCAAACTTGTGTGTTTAATGTGTCCAAAGGGAAAAGACTATTTGAAAAGATAATCTGGAAGTAAAGCAACAAAGTTTTTCCAAAGATTTCTAGCTACTAATATGTTGGTGGTAGTTTCAGATTTCTATGTGAAATATTAGATACTTCAGAACATGTTATTCACACTGTGACTTGAAATTAAATTCTGGTATATTCAGCAACTTCATGAATTGTTCTAAAATTCTAGGCCTTAAGTTAAATGACTGGTTTTGTGATTTCTAGAAACGAGCAAAAGGTCATATTTTATTGGAGCAAGTCTTTCAGCATCTGGAGTTAATAGAAAAAGATTACTTTGGTCTACAATTTTCTGATAATGGAGCTGTGCCTTCCGCTGCAAATGCTGATCAAATGGTATGTTCCATAGTAAGTTGCAATGCATTAACTTTTAGTGAATATTACACAATTTCTTCAAATTAGATTTGAGCTTGTATTTAATATTTTAGCGATGGTTGGATCCTTCGAAGCCTGTTAAGAAGCAACTTCGTAGTAAGTAATTAAATTTTCTAGGAAAATAGCATTACTTTTAGAATTGATCACATTGTTATTTTGTTTGTTTGCTTCTTTCCAGATGGCCAGTTATACTTCAGAGTAAAATTTTATGTGTCAGACCCCAGCAAACTACAGGAAGAATACACTCGATACCATTTTTATTTACAAATACGACATGATATAATGCAAGGACGCTTACAGTTGCCACCAAGCACAGCATGCTTACTTGCCAGTTACACTGTTCAATGTAATACAAATGTGAATTTTTTTCATATTTATTTTATCTGAAAGAAAAAATGTTAAAACACATTTTCTTTCCATCAGCTGAATTAGGAGATTATCATCCTGAGGAGCATGCACCAGGGTATTTACAATCTCTTCAGCTTATTCCTGGATTAACTGATGAAATGGAAAAGAAGATAGCAGAATTACACAAGCTACACAAGTAAGTGGAACGTTTTTGACACTGAACCTTGATATGGTACTTTGAGAAAAATAATTGTTTTTTCATAGAATTGTTTGAGAAATAATCATTAGTTGCCAAGCATTAATTGTCATTTCAATTTTAACAATTGATTTATGTACATTATATTATTACAAGCCATAATGTAGTAAAATTGAGGCATGTCGAGTGAAACTGCTGCTTCCTTAATAGTAAGTTGCTCCAGAGCCATTAAATTTGAGAAAGAAGTCTGTAAGTTCATGCTAGGGATGGTGGTTCTTTAAACTTTTTCTCATATATAAGAAATCATATTGCAACTGCTATGCTGATGATACAAATCTCATGATGTTCCACAATAAACTCCAAGATGATCTGCAAAAAGAACAAAAATGGGGGGGGAAAAAAAGACTGCTCGAAAAGCCAATATGGCAGACATGAGGCCAATGCTAGAATATTCCAATCTAGTCTGATCCCCTTGTTAAATATATATATATATATATATATATATATATATATATATATATATATATATATATATATATATATATATATATATAATGTATATATAACTTTCGCTTGTTTATGTAGAAGTATAAGCACCACTAGTTTACTTATTATTTGTATGGCGTAAATGTCGAACAATGGACATAAGTTACTTTCCATTTTTTAGAGGCTAAAAAATAAAAATCTGCTCTACAATTTTCAAATTATTTTCCTTGAACTGAGAATAACATGGTGAAAATTTATGTTTTTAGAGGTCAAACTCCAGCTGATGCGGAATTCAACTTCTTAGATCACGCCAAGAGAATGGATATGTATGGTGTTGATCTTCATAGAGCAAGGGTAAGTGTTAGTAAAAATTACACCATTCTCAAAATACCACCACATCTGTAATTTTTTGGTTCACTCATTCTAAATATCAGAAATGCTTTCACAAAATATCAAATTGTTGCATTGCTGTACATGGGTGAATGCATAATAATGGGGTTGCTTTTCTTTCATGAACTGTAAAACATGTAATATTTAAAATGTACTTGAATAAATAGCTACTCGATATTCACCTGTTCTGTATAATAATGCATTGTCTGGAGACTTTTCTGCTAACATGTAATTCACTGCCCATGATGAAAGGTAAAAGGGTTGATATGCTGAGTTGAGTAGTTGCATAGCAATGATTATTCAGTACCTGAATGTTCTGTATCATTCATTGCTCTAAGAGATAAAGCTTTGAAGTATTAACATTCAGACATGAAACTAGTCCTGTGAATGTGGATCATAACTTCCAAATTGAAGTGGTTTTGATATTTTTTGCAGGACCTACATAGAATATTAAAATAAGAATGGACTATGTAGATAATCTATTTTTGTTTTATTATTCATTTGTGAATTACTGGTTTTTGTTGTTTGCTTCTGCTCACTGCATAAAATGAGAAGAAATTTTATCTGAGGCATGAAAACTATTTTTTTATTCGAGAAATTGTTTAGTATTGTTTAATTTAATATTTTTTGGACTTTGCACTGTCAGCAGGATTCCACCAACAGAGAAATCCAGTTGGGTGTGACATCTGTTGGATTAGTTGTATTTCAAAATGCAGTCCGGATAAATACATTTTCTTGGTCAAAAATAGTTAAAATATCTTTTAAACGCAAGCAGTTTTTCATTCAGCTTCGAAGAGAGCCAGTAAGTTTGAAAATAATCTGTGAATTAAAAGATAAAATTTCAATATTTTTCTGACTTTATTTCTTTATTTGCAGTCAGAGAGTTACGATACATTATTGGGTTTCAATATGACCACATACCGATCCTCCAAGAATTTATGGAAATCTTGTGTGGAACATCATACTTTCTTCCGCCTGCATTCTCCACATGTTCGAGCTCGGCGTTTTCCTCTTTCCTTAGGTTCAAAATTTACTTACTCTGGAAGGACTGAATACCAAACAGTTGAAGAAGGTCGTCAACGTGCCAGACTCGAACGCACCTTTATTAGGTATGTTTTCCAGTACATATGTTTCCTCTTTGTGTGTGTGTGCACGTGCGCTTATACAATTTTATTTATATTATGCTAATTATTATATTTATATTATGATATTTATTTATATCTTGCTAATTATTTCAGATCTCCTAGCAAACATCATGTACGCCAGACAGTTCCAGCTACAGCAGAAGAGAAGGCAAAATTAATTACTCCAGTCAGAGCACCTAGGCCTTATGACAACAAGGTCACGTCTCTTGGGGCTCGTGAGCCCCGAAAAGCTTGGGGAGAGGCTGCCCATCCATCTGACGAGTTAGTTAACACCCTTTCAATACTTTTTATTGTCAGAATGTTAACTAGTCACTGTTGTGTAAGTTCTAAAAGTGGTAGATTTTGATCACTAGCTAGGTCAAAATGACCTGCTGTCTGTGGATTTGAAGCTGCCATCTGCATTCCCCCCTCACCCTCCTTGCCCTCTCCTCCCCCCCCCTCTCGACATCCTTCCTTGCATTCTTGCCTTCGATAGCTTCTGCAATGCATCCATGGCAAGGGCAGTTAATGCCGCTTCTGTCAAGGCGAACTGACAAGCACTATGATGTTTCATTGCTCATAATGGGATGAATTATTTCCTAATCCCTCATAGTGCTATCTATGAAAAGATAGCAGTAAAACAAATATTTTAATCAGAATTCAACTGTCTCTAAGGTTCTTCACCCTTTACTTCACTCTCCACAAATACACACTCATTGTGTTCTGCCTTCTAAATCATTAGTGGCTGCATCCATCATACCACAATCTTGCTGAATTCAAGCGTAGGTTAGCGCATGTTGTCTTTCATTACATATTCTTCTCATGTGACCTATAGGACCTTCAAAATTCAAATTTGCATAAATGTTAATTCTTTCATTTGCAATACACACACCCGTCAATTCAGTGTTCAGTTCTTCACCAGCTGCATAGTTGTCTGTTTTCCCTTGTTTTTCAAAGGGCGTTGAAAGAATGCAGAGCCACTTTCTTTTTGCCACTTTTAAAAGGTTTATCCCTCCGATTGTTTTGAATTTAATGTTGCAGGAATTGCTGCACTATACAGAGGTTGTCACTCGCAAAAATCCTTTTGGTGCAATTACGAAAGCTCTGCATTTCATTTACCACAAAGGTTACTCTTAGAACCTGCCCATTTAAGATCAGAATTGCAATTTGTCCATATTCATTTGTCAAAGCAACAATTTCTTGTTCTGATATATTTAGCCCTTTAGCCTGACAGTTACAGTTAAAGTACTGAAAGGCACAGTGCCAATAAGATTCCGGTCTGGCAAATTAATGAGATTTCCAAGAGGTCCAGTGACACTGTCTTCAGAGTGTAACTCTTGGTGTTTAATTCCTCTCCACAGCAGAAGGGAACATGATTTCAACTTCAATTATGTTATACAGTTGAGAAAGACCCATTTTAACTTTCCCTTGTATGTACATATGGAGTAATATACATAGTAATATATGTAGTAGTGGGAATGTTATGTAATGCTGTGGAAAATTGATTTCGAGATTTCTACAGAAATCCACGTTTTGTGGTCGCCTGATACCGAAAAAGTGTTGTTGTGGAGGTGTGTTGTTGTTGTTGTTTTTTTCAAAACGTCTTGACATTCCAGTGTCTGTGAACTCTACTAGCGCCTAAGCTATGTGTAGCATTTTATCCAAATTGAAGAAACCCCTGTCCATCTGGCTTGAAGTCAAATCTTTGAGATTTTGAAAAAAAATTGTTTAAACTTTACATGAAGCCCCCCAGACATTTCAAAATTTTCTTAAAAACGGCTCCAAATTAAAAAAAAAAAAAAATCTTGTAAGAATGGAATAAAATACACTTACAAAGATGGCATAGATCCAATTTTCAGGTTTTACAGTGAATTTTAGAAAATTTCAAAATTATTTGGGCGTCTTCCTTCAATTACAAAATTGAAGATGGACATTTTTCCTTCAAATAAAATTTGTTCTCCATAGTGAGTTATTTCATTAAGGTCATGTACATTGTTTTGAAAATTTAGTACTTTTCGTGCAATATGTGCAAACGTTTTCTTCAAACATTTTGAATGGATAGTGGTAAATGCACTCCTTAATATGATGCAAAGCTAATTTTGGTTTATTTTTTGTTTTTCAAAAATTACACGCACGCACATTTTTTTAAAGATCTCTCATAAAGAAAGCCATTGATATGCACATTTCCAGCAATTTGTAAACACTATTGTATTTGTGAGTTAAAATACTTAAAGTGACTTCGAATTAAGTTTTTCGACAACTCAAAAAATTAGTGTGAAAGAGTTTCAAATCTCGAATTTACTGTAGCACTTAAATGCCAGTTTTTAAAAAGTTCTTGAAATTTTTCAAGGAAAATTGCTATGTAGGATGAGGGTTTACTGTTCTTTAATTATCTTAAAATATTATTTCTGCTCTATAATCAGGAAATCGAAAAGTTAAGAAAATGTGGGGAAAAAAATGTACTATGCGCGGCAGAGCACATAAGGCAAGAATATGTGGCAAGTTCGAATAGCTAACTGAGACCAAAGGAAATAGAAAACTAAAATGGGAAAGTTTGTGTCATTGTGTAGCACCACTAGTTTGTTTTTTAGTATTGCTAATAAAACCCTTTATAAAGTGTTTGCCATCAGATCTGAAGGAGCAATGATGACATGCTTTTCTCTTTCATGTGCAGTAAAGTTAGGGCAAATAAAGATTAGTGAAGTTTTTCTTCAATTTGCTTCTAGTGAGGGTGGTTTCCTTGACAGGGGTGAGGAAAGGCCACCCTATTCTGGTATGTTAACAAGACGCACGCTGAGTTATGCTGATGAAGAGCCTGATACAGATAGAAGTGTTAGTACAGGTGTTCTAGAAGTACCTCCATATACTGAATCTCAGGTATGTGTAAAAAAACAAAACATCAACGTATAATTCACGTACATCATGAATTTATTACAATATTTTGTATAGTGTAGCCATTCTTTAGTTTTATACTAGTTAAGAATCCTTAAAAGTATTACCCCTTTAATGTTATTGTGACTTTAGGCCACCTATCCTCTTTGCTTCTTTTTTAACCATTTTTTTTATGGCATGCATAGCACTACAATTACCTTTTCTTAAAGTTGATAGTGAAAAATTTGTTAGCATGAAGTTCCATTGCATTAACCTTGCACCAGTAAAGTTGTAGAAAATTTACATCTCTAACATCTTGGAAAAAGATCTTTGTGGGCTTTGCAGAGAATCTGACAGGATCTAACCATTGTATGCAAGTCATTGACAAGTATGTTGGAAAGTAAAAGGCCAAGATGGGACACCTGTGAGATGCCGGTCTTGACCTTGTATTGCATCAAGAAAGAAATCATTAACACAAACATGGTGTTCTTGTGAACTTGTACAATATTTTTTGTATTTAATTGCGTGCCTTCACAAAACTATTCACATTTATTATAGTTCTTGTTCTATCCATGGTTAGGGTTTATATATAATTAAAGTTTTGTGTGTGGATTAATTTCATCTAACTTTTGTCATACAAATTATACTTTTTGAAATGATTTGAAACTTATCTAAAGTAGTTAATTTTTGGTGCCAAAGAGGTTAATTCTAGGCTTCTTCTACATTGTGCTAGTGTGTCTGTACCCCCTCCCCTCTGACAAGAACAACCATTGGGGAAAAAAGAGTCCTCCTCGCATGTTTTAATGTTGTAATACCTCCAGTTTTCTCGTTTTTTTACATTGATGGTCTGCTTACGGATGCATGCACACACAGAATGTGAAGCTTCTCAGAAAACTTAGTAAAGATGACTCGATAAATAGTAGTGTCTGTATTGATTGTTTTTAATATTTGTGAATACAACTAAAATTAAAAACTTACTTTCATTCACACAATGTTCAGTGCATTTCAGTACACACTTGTCTTATTTTACAGCTAATACTGAAACTTAAGTTACTTAAGTTTGATTAATGCATTAATAAATTTTATGTGGCATTAAAGCATGCAGTGTTTATTTAGTGCATTGCTTTCATTTCAATCTTCTTAATCAATTTTTTGTCTTTGTTGTATATTCATATTTAGGCACAGGTTTGTTTGTTTAATTATTTATTAACAGGACATACCCCTACAAATAATTATACAAAGTAAATTCTTCATACAGGTTACATGTCGTGTAAATACTTAATAGAAATACATAAAAAACTCATTTCTAAAAGAATATAAAATATTATTACATATAAATCCCTGCCCAGTTCCTCTTAGTTTGACTTGTTAATTTACACTTAAACTTAACTTACATATTGACTTATAGTCAACTTGTTAATATTTAACATACAGTAAGTTGCTTGAGATTTAATTACATTAACATTGAATTTGTACTTTCCCTATGTAGACTTCACTGTATGTCGATTCACTTAGATAGTATGTAATGTTTCATGAATCTTTAATTACATACTTTTAGCATTTTTAATTGGGTTTGTTTTAAGGTTTATATTGTTTTATTACAAGTGTTGGTGTGAAATATTAGTTTACCTTATATACTCTATATTTCATTTTACTTTATGCCAACAGAGTTACAATAGTGTCAGAATGATGTCTAAAACTTTTGTAATTATATTATCTGATAAAGTCAGATGAAGTACCTATAGCAATTTTTTCTTTTTCTGCTTCCAAATTTGCAAAAAGATTTCCCCGCTTTGAAATTTCAACAAATTTTGCTTATAATAATTTTTACACAGTGTATGTTCTGCAACTAATAGTATAACTTTACATCTTTTCAGCTGACAGAGGAGGGTCTTGTGTCCATCAGGATAACTCCTGATGATCAGGGACGCTTTGGTTTTAATGTTAAGGGTGGTGCTGATCTTAATTTACCTATTCTAGTGTCAAGAGTGGCACCAAATACTCCTGCTGATCATTGCTATCCTAAACTACATGAGGGAGATCAAGTAAGAGAGATTGTTTTAATAACCTTCTTGACATTTGGTTTAAATGTAATGGAAAATGTAAGTGTATCTTAAATGATTTTTATAGGTTTTATTTATTAATGGTGTTGACATAAGTGGATTGCTTCATGAACAAGTTGTCAATCTAATAAGAGCTTCTAGAGATTCTGCATCTCGTGAATTGATACTTACGGTTCGTCCAAATGGTGAGTTTTTTTTTTTTAATTACTTCAATGTGGTTCAGCATTTTTCAGGCTTTTTGACTCAACTAAAACAGTCGAGCGACTGTCAAATGTCAATACTTCACAGTATCAGTATTGAGGTATGCATTTAGTAGATTAGAAGTATGGGTATTCATTTAGAGATTTCTCTAGCGATTTACATCATTCCAATATCATCTCTAAAAAGAATACTATAACAATTGGTACAAATCATGACAAAAAGCTGAGGAGAATATGCATATGCGAAAATTGTTTTTAAATAGATGCTAGGTCAGACCATATATACCAAATTTCAAAGAGCCTCTCTTGTTTACTTTCATCGCTCTTTAAATAAAATCACATTAAATTAAATTTTAATGAAAGAAATATGCTTAAAATTAGTAATTCTAAGAAGGAAGCTATAAATTGTGATTTTCTTGTATTCTAGCTAAGTAAATAAATTAATTACTTGTGAACATTCTGCAGTGTGGAATGACAAAAATATTAGGGAGTACAACAGCTCCAGGACAAGTTAGCCAAGAGTTGTGAAATAAGTGCTAATAATTTCTACATGTTACTTCCTCACCTTGCTCACCAATATGGTTTGGCCTCGATGAGTGTCAAAAAACTGCTCCCATGACTGGATAGACCATAGCAGTATTTGTTTGGTGAGGGGTTATCCGTAAATTATATTTGGAGAAATTTGGAGAATTTTTGTTACCTCCCATATTGAATTTGTGATAAGTAAACATCCTTTGTAACAGGAACTGACAACTTTACTTTTGATAATGGCTGAATTTAATTTTCTTTAGCATTGAGTGAATCAAGAAGAGATTGTGAGAGAAAGGAAACTTCATTGTAAGGCCATCCCCAGATGTACCACAAAAACATGCAATACCTTGATCTCTGACAAGACTTTGAAGGGTACCAAAAAATGAATATATTTTAATCTGCCTTATGTACAAAGCTGCTTAATGAGATCATGTCAGTGATTTTCTTCTCGCTACCATTGATTCTTTTGGACTAAATGTGAACTCATTCCTTTGAATGATTGTAACATACTGAGGGGTTTGCTGGGACATTTCATGAAAGAGAGATTCAACCAATGTGGTTGCCAGGGCTGCTGCACTGCCCTGCGCCTTGAGGATTGAAGACCGCTGAGTTGCTTTGCACTGTGCCATGATCGCCTGAGACCTGATTTTCCTATGTGCACCGTATTTCATTCTTTTTTGTGATGTTTATTATTCATCAAATGTCATGATAAATTTGACTTCTCAAGACCCATCCGTTCAAAAAGAAAAGTGTTCCATATAAAAAAACTAAGTTAGTATGTATCTTTAAAATAAAAAAATGCTATCAAAAAGCTAGTAGGTTGTTCTAAAGCCTTTGTTGAAAATTCCAATATCGGGAACCATTTAGAGAATATTCAAGGTGGACAATTTTATTAACTAACCCTGGATATTCAAACACAATGTCTACTGCATAAAACACAACATAGTTCCAAGTTTTTTCTTAAGTAAATTGATTTATTTTTGTCATGCAGTGTATGAAGCTCAAGAGGAAGAAGAGCCTCCGTATCAATATGTTCCTGATGTACCTCATTTAGCTGGTGCAGCTGTGGATAGAGCTGATGCGCTGGCGCAGTCCATGCTCCTGTTAGCTGATGGACTGGAGAGTGGTGCTCTTGTCACTCAATTTGAACAGTTGTATCGCAAGAAACCTGGTTTAGCCACTAACGAAGCGAAGAAAAATGATAATGCTAACAAAAACCGTTATCGGGATATATCTCCTTGTGAGTTTCTTCTCTCTTAGTTGCATGTTTTGTTTTTCTTTGTAAAGTAATGTCTTACTTAATCTTGTTTATGCTAGAAATAATGGAACGAGAGCCTGCCATTTATTATTTTTCAGTCACTTCAGAAATTGGTTATTGTGTAGTAATTTATTTTCATTTCTAAAATAAATTATGAAAGTCTTTCATTGAAATATGCTTTGTAGTTCATTCTCTGATATCCTTGTATATTTATATATTTGCAGGAAGTTTGCATGTTGTACAGAAATGAAGGACAGACATTAACTTCAATGTCATAAAATTATAATTGTATTTATTGCTTTCTCTAGTTCATGCAAGATTCATTGGAAAAGATAATTAGTGTTAAAAACGTAAAGTAAGCGGTTCAGGAACAACTTATGCAGAAAACCCTTTTTGATAAAATAAAATCTGCATCTCTTTCACCTACAGTGTAATTATTTTCTTGGGGTGTGTTCCCTTGCAGGTTTCAACAGTTATATCTTTGTTGTCTACATGTACAAAGCTCTAATTAATTGGGATATTTTAATTCTAAACTTGGGTAAAAGGGAGAATTATTTAATAATCCAGATCGAACTATTCTTTAAACTTGATTTTCTTGATTGACCATCAATAAGCACTGAAAAATAGAAACTTACAAAACTTGAAAGTTTTGCATAAAGAATAAATTGAATTTTGATACTTGTATATTTCTGAAAATCTTTTTCTTTTTATAGATGATACCACAAGAGTTATTTTGATGAGTGGTACATCTGGGGATTATATCAATGCAAATTATGTTAACATGGAAATTAGCGGATCAGGAATTATTAACAGATACATAGCCACACAAGGTATTATTGTAATTACAATGAAATTGTCTTGTTCATACGATGCGGTTTGCACTTGAGGACTTACTAGTTGTATTCTCAGGTCCTTTACCTAATACTGTTGCTGACTTCTGGCAAATGGTTGTGGAGGCTCAGAGCACTCTTGTGGTGATGGTTACACCTATTCTTGAACGGGGTCGCATAAAATGCCACAAGTACTGGCCATCTCTTTCTCATACTATGGAACTGGCTCATCTGCATCTGACTTGTACGAAGGAGGAAGAGGAACCTTCTGGCAGTCTTGTTTTTAGAGAATTTCGGCTCACGAATTTAGAGGTAGTGTGTGTACATATCTTTCTAGTAATAGTTGTGCATGAGAGAGAAATTTCATTTGATTATCAATGTTGATAATGGATGTAGAGATGGATTGAAGACACAAAAATTACTAAGGCTTCAATGATGTGTGCAACTAAATATAGTTTTCATATGCTATGAATTTAACTGCTTTGAATAATTTACTTCATTGTGTAGGAGTTTCTGCTATTTTGGTCATAAAAAAGCAAATATATATTTAAGAGATCAATTTGTTTTATAGGTATTTATAGGTATCTATCTCTTTGAGTATATCTGAAACACATATGTGCTTCATTTTCAACAAGCATGGGGATTGTTCGAGTCAATCATAAACTTTATCAGAGGCTAGTGTATAAAAGTTTGAAAAGTATATAGCAAATGCGTTAGCTAGAGACTGGATTACCGTAATGTATCCCAACCAAGTACATAGAATTCTGAAGACTTTTACCAGATTTTTGAGAATTAATATATTTTCAGAAGTTTGTGATACTTGAAGTGATGAATTGCTCCAGGTGAATATTTTGCAGCAAAATCTCTCGCGACCAGAGTTTTAAAAATCCGTCTAAGGTCAGAAAATGTTGTGAGCCAGAACTCTTATAATTTAAGTGAGCCCCTTTCTTCGGTAACGGTTTGCATCAGCTCGCTGCTATACCGAATAAAATAAATAAAATTATTATATTCCCCAATCAATCTGGCTGATGTTGCAGCCTCCTGAATTTGAAACTAAATAAAATAAAATCACTTGCATAGGAAATTCTATAAGATGTGCGATGATTACAATATGAAATAAAATAAAATCACTTATAGAAATTTTGCTGTACATGTGGTGCCACATGTAAATGATCCTCCAGCAGTCAATGCGTGTAACCATAGTACCCCATTTTTATTTTATTTTATTTTATTTTTTAAATTTATTATTATTATTATTATTATTATTATTATTATTATTATTATTGAATATCAAAACTAGTTAAGAACTGTGTGCTAAATAGAGGAGAAGTGCCATACGTGTGTGTCGCAACCTCTGAGTAATACAGAAGTTACCCCAAATTTTGAGGCAGAATGTAAACAATTAAGAACAGAAGCTTTTGATATAAAACAACTTCTGAAGAGACACCATTTTAAAAAACAAAAGATTATGAAAATGAAAAAGGCATAAATAATTGTGAACACCAAACAGTTCGAAAGCACTTCCATGGGGCACAGCATGGTGGTTGTATTAAATTTTTGGTAACAAAAAGGAAGAAATTATGGATTGAGACCATTATGATGTGGTAGAAGCAGAGGGAAGAAGGGTAAAGGCTTCAACATCTTTTAAATGAAATTAGTTTGTTTGTGTCCCTTTTATGAAATTCTGAAACTAATGTGTTGTTTGGTGTAGAATAATCACCTGGGTAATTCCATTATTCTTGGACTAGGTAAATTATGCAATGAATTACTAAATGAAGAAATGTATTCCCTGAGAATGAGGTACCATAATAAAATGAAATAAAAATTAAATTATCTTTTAACACTTAATTACATTAGTTCCTGCTGCAAAGAACACAAGTCTCAATTCTAAGTAAATTCAATAACTTCATATGTTGTTTTTTTTAATAGCAATGAATAAAAATAAAATAAACAATTGTTTATGCAATGGAGTAATTCCATTTGGAAAGGTTTACCAGCAAATTTTCTTACAATAAGTTTTTTAAGAAATGACGTTTAGAGATATTAATTGTCTGTGGAAATGTGGGTAGTTGATTTTAGTATATGAGATGAGTGAATACCATTAGCTTATTATATTTTCTTAACATTACATAATGAATCCTTGTTGTGCAGACAGAGGAGGAGCGACATATAACCCACATGCAGTATTTGGCATGGCCAGATCATGGGGTTCCAGAAGACTCTGCCCAGTTCCTTGATTTCACTCAGAGAGTTCGGCGTGCACGTACTGGAATGGTGGAACCAACCATAGTACATTGTTCTGCTGGTATTGGTAGAACTGGTGTTTTGATCTTAATGGAAACTGCAATGTGTCTCATTGAAGCAAATGAGCCTGTTTACCCGTTGGACATCGTTCGTACAATGCGTGATCAACGGGCTATGATGATACAGACTCCTGTAAGTACTTCTGAATTGTTATTCCTTCATTTATTATTATTATTTCTATTGCTTTGTTTCTGAATATATTTTAGGAGGGGGAGAGGAATTCAAATTTGAAATGCATTTTACATGGTTGACTTTATTCTAGGATGATTTGCCCAAAGGCAAATTTTTCACTGGGAAGTTCCCATAGATATTGCATATTATATGAGTTAGTTAATAGTAGGGCCTGAATTTTTTAATCTTGTTCATGTGAAAAATTGGAAAAAGCATTCCTGTAGATTTCTGCAAAATGTTGAATTTAAAGTTTTTACTTCTTGGTCTTCACTAACTAAAAATTCATTCTTTCTATATGCATGCTGTACCACAGCAAAATTAAATTCTTTTACCATCAGTGCCCACTAAACTCAGTCTGTCATTTTTGGTGATTTTTGTCCCTTCTTTTCCCCCTAGCGATTATGAGTTAATACAATACTTCAATTTATGAATTTCAACTAGTCATCACCAAATCTTAACAGATTTTTCATTGCATATGTACTCTTTAATTAGGAACTTGAAATTCTGTATGAACTCACCATTTCTGAAGTAGTGATTAAATAGCTTAGAGGCATCAACCCAATACCAGTGAACATGCAAAGTCTTAAACAGGATGGGCTATATTTCATAGAAAAATATTCTGAGTATCTCGAGCCTCATTTTTTAAATTATTCAACTTCTGAAGGAAAACAGGATTCAACTTCTTTATAATGCTTTCATGTTTGTTTAATTTTTAGCATATATTTACATATAAATTTTAATAATTTTTATCACTTCAATAAAATATTTTTTTATTTGTAATTGGCTGGTATTAGTATTGGGCTGGGGACTTACCATGATAATTTTTCTGAAAGAGGTTTGTCAATAAAAGAAAAAGTCCTTATTACATACTATCTTCTCCCTCAATTTTACTATAATCTCCTTTGTGTTTAATGCTTCACACAGTAGGTAGCAAGAAGTTGATACTGAATTTCATTGTTTCTGCATTAAATTGTTGTAATCTGGAAACCGAAAAGGTTTCTAGATAGAAGTAAAACTAAAAAACGTAATGATTCAGGGAATGTAATGATTTTGTTTAGTCCGGTGAGAGAAAGAAAGTTTTCTATTCATTGTTTTCATTGTAATTTGTTTTAGGGCCAGTATCGATTTGTTTGTGAAAGCGTTCATCGTGCCTATAGTGAAGGTATTGCTAAACCATTGCCAGAATTCCAGAGATGAGGGTCAGTCACCGCACCAGTATAAAGAATTATTGAGGATAGCATGAGAAATGACACACCATGAAGAGCTGAAGTTTTTCTTTTTCTTTCTTTCTTTTTTTTTTTTTTTGTTGCTTTTCTACTGTTACAAGTAAATAGATCCAAAGGATGTGTACAGTATGTGATAATAATTTTTGTATGTAATAAATACTTATGTTTACCTATATTGTCTAGTGCAGTAAAATTTGCATTTGGTGCTGTGCTTGTAAGCAAGTCCTGTGCAAAACATGTAGTTTTATATTCAAGTGTGCTAAACAAGATCTTGTTAGTTCTTTGTATAACTTTATAAATGAGTCTTGAATATTTAGTCACTTGACAGAATGTCCAATTAAATAGCATACACCGGCCCACACTGGTCCACATGTCCAAACACACCATCCATTTATTGAGTATTCTTTTATAATAGGTGTTGCATATATAACAATTTGTTCTAAATGTAACGTATAAATTTCCTGAGTCTTTTCTGTCACAGGAATTAAAACACAGTAATGGATAATTCTGAAAATTAATCTGTAAGTTATGTACACTTTGACAAACACTGAATAACTTAGCACTACTATGTTAACTATGTATGGAAAATATCTGCTGATCTTTATTAGTGCCTTTTATATGCCCAGATGTTCATCACCAATGTGTCTTACTATTACAACAGAAATTTGTCATCTGTTGTTTGGGAACAATATTCCTTCAAAGATTTTTACTTGGGATTTGTTTTCCTGAATTAAGTCAAGAAATGCTCTTTACACAGAACTGACGAATGCATTTAAAATTACCACTTAAATTCAATTTAAATTCTGTCACATTGAGATTTACACAATACATCAACCATCATAAGTGTGTTTTCAAATGAACTCAAAATTTTGCTACTCTAATAGATTTTTTGGAGAAACACATTGTTTCTGTCCAAGGTATGGAATTTTACTATTGAAGACAGAAATGTTCTTTGTTGCTGAAAGATAAATAAAATAACCATTTATCTAGTGATCAGAGCTACAAAAAGAGGAGGATGGCATAACAGGGAAGTGAGAAGTGGGCTGAAAAGGTTTTGTCAGTAAACGCACAATCAGCAGATGAAATTTCAAACCCTTCATAGTTATCACAGTAATCTACAATTATTTTTACTACATTTGCATGTAGACATAAAATTTACAAGAGAGGCCTTACAGATAAAATCACTTGTCACACCAAGCATTTTCCCAGGAAGACTTCTTTTGATATTGTTTTTGATACCATTGTACCCACTTTTTATAGTAAGCATATTATATGCACTGACTCAGCATGACAAATGCATTTTCTAAAGATACATTTTACTATATCTCTTTTGGGAACTAGATATTTCTCAATGTCATGTGAGAGAATATATAATAACGAATTAGGATAATTTGAGTAGTTGCAAAAATACATATGTCAAAATCTATCTTAATGCTATAACAAGAAAAGCATTTCCTAGTTTTCAGAAGTATTTTTAAAGTGATTTATTGCAGTAATTGGTTTTATGGACAGACATTTAGGGAGAAGCCTTGTTTGTATTTGAAAGGAAGTAATGCCCCTTCAATACCTTGACTAAATCTTCCCCGTGCTTTCACAATCTTTTATTAAAGAAATACAAAATCTCTCTGGTAAGAGAACCTAATTTTTAATAACCTTGCACATGTGTGTGGCTTTGCTTCTGAGCCCCCAGAAGTGACAATGCTCATATGAACTTTTGCCCAAACTCCAAATTGTTCATCAAAAAGAAATGTGTATGTTGGATATAAGCTTGGCATCTCTCATTTACATTACTAAATTTTGGTTCTAAAAGTGACCATTCTGATTTTAAAATTTGTTTTACGATTTGGGTTGAATAATTGAAATTGTTACCTTCAAGATAAGATTTATATTGATTTTCTGCTCATAGTAACAAAAATACCAATGTATTGTGTATCTGAATCTTCAGAGGGGTACTGAAATACAAGGCCACACCGTTATGTGCCTGTCAGGTGTCCAAGGTGGTTGTAGGGGCTAAGCACACTTGCAAGAAGGGCAAGTGCTATCATCTAGGTTTTTGGATAAGTTGTTGTGCTATAAATTGTTTTTTGTATTTGCTTTTCCCTGTCTAAGGATTAACTCATTGTTTGTTTATATAATGTAATTTTAATGTTCTCAACACACATTTGTGCTTATGCAGTATGTATAGTGATGTGCAAGGCATTGAAAGCACTGATAATTTGAGTGATGAATTAAAATTTTGGATAATATGCACATATCTCTTTTGACATACTGTCGTCCGTGTCATCTATTGCAGTGCCTTGCACAGTTCAGTTGCAAAGGAGTACAAAATGTTTTAAAAATACATTTATGATAAAGGTATTAAGGAAATAATTAATTTGAATAGTTGTTTGAAAATCTGCTTGGACATTCTTTTTATTTCTAGTCATAATTGAAGTTCACTGTAATTCAAAAGAAAATGAATTGCAGATGGAATTCTAAAACTTACAAATGTCATGCTGGTGTTCCACTATGTGATAGGAAAACTAATAGTGATTTAGTATTGGTTACACTGTCTTTGGTAAGATGTCATTATCTCTCTTGAGATTTGGTAGATAATAGAATAAATGTGTGTTTTTTGTATATGAAGTTCAAATTTGTATTATGAGATTTAAGACCACCAGTATTGTTGCATGTAATTTTGTTTAAAATTTTCACCTGAGTCTGTAAGCATGGTGTATTCTGAGGACTATTTTCAACATTTACTGTAGTTGTAATATTTGTGTGAGAGAAGTATCATTGAACTTCAGACAACACAACTTCAATGTACAAATCCAGGCCTCTTGCTCATTGTTCAGTAATTTAATTACCGATTACAGTTGCCATAGCAACATATTGTTTTCATGCAAATTATAGTTCTTTTTTATATAAATTGTGGCATAGCCATGATAGTGTAGTGTACATTTATTAAATTATTGTAATGAAATTCTGTACTTTGTAAATTATTATTTTAACTGGACAAACTTTTATTTCAATATGGAACCAAACATTGTATTTGCATTTGTAATTTGTATTCAGGTCTTAGTAGCTTGGTGCAATCAATAAGCAGCTAGTGTTATTGTATGTAACTTGATTTCTACTTTTAAATAGTGAAATGATGTAGAACCAACCTTGATAATTTCATTGTTACTTAAAACATTGTTTCCATATCCCAAACTCACTAGCAGTCTGCAATCTTGAATGCAACATTAGATTTTGCATTATGATGGTTACGAGTTGGTGAATACAATAGCAGCAGCTGTAGTAATAGTAGTATTGTAAATAATGCTGCATGTCTGCTTTGGTGCCACCTTTTGGTGTATTTCAGGATGTGTACATTAAGAAAGTGAATCTATTTTTCTTGATTTTTGACCAAGTAGTAAACGTCCACAAAAAGTGATTCATAATCTGTCTAGTCTTTCATCTTTGCTTTTTCCTAATGGGAATGATTTAAATCACTTATGTAAATAACCCATTGCTTATTCAGATTTATGATTCCTTATTTCTGTTTGTTATTGTTTTTAGTTTTCTTGCAATTTTTGGCATTCACTTGCCACGTTTCTTTTCTCAAATATGAAATCAAAACTTGAGTTGATTGCATGACTTTTTTAAATTGCTTTCATCTATTTACTGACATGACAAAGTATGATAAATGTGTGTTAAACGTTTTAAATTAATTGTGAAACAAACCTGGCAGATGTGCAGTTTTCTTTTGTGAATTAATATCTTGTATTTCTGCCAGTTGTGTGGTAAAGTCCATTCAATATGACATAACCTATTGTGTAAAAATAGCTTGATTGGAAGAAAACCGATTCCATTATGTGGCGTACAGCAATATGTATGAAATTCAACGGTCTGTTTAAATTATCCTGTGTGAAATAAGTCGGAGAATAATACATTAATGTGTATTAGTAAATGTGGAATGTGATTGCCTGTATGAAAAATTGAAACATAATGGCATTTGTATAAAAATGCAGCATTATGCTGTCATTTCTGAAATCTTATTGTTCTGTAGATTCAAATTAAATGTGACAGCTATTCTACAAATTTTTTATATATAAAAGGGGCAAAAGTTTTTTCTTTAATTGAACATGTTAAATTTTAATGACTTGAAATAAATTTAAAACAAAACTGAAAATTTTCTCCAGAGTTTATATTAATGTTTTATTGCCTTCAAAAATATATTCCTAAGCAAATATTTTACTAAAATACATTTGCCACATTATTGTCGACTTTATGAGCTGCAATTTATAAATGAGGCTGACTTCAAATATTTTCCACAAGATGTGCGAAAGTCAGTAGACTGCAAAATAACTTCCACAATAAACTAAAAATATGTTACGCTAAATTTTTTAAAATTTGTAGTATTCATAAATGTTTCAAAATATAAAACTGATACTACTTACGTGTTCAAGGCTTGTATATGGTTCTTTTAGAGTACAGGGAGGGTAAAGTGCCCAGGGTTCGTAGCAGCTGGTTTCTTGATCTCAGGTGATAATATATTGGTGCAATGTGTAGAATAGATTAAACTAAATGTCATATGTTCTAATATATTTAGTGTAAAAAGTAGATAATCTGATGTACTCTAAAATACCTTTTGCCTAGCAGTGACATAAAGTAAATTCTCCAAATTGGTTGTATATGAATCAGTTACTTGCATAATAATCATATTTCAATTGCGTGCTGAATCTGAAAATATTTTTGCTTTTTATAATATCGGTAGTCTACTCAAGGGTAAATTGAATAAGTTCCAACGATTTAAAGGATCGTTGAAGAATGATAATTAGGGGCGGATTTTAATGAAATATTTTGTTTCTTTTCACTTTGGAACAATGTCATATAGTGGAGAAATTCATTTTATGTTACAAGGAAAGGAAATGACTAATTTTTTGTAGATTTTGACTAGTCTTTTTTTAATGTCATTTTTCATTGATTTTAATATTTTAATGGTATTTGCTTCAAACAATATTTACGAGGTGCAACAAATGTTCATCACAGAATACCTGAGTAGCCTATTTGATTTATTCGCTCATATATTGTAATGTCAGCCGTTGTGAGTACTTTGTAATCTAAAGGTTTCTGTGACATATATTGGTGCCATTGTCAATTCAGCCAATTTTGCAATAAATAAGGCAGTGATATTCTTTTAAAGAAGAGTCCAAACCTAAGTTTATAAGCTGAGTTCACTTGAACAAAAAAAGAAGCTTATTACATTACATATCCAGCAGCTTGAATTATTCATCTGAAGTGGTTTTCATAAAAATTTTACATCATTTTTCATTGTTTTTAGGGCATTTTTAAAGTATTTTAAGAGCATTTTATTGATAATTTTTGGCAATGTTTTGGGTAATCAAAATCCGCCCCCTAACGATATATCTCATTTCTGATCTGATTCGAGGAAGAGTACAACATTACAATTCTAGGATGAGCAATCTGAAATTCCTTTATAGTGTAGCAAATTTTTGTACGCATTGAATTATTACAAGAACAAAACTTGTTGGAAGTATGTAAACTTTTCAACGAAAGTCCCAACTACAATAACAGACAGGCAGAATGACTGGCAGAATCAGGTTATTTTTCAAAATCTTTCAATGCAGCAGAATGCTGATGGACCAATAATTTAAAATAACTGTTTTATGAACATTGGGTAATGATTATTTACAACCAATTTTTATAAATTTGGCCAAATTTATTCAATTATGTAATTTCATAATTGAAAACAATAGAGAATGAATGTATAGAAAATAGTAATGTGTTATTAAACTATAATTTTCTGTAATTTTTTTTTTATTGAGGTGTGCCAAATACTGTAGTTCAGTGGAATGTGATTGTATGTTTTGATAGTGTGTGGAAGAAAACAGATTTAGTAATTTCAATTGACTGTTCTCTGTTCATGTACATGAATTAAAGTTTCATTTCTTTAACATATGCTCGAAGTGTTTCTTAATCCCGAATTATAACTGTATGACCCCTGATTGTATTTAGTAGTCGGAACAGAAGTAAGTATTTCAGAAGTCTTATTCATTGGCTTTTTATTTTAATTATTATTTCATGCACTAAAGTACTCTTTGACATCCGCTTCGCCAATTAGCTCATTAGCCTGTATTAGCTCATGATTTAATTTAATGTTCGGTTTAGTTAAGTTACGCCACAAGTACATTGTTGCAGTTTTCAAATTGTTAATAATACCAATTCTAATGTACTACTAGCACCACGACCCTTCATAGAACTTCCTAGATTTAAATTCTCGTCTTTCACATGAAAGATATTGGAGTTGCACTCTCGGAAGTCCCGTTCGCGCGGCTATTTGAACTTGTCTTTCGAACTGACTTAATTTAATTTTTTCGAAGTTATATATATCTAATACCGCTCCTTTTCACCTATTTTTGTAAATGAGAATCGCACTTCGCTTTCGCAGTTTTTTATTGATATTAAATATTGATATTTTATTGATATATACCCGAAACTGCGCATGCTGAAAGTCCTAACCCAAAATACTATGGGATCAAATGGAGAAAGTTAAACATTTATTTGAAATATGAACGTTTTCTATAAATCTAAGTCTCTAGGAATGACACTTATTAACAGCATAAGTTTGAGAATGTCGAATCCATTTTTCATCCTAAATCAGTACTCGCTTCATGTTTACTAGCTTCCGAGATGAAAAGATGGCCGCAGAAGAAACTTCATATGAAAACTTGTATCATCAGCAGGTGCGATGACAAATTAGTGTCTGATTGTTCTTGTCAACTTATTAATTTGAACGTATTTTAGATTAACAATACTGTAAGATGTTATCGGATAACTGACTCCGCTTCGTTGTTCGATCACTCAGTCTAACCTGTACTTTTCCCATTGTTTTGCTATGTGCAGGATTTTGACTGCCAGAGCCCAGGCGCAGTTTCGCAGCCAATTCTGCAGTACCGATCAGAAATACAGTCACAAACGAATTCCCCACCTCCGTCGTATCACAATATTCCAGGAAATGCTCTTACTCACGTTACATCCGAAAGAGGAGCTCCACCTTCCTATGAAGAAGCAATTGATCCTAATGGTTGGTGACTGAAACCTTATATGCAGTTTTCATTGTAGAAAAGTGATTATGTTGCACGTTTCTATACCTGATAAGATTTTAGTTATGTTTATTATATTATCAGCCACTGTTATGTTTTCCCATGACAAGCAAATTAATCTTCAAAATATCATCTTCCTTGTAACACAGTATCTTATACTTCCTTATAACGCACTTCCTATATTACATGAACATGTCTTTGCACTATTACAGCTCCCCCACCATCATATGATTCACTTTTTGGAAGGGTTCGAGAAGCTCACAAGTCATCGAAGGGAGTTTTTGATTTCTTGAAAAATGTAGTCATTCTTCTTCTTGGAACAAGTATGTATTTTATGTAATTGTAAATTGAAGTGACGATTTAACTGTTTTGTGTTCTTAAAATGAACTATATTTGTTTTTTGTTTTCTTAGTTGGCTGCACGATAATATTGGGTGTAACAATAGTGGTGCCCATATGTATGATAGTGATTGGTTCTGTCTATTTACACGACTGCCCTAAGGGAGAATATATTCCCATTTATCTTCTTGTCGGTGGTAAGTTTTGATTCTATAACTGGTGAGGAAGTATTAGGAAGTATACTGTTGCAATAAAATGGTGTGCTTTTGTAATGATGATTTATCTTGTTAAGTAATCTCACAGATCAGTTGCTAGCTCAGTTCTGTAGAGATTTTTTAAATTCTTTATTACTGTTGTTTAATTTTAAAGAAAGAAGTAATTTTATAGAAAAAATATTTAACAACTACTACTTCTGTGATGCTTGAAATAGCATTTTATCCATTGTTTGCATATATATGAAATATGTTGATGACTTCATTATTGTTTCTTAAAAGGATTTGTACATACTTGAATATTATTGCAAATGTGATAGGTGGCTTCGGTGTGTTGAAGCAACTACTGCACTTGTCTGCAAGAGTTCGCCAACGTGAAGAGGAGCAAGAAGAGGAAAGGTTAAGGCAGTCCCCTACCCAGACTCTCATCAATTGTTTTATGTTGGGATGGTTTATAATAGGTAGGTGTTTGAAGTAACCTCTTTAGATGTGATCTTAAAACATGAATTTTTGTGGAGTTGAATGATCATTTTTCAGGTTCAGTGTGGGTGTATAAAGTTTATGAACCAAATTATGATCCATCTAAAGGAGTGGATTATTGTAATCGCACTTTATATTTATTTGCATTTTGGCTGATTACATCTGTCTACATCGTGTTGGCCTTCGCCACGATGTGCCTGTGCATAGCTGTTGCATCTATAGCGTTTCAACGAGAGGTGTGACTGGTATGAAGTGGGATGCCTGCAGAACTACTGGTAACATTCACCCAAGTGGGCAACAGGAGTTGGAAAGCTTCTTGCTGCTTTCATATGCACATATTGTCATCCGTACGTTTACCTAGAATGTGATATTTAAATATTTGAAAACAATTTTGCTTGGGTTTAATACCGTCAGCCTGAAAATGCATTTGTATTATAGGCAGAAATTAACACCAACAAAATGTATATTTGTCTTTGTAACTTATTGGAAAGTATCTGGGTCCAATTGATGACATCATTTCTTGTGAACTGGAACTATAGACTTGAGACTCATTTATTTTTGATACAGATGTGTTTGCAATGGAATATGCATTTTGCTTGTCTAAAACATAATTTAACACTGACTATAAATATTACTCTGACATAATTGTTCTGACAAGAAGTTTCATCATAACCTACCAATGAATAAGTCTTTTGGTGTTATGTACTTTATATTGGAAAAAGAAAGCACTGCTCTTTGAAGACTACATTGGTTTAAAATTTTGGATGGTTTTAGATTCACTTGAAGCACAAGTTATTATTAATAATAATGCTTAAAAGATGTTGCTTGTTTTTGCCACTGTATAGTTCTTTGAACATTTTTACAAATTAAAAATTTTAGATGTATTTTTTCTAATTACAGAAAATAGCTTGAGTTTATTAATTATTATTGTAGATGAAAACAATGGTGCTTTATCAATGTTTTATGGATATATTGCTCTCTTGTCTTGCAAACACACATTATTACTGAAGACTTTTCTGCACTGATGAAAAATATCTCATCTTTGCAATTATAAAATAATTAAATTATGTTAAGGAAAGTATTACTTACATTGTGGTAAATATTATTTTTGTTGCATTTATTATTACTAGATTTTTTGTAAAGAAATAATTGGCTTTCTTTCTTTAGTCTGTGTAAAGCATTTGCTTCTAATGAAACATTTATTATTCCTTCGTATATCTTCTTAGGTTTTTCTCCCCTGTATGTTATAAAAAATAAAAGTTCTAGTAGCATGAAGAAAGATGCAGTTGCTGATGTTTGCAATTTATCTTTGTACTGAGATTTTTAAAAATATTTTATAATCGCATAGAAACTGAAAGAAATTTCATTAACCCATTGCACTCGTACAACATCCCAGATGTGACATCTTGGAACGTCCCTCTAGCTCAGAGGTATTAGGAGGTTTTGTACCCTACAGCTCAAATGGCATCTCTTGAATTTCATTGTGAATTGGCACTGACTCAGCCAGCTTGCTCATATGGCAGCTTCTCACCTCAGCTATATTACCTTCCAACAAATTATCAGTAAAAAATAGCTGGCAAGTATACTGTGTCTTGCTATCTTTTAATTGTAACTGTGATTTAAATTGAATTGAATTTTGGAAACTGGTACCTGTGTTGGACCGCAGAGACCACTTCAGGGTTCTCGTTTTATTTTGTACTGTCAACACTATCATTTTCATGTTCTAAATTATATTAAGGATCACTAAATAAAGCATCATCTCTATCATTGCTCTCATCTATGCTTATAATACATAAATTTGAAAACCATTTTGAATTCTGTGTTAACCATACTAACACAAAGTAACTGGCTCAAATCAAAAACAAAAGTATTGAACTCTAGATATAAATATTTCTGAAACCCGAGAAGATTCATCGAAGCAGAATTTCAAAATTAGCATTTAAACTAATTGTTGCATCAATTTATCTTATCAAATAATATTTTACTAGAATCATCTCTCTGATCCTCTACAAGTTCAGCGGAAAATTGTATGTCATTCAGCAGATGCCTTTCATGTTATGGACAAAGTTGGTGTGAAATATATTAGTATTGGTCCCTTCATCCTACAAGTGACGTTTTTGTATTAGGACAAAACAATAATAAATAATTTTGAGTGCAAAGGGACTCAATTGGACTAAAAAAATTGTTGGCCATTTTGTTAAGATCTCTTGGTATGTGTGATGATGTATACTTGATTTGTATTCATCCCCACTCAGTCAGTCAGCTTCCAGATTCTCTTACAGACTGCGTTATTTCTTAGATTTTGAGAGGGGGGGGGGGGGTAAATGTAGATTAAGTATGTTGTGTTGCTCCTTGCTCTTTGTTGCCAAATGAGATGAGAGCCTTTCTTGCAGAGCATTTTTTCATGTTCTAGGAGCCATAGCTGTAATTAAAATATTTGATTATATTATTTCTTGTTGTAACCACCACGTATTCACTTTCAATTAAAATATTTGAGTGAAATTATTTTATTATTGAAATCATATGTAATTTATAAGGCTTATGTTAAGGAGTTTATGTGGGAATGTTTATATCTTTCTGTATGATGAATTAAGTGCTACTAGATTGCTTAGATAGTAGTGACAAGGAAAGCTTATTCACAGTTCATTGTTATTCATTAAACATACAATATCCTTTTGCTTATAAAAGTTTTTTTATATGATGTCATCTTTATAAATGTAAATATATGTATTTATAGGGCATCTCACCAACTTAAATGGACACGTTCAGTAACTTGTAATCAGTACATCATGTTGAAAAACAGATTTTGTTCAATAACATAGTCATTGTGCACAAGTAATTGTCAAGTGATTGTTCATTATAATTTTATTGACAAAGGTGTGTGAAATAAGTGAGAGGCCAAGGCACTATTGGTGACTAATTTTGCTCATTATTGCTTTCTTAAAAAACAAAAGGAAATAACCAGTACCATATGTAGTTTCATATTGCACAAAATATACTATTGTGAACCCACTTTTAATTTTTAATCACTAACAAGTGATGTATCATTATTTTGTAAATTTGTCTTTTGCAGATGAAAAACCATAATTACATTTAAAGTAATGATTCCTTTAACTATCATAATAAATGATTACATACACTTGCAGAATGATGTATCACTTGCCCCAAGATTTAATATTGTTGATCAAAATCTATATTTCGATATCATGAACTGTTTAGGTGTTTTAGAAGGTGTTTATAATTGGAGGGATATATAAATATTACTTCTCATTCAATGTGTCAAGCTCAGTGTCAGCTTGTGTCAAGATAACATTTGCTGCCTTTTTCACAAAAAATTGTATAACAACATTTATACCACTTGTACTGTAAATCTTGTAGGATATTCGCTTCATCTGTAGTTATTCTCTTAGTGTTCTAGTTTCTCTGTATCTGTAAATAAGAACTATAAATATGAAATGTATTTCAGTAATGAAGCTTACATTTCAGAGAAAGAGACTGATAAATGTTGCTGAGTAGGTAAATATTGTAATAAATTGTAAATTCATGCAGTATATTGTTTTTGTCTTCTTAAATTGTAACTCGCTTCAAGCAGAGGGAAATTTTATAGAGATGTGAGCTGTTATAGAAGTAACATTGAGGCATTAGGCAAGACATTTTAGAAATGAAAGGTGATACCTCATCAGAATTTCCTGATAAATATTGATGTTAATATTATATAATTTTTGTATTAACTTTTTTTTAAGTATGAGTCAAGTAAAATAGTATATTATTGTATGTATATTCAACTGCGATTTTATTTATGTATTAAGAAATTATAATTATGCAAGTGTTCATTGGACTGGAGCAAGTGATCTCTTTTTTAATGAACAGACTCAGACTTTTGAATTTGCTAACTTGATTAGATAAATTAGACAGAAGTTTGCCAACTACTTTTGAATAATTATGTGAAAATACTGTAAGTGGAAGACATTAAACTCTTGGCTTTACTCCCATTCAAAAGGAGCATCAGTTGGGGACAATCATAAAAAAAAAATAATAAGTCCTCAGTTGAGATGAAACCTACGTCCTTGGTGTATTATATTATAACTGCCAGTACTTTTAGATGCCTAGTGACAGTTATAGAAATGATTTTTACTGTATTTTCTATCAGAATAATTTAAATTACCAAGATCAAAATGGAAAGTAGAATAATGAGTCTGAAAATTGCATGTCTGAAGACCTTAACTTAAAGATAAGACACTTAACAAAAATTATTTTTCACCATTTATTAAAGTGAACAATTCATTAAATTAACCGTGCAATTTTATTTAGATAATTCTCTCATTTGATCATGTTTGAAAAAGAATGTTTTTGAAACAATTTTCATAATGCATGTAACTTGAAATTATTTCAAAATCTTAATTCTTTGTTTCTAAAAAATAATTCCATTAAATAACCTGAGAATAAGTAAAATTTATCAGTAAATATCTGTAATATATTTACAATACTTGTTGAATTTGAAAACCCTGGAAATAATAATGTTCTCCTCCCAACATTTATTTTTTCTTCGAAAGTTTGTTTTTATCCTCTGCTGCTGTGAGTGCCTTATCTTAGAATGTGATAGATTGTTCTGTAGGATTTCATTAATGTATTTTATATATTACAATGAACCCTTTGTGATTCTGCTTATAATTTCAAATGTTAACTTCTACTATTTTGAGTTTAATCTGATTCTGGTGTAATGATCCTGATAAAGAAAAAAACAAATTGAATTAAAGGCATGTTAAATGTTGTTACAGGTTGAGTAGCAGGCCATGTTGGTACTGCAGATTTAGGAAATTAAAAACTAGAGAATGTTGATTCAGTTTGGCTCTGAAATTGAGCCATAGATGAACTGGTTGCTGTAATCCTTACTGATCTTCCAATCTTTGTGCTCATTTTAAGATATACACAGCATGCCTTCTGCAACTTTATTACATCTCTCCTGTTACTTACCTACATTATTCTAGTAGTTACAAAAAAACTGTGGGAAATAGTTGTCCTTCACCTGTGTATACACTTATATCCGTGATGTGATGTTTTAAGAAAATTCTTGTTTTCATGTATTGTTCTAGGTAGTTTCATCACAGTTTGTGCCATTCCCATAAGATTTTTATACATGTTTTATGAGAGTATTTATTGGTGTTCTGTATTTAGAAACTGCATGATAACTGATCAAATTGTTATTTCTACAAGTAAAATTTAGAAGAAATCTGGAAAAATTGGAGGAGAATATAGTTTTGTGTTTGCTGTTAATAATATGAATAGGTTACATCTTTGAATTTGCTAGAATAAAGTCTATTCTGTTCTTTTGAAATTTTAGAATGTCAATATATTATCCATGAGTAAAAATTCATAAACTACCTCTTGAAATTTACCCAGAAAATTTATCATCAGGGTGAAACTGTTTTTAGAAAATAGTATTTGATGAATATCTATTGTGCAGTTGTCATTTATTTAAACAGAAAAGGGTAATTGTACTAAAGATTTAGGTGAACAACTTTGTTTGTGCACTCTTGATCTAAACAATTATATACATATTCAAGTTCCTTCAGCTATGTTCTTTCTTTTGTCACTAATGTATCAATTTTATGTAATTTTCTACAGTTAAGTTTTATATTTTATATCCGGTGCATTTTGTACAACCAAATGAAATGTCAATTTAAATTGAACATTAATATTCTTATACTGAACTTATTTGCAATGAATAACCTTCGTATTGTTTGTACCGATGAGTATATTACAAGGTGTAGCAGTAATGCCAATTTTAACCCATTAAAAATTCATTAGCTTTAAGCTTCCAAGCTTTTTAGACTATACCCATCATCAAATATGCAGTGGTCATAATGAATTATTCTTCCAAAGGCTCCTGCGGTTGCCTTTTCTTCAAAGGTCTTCCCACACTTCCCTTCATATCTTTGCTTTTATGTCCATCTCTGCCTGTTGTTTCTTGATAGTGTCTTAAAAACTTAAATTGTGCTGCATGTAGATATAGTTCCTTTTCCAGTATTTATGTTTCAGATCCATGCTTTAACATCAATTTAGCTGAGGAGTGATATTTTAAATTGTGATTCAGGTTATGTACCTGTATTTGCAAAACATGTTTTGTATTCTGCATTTTCTATAATAGTTCTTTTTTTCTTCGAAAGCTACTAGGTGTTATCACATCACTTCTACCGTATTAATCTGATATATTAATTTGCTTGCTTACTCTACATTTTTGGCATAAATTACAATTCAATTCTCTTTCATTGTTTTCCACGCATTGCGTTGACATTCGTTTTCTGAACAAATATCTTTTAGGGAATATTTACAGACAACTTTAATTTGCTGTTTTTTCAAAAATTCTCTAATTCTGCTTTTACTTGTCTGTATACAGATAGTGTGTGTATTACTGACTTTTTTATTGGAAAATATGGGTTTATTTTCTTGCTTCACTCTCTTACCCTGTGATTCTTGCATATAGTGAAAACAATAAATATTGATTCATCCTTGTCTAATGCAATTTGTGGTTGATATTCGAGTGATTTACTTCCACTTTTGAACAGAATCCTTGTTGAGAAATTCTCATAGAGTATAATTCCAATGACATTGACTAACAGAGTTTCTTAAATATATCTCAAATTTTGATTATTTACTCTGATATGTTTATTATAATATTACATATGCCTCGGGGAAGGAAGGGGTCTAATACTAGTATCTAAAACAGGTATGCCCAAATCCAGGTCCAGACTGTCCACAGTGGCCCTGCAGTCGCCTGCAGGCCACTCGCCTTCCTCTAGACTACAGCCGATCACATCTGAGAAAACACCCTCTGTTGGGCGAACTCAACATAAAGTGAGCCAAATGCCCAGTGGCTGGATAAGCAAGTGTTTGGTCAGGGCGCCCACTTGATCAGACCTGACCTAGAATTTAAAATTATACATTTTCATTCCTTTTGCCTTCATGACACCTTACTGAACTGTCTTTCTGCAGCCAGTGGTCATTGCTACACCTTGTTTGCTTCCAGTTTGGCATATTTTGTCATAAAAAATTAATAGTTTTTTGAGAATTGTATGTTGCATTTGAAAAGCATGTGATGAGTGCTGACAAACATGGAAAATTTTCAAATTCTGGAAATGTGAGGAAATTAAAAACAGATCAAATAACTGATTCATTCGTTCACCATTCATAAATAATTAATTTAAATGTTTGTGCTGCACACTGCAGTTTTATTTGTGGTAAGATGAATGAATTTGTTGGAAAATTGAATTACATCCAGAGTGATTATTCATTTTTTTTAATGTCATGTTTTGCTTTTGGCATGCCTCCAGTTTCAGCATCTTTTCAGATTGAACAAAAGAAGAAAGCAATGTTATTTAGTTGGAAGGAAACGTTATTTGTTTGGAAATTTTGCAAAGGCTATTTTATTTACACCGTTTAGAACAAATACATACATTTTCTTAGAGGGGAAAATTTTCAAATATTTATATTCTTTTATCTATCCCATTGATGTGTTCTGCAATAAAGAATCTGCTATGAATTTTTTCTAGATTTTAAGCTATAAAATGCCATTGTTATACATGCACAGTTATAATATAAAATAATGGTTGAAGCTTATTTTCAATTATTTGGCAGCCTAGGATATGATATTGACCACTTGGAATACTATTTAATGTGAATGCATTGTTACAGAGTAAATGAAAAATTAAATATGTTAATAAAATTGTATTATAGTATCTCATAAAATGAAGATTGCTGGAAATCAATGCCTATTGTCAATCACATCTGTTAAGTTGTTATTTTGAATGATCTATTTTTTATTTAATTAATTTGAATAGTGAGATGATGCATGTAGCAATAAATATGTTCTGCTTGAATGTGATAGTAACCGTGCAGTATATTAAGGCATTTGTCACTTTTTTAATGTCTGAATATTTCTATTTCAAGAGAGGTTTGATGTAAGCCTCCTGTGAAAATACCATACCAAATCTGTGATATTTAATTTGAACTGTTTATTTTCTTTACTTAATGTACATGTGCTGTGTGTTGAGTGTATAGTTATGTAATTGACAGTCATTAATTTGTAACTGTTTTAGGGAGATGGTGATTTGAATATAAAATGCAATTGGACATTTGTTGATCTTTTTAACATCTCTAAATAACATTTTATGTGCTACTGTACACATTTTTGTGGATTGTGTGGTCAACAAATTTGTAAATTTAAATGTTTACTTATTACAATTTTCAATACATTGGCCATGTATTCATTTGTATTTTCCTTTTACTGATTTTTTATTTAGATTTTCTTTATAATTAGAAATTATCCTTTTCCTCCTTTTCATTGTGTTAACAATTTTATACCAGTATGGAATGGAATAATAGTGATTATTTTGTAGTTGGAATAATAGTTGCAATTTTGTGTTGTTCCATTAATCAGTTGGTGATCAACAAATTGTGATTATTACAAGAAGCCAGTAAAGCTTTGTCCCAAACATGGAAAACTAATCTAAATGAAGAAAAAGCAGTTCATATCAACTAGACTAACAACAGATTGAATAGTCCACCAAAATTTGTCATCAATAGAAAGTTAGTTCTTTTTGAAAACAAAGCCACTTACCTGGGTAAGATTATAAGGAAAGAGAGAAAGAACACATCGTCAGGTTCTGAAGCATTAATGGCTTATAAGAAGATATGTGACGCAATAAACCGTAATTTATCATCAGATTCTTAATTCTTAATCAGAATCATGTGGCTATTTGGAAAACAAATCTAGGAATGTGCAAAATAGCAGTATCAAAATACTGCAAACGTTTTACAATCAGTTTTGCATAATATAGTGAATGCACCATTGTACGTCAGAAACTTAAGTCTTGGAATTCCGTACATTTTTGTGGAAATTGCGAGGAAGCAAGAAGGAAGGGGATCGTACATGAATTACGTAATACTAAAGAGGGGGGTAAGGTAGCGTCACTTTGCCAAAAATGAACATTGCAAAACAACAATGGTAAAGATTTTTTCCTAAATAAAATTGTTTAAAAATTAGAATTTTAAATAATGTCATTACAGGTATTTTGATTTTTTTGGGGGGATAATTTATGTCGAGCCTAATCAAGATTTTCAAATTTTTCTCAAAAATTGCTCCAAACTTTTTCTTTAAATTTGATTGAACCCTTCAATACACATGCTGTTGAATTCGGAGAACTCAGTGACTAAACGACCAATATCAGAGAAACTAAATTGGATTCCTCCATGGGACGTGGCAACAATCGCAAATTTCATTTGGTGGCCCATTCAAGGTCTCCCCGAACTCGTTTCGCGGTCCCGTCGAGGACCGTCAACCTCGGTTTGAAAATGTAATGATAATAAGGGTTCTCCTTCTGATCTAAAAATTATTTGAAAATGACTTGAAAAGAGGAAAACGGCCTTAAAAATTAGGGGGAAATGACCTAATTTTTTGAAAAAACTACAAAAATATTTATTCAACGAATTTTACAATTTCCAATGAAATTTAATTATATAAAGTTATATCTAATATTTTAGGAGGTAATGTAGTAATCCTTAGCTCCGATCTTCCAACCGTCAGTTTTGAACTGACGAGGAAGTTACCGAAGATCCTTGTAATTTTGAGAGTTCAAAATACAGAGTCCACTGCAGTAGTGAATTTCGTCTTTAACTGTTACAATAAAAACTACGTTTGTGAGTCATTGGAAATTCATGAAACATTCACTACTAAAAAGACGGAAAGAAAGCAAAATGCGTAAAAATGACGCAAAGGTCCAAACAATGACTTAAAAATTGAAAAATGACCCAGTAACTATACACTTCTATCCCCATCCATGTAATAAACATTACAAATTAGATTCGTCTAGAATGCACCAATGAAATGATGACATCAGAATCTGAACCTTGAATAAAGGAAATTTTGACTTGAAAACGAAGTTAAGTTGTATTATTAATTATAATACAATGGGAGTTTGATTTCGTTCCGTCATTTTTGGCGGGTTCTAGTACTAACGTAAAGAATTGGTTTCGCGAGATGAATGCGAAAGACGAGTGAATCCTTTAAGATGAGGTTAGTGTGAAAACTGATTGTGGGGCCTTGGCTCCCTCCGAACCTGTTAGGCGCCGAACTTGCGAACGATGCCTTCAGGCACTGATACAGAGTCGTGCATGAGTATCCGTGACCCAAAGTCTAAGGGAAAACATTGAACAAAATGTCATAAGCAGTATCCTTGAAATTTAAAGTAATTTATCATCCAGAAATTTAGATAGGTTAAAATTAACGAAGAGTGCATAAATGGTGAACTTTATTGTGTACGGTAAATTTCAGAAGTTTTTCAGACTGAATTTTAAAGAACGTGAATGAAAATTTTGTATAAAGTTAGTTTATTAATTGTTTCTTGATTTAGTACAATTTTATACTTGTCGTTTGTAGTTTATAAGAGTGAATATTTGTTTGGTTTGTGTTTTTCTCTAGAAATGGCATCCTGTGAGATAGTAGTAGACCAAATCGATAGGCCTGAGGACGGATCGCCGTTGCCGCCGAAAGTCCGAAGTGGCTCCCACACGGCAGTGCAACATAGGGCAACGCGAGCCTGATCGGTTAGGAGTTTGATGCCACTACGCCATGGGCGACGGCGTGTATGGTTGCAATATATCACTTTCATATCTTTCAGGAAGACATTGGGGTGAGAAGATTTTTTTTTTAATGAATACTTGAAGAAAGTAGTGTAGACAAGACAAACTCTAATTTGGATGAAAAAGTGTTGATATTTTAATTATACTATGGGAGTAGAAAAAATAATTAATGAAATTAGTTTGATATAGACTTCATAATGAAACGAGAATCACTCAAAATTATATATACACCAATTACAATAGTTATTGTTGACGGACAATAAAGATTGTTGCTAGGGTTAATTTTCTTGAACGTCTTAGTTACTGTTTGTCCCTTTCTTTTGTCTTCGAAAAGGAGTGTTTAATGAAGTCATAATGCTCCTATGCTGTAATAAATTCATTTTAGCACTAGTGTTATGATCACGCTTCTTCTTACATACATATCCACTATAATACATGAGTGCGCTAATCGAACATAATTATATCGTTGTAGATAAAATTGCTTTTTTAAGGTTGATGACGTTTTGATGTGGCAAAATAAGTTTCTGGTAAAATAGACTGATTGGGAAAAGTTATGTACACTGGTCAAGAAACTATAGAAACAGAAAGCTCAAGCACTTGGAAGAAATGTATAGGAGGAAAGTGGCGAAGTAAGGTTTCTTTCATTGAGAATTTGTATTACAGGACTATTTCTAGTCTACTTACCAGGTATTTCGTCAATATCGTATGTGCATGAACGTTTGGTGATCAAGCTATGAGACCTTTAGGTATGATTTTGTTTTTTATGTTGTCTGGTCAGTGGAGTTTTTTATGAATAAAACGGTTATCTTATTCATTAACCTGTTTCTTAAAATATTTTCACCTCTGTGTGAAATACGTATTTTGTTAATTTTTATTTCCGAAAGAAAAATCAGAGGGATTGCTTCGCAAGGGGAGAAAGAGATGTATCTGAAATGTATGGGTCAGATAGAACAGTGAAGGCGAAGGCGATAATCGCCTTTTCATCACGAACAAGACGACCGGCTGAGGCCAACGGACAGGGAGGTCCTAGGGTTCGAGTCCCGACGGCGGCAGGATTCACTGCACTAGGTCGAAACTAGCCCCCTGTCTGGAGGAGAATTCTAGCAGTCGGCTGCTTTGATCGGTAGTTTCTCCGATTAACCCCAGGCGAATGCTGGAGCAGAATGGCGGCGGCGATGGTGTGACGGTTAGCGTACCGGACTGTTATACCCAAGCTCGCGGGTTCAAACCCGAACGAAGCCGTGGATTTTTAGGGCGACTACGCCTTCCTTCGGAGGGGAAGTAAAGCCGGCTGTCCCATGTTAGTAGATTTACTTGCATGTAAAAGATCCTCAAGCCTAAATGCCTCTGAGCTAAATTCAAAATCGCCTGTTTCTCGCCCAAGAAATACCTCCTTTCTCTGCTAGTGGAAAGGAGCGTAGCGAAATTTGCGTGGTCAGACGGAAGAGCGGGCCTGGTGGCCCGAGTCTCGTCACGTAAAATAAGGCAAATTCAATTCAATTCAGTACTCTAACAAACGGCCACGGATCGCGCCTGATCTTTCCTTCCTCGTCCTTTCTTCACTCCTTCCTTACACACACACACACACACTTACATGCACTTCACTACCAAACATGTTGGAAGCTTAGAGCTTGTCCCCTCTGGTGGGAGATACCTGGACAAGGAAACCTCGCAAGCCGGCACGCAGATCGGCGCCAGATCTCGTCAACCAGCGGAGGAAGAACACCGCCTTCTCCCGGGATAAAACGTGCACTACTCTTACGGAACTAATGGCCATAACAGTTAATGCGCCCGGAAACATGAAATAATAAATTAATCATTCGAGAACAAGGCTAGAGTTTGTAAAATCTTACCTCCGCGATCTAGCCAACGCAAGTTTGAACTTTTGAGTTCACCTTAATTTTAATGAATCAACTGACGTGTTTTTTTAATTTGTTTATATTATTAAAAAATCAAATGTTAATGGTAATGCAACTGCAGTAGGTCAAAAAACTGTTTTGGTGCATGGTCCATCTCATTCTTCAACAACAATACAATGAATGAAGAGTGCTAATGCCATTGTGAATAACTGGAAAAAATAAATGGCCAACAATGAAAGCATTCGTTAATGTTAGTCGTGAGAGTGATTGTATTTGAAAAAATAAATTTACCAAAATAATCGTGGCGGCGATGTTCGCTGATCGATACACAGCTCCGGCCGCGATTATCAGAGCGCTGAGTGGTTTCAGGCATCCTGCGTCGTGCACGTTTGGGAAAGGCGGCTTTGCAGAGCAGTCTGAATCCTGAAAAAAGGAAATGTAGTTTTTAATCTAATAAAATTTGTTTATCAGTGTTACCGACAAGAAATATCCATGATTAGCACACAGAAATAATCGTGATTTCTATTGTTAAATACCTATTAAAACAGCAAAACAAATCCAAACCAACAAAAAAGTGAACATTTTAAGGGTGGCAGAATCGCACGGCAAGAGATACAAATAGTTATTATCGTAACTTATACAGGAGATGTCTGCGGCCGCTTGAATTGTTGATGGTCGAGGCGACAATTGGAGTCTCCTCCGGCATTTTGAACAGAACACTTAAGATAGTTAATTTCGAAGCAGTTTTTTTATCAATTATTCCTCAGAATGCCTGGTGAGGTATGTTACATTTAATACCATCTGATTATTAAAAAAACTACTACGCAATGAATAAAAAAAAATACTTTCACCTAATAAATTCTTCAATAAGTTAAACAACTTATGACCGCGAAAGTTTTTTCCATAACAGCCTGGTGCCTGACTAATTTAAACCTCTTTTAATAAAAAAAAATTGGCCCGTAATGGCAACATTTTTTTAAATCCTGAACAGAGATTTTGCTTTCATTTAAAATACTTTTGGGGGATCCCCGAACTGAAGATCCCTGAAATGGGAAAATCAGACAATTTTGGAAGTCGCAAAATTCGTCTGTATGATTTCTTTCGCAAAGGAAGATAAGCACACGCAATACTTTCATGGCCATTAATAGAACTCTCCATCACCATTTGTTACAAGTTCATTGTCGGCAACATTGCTATAGCAAGGAACCCGCGCGGCACGCTGCAGCACCGGCCGAAATGTTTCGCATGTCACCCATTTCCAACGTCGAGCGGCAGGTCGGCCCGCTGCTGTTTCGACACTAACATTGGGCACAGTATTTGTGTTTCTGCTGGCTATATTCTCCTCCTAGCTCTCCTCTTTCTCCTCATACACGACCGGCTTCTCTGATCGATATTTTTCCGTGGATTCTCCGATCAACACCAGGCGAATGCCGGAGCAGTACCCTAACAA
This sequence comes from Gryllus longicercus, assembly GCA_038098605.1. Classification (NCBI taxonomy): domain Eukaryota; kingdom Metazoa; phylum Arthropoda; class Insecta; order Orthoptera; family Gryllidae; genus Gryllus; species Gryllus longicercus. The sequence continues at coordinate 1,753,697 of JAZDUA010000217.1, forward strand.
ACTGGCAACGGACCGCGCGCGATCTCACCTTCCTCTTTCTTGTTCTATCCTCACCCCTTACACACACACACACACACTCACACATATTAACATGCACTACACTACTACACATGCCGGGAGACCCGTCAGGAACAAAGAGCTTTTCCCGGCTGCGGCGGTGTCCCGCTGGTGGGAGATACCTGGTTGGGAAGAACCCCGTAGGTCGGCGCCTGATCTCGCCATACAGCGGGGCAAAGATCACCGTCACCTCCCGATCAAAAACACGCACTACCCTTACGGGACTAATGACCCTGGTAGTTGACGTGCCTGGAATCACTAAACAATCAGTCCTCCTCAACCTTTATCATCAATTCCTCTTCGAAACAATCATAGACGTGCTCACAGGGGACGTGTCCCCTGGAAATTTTGAAAGGGGACGCTTAAAGTTACGTAAAAGACATTGAGTGGAGTCTTGAATTTGTTCAGCCCCTGAATTTTTCCGGCTTATAAGCCGACATTTTTTTCTCCAAACCATCTGACAACCATGTTAATGGTCCAACATGTAAACTCGTTTGTAGTATTTATTAATTGAATTATTGTATGATTTATTAATTACGTAGTAAAATGTCATATGTAGGTAATTTATTTAGACAAAAAACAGTAAAAACTGTATGTGACGTATGGGAGAAAAGATCATCTGCGCATGTTTTCTTGAGTTCCAGAATCCCTTTCTATCAGTTAAACTAAAATAGTTAAAAGATGAGTAAAAGTTTAAAAAAATAATTAAAAAAGCGCGAGGATAGCAACATTTGATAAACTAGACCTTTTCGTTTCCGAGTTATAAAAAACTTATTTGCAACTGTATACGAACTGCAGATTTAATTTTCCTGCATTGCTAACAAAATACTAACTCGCTCTTACTTCTACTCCTACCACTAAATATACATATACATATACACCCTCTTCCATATACATATACTCATGAGAAATAGTTACCGTTGTTTGTTTTCGATAAATAAAATGTAAGAACTCTATATGCGAACTACCTTATGTTGATTTCGGAAGCGACATTAAAACACTGGGACGCATTCATTAATACACTGAAAGTGTTTGGTCTCCGAGACATACACAATGACACAATGCACGACAAAGAGACCGTCAGTTTGTAGTTAAGTTCAGTCAATTTCGGAACGCGCAGAGGTTTTTTCATGACCTTTTTCTCAGATGGGAGTTGGCAACCGCAAGAGCCGTAGAAATGAAGAAGATGGAGAAGGAGACTCACCACGCGATGGTCGACGCAGCAGCTGCCGGGGACGATGCACGGGAAAGATACTGGTTTCTGCCCGCTCGTCAACCACAAACTGTGAAGGAAGGTCAGCGAGGAACGCTCCCCAGACACAGGCTGATCCTCGGGAGCAAGGTCTGTCGCGGACGTCACGAGAGCTAAGTCACAAGAAGGAGGCGATTAGTTGACATGTAGATAATCGATAACCGTAATCCCTGAACACCCGCGAATTCGCCATCAGCGAGTGTCGGACATTCGCGATTAGAGGAATGCTAACAGTTTTAACATTCGTGACTTCAACGTTCGCTAGTGGGTCATTTGGTCTTACTTTTTCTTGAAAGCGAGTTCATTTCATTTTCTTCGTGAACGCTATCTAGGAACCGAATTTGGCAGGCACCAGAGCTCACGTTCTACAAAAATGTCAAAGTTGGAAGTCATTTCAGATTAATAGAATAACCCAATCTTAAAGTAATTCAATTCAGTTGCGTCAACTTGGAGCTAAGGGCTCCGACGACATTGACGTTTCGCCATTTAGAATCTTCGCAACTCTAATGAAAATGACCTCATTGAACAGAAGCTTCGGGAAATCATCAGCGAACAAAATCTCCTCGAACGAGGTGATGAAGTAATGGAAGTGAAACAGCGCCCCTTCAATGTCAAAACTGTTAATGGCGTTCTAAAACTTCTTCAAGCTGTGATTGGATGGAAGGGGGCTTCGAATGCGATCCAATCTGGAAATAACCTCGAAATTTAAGAGAGAGACGTAGAAGCAGCAACTCTTCCATATCCAGCGATTAAGGCAAGGAGGAGGTTGATACACAAAAATTAAATCACTTTCAACTTTGAAATCACTTTCAAATAATGTTTTATTTCTTCTCTGTGAGATGTTTAATTCGGAATTCTGTTTGTTGTAGTGCTTACTTACTCAGTTTCACTGCAATTGTTTCTCAGATTTTCTTTCATTTTTAAAGTGTTTTTCAATTAGATTTCAATTTAAAGTGTTTTTCAATATCAATTTAGATTTATTTAGATAAAAAACAGCAAAAATTGTACGTGACGTATGGGTGAGAAGATCATATGCGCAAGTTTTCTTGAGTTCCAGAATCCTTTCCCATTATTTTAACCACAAATTGTTGAAGGATGAGTTAAAGTTAAAGATAAATAAATGAAAATAAATTTATAAAAGCGAGAGATTAGCAAATTTGAAAAACTATACATTTTCGTTCCCGAGTTATAGAAAACTTATTTGCAACGGTACACGAAATTCAGATTCGATTTTTCTGCATCTCTAACAAAATAGTAACTCGCCCTTACCTCTATTCCTACTACTAAAAGCAAACGGAGAGTTCAAGAAAATGTGCGCATAGTAAGGTTACATTTACGTCCAGAAGCAAAACAAGGGGCCATTTTTAGCATTTGCTCAATGGATCAGGGAAACTGGACAAAAACCTGATCGAGATGGGGGTCATTGACCCGGAAGCTGAAGTATATTATTTGTTACAATCATGTTAAGTCCTTTTTATAAAAAGAATCTACAATACAATTGTAAACTAATTCATTATATATTACTGTTTTGTTAAAATTAACATTTTTCGTTTTGATGATCAGTATAATCTCTAATTGTATAGAAACAGTTATGCAACAGAAAATATTTTACTTTTAACTTAAATTTTTGTACCGACTACAATTGTTTAATGTCATCTGGCAATGCGTTCTAAAGTAACGTGCATATATTGTATGTTGATTTCTGGCAGTGAGCTATTGATACTGACACCTGATGAACGTGATTTCTACGACGTGTTTTGTAATTATAATTATCAGTATTGCATGAAAATATGTTCCCGCCGTTAAGAAAGTCATTTTTGACAAATATTACAGATTCGTAAATAAATAGGTAAGGCAATGGTAAAATTCCAAGCTCAATGAAGAGAGGCTTACAGGGATCAGGTGAATGGTATTTTTTTATTATTCGAATAATTTTCTTTTGTAATCTAAATGCCTCACTACTACATGATGTGTTTCCTCAGAATATTATGCCATATCTGAGGCGGGAATGCAAATTTGCTAAATACACGAAACGAACTGCATGAAGGCTGGCAAAATTTGAAAGAATCTGGGTCCCATGATTCCTTCAGCAAGTAGTCCGTAAATAATTTTATGTTAACTTTAGTGAATGCTCTGCACATGCATGTATTATTTATTGTGTCAGTGTTCACGTTATTAGTAATTGTAAGAGTTTGTGCATCGTGGTCACTGTAACTTAGATTAGTAGTTTTTATTTCATATCCAGTTGTGACGTTATTAATTATAATTTGGTCTATTGATTTTTGTGATTTACATGTATTTCGTGTAGGTACATTCATTGTAATACTTAAATTAAAAGAATGCAGTAAATTGAGATACTGCTCTTTTTCGTGGGACTCGCTCATAAAATCAATATTGAAATTTCCACATATAACAATAGATTAAAAGATAGGTTACAAATTGTGTTCAGAGTTATCTCTAGATTTTCTAAGAAAATGAAATAATCTAAAGCTCGCTTTGTTGGAGGTCTGTAGATGCAAAGTAAGATAGTTTTGAGCGTAGTAAGATGTACAACTGTTATTTCAAAAAAATTTTCAACTGCATATAAATTGAACTCGTATCAGAAAATAGAATCAATATCATTTCTTCCGTAAATACACGAATCTCCGTAAGCAGGGCCCTTATTTGATTCCGCCGCTCTACAATACGATCCTGTAAAGCAAAAAACATTCATTTGACGTACGTTCACACTGTAATGCTGCATTGATAAATTCAATTTTATTTGATAGAGATAGCACATTATGATGCATAATTTGAATTTTTTGTATGTACATAAACGGGTATCATTATCTCCTTTTTATCTCGATTGCGTGGCCGAAGGAAGGATCGTGTTCCTGGAGTGACAGGCGAGGAAGGAGAGGCGACAAATGTAGATAAACGAATAATGGGAGAGGTAGTACAAGAATTAGGTCAGGGGAGAAGGTAATTGGGTCCAAAGAGGTCCCGGAGGATGGAAGAGAACTGGGAGATGTGGGTGATATTGAGTGTTGGGCAGGCCACTGCCGAGGTTGGGAGAGGATATGTTTTGCAATCTCACTACCGAGTGCATGTTTTCCGACAAGGTTCAGGGGAAGACCATGCCGGGTGAAGGGTTTTTTCTGAGAAAAAGTTTAGATCAAATAATTGAGTGATTGACCACATTATTGTAACATTCTTGCATTATTTTTAACTTTTGCAAATTTCGGTAACTCAGAAATTTTGACGGAACTGAAACCTGCGTCATTCTTTTAAACCTCTTGTTCTATCAGTGGAAAAAAAATTGAAGCGGTGTTTGGGAATTTTTTTTTTATAAATTGCATTAACTTCAAGAATAAATTACGCTAAAAAACGCTCTTTCTACATGACCTTAAAGTTCCGTTTTTTAAAACTTTTAATTTAATACAAAAATATATTTCTTCAATATTGTACTACTGCAATGTTAATTGTTTTACAAAACAGAGAATTTGCCGAAAATGGAACTAGCTCTATTTTTTATCGTTCTGTCATATAGACAGTGAGAAGATTTGAAGAAACAAAATGGAGCCATTTTAGACAAAATAATTGTTTAAAAAACGTAAATTTCACACAAAAACTTTATATTTTTTTTACATATTTTCGAAAAATCCTGCCTAACCTTATTTCACGAACACATTTCATAAAATAAAAAATTATATCTTCAATATTTTAGTTGTAGGACGCCGCCGAAAGGTTTGATCTTTTACAATTTTCGAAAAATTATCAAAATCAATAAAAATAAGAACAGCCGCATTTTAACAACATTTGCGTTGAGGACAAAGTTCAATAAAAAAATTCAGAACCATTTTTGAAAAAAACGTTTAAAATAGAACTGTTTCTATTCAATTAGAGACTATCTGAGCATCCAAAAGGAAAGCGATATTTATTTTAACAATAATATTGAATGTATTGATTACCGTTTAGACAACTATTCAAGTATGTATTGTTCTAAACAACCTATATCAAGTAAGTATTGTACCTCAGCTCAATGACCCCCATCTCGATCAGGTTTTTCGTCACGTTTCCCTTATCCTTTGAGCGAATGTTGAGATGGTCGCTAGTTTTGCTCCTGAACATAAATGTAACTTCAGTGTATGTTTTCTAGAGGTCAGTGGGAAATATAGTTGTTAAAATTATTGTTCTCCATGCTCTCGTGACAGGAAGTCGATTCTTTCGCAAAGGGCAAGATGAGGGATCATAGCACAAATCTATAGCTGATTTGCTTTTGCAAATACACTGGTGTTTATGAAAATTGCAGCACCTAGAAGGAATAGACGAAATCACTTAAAATTTGGTTAATTTGTAGATTAGTGTATGCATAAGAAGTGATTAAATTTGGATAAAGATGGCGTGCACGTTGGCCTCCTTGTACGACAGGCCAGGTCAGTGTTACGCCACGCTCAGTCAGTGTCAAACATGCCAGCAAGTGCCAGTATTCTTCGTCAACGCCAATAGTCACAATATCAGCATCTAAGTGTGTTCGAACCGGGCGAAATGATCAGTCTCCGTGAAGCGGCTTTGTCGTACCGTGACATTACAGCTCTAACGAGGCCCGTTGCTACGACAGTGATGCGTGTGCAAAACCAGCGGATAGAGGAGGGTCGTTCTCAGCGACGAGCGGTTACAGAACCACACAATGTGACCACAGCGCGAGATGACCACCATATTGTTCGGATGGCCGTAACCGACAGCACGGCGTCGTCCACATTGATGGCTAGATTTTGGAGCACTGCAACGGGTGCGGTCTTGTCTGCGTTGACGCTTCGACATCGTCTGCTGAGGGCAGGGCTGGTGGCACGCATACCACTGCATCGGATTCCGTTGACCAGAAACCACCAACGCCTCAGTCAGCAATGGGCACGTGAACGTGATTACTGGTCCGCAGTGGCAAAATGTAATGTTTTCGGAAGAGTCCCGCTTCAATTTGTGCAACAGCGATGGCCGCGTACGTGTTCGATGCTACCGTGGTGATTTCAATTTGCCAGCCTACATTGTTACGCGCCATGGCGAATAAGCGTCAAGTGTGATGGTTTGGGGCTCCACTGGCTACAATGTCCGATCTCGCTCGAACACATGTTTCTTTATGTGTCAAGAGAAATCTGAACAGAAATCACTACTTCAGGGAGGTCTTAGAGCCCGAGGTACTTCCCATCCTGCAAGCAGCCAACCTACCATATTTCAATAGGAAAAAGCACCACCGCGTGGTGAGGAAAGTGCAAGCTTTCTACGAAGAACGACGGGTACCACTGCTTCACTGGCTTGCACGTTCACCTGACATGTCGCCAATCGAACATGTCTGCGATATGATCGGTCGGGCACTTGTTCGTTCTGATCCTCCTGCAGTTACTGTTGGTGCTATGTGGTCACGCATAGAAAACGCGTGGCAATGTGTTTCTCAGCAGTATGTCCAGGCTCTCTTTGAATCCATCCGCACCATTTAGAGCAGGGTTTGCCAACTCAATGCTCTGTGACGTCACAAAAATTTTCTCTCCTGTTTTGAACCGAGCCCCGGAGCAAAGCCAGTACCGGACGCGGCGACGAGCGTAGTGTTGCCATGATGGTACAGAAGTGGGATAGGGGGGAAGGTTATTACGATAATTACGTTTTTAAATGGTAATTATTATTTAAATGTTTATGATTCAATAAAATATGAAACATTAAAAAAAATTGAAACTGGATTATTTGATAATACAAAACAATATCCGACTCTATTTATCTTAACCAATACTGTAATTCCAGTTCCATTCTTCTAACACATGTTTTTGAAGGAGGCAGTTTCAACATTATAAAACAATATTTTATAAAATGTTATATAATATAAGAAGTTTAGTTCGTCCCGAACCAATAACCCAGGAACACAAAATAAAAAAAGTTGGAAATAAGTAAAATAAAAAAAGACTCAAGGACTTGACACATGTTTCTCTATGTGTGTCAACGCGCTGAATCCAAATCTGAAGCGAGAATTGCCACATCACCTACCAGTTGTTATTATTGAGAAAAAAAACAATTAAATTTAGTTTTACGGTGTTTTATCGCGATTTAAAAAAACTTCTGGCTTCAGAATAGGATTAAGCACATCAATGTACTTAGAAAAAACATGTGTCCAGTCTTTTGAGTTTGAAAGCTTTTTTTATTTTTTGTGCCTGTGTAGTTAATGTTAACAAATAGATACCAGGGAGGGGTCACGTGGGAGAATTTGGATTCCAGGCTTGATTATTTATACAGTATAGTTTTGTTTGAGATTGTTGTAATTCCTCGTGATTTTCAATTCCTTTTCTATAATCTATTTGCAAAATACTTTTCTCATTTCTTGATTGCAGGCTATCATTCTCAGCAATTTATTTCATCTCTCGGGTTTCTCTGAGTTGCAAAGCTGCGTAATGCCTCTGCCCGTTGAACTCAGTTCTTCCGAATACAATCAATACTCGTCATTGTTAAGCTATTGTTACGGTATCCACAAAAGGAAACCTTTCTTCCCAAACCGATAGAAAATTGACGGATGTAGATGGACTCCCACTCATGTTCCCTGAAACTTCGGCAAAGGCCCACTGGTTTCCGTTATCGGCGACCGCCTTCTGCCCCTCCCCCTCCCCCTCCCCCTTGCTCGCACCATTTCTCCGAGACGGCCCCGCGAGGGGAAACTGAGCTCCGACGTCATTTCTTCGCCAGTTGGCAAACGCTGGTCTAGAGGCTCTGATGGCAGCGCGTGCGACTTCACACCGTTCTAAACAGTCAAGGTCAAAATGCAGGTACAGTTCTGTAATTCTAATCATTTGTATTTTGTGATATACCCTAATCTGCGGAATAAATTTCATTATAATAATGTCTCCTTCTTGGTGTTGCAATTTTCACAAAGAGTAGTGTAGTTTTTATTATGCGGGAATGAATATTTTATTATGGCGACTATCAAGCGTTCTTTACACGTTAACTCTCTATCAATAAATCTCTGCATTTCCTTCCTTCTCTACGAATTCCTATTCCTTTGCTTTTCAATTCAAGTGTCTGTCTCTTAAGGCTTTAAATCTCGGCATATTTTAAGCAACAGGCAAGAACTGTTTTTGATTACTAAGTTCTCAAAATAACGCTCCCGTCATAGGTTATAGAAAGGCCCAATTGCGACCACTGTTGTCAACATCTGCGTTAGAAGTCACGGGAAATTACTATTGTACATGCGCGAACCAGACTCCCAGCTCCATGCAATAATCTATATTTGTTGAGAGAGTTATAAAACAGTCATTTAGAAGTTTTATTTTGAAATTGTTTATAAATTAAATTATATGAATTGAAAGTAACGAATACATTAAATATTTATCTCAAAAATCGGAGTCGCTCGCCGAATTGCTTAAGTACGCCCTGTGAAGTCACGGAAGTTAAGCAACTCAAGACGCCACGGATTCATAGACGGGTGATCATTTGGGAACCCCGGTTAATAACAGCGCCGATTCTTTCACCGAAGGAATTAAAGGCATCGACTGAGGCATAAAAGGCCGCGACGTTATGAGGCAAAAAGGCAAAACTTCAAGGAGAATTACTCCGAGTACGGTCTATGCTCAAGTAGGGAGTAAGAGACGTATTACAAAGACGCAATAAATTTTTAAAAAATACATTCATTTAGACGACCGGTTTCCATTATCATGTTTAATGCCCTCTCAAATATTTTCTGAAGTCGCCCGTGGGGAAGTAAAAGTATTCGGGGAATACCTGCTACGGGTGTGGTCTGCTGAAGCGGAGTGGGTGTTGAGTCTGCGGCTGGAGGCATTTGGTGAGGCGTCGATTTCTCCGAGGACATTTGCTCAAGGGGCCGCGCGTCAACTATTTCTGGTTTTCCTTCTTCTTTTCTTTCTTTGTATTTCTCCGACTTAGCATAGCTTCGGTGGACAGTCGGTGAAGCGTGTTGTATAGTCAGAATGTTGTTGATTTCCGGAAGATCAGCACTCTTATCAAAGGAACTAAGGGTGTATTGTTTACTGAAGGAATCGTCATCAGAGACGTTGAAGAGAAACGGTTTTAAATTACGTTTCTGGGGTATTCTTTTCCCATTCCAGAACTGTGGAAGAGTGGATTGTTCTCTCTCCGTATTGGTGGCTTGTTTGGGTGTACTCGCGTTCGCTGCTGACTTCATTTGTTGATCCGATGGCATGCACCATTCGGTGAACTTGTGCACGCCGCAGCATCCAAACTGGGGAGTTAAAAAGGATTTCTGTAACTATTGAGAAGACTCAAACATCACTGAGAATGGGCATGGTGTGTGTGAAAAGTAACCAAAATTAATAAAAATTTAAACAAACACCAAAGGAAATTATTTTGTGTAACATGCGTAATTGAGTCAGTTAATTTTAAAAACCCGTAAGTCTCTTTCTTTTTCATTTTCGCTCTTTGTTAGAAAATAGAAGCTGCAGAGTAGATGCATCGTTCCAAATGTAAATTTCGTAAATCAGATTAATAGAATGGCCGTGAGGACACTGCACAGTTTTGGTTTGATTTTGAAACACAGTCATAGATTTGCGGGGTATATATGTAAATATGGATGCATTCAGTGTGAATGACTGAGTTATCCCTGACATATAGATTGGTTCAAAGGAATGTTCAAAACGGAAATATTCCTAAGTACTATCATAGAAACACATATTTCAAGAAACTGATTCTGTCACCTACATCATGTTTGATGTAGAATCACATTGTCATTTCACCTATAATATTGTAATAAATCTGTCAAATTACAAACTGAACCTCCATTGTGTATTTATTTGCATGTTTAGGTCAAAACAACTTTTAAATAAGTCCAACGACTATTGTAGTATTGCTACAAGTAAATTACATGTCTCCGTGACATTCTCAATCAAGATTTGAGCATCAGATATACAAAACACTGAGAAAACTTATATATGTCCTTAATTATTCAGTTTTTCTTGCTTTCCTACAACTTCGGGAGTTGGCGGGGTTTTAAAAATAACCGATTCAAAAATTCTATCGAATTTCCCCAAGTCTCCAACATTGTGTTCAGTCTAGGCATAGCACCTATATCTTCCAGAATGGGGGGCTCCAGAAGGGAGGGGGGTATGCCCCCTTGAAAACGGTCAATTCTTTTTAATGCACACTATGTGATCAAACGTATACGTCTAAAATAGTGTTATGGTGTGTTCATGTTTTCCAAGGAGGAGGCTTGCATGTCTTGTTGTTTTGTGTGTCACTATCACAGCACAGTCCTGCGTTTTAAACACTTTCTTGCTTCTCACTGTACTTGACTGCTGAGGGCCTTCGAAACATGAAGAAATATATTTTTTAATTATAAAAAAATAAGGACCACTTATTGTAAGCAATTGCTTAAGGATTACTTTAGAATTATTGCTTAATACTTAAGGAACTCGCCGTCATGAGTTTTAAAATTTTTATTTCTGGCTTATATCTGAATTTCAACACGTTTACTCGTAGGATTATGTATTAACAAAGTCAATTAAAAGTAGTTTTATTATTTTATCCGGTAATACCCCTTTCCTGCCAAAAATAGGGCATGATTTGTAACATCATAGCTCATGAACCGTTAAACATTATTCGATTATTTCTTTTTAAGATTATTTTTTGATTATACTTTAGTACCTGAACCTAAATTTGAAGATTGGTGAGTGACAGTATGTATGTACTTTACAGAGATTTGAATTAGAACGTTTAAAAATCAATGGTAACAGTATCTATTGACAGAGCAATTTATTATTGCTAATATTCAATTTCTACAACAATATCAGGTTTAGGCACAAGATTTCACTTTCTACTATTAAAATAAAAAATGTATCATGAAGATATCTTAAAAATGAAAAGAAATATGTTTCAAGTCGAGTAAAACAAGAGAAAAAGTATATTCAGGGAAAAGCAAAATTATGATTCATTAGCTCTAAAATGCTTCAAGATGATACTTACCCCTTCAACTTTGGCATTCTTGTCGTCTTTCAACTTTCTCCAACTTTTCAAGTACCTCCTCCTGCTCTTAGTATCAGGTAATGGCATATGCGCGCGCATTCGGAAAAGTACAAGTAAATAAAAAACTAACAAACTTGGAGATAAACGGTTTGAAGTATTGAAAAGTACATATCTCAATACACAAGACACAATGAAAAACAAAAATTGGAATTTAGTACGGAAAACATCACTTTGAGGGAGACTAGAACCTTTAGGTTCCGTCGTGCCTAAGGTCCCAACCATGTATCGTACCGTGCGATAGCCGAGCACCTTATGTGTGCCGACCAAGAATTCGACCGTGAGTCGTACCGTGCGGTAGCCGAGTACCTTACGGGTGGCGACCGTGAATTTGACCGTGAGTCGTACCGTGCGGTAGCCGAGTACCTTAAGGGTACCGACCGTGAATATGACCGTGAGTCATATCTTGCGGTAGCCGAGTACCTTAAGGGTGCCGACCGTGAGTCGTACCGTGCGGTAGCCGAGTACCTTAAGGGTATCGACCGTGAATATGACCGTGAGTCATATCTTGCGGTAGCCGAGTACCTTAAAGGTACCGACCGTGAATATGACCGTAAGCCGTACCGTGCGGTAGCCGAACACCTTAAGAGTGCCGACCGTGAATTTGACCGTGAGTCGTACCGTGCGGTGGAGGCCGTGCAGCGGCATCTCGTAGAAGGAGCGGCGCCGGGCCGCGGCGATCTCCGCGCCCAGGTGCTTGGGCAAGTCCGCCACAATGTCGTCCTCGTACGCCTGCTCCAGCAGCGCGCCCGTCACGGCGCCCGCCGCTGCCGACGACCCGATCGCCATGTGCTGCTGGCGCCGGGAGGCCGTCGCACGGTTAATCCACATTTTCTAATTGAGGATCGCTTTTTTTTCAAATCCCGATAAATGCAAAAGAAATCCAATCTTTTTCAACCGTTTTATCATCCATAAAAACAGGTTTTATCAAAACATAGAAATGTAGAGCTTTTGTCATTCAAAACCACAATATTTTAGCAAAAACTTATATAAATGCATTTTCAAAATCCGTTTTATGAAAATTATATTTTGCATTTATTGAGTTTTTAAAAATCGCTCCTCAATTCTGTGTTCTAAAATTGACTTAATGCAAACAAAGACAGGAACGAAAAGTCACTTTTAATGGTTGCAGTCCGTTAAAGATTTAACAAATCGCTATCCATTAAGAACAATCGAAATAAATTAGTTGTATCTAAAGATGGCAGGGCTACACTTACTCCAAGAAATGGTATTTCTTGTCTAGATATAATTTTTTCTTATCAGAAGATGATATTACGAAAAATATTACAACGGCCGAAAGAAATATCGGAGTTGGTTTGTTATGAACTTTGGCTTTCGTTCTGTGTCCGTTTATCGATCATTGGATATATGTTAATAACTATCAAATTTGCTGCTTATTGGGTTAATGAGGTTATTAACTATTACGTGAGTGGTAGAGTCATTTCGACGAACATATGGTCGTGTCCTGCACTCGCACGTTTGACCCAGGCTGAAGTCTACTCGTAAAGTCTCCTCGTAGAGCGGATGTAGGGCATCATTCAAGCAGATACCTCGTGGGCACTCCTTTAACCCCTCACTGTGATCTGTTTCTTAAGTCTGATATCAAACTTGGTTATCGATGTCAAAACTGTCTGTCGATAGAACGTTAGATCTCGTTAGGGCGGAATAATGTTGGAGGGGTTTGATATTGAAGGGCCCCTACCAGATTGATTTATTTGCCATTAAAAAGCACATCATAAACACTATGAATGACTTTCAGTTTCCCAGAAAATCAAATCCATAAACAATGAATCGCCGGTAAACCTCTGATACTCCATGCCTCCTGGATATGCTAGAGGTATACATTTTTTGGGAGATTCCTTTCTGAGTAGGAAAACAAATTTGGAGTTTTTTCTATACCTAACCAAAAATAGGTATTGAATAATGAAGTGAAGTGGTGGAATAACTTTTTCATTATTTCGTTCTGGAGCCCGAGCAGAGTTAATTCGACCGCAAACTTCGCGTTTAAAGGTTTGATAATCATTGCCCCAGAGGTAAGAATGAGCAAGCGCGCAGGTCTTTCGAGTCTGCCAAGCACATGATTGTACATTTCGCACTAAATATCTGTGATCCTGATGACCGTTAAAATCCGGGCGAACTTTCGCGTTTCCACTGTCGTCAAAAGCCGCCCAGTTATCTCGTTCGAACTGTACATCAGTTGCGTCTGCATTATCCCAGCAATTAAAAAGGGCGCCATTGTAAGCATTACAAGCAGCATTAGCCAAGTCCACAAGCACCATCCGTCCGAGCATGCCTTCAAAAAAATCTCATCATTGGCCTGCACGAGCTTGGAACGCCAGAGTAACGCCGGCTGTAAAATTGTGGCGAATGATTGTACGAAAATCAACGCTTGGACAGAATCGATCGCTTTATAAACGGAGTGTCGCTAACTCGTCAAGCCCGGTGTGTCGGGGAATGGGTCAATGGTTGAGGGTGCCGCCGCCGCATGGAGCGCGTCGACAGAGGCTGTGCGCTCACGAGAATGAGGCAGGAGCCCGGCGCGAAGACGCTCAAGATGCCCGTGAGGCCCGTCAAGGCCAGGTGCGCGCCGCCGCCCGCCAACGCCGCCAGCGCCGCCGCCGACACGTCGTCCCCCAACATGGCGTCCAGCAGGCGCGCCTGCGTCAGCACCAGCCACAGCCCCGCCGCCGCCTGCCCCGTGCCCAGCACCTGCGCACCCGGAGGGTTTATAGGCTGCTCAGCTGCGGTAGCCACAGCCCCGCCGCCGCCTGCCCCGTGCCCAGCACCTGCGCACCCGGAGGGTTTATAGGCTGCTCAGCTGCGGTAGCCACAGCCCCGCCACCGCCTGCCCCGTACCCTGCACCTGCGCACCCGGAGGATTTATAGGCTGCTCAGCTGCGGTAGCCACAGCCCCACCAACCCCGTGCCCAGTGCCCCCGTGCCCACCTGCCCCGTGCCCAGCACCTGCGCACCCGGAGGAGTTATAGTCTGCTGCGCAGCGGTAGCCACAGCCCCACCAACGCCTGCCCCGTGCCCAGCACCTGCGCACCCGGAGGAGTTATAGTCTGCTGCGCAGCGGTAGCCACAGCCCCACCAACGCCTGCCCCGTGCCCAGCACCTGCGCACCCGGAGGGTTTATAGGCTGCTCAGCTGCGGTAGCCACAGCCCCACCAACCCCGTGCCCAGTGCCCCCGTGCCCACCTGCCCCGTGCCCAGCACCTGCGCACCCGGAGGAGTTATAGTCTGCTGCGCAGCGGTAGCCACAGCCCCACCAACGCCTGCCCCGTGCCCAGCACCTGCGCACCCGGAGGGTTTATAGGCTGCTCAGCTGCGGTAGCCACAGCCCCACCAACCCCGTGCCCAGTGCCCCCGTGCCCACCTGCCCCGTGCCCAGCACCTGCGCACCCGGAGGAGTTATAGTCTGCTGCGCAGCGGTAGCCACAGCCCCACCAACGCCTGCCCCGTGCCCAGCACCTGCGCACCCGGAGGGTTTATAGGCTGCTCAGCTGCGGTAGCCACAGCCCCACCAACCCCGTGCCCAGTGCCCCCGTGCCCACCTGCCCCGTGCCCAGCACCTGCGCACCCGGAGGAGTTATAGTCTGCTGCGCAGCGGTAGCCACAGCCCCACCAACGCCTGCCCCGTGCCCAGCACCTGCGCACCCGGAGGGTTTATAGGCTGCTCAGCTGCGGTAGCCACAGCCCCACCAACCCCGTGCCCAGTGCCCCCGTGCCCACCTGCCCCGTGCCCAGCACCTGCGCACCCGGAGGAGTTATAGTCTGCTGCGCAGCGGTAGCCACAGCCCCACCAACGCCTGCCCCGTGCCCAGCACCTGCGCACCCGGAGGGTTTATAGGCTGCTCAGCTGCGGTAGCCACAGCCCCACCAACCCCGTGCCCAGTGCCCCCGTGCCCACCTGCCCCGTGCCCAGCACCTGCGCACCCGGAGGAGTTATAGTCTGCTGCGCAGCGGTAGCCACAGCCCCACCAACGCCTGCCCCGTGCCCAGCACCTGCGCACCCGGAGGGTTTATAGGCTGCTCAGCTGCGGTAGCCACAGCCCCACCAACCCCGTGCCCAGTGCCCCCGTGCCCACCTGCCCCGTGCCCAGCACCTGCGCACCCGGAGGAGTTATAGTCTGCTGCGCAGCGGTAGCCACAGCCCCACCAACGCCTGCCCCGTGCCCAGCACCTGCGCACCCGGAGGGTTTATAGGCTGCTCAGCTGCGGTAGCCACAGCCCCACCAACCCCGTGCCCAGTGCCCCCGTGCCCACCTGCCCCGTGCCCAGCACCTGCGCACCCGGAGGAGTTATAGTCTGCTGCGCAGCGGTAGCCACAGCCCCACCAACGCCTGCCCCGTGCCCAGCACCTGCGCACCCGGAGGGTTTATAGGCTGCTCAGCTGCGGTAGCCACAGCCCCACCAACGCCTGCCCCGTGCCCAGCACCTGCGCACCCGGAGGGTTTATAGGCTGCTCAGCTGCGGTAGCCACAGCCCCACCAACCCCGTGCCCAGTGCCCCCGTGCCCACCTGCCCCGTGCCCAGCACCTGCGCACCCGGAGGAGTTATAGTCTGCTGCGCAGCGGTAGCCACAGCCCCACCAACGCCTGCCCCGTGCCCAGCACCTGCGCACCCGGAGGGTTTATAGGCTGCTCAGCTGCGGTAGCCACAGCCCCACCAACCCCGTGCCCAGTGCCCCCGTGCCCACCTGCCCCGTGCCCAGCACCTGCGCACCCGGAGGAGTTATAGTCTGCTGCGCAGCGGTAGCCACAGCCCCACCAACGCCTGCCCCGTGCCCAGCACCTGCGCACCCGGAGGGTTTATAGGCTGCTCAGCTGCGGTAGCCACAGCCCCACCAACCCCGTGCCCAGTGCCCCCGTGCCCACCTGCCCCGTGCCCAGCACCTGCGCACCCGGAGGAGTTATAGTCTGCTGCGCAGCGGTAGCCACAGCCCCACCAACGCCTGCCCCGTGCCCAGCACCTGCGCACCCGGAGGGTTTATAGGCTGCTCAGCTGCGGTAGCCACAGCCCCACCAACGCCTGCCCCGTGCCCAGCACCTGCGCACTCGGAGGGTTTATAGGCTGCTCAGCTGCGGTAGCCACAGCCCCACCAACCCCGTGCCCAGTGCCCCCGTGCCCACCTGCCCCGTGCCCAGCACCTGCGCACCCGGAGGATTTATAGGCTGCTCAGCTGCGGTAGCCACAGCCCCGCCGCCGCCTGCCCCGTGCCCAGCACCTGCGCACCCGGAGGATTTATTGGCTGCTGCGCTGCGGCAGCCACAACTCAACTACTACCCGCCCCGTGCCAAGCACGTGCACATTTAACGGAGAAGAACGTGTTAACCCTAGGTTACAAAGGCGCCCTACACCAAGCATTAATACAAAGGCTTAGTCTGGCAGATTACTTTTGGGAAAAATAAAGTAAAACTCATTTTTACAACGATACACTAAATTTAAGAGAGAATTACAAAATTACTTTTTAAACGTTTTTATAGATACACCTCACCGACTTGCCTTTCCAGCAGACACTAGCTTGGTGCTGTCCACGCATGGTTTTTGACGAGCCTCCGCAGAAGTATCTCGTCACACAGCCTTTGTTATGATTCACATCGTCTCATCATGGTTGCTAATTGTTCAGAATAACACTTAAATGCTACAAAACGAGAATTTTGTATTCATTATTAGCCAATCAAGTCGCAAAAAATATCACTGGCGCAACTACAAAGGCATAGTGTTTTGGATGACACTTGTTAAAATAGGGAATACTGGATGTAGGCACACGCGCAACGATTCGTGATATCATTGGCGAGACACACAGTGAAGCACAGACACACAGTAGGCAGAGTTTGTGAACGGGCGCGAGAGGCGAAGGGGGTGGAGGAAGCTTTGGCACGTGTGACGGACGGCGCCTATTGTCATCGAGGGGCAACGTTGGTGCTTCAACCGAGTGTGAGAGCGGTGCTTCAACCGAGTGTGAGAGCGGTGCTTCAACCGAGTGTGAGAGCGGTGCTTCCACCGAGTGTGAGAGCGGTGCTTCAACCGAGTGTGAGAGCGGTGCTTCAACCGAGTGTGAGAGCGGTGCTTCCACCGAGTGTGAGAGCGGTGCTTCAACCGAGTGTGAGAGCGGTGCTTCGACCGAGTGTGAGAGCGGTGCTTCAACCGAGTGTGAGAGCGGTGCTTCGACCGAGTGTGAGAGCGGTGCTTCGACCGAGTGTGAGAGCGGTGCTTCGACCGAGTGTGAGAGCGGTGCTTCGACCGAGTGTGAGAGCGGTGCTTCAACCGAGTGTGAGAGCGGTGCTTCGACCGAGTGTGAGAGCGGTGCTTCGACCGAGTGTGAGAGCGGTGCTTCGACCGAGTGTGAGAGCGGTGCTTCGACCGAGTGTGAGAGCGGTGCTTCGACCGAGTGTCGCCGCACCAGCAGAGAGCCGCAGAGCACGAAGAGCGCGCTGCGCGCGAGGAGGGAGACGCAGTCGAGGGGCGCGGAGGCGCGGCGGCGCGCGCGCGCGTCCAACAGCGAGCCGCTGGGCCGCCCCCACAGGGACGACGCGCTGCGCCAGCCGCGCGCGCGCCAGGCGCGCCGGCGCGGGCTGGGCGAGCGGGAGGCGCGGCGCAGCGGCGGCGGGTGGCCCGCTTCCACCGCCCCCGCCCCCGTCCCCGCGCCGCCCATGCGCCACAGCAGCGCGTCCGACGACAGCGAGGGCGCCGCCTTCCCCTCCGACTGCACCCACTGCCCCTGCCACGAACGGGCATTACGTGACGCAAAGTTGAAGTTCACGTTTGCGACCCCACATTACAAGAAGTAAAGATAAAGTATAACAACAACAACAACAACAATAATAATAATATATTAATAATAATAATAATATATTAATAATAATATTAATATTAATAATAATATTAATATTAATAATAATATTAATAATAATAATAACAATAATAATAATAGTGGTCCAAAATGGGTATGAAGGCGAAAATATTCAACCTTCGCCTCTACATCTCGACCACCCTTTCCCCTCCACGCAGTGGATAAATAGAGCAACCTGAGTGGAGGTTGGGTATTAACCCCAGCGGATACCTGGTCGTTGAGTAGACGAACGAGGTGGGGTCGCGGAAGGCTGTAC
Source organism: Gryllus longicercus (assembly GCA_038098605.1). Lineage (NCBI taxonomy): Eukaryota > Metazoa > Arthropoda > Insecta > Orthoptera > Gryllidae > Gryllus > Gryllus longicercus. The sequence continues at coordinate 1,772,126 of JAZDUA010000217.1, forward strand.
CCCAGTGCCACACAGGAAAAAGCTTTCTCGACTGAACCACGTCAAGGCAGGATGTCCTCCTATGGCGGCGGGGAAGAATCCAACTAAAACGCCAATGGCGGCGTCAAATCCCGAGTGAGAAGGGTTACTGCCAGTTAACCTGGCCATTGACATAAAAGGCTCACAACCCATTTTATGGAGTGATGATTCCAAAAAGTAAAATTAAAAAGCTGCTACCTGGGGATCGCCAGGGCACGTCTGGAACCAGTGCTGGTCGTGACAGCATGCAAACCACCGGTCGCTGAACAGGCGGGTGCCTACCGGTTCACCCCAAAATACTTCAGCCGACACTCAAGGAAGCACCAAAGACCTCTCCGACAGTGTTATGAGGGAGAGTCAACCCTCAACCACCAAGGCAGGAAAAGAAAGACAGCGCTTGAAGTGCACTATTGACATAAACACTTTCATTATGCGCACTTACTATAAGATCACAAAACGTAAAACGGACTTAACAATGTAAAAGCATGAGCTTTATCAACAATTCAGAATGCAAGACCGAGAATTAAATGTGACAGGACAAAGGATCTCTGACCAGCGTCGTACAATTGTCACTTAAAGATTCAGCTCTGAAAAATTATTTAAGTAGAAGGTGTCATCTGTCCAGCGAGACAATTCAGTGTATCACATCCGACTGCAAAACCATAGCCCAAACTGATTCCAAACACAGACATGACCAGGTAGCCAAAATTCTTCACCAAAGGATTGCAATAAAAAGTAAGCTTCTGAAAAACAAGCAGTCATCTTACAAGTACACACCAACAACTTGATGAAAAATCCTCCTTGCAAGCTGTTTTGGCAAAGAACCATAATTACATACAAGACGGTAGCACACAACAAGCCAGACATTACGCTAATTGATAAAATCAACAAAGTCACTTACTTAAGAGATATCGCAATCCCAAACACACAGCCTTCAGGCCTCCCACGCAGAAAAAGTTTCCAAGTACACTGATTTAGAAATAGAAATAAAATGTGGAAAATGGAGAAAGTTTATATCTGTCATCGTGTCCGCAACTGGTGTCCTCTTAATAACTTTGCAAAACAGTCTTCAGCAGTCAAAAATGACGAAGACATTGTACATGGAATTATAGAAAGTTGGCATTCTCAACACATGCGCAATAATCAGAAAGTTCCTCAACAATAGTATTACTCATGCTTAATACATATATGCCTACCTCAACACCTCGATCCCCGGCACCACCCCGTGAAAGCGCGCGGCCGACACAAATATCTCGGTACCAACATGCGGTATCTGACTTTAAGACGATTCTCTTTTCGCTAAACGTTGCTTGTGGTTTTCGTTCGTCTATTAGAGTTCTGTGCAGTAAAAAATATTCATACGAAACCTGCGTGACTCGGTCATGCGATTTGATTGATTGATTGCTTATGTTTCTAGGTGCGCCAACTGCTAAAGTCATTAGTCCCGTAAGTGTAGTGTATCATTTATTGCAGTAGGTTGAGGTGATCTTCCCCACTGGATTGCGAGATCCGGCGTCGAACTACATGTCGACTACCAGGGTTTCCCTCAACCATGACTGATATTTACATTTTTGGTAGAAAAGTCTTGTTATTACTTCGATTTAGTAATGTTTTATTAAAATAATAGTGATAGCTACTTCGTTAAAAGCGTTGAAGAGAGCTACTTTGTTAAAAGAGACATTAATAGTACGTAGAATAAAGTTTGTGGTGGCGTAAATGAAGGGTGGCAGCGGAGCTCCTTTTTCGGAGAACTATGGGAAGGGAATCTCTCACTTCCCCACTTTCAGAGGCAGTTTAATACTTCCTTCCCCTGACGTAGTGGAAATTATTGATTATATATTTCAGTCTGTAGTATCCGGCTTTTTAAACGTTGCAAATGATTGATTTAAATTGTGATATTTAATTTTCCAATCAACCGTTTGACCTGGACTATCGCAGGTGAATCGAGAGATCAAAAACACGCAAAAAAAGTATCGAAAAAGAAAAGCTGCGTGGTAATTTTAAACGTTTTTATTCGAATGATCTGCGTTGGGTCTTTGTCGGAAGTCCAAAAGGAGTCCATTATAATTTAATACATGAAAAGACCACACCAGTTTCTCTCTTAATTTCGTCCTCAACCGTATTTCACCTGTAACGTTATATCTACAAACATTAAATAGGATTACGTACTTCTGTCATGTGAGACTATTATAAAACCATGCGCACATGGGTAGAGGGACGTGCCCCTGCAAATACTGAAAGGGCCCCCATAGTTCATTCGTATACTTTATAGAATAATTAATAAAATATTTTATTTTCCTTAATATGGTCAATCGATGATTTTCCCTTTGTTTTTAACCTGTAAATTAGTTTACGAAATGGGAAATTGTTCTACGAGATTCGGGGAAGAAGCTCTTAAAGTCATCTGGCAACACTGTAAATAGTTCATCATAAAATCAATTGCATTTATTAATGGAGTCTTTAAAGTTACAATGTAATTATCCTCGCAGTGTGATTTATTCATTTACTATTTTAGTAAAATATGTCTTACCTATGTAAATGAAAAAGTTTAATGGAAACGGGGGCTCAGAAATGTAGTTGGTCTCCCTCTTGCCCTAGGTTGCGTACGCTTTTGACTACCGTATATATTCGCTATCGCAGTTGGAGGCGGTGCCGTTGTATCCTACCTTCCTGCTTGTGTTGTGAAAGGATGCGCGTTCGGGATTCCCCGTCGACCGACCCACCAATGCTGCCAACAGCCACGGCCGCGGCACCGACGCCGCCCGCTGAAACAACGCGTCGTTCACTAATGGGAGTGCCTCAAGCACAGCGGGAGGGGGATAAGGAGCCGTGGCGTCCCTGATAATTTTGAAGTAGGGGCCCGTAGCCTTGTGCAATAAAATATTTTATTGCTTTAAATATGATCGTTCATTAATTTCCCCTCTTTTTCCCTGTCAATTTGGGGGATTATTTTGACACATTTGGAGAAGAGGCTCTCCAAGCTATCTAGCAACCATGGTATATTATTGATAAAAAATTAATTATATTTATTCATCATATCTTATTAATTACGTTTTACATCTAGTGTGTTTTATACATTTACTTATAAAATGTGACACGTGTAAATTTAAAAAATGCATATCTCAATGGAAAAGGGAGCCCCAAAATATAGTCCCCACGTGTTTTAGGTTGTGAACACCTTTGCCCCACCGTGAGAAAACACTTACTTTTCTCTCTCACTGATGACTTGGGTGAGTCATAACATCAGTTGGTTTCACAAGGATGCGACGATATCAGTATCTAAAATTGGAGGAGAAACCTGGCGATGGAAAACGCCCGCAAGTCGACATGAAGGTCAGCTTCTGACATTCTAGCGGGAAAGGGGTGGCGATGGTGTAACGGTTAGCGTTTCGGACTTCGGAGCGGGTTCAAATCCGATCGAAGCCGTGGGTTTTTAAGGGCGAAAAAATCCTTCGTACGCCTTCCTTCGGAGGGGAAGTAAATTGGGGAAATAATGTTAGTAGATTTACTTGCATGTAAAAGATCCTCAAGCCTAAATGACGCCTCTGAGCTAAATTCAAATCGCCTGTTTCTCGCCCAAGAAATACCTCCTTTCTCTGCTAGTTGGTGAAAGGAGCGTAGCGAAATTTGCGTGGTCAGACGGAAGAGCAGGCCTAATGGCCTGAGTCTCGCCACGTAAAATAAGGCATCAATTCAATTCAATTCAATTCAATTCCTCTGTATAACATGGTCTTCACTTATGGAACTAATGGCCATTGCAGTCGACGTTTCCTGTAGTGCATGCACCTTGCGCTCCCAGCCTCACATTTACAGCTTGCCCTCCATCTTAAATGTTACCACTCTGTGTAAATCTGTATATTCAAGTGGTCAGGCGGAAGAACAGGCCCTACGGCTTGAGCCTCGCAAATAATAATGTCATTATTATTTTTATTATTACTTACACATTGACCATTTTTGACCATGCTACTCATTATCTTTCGAGGCACAGTCATATTTATCCCGGAGAGATTGTCGTGTCATTATGGGATTAAGGTTTTTTGGCTATATCCCTTGGTAAGGCAAGGAATATAGCCTTCTCTGACGCCTTCTCAACGGCTGCAGCAACCGTTATTATTATTATTATATAACCAGTTATTATTATTATTATTATTATTATTATTATTATTATTATTATTATTATTATTATTATTAGTGTTGTTGGTATTAATAATAATTTCGTATTGACCATATTTTACCACACTACACGTTCTCTTGTCATTATGAGAACTAGTTTTTCGGCCGTAAGTGATAGTTCCTATTCTAAATTAAAATTGTTAAATGGAAATAATTTTGTAATAATTTTGTTCCTATTATTAAGTCAGAATATTTATTGAAAATTAAATATTTACAAATGCAGCCACTAAAATAATGGAAATAGTGAAAACTTGTGTTCATCTTATATGCAATAATTCATTACCATTTCAATAAATACTGAGTAGAAAACTGCCATAACTCAAAACAATTATTTTTAAATTAAAAAAACGTATGCATAGTCAACCCAAGGTATTTTTATTTTATGGTATATTATTAAAGAATGTTAAAAGGTTAATAAACATTATTTTCACTCTCCTGAAGTAATGTTTATTATTTTTTCTATTGCCTCAAAATCTTTGTATGCTTCTCCTGAAAAACTGCTCATTTTGACTTGTGGCGGTCTTCCATTGAGGGTCCGATGTGTTATTATGGGAATCAGCTTGTCGGCTGTGTCCTATGGGAAGACAAGGTTGGTGCGCCTTGAATTACGAGGTGATAGGATGATGACGAGGCGTGAAGGGACAACGACGAGTACGACCATGTTTATGTTGGTGGTGGTGGTGGTGGGGTTGTGCGCGCCCACCTTGGCGAGCGAGGCGGCCAGGGCGTCCTCTCTGGCTGAGGGCGCGTAGGGGGCGAAGGAGGCGCTTTTGTCCCGGGGGCGCGGCACGGACTCGACGCTGCAACAGCGCCCGCCCCCTCCTTTGCCTTCGACGCGCACACTTTCATTTGGGACGAAACTAACACAACCTCACTACACTAGTATTGCTGTAATAAAGTCTAAAATACACGTTTTAATTTTTTTGGCACATTGAATTTTTCAGTTTGGGGTGGTATATTCGTTTTACCATCGTGCGTGGAGGGATGTGGCGTCAAAATTAGTATGTGCATCATATATATATATATATATATATATATATATATATATATATGCATAATATGAATAGTTTTATGGTTTGTAAACGTAATTATTTGGCAATGGAATTGTACAATAGGGTCATAAATGATAAAAAATTGTATGATAATTTATAAAATGAATTGGTTGAATAATGAAACACGGCAATATGATCAAAATGTGTACAAGAAATTATCATAATGAATACACACTAATAAGTATTGGTATTAATATTATTAACTTCATTTGTGATAGTCTTGGAAGCAAGTCTTGTTCTTGATCTGAATTTTTCTTTCATTTGAACTGTGTGTGTGGTAAACGCGATGGAAGTATTTAAGTCTGTATAAAACACAAAAACGAAAATAAATACTGCTTCATCGGTGTCTAAGAATGTTTCAAGATAGGTTACAGAAGAATTAAGCCACTTCATTGCTAATGCACCAAAACCCAACTATTGCATGCTCTCATAATGGACGTTTATTAGAATTAAATTTGTCATGTTTACAAAATCAACAATCTAATATACAATAATAAAAAATGATCGTATTTTATGCGCTGTGATATTTTAGGCGCTGATTGCGATAAAAAATGGCACTGTTTGTCGACTTTTTACTTGCACTTGCGCGAAGGAAGTATACATAGTACAATGGGAAGGTGCGTATGTCTGTCGCACATAGACGCAAGATGGGGGCGTTGATGATTTGATTACTCAAGTGCCCCTGAACAGAAACTCTATGCAAACCGCCGCACCCTCATGTATTAAGCGCGTCTTCGTTGCATAATCTGCCCCTGCGATTGTGAAATATTCGCCATAATTATTACTTGATCGTTATCTCGGACAAGTAAATCACATTTCTCCAAGACAGTGTCAGAGCGAATGCCTGCCCAAAATTGAGGAATAACGCTTTAACAATGGGATACTTGAGAACCATGTCCTAACTAGGTCACAGAACAAACCCGTACTCGAAAGATAGCATTTCTTCTATTAAAATTTTTGCAGAGTAGCGTAAAATGTGATAAACAATCAGAAGCATGGAAACAATAGCAAAACACTGCTGGATCCACTGTATTTTCAAATCATGTTAGTTTGGTCAGTGATCTAAATCACTTAAATTTGCTAATGAAAGTATAAATCAAATAAACAATTAGTCATAGAGTAGTAGTAAACAATAAGTGGAAAAATAATGACAATCTGAATTAATGGAGCACCTATTTACGATGTAGTTATAGAACGATGTGTTAATCTGGGACTTTGCTGCAATTTACCCATTATGTAATAATAAATAATGAAAAATTGATATTATTTCCATTGTATAGTTAAAAATGTATATAAGAAAGCTTAGTCATTTGTTCAGGTATAATGGAGAATAAAATATTGTTTCCCAAGTCGTAAAAATCTACTACATAGTCATACTGATGACACTGTACGGGGTCAAACAAACCGCAATATCTCCAAATCTTCCACCAGCGGGGCTCCGTCTAAGCCGGGACAAGTTTTAAGCTCGCGACTAGTCTTCGTACAAGTGTGGCAGTGTAATGCATGTAAGTGTAAGTGTGTGTAAATAAGGGGGTGAGGTTAGGACCAGAAAGAGGATGGAAAGATCGACGTGTTCCGCGGTCCGTTTGTAAGGGTTCTGTTCGGGAATTCGCGTGGTGTTAATCGGCGAAACCACGGAAAACTACTCGAAAAAGCAGCTAGCATTTTCCTCCAGAAAGCGACTGAATTCCACGTAGCTGTGTACCTCGTGTCGAGTACCCGGCCCTTGGTGAGGCGGTGGGGGGTCGGTTCTGACGTGGCGGGCGGCGGGTCCTCCTCGGGGGCGGAGGGCAGCGAGCAGGAGAGCTCGTCGACGCTGGCGGAGGCCGAGCGCTCCGCTCGCCGCTCCCACCCGCGCTCCCACGGGGCGTCCCGCACCGCCCCCGCCCCCACGCGCGCTCCCGCCCGCGCGGCCCCGGCGCCGCCGCCGCCGGCGCTACGACACACGAACGGCAGTGCGCCTGCGTGAGCGGCGGCGACAACCCATAGCTTGCGCCAGCTTCGAGCGACATGTGGCGATACCGCCCGACACAGCGCGTGGTGTCCTCCGTAGGCGACAGGAAGGTGCGATAGTAACAACCGCGGCGTCGCGTGGAAACCTAACATCATTCACCTCTATAGGGATACTGTACAACATATTGTGATGTATGCATGACGAAATATAATTAGCAACTGACAAATTCAATGCAAAAAATGTAAATTAACATCATTTAATAAAGAAATAAATACATAAACTTATTTGGTATTTTCAGTTCATCCGCCACTTACTTTCACACTTCACCACTCACAAATCTATTGTGGTACTCAATCTCTTGTCCCACAATTCCCTTATCCAATTAGACATTACGTTATGTCACCATTTGGCATCTTTGAAATCGAAAATTCGATAAAGACCAAAACAGCGAAACTATACGCGCGACACATGTAGAAGCAACAGCAAGTAGCGACAAAATTGAAACACGTTTGAATCTCGGACGCCGCCGCTCGTAGCGCTTACGTCGCTTCTCTTCGGATGTCGCAGACGCAGGACAGGTAGATAATCTACTGATAGTTTAAAATTTGTCGCTAGAAGATGTCGCGTGTCGCTGTCGCAAGATGTGACTCACGCACAGCACATCCGGAGAATGCTACTAGGAACGAAAGGATTTATTACCAACCGAAATCCAATGCGAGGCACTCTTAAGAAAATCATTCGTAATCAACATTCTTTTATAATGCAATTTAATCCATGAAACGAATATTTTGAACTTTAAAAAAATTCTTACATTTGAACAGTACTTTTTTCGTAATTGTCATGAGGTCACATATTTAAAAACACTCTTTACTTGCGACTCTACTCTTCGAGTAAGAAAGATAATAATCGTCTTTATGAGACGAGAGCAATAAACGCTCATACGATGCTTATCTGCTGCTTTACAGATAATAATATACTTTATGATCCCAACACAACGGACCCAACAAATTACTTTTGTCAAATTTGTCCGAAGAAGAAAGAGAAAAGAAGAAAAGAGGGGAAAAGAAGAAGAAGATCGAGGAGAAAAAATGAGAAGGAATGGAGAAGAAACAGGATTGATTGATTGATTGATTCTTAGTGATTCCGGGAGCGTCAACTGCTTAGGTCATTAGTCCCGTAAATGTGGTATATGTTTTCTCTCGTGAAGTGACGGTGGTCTTTTGCCGCTGGATGGCGAGATCCGGTGCCGACCAACCGTCGGCTAGTTCCTTTTCCCCAACCAAGTATCTCCTTCCCTGCGGGACAAGCTCTAAGCTCCCGACCGGCCTCCCGGCATGTGTGGTAGTGTAGTGCATGTTAGCGTAAGTGTGTGTAAGGGGTGAGGTTAGGACAAGGAAGAGGAAGGAAAGATCGCGCGCGGTCCGTGGCGCGTTTGTTAGAGTACTGCACCGGTACTTGCCTGGTGTTGGTCGGAAAAAACACGGAAAACTACCGACCAGAGGCGCTAGCCGTTAGAATTCTCGAGACAGCGGCTGATTTCGACCTAGCTGAGATACTGCAATCGACAACCTTGCCCCCGTCGTATCTCCGGAGGAATGGAAGAGGAGGAAGAAGGGAGACCTGACGGGCGTCCAGGGCGTGAGGGGCGCGCTGCGTCCGCGGGAGGGCGGGGGCGTCGTCGCGAGCCCCGCGTGGGCGGGCGGCGGGGGCGACATAGTCGGGATGGGCGGCGGCGGCAGCGACGCGAGCGAGGGCGGCGGCGGGGGCGAGGGCGGCGGCGTGCGCGGCGGCGACTGCGGCCGCGTGGACGCCGTCGAGGAGTTGGGGCGCGGGAACAGATTCCCGGCCGCCATGAACTGCGACACGACGCCTGCGCCACACACGAACACACACACGCGATGCACGGGGCGAATGGGCACTGTTCTCCACAGACGCGAGTAATTAAATAAATAAATAAATGCTTAATTTAATATTTATACAATTTTGAAGAGTGAATATAGTAAATGCGATAACCATTTTCTGAACACCTTTTCGTACGCTCCATTTGTTTTGCATCTTGCGATAATAATTTTAGAAATATTGGCGCTACCCGGATCGCTTTAACCAGCGCACGTGATCCCTCTCACCGGCGAAAGGAGTTTGAGCTGCTCACCTCCCGTGTACTCACCTCGCCAGAGGCCCGAGGCGCTGTGCTGCCGCTGGCCAGGCCTCGCGCGGGCCGGCTGCGCTTTGTCCTCCTCTTTGGCGGCGGGCGCCGAAAGGATTTCGGCGTCCGCCTCCCTCTCTTCAAAGTCCTCCATAACTCTCGACTGGGAAACACTAGACGAAGCGAATTTAGAATCTCCTCCACCGAACGGCCACCTGCAGCCTGGTTCGTAGCGTGGACACGTCTCTCATTGTTTCTGCCGCCAGCGAGTGTTGGCCATGCTTCTCATTGTTTGTGTCTTCAGCAAGTGTTGTCGTTTATTCGGCGTGCTAAAACGTATTTATTTTGTTTCTGATGCAACCTTTTTTTACTAATGAAGGTTATTGTTTATTATCGCCATCATAAGGAGCTCGATACATCCGGACACTGCATAACTTTCCTGGATCGGAAGGATCGTTGTCGCGAGAGAATTATGAAAAAACAGTTGAATGGTGCTACCGTTTTCTTAGGAAGGGAAGTATGGGAGGGAAATATGAAAAGACAACCCGAGTGAAGTCAACATGTAGTTAATTAGTAAATAATTGAATTGTCATTAAAATTAGGTAAACAATAAAATTATGTATGACAACAAGCTTAAAGGTCTTTCGCCCGAGATCATTAGTACCCTTTATGCTCATGGTGCATAAATAATTATTACCAAATTTTGCTTTTGAAATCGCCGCGTTCCCCAAAGTTCATTGCCCTCTGGTTCATCTGCTTTGCTGAAATTTCAACTCGTTTAGAAAGTTACTTACACCAGTTGCCTATGTTCAATTTTCTTTCGTGTATGTATATTTCTGTCTCTTTAAATTCTTCTTCTAAATTTTGTACCCACTTTTCGAATTGCTTCCGGATGATTATTACAATTGTTTATTTTTCTAATGTTTATTTTCTAAATTGAAAATTCACCTGTTACTCAACGAGAACAGGTTCAGCTCCGCGTTCACGGTGTCAATTGTTTCTTCTCCTTCCATTCGCTTATTTACTAAAAAAAATATATAGTGAGTATACTATAAATCAAACTTCTTCGGATTATTTGAAATGGATACTTGATAATATAATACTGCAAATATTTGTAATTCTTCATCTTTCTAGTGAAACACTCCAAAAGAAGCGGACGAGATTTACATTTGACACTTTCGAAAGTTCCATCAGTTTTAATGAAAATCATACTTACACCTTATTTGAATAGGTGAAAACTAGAATGGTATAAGTGACATTTTATAATGCGTATTTCTATGGCATGTATGTATATGTATGAATGGTATAAGTAACATATTCCTCTTTCTTCTTATCCTCTCCCCATACATGCAACCAATTACACATAAATGTACTACACTTACCACACCGGTCAGGAGCTTAGAGCATGTCTCGGCTGGGGAGGGTGCCCTGCTTGAGGGAGATACTTGAATGGGAAAACCCCGCATGCCGCTGGGTAGGTTGGCTCTGGATCTCCCCATCCAGCGGAAAACAAACGTTACGTCTGCCCGCATCTTCTCTATAGACACTACACTTAAGGAACTAATTACCACAGCAGAACACACGCTCGCGGTTGGGCTGCTAGATATTTTATTTACGAAATACATCACTGGATCGAACTTTCGCTCTGTGTTGGCTTAGACAGTTTTTAGTGCTTAGTGTTAGTGGGCTTAGACAATGCTGTTTGAGTTTTTGTGACCAATTTTACAGTGTGATGTTTTTGAGTGCAGATTGAGAATGTAATTTCACAATTACAATTATTTCTTGTACGTGTGATTCGTAGAATCCCTGTGTGACCCCTTTTGTCTTTCGTCTATTCACATTTTTTGCCCACAGTTTACATATGAGACCTTGCCAGCTCTTGATATCTTTTAAAATATTTATTCTTTTCGATCTTTACTCGATCGTAGGCCAAAGGTCCTACGGGAACTGTTCCGTCGTTCATTTGCGTGTTCGATAGACCGTCTATACAGAGTTGTGGCGACGAAATCTTTACATAGGATTGGGCTATTGTTCCTTGTTGCATTTTTGGAAATAACAATACTTACTTTTGTTTACTATATCGCAATTGTGTTGTGCTGTAAATATACATTTGGCATACACCTGTCTCAATTCAATCAATAATAACAGCAATTTATACAAATACATTTGTTTTATTACGCTCCTTCTGTCTTCTAAAATTTCTTGAATATCACCACCCTCTTGCGCGCATAGCCAATTTTCCCCTTTTAATTATTAATGCAGAATTCCTAAAACTACTACAAACTTTCTCTTCGTACAATTACGAATTTAAAATGTCCCCCAATTTGTTAATTCCCTTTTCTGTTGAGCAACTGCATTCTTGGACATTGAAATGTTCATTTCATTTCCATTTTGGCTGCATTCATTTCAAAACTCGATGGTGTCCCTTTTATTCACACACGCGATTATATTCCCCTTCCCACAACGCGTTATTTATACCATTTCTCCTTCCCAATATCGTTACTACTCATAAATTAAACGTTATATAAGTCCGTCTCCAGTCAGCTGTCTCTTCCTGCGCGAGATCTTCCACAAGCGCGTCTCTTCTTCCCTCCTAGTGCGCATATCATTCGCTATCTCGCACACGATCGTGTTTCTGATTGGTCCTTCGCAAGTTTACATTGGATTTATTTATTCCTTGGTCCCTTGTTCGTAATATTTCTTTTAACTTATTTCAACACCTACGAAAATTGCTCACGTGTCCTTTCATGAATTTAATTATTAAATTATTCTGTCTTTCTCCCGTTATCAATTGTGTTGACATTTCCTTGTCACGTTAATAATTACGATTCCCGTTTTGTTTATTTTCTCTCTCTCCCATTGATGCGGTGGTCCGTATTTACATTTAATATGTTTTGACTGTTTTTATTTATATATACATATGATAACCTATCACACATATTTGGTTGATTTTTTTTCACTTACTCCACACTGTTGGCCACCAACTCAATCGCCCTTACTGGGGATAGGAATATTGGTTTTATAGAGCCTTGTGACTCTACTCCGTTATGGGTATTAATTATCAAATTTTCAAATATTTTTTGTTCAGATATCGATGAACAAAGGTTTTCATTAATCTCACTATTTCATCGACATTGTACACTTTGGACGTAAGATTACTAACTGGACGAGCGGAGCTAGCGGAGATGCCTCGACTGAATGACCCTCGCTGCACGGCGTCGTGGTATTAACTATTTTTTCTCCGATTTAAACATAGTGGCACTTCAAGGTCACAAGCTGGATGGAGAGAGGGAGATTCCAATCGAGAGCTCCAATACCGAACATCTAAGTCGTAACGAAGCTTCCAATTGGAAGACATCCACCACCCCACCACACATGTCGGGAGACCAGCACGAAGCCTAGATCTTGTCCCGGCCGGGGAAGTGCCCCGTTGGTGGGAGATACCTGGAGAAGGAAATCCCCGGCGAGTCGAAGGGTAGGTCGGCGCCAGGTCGCACCATCGAGTGGCAAAGGAATTACCGCTACCTTCCAGGATAAAACATTTGCTACACTAACGGGAGTAGTGTTCTTAGACACTGGCGTTCCCGGAAACATCAAGCAATCATCCTCGCAAAGAGACACGTTAAGTTAGCAACTAAGCATGAGGGAAAGGGCGCTTGTAAATCCATTTCATTTAGTTTCGGAATCGATGATGAACAGTCTGTGACTACTTTGAAGAAAATGCGTAAAGATGGACAGTAAATATTAAAGCAAATTTCCCAAAGATTTTGCTGAAGTATTTATTTTTTATTATCAGTTGCGCAACTAACATTTTTCTAGAGGATTTTCTATGGGATTTTTCTAGGTATTGTGTCGAGGTGGCTTGATATTTTCTTAAAAATACGTTTTCAGTAGTGCTGATTTTAAAGTTTATTTCTATTTGTTGATTTATATTTATTTTTAAAGTATTCAATTGAGATATTGATTTCGCTACTTTATAAAAATAATAAAAAAAGTATTTTTGTGAATGTGACATCGGCTTCCGAGGGTCTGAAATCGTGATTTTCCACTCAGTTGGGTATGGTACTGCATATTATTAATAAATTAAACCGACATAATTAATATAAAACATTAAATATTGGCTGAACCATATGGATAATTAAACAGCGTAATGGAAATGAAAACAGTGTCCAATAAGTGAAATAACATTTATTGCATATTACATTATTAAAAAATCATAGTTTCTGAAAGAAAAATACCTGCAATGGCAACGATTTACAAAGATACAACTTGAAGAGACTAGAACATAAAATAAGATGTCGGGCACTCTTGTCCCTTGGGTTATGAGCAGACGTAGCGTTGTTCAGTGGAGTTGTTGCTGAGATAATGAGCAGAAACGGCATTGGTCTTATACGCCCCTTGATGGAAACGTCGAAGCCTGAAGGAAGAGAGAGCAATGAGGCAGAGTTTATTAAGTTCTTGTTTAAATATAAGAGCCGTTTTGTTTATTCATTGAGAAAGAGCAGAAAAGGCGTTGTTAGGGCGGATCGTGTTTTCATTAGTCAAAGCCGCGTTAGTCCAAAGCAAGTTGAGTTAACAATTGTGCAACGTGTATAAATAAAGGTGGGTTTAGTCATGCATGGGCTATGAATATGAAAGTTGGTGGGGGAGAGTGGTATCTGATGTTAGTAGTAGAAAAGTCATAAGACTTAGATTATGAGCAGAAGATAACGTGGTCAGCTGACTATTCTAATGGATTATGAGCAGAAGAGACGTTGGATAGTCAAGTCATTCCGTAAATTATGAGCAGATGCATCGGTTCTTTCTTATATTATGAGCAGAAGAGATACTGGTTTGCGGAGTGATCCCTTAGATTGTGAGCAGATGATCCTGCGGTCCTCAATATCCTTTTGGTTATGAACAGAAGAGAAATTGGTCAGCTGTGTAATCCTATAAGTTATGAATAGAACATTCGTTAATGAGCAGAGTGATCTCTTAGATTATGAGCAGAAGAGTCTGTCGCCCACAGCATCCCTTCGGTTATGAGCAGAAGTGAAATTGGTCAGCTGAACAATATTTTAAGTTATGAACAGAACAGGCGTAAGTGAGTGGAGTAATCCCTTACATTATGAGCATAAGAGCCTGTGTCCACAGCATTCTTCGATCATGAGCAGAAGAGAAATTGGTCAGCTTTAAATTATGAATAGAACAGGCGTTAGTGAGCACAGTGATCTCTTAGATTATGAGCGTGAGAGCCTGTGGACCACAGCACCCTTCGATCATGAGCAGAAGTGAAATTGGTCAGCTGTAGGTTATGAAGAGAGCAGGCGTTGTGAAGCGGAGGCATCTCTTGGAGTATCTGGCGGAGTCGTCCCCGGGAGGGAGCATCGGAGGCGGCGGAGGGGAGCGCGGCGTCACCCCTTGAAGGAGGAGCCGGAGGAGGAGGACGAGGAGGAGCGGCGGCGCGCGGCGGGCGGCGCGGAGAGGGCGGCGCTGGCGTGCGAGCTGGTGGGCGCCGCCAGCAGCGACGAGCTTCGAGTGGGACTCCTCCGCCGCTTGGCGTCCAGCGCCCACAGCCACCCGGTCAGCGCCACCGCCGACACCTGCCACCGACAACCCCACTGCCTCACGTCGCACTGCCCGCGCCAAGCCACCAACAGGGCGCAGGCTGCCCAACGACGGAAACCGATGGACGGGCCCCTCATAGTCCAGCCTTGCCTTAGGTGGAGCAGTGTGCAAATACTTGCAAGTGAAGTGTTGTTCAATGCGAGCGTTAGAAGTCAGTGGAAGTTTGTATTCCAATACCGTGAACCCTTTTGCAGTGGTTTTGATTCCATCTCGCTTAAGCTACGAAACAGTTACCACGCTAGTTCACCTATTATCGACCCGGTTTTCTTCTCCACAGCTTCTCTCCTGAACCAAGGACTTTCTGTGGAACTTTAGTAGCCGACAAACGCTCCCCCGACCCAGGCCCGTGTCCTCTGTGTACTCCGCCTCCCGGCCAACTGCTGTATGTTCTGCTACAGTCTCGCCACCAGCGGACTCACTATATTTTCATTACGACGTGTGTTTGCTATCTACTTAGTCTCATTTATTGTAATCCACAACAATTTCACTCATTTCGCTGATGCATCGCTCTCTAGAATTATGAACGTCCCCACCTAGAGAAACTTTGCGATTTGAATCATCCTCAAGACCGAGCAAATCGACTCGGTGCAGCGCGCTGACTTCGTAATCGGGAGACCCGATCTAGCCTCCTAGATCGGGGTTTTAGTGGTTTCCCTCGATCGTCTAGGCGAATGCTGGGATGGTTCTACAGAAAGGCCACGACCGCAAAACCGGCGTCGCTAGCCGAATTCGGTAACTACGTGAAGTCATGAACGTCAAGCTATTTCGCGACATCGTGGGTTCCTGGTTGAGTGACCGACTAGGAATCCCGGGATCTAAGGGCGCCGAGGCTAATTGCCCTTTACGGGACATGTAAAGGGTAAATACGAATCCTCCTCGAGAGCAGACCCCGAGGTCTGGGGGGGGGGGCTGGCGGCGTGCGCACCATGAAGACGGCGACGATGAGGGCGAAGCCGACGAGCAGCGACGCGCACTCCGCGAGCAGCGCCGCGGCGCCCGCCACGCAGCCCTCCGCCGCCACGCCCCCCTCCGCGGCCCCGCCCCCGGCCCCGCCCCCGGCCACGCCCCCGCTCCAGCGCCCGCGCCAGCGCCCGCGCCCCGCGACGCTCACCCACCGGCCCGCCTCCCGCTGAGGCACGCCACGCCCACGCCCTCGCTTTCCAACAGTCCAGATTCCTCCTTAAAGTAACTCATAGAAAAATAAATAAATAAATAAAAAATAATTTTCCACAAACAGGTCGACAAAATCACTGTAGTATAACTTTCTTTTAACAATTACATACTCCAGGAGGTGCATAATGAGGTTTCCTCATACAGAATGAAAATATTTTATTATGATATTCCATATGTGTTGTTAAATGTAATGCACCTCGGTACTGATCTTGGAATAGATAAATACTTTCTTTTAAATGTCCATGTTTTTATAAAACACTTATGTAGAGTGTTGAGATCATGGTATTTGGGGAGAGTAATTAAAACATTAAATCATTAAGTGTGCCAACATTTTTAAATATTTTATTCCGTCATCAGAGCTGCTGATCAAAAAATCCATCCCTGATGATGAAAACAAATGTTTCGAAACACTTGCACACTTTATGATTTAATATTTTAATTACACTCATCGAATTCTATGATCTCAACTTTCAACGCAGTATATGGTCGTTAATCTACGGAAGTTAAATACTAATATAAATATTTTATATTTTTTATAAAAACATTTTTTATTTAACATTGATATAAATTTAATTTTGATTTAATCGATCGTTGTCAATTAGATGTTTATATAACATAAATATTTTGTCCACGATGTTTTTACGTGTACGATGTTTTATTTTGTAATTAAGAAGTATCATAATATAAAATAATAAAATTATTTTCAAAATTGCGTGTATAAAAACATTGATGGTTTTTGAGCTAAGAATTATTAAATCTAAGTTTTCGTTTTGGACGTGTGTGTTTCAAAGCATCTGTGAATGAAATGTTAGAGAAGTCGCACTGGCTAAGGTTTCGGCTCTGTGCTAGTTGAGACTAGCCATTCTCAATCAAAGATGCACGTTATGCTTTGTTCAGGCCAGTATTTTTTGACCCCATTATTGAAGTTTCGCTCTACAACATGTTTTCTTCCTCCAGCTACATGAGCCAAGTTAATGCTTTTAATGCCTCATTCAGTGCTAGAGTTAGGGATAGTTTCCACGAGTGATTTAAATTGTTCCTGTATACTCCATGAAAGAAATATTATTAAAATGTATGCAGTTCATGGAGAAAAATACATGATAACATGTGTGCGCATGAATTAAATAATTAAACGGCCGGGTAAACGAAAAGCTACAGACACCTAATTTCAAAGGGCCTCTGTTGTTTACTTGAATCACGATTTTCATTGAACTCGCATAAAATGCATGTAAATAGTATTTCTTAAAAATGAAGTTATCAAATGTACTTTTATTGCATTCTAGCTAAATAAATACGTCGATTTAATGCGAATATCGTCCACTTGCCAGATTGACAAAAATAGGGAGTACCACAGCCCTAGCCCAAGTTAGCCAACGTATGTGAAATTAATGCAAATAATTTCTGGGCGTTACTCACTGACCACGTCCTCAATTTAGTTTGGTATGAATCAGTGTCAAAATAACCGATCAGATGACTGAACAGGTGATAACGTAACGTGAACTTAAAAGTTTGATGTTGTATGCGTTTGAACCATTCACCTAGATGTGAACGTTATCACAACGTAAGTCGGAACTGTGAAAGTTCGCAAGTATTCACGCGTGCCCTTTCAGAACAGCCAATTTACGCTGCTCGAAGACCCCATTTTCTACTCAATCGACAGTCGCAATTTTTCTGCTGCATTTCGTGGTTGGTAATACAGATAAGTGAAATCTGGCGTAAGAAAGGGCTCAGATTAGATTTTTGATAAAATTAAAATATTTTGAAAACTAAAACAAAACTGATCCACGAGGCAATGCGACTTGAATAAATCTTCTCGTGGCTACTTGATTGTGTTTTAATAGACATCTTAAGTTTCCTGTTGAGTGAATTAATAGCATTTGCTAGAGACACGAAGTGCCCTGTAGTGCAATTTGCCTGTCGTACTGTACCTAAGCTAAAAGGGTTTATTTCTACTTTCTCTTATGTATAGTAAACAGAATGTATGGTAAACTGTAAAAAACGATGTCGAGATTTTGATAGATGGAATAAATACATAATTATGACAGGAAATTTAATTTCATGAAACGACCAAGAATTAGTACAACGGAGGCTACAATCTGTTTTGTTGCTGACTAGAGTTTCTATGGCGTAAAGAAAGGATGCATTTGATATTGAAGAGAGAAGCTGCATAATATTACTATACTTACGTAAGCATCCTGTACGCTAGTTCTTGAATAAAAACAGCTCTCAGGCAAAGAGCCATTGTCGTACAGCCAGTCACCAGGTCCATCGACACCGCAACAATGCAACTGGCCAAGCGCAGGCAATGGAACTGGTCAAACATTACTGTGAGGCTATCTACTTCGTTTTGAAAGGTGAGTTAAATGACATTTCTGATTCAGAAACGGGTCATATCAGTATCTGTGGTACTTGGCTGCTCAGGAAACGCCCGTCCTTGGAAGTTATTCAACGTGTCGACCGTCATGCAGGGACCTTCCTCAGACTCAATGCGCTTTTCGCCCTGAGGAAGGCAGCCGAAACGTTGGCATCTGTGCTAAGGACGTGGCGTTTCCCGGTAGCCAAGTATATACTGGCTCCAGCGGGTCATTTCATTTTCTGCATAATTACAGAGGTTTGTGGAATCAAGATGAAGATCATCGAGTAAATTAAAAAAATGTTACATTTAATTTCAATTTCACTCTTGAGGAAATGAGTATAACAAATCGCATCTTCAATCATCATTCTATAATTGCCGGATAAAAGAAAAGGTTTTAAGAAGTCAGGGACAGACATTATTCAAGCGTATCCAGTCGCAAAGTTCGAATGATGATTCGCTCTGAGCTGCTTTCAACAAGATTAATCACATCGCTCCCAAAATAACAATCTCTTTTCTGTTGCACCCACCATTTAAATTAACAGCAGGAAAATATGCTCACTTATTGAACGAAACTTTAAATATACTAATAAAAACATTTTATCTCTCTTTGTGTCGGCGCAACAGCCCAGTACGGATCTCGGCCTGACATCGAGTACGTTTAGACCGTTCAGTACGTCAGCACTCACAATGTTGACTATATCTTCTAGCTGCCAAAATTAAACGCATCATGAAGAATCAATAGCTCTGAACATTAAGGCAACATTCTTTTCAAAAATTCCCTCCCATATGCAACTTTTCCTAATATTTCATATCCTGGATGCCATACTAAATAATTCTTTATTTTTTAAAGCGGAAACTCTTTAAACTGATCTAACAGCTGGTGTTTCGTAGGGTTGCAAGGCAGAAACAATATCTGGTCGGTGTGGATTAGAGGAACTGCAAGAAAAATATGAGGTTTTCCATACCTTTCTTACTATTGCCATAGAATCCAGATAACGCTGAGTGCTTCAGTGAATTCTTTTGTAAGTACATTAATAGTCAGTAATCCTCACTTCTACATTTTTGGTACGCTTGGTTGACTACAAATTCCGGAAACCCTTCCTGTTATTCCACTCATAGAGAACGCTTAATTACACCAACATTTGAGCGTCATATTTCGGAGAATGGTCCGCACATGTACTCCCTACATGGAATGATTGATTGATTGATTAGTGATTCCTGGCGCGTCAACTGCTAAGGTCATTAGTCCCGTAAATGTAGAGCATGTTTTATCGCGGTAGGTGGCGGTGATCTCCAGCTGCTTGGCGAGATCCGGCGCCGACTTATATCAGCTTGCGTAAATTTTCCCCTACCGGGAATCTTCCACCGGCGTGGCACCACCCTCAGCGACAATCTCTAAGCTCCCGACTGACTGAAGTGTCGTAGTGTAATGCATATGAGTGTAAATAAAGGAAGAGTAAAGGGCAGGAGAAGGAACGGAAAGGAAAGATCGCGCGCTGTCTGTGGCCCGTTTGTTAGGGTACTGCTCCGGTTTTCGCATGGTGTTGATCGGAGAAACCACGGAAAACAACCGATCAGAGCAGCCGGCCGCTACAATTCTCCTTCAGACAGCGGCTGAATTCCACCTAGCTATGTGGCTAGTGTTGAAAAACCTGCCACCGTCGAGACTCGAAACTAGGACCTCGCGGTCAGAGGTACTGCAGTGACATCAGTCGTGACATCAATTCTAGTGGCCGGCTGTTCGGATCGGTAGTTTTCCGTGGATTCTCCGATCAACACTAAGCGCACTAAGAAGTCCCCTAAGAAAGCGGGCCACGGACCGCGCACGATCTTTCCTTCCTCTTCCTTCACCTATCCTTGTCTATTACCACACATGCCGGGAGACCGGTTGGGCACTTGGAGCTTGTTCCGGCTGGGGCGGTGCTCGCTGGTGGAATGTAATTGGCCGGGAAAACCCCGCCACCCAACCAAAGGTCAGCGCAGGATCTCTCCATCCAGCAGGGGAAGATCACCGCCATCTCCCGAACAAAAAACATCCCCTCATTGAACTAATGACCTTAGCAATTGATCAATCACGAATGAATGAATGAATGAACGAATGAATAAGTGAATGAATGAGTGAATGAATGAGTGAATGAATGAGTGAGTGAATGAATGAGTGAGTGAATGAATGGGTGAATGAATGAGTGAATGAGTGAATGAATGAATGAATGAGTGAATGAATGAGTGAATGAATGAATGAATGAGTGAATGAGTGAATGAGTGAATGAATGAATGAGTGAATGAATGAATGAATGAGTGAGTGAATGAATGAATGAATGAATGAGTGAATGAATGAATGAATGAATGAATGAGTGAGTGAGTGAATGAATGAATGAGTGAGTGAATGAATGAATGAGTGAATGAATGAATGAGTGAATGAATGAATGAGTGAATGAATGAATGAGTGAATGAATGAATGAGTGAATGAATGAATGAGTGAGCGAATGAGTGAGTGAATGAGTGAATGAGTGAATGGGTGAATGAATGAATGGATGAAAACGGCGTATAAAGGGGCCACCTGCGCTTGCAGGGCGTCCCACTGCGCGGCGCAGCAGTGGAGGGCGTGGCGCATGGCTGTGCGCAGGGCGGCGGCGTCGGCGCCGGGGCGAAGGCGCAGCGAGGGCGAGGGCGAGGGCGAGGAGGGCTCCAGCGGCAGCATGGCGCGCAGCTCGGCCGCCGCCACGGCGCCCGCCGCCGCCGCCAGCATCGCCGCCAGCGCCAGCCCGATCGCCTGCCGGCGCCAGCGCCAACGCCACCCCCTCGGCGTCACCCTCGTGCGAGGGGGTCATAAGAGAGTGGAGGTAGGGAAGAGGGGCGGCCCCAGTGGTGGCTGAGATGGCTACTTCTCTCTCTTCGAGCACACCTTGACCCGCATCTCCCCCCCTCTCTCTCTCTCTCACTTACTGTACTGTACTCTCCTCTTTCTCTTCCTCCCTCTTTCTCTTTTCTTCCCTCTTTTTCTCCCTTCTCTTTCCTCCCCCTCTCTTCCCCACCCTCTATTCTTTTTCCTCCTTTCTTTCCCTCCATCTTTCTCTTCCTATCACATTCCCTCCCTCTCATTTTTCTCCCCCTCTACCTTCTTTCTCCCCTCTCTCTTTTTTCTCCCCTTCTCTCTTCTTTCTCCCCTTCTCTCTTCTTTCTCTACATCTCT
Organism: Gryllus longicercus; assembly: GCA_038098605.1. Lineage (NCBI taxonomy): Eukaryota > Metazoa > Arthropoda > Insecta > Orthoptera > Gryllidae > Gryllus > Gryllus longicercus. The sequence goes on from JAZDUA010000217.1 coordinate 1,793,798, forward strand.
CTTATTTCTCCCCTTTCTCTTCTTTATCCCTATCTCACTCTCTACTTTCTCCCCCCCTCTCTCTCTCTCACACATTCGCCGATCGATTGTTCCATTGCCCTCTTTAGCATATCTTTCACTTTCTTGTCTCTGATTCCCTTTGTCGAAATAGAGGAATATCTTTTTCTTGTTCTGTCTTTCTCTCTTCCCTTCTAACTATCTCTTATGTTCCGCGTTATCCCTCTTATTTAGAGCAAGCATTCCACTATATCGAGTATCTGTGCTTACAATATTTAATTCCTATTAAGATTATGCGAATTGGGTAAGAGAAAAAGTAACCTCTTTAGTCAGAACGGCCAAATATCAAGAGATGGCGAAACGGCGTGCCTTATGCATTTTGGTTGATTAACAATTAAATTACTCTAAGAAGTTAGAGTTACTCTAAGAAGGGACCAGTTTGACGAGTCGGGAAAGAAATGAACGTCAAGTAGGATGTTGGCATTGCAAAATATAGTGATGAAGCCATTTAGAAATGAGCTGACTGTAAACGAAAAGCTTGTCGAATTGAGTACATTGACATAACCTGCATTTATGTGGTCAGCAGAAACCCAGCAGCAGATGTCAAAGCCAGACGCGTGTCTAGGTATTCAGGCGACCATGACAAGCACAGAATTTGTGCCTCTGCCAGGATACTTCAAATTAAGGTTTTGTGTTGTTTTAGCGGGCATACCCTAAATCAGGGATGTCCAACTGGCGTTTATATTGACCCTCGAAATATTATTAGACGTAAAAATCCGTAAAAATCCCTTGCATCCATGCCGAGCAAGAATGTTGCCCTACCTCAGGCGCCCTGTCGAGGTCAACATCCCATTAATGTACAATTTGGTTAAGTTGTCATTTAAGGTTTTTTCTAGTGAATTAAGAAATTCAAAATCATCCCAATGTGTTTCACTGTTTTAATCATAGTAGGAACTTCACATCGTGCGTTGTTTCCCACCTCCGTTTCACACCCCCGTGCTTCCCACCCCCGTTTCACAGTAGGGCAAACTGACAATACGGAGTCACGTGTGGGTGGTTCGAGTAATGGAAGTATGGCCCGCAACCATAATAAAGGTTTTCGTTGTGGCCCTTAAGGACTTGCAAGTTGGACACCCCTGCTCTAAAAAGCGCGCATGGCTCGCGCCATGTCTGCAGCCCCTGGTGAAAGCGGCATCAGCAAAGCAGGCTCACGAGCAGCCAGGGCACGCGCGGCTGGCTCCGGGGCCGGGGGGCGGGGCCCAGGGCGCCCGCGGGGGGGTCGTGCGCGCACAGGGCGAGCGCGGCGGCGGCGGCGAGGGCGAGCGCGGCGCCCAGCAGCAGCATGGGCGGCGCCGGCAGCAGGCGCCCGCGCAGCCCCAGCAGCAGGGCCGCGTCGAGGCGGCGCGCCAGCGCCCACGCCGCCAGCCCGCCCAGCAGCGCCCCCGACACCTGCCGTCCATAGCGGCGGCGACGGTGTAACGGTTAACGTACTGGACTGTTGTACCCAAGTTGGCGGGTTCAAACCCGATCGAAGCCGTGGATTTTTAGGGCGACAAAATCCTTCGTACGCCTTCCTTCGGAGGGGAAGTAAAGCCGGCTGTCCCATGTTAGTAGATTTACTTGCATGTAAAAGATCCTCAAGCCTAAATGACGCCTCTGAGCTAAATTCAAATCGCCTGTTTCTCGCCCAAGAAATACCTTCTTTCTCTGCTAGATGAAAGGAGCGTAGCGAAATTTGCGTGGTCAGACGGAAGAGCTGGCTTGATGGCCCGAGTCTCGCCACGTAAAATAAGGCAAATTCAATTCAATTCAATTCAATTCAATCCCCTCTCATCCTCTTGTCGCGATATGGCTTTCCGGCCCTCGCGACACGCTGCCGTCGGCAAGTGACCAGTTGTCATTTGCCGACGCCAGCGTTCCGAGGCTATAAAATGGCGAGGACTTCGCACCTCGCCCCTCTCTGATTGCGCGTTCACCTGCCGAAGCCAGCCGTCGCCACGCCACCCGCTCCCAGGTCGTAGGGTCCACAGCCCGGGTAAGTGAATAAATTTATTTAAACTATACTCTCTTTTCTTCCTGCACGAGTTTGTGGGGTCCTCCCTCTCCCCCTCAACTCGCGACACTCTCACCTGCCACCTACTAGTCACTATTCCCATAAGTGAAGTGCATGTTTTCGTCGGGAGGACGCCGTGGTCTTCCCCCGCTGTACGGCGGGATCCGACACCGACCTACCGTTGGCTATCAGGGTTTTCCCCGACCACATATCTCTCACCAGTGGGACACCACCCCAGCCGGGAAAAGTTCTAAGCTCCCGATAGGTCTCCCGACATGTGTGGTAGTGTAGTGCATGGTAGTGTGTGTAAGAGGTGAGGTTAGGGCAAGGAAGAGGTAGGAAAGACCGCGCGCGAGTCGTGTCCCGTTTGTTAGGGTACTGCTCCGGCATTCGCTTGGTATTGGTTGGAGAAACTACGAAAAGTACCGATCAGAGCAGCCGGCCGCTAGATTTCTCCTCTAGTCAGCGACTGAATTCAACCTAGCTAAGGCTGCAGGGACGTGTCTAGTGGGAGCGAGGGCGTGTCGAATAGGAGCGCAGCGGCGTGTCTGGTAGGAGCGGGGGCGTGTCGGGTAGGAGCGCGGTGGCGTGTCTGTCGGGATCGGGGGCGTGTCTGAAGCGGGGCGTGTCTGTCGGGAGCGGGGGCGTGTCTGTCGGGAGCGGGGGCGTGTCTGTCGGGAGCGGGGGCGTGTCTGTCAGAAGCGGGGCGTGTCTGTCGGGAGCGGTGGCGTGTCTGTCGGGAGCGGGGGCGTGTCTGACGGGAGCGGGGCGTGTCTATTGGAAGCGGGGCGTGTCTGTCCGGAGCGGGGGCGTGTCTGTCCGGAGCGGGGGCGTGTCTGTCGGTAGCGAGGACGTGTCTGTCGGGAGCGGGAGCGTGTCTGTCGGGAGCGGGGGCGTGTCTGACGGGAGCGGGGCGTGTCTGTCCGGAGCGGGGGCGTGTCTGTCCGGAGCGGGGGCGTGTCTGTCGGGAGCGGGGCGTGTGGAGGGAGCGTGCCGGGCGCGGTCGTGGAGGCGCTGGGCGTGCGGGCCGCGCACTCACCGCGGCGGAGGCTGCGGCCGTGAGCAGGGCGACTGCGCGCGCGCGCGCGGGGGCGTCCTCGTCGAGCGGCGTGGGGAAGGGCTGGCGCATGCGCATCGCCGACCGCAGCAGGTCGAGCGCAGAGCCACTGCGCGCGCCGGCCCCGGCCCCAGCCCCCGCCCGCTGCGCACCCAACAGCCCTCGTCGCCGTCCCCTCACGCACGGAAGATGGGTAAAGGCAGTGTGCCCACATCCACAAAACGCAGTGTGTGGTTTGGTAAATGTAAATTTTAATTTTGGTAAAATGTCTCTTTGATGCAGACATGGTGCACGTGGGAGATAAAAAAAGCCATGTGGCAGCAATTCACGGAATTGAATAAGATACTCTGGCCTTAATGATGGCTGCCATGGAGATAATGGTGGTGACGCAGGTTAGAACAGTGATGGTGGTAAGCAAGACGATAATTTTATCCTCTTCGTTAGATATGAAAGTAAAGGCTTATATCTATCTGCCAAATAGAAAGCTTTATAATATTCGTATTCATTTCCCAAATATTTTTTATTGGCAGCAAATAAGTTTTGTACACACTATTTCTTCTAGAAGTGCCTTAATTTTAAAAAATAGTGGAAATGTGCTGTCTACCGAAACGTTTCATCCTCTTACAGTGTTATAGTTATTACTCCACAATTACTCAGATTTTTAAAAAGTGCATGGCGTCATTTCCAGATATACAATTGAATGAAGTTATGCCGAAATCATACGAGTCCCAAGAACCAATATGGTTGAAAAATGAATTGGAAAATTGTGACATATCTTACAATTTTGAGGAGCAAGGATGCACGCCAAAAATTAGATTTCATTGGAATATCGCTACAGAAAAGTTAGGAAAATTTTACATATTTACCATACGGAAATAGAAAACTCAAAAACCTTGTTTAATGGCATTAAGTCGTATAAAGTCTCGAAATCTTATGAAATGGGGAAGATTTAGAAATTCTGTTACAATACAATAACTGCGAACTCAAAGAGTTAAAAATGTTTCTGAAAATGTAATTAATAATGTTTTATATTTACTGTCGATAAGATGTTAGCATGTACTTTGTAGGAACATATAGGTAACAAATCCTGCTGTTCACCTTCACTAGTGGTGCTGAAACAGCTCGTTGTTTCTCGCCCGTACTTTCTCACAAAAGTACTCGAGAAGTACTCAAATTTTCGAAGAATTGTACATGGCCTTGTTTCGAAATATATCTTTAAGAAACAGATTTAATTCGGGGGAAAATCTGTATCTTCATAATTGTATTTGTCGGAAGACTCCGAAAACATTTTTAATTTTTGCAATTTCCGAAAAATCAGAGTATTAAACGAATAGTGAAGGTCCGATTATCTTTGAGTTCTGTGAATTTTCGAAAAGTGTTATGGTAACATTTTTTCGGCGTCTTCCTATAATAATATTGAATATTAATTTTCTCCTATAACATCTGTTCTTCAAAATTTGATCATAGAAAAAGATCAACATTTTTTAATGAGTAGTTATCGCGTAATTTTGCGTTTTTAAGTAAAGACAATGTTTAAAACTTTTCTTTCAAAAACCGCTCACACTTTTTCTTAACCTTTTCTCGGAGAGCGAAGTACGCTTATTAAATTGGCAAGTCCAATTTTCGTTAAACTCGGTGGCTTTTTGAAAATTACAAAATTTAAAAATAAGACGAGAAAGCATGTGCTTTTCTAGCATCACTAGTTCGTAGTTGCTGTCCATGAAACCGTAAATGGTTGATACATACTTAACCCTAGATTACAAAGGTCGTATGTCAGTCGATGCAACTTATACCGAAAGCCCCCCCCCCCTCTTTCTCTTCATTGTGTGACTAGCCTGTGAAATACACGTAGTATGTGATCGTGCTGATTTCCGATATACGCCATTTTAACACGCGTCGTCCAGAATTCTTCGCCTTCGCAGCAGCGGCGTGAGGTCCATACGGACCATGTCCGGGGGCCCAAATTCAAAACGAAATAACTCTTTTATCAGACACAGTCTGTGTTCGATAAAATCTAGAAGAAATTATTTAAGCACCTTTTTTCTATTATAATGGAGACAACGCAAAACTTAACAAACGTTCACCAATTACGTTAAATTTTACGATATGGAACCATTGAGAAAATGAATTCGGTAAACCGATTAAAATAAAAATTAATGAATCTTTCTTAGGATTTCGAAATGTGGAAGATCGATCAGCACAAGGGTTGTATTTTGATATTTTTCGAGTTCTCAAAGGATTAAGTGATTGATTTATCTATGTCAAGGATACGATGGCCCAGGAGTTATTAGTGGTATTTACAATGGTCTTCAGAAAGAAAGGTAAATTTGACAATGCAATGTTTGTTCATTGTACTGCTCATAATTTAAATATTGTGCTTAATGATGCCATGTATGGAAATTAGAAGTTCAGACATTTGACAGACTGTTTGATGAAACGAATTTATGTTTTCTTGGTCATAACACTAATCGATGGAACGTATTAGTATCAACAGTGATGGATTAAGATAAAAAGCGAAATTATCTTACGATAAAACGACTTTGTTCTACAAGATGGTCATGACAGAACGATTCAATAGATAAAAAATTTTGATATTTTAATATTTTGCAAGCTTTAAAAAAATTGTACTGAGCAGAACTGGACAGCCGAGCTCGCAAAGCCTGAAGAATCATTGCTGCCTGAAGGTCCGAAGTGTTCGAATCCCACCCGGGGCATGCATGTTTGTATGTGTCCGGATATCCTTACCGTTACCCCCCATATTAATTAGAGAGGTCGCTGTATGACCTTAGTAGTTGAAAAGCGACCTTAAATAAGTAATAAAAAAATACATTTTCTAACAAATTGTTTGAAGCGTATGATACCCGTAACTGTAAAAATTAATTGGTCATTTTGAATTTGTTTTCCATGTAGTACTACATTACAAAATACTGACATCAACTAACACGGTTTCAAAAGACCTTCAAAGCGCTGTTTAGAACGGTACAGAATTGACTCGATGGAGCTTACGAAGAATTGAAAACTGTTCGAAACCACTATGATGGTTTACAAAATACTCCAATAGAATTATCCCAAGTTTGGAAAGTAGAAGTGAACATTTTTTCACAAACAACTAAAAAAACAACATTTTGACGAACTTCGCACGACGGCGAACATTGATACAAACTTAATGTTAACTACGGATACCTAAATACTGCCGTTAACCAATTGGAGCGACGATTTGTTGGATTGGAAAATAGGGGCAATTTTCAAAGTGATTCAGCCACACGTTTTGATAGGTATTTCGGACGATGAAACTTACCATGAAGCACAAAAAATGTTCGCGTAATCAAAATACCCTGCCGATATTACGGAAAACTAGTCTCAGTTATTGACTTTGCGCGTTTATTTAGAGTCAAATTTCAAAACTAGGGTCCGTTCAAGATCTCGTAAACTTGTTAATAATTAAACATTGCTCATTATTAACAAGTTTTCTCAATGTGTCTACAGTATTCATATTATTTTGGACATTTCCTGCCAGCCACAGCGTCGAAACCATGTTTTAAAACTAAAAGCTGATTAAAATTATTTAGGAAGTAGAATGGCACAAGACCGTCTATGTAATTTAAGTATTTTATCAATTGAGTACGGGAAAACATTGATTGAAAAATAATAGTTCTACCGTCATTGGTTAAATAGCGAAGCAATACACAAAATACATGTTTAATTATATCATGAAATAACAAAAAGGATAATTTATTTTTTGTAATAATTTATAGTAATGTTCTCACTCTTAAAATTCACTTTATAATTATGAAATGATCATGCCATGTCTTTCATTTAATTTAAATTTCCCCGTATTTCGTCGATCCAAGAGCCTCCTCTGTTGAACTTATGCCACTGCCTTAAAGTTACGTCAGTGATATTTTTGGCAATAAATTGGCTAAAATTGTAAATAATACATACAAAATTCTAGTCTTGTAGCATTGAAGTTCTGTTCTGAGCATTTAACAATCATAATGGGACGATGACGATCATTATAAAGGTCGCGTGACGAGGTACTTCTGCAGACGCTTCTCAAAAGCCATGTGTGGACAGCACCAAGCAAATGTCTACAGTGAAAGTCTAGTCATTAACGTGTATCCATAAAACTGTGAAATGAATTTTGTAACTCCACATTAATCATGTCAATCCATGAAATTTAGTGTTTCATTGTAAAAACGAGTTTTTCTTTTCCCCCAAAGTAGTCTGCCAGACTACTTGTAATACTTGGTACAGCTGTCTTTGTAATCTAGCGTTAATTTGTCTGAGAACATAATTCTCGTCAATACTTTCTCCTAAAGAATTTTAATAAATACTATACATTGTATCAAAGAGGCCTAAATTAAACCCCCAAGATATTAATTAACTCAAGCAATGTAAAGTTTTCAAAATAATTATAAATATAACTTCATACTTGCAAAATATTTCTAATTAATTTACTCATTGTGTTGCTTTTCAAAGATCTGAACAGATTCTTTGCTTGCACATTGTTCAGTGTAAAAGGGTAGGCATATGAGAAAACAATTCAAAAATGCAATAGACAAGTGTGTCCTTTTTTATTCATATGAAAATAGCATGATATAAGACATTAATAATATACATGTAACTCATTAAATACATATTTGAAATGGGAAAGCACATAACCATGGGATGACTACTATCCGGTATATAGCCTCCACTCCTACTATCCAGCAATATTATTATTATATGAAAACAAATATCTTTTATGAATAATACTGCCTTTACATACCCACAACCGAGGTCGTGAGGCAGGTAAATAAATCATAAAATCTGTTCTCTCCTCTTCTATGGCTCCACTGCCCTCCATACTGGAAGCAGATATGAAAGAAAACAACTTTCAGCACTTTTAATGAGGGTTAGATAATGTTAGGCTAATATATTTTTTTCATCAGTGTTACTGTCATTATGTGCTGAAAATCAGAATTGAAAGTTATGATTTTTCAACTTTCATAACTTCGAATATAAGTTTCCAGTGAGGAGGTTCATGTCAATGCACACTAAAATATTTTTCAAAGAAGTAAATTTTACATAGATTACTTTATCATAAAGTACCCCAACAAAAATATAACATGATAACATAGGTAACTGAAGTATAAAATACCATTTACTAACATTTTGTCTACAATATCATTATCGAGACTTTTTTTATCTCATTTTATCACATTTGAAAATTATATTTATATCTAATCTACATAAACAGTCCTTTCTATTAGCCTTATAAGGTCATCGTCTTTTACTATCCTACAGTTTAATACAGTCACAAAAACCGCAATAAAATTAGTAGCCAGTTTGACTGTGACTTTATATCGAGACCTGTACTTAATCACAGGTTGTGAGTATATAAAAAATATAATTAGTTAATATTTTTCATGTAAAATTTGTTTCTTTAACATATCACATGTCAAATAGACTAGGGTTATATGTCGAGAAAAGACGATGTGCATTTACATGTAAATTGTGTATTAAATCTTGTACCAACTTTAAAAATTACAATTTTTCTTTCTCACACAAGAAGCACATTGATTATCAGCCAACATTATTAAAAATACATATTACTCTTGAAAACTCAATTTTCAAATAAGAACTAAACATATTTGATGAAATTTAGTATTGAATATAGATTTCAGAAATATCATCACCTCGGCATTAAGAAAAAAAATACCTTCTAATAGTCCCTTATTAATTGGTTTACTAAAAATTAGAAATATCTTCTACGTAATCAGTCTCACTACAATGAAGAATCATTGCAATATAGAATACTATATTCTTGAACTAATAATACTGAAATTTATTATAAGTTGTTTCTATGGATATGGCAATTTCAGTTGTTGAATTTGTTTAAAACACATAAAGCAAATTATTATTTTTGTTGCCCCATATCCATTTTCATTTCTTGAACTTTTCTTGTCTTGATTTTGAAAAATTGCTTGTTGAACATGGTGAATAATAAACAATGTTTAAAAATATAGTTTGGTCACTATCGTATGATATGTTTGTAAACAATTATGAATATGAGTTGATGATAACATTAACATAATAATAATCACTTAATTGCAAGTGGATTAATTTACATACAAAACAAGTTTTGAGAGAGATGGTAAAGCACAGTGGGATATTGTAACAAGTTGTGCCGATCGTGAGGAGATTTTGCCCCGGAGGTAAGCTGAACTTCGGTTGACAAGGAAACAGCTGGTCAGTAGACTCGTATAAGGGCCCGGGTGGGATTCACACCGGGGAGATTAAATTATATTCATATTAAAACAGATATTGCATTTCGCTAGCTATTCGTTAGCTGTAATGAATTTCTTCTTTTCAGACACTTTCTAGTTGTGTTCCGATATGGAGGTATATCTCCTGGACACATCCTAATACATGACTTTCTTGCTGATTTGTACTTAATGTATGTATCATAGAAAATATCTTCCTGGTTTGACGGTTACTTTGAGCGATCCCTTACAAACAGACGACTCAACGCGATTGGAAATCAAGCCCTGATGCCTTTGAAATCCTCCGGTACGGACCTCTCCCACGCGTTGGTTGACGTTTCCGGGCACGTCACCGGAACCGACCTACACGTCGGCTCGCGAGGAATCTCCCCCGCCCCAGAGAGATCGGGATATCGCCCCAAGCTCTCCACTGGTCTCCCGACATGTGTGATCTGTAGTAAGAGTACGACATGCGTGTGTGTAAGGCGACAACGTGTGTGTAAGGAGAGATGATAGGACAAGGCAGAATAAAAAAAATCGCGCGCGGTCCGTGGCCCATTTGTTAGGGTTACTCCGACATTCGCCGGGTATTGAGAAACCACGGAAAATTACCGCTCAGAGCATCCGTTTGCTAGAACTCTCCGTCAGACAGCGGCAGCACTCGACTTAGCAAACTACTCAATTCCTCGCCATCGGTAATCGAACCCTTGAACCTTCTGGTCAGTCGCTGCAGGGACATCGACAATGCTGGCAGCCCTACTCAACCAGGCTTGGGCCCCTTTTCCCAGTGAGGATCTCAATTCGTCCATCGCCGGGGCAGAATTCGTCACGTTCGCACAATAATCGCACTGTTCTCAAGTATCAACTTCTGACAATGTGTTTCTTGCATGGATCTCAATAAAGTTGTCAACGTGGAACGGAACTGCAAGGAAAGTTGCAGGCTGAGGATTCTCCACCTTTAGGATTCTGATGCACAAGTTGCTTGCATTTATATGAAGCTGCGAATCTAAGGTTAAAGGCCACATTTCTTTGATTGAAAAATACTTTTTGGAAGAATTTCCGGCACGTCCAGGATGCTGGCTTTAAAACATGCGACTTCCGATTTATGTAATCTTTGTTTACCTTTAAATAGAGGTAAATTGTATCACATTACAGTTACGAAGTTTCACTAATTGCTGGTGTTTTATGTCTATTGAAAAATTTCAAGTACATTCTGTATACATTACATTCGTCCAAACGAGACCACTAGACATTGTAAGCAGGAATATATACTAAAATGTGTGTACGTCTATTATTTTATCATTTAGTGTAACCTTACTTTATTTTCTATTTCATTGTGACTCTTTCTTATCGGTGTCCTTTTAACTCATATCAAGACAGTGATGACTTTTGAAAGAGAGTTTTGCGGACGACGAAAATGCGACACGAAAAATAATACGTTGTACCGCAATTAGTATTGCTTCGGATTCCAGTGATACGACATTAAGGAAGATTTCACTGAAATTGCTTTATCGTCTACAAACATCGCGTTCAGTAGTAATGATATTGTCGCAAGGAGTTAAAACTGGGAATGAAGTTGCGAAAATCAAAATCTCCAAATCGATCGCCTAAGCAGCGTCTCGAAGGCCAGGCGAAGGAGCGCCTAATGCCCCACGCGTGCGGCAGGCCCGCAACACAGCGAAAACGCGCTCCGATTAAAACAGTTGGACATTGCCATCCAATTTGGAGCTTCAATACCAAACCTTTACGTCGCAACGAAATTTATGTCGCCACGTTCCCGATTGGATGACAATGTTCCCCTCTCTTTCCAGCTCGTGACCTTCAAGGGACACTTCATTTAAATGGGAATATAGCGGTCGTTTGAAAGGGGCCGGCGTGTTTTTTTTCCATCGGTCTCGTTCGGGCGAATGCAGCTGCTCGCGACCGGAGTCGAAGGGGCTCCGTCAGCGCTAGTGGGGGTGGGGATGGGGGTGGGGGTGGGGGCGCGCGGGGCGGGGGCCCTTACGGCCTCTGTGGTGCGAGGCCGCGCCCGACGCGTGGCTGGAGACGGCCCCTCCGCCGGCGGCGGCGCGCCCCCGCGCCGCCACGCTCGCGAAGTACTCCGCCACCCGGTCCGCCACCTGCCGCACACACACCATACACTCGCTTCCACACTCAGTTCATGGGGAAACTGTTATGTAATATTAAGACTGATATGTATGCACAAGTATGGAGTGTATTGCTCAAAAAACAAGTTACGTGTATATTTCATACCAATTACATCAATTCTTTTCGACAATTAGTTCAAAATGAAACTGTTATATAATATTTAGACAGATCTTTTTGCACAAGAATGAAGTATATTGCTCAAAAAACAAGATACTAGTATATTTAATATCAATTACATCAATGCTTTTCGACAATTAGTTCATTGTGAAACTGTTATGCAATATTTAGACTGATATGTATGCATAAGTATGAAGTATATTGCTCAAAAAAGAAATTAGGGGTATATTTAATATCAATTACATCAGTGAGTCAGGATCTTTGGAGATTACTCGTTTGCCTAGTGCAGTAAATTAAGCAAAAGCTAGAATTCTTAGTAATAATAATAATAATAATAATAATAATAATAATAATAATAATAATAATAGCTTTAGGTTACCTCGTGAGCTGTGAGGCTGCGTGTGTCAGTGATGTAGCTCTCCCGCAGGTTCTTCATTCGCGTGACCCTGCGCAGCACCAGCGCATGACCGCCCCTTTGCCAGTCGGCGTGAAGCGTCGGCAGGTCGTACCTGCACCATGCGTAATGGAAAAGCTAGATGGCATACGAAGACCAACTGCCTCCATTCCAAAACTAGACATTTGAAACGGTGACAGTTCACAACAAAAACACTAGCGGGTATTCTAATATGTAATATAGTATAAAATGTAACTTCAATTCAACTTCTCCCCATTGCATGTCACACGCAGTGTTTAACAATTTTTGACGTAAAAAAATTAATAAATATGGTGGATGCATTTTCACAGTATAAGTCTTCCAGGGTACAAGGGCGCCTCTGGCACGAAATAAAAATGTGGAAGCGGGGGCATGAGAGGCAATGCGTGTCGTCTTCTCGGACTTTCAGTTTAGTCCAATTTTTTAAAATGCATGTATTGTCAGCTCCTGGGGGGGTGTACATGGACAGTATGCTAGCTTTCTGTGAGATTGTCCCGAATTCAATTCCCGGCCTGTGTGAAAATGAAACTAGCTTTCTAATACAAATTGTCTCAGTTTCTATAGCTGTGTGATAAAAGGAAAAGCTTAGACAGACCGAGTATACTAGGTTTGGTGATGGGAAATCGTCGTGATCGGCAGATATCTCCCTTACTCCCAGGATAATAAATAAAAGTAGAACCCGGGCCTGGGAACACCGCTGGCTGACTAAGTCGTAATAATCCGATCCTAAATAAAATACCAACATACATGATACGACGACCCTAAAATGCATACAAGATAGTTTACACGTGGTGGGTAAAAAAGTAATTATTCATGAATTTAATAATTTACTTTGTCACTAAACTATAAACGAGTTGATGGAAGTTAGAACCAGAGGTGGGAAGCATTGTGATCATTCGACTTCTCCCTAAAATATGAAAATATAGGTTCACCCCGGCGTACCTCCATCCACCAGTTAATTTAAAGAATTTTCAATCTCCCAGTCAGGTCAGGAGAAGTTAGAAACTACTCCTTTCCCCCATAACAATGTTGGACTAAGGTTTCAATGAATAATAACTTGTTTTATAAGCCTTTGAAAATTTTGTTTGACTTCTTACGACTCTTCTACAAATTTCCTGATTTTCCTCTGACATTTCAAAATCAGTTAAATTCCTTGATTTTTTCCGGTTTTTCATGTTCTCTAAAGAGTGGCCATCCTGATCGTACAAAAAATGAAATTAGAATAAATTGTCTTGATTTACTTGAAAATACCATGGGAACGTGCCCCCTTCTCCCGACACCTGTGAGAGACAATATAATTAAGATTGGAAGACAAAAAATTGGAAAGACGGATTATCTGGCTCGGGAGCCTCTAACTTGGGCATGGGGTGGTGCTTCGGCATGGGGGTGGTGCTTAGGCATGAGGATGGGGAATGGGAATAGGGATGGGGCTTGGGCATGGTGATGGGGCTTGAGTATGGGGTGGGGCTTGGGCAGGGGGATGAGGACGGGGCATGAGGGTGGATCTTAGGGGTGATGCTTGGGCATGGAGTGGGGCTTGGGTATGGGATGGGGCTTGGACATGGTGATAGGGTATTGGCATGGGATGAGGCTTGGGCATGGGGGTAATGCTTCAGCATGGAAATAGGGAAGGGGCTTGGGAATGGTGATAGGGCTTGGGTAAGGGATGGGGCTTGGGCGTGGTAGTGAGGCATGGGGGTAGGGTGGAGGTGAGGCTTGGGGGTAGTGCGTGGGCATGGGGGTGGTGCTTAGGCATGGGATTGGGCATAGGATGGGGCTTGATCATGGGCGTGGTGCTTCGGCATGGCGGTGGAGCTTGGGCATGGACTGGGACTTGGGCATGTGGGTGGGGCTTGGGCATGGGGGTGAGGCCTGGGGGTGATGCTTGGGCGTGGGAATGGGGATTGAGCATGGTGGTGGGGCTTGGGGGAGATGCTTGGGCATGGGGTGGGACTTGGGCCTGGGGGTGGTGCTTGGGCATGGGGGTAGGGTGGTGGTGAGGCATGGGAGTAGGGCTTGGGCATGGGGGTGGTGCTTGGGCATCGGGGTGGTGCTTGGGCATGGGGGTGGTGCTTCGGCATGGCGGTAGGGCTAGAGTGTGGGATGGTGCTTGGGCAAGGGGGTAGGGTAGTGGTGAGGCATGAGGGTGGGGCTCGGGCATGGGGATGGGGCTTGGACATGGTGATAGGGCTTGAGCATGGGGGTGATGCTTGGGCATGGGAATGGGGATTGAGCATGGTGGTGGGGCTTGGGGGAGATGCTTGGGCATGGGGTGGGACTTGGGCATGGGGGTGGTGCTTGGGCATGGGGGTGGTGCTTGGGCATGGGGGTGGCGCTTGGGCATGGGATGGGGCTTGGGCATGGGGGTGGTGCTTGGGCACGGCGGTAGGGCTTGAGTGTGGGATGGTGCTCGGGCATGGTGGTGTGGCGTACGCACCCGGAGGCGAGCAGGTTGCGCACGAGCACGCGCCGCTTCTTGACGGAGGGCAGCGGGCGGCCCGGGCGCTGCAGGCGCTGCGCGCAGCCCACCGCCGCCCACAGCGCGTCCCAGTTGGGCTCGCACCAGTCGGCGCGCCAGCCCGCCAGGCGGCGCATGCAGCGCGCCGAGTAGGCGCAGCGCGCCAGCGCGGGCAGCCGCAGCGACAGCTCCTCCCTGCGCAGCGGACTCGGGGCTCAGCGCTTGCCGCACACGCGACGAATGGGCTGCACTCCACGGATTAATACGGAGTTTGTGCCGCCTCGAACGTTAAAGCGCTATCCATCTTCTGTTCATGGTGCAGTTCAAGTTTCGCACCATGTTAGTGCATCAGCGCATGCGCAGAACATGGATATTGCAGACGCTAACGCTAGCACAAACTCCCTAGTGATGCAACATCAATGTTAATAATACATAAACAAAAACCATCGATGTTTCCAAGCTGGGTTACTAACCTCTAACCTCAAACATCGTGTGCAACAAAACTTAATTTGACAGTATTCGTGTTTATCAATTCGCCGAATAAAGGGTACCCCAAGAAGGGGCGTCCCATTACGACCTCAGTGCATTTGTTTACCACTTCTGTGCGAAATGATTACGAAGAAAGAGGAAATACAAGGGTTTGGAGGTCACCTCGGGGGATTAACGCAGTACAAATAGCGTTCTTTGTTTTGAACATAAGAGCTAAAAGTGTTACAATCAGTTATATTTCATACTTTAACTTTTACGGTATTGTAGTCAGGGGAATTTTTCATGATCAGTTTGAATGAATTTTTCAGGAGAAACAAAACATCGGAAAAGAAAAACATCGGAAAAGAAAAACATCGATCACAAAACATCGACGTTAACACATCGATGTTAAAAAATGTTTCTAAAAAACATGGATGTTTCAAAATTTCGATATTGATGTCGCATTCCTTGTCCGGATGCAGCCGCGTCGAAGGCTCTGATGCAGGCGTTCGGCCATCTTACCACATGGTCTTCCTCAGGGCTGGTCACTTCGCTTTGAGGAAAAACAGGGCTGAAGAAGACCACGAAAAGATAACCGAAACGGCCTTGGACGCGGCGTCACGTCAAAAATGTTGCTTGACCCATTCCAGTGAACTCATTTTTTTCAAAAATTGCAGAAAGTTATCATTGTAAAAGTACAAATTTGAAGATAGAGATTTTATCTTGAACGAAATCTTTTCCAAAACTTCATTTCTTCAAAATAGGTCATGAATAATTCTTTGTAAAACCGAATAGTTTTCATGCAATTTCTGTTTGAAGTTAATGCAAATTATGAAAAAATTCTCAAAAACGGTTCCATTTTTTCTCCTCTTTTCCTTGGGTAGAATACGAGGCGCATAATAAATCGGCGCAGGTCTCTTTCACTGAATTGTTATAATTTTCGAAAATTGGAAAAATTAGAAATAATGCGAGAAAATGCGTGCCATGGTAACAATACAAGTTTTTTCTTGATTAAAGTTTTCCTGTATTTCACTTTATTTCAAGAAAATATAAAATACTAGCAAGGCTTGGATTCTTGTTACAAATTTGTCAGCTGATTTCTCCATCAGCTGATTCTTGTTACAAATTTGTCAGCTGATTTCTCCGTGATAAATAGAAAATTAGCAGTATTTGCTTTAGAAATAAAAATTGTATCAGAAATAACGCTGTACTTTTTTTTTTGAAGATTAAGGTTCTGAGTGTGTGATAAGGCTATCTCAGTTCGTGAAACAAGTGATTCTGCCCGTTTGTCAGAAACTGTTCGTAAGAGACAACTGGTTATCGGCTACGTCGGCGTGTTCACAAACTTTCTCAACAGATAAACTGTTACCTTAGCTTGGCAACGGATTTTCTCCGACTACTGTCTGGATTAACAATATCGAAATACTTTTTCATTTCACGAAAAAATTCTCAGATGGTTATTGAAATGCTACTATCCGCGTACGTTTTCTTGAGCCCTCATTTCGGTATAAACGAGGGAAGTGAGGGATTTGACATATTTTGACAAGCCTATTACTTTTTCAACTATGTAACTCGTTTTTCGACGAAAAATAGTGTCTATTACACAGAAGAAAACATTTCTGGCTATCAGATGTCAACGCTCTTTGTTTTATCATTTATTCTTAATTCAACTAATGTTACTAAGAAAGAGGGAGTAGGTATTTCGGAACTCAAGAACACCTGCGCGTATAGTAATACATCTGACGCAGCGTCTTGTAGGAGCGAGGGCAGAGCCGTTGCGAAGCTGGATTCAACGTTGGAGTCCGTGTAAATGTAACTTCAAATTTACTTCCCCCATAGCACGTCACACACAGTTTTTAACTGTTTTTGACATAAAAATAAATGCGTTGTTCACACAGAATGAAGCTCTCATCAGGTCCCGAACCCGCGAGATACATCCTTTTGACATGTGGAGCGTTGCAAAGACAGTGACTGACAAGTGTTGTCTCTCTTAGAATTTTCTGCGGATTTGTGTGCTCGTATCATTTACCTAGTAATAATAATAATAATAATAATAATAATAATAATAATAATAATAATAATAATAATAAACTAGTTGAATGTGGTGTCGCGGACGCTATTAACTTTTAAAAATATTGTCAAAGATAAAAATTTCTATCAGGCAAGTTTCACTAAAAGAAACTTTAAACACAGTTATATGGTTTTACTTTTCGGCGTAGTACATGAAAAATTGTCTATTAAGAATCAAAGTTAAATATAAAAACATGTAATCGCAGCTCTTCTTGTCGCTTGTTCGTTAGTGCTACGACCACCACCCACCCCAGAAAACGAACGCTCCCAGAGGTGTTCTGAAGAGCAGATTCTTCGAGTTTATTATCAGGCGGTTTGTTAAAGAAAATTTGCAGATGTTCCAGCGACGAATCTGGGGCCTTTGCGATCGTTAATACGCGAGCGAGAAGTACGATGAGTTCAAGAGCAGGAAGACACTGCCCATGTGCAGTAGAGCAATCTTCACGCACTATCGATTTTCTGAAAACAAGGTAGCCCAATACGTGCATTTCGTTTCATTTGTTTTCTCGCGTTCTGTTCGAGTACGAGAAAGAAGTTACCGTTTCGGATATGTTGTATATTATATGACCCAGATACGTTTCTTTCCTTTTCTCTTCGGGATATTTTGCGCCTAGGATTTGCTCTTGGACTTCTATGCCCATTATCGGCATTGTTATTAGGTACGTTATTAAAAAGAATTTGCGACACAGCTATCCTCCTTAATTCTCATCGGTTTGCAGACAAATTTTTATTAACTTGTGCATTTACATGCAAGTGTACTTCGATTTTTTAAAGTGGCTGATGTCATTAGGTCATTGTTACACCTCCCATAAAATGAATCTTTTTAACAGCGGTTAGCACATTTCTCAGGCCACGAGCCACGTTGAGAAGTATGTTTCCTAATGAATTAAAAATATTCATTTTAGAAGGCAGGAGGTATAACTATGACCTAATGACATCCATCGGTCATTTTAAAAAAATCGAAGTACAATTTTCGAAGTTCGAAGTACACTTGCCTATCTTAATTTGGCAGTGCATCAGATATGAATATTATTTCCCAGCCGTTGAAAATAAACGATGAAGAAATTACACGCACAGACAATGAAAGTAATATATACATTTATCAAATTCATGACGAATGCTTGTCCCGAAAAATTTACAATTCCCGTACAAAGTGCAAGAGAAATAGTCGCTATAGCAACTGCCGTTTCCATCCGTAAGATATCAAACATTAAAAAAGAAGGGAAAACTGTGGAGAGTTATGAACTTTCCTTTATGACTCCCGATAAGAAGAGATAAAAAAATGGAGGTTTTTACCAGCAGACAGCTAATGTGATTGCTAAAACTTAAAATGACTTAAATCTTTATTTTTAACTAAGACTAGAAGGAAATCCAAATATATTTCAAGAACAAATTTCATTCCAAAATTTAAATATTCTTAAAATGACACATTTCAAAGTAGGCAATATAACCTTGGTCAGAATGGTTAACTATTTCTAATTTGTGCAATGTTCATTAGAATATAATTGACATTTTTCCTAATATCCGATGTCTACTCCTAATCTGACTTCAAGAGTTTGTACGCATTGAACGTATCACACAAACTTTAATTGTATTTCTTCTTGAGGTGAGGCGAAGAAGTCAATGACTTTGAGACGGCATTGAGTGTAAGCAAATCCCTTCCCTATGACGGCACTGACTGCGCAAATTTCGCCGCGTGTACTACCCATTTGCAAGCTCCTCTTCTGCAATACACCGATTTAGAGTAGATTTATATTAGAAAATAATTTCGTAGTCGAAATTATGCTACAAAATTGGATTATAAGATCGGCATTATCACATAGTATGCTTCACACCACAAACTTATCTTACAACAAATCCTACGAGTTGCCAACACTAACGAGAAACCTTTTCCTTCCGCGTGATAAAAGACCTGCATCGCAGTGTAAACCGCGGCGCCCGAGCAAAACAATTTCCAGTGACCTGTGTTATTCATTGCCTGGGTGCTGTGGGCCGCCTCTTTGGCGTCACGTGTAGCTGTCACCCCTTTGCGAAACAAGTCTCTGAGAAGCATCATTTGAATAATGATGATAATAATGTCATAAGAATTTTAAATCTCAATTTACTTCACACTTATTCAATCCAAATGGATTTTGTCTGGTCGCCACAAGCTTGGACCCCAAGTGATGTTGTGGCGTCATACGGGCGTAATCGAACACAGACGAGAGTGGTTTGTAATACAGTATATTTATTAACAATCAAGACCGTAGTCTCAATTTAACAACTACCCTGCTCACAATAAACTAAATAAATAGACCCACTACAAGGAGAGTTAATTTAAAAACGGCTACCACATCGCAACATACCACCGATGTTCCCTGTATGAAGCCGCTCTACTTTCAGACCATCTACGCGTCTCGCAAGTCACTACAATGAATTGCCGGCCCTCGCCCTAGTGCACATACACGCACAAACACGCGCTTCACCTGTCGCCGACGCCGCTAGCACAAGAAGACTGGGGCATTGTTCTCCTGGCCTTATGCTCTACCCTTTGGCTCTACCCGCCGCCCCCATTGCCTCCTCCCCAAAGCCGCTCTGGGCCCGCTACGGCCACAGAAAGTCCCAGTGCGTCATCACTCAGCCCTTTGTGAAACATCCGGCGGTTTGAGCGTGGCACGACGCTGTAATGTCCTTGGCTAGCGTGCTGTGCCTGTACGTACGTTCGCAGGTGGCGGCAAAGCAGCTCGTGCAGGTGGCACGCGTCGACGTCAGCGCGGTGGGTGTCGCCCAGGGGCTTCCCCACTATCTTCTCGTACAGGCTGTCCAACCCCTGAGGCACGAACTCCGTAGGCGGCGTGCCCGCCGCCGCTGCATCCGCCTGGAAGATGGCCTGCGTGTCGCCGAACCCCATTACCACCTGCAGAACGAAAACGCGGATCATAGGACAAATTATATCTTCTTCTTGGGGCTTTTTCCAGCCGACAGCCGGATACCTTGTGCGTCCCGATGGGATGCATATTAGACCGTAGACATTAACACACCTTGGGGGCTTCTCTGATGTGTGTTCAGCAGAACGCGAGACCCTCCGCGACAACGCATTTGGCGGCGGCGATGGTGTGACGGTTAGCGTACCGGACTGTTATACCCAAGCTCGCGGGTTCAAACCCGATCGAAGCCGTGGATTTTTAGGGCGACAAAATCCTTCGTACGCCTTCCTTCGGAGGGGAAGTAAAGCCGGCTGTCCCATGTTCGTAGATTTACTTGCATGTAAAAGATCCTCAAGCCTAAATGACGCCTCTGAGCTAAATTCAAAATCGCCTGTTTCTCGCCCAAGAAATACCTCCTTCCCCTGCTAGTTGGTGAAAGGAGCGTAGCGAAATTTGCGTGGTCAGACGGAAGAGCGGGCGTGATGGCCCGAGTCTCGCCACGTAAAATAAGGCGAATAAATTCAATTCAATTCAACACATATCTGAGAGCCATGCCCAAAACGGGACTCGAACCCGCGACCCTTCGGACCGAAGCGCTGAAAAAAATCAACTAAATTAGGATATTTGAAAGGCAAATATTACGTAGAATTTGCGGCCCAATCCAAGTGAGTATTGGAATATGGAGAATAAGAACCAAGAAATTGAAAATTTCATAAACGGTGAATATATAACGCGATTCATAAAAGCCCAGCGAATAAAATGGATAGGCAAAGAATGCATAGCCGTAGGCTCCCAAAGAAAATTATGGAATGGACGGTAACAGGTCGGCGAAAGAAAGGAAGGCCAAGAACTCGGTGGATGGATGTCGTATGCCAGGATATCCAGGTGATTAATGAAAGAAAGTGGAGAGAGACTGTAATGGACAGGAGAAAATGGAACGATGTAGTCCAGGCAGAGGCCCATAAAGGGTTGTAGTGCTAATGGAAGGAGTAGGTATCGTAATTAAAGGCAGTCTACTTCATACAATTTCTTAATATATTATATTTTAAATGTAATATTAAAATATTGTGTGATCAAAATATTACAAATTTGACTACCTATAATTAAAAGATACTATAATCCATAAAAATTTGCTCCTGATTTGTAGGCAACTCCTCATGCACCGGTGTTCTACTGGTAAACGTCTGACGTAGCCAGGAGGTTCTTTGTAGCTGCAGAACAATTGTGCCTTCGCCACCGTTTGCCATTCAAGGGAAACCTTTGAAATACAAAATTTCCCACTATATACTCGTTGGCAAAAAAGTTATCAGTTCACTTTCGACCCTTTTCATGCGCTAAAAGTTCAAAAAAGTATACTGTGTCACGCTGTATTGTTTCCGTACTGTATTTTTTTGTTGTGACTTTTCTACGGATCTTGATTTTGGGCGACGTAATCGGGCTAAGGTAGTAATTATTTTAATGTACCTGAAGGAGCCAGACATTGCTTCGAAACGTCGTAAATGTATTTTTTTTCCAATAAAATCAGAATGTTTTAAAAACACTTCATAATGTTCCTGTTTTATGATGGGATAAAATGTCCATGCGCTGTGATTGTCAAATAACAAAGACCTGATGAATGTGATTAGCCAAATAAATGGGAAAACAACCAGAACCTCAAGTCAACAAGAAGGTATTATATTTCTTGTCATATCGACATTGGACATTCTGAGACAAAACTCGCAATGCACGTCCCGTTTGTCCTTCTCAGATGATACGGCAAAGACGAGGTTTTGAGGCAACGGGGACACCCTGGCACTGGAGACTGCAACGGGTCGGGCTTGGGAATACACTCTTCAAACAATTGAACCCATGCGCGCCGGACTTAATGGGACACTACTCGACATGAATGACGCGACCAGCAATATAGTTATATTGTTGGCTGTGGTTCTTTGTTTTGGCGGGGGTGTCCAATTGTCATTCGAACTTCGATACTTTCGCAGCTCAATGCGTGCCACATCATACATTAAATAGCCCTAGCATGGTCGATCAGATGGCCGCGATCATTAAGGCAGTAGTTCCTAGCGGTCTCGCACCAGAAGATCGCGTGTTCGAGTGCCGCCTCGGGTATGGGTGTATTTGTGTTTGTATGTGTGTGCCGTCGTCTCACCTCTCAATATCATAATTTCATCTTTCATAGTCTCAGGACTAACAACCCAAAAATCGGTTCTAGCCAACTGCTGGTCTCCGGATAACAATTGAATGCACCTGCCACCGAGATAATGTTCCTGAGCCCCGGCAAATGCAGGATGCGTGCACGCGTGGTCCAAGTCGGCCTATTCGCGAGGAAACACAAACTCCTGGCATGTTTCAAGCCACGACCTTGCACATTGCTCACGCTTAGTGATGGTAGAATGTAGCACTTTAAATGTTAAAAAATCGAAATTTGGAAAACAAGGCTATAGCATTTTGTAGCATTATAAAAATTAAGATTTCGTATTTCGTTGCATTTGTTGAGAAAATTCTCAATAAGGACTAACTCTTTCAAATAGAATTATACTGATGCTGTGAGGATTTTCCCATTAACATAATGAATTAAGGGAAGGTAATTTAATATTTCGCCATTTGTGAACTTCAACAAATATAAAGGCGTAACAACCGTAAAAAAGGTAAAAGCGGAAGATGTAACTCGTAGGACTTTGGCGTAGGGCCGTCCTCTTCTTCTATTTAGGATGGTCCAGGGTTTATTATCCTTCCCCTTCTTGACTTGGCATTGTCCATACAGAGAACTGAGTCTCTTTGAGATGACCCCAGTGCTCAGGCTTTCAAAATAAGTGTTTTAATTATTATTTTCTACTTTGTTTTATCAGTTAAATCTTAATTACTAAATTAATAAACACAGCCACTCAATTCAAATGTTTTCAACCATCGATATGTTGTTGTCGATGACGCATCCCAAGTTGCGAGCGAACACGAAGGAAACCTTAAAATGCAATTTAGCAATTACGTAGCAGGTTCACGACCATTTCGTACGTGATTTCGCATTTTACGATCGATTTCGTCTTTTACCGCAGACTGTAAACCTTCAGAAATGTACTGCACCAACCGTCAAATATACAATTACAATTTTTCAGCGTTTGGTTACGCGCAATTTTTCAGCGTTTCGCATCTTTAGCATTTGCTAAAATCTACCAACTCTACTCCTGCTCTCCGCAGAGAGCCATCGACTTATCACCACCGTTCGAAGCAGCAGAGAGGCATGACGAGCGACTTCTTTCGCCTTCGATATCAGAAAACCGGAAAAAAAACACCACAGTAACAAGCTATCACAATACATTTGTTTCAAGCAATTCGATATCCAAATTCTAGAAAACGTTTCGATAAAAATTTATCTTATGGGCATTCGTCAGATCACATTGTTTAAGAAATCTTCACTTGACTGTATCATTTTAAATATTAAGTTTTCTTCCTGGAAACATCCATTTGCCTTATCATTCCTTACAACGAAATCTTTCTTGATATGATCAATATGAATACGTAATAGTATCATCAGCAAGCATTTTCACAGAATGCTCACTTAAAAGGCAATTTTACTCAATGAAAAGGAAAGTTACATCTCGGATGAGTAGTTGACGGAATATTAAGCTCAATCCCTCAAAATCAATCAATCAGTATCAATCTGTAGAGATACGTGTGCTGTTGTACCCCAGGGGAATGTGTGTCATTACAATTTCGATTATACTTCCAACATTCCGACACGCTTCTCTAATCAGTAAACTTGACATTTGGTGTCGTGACAAGTGCCTCTTATCTGCTTGACCGGCTGATCGATAGCGGAAAAGATGCGACAGCCACATCGATGATGTTATCCGAGGTTTCACAATACTACTTCACTAGATGTTCGTGGCCTGAGAAGAAAATTTGAATTCTTCGCACTGCATTTTGCACATTCAGTGTGTGGAATTTAGGAATGAAGACTTTGAATATTAAATATATTCCAACATTTTAAAAAATTGCAAAGTCTTTGTACTTCTATTGGATACATGAATTTATTTGTTAGTATTATATTTCATTAACGTTTTCTACCCTCTTTCAACTCTCTTAATTATGAAGTAATTAAAATTTAATAAAGCCAACAAAACAGCAAATTTTGAAATATAGCTGCAGTTAAGTTTAAGTTTATTACTTCACGAACGTAAGAGAACTTTTGCGAAAAGAACATATGATAAGACAAGCAACGGCATGCCAACATCTCGGGGGTTTAATGCAGGGATGTCGCCTCGAGTGAATATTGAACTTAAACGGTAACAAAAAGTATTCACACCTGTCTACTGCAAAATCGTAAGGTGAGCGATTCAGATAGTTGGTAGGAATAAGCCATTTTCAAAAAGAGTTCGTATGGGTAAATAGGAATGTTTTCATATATGAAAAGGAATAGTGACTCGAAACTTATTCAAACTTGTTTCGGGACACCAGTGGGAAAAATATTTTTTTTAACTTCTCTGAAGCTACTTAAAATACTTTAGAACTTTTGTAGCGACTAAACGTTAATTTAACGAAATAATATTAAAATGACGATTAAGTAATTGTTGTTAAATACATTTTCTTCACTAATTCAACAAAAATTTAGGAAACGTTTCCTCTACGTGGAAACGTATGTAGAAGTATCGTAATTCTAACACCCGCTCTTGTCGAGTTTAATGAGGTCATGTAAAGAATGTTTTTCCTTGCATTCTAATGTTTGATAAGTTAGTATCTGTAACAGGCAACGACCATTCGTATCAATCAAACCATTTAATCCTTTATCTACAACTTTAAAGATTAAGAATAATCCCTTGTGCTAATCTGATGAAATACGTACGATACAGGGCAACAACCATTCTCTCATACACATCTTCTATCAGTATGACACAATTGTAATCGAATTATGGATATTAGACAATAGCTATTGCAGCATTCTAAGACGCACACAGATGTGTGCGTATGTACAGAGGAGGGAGAGAGACACAGGGAAGAGAGATAGAGAAGGGAGAGAGGGAACATTAGAAAATCGCATTATCGTCACCAACACAAATTAAGCTCTTTTAAAAATATGAGAGAGAGTGCCAGATTGTTTTCTATTCGCTTTTACGTATGTTCTAAAGTGGAATAGTTTTACTTATCTTGAATATTATGTAGCAATAATATATTTTAATGGGTATAAGCGTTATTTAAAAATTAATTAGAATGAAATTATTTCATAAGTCATCTGCACTAACGCAAACTGTTCATAAATATATCACAAAGCAATCGGCGAAGTAGGAGTTTTCTTTTAAGAAGAGCAGCAAATGATCTACACAAGGACATTCATTACGTAAGGAGACATTAAGTAAGAATTTAACGTATAAATAACGCAATTTAAATATTTTGGGGGATATTCACAATAACAGATCACACACATAGAATGTAGTTGGATCATTAAATACTTGGTTCCATATAATACAAATGTTTTTATTAATACTTAAAGTTATTTCACAAATAATTATATTGAAATTAATTAAAAAATGAATTATATGATTACATACAGCTTTCATAATTTTCATTTGTGTGTGTATGTGTGTGTGTGTGTGGGTGATAAGCGCCTAAATTTAATTTTTCGCCGGGGACCGGGCATTGTAGCCGACCTGAATGGCAGAGCGTGAGCCGACTCGGCCTGAAGGGTCGCGTGTTCGAGTCTCACCTTGGGCATGGTTGTTTGTCTCTTGTCTCTCATGTATGTATCGTCGCGGAGGGCCTCACGTTCAGATCCGAGGAGCCCGCAAAGCGTGTTGATGTCTAAGTCCACCCCGTAATTGTCTCTCGCGGTGGCGCTACCGTACAGGAATGTATCACAGGAACGGGTGTCATTTAAGTAAATCAAGACGAAGAGTAGAACTAGGGCTGGGCCCTGTGGTACAGCTCGTGAAATTTAGACAGAATACCGACAAAAATACTACCACTGTAACAAGCTATCACAGTACCTTCGTTTCAAGCAACTGGAATTCTAGAAAACGTTACTGAAAAATTAATTTTATGGACGTTTTTCAGATCACATTGCTAAAGAAGTCTAGTCTTGACTATCGTTTTATACATTTTTATTACATTCTTTCTTGGAAAAATCCACTTGCCTTTTCACTCCTTAAAAAGAAAGTTTTTTTTTTCACTTACTTTGAAATGATTTTTGATATGAATAAGTAATAGGATCATCGTCAAATATTTCTGACGTCTAACTCTTGATTGTAGTCCGCTAAGTTCGCAGCAACAAAGGCAGCCGCAGCCTCACCTTGTAGAAAGGGCCCTCGAGCTTGGCGTCGCGGACGGCCGCCACCAGCAGCGGCACGTCCAGCAGCAGGGCGCCGTGGCTGAAGAGCACCGCGGCCCCGTCGGCGCCCGCCAGCGCGCGCAGCCACGCCAGCAAGTCGCGCAGCGCCGCCTCCTCGCTCACCGTCGCCAGCGCGCAGTTGGCCCTGCGACCGGCGCGCCACCACGCGGGTCAGACACGGCGCGCCACCACGCGCCGCGGCTCGGGGGAGGTCGGGGGAATTGCTTCGCTTTTCACCTCCAGATTTACGTCAATCGAGGTTTCCATTTGGGATTTACGAGTGAACATTTCTATAGTGAACATAGCTACTTTGCTACCCTGTCTTCCTTCCTCCGTGTTATGGTCGACTGCGTGCCGTTGAAAGTGTCGCCGGAAATTAGTTCCGGCGCCACGCAAGAGAGAGCGGCGTTAGCAGACGCCGCGGCGCCGTCACGCTCGACCAGGCTCCGGAGCGGACGGGCGCATCTGTATCGGACAGCTGGCCGGCGGACCCACAGCCCGAGCCGGCTATAAGAGCCGTGCCCGGCGAGCGGAGGACAGTCAAGCGCCTGCCTACATCGAGAAGTGACTAGTGAAAAGTGAACATAGTGCGACGACACGGCTACGAATACGGACTTCCTCTCTAGTGAAACGGTGAACTGTACAACGGCTGCGACTACGGTACATCTCCTGGAAAATTGTTTGATCTGGCGTGAATTTGTTTGTCTCTTTATGGTATGGTTGTAATAAAGCCCTTTTTAGAAATTATTGTTTTTTTTGGATATAACACTCCGCCACCTCACGGTCCTGCCTGATTGATCCACAACTAAACACGACGTAATCTTTGAGATAGACCGTGGCATCTAGTAGAAACGTCAATGCCTCCGACGCAGCGACAGCTGAAAAGTCAAGAGGATCATGAGCTGACTAAAAAGCGTTCTTGTCTATGCCCTGACATTTGAATAGAGAGCTTGCCGTAACTATCGACTCCCGCCGGGCAAACGGCTTTAACTTCTCCTTCGCCTCTGAACGTTGTATCTCCATGGGGCGTTTGGTATCGCAGGTAATTACTAATTAAAGCTCTTCGAGCATGATTACATACTCTAAAAATGCCGTTTGTCAGCCCCCGATAGCCACAGAGAAGCACGATTGTCCTTGAAAGGAGACAACGTTAATATACGTTCCATCTCCGGTCTGTATTTCCATAGTCATGCAAAGAAAAAGTGAGACGTGAACTTCACAAGTAACTTAAGGACGTATTTACAATTTAGGAATTTATAGATAAAGACATGGATTGTTTTAACAGAAGGGGAAAATAGGAGGAATATTAAAGTGATTTGAGAGTCAGGTGCATATTATATTTGAATTGTGATTTGATTGAGTAGCGCTAACAAGAGTTTCTCACGGATCTCTTAACTAAGGATTCCAAATCGTGATCTATTTTGCTAATTGAAAAACTTCAGGTTTCCAAATACCGTCAATCTGTACATCCGCATACATACGACGACTCCTTATTAATAGTCTCGAACGGATATCATTTAAGTAAATCAAGAGGAAGAGTAGAACTGGGGCTGAGCCCTGTAGTACAGCTCGTAAAATTTAGACAGAATACCGACAAAAATACCACCACTGTACCAAGCTATCACAGTACCTTTGTTTCAAGCAACTTGAATTCTAGAAAACGTTATGGCAAAAATTAATTTTATGGACGTTTGTCACATCACATTGCTAGAGAAGTCTACTCTTGACTATCGTTTTATGCATGTTTTTATCACATTCTTTCTTGGAAAAATCCACTTGTCTTTTCACTCCTTAAAAAGAAAGATTTTTTCCCTTACTTTGAAATGATTTTTGATATGAATAAGTAATAGGATCATCGTCAAATATTTCTGACATCTAACTCTTGACTGTAGTCTGCTAAGTTAAAATTGTACAATACTGTACTCAAACCGGTGGTTTTGTATGATTCTGAAGCTTGGAACCTCACGAAAAAAAATGAAACATAATCTGGCAATATGGGAAAGGAATATCTTACGTAGAATATTTGGACCGGTTAAAGAAAAGAAAATCTGGAGTATAAGAAATGCAGAGTTTGAGGAACTATCTAATACACCCAAGATAGTTACCTGCATCAAGATACGAAGGTAGGAATGGAGTGGACTTATATTAAGAATGAAGAGATGGCAGTATAGAAGATATATGCATGACTGGTAGGAGTAGAGGCAGGCCGAGGTTAAAATGGAATGATGGGGAAGATTAGGGGTCCTAAGAGTGAAAAGATGGAGAAGAAAAGCAGACGACCGAAGAGATTGGGCTAACGTAATAAAAGAAGCAGTGGCAGAAGTATAGTGTCGGAGAGCTGAGAGAAGAACTGTCGACTGTTACCGTTTCAACTGTGCGTTGTTTGTTACTAAATACATTGTGTTCCATCTGCCATGGTTCGCAACTCACTTGACGTCGTGCAAGTGCCTCCTCACCTGACGTCGTGCAAGTACCTGACCTGTCGTCGTGTGCCTCCTCATCTAACGTCGTGCAATTACCTGACCTGACGACGAGTAAGTGCCTCACCTGACGTCGTGCAAGAGCCTCCTCACATGACGTCGTGCAAGTCCCTGACCTGACGTCGTGCAAGTGCCTCCTCACCTGACGTCGTGCGAGTGCGTCACGGGCCGTCGTGCAAGAGCCTCCTCACCTGACGTCGTGCAATTACCTGACCTGACGTCGTGTAAGTGCCTCCTCACCTGACGTCGTGCAAGTCCCCGACCTGACGTCGCGCCAGTGCTTCACCTGACGTCGTGCAAGTGCGTCACGGGCCGTCGTGCAAGAGCCTCCTCACCTGACGTCGTGCAAGTGCCTCCTCACCTGACGTCGTGCAAGAGCCTCCTCACCTGACGTCGTGCAAGTCCCTGACCTGACGTCGTGCAAGTGCCTCCTCACCTGACGTCGTGCAAGTACCTGACCTGACGTCGTGCAAGTGCCTCCTCACCTGACGTCGTGCAAGAGCCTCCTCACCTGACGTCGTGCAAGTCCCTGACCTGACGTGGTGCAAGTGCCTCCTCACCTGACGTCGTGCAAGTCCCCGACCTGACGTCGCGCCAGTGCTTCACCTGACGTTCGTCGTGCAAGTGCGTCACGGGCCGTCGTGCAAGAGCCTCCTCACCTGACGTCGTGCAAGTACCTGACCTGACGTCTGCAAGTGCCTCCTCACCTGACGTCGTGCGAGTGCTTCACCTGACGTCTTGCAAGTACCTGACCTGACGTCTGCAAGAGCCTCCTCACCTGACGTCGTGCAAGTACCTGACCTGACGTCTGCAAGTGCCTCCTCACCTGACGTCGTGCGAGTGCTTCACCTGACGTCTTGCAAGTCCCTGACCTGACGTCGTGCAAGTGCCTCCCCACCTGACGTCGTGCAAGTACCTGACCTGACGTCGTGCAAGTGCCTCCTCACCTGACGTCGTGCTAGTCCCTGACCTGACGTCGCGCCAGTGTTTCACCTGACGTCGTGCGAGCGCTTCACCTGACGTCGTGCAAGTGCGTCACGGGCCGTCGTGCAAGAGCCTCCTCACCTGACGTCGTGCAAGTGGCGGCCGACGGCGTCCTGGCGCAGGGCGAGGCCCGTGACGCGCGCGGCGCCGCTCTCCATGGCCGCGCCGGGCGGCGGCAGAATGTAGCGGCTGAAGGAGGCCGGGAGGCCGCGCGGGTGGTAGGCGGCCAGCTGCAGCATGCGCGACCCGCGCGCCAGCCCCGTCGCCTCCAGGTCGCAGCACACGGGCACCACGCCCGCGCCCGCGCCCGGCCCCATCACCGCGCCCACCAGCTCCTCCACGGGCGGCCAGCGCGCCTCGAACGCCCCGTCGCCCTGCGCACGCAAGCCACCGCCTTGCAGGTCGGCCCACTGGGGCAGTGGTCACGCCCCCAACCACCTCACTTGTTCTGCTCACTCAAGCCACCGGCTTGCAGGTCGGGCCACTGGGGCTGTGGTCACGCCCCCAACCATCTCACTTGTCCTGCACACTCAAGCCACCGCCTTGCAGGTCGGGGCACTGGGCCAGTTGTCACGCCCCCAACCACCCTCATACTTGCTCTGCGCACGCAAGCCACCGCCTTGCAGGTCGGGCCACTGGGGCAGTGGTCACGCCCCCAACCACCCTCATACTTGCTCTGCGCACGCAAGCCACCGCCTTGCAGGTCGGGCCACTGGGCCAGTTGTCACGCCCCCAACCACCCTCATACTTGCTCTGCGCACGCAAGCCACCGCCTTGCAGGTCGGGCCACTGGGGCAGTGGTCACGCCCCCAACCACCCTCATACTTGCTCTGCGCACACAAGCCACCGGCTTGGGTCGGGGCACTGCGGTAGTGGACACGCCCCCAACCACCTCCCTTGTCCTGCTCACTCAAGCCACTGCCTTGCAGGTCGGGCCACTGGGCCAGGGGACACGCCCCCAACCACCCTCATACTTGCTCTGCGCACGCAAGCCACCGCCGTGCAGGTCGGAGCACTGGGGCAGTGGTCACGCTTATATTAAATCAATGTTCGTGTATTAGGCAAAGACAATTGAATGTTTTACAACTGATAAGCGAATACATAAACGTTTAAACATAACAAGATTAGGAATTTGGAAAAAGGAAGGTAATTAAATTTATTATTTGGATTATTGATTAGAAAATTAATGCAATGAAGAAATTACAGAAATCTAAACACTTTTGTAAATTGGAATGTAGAAATGTAAGAGTTTGACGGAGAGAAGAGCTGTCGTTTGTTTTCAAACTGCGCGGTGTAGAAAGATCAACGCAACAATGCGAATGGAGAGACGGAATGCGTATGAAAATTTGGAAAATATCCTATGGGCTTCATGTAAAGTACCCCAAATTTAAAATGTCTGTCGCAAATTTAAAGAGCTCGCGAGATCTGCCAGATCGATTGAGAAATATGAATTTCGGAGAAAGACGACTGAACGGTTTAGTCACCAGCGTTGTTCA
The DNA here is from genome assembly GCA_038098605.1 of Gryllus longicercus. Lineage (NCBI taxonomy): Eukaryota > Metazoa > Arthropoda > Insecta > Orthoptera > Gryllidae > Gryllus > Gryllus longicercus. Next base: position 1,825,026 of record JAZDUA010000217.1, read on the forward strand.
CAGAAGGACGGACAGACGTTTTGCCGCCATTCGATTTTTGGGCATCAAGGACCCTCAAAACATGGACTCTGGCTACACCGCAAGATGGAGTATTTCCCCCCTAAATTTAGCGATTGGATGTTTCCACTTTTTCGTTAGCAGGGCCCTGAAATAAAGAGTTTTTCTGCCGAAAATTCGCCTTTTTCACGCAGCATTACATAACTGTCTTTCTACTTTGTAGGGAGAAAGTAGCCAGCGAAAACACTTCAGATTGAGGCACACGGCCAATAGCCAATCAAGTCCTAACAAGACGATTTCGTTCGAATGTCGTGGCAGAGAACACAAATTCGCTAGATGGTAGCGAAGGTTTTCGCTCACTTTGACGTCACGCACAAAAAGTGCTCGGCCGAGAAAACCGAGGTATGACGCTCGGAACTTGCAACTCCAGTACCGTTTTCAAGTTTAAAATTAAAGATGACTCGTTGAACGTTGAACGAGATGTTTAAATTATGCTAAAAATGGCAATGGAAAGTGCAGCCAGACGTTAATGAAATGGCGAGAATACTTGTATTTTACACTCCTGTTGCAAATGCAGCGAGAATTGGAGTGAACCTAATAAATCTTGTTTAAAAAGAATAGCAATATCGATTCGGAAAGAATTAATAACATTCCTAAAATCAATAGTTTCAGAAAAAATCCCTGCGAACCCTATATTGAATAATTAATTATGTTAATTACTATGTTCATTCAGATCGTTTATTCACAGCACGAAGAGTTATGTTGACGTAAGAACGTCAGCTTTCTAAGTGTATGTGAAAAATTTAGCGACGCGTTCGAAATCTTGTCTTTGAATGGTTGAGAACAGTGCGTTGTTAATGTGCGATAGTGAATGCCACAGCTTCATGTTTGGTGCAGTCAGCACAGCGCGGTGTATGATTCTCAGTGAGCTAGTTTTTTCAAAGGTTCCAACCGTCTGAGACATTTGTATTTTCTCGCTACGGAGAAGAGAGAAAGTTATGTAATGCACGAAAAAAATGGCGACTTTTCGCTAGAAAAGCTTTTATGATAGGGCCATGGTAACGAAAAAGTGGATAAATCCAATTGCTTAATTGAGGGGAAAAGATCCTCTATCACGTGGCGCGGTCATAATTCATGTTTTGTAGGTATTTGATACCAAAAAATCGAATGACGGCAAAACATCTTTCTGTCCGTCCATCCCCCTGCGAACAACGCTAGCGGTTAAATCGTTCAGTCGATTTTTTCCAAAATTGATATTCCTCAATCGATCTGACTGATTCCTTGAATTTGTAACCGCAATTTTAATTCTAAGGCGTACTTTACATGAAACTCCTGGAACATTTTCCAAATTTTCAAACAAAATGGCTCCATCGTTTTTTATTAAAAGATAGTGTTAAGGTTAAGAGAATGGTGTATGTCTCAATTTCTTTGAAAACCCTGATTTTGCAAAATTTCAAAATGTGTTCGCAGTCTTCGTACAACTAAAATACTAAATATATAGATTTTTTCCCTTAATAAAATCTATTCCTTAAAGAAATCTTTTGAAATAAGATCCTTAACAATTTTTGGAAAATTTTAGTATTTTTCCATAATTTCGCGTGAAAGTATGGGCGAGAAAGTAAATTCTGTTTTAGCACAACTAGTTTCCCTTCCTATAATTTTTGAACTAATACTGGTCGCACGTTCTGTACCTAGTGCGTGTATTTCATACCTGCATTTCCAGGTTGTGCGCTGTGCCTCCTGAGGCGGTACCCTCTCGCGGCAGCGACGAGTTTGCCTTCTTGGCGGCGGGCAGCTGTCTCCCGCCCTGCCTCAACTGCACCTTACCCTCAGCACTCGTTGTCTGTGCGATTCGTGGGGTGAAACCCTGCAGCAGAATCGGGAACAGATTGCGGTAAAACAGCTTTCGTCCTGGACAAATACGTAACGCTCATTGACATTTCCTAAATCACACAGGTTATACCGAAATTCGCCGATAAAAAGTCTGGAATGGACGTCTGAAGAGAATGATATGGGTTTCTAAATAAATAGTTTTCAAGGTATTTGGGTAACTGTGAATTTTAACTTTCGGAACATTTAGAAACAGATGACATTCATTTGCGGTTTAGTATTCGAGTAGCGGTCAAGTATTTCGAGTATTCGAGTAGCGGTTTTAGTATTCGGTAGCGGTCAAGTATTCGAGCGCCCATTTGAAATGATTACAGGCAGTATTTTGAGATCGTAATTGGCAATGAATGTGAATTCGAGCAGAAATCTGTGCCTAGTAGAGGATGCAAGGGGAACCTTGAGGGCGAAACCAGATTTTGTGTAATTTTGCAACAGTAGTTTATGCAATTAGTTTATAATGTTAAGCTTTATAGTATGAATACATATTTTGAAAACGAGCGACGTTAGAGGCGAGTTTTCAAATTTGTACGAATGCAATAAAGCGACATAAAAACTTTTTTTAGAACAGGATTATAATTTTGTAAGGGAATAAAACTTAAACGTTATAAATTAACAGGATAAAATAGAATCAAATTTAATTTTGCGATAGAACTTTCTCGTATGGTCTCGGGTATTTGACATCTGTTCGAGAAAACGGTTTTCGGATGTTCGTTCACCGCCACCGCCCCACTATTCTCTCGCCGCGATTGGCTGAATGTGTGATGACGCCATCATTCGCGCCGTAAAATGTAATACGTCATCATTCGTGCCGTTAGATGCCCTTTTAAGAACTATCTCTTGCAACAGAAAGAGATCGCTTACAGTGCTGGTACACAAAAAAAAAATTCAAACACAATTTCTACATATTCTAGATCTCCTAACATCAAAAAGAAAATTCCTTTCATAATATACGCCTTTTATTTCAAGCTAAGCATTAAAAAGTTATTATAAATATGTTTTCACCGAGCGAAGTGACTCCGTGCGTAGCGCGCTGGATTCGCAATTGAGAGGTCCAGATTCGATTCACGGGCTGGCCATCCTGACCGGAGTTTCGTGGTTCCCTCGGTCACAAGGCGAATGCTGAGATGGTTCCACAATCCCACTAACTCCTCCCACTACCCCACCTAACACCTGTCATCATCCTGGTCCTTTCACCACTCATAATCACCCTATAAGAGGAGTGATAATAATAATAATAATAATAATAATAATAATAATAATAATAATAATAATAATAATAATAATAATAATAATAATAATAATAATAATAATAATAATAATAAATACGCTTCCATGGAGGCGGTAGCAGATGCAATTGGGGGAGGGGGCATTGAGGCAGTCAAGAGGGGCAGTCGTGCCGTACCAACCATAAGCTATTTAAGAAAGTATTTACAATATTTAAAACAATGTAAAATGTAATTCAAAAACATTGCTCGCACGAGCGGAGGCAATACTACATCTGCAGCAGCTCAGGTGTTTTTGTTGTTATTTGCTCTAAATTTGGAAACTAATAATACAAGGGGAGAATTTCTATTTTATACCAAGCACAAGTTTTTCAGAAGGAAGAAAATCCTATTTGCTAAAAGTAGCTAATTTACTGTCAAGAAGAGGTAGACTACACATCACTGAACGTGGCGATCTGCGACTGACGTTTACAAAGTTGGAACCCGATTAACAAATTGTAAAACTCCACCAGCCTCAACCACCTCGACAGTATTGAATTTATTATTAATTTTGTGTTTCTCATTATATTATTTCTTATTGATATTGTCTTTACCAACATATTTTATTTATTATATATTTTGTGTTTATCTCATTATATTATTTCTGATTGATATTGCGTTCGTTCTTAAAAATGAATTAAATAATTATATTGTAGTACATTTAGTTGTCATTTTATTAATTTCTACTTTATAATTTTAGTAGATAAATTAGGTACAGATAATATGCAACAACAATTTGATAAAATTTACTGTTACGGACTTGGGCGTTGGATTTTTTTTCTTCCGCAGGAGACGGTGATTCAGAAATGGTTGGGAACCTCTGATTTACAATATTGATACAACACGCGCCCACAACTTTCATACGAGAATAATCTAGCACAAAACGAAGACCCACTTGATTACGTGATAACACTCTTTGAAACAAATATCCGTATGTCTCACACTCATGCATTTTGAAGTTGAAAATTGTATTTGCCTCACGCATTTTTGTTCAAATTAAATTGACCACTTGACCCAGAGATTATTAATAATTACCCAAAGTCAGGAAATTATTTAAGAAATCCAGTCTCCAGGAGACCCGGAAAGGTGGCAATACTACGCTTACGGTTATTTCCACACAACTCACGGATGCTCACGCAGTTATTGACATGCATGATTTCGACGCCTACTTCGACAGATTCAGGCTGTAATCTTCATACGACGGGATGCAGAATTGATTTTTTGATTCGAAAATATCTTCGTTTGAAATGTATCTATTTGAATATCTGCGTCGGATATGTCTTTCGCCATCATCGCCGAATATTCCGCAGACACTTACCTCACATCGAAGGAGTAGTATCGTGTTACTGATGGTTACCAATGGATACAAATTTTGTTGGTAATAAAAGATAAACGTACTTTGAAATACTTTTACTAACTGCATGGAAAAGTTTCAATTTAACATTTTACGTAATTAACAAAATCGATCAGCGGATAACCATACCGTTTACGAAATCTTAGTAAAAACGTTTTAAGTTTATTTATATGCCAGTTGCAGAAATAGCATGTATAAAAATGTTTACATTTCACTGTACCCAGAACACCTTTAAAACAACTGTTCCGTTAACTACTTTTTTAATGCTTTCCCTCACTTCGCTAACCCCTTACAAGCGTAAATGCCGGCGTGTGCCAATAGTCTTCGACTAGTTTAGACCCAATTCAAAAAATCAAAAGTTGTTCCTGCATGGGTTTTTTCTTTCATAATTTCCGTTTAATGAATTGTGTTGTTGGAATAGGGTTTATTACTAACTTCACATCAGTTACGCAAGAATATGATGCATTATGAAATAAATGATTTGGATATTGGATTTGCTATTGATGCCCCAGAGCTTTATGCAATAAGTCCAAATAGGCTTTAAGAATCAATTATAAATGAGCAATTTATTGTCTAAAGCTAACATTGAGAAACAATAAATTAACCTAACTTATTTTTCACTTTTGGTGACTATGGTCTGAAGAATGTTCTAACCATGCATTTCAAAACAGCTGCATACCATGACGTATTTTACTATGTGATTGCTTACTCCACAAGGCGTAGTGCAAAAGACCCCGATTTCTGTATGCTTGTTTTTTTTTCATAATTTGTTGCGTAAGATATAAACACGGATATTTAGCGTAATGCAAATTTCTGCGTCAAATAACATTGCCAGTCTCATGGATTTCTCATTACCAAATGCCGTGACTTTTCTATTTTCTTCTGTCTTTTCAAAATGAATTAAAGAAAATGAAAAACAAACCCGAAAATGATCTGTAACCCAACGAGTTGAAAATCTCTTCCATGATTTACAGATAAAACAAATTCTCCAGTCTCTCGACATTTTGTTCTTCGACGTAATATCAAAATCTATCTACTTTTACATAAGTCCATACGTTTGCTTGACTAATACCTAATTACGTTTGATTTAGTCAATAAAAAAGTAAGCGCGATTAAATCATACGCTCATGTACCAAGTATCGAGAGTGTTTCACCGACTATTGAAATCAAAAATGAGGGATTCAGCGATTATTCTAGGAAGGGCAAACGAGTGTGTCATTTGTGCTAGTATATGCTTTATCATCGTTAGAAATTCAATAGAAATCCGAACTTTCAAATTTTCCAACAAATTCGAGAAATTCAATAAGCCGAACGTTCTTCCGAATATTTAAAAAAAACATGTATTGAATTCCAAGATTACTTTGCAAATAATGTACCACTTTTACAAAAAGTAACTTCGGCAAATAAATACTTGAAAGGAATTTAAAATTGCGAACCTATTTTCTTTTTATTCGTGCTATTCCATTAATTTTTAAGAAGTGTAGTTTACTACAGTGTGTATGGTAGCAGTTACGTGCATGTGTCGCGATTTGTCCGGTTTTTAATTGCGAAAATGCCACAATGCCCCGTGTTTCAGTTTATCAAGATGTGGCCACAGGGCGCGTATTATACCTGCGGGGCGCGCTGGGCCGGCGGCGGCGGCGGCGGGCAGTGGCCCTCGGGGGCGGCGCTGGCGCGGGCGATGGGAGCGGCCCGCCGCATAATTGCACACTGCCCCGGCGCACCGACGCAGGCGCCGCCCCTCCGCCGCGGGCGATGCCGCTATCGCGCGCAGATTATCACCTAGATACGCGATTAATGGCGAACGCGCCGCTGATAGCGAGCCTCTCCACCGGCCGCCGCTGGGCGGGGCGGGGCCGGGTGAGGCGGGACGGGGCTGGGTGAGGCGGGGCAGGCGGGGTGGGGCTGGGTGAGGCGTGGCGGGGTGGGGGGGGGGGCGATTGTGAGCGGGGCGGGACGGGCGGGGCGGGGCGGAGCGGGCGGGGCGGAGCGGGAGGGGCGGGGCGGAGAGGGCGGGGCGGAGCGGGCGGGGCGGAGCGGGCGGGGCGGGGCGGAGCGGGCGGGGCGGAGCGGGCGGGGCGGGGGCGGAGCGGGCGGGGCGGGGCGGGGCGGGGCGGAGCGGAGCGGGCGGGGGGCCGGGCGGGGCGGGGCGGAGCGGGGCGGGGCGCGGAGGAACGAGACCCTTCGCAGAAACTTGCGAACCGATGGAGACATCAGCTGCTTCTTGCTCCGTTTCAAACCGAGGCTCTTCGCTTGTACTTTTTACCTTCTCCCTACGGAGTAGAGAGAAAGTTACGTAAAAACGCCAAAATTTCGGCAGAAAACTCTTATTTCAGGGACCTGGTAACGAAAAAATTGGATAAATCAAGTTGCTAAGCTTAGGGGGTAAATCCTCCACGTGGTGAAGCCAGAATCCATGTTTTGTGGGTCCTTGTTACCAAAACATCGAATGACGGCAAAACGTCTGACGTCTAAAGAATTTTTCCCTTAATGAAATCTGTGTCTTAAAGATACAATTTGAAATAAGGTCTTGTACAATTTTTCGAAAATTTGAGAAGTTTTTTTTCTACTCGTTCGACAAACTTTGCCCTTCGAGAAGGTTAATCATTCAGTACACAGATTTTAGCATTTTGTGAACGGTCCTCCCTAAGCAGTCGTTTTTGTTCTCGTAAGAACGCATTGTGATAAGTTAAATAAAGCATGGTTGAACTGTTTCAGTTTTAGTTCAATTTGACAGTATTGTGGAATTACAGTGATTTGAAATGGTCTATGGGGTATCTGCATTGGGTTCGTGGGTATGCAGCATTGTGATATACATTGAAGATCAAGGAGCACGAAAAAGAGTAAAGGTTTTGATAAAAAAAATTGAGCTATTCATATTATGTGGTCGGTTAAAAAAAGCACGTTTAATTCTATGTGAATCTGAATGTTTGGAATGAACCAGGGGGCATTTAAAGTTTTTCTTAAAAATATATTTTGAATAGCTGTTAATTCATGGATATCACCAAACTGACATCAGTCCTAGATGGTATAATTAAGAATTTAAATAATATTACTCGTCACTGGATATGTTTATACTTTCTCGAATTTGCAGTACAGAGATAGTTACGTAATGTGCAAGAAAATGGTTGTCGAGACTTTGACGGAAATGTCAGTTTTGCGGGGGTTTCTGATACCACAAAAAGGTTTTCTTTTCAAAAAATCCCGTATGAGGTCCTAACGATTGTCAACTTAGACGTGTTAAAATGCAAGCGGCTCCTTTGGCACACATGTTTTACCTGACTGCGCAAAGAAAGTGGGTCTATGTTTTTTCCGTATATCTTGAGAACTTATTTCCTTTCCCTCACGACATTTGAATCAATCAACGATTTTTTCTCAGCGATTTATTTTCAAACTATGAAGGATGTGTTAAAGTTGCTTAAAATCAGTATCTAGAAAAATCACATAAGATATTTTTGAATTTTCTATTTCATTTTTGGAGATTTAAATCTTGTGGGAGTAACGTCACTCCATTGCAAGTTAACTTAGAAACCCCCTCTTGAAAATTTAACATACTTATTTTTAAAACATTTAAAACAATTATCTTAAAAAGACCTAAATTATTGAAAATATCTTTTATAGTGTCATTATACACAATTTAAAATAATTAATAACGTAAATATTTTTAGCGTTCTGAAAGTATTAGTAAAAAATTCTCATTAATCTGGTTAATTGAATAAAATTTGCGTTATTTTTTAAGAAACAACCATTTTTAAAATCCGTTTAAAATATCTTTTGAGTTCTTTAACGTAGCAACCGTAATCTTATCTCGTAGTATAAAGAGTAGCAAAGTTGTCCAGAATACATACAATTGCCTAGCCTCATAATGCCTGTTGCATATTCTTTGTCACAACGATAAAAGGGGCAGAAGATGACGTTAAACACTATTTTATTTATTATTTACCAAAATATCACAAATATTTAGCTTTTGAAATTATGATTAAATAAATGAATGTTAAATAAAAGTTATGAATAAATTCATAACTTTCACGATGTAATCGCTTTCAATTCACACCAACCAAATAATACCTTAGAAAGAAACATTCGAAAAAAACGCATATTTGTTATTTGCACTTTTATTCATTACGAACCAGATAAAAATTATGATTTTTAGAATTAAGTTACCATTAAGTTTATATTAAGCCAAAAATACAAACGTAAGAGAGTGAACTGAAGTTGTTGCCTGAAAATGTTTCCAATAATAATAAAAATAAAGGAAATGAATCAGTATTTCTCAATTAACATTGCGTAATACTTTGTCGCGCAGAAACTCGCAAAAACAAAATGATCGGATTATTGAATTTCTCTACAACGATATCGTTAGCGATAAAACATGTTTAACACAGTTTAAATGAAGCCGTAACTGCATTTTCTCTTCCTAGCATCTACAACCGACTCACTAAACACTCTTGTTACGTGGCACATGAGCACAATATGTTGTCGCACCTAATTTTTTTATAAACAAACGCGAAGCAAATGGAATATATTTTGATAAAGTTGATAGTTGTCAGCATTATATGCCATTGACACATTGTCTGAAAAAGGGACACTTTAGCGTCCCGTTCTCTTGTCAAAAAAGACAGGACGTGCACTCAAAATAAAGGACTGTTCCAGCTAATATACTCGTAGAACGTCTAGGCACCTTAGACTACAATTACATACTTTTAATTACTTCAATAACGCTTTCAGGCTTCCGTTTAAAAGTAATTAGGCTTACCATACGACGTCTTTTCCCCGTCCTCTTTTTGAAGTAAAAAAAACTGTGCGGGTGGATTTTACAAGAACGAACGAAATGTCCTCTTTTTTATTGGGAAGGGAGAAACTTCTTTTATACATGACCTAAACGTATGATGAAGGATACTGCGCTTTGTTCAACTTTTTCGAGTTCGTGACATCATACCTCATTGTTTTGTAAGAAAATGACATTTAACTTAAACAATCACGCCTAACAACTCCAAAATCCATCATACAAAGATATATAAATGTACGTCCATTTCTCCATGAAATGCAACAGAGCTGCCATAAGCTGGTATAACGAACTGAATGATGGTGCTAGTTAAAGATTCTGTGCTCTGGTGTTAATACTATTCAGTTGGTTAATACAGCTCTGTGGTGTTTATATTTCGAGTAGGATGCCAAAAAGAAAAGCCTTGTTTTAAAAGTTCTTAGCGTTTGTTGCAAGGTTCAAAGCAAAGTTTTAATAGTTGAGGGAGATTTATCACCCACCAAATACTTCTGGTACAAAAGTGAAAAAGATAGTACTAATGATAATGAAGTAGGCCTATTGTGTGATAGTGAAAATCATGACAATAATTGAAGTATTTATTTATTATTAGTATTTATTATACATTTTAAATGAAGTGTCTTTTCCCATAAAAGAAGTATGGTAACTCTACAAGTAATGGACAAAATTATGATATGCAGGCAAATATAAATTCCTCTTGAATAATGTTTCCTTTAATTGTTATCAAAGACATGCGAAGGAAAAATTAATAACACTTACTTTCATGTAACGATGAACACGCCTGGAAGACTCGCGTCCACTCGTGTCTGCGCCATCCAGTGCATTTCTCAGACTGGGAGTCCGCTCGCTTGCCTGGAGGTGCAGATGAATGGCAGGGTCATGGGCGGAGGTGTGAAATCCAACGCGTTGACATCTCAAGTCTCGATGCTCCAACGCACACTACGCAGGAAGTCGCGATCTGCCTGACCTTGCTTCCCGAGGCGCAGTGGCTCTCGATAGAACTTCGCTGTTGAATAAGAGGTATGAGGGTATTCGTCTTGCGTAAATACATTTATTACTTTCTCGTATTTTTATTATAGAGAAAGTTACATGTAACGTTATTTATGTAATAATTAGATCCCGGAAGTCCAAGCACTTACTTCGGCTGAAATGGGCAGGCAAAAAGGCATTTCTTTTTACAAAAATAGGCACCCAAAAAACGCATTTATTCAGGCTATATTAGGGGTGCAGAAAATCATGTAAAATCCAACAAATGATAATAAAAACGGTTGTGCAGTGAAAACAGTTTTGATGTGATCTAATTCATTAAAATGTGTATTTTAATGGCACGCTCAATTTCGGCATTATTAATATGATGTTTTTATACACACAATGCTACTATCCCTACGAAGTAACAGAGCGAATTGAAATATTCTCTTTTGCATCTTCAAACGGCATCAGTGAAAATACTGATATTGTTTTCGTTCTTCGAATGCGTGTAATCGCCATTGAGCCGGGCCATATCGCATCGCATCATATCGAGTGGGGCCTCCAGTGCGCTCTGTTTCCGAAAAGGCTTGAAAGCCATACTCGTGTGGGATGGGATCCCTCGTGGCAAAAGAAAACCTGTGGGTGTCTGAAAGATATCAAATCTTCCTAAAGGATGTATCGTCTCGCTTTCTCAAAGCGACTGGTAACGTTTCCTGACCCTACAGCCCGAGTTCAACTCTTCCTTTTCCGAGAACCCGCTTGCAGAGAACAAAACACGACGATGGCCACGTGTTGTCCTGGCTTGCAGACCGATTTCCAACTCGATCGAAATCATTTTCAAAATAAAAAGAAAAAAAAATTGCGGAAAAACAGACGAAAAAAGCACAAAAACAACAACAACAACAACAACAACAACAACAACAACAACAAAACTATCTAAAAAAGGTTCAGAAGCTAAAATAGACAAAAATGACAAAACGAAAATTTTATAAAGTGATTCTATAAGCATGTGATTCCTATCGTTAAAAGTGTTAAAATCGTAACAATAACAAGAAGGCATTTTGAAAACTTTTCGGGGATAATACACACGTATATAGTATATTACTGTCAGTCCTAACTAAGCGGCTAATTCACGAATTAGCTTGTTAATTCGCACTTAGCCAGACGACGTGGATAATGCTGTATTAATGAAAATGAAAGGATAATTTCAGATACCATTCAGCTAAATGTTTGCATTATCCTCAGGGCGCTGGCTAAAGTAACGTGGTTGTCCGAATGTGATAGTGTACTTGCATGCTTTGTGTGTTGGTCATATAATTTATCACGTAAACAATTTGAATTATTGCTGTAAGTTATGAAATTAAATGTAATTACTAAAGACCGGATTCTCGTATAACTGCATCTTTTGTTTGCTAACTTAAAATTGGATGAAACCTTGTCAGAAACTTGAATCATGAAACGGATGTTACTTTTGTACTTGTTTTATTTCGCATAAATTGCACGTTTCGTGGTTACTGCGCAACATAGCACGTTTTAGATAATGTTGCCTGAAAATTGCACATTTTGGGATTCTACTGGACGAATTTGCAAGTTTCATTGTTTTCTTGCATAAAACATTATTTTTATATTTTCAACTTGTTTTAATTTATATTTTTTAAAGGTTTCAAGTAAGAAAAAAGTTTAATGACGTAACCCAGCAGTGCATTCGGGTGGGCTGTGAAACCTGAGTGCTTTTTATAATACATAGCTATTCTGCATTTCGTTGCCATAAGAACAGTGCGTCTACGCATGACATGATGCCTATTGTCTAATTATAATTTCTAAGTTATTTGAGCATGGATTTGTGGTGTTATCACGGTCCGCGGTCGTTGGCTGTGCTCACTCAGCCAACGCTATATTCGGGATTATATTCACAATCGGATCATATATCCGGTTTGTCACTTTTCTCTGAACTTCCCAATGTGACTGCATGTGCGGGTTACGTTAGACCCTCTGTCCGGGCGTAAAGTTTGTGGCAAGCGAATTGCGTTTCAAATTCATCGAATTTCTCGGATCAAACGTTGCCCTGCGAGATACAAGAGATAATGAACACATTTTTGGCCGCTTATAGCTGCATGCACACGTACGTCAGTGAGGCACGCCGCACAAACAAGTGTAAATGTAGAACGAAGTTTTTCCTGACTGAAATATATATTAGTAAGATATAAGATATAATAATTTATCAGAAAATAATTTGGAAATATATACAATTATGAATTACAATGGAAACAATTAAAAAACTTTCTTCTGTAACTTAATTAATTTTGATTTCTGAAGGTATATTTGTGTTTTTCAATTTTTTATATTTTTATCCGAATTTAATTTTGTGTATAAAAATGTTTAAAATGTCAAATATAGTTTGTTTAAACAATATTTGCACACTTCATTCTAATAAAAACACAAAAATCATGTTTCATTCATTCATTCATGTTTAAATATCACATTCAAAATATAAAATAAGTTGATTAGTGGATTTTTGGGCTGGAGTTTTTAGGTTACGTAAAATCGTTTTGCATTTTTTAAAATCTTTTTATTGCATGTTTTTGCACTTTTTGGTGTCTTTACTGCACGTTTAGAGAGATTTTTACTGCACGGAAATCCGGCCTTTAGTAATTACATATTTTTTAGCTTTTTACTTACCGTACTGAAAATTGTAATCTTGGCGAATCGTCGCCGCCAAAACACAATATCCAATTCTTTCGTTACATATTTTTCTATATACACAACATTTTTTTTCTTCTATCGATTCTCTCCAATTTTATTACATATTTTTTTATGAAAAGAAGTATTTTCAAAACAATCAGCAATTTTCCCCCCGACATTATTTCTGCGTGCTGTCTACTCGACGTATGCTACGTAGAGACGCGGTCGAATGTTCTCACAATCCGACGCGAATTCTTCAGTTTTTTTAAATATTTTTTTATTTTTTTTAAATTTTTTTAAAAAATTTTTTGTATATCTTTATTAGTGAACGAATGTACATAGTTCAGTATTATGTATACTACATCATATGTATTTTTATGACTTATATTTAACTTAAATGCTAATCTTACAACTAAATCTAAATACACATGAATAGGAAACTCACAGAGCACCTATGTGATTAATTGAGTTCTGAAAATATGCTGAGGAATGAATCTAATGGATATCTATTTTTTATTCTTGTTGGGAGCTGTTAGGTGGTGGCTAGGCCGTAATGGGTGGCTTGGGTTATTGTGTTTATTTTGGAGAAGAAATTGTTAGACAGGAGCGCGATATGGTCAAGTATAGGGGGTAAATTAAATTCTTTATGCAGTTGAATGTTTGAGATGAACCAGGGTGCATGAGTGGCAAGTCTGAGGAAATTATTTTGGATGATCTGTAATTTATTTATATTAGTTTTAGAAGCATTGATCCAGATAGGGCATGCATAAAGCATTAGGGGTCTAATTATTGATTTATAGATGGTGATGGCATTGTTTAATGAGAGCTTCAGTTATGCTTCAGTTATTCAGTCAAATGCTTCAGTTATTTCAGTGTTTTGATATGAGCGTTAGCGACTGAGATCCTTTTCACTGGAAAGTATCCCTGACACCGCGTTTCGTGATCTTTAACCTTAATTCCCGAGAAACTTCGACGATCGCCGACGTGTAAACTTCAGTTAGAATGCTGCCCGCTGCAGTGATTGTACGTTGGTCGTAGATATTGCCAGCTTGTACGATGGCTTCAATTGCGCCCAGTCTGGAAGCTAAACAACAGTTCTGGATATTAATAGATGAAGCTTTTACTACTGATTGACTAAATGATTTCTGAAACGTATGTTTTAAAAATATGTTTAGAAACTGTTTTATAAATGTAATTTCGTATTTTGTAAATGTGCTTTGTAATTAGTGTACATTAATATTACGTATTATATCTGATTTTACGTATTTTTTAAATGTTCTTACTGTTTTCATTACCTATTTATGAACTACATATTTTGACTTTCATACTACATATTTTTCCGGTCTCTAGTGATCAGTTCAAAGAAGTGCAAGATCAATGCATGCATGCTGATCAATAGAGAGAAAAACCATGCAGTATGAAACGTCAAAATATGTACATAAATATGTAATGAAAACAGTGATAATATGTAATAAATATGTAAAATCAGATGTAACATGTAATATTAAAGAGCACTAATTATAAAACACAACTAATATGAAAGTACAGATATCAAAAATTTGGAGAGCACCTTTACGCATTTTGCACCATACAACATCTCCGTCAGTAATAAAAGCTTCGTCTATTGCTGTCCAGGACGGTAGTTTAGCTAGACGCAATGGAAGTCATCGTACAAACTGGAGATATCTCGGACCATCAAACAATCACTGCAGCGTGCAGCATTCTCATGCAAGTGTTACTCGATGGCGATCGCCGAAGTTTCTCGAAAATAAAGGTTAAAGGTCACGAAACGCGGCGTCACATATGAAGTTGGAAATGATATTAGTCGATGACGCGCACCTCCCGCCACCGAGATAACTGAAGCCGGCGCGTAGTCTTTTAGTAGCCCTTTGGCTACATTGATGAGCTACTGGAGGCCGACATGTGTGTATACTGTGTGTGCATACAACCAGCAGTCGAGTCCACGCTGCTGGGTCATCATTGTGCGAGGCATCGTGTGAGAGGTGGGTACCAGGTGAGTATCGTATCTGTACGTGCACACACGTCACGGACGCGCAGTAAGCATACACTGTATTTCCTTTAGTCAGGGCATTGCCGGCTGCATGATTGATTAACCCTGACGACTGATCCCTAAATACGTGTACATGTTTACAATTTCCGCAACTTCTCTGTATTTCATTGCGCTCTTTGAGACCATTCTGCCTTTTTTAATTTTACTATGTTTATGTTAGTTCCTTTTAGATTGACTTTGAGAGATCTTTTCTGACAATATGTATTTAGAGAGCGTGAACATTCTTTTTTTAACTTTTTCCGCTCAGAAAGTCTTCGTAATAAGAGAAAGTTATGTAATCGTGCGCCAGAAAACGCCGAATTTTTGTATGAATGATCTACCATATCGCTAGATATATCCAATCGTATTAACATATCACATATCAACGTTTTTTCATGGAATTAATGAGCATATGTACTTAACTAAACGAAAAATGTTGTTTAAATCTGCATTATTATTCCAGATGCTTCTAGTCACTTTTAGTGGACAATAAAAACATTTTAAGGAAACGGCGCGGTCATATGTAATCGATATCTGAAATCGATTTCTGGAAGACGCTTATTCAAACAATTCCAGGGACTTTCAAAATTACGTGATTGGTTCTTTACCCTTTCTTGACTTTCATTGGTCCTCATGGACCGCGCGCGCATCAAGACGATTCCGAGATCATTTTGGTCTCGGATTATATATTAACCCGGTCATTTTGACAGTTGCATTTCGTAAGAATTATTGTAATTTAACTACAGTAGTACTTTGTTGTATTTGAAAGTATTTGGTGTGTATTATTTGTCATTAAAGTGTGCAATGGATAATGAAGTTAGGAATGAAATTGAAATATTGAGGTTATGCCCAGAAAGTGAAGAAGCTTTAAATGATTTGGCTTCAACTTTTATTAAAACTTTAATTACGCCTAAAGAACGCATCCGAGAGAGCGAACGCGAGAAAGTGGAAACGATAATGGTGTGTTTTTTATTATTTCTGTTAGTGAGTTATTATGCACTTTAACTATTTCTTGTCAAGTACATTTTGTTTCAGACTTGGGGCCGTAGAGTCATCAAATTTGGAAGTTGTTTAGGGTTTAGTCAGTCTAGTGGCATTGAATCAATTGAATCTCTGTATAGATGCGAGGGAACTGATTTTTTGGAAGGTCTACAATATTTCAAAGGTGTGGATGAATGTTTACGTTTAGGGAAATATATTATTATTTCCTGTTTGAGCAGTATTCAGAAAAATCGCATGTTAACCCAAATAATTAGAAATATTGCTCATCAGTCTTCAGAAAATGAAGAAGTGAAGTTGTTTTTTGGTGAACTCTGGAATATGCGAGGTAGGTTCTTGTCCTTTGGGGATGTTTTTTTGTTTTGTTTATTATGAATTGAATCATGAAATGAATGTTATGTCATTTATGTTGCAGAGGAAGTTCCATTAACTTCTGAATCTCTTGAAAAACTGATTCATGTGTTTCCCTTCTGTGTGGAACAATATTTAATGGACACAGTAGAGAAGGTGGTTTCAGACAACAACTGTGATAGTGTTGATTTTCTATTTAATTCAGAAATGAATGCATTTTGTACATTGTGTTCAACATCATCAAAAATATTTCAAACTGCAGTTACTATTTTACATGAATTTCTTTTGATGTCTGATATAAATAAATGTTTGGCATACTTTATTTCAAAATTTGTTAGTTGTGTTGAATGTTGTTGCAAAAATGGTGAATTTTTGGATTTGTTCCCTCATGAACTTAGAATTTTAGTAATATTTTTGCAAATTCATCCTTCCTTGTTTCAAAATGAATTTGTGGATAAGGACTTTACCAAGATAAATGCATTAAACACTTTAACTCACTTTATTCAGTGCAATAGAAGAATGGGTGGTGCACTTCTAAGTTATTACCCTGAGTGGCTACCGTACATTTTACAACATAGTGTAGATCAAAACATTTTTGAATTGATTCCAAGAAATAGAAGAAATGGAGTAGAGAAGGAAGCCTATTTGAAACACATATTGCAAGCAGTAGTGTAATTTTCAGGGTATTTTTCTAGAGTACCTTTTATTGTTTTGTTATTTTCTGTTAAAGATGAAGGAAAAAGTGTCTATTAAGAATGAACTTGCATTATAATTCATTCTGATTTTTGAATTATTTTTAAAAGTGCTTTGTCCTCCAATATTTAATTTTTATTATGCTGTAAAAATTTTGGTTCCCATTCATGGGAAGAAGACGGGCGCACTTTCAAGAGTTGTGCAGCACGGGGAAATAATGCCATCCTCACCATCTTTTACGAGACATATAATGTTGTCAAAAGATTTGGCTGAAGAACTAGCTTTACTGTGGCTTCATTGAACTCCTCATATGTCATACAGTCCTCGGCTGAGTCTGAGTAATTTTTATTTTTAAAATTGGAATCGTAATCTTCACAAAAAAGTATATAACAATCATGGGGAATTATAATCAAATGAAATATGCATATTAAATTTATTTAAACCTTCCTTCATACTTTTGGACTTCCCTATGTACATTAAGATTAATATAATCAATAAACATTGTTAACATGTGTTGGCGATCAGTATAAACATTGGACAATTTTCTTGTTTGTAAACAGTGTTTTATTATCCATCCTCTTCATATAAAATACTCTAATGATGAATGACAGTTTTTGACAATTTACAAGAATATGTTGTCTCTGCTATTGTTGTGAAGGGATGTGTCAAACAGTTTTAAAATGGAAAAAATATGTTTGCAGCTTAATGAATAGTAAGTTGAATACCTTAAAATCATGCATAACTCAGACACGCTGTGTCTTTGGCTCTAAAACCTTAGTGTGTAGTGACACGAGTGTTGATAGAACAGGTTAATTTTGGGGAACAAGTGGGGAAAAGGTGGAAGGCAAGTGGGGCTGGAGATACTTTTCTTACACAATATTCTATAAATTGAGACCTCTTTAAATCAATTAAGTTTTTAAAGATAAGGGGCTGGGGGGCTGAACGCTTGAAGTTAGGAGAATTATATAGTTATGATTAATGGTGGAGGTCCGTGACGAAGCATTATTTTCTAGAGAATAGTTCTTTGGATAAATAAGAAAAACTTTTTGCATCAATGAACTTTGTTTCTTAATTATGACAAACATGCACAAAACTTTTCTTCTTAATTCTGTTTATGATATGGGTATAGTGTTGTTAACATGGATATTCATTAGAAATTCAACTATCTAACAATCAGCCTCAATAGTTATTAACATATATGTTGGAAGTGTTACATTTTCATCCATCCCAAAATACTGTTCAGAAATAAGCATTTTGACATAATCTTTGTTTTGTACTTCTGCAATTTTGGCACTGCTTTAAGCTTTCTGTGTACTGGTTGGCAGAGTAGTGGTGCCGTGAGAAAATCTATTATAAGTTAAATTTTAACTTTGAATTATACTATTGCTACATGCCAGCTGAAAAATTGCAATACTACTGCTCATGCTGATTATGTGACATCTGGCATGCAGAATTCAGCCAACTCCACCTAGCAGACAGGAAATATGTGTTTAGTTATCCTGACAATGGCACTCATAAGCATCACAGGAACCGTAATTACATACTCACACTGACTGACATTACAATTTCTGAGCGAAGAAATTGAAAAGGCTACTCAGGAATTCTGTGGATTTGATTTATTTAGTCAAAGAGCAGTAAAAACTTTGTGATGTATGGGGGAGAACATTTGCTTCAACTTGCAAATATTATTTGAAGGAAGTACTTAGCATTAAAATCATGTTAAAATTGATGAAATCAATGATAAATGCTCTAAACACAACAGAAATGGTAAAATGTACTTATTAGTAAAAATCTATTGGGGAAAGAAAAAGAAAAAGAAAGAAAAAGAAAGAAAAAAAAAAAAACACACACACACAAAAATGGGTCATTTCTTTTTGTCATAACATAAAATTAATGTCTCTATTAGAAATCATTGTTCTAGAGGGAAAAGGAAAAAAATGACATTTCTTTAAAATCCACATCCTACTTCAAACATTAGAAATTATAATAAAATATTAGGCTCTCGAAGTAGATAATAAAGTTCACCAACAAATTGAGGCATTTATGATTGAAGACAGTTAAATATCCAGTTAGACATGTAATATCGGATGATTCTTGTTTTGCCTCACAACTGCCTCATAATAATTGTGTGACATATGAATTTGCATGGCTTAGAATTGCAGAACCTGTGTGAATTGTTTATCTGCCAACTTCATCCATTATGGCTAGAAACAAGTCTAGTTCGAATCTAATATTTCTGGCATTGATTCAAGGCAGAAGAAGAAATGTATTTTGTGATAATTTTTTATTATGAAATGTGTAGATTTCAATCTTAATTACACTACCACCATCATAATTAAAACAAACAAAAAGTGAAAATGTTTTGTGTTGATATGGATCCCTTCAATTTTCATTCTTAAGATGTATTGTTGGGAGAAATTGTATTGTTGCAGAATTTCAAAATAAGAGGAGAAACTTTCATTCAAATTGTCATCAAATGCCTTTTACAAAATTCATTGTTTTCTGATGTAACTCATTAATAATATATTGTTGGCTATGTAATCGTATCTATAGTACCTTCAAAATTCATAATTAAATTTGCACAAAAACTTCTAAATTCTTAGTAATGTAATTGGTAAGAACTTTTATTGTGAGAATGTCGATGAATTGATGTTGATGAAATTACTAATGGAGGAAATAATAGACATCATCTTGGATTTATTTTGAGAACTGACATTCAACGGCTAGCCATCATCACCCTAAAGATGTACAAAATAATTTTTTTTTAAAGAAATGATACAATTAATAAAATCTGACCAATGTAACCCAAGCAATTTCATTTTTAAAAGGAAGATTTCAAACAATATCTTCTTGTTATTAGTACGGTGTTGTATGTAGAGTAAAAATACCTTCAACATTTTAAATTAGTTATTAAATTTTATTTGTGATGTTGAAAACCAAGTAGAGGAAAACAGAAAAACATGTTTCATTAATTTCATTCAAAGGAGGTGTCAACAGTTGACTTTCCCTCTTGGGATTTTTACTTAGCAGTGATAAAAAAAGTGATTTTAAAAATGAAACAAAAATGCACTACAGCGATTATTAATATATCAAATTAGTGCCTTCTATCTCAAATATGCTCTCACTAAATCAAAAATAAATTCAACTCTATATTAATTCAAATTACAATCAAATTTGCAAAGCAGTCTCTTCGCTGAATTTTATTTTTGTTAATTCGTATGAATTTTAATTTTTCATGATCTTTTTTGCTTCCTGCTTGTGGAATATGTATCAGACTTACATTCCAAATCAGATTTTTTTTTAAAGGAATTTTCTCAAAAAAGATAAAAATACACAAGACCAATGTCAAATGCAATTTTTTTTCATTATCATTATTACTATAACTTCACTCATTTAAAATCCAAAAAAGGTAAAATATTTATGAGTGTAAAGAATCAATTTTAATGAAGGTTTTTTCTTTTTTAGATCCATAATAATCATGACAGAACACTATTACGAAACTGTTTACAGAAGAGATTACAAAGGTCTTCATGGATGCCGTGCAACCACGTAGGCATATACTCCATAAAAATGTGTTTATAATTGTTATTCCAGTGACATTGTATTTACTTCCAGTATTATTTCTTCTCCTTACCTTACAGTTGGGATGCAGACAGAAAAGATATTTTTTCTTATGATGCATGCTTATATAAACCAGTAATTGCTCCAGATGCAGTAAGTTCTTACATTAAAAAAAATAAAATTTTCATAAAAAATGTTTTTTATTACCCTTCACTAATTTGTGAAATTTCTTTTTATGTCTTTGATCAATTTTATCCTCAAGGCAGCAATGATCTTGAATCATTTGGATAAACAATAATGATTTGGTCCCTTGAAGAAGTTATATTTAATTAATAATTAATTAAATTCACCAACAACACAAAGTGCTTGATGTAAATATGATAATATTGAGGTGGAACGGGAGAGAAAATCTAAATAATCTGTCCAGAAGCAAAATAGGTACTATTGCAATATTTGCTATTTTGATCAAGAAAAACTGAATAAAAATCTCTCATTACAGGATATTAAATTGAGTTACATTTCATGTAGAATTTAATTGAAACACATGATACAGAAAAGGCATACTGAACAATTTTTTTTTCTTAGGCTTAGAAAATCCATATTTTGTTTCCACCGTTTGCTGACATTCCAATTACCTTTTACCAAGGGCAGATACAGAGGCAAATTTTGGGAGGGGAAATTCAAAATGGTAAAATTTGTCTTAGTGATTTTGTAAAATGTCACGGCTACACTCAGCCTAAGCTGTGATATGATTTTATTCATATTAATGATTATTCGGAAATATTTTTGCTTGAAAGTTTCATGACAAGTTAAAATTAATAGTGACTGAAAAATTTTAGAGGGGGAAATTTCCCTCCCTGTGGATCTGCGCCTGCTTACCATAGAACTAACAGTAAAGAATTTTGACTATTTTAGACATGAACTGTAACATAAACTTCCTCTTTGGGAAATTGATTTATCAAATGTGATATAAAATGAAGTTGTGTTTTTTGAAGACAAAAACCAATTGGCATAAAAATAATTAATTATTAGATCTGTACTAATTTGTGAACAAAATTCTTGCACTATCATTTTTATCTGAACGGAAAGTGGCAATCATCAGAGCATTTGATGATGATAGAAGAGGAAAGGGAATGTTTGCATATTAATTTTAAATTTTATTTTCAAGATAATTTTGTATTAGCACTTCTTGGATTTGTGGATGTATTATGAACCACTGCTCCTAAAAGAATTGAGCAGTTGCTTGCTTATATTAGAGAATAATGCAAAATGTAAAGTGGGCTAAGAGTGAGATTGTTCCAGGCAAAATGTTGTGGAAATGCTATGGAAGTAATTGATGCAGCTATGAAAGACAGATATAGAACAGTTTCACAGGTAGACTATACTCCAGGTAAAAGTGCAGTATTGTAAAATATAACATTTTTTGCTTATACTACTTAGGAATGATATCTAAATGACATACAATAAATTAAAAATAAAATAATTATGAGATCAATACTACAATTAGTACTATTTTCAGAAAACATTAATGTATTAAATTGTTTATTATTTAAATTTGTTTATGGGAAAAGTAAATGTTTTAATGTCATAACAGGCAAATTGGAAATATTGAAAAAGCCAATAGGAATGAAGGCATTGGATACCAGTTTTTTATTAATTCAAGCTACAGCTCGCGAAACATTCAATGCACATTGTAAGAAGGCAGTGAGGCCTCTGCTTACTGCTAGACGGCGTAAGTACATTTTATAAAATTATTGAGGTGTTGATTTGATTTATTTGAATTAAAGAGGGCTGTGTGTGTTTATTTTTAGTGATATCCATTCTTTTGGAAACTGCTTCTTTGCAGTTTTAGTATTGTGTAGTAGTTTTAACAGGGATGTTTCTTGATATATTTATTTTGCAATTAGTATTTTTGATTTTGATTGTAGTGCATGTTGAAGATTATTTGCTGATTTTTTTAATGTCAATTTTTTTTCTCATAAAATATTTAATTAGAAGTTCATAATAATATATTGGCTTTACTATCTATACAAGTTTAAATATAGAATGTACTAATATTGTTAAATTTTATGTAGTTGCTGACAGAATTGATATGTATTGTTTTTATTATTATTATTATTATTATTATTATTATTATTATTATTATTATTATTATTATTATTATTATAAGTAGTAGCATTAAAATAACATCTTGAAATGTTAAATTATCTGCTACTAAAAATAATTATCTACTGTATAATATCCTAATCTATCTGGAGCATCATTGTAGTATAATTTCTAGGTCTATGATCCCATCTCCATCAGGTTTTGTTCAGTTTCCCCGGTCCCTTGAGCAAATGCTGAGATGGCCCCTTGTTACTCCTGAACAGTAATGTAACTTCGCTCTATTCCCTCAAGACATCATATTGACTAGTCATACATGATTGTAATTGTATATGTGACTCAATAAATATTATTATTATTATTATTATTATTATTATTATTATTATTATTATTATTATTGTAAATTTTTGTATAGAATACTTTCAAGGTAATTTAAACAGTTGTCGCATCAACATCTAGGTCATCATTGACCACTATTGGATTTAACAATGGGGGGGGGGACGAACACAACTCGTACAATCATGCCCGGACTCGGACACGCGGTCCTTCAGCTCGAGATCGCACACTGTCTTAACGATGTCGGCCATCCGGACGTTGAAAATTGCATTTGTGTCATATTATTCAGGGCATTTAGCACTATCTCCATGAAAAGTGTAAAGAAAATAATTAGAGCCAATTTCTCGAAAAGTATTGCAACGCTGCGGACGCTTGCGCTTGCAAGAGATCTCTTCTTGCTGGGCGCTGATAATGAGAAAGTGGATAAATCTTGTTCCTATACATGTGTAGAAGTACTTCCTCTAACACGTTGTGTAGTCAGAATTCACGTATGCTGGCTCTTCGAAGCCGAAAAATTGGATTTCGGCGAAACGCCTGTCCGTCCGTCTTATGTCTGAACAACGCTAGTGTTTGAACTGTAAACAGTATTCTCACCAACAGATATTCTGCGGTCGATTTAACTGAAGTCACGGCCCCTTGAATTTGAAACGGATATTTTGAATTTTTTGGGTTACTTTACATGAAGCCACAACATTTTCAAAATTTTCTCAAGAATGACTCGAAATGTTTCCTTTAAATTTTTACTTTCTCGTCCTTACGAAGGTAAATAGTAAGAAGAGAAAGTTATGTAATCGTGAGCCGGAAAATTGCGAATTTTCGGTAGAAAAACTCTTATTGGCAGACCTTGGTAACGAAAAATGGATAAATCCTGTTGTAAAATACAGCAAAATATTCCTCTGACACGTTTTGTAGCCAGAATCTATGAATTGTGGGTCCTTGATATCGAAAAATCGATTGACGGCAAAACGTCTGTGTCTGTGGTAAACGCTAGCGCCTAAACTGTCTCATTTTGGTTGATTCAGATTTTTTGAAAATTGCAGAAGTGCAATTTTTGGGGGGCATTTTCCTCCAACTATAATATTGAAGATAGAGATTTTGTTGAAATCTGTTCCATAAAGACGGATCTTTAAATAAGTTCATGTTCACTTTTTCGAAAATTTGAGAAGTTTTCGTGTAATTTGGCGCAAAATATAGTCAATTTAAAAAAACCTTAAACTTTTTTCTCAAAAAAACTGCTTCAATTTTTTTCTTTAATATTTTTCCACTGATAGAGGGGATGATTAAAAAGTGGCACAGGTCTCATTTTCGTTGAACTCTGAATTTTCGAAAATTCCAAATTTAGATATAATGTGAGAAAATACGTTCTTGTACCGCCACTAATTTCCTCCGGTGGGACAAAAAATGCTTAAAGAAATGGCGTAGATCGCATTTTCGTTGCACTCTCTAAATTTTTGAAAATTGCAAAAGTTCCAATTTTTTGTCTTCCTTCAAAACAATTTTGAAGAAAGGTTTTGCGTAAAACATAGACAATTTTTAAACAGATATTTTTTTCAGAAACGGCTTTGTGTGTAGCAACGAACGGCAAAGACAGTTGTGGTGTTTCCATATTCGGCGAACTCTAAAAATTAGTTTTGAGGAGGAGGTAGCTTGACCCTCGTAATCGCCAAGGTTCCAGTTGCCTTATTAATTCTTCTATTTTACAGTTTATGGATTCTATGATCACAAGCTTTGGCACACTGGCGAAACTGAATATGATGGAGTTATAGGCCGTACTGGATGGGAGATGCTGAAGAGCGGGTACAAAAACGACGCCGAGACTACTCCGACAGCTGACAACGAGCTTCCAACCATCATGCATTGAATTTAGCGTTTAACATATATGAAAAATAAGATTTAATTTTATTTGTTGAGAATTATAACTTTTGTGAATAAACATGTTTCTCTGGAGTTCAACTATACCTCTCGTTTAAAAGAGAACTTCTAAAAGTTCTCAAGAATATCCTGATGTTTCGAAAAAACCGGCTCCATGGTGGGAAATAGAGCCTATTTTGTGGGTTATTTTTATTATTTAAGGTTCTAACACTACTTGTGTTTGCTATGCACGGAGCATAAATTAAGCCGCTGGCAACGATTGTCAATAATGCACTGAGACTCAAATGGCAACCATCAGCTCCTTACTATGCGCAAGTACTGTCTGCTCCGTATAGGAGAAGCAATACGGCGAAAAGTGGAGACCCTGCTCGTGTTACAACATTACAAGCGAACGATCGTCTTGTGAATATTTTTGTTTCGAGGGAAATCTCGCTTTTAAGCGCGCTGTCCAAGCAGTGGTGCTCCCTAGAAGGAAAGTACGTTAGTGTAAATGTTAATATTACTGGTGTTATCTTTTACTCTTTGCAATTGGTTTCGCTGGTTTTGGAGCGAAAAATTACTATCTTGGGTGCGAGAAAGTATTTAAAAATTCCCGATCTTGTCTCAAAGTTGTGCCAAAGAGAGTTTATAATTGTTTATTAGAGGTTATGTGCTAAATTTAAATAAAATGTGAAAGCAATGTAACAGGACCAGTGCCCCTTTAAGATTCTTTGCTAAATACGACCAATAATATTTAAAGAAAAGCATGGAGCCGTTTGTGAGAAAATAATTGTTTAAAAATTGCATGTTTGACGCAAAATTACTCTAATTAAATTACTCTGTATTTTCAAAACGTTGTACATGGCTCCAAAATCTAATTTTGATGAACAGATTTCATCAATGACAAAATTTATCTTCGATATTGTAGTTATAGGAAGTCGAGGAAAAAAGTTTAAACTTTTGCAAGTTTCGAAAATTGGAAGTTTAATGAAAATACGAACTCCACCGTTTCTTGAAGCACCTTTAGTTCTATTAGAGAAAAAAATATAGAAAAAAATGGGGCTGTTTTTGAGAAAATTTTGAAAATGTGGCTTTATGTAAAGAACCCCACTCTCATATCAAAATATACGTTTCAAAATCGAGCCAGCGACATTAGTCAGATTGATCGGGTTGTAAAAATTTGGTTATAAATCCTGGTTAAAGTCCTGCTGAATGTTTAACCGCTAACATTGCTCAGTGACCAACCGACGGAAATACGTTTTGCCGTCAATCGATTTTTCGGTGTCAAGGACCCACCAAACGGATTCCGACTACACATGTTACCGAAAGTAATTTACTTCATATGAGAACAAGTATCCACTTTTTCGTAACTAGAGCTCGACAAAAGGTTTTTCTGTCGAAAATTTGCCGTTTTCCCCGCAGTATTACAATACTTTATCTTTACTCTGTAAGCAGTATGCGAGAAAGCAAACATAAGAATGCTCTTGGGAAAGTTTTCTTTTCCAATGTCCTCGATTTGGACGTGTCAAAGTGTGGAAATCATAAATGTAGAATCTTGGCAGCGGCAAATTCATTATTTTCCAGCAGAGAACATAAAACTTTATAGGAGAGGTCGAACTTCAGCCCCTCCCCCCCAATCGCACCTTGTCTTCAACTCTTGAAGGGTCTGCGACTTGTAAATCCGCTTTTTCCACGTCCTTTATTACCACTCTGCGCTCCTGAGTGCAACGTCTCTGCGAATGCAATTTCATTAGCGAAGCTTCAGGAGAGCGCTTTAGAGCCTCCTGAACTCCTAATTGCTTCTCCTCCTCCAAAAGTGTGAGACAGTTTCCTATCATTTAAGCTCCGCGTGTCCTTGAAGTGTAGAATAAATCTACAAAACTGTCGATTTATTGGGGAGTGGTATGCTTTGCCTCCTCAAGTATACGAACGCGCTCCTCTTTCATCCTTTTTGTTTTCGAGGGGAGATTTCTTTCCCGCAGGGTGGTTTCCTGAGCACCTCTTTAATCCTCACCCCTCGCAGGTGTACGAGTACACCTTTGGGTTGGTTATCGGGGGCGGATCAAACCGATCGTTTGGGGGGGGGGGGTCTTAAATTTTTATTAAATAACAAACATATTTGTTATATTATTTTATATTACTTTTGTAGTGAATATATGTTTCTATACCATATTATTTTTTTAAATAATTACGTAATTTGAACGTAAATATATATTTAAATAAGTTTTGCCAAATAAAGGAAGGTAACCGAAAACTCTGGGCATTGATGGGGGGGGGACATGGCCCTCATGCCCCCCCCCCCCCCCGAATTCGGTAGCGATGATAGCATCTATCTTAGTTTGAGTGGAACCGCCTCGCCCGATCAAGGCTTACCAGCTTACCAAATTTGTATCGGAGTTGTTTATGGCACTCACTGCGTCGAAGTAGTCTACTAATAAGAAGAGCTCGGAAGTTCAGGAATTTATGTTTGCCTAAAAAAGGCAGGCAAAACGGAAGTTATTTTTACTAAAACAGTAATGCAAAATTGCATTTATTCTAGTTGAAGTTGGGTGCTAATCGGATATAAACAATGAAAAATCACATTTGAAAGGATTATTGTAAAAATGTAATCATTAAAACGATTCACATTTTTATAATAATTCTAAAATTTACATTAGCACATAGTGTGTAAGGAAACGTTCTGTTTTTTGTGATCTTAATTCCACATGACAATTCTGTATGAAGACAAATCACGACAATGTTTTTGTTCTGTTCAGGCTTGCAGGTATATCAGCTTGATCGCGATCGATGCCAGGAGAAAAAACAACAACAAAATAATGAGGAAAAAAGAAAAAGGCAAAAAATAAGACGAAATAGCAAAAATATGCTTCAGAATTGTAAATAAGCAAAATGAAAAATCTACTAAAGCAATTTTAGAAGTACAGTTAAGCGGTTCTTTTTATTAAAAGTTATAAAATAGTATCAATAAAAAATACTCATAGCACTTTGCCAAACGTCCGAGCTCTTCAAGTGCCGGGCTCTGCCGCGACAAAGGCAAGAGCCCAACTGGGGCCCACCCACACTTAGGTCAGGAAGGCTCCTCACTACATTGTCCTGTCTCCTCACGGTGTTCACCTTGACACCAACGACGTATCGCCGGAAATTCGTGCATCCGTGCGAGAGATTGTAATTCCCCGTCCAGTCTTTTAGGTGTTGAGTTACGACGTAAGTTCGCAGAGTGGCGTGTCGGGTAAGGATGCAGCTGAATAAGGCGGTGAAACGTGCCCCCCCCCCCAACCAAATCAATAATCGTGATGCTGATATGAAAGAGAGTAAAAAGTTCCCTAGATTCCCGAAAAATCAGCCTCGTAGGGCAATCTGTTTCAGAGATACAATGAGACACGTATTTTATATGTTTTATTTTTCTCAGCTTACAGCGTGTATAAGGCTGAAAAAAATTGCAGAGACGGGGGAAAATAGTTGAATGTGAATGAAATGTGTATTTTTGTCAACAAACTTTGACGCCAAACTCAAATAAAATAATAATAATAATAATAATAATAATAATAATAATAAAAGACGAGGATAGGAAGAGTAAGGAAGCGCTGTCCGTGGCCAATTTGTCAGAGTAGGTATCCGGCATTCGCCTGGTGTTGATCGAAACACTGTCATTCAGAGCACAATCTTTTCGGGCAACTTGTTCGTAGAATACTTCGTCGTTGCTTTCTCCAGGGGCAGTGGCGCGCTAATTTAATTACTTTGGCTCATACCTCTGTCGCCTCAAAACCAATTCGAAGTCTGCGTTGAATGTTTTGACTTAATGGAGATTCTAATTTTGCGAAATGATCTCATGTCATTCCAGGGATTTGTATTTACAAGCCAGATAAACAACGGCAAAACGTCGTCCATATTTTGCGTCAGGAAAAAGACTTGTTACTGATGCCTAGTTATTAGTATTCTGAAGTGACGATTACTGCACCAGACATTATTTTCTATCCAGTGACGGATCCAGTGGGGCGTGCATCCACCAAAGGCCTATAGTTTTCGTCTGTCCCCTTCCTTTATTTGGTAAAATTGATTAAAATATTTTTGGTAGAATTATGTAATTATTTAAAAAAATATTGTATAATATCACACTAAAAATAATATACAATACAATAATAAAATTTTTATTATTTAACAGAAATATGATGTCCCCTCCTCTAATAATGGACTGGATCCGCCCCTGTTTCTATCTAGGATTCTGATACGTAGTATCTTGTTAATTCTGTCATTTTCAATGTTGACTTAACAAAAGGGATTTTCTTTCACACTAAAAGGCCGTATATGTCATAATGACTAATTTTGTTTTACTCATAAAATATCGCGCGATGAATTTTTTTTTCGGAGCTCGCAGTTCTTGACTTTATAAAATTTTACCTGAATTATCACAAATCATGCCAAATCGGATGGTCTGAAAGGTCAATGTAATGAGGTTTTATTGCTATTAAAAACATGGATGTCCTTTTGACCCAGCAACATAGATTTTGTAATAATTATGTAGGTAATAAGATTTATTGTATTTGACCGAGATAATATGCCAGATGTCTTAGAGAATGTGAAAAATGTAAATAATATATTAGTAGTGCATTTCATTTTACTGCCTGGTATATAAAGAGTGTATATTGCAACGCTGAAAGAAAAAGTGTCGATTTTTCGATAGAGAAACTTGTTTTACGGATCACTGATTACAAACTGAATTTTCCTTTCTCTTATAGTTGTATAATACTCTGTAGTATTGCTTTCTCGAGTGTGCAGTGTAGTCAGAATCTAAGTTTTGTGGCTCTTTGATACAGAAAAAATATTTCAAACGTCTGTCAAAGATCAAACAAATTTGTGCTTGAATTTCCGAGTAAATGCGAGCACCACCCGACAAACAAAGTATTAAAGAAAAAAGTACAGCCGTTTTTGAGAAAATATTGTTTTTAAATTGCTTTTATTTCCCTCAAAATCACGAGAAAATTACTCATATTTTGAAAACATTGTACACGGTCTCTTTAAAGATTAATTTTGAAGAACAGATTTTATTATGAAGCTATCTCTTTTTTCTTCAATATTGTAGTTGTAGGATGATGTCGAAGTAAAATTTATGCTTTTACAATTTTCGAAAATTCAGAAAGCTAACAGAAAATAGGACATGCTACATTTTTATAAGCGTGCTTCGTTCTCTGAGGAATATAGTTAAAAAGAAAATAGAGCCATTTTTAGAAAATTTTGAAAATTCCCTTGTACCTTCGTGTAAAGTATCCTCAGAATTCAAAATATCCATTTTAAATTCAAGAGGCCATGACATCAGCCATATCAGTCAGAGAATATCAATTTTGGTGAAGATCTTGCCTAAGTTTTAGCTGCTGGCGTTGTTGACATTCTGATAGACCGAAGGATTTCCCTAAAACCAATTCTTGGGTATCAAGGACCCAGTAACCAAGGATTCTGTCCACACAAAGAGAGGAACTTATTTATTCTTATGTTATAAGGGCAAGAATTATTATCTTTTTCGTTATAAGGGAACCCACTAAACGAGTTTTTCTATCAAAAATCGCATTTTTTTGCTACAGTGACATGATACTTTCTGAACTAAGAAATAAGTATGAAAGAAAAACCATATACATTAAAATTTTGAATATCCAGTTTAATTTTCAAATTAACAAGTGCGGGAAAATGCGGTGAACACATGATTTGGGGGAACATTTGGTTGAGGGAATATACATAAGTAACATTTGTGGGAACATTTACAGAAACATTTGCGGGAGTATTTGTGGGAACATTTGTGAGTACCTTAGTAAAAGAATTGTGGTAATATTTAGGGGAATATTTGAATATACCATAAACTGCTAACGTCTAATGTAACGTGCCATGAATTCTATAAATAATGTGTTGTAAATCCCCAATATGCCACAAATGGCTAAAGTAATCCTTTTCGTCCTATATTTGTTTCGGTATGTCATCTCTGGAGTGTCACTCCCTATCATACAGTAATTCACTCATAGCGGTTTGTGTTCACGGTTTCGTACATAAAAGAGAAATGTAGAGGGGATGATTGATTAGTGCGAAAAGCGGCCCTCGCAGCGCCAGGGTCGCGTGAGCCGCGGCGACGGCAGCGCGCCACGCGGGCATAGAGAGAACCGCGTGCCGAGGCGGCAATGCGAGGGCCGCGCGCGCTGCTGTTCCGTGTCGTGTGCGTGCGGCTTCGCGGAAGGTCGTGCGAACGTGCGGTGCGCAGTTGTCATGGAGACAGCGGTGAGCACGTGTGCTGTGTGGCGGGTACCTGTGCGCTCGGGGTGCGTGTGAGGATTCGCGGTGTTTGTGAAGCAATTGCGTCCAGTGAAACGGTTTTTGTGGTCTGAATAGTGCAACCAAGTGACAATTGTGTGCATTTTTTTTTTTCGTTTTACGCCGGGCGGAGGAGCACGCACCTATTTTTTGCCAGGTAAGTGTAAAAAATGCATTTAATACGTGCTTTTTTGTTGTTTTTCATTTTAACTGATGAGTTAGGTACATCTTGATTTTAATTCAATGTTGACAATGTCACACTTGGAGACCTATATGCCCATGGTCTGTAAATACAAATATAATATTGTCGTCAGAAGAATCATATTAAAATTTTAGAAAAAAATAATACCATTAATATACTGACACAACTCTTTTTACTGTAAACAATTGTGTAGAGATTGAATAATTTTTTTGTGGAAAACTGAGCCTCATTTTCCTTGTTTTCGCAATATGTTAAAGCCGCAGGAAATGTATGTATTGAAAAGACAGCTGTTGTTCTCTTGGGAAAAAGAAGAAACTTTATCAGAGACTGAATGCATATGCATGAAAAGTTCGTCGTGAACGCCCATTGCAAAATTACAATATTTGAAAGACGGATTAATGAGCATTTTAAAATCCTTTGCATACCCCTCTCGTTCCCATTTATTTAGATAATGCATTTAAACCAGTTGTCTGTAGTTGGTCGGCAGTTAATTACAAAAAAAAAAGAACCTGTAAAAATACATTGCATTTGTAAGTGCGTGAGCGATAACTGCTGAAGATAGTTTCTTTGGAAAAGATGTTCTTCCAACTTTTTTGGCCATGGAACACATTTGACTGAAGGAAATCGTGATATCTTTGAGGATTATATATATATATATATATATATATATATATATATATATATATATATATATATATATATATATAAGTTTTTTTATTGTCAAACCGATGCCAATGAAAATTAAATTCTAGCAGTTAAAAAATGCAATCATTGCGGTCACAGTCTAATGATTTTTTTCATTAAGAAAACAATTTACAATGTTTCTAATAGTATTATAAAGGAAATAATCTCCACAAAGTTTAATTTAGTTAGTTTCCTTTACAATACCATGGATAACCACAAGATATCGGCTACCACCACGGAATTTATGTTTCTAATATTTTAACACACACACACACACACACACACACACACGCACGCACGCGCGCGCACACACACACACACACACACACACACACATATATATATATATATATATATATATATATATATATATATATTGTTTTCTTAATGAAAAAAATCATTAGACTGTGACCGCAATGATTGCATTTTTTTAACTGCTAGAATTTAATTTTCATTGGCATCGGTTTGACAATAAAAAAAACTTTGTCTTGCCAAAAATAGAACATTCTAAATGTCAGCGTGGGAGATGTTTTTGCTATTTACTATCAGAGATTTCCATGAAGTTGGAAATATTATATCTCGTATGATGATGATGATGATGATGTTGATGATCATCATCATCATAATAATAAATATAATAATAAAAAAATATGTCCAAGTTTAAGAATATCTATGGTAAAAAGCAAACACTTCTGTCATATTGACAAGTCGTTCTACGTTCAAGATTGGTGGTTGTAGGTTGGAAACTCGTATCATTGAAAATTAATTTGGAAATATTGGAGTAACATTTGGATACTCTTGATATTTAGTTTATTTACGAACGCTGCTGTAGTTGTAAAGTAATTCGAAAAGCACATAGCCACGTTAATCCTGGAAAAGATAACGAAATTTTAATTCCTCCGGAGCTCCACACATTCGACATTCTGCGAGTAACGAGTGACTGCTCGTTGTATCCTGAGTAATGTGGCAGAATTGCTTGCTACCCATGTTACTTGAAACATTCAGTGCTCGCTCTAACAAACAACCCACAGGCTGTCGGTCTTCAGGACTCCTCAAAGGAAACGAACGTTCGCCAAGCACATCAGCTGCACGGGATAGGGCTTGCAGTAAGCTCGCTATTCGGCGAATACCGAATATGTGGATCCGCCTTAACGTGATGAGTAGTAATTCCTCTTTCTAGCATTTTTTTTTCTATCCTCTTTCAAAGAAAACAGTAGTTCCCCCATAAAATGTTTAGTCTTTTGTTGATCAGCATTATGTTAAAAGCATTAATGAATATTTATTAGTTGAAAAGAAACCTGAAGAGTATCCGCAGTTATCTACGTTGCGTGTAAGTTTTTTAGGTGAGCGAACCTAGGATATTGGAACATTTTCGAAATGTATAATCAATTTATTACTGTGATTCAGTATTGTTTATAACTTTTTTAGAATAAAAATGGGTGCCTTAGTGTTTGTAATTTTGTTTAGGAAGCTGATCAACATACTTGTGGCACTAATTAGTTTATTATCGATAACGAAAAGTTGGTAGACCAGATGCTTTGAGTGTAAGCGTCTTATACAACTCCTAGATGCAAGAACCAAGAAAAAAGATCTCAGGTTTAGGAAACTGTTCTCCGAGAGACAGTGACGGATTCAGGGGGGGGGGGGGGCATGCTTCCCCCAAAAGACCTAGAGTTTTCGTTTGTTGCCTTCTATTTGTCAAAATTGATTTAAATGTTTAATTATGTTCGAATTATCTAATTATTAATAAAAATATTGTATAGTATCATACCTACAGTACATAAATAATATACAGTATAATAACAAATATGTTTATTATTTGACAATAATGTATGATGGCACTCTCTAAAATGGCGGGGTGGATCCGCCCCTGCTCTGAGCGATCGTTCACCCTCGTCTCCGCCCCACCCCGCCCCGCTCCGCCTCGCTCCGCCCCGCTCCGCCCCGCTCCGCCCCGCTCCGCCCCGCTCCGCCCCGCTCCGCCCCGCTCCGCCCCGCTCCGCCCCGCTCCGCCCCGCTCCGCCCCGCTCCGCCCCGCTCCGCCCCGCTCCGCCCCGGCTCCGCCCCGCTCCGCCCCGCTCCGCCCCGCTCCGCCCCGCTCCGCCCCGCTCCGCCCCGCTCCGCCCCGCTCCGCCCCGCTCCGCCCCGCTCCGCCCCGCTCCGCCCCGCTCCGCCCCGCCCCGCTCCGCCCCGCCCCGCTCCGCCCCGCCCCGCTCCGCCCCGCCCCGCTCCGCCCCGCCCCGCTCCGCCCCGCCCCGCTCCGCTCCGCCCCGCCCCGCTCCGCCCCGCCCCGCCCCGCTCCGCCCCGCCCCGCTCCGCCCCGCCCCGCTCCGCCCCGCCCCGCTCCGCCCCGCCCCGCTCCGCCCCGCCCCGCTCCGCCCCGCTCCGCCCCGCCCCGCTCCGCTCCGCCCCGCTCCGCTCCGCCCCGCTCCGCTCCGCCCCGCTCCGCTCCGCCCCGCTCCGCTCCGCCCCGCCCCGCTCCGCCCCGCCCCGCCCCTCCGCCGCGGAGACGGCCCGTCCGAGCGGAGGTGATCTGCCTTGTAAATGGCCCGCTGTCCGCCCGGTCGCTGCTCCCACGTGGCTACTGCGTCTCTAGCCGCGGCGAGGAGCGGAGCGGAGCGGGCCAGGGTCAGCGCGGTCTCTGTGTCCGGGTGCGCGCGCGCGCCGTACCGCAACGGGGCCCGTTCAGGTACCCCCCCCCCCTTGCCCCCCTTCGCCCCCTCGCTCGCGGCAGTGCACGGGAACGGGCGTACGGAAGGCGCCACAGAGAGCTCTGTGTTGCGGAGCGTTCGATACACAAACAGTGGGTAATGGGTTAACGAACTGCATCCGTTCACTTAAAATGCGAGGTCACCAACCGATCTCTTAGTTACCCGATCGTCGATTTAAGTCATTTTTTGTCACGAATTGAGATGTATCTCTGGAGTCTTAATATAAAATTAATCTGTAAAAAAAAACAACAACAAAAACCAACAACTGATAAACAAAAGTACATAAAATATAAAATAAAATTTTTTACTATTTTTGTGTCAATTCCGGTAATGGGTTTCTATTTCGAGGAAACCGTATCATTGATAAGGATGCTTCATTTGATTAGTTATTCATTCAAAATATTGGCGAACATTGTATAACACTTACCATTCTTGTTTTATTGCTTTCGTTTTATCGCAGTTTTTCATTTCATGCCCTGTTTTTTTCATAGAATTGATTGTAGAGCGTGAAAGTTAAATGCAGTATCACTTATTGAAATATTGGTGGTATTAATATTTGCTACCATTTCATTCGTAAATAACTGTGTCAAATACCAGTCCTTCTTTGGAAGTTCCAATCGGTTCTAAAGCATTTGATATTCCCTTCGATAATATCTCAGGCTTTGGGCAAAATGTATTAAAGTACAATGCGTTTTGAAGTGGTCACAAAGTAGGATTTAACCCTTTCTGATGTGATAATTATAATTTCTCCATTAGTTACATGACCTTGATATTCATCGATTCGATATACCTTTGAAGTTCTTTATTAAATTTAAAATATATTAAGAATTTTCTACAAACCAAATTGAAATGAATTGTGGTGTTAATTTATTCTGATATAATACGCCATAAACACGCCCATAAATTGAAATGTATGTGACGAAAAACAGTATTAATTTATTATGTTTTAACGCGGCCCAAGAAAAGTCATAAACTATTTAAATCAATTTCTCAAAATACCTTTGTGTCTGTAAAATAATTCATTAGTTTGCGGTACAAAGAAACTTATTCTATCATTAGTCTTTTTTAAATAAATCTGGAATATTTTTTTCTGAATCGGAGGCGGGGGGGGGGGGGGGGGGGGGGGGGGGGGCAATCGATATTTTTGCTTGGAGGCTCCGCAGAATCGAAATCGGATCCTATATGTTAGCTTATTCTATGCTTCGCAAATATTGTTCCAGATTTGAAAAAAAACACTATTTTCAAAATTATTCGTGGAATCTGATCGCATGCTGTTGAACATAGGTATCATAGTTGAAGGTCTCTCTTACCTGTTACATTGAAAGTTTTATTTATTCCTCTATCAATCGATTCTCATTCACTTGGATTTTTTTTGTGTGTACTCACGCGCTAAAGTTGGCATTGCGTCATTGCTTACACTGCGACGTTTTTAACTTCTTTTCGCTGTGAGCGGCGGATACGTCCGTCAACAAGCCCGCGAATGGGCTGTGGCCGAACATGTGGATGCGTTTGCCGCGAGCATTTCAAAAATGTTTAGAGATATCCGCATTTTTGAACGCATTGCGACCTAGTGTTCTAAATATTCCGTCAGAAACTGTTGTGATCGCCGGAGAGTGAATTTCGCTGAACACGGATTCACTCTGACCGTACCGTAAAAGTTCCGACAGCGGTCCGTGTGCTACGCAAATGGTGGTTTGCGTATAGTGTGGTTTACGATTATCTTGCGCTCAGTTTTCGCCGTGATGTAGAGCCATGAGAAGTCGTGTATTTTTGTTGGTGTCGTCTCAAAGGAAAAATTGAAACGTGCTTTTAGTTCGCAAACATCAAACTCGTGGCTTATGACTAGACGTCGGATCTAGGTGCTAAAAATGTGGTTTTAGGCGACTATAAAGGTCCTAAACAGTAGGAAAATAGGTCTATAATACAGAATGGAAGGAAATAGAGAAGAGTAATTTTGCATAGATTAAAATGAGTCCTTTGGAAAGTGTCATCATATTCCTTGAATTAACCTATGGCTGGAGCGTTTAACTTCCTTACCTCAATTCTTTGTAAATTATTTCAGTCACTTTCGACTTCGTGTATTGGTGCCGAGGACAATCAAACATGAGAACTTGTCAATATTCGAGAGGAGGAGAGACTTTAGAAGCTATTTCCATGATTATAATTAAGTTTTGTAGTTTGTCTTCTGTTGACAATTAAGTTTGTTGTTTTGTAACCCTAGAAGCGAGTTATGCGAAATGAATGACTATGAAAGATTAATGAACGCACAAACATCCGTATTGAAGGTGGGACTTGGGGCCACGACACTTTGAATAGAGGCACTCTGGCAGTTCCCGCCTTGAAAATTCATCCTATCCAGACCTCTATTCCATTATAAGAGCAATTTGCAGGGCCTACTTTCGAAGGTTCCGCACGGAACCGTTGATCTGACAGTGTCTTAGTCACCGAGAGGTGGTGTGGACACGAAGCCTTGCTTTGAGGCGAGCGTCTCTGTAGTAGTGTGGCGAGTGCATTACCTCGTCAGATTGTTGTGGAGGATTTTACTTTTGAATTTCAAATATAATGGAATCGAAATTTTGAGAAAGTGAAGTATCACGAATTTATTACAAGAGCATCACTACCTTAATTTCAATTTAACGAGGCTTTATGAAAAATGTCCTCGCGAATTGTTGTTGGAGATCGTGAGTTTCAGCATTAAAAGGTATTGTGTGAAACGCCTGTTAAGGTTGGCCGTTGAGGGGAAATATCGATTCCCTTTAAAGGAGAGTTGGTGGGAGAGATTTGTTCAAATCGAGCTCAAAATCAGGGTGGTGCTCGTTGACTAGTTTATTTTCACCGAGAAAGTGGTGGGGTGGCATATTTTCTACGGAAGTTCGACCACAAGTCACCCACGTTACTCATTCTCGAAATTTGCTTTCTTCGGTTCAGAGACGGTCGAGGCCGGATCCATCTCAGCTGCCGGTATTTCTGATCCTTTGGCAACTTCATTTTGGAAGTTGGGACAATGTTTTTTCTGTTTTTAAAAAAAGGGTTTTATTTGAAATAAATAAATTGATATTGCGAATTAATTGCGTAACGCACATCCATAATGGAAATAGAATAGACGGAAATAGTGGCCTTCCCGTTCTGTTTTGACTTACTTTTTTCTGAGGAAGGAAGTCCTGACTCATGTGATTAAACATTTTTTTTAATAGCATAACGGACTCTTCTCAGAGAATCGGTGTGCGTGGCACTCAGTTGTAATCCATTGTAATGTTTGTACCGTATTGTGGTGTTTACCAGTAATTTCGTGAGGATTTGCAGTAACTTTGCCCTATAGTAATGAGTGCTTTTTCTAATCTAACGGGTATTCAGAAATTGTGTGTAGTATGTCTGCCAGTGAGTGTGTAATTGATATTTTGAGGAGACCGTTTTACACTAACAATGCAGTTACTCGAAAAGAAGCAGGAAATTGGAGCCGGTAGGTCAGTGACATAATTAAAGCAGATAACCAAAAAAAGAAAACCTTGGAGTACAGGGGTTGGGGAGCGGGTTGGCCGCCAAAGTGTCAAAATGTGCAAAGTAATCACCACACGCCCCTGGATCCAACCGAATCTCTGAATCTGTGGGTTTTCAAATAGAGAAAAGAAATGTCAGAGTCTCCGGAACCTACTCATGCGCTAGAGGGGAAAATGTCCATTCTAGTCTCCAGTGAGTTAGTCAAAAAAGTCCTTGAATTAAATTCATGGTTGTTAACTTCTTGCTTTTTTTGACTTCTTGGTACTGGAGAAAAGTTTCCAGGAATTTGAGTGCTCGCCTTTTTCAGTTTGGTGTCGTGTATTTCTGATCACCAAAGGAAGCGATTATTCGCCGCTCAACGCATTGAACTTACCGGGAAAAAAGGAACATGCCCGTTTCAAGACGTCAATCGTTTGGCGGGTACACCTGTTTGCCGAATTCCGCAAGCCAGGCGCCACGGCGCGCAGTCTTAGTGTCTCGTTTGTATTTTGTTTCGTCAATTTTACCCTAGTGTTATAACCGATCAGGTAATGACGAGCATCAGTAGCCACAGCCACAGGGTAAATCCGTTGTGAAAGTAACGATCAATTCCTGCTTTTCTTCGTGATGTGTTCGTGGTTGATTGTATTCTCAACACCCGTGCGCGTAACCCTTTACTACGTGCCTTAGGGGGGGGGAATCTGTTAAGGTGAACTGTGTTCCTTTAAGAACGAGACTCGGTACATCCGGATAGGCAATACTAAGCATGCACGAGTGCCTTCGCGAAAAGGTTAAAAAAAGATGCGGAATCCCCGATGGACAAAACTATCCATCCTCTGCCCATCTGTGTATGCGGCTTCCTTCGAGATCATGCCATCAGTTACCAGTGGAACGCCTGGAACATTTTCCTGGAGTGACTTGACATACTATTCAATTTGGTGGAGTGTTGACACCCTCTGAAATTAGTCGTGACTATCTTTATCACATGCGCCTTCTTTTTGTTGACCTGAAGGGTCGATGGGAGAAACATGATAATGCTTTCCTCGTCTACGAAGCGTGTACTCTTGTTTAAAGTATCCAAGATTGTTTATTCCTAGATTAAACAGGCCGGTGAGATTTTTATCAATTATTTGAGATATGAAATGCATTCTTCTAAAATACAATCATTCAAGTAAATAAATTAACTTTACATTTGTCAGTTACTTATACATTTCTAATTAATTAAGTGGTATTAAATTAATGAAAATTCAATAATATAATTTACCTTTTTGAATTAGCAATGATATTGCTGTCTATAAACTTTCTCTAAAAGCTGTTGGATTCGAACAATTTTCTATCATTTCGGTCATTATAATATACTTTTCTGACAACATTAATTTTATAATTACCAAACCATATTCAATATTTAATGATTAGATAAGTGTTTAATATGATATGATAAATGCAGTTATAGTATTTGTATTATTCGTTTACTTAATATTAAATCTGATAAAAAATGTTAATTTGTTATTATTATTATTATTATCATTATCATCATCATCATCTTCTTCTTCCGCACTTCAGAGATTAGGCGGCTGCCTGTTCCGTCTTCACATATCAAACCATCTTCTGCGTGGTCTTCCTATACTTCTTTATTATTATTATTATTATTATTATTATTATTATTATTATTATTATTATTATTATTATTATTATTATTATTATTATTATTATTATTATTATTATTATTATTATTATTATTGTTGTTGTTGTTGTTATTGTTATTGTTATTATTGTTATTGCTATTGTTATTGTTGTTATTCTTATTGTTATTATTATTATTATTATTATTATTATTATTATTTGTATTTTACCTTGCTATATGGTTTTCGAGTGCGCTAGTGTGATCGTGGATGTTTTGGGGCGACGTCGCGAATCTATTGGGGCCGAGGCCTCGCTCGGGGAGGCGGCCTGTGCTGCGGGAAGGAAGCTGCGGCCGGCCAGCGCCAGACGGTGACGCAAGCGCTGTTGGCCGAGCAAACAGCGCACGGGAGGGGGCGGGCCGCGATACCGGCGCCCCACCGCAGCCGGTGATAAGGGCAGGCAGGGCAGGGCAGGGGAGGGCACCGCGCGCCCGCATGCGAGCCCCGTTCACACGCGCCCGCACCGCCGCCTGCACCGCTGCCTGCACCTCCGCCTCCACCTCCGCCTCCACCTCCGCCTCCACCTCCGCCTCCACCTCCACCTCCGCCTCCACCTCCGCCTCCACCTCCGCCTCCGCTTCTATCTGCTCCGCCTCCACGAGCCACGCCTCCGCCGCCACCACCACCTCCGTCGCCTCCGCCAGCTTCACCTCCACCACCTCCACCACCTTCACCACCGCCTTCACCTTCACCTCCGCCTCCGCCGCTGTCACTGCCTCCGCCTCCCCTCCACCTGCTCCACTCCCGTCGCCTCCGCCACCGCCACCGCCTCTACGAGCCATGACTTCGCCACCAGCACCTCCACCTCCTTCTCTACCACCGCCTCCGCCTCCGCCTCCACATCCACTCCCGACGCCACCGCCACCTCCGCCACCGTCAGCTCCGTCGTCTCTGCCACCACCCTCACCTCATCCGCTTCTGCCGCCTCCGCCATCTGTCTCCACCGCCAGTGCCTGTGCTGCCTCCATCGCCTCCGCCTTTACCGCCTCCACCGCCGTTACCGCCTCCACCTTCACCATCCTAATTATCGTCCGCATTATGAAGGTAACGAACCGAATTGTGTCATTCGCGTTATGAAGACAACAAACCTTGTACCAATTTTTCTCTCATAAGATTCGGATGTAATAAACGAGGGGCTTCAAGGCACCTGCAGTGGTGAAATGCTGTGAACTGCTTAAATTGACTCCCTTTCTGACAACATGATTAATTGTATTAACGATAATTAAATCTAATTTAATCAAACAAAATTTCAAAATATATGAATATTTCAGTATTTTTTTCGTATAACGTTCGTTACTGAGGCTGGACGAGCCAGACAACTTTGTTATATTAAAAATTACTTTTATTGTAAACTTGGATAACCCATACAAATCATTTTGACACAAAAATAGCCTCCGGAAATGTGCAGCTAAGCTAGAGTACTATGTATACTATTACATAGTATGAATTGTACGGAAGTGGCTTCTAAGTTTGTCGTAAGTTAATCTTTTGATTTTACGGTTATTGAAATCCATCGATTTATTCAAAGATTGTGAGGAAGTGAAGTTTACGATGAACGATCTTCTCTTTTTTTGTTCGTTAGGGTGAAAATTCAGCATGCTAGGGTGCAAAATGAGACGATTTTGAATTTTGTGAATGTCAGACGACTTCTGATTCGCGTTAGTTTAGGGACTCCATGCACAAGTTGCAACAGTTTTGTTTGTGCATGTATTTTCCTCTTCAGGTCGCGTGTCTCGAAGATCTGCAATGTTGTCGATAACCAGTTGTTGGAGAGCTTTGTAAACACTAAGGCTGCAATCTCCGCAACGTACTACAAAGCTCTTTACTCTTAGAATAAACACTGGGATTCTTCTGTTGGATAAGAAAAGGTCTAATACTAGAACTTAGGTACTACAAGGTAGTACTTGTTTTGCATTTACCACGGCAATTAGTTGTATATCTTTGTAATCAGTAAGAACTTGAAAATCTGTTTTGTGGCTAATGAGTGTTCAGAATGGTGATGTAAATGATGAGATGCAATCACACGAAATTATTCTAAGGGTTTGTAAACGCTCCATCGTAGGAAACAGGACGTAATTTCTGTACAACATGTTCGAGAAGCGCAAGGTACATACTATTTGTGTGAAAATGCAAAGAAATTTGATAATTCTTGCTGCAGTATACGGATTGGCCGGCTGACTAGCCCTCCGAAGGCGCAGATGGCAGAGGTGACTCTCTCTGTTCTGCATTCGAATCTGTGAAAGGCGTGATTGTTTCCCTTTTATGGTTGTGCAGAGAAAGGCAAGATCAAATTACATTGTATATAATCATTTACCTTTTTTTAATCATTTCATAATGGCGTAGTACAGACAAGTGCTCACCAATTTTTTGTACTCGGTCGTTAACTTTCCGTTACGGACGTGGCACTATACCAAGAAGATAGCGGGTATTGGGTGATGGAGTAGAGAGTTTGCGGTGTTCGTCCTTGAGTGCATCGTAGGAAGGTGGAACAGGTCTCTCGAGGCGGAAGTACAAGGTTAGACTATGAGCAAGGACATCGGCTACCGACGATAGGTTTATCTTTTCTGACACGAACTTATGTTTTCAATTTGCGTAGCGCAACGTGACTCTCTTTTAGTATATCGCGGTAGTTAATAAAATATGAGCGTAAGTCGAGCATTTCTCTGAAAGAACTGGCGGTAGCAGTTTTTCGGCACCGACCAAATAGCGCCGACATAGACGGCCGAGATGGCTAAGAGCCTGTACCAACTCAGCGCTTCGGTCCGAAAGGTCGCGGGTTCAATTCCCGCCTTGGGCATGGTTGTTTGTCCCTTGTCTACCATGTACCTTCCGTCACGGAGGGCCTCGTGTTCTGCTGACCCCGAATCAGAGGAGCCCACAAATGTGTTCATGTTTAGTGTAGGGTCTTATGTACATCCCATCGGGACATAAAAAGTAACCGGCTGTCGTCTGGATAAGTCCTAGGATTTAAAAAAACAAAAAATCTAGCTAGGTCCGACGCTATCACTGCCTGTATGACAATTCTGGAGGTCAGCTGCTCTGTTATTTCATTTTTGTGGTATTCAACGTCACGAAGTACACGCGGATGATGATGCAATACCTTCAACAAAAGGGCACTGACACGCACATTTTTTCTCCTTCTTCAGGGCACCGAAGTCTTAAAGAAGGAGCAGTTGTGCGATTCCCTCCATCCAAATTAACCTATCACACACTATTTCCAAAGACACGAGCAGTTCTGATCTCAGATTGCCAGGCCAATAACGTGGCTGGAGCATTCTAAAAAATGCATTAAAAAGCTAAAAGTAGAGGAATGTTTTATAGTGTTGGAATGGAATGACATACACTTCTCTACACCAACGGAAGAGTGACCGCTTCTGGGATTTACGACTCGTACAGGTTCAGAATAAGGTTTCAGTGGCTGAAGGACACATCAAACTTGGGATTGCAAGAAAACTCTAAGCAGCCCATCCACTGACATTGTTTGTGTTTTCTGTTGAGCGTTTTCAACTGTGCACATTGTGCGCATTTCTGTATTTATCAAGCTTAAGTAGGTTTTAAATCAGGGGTTCGTATCCTTTTTCTTGTTTCGACCCCTCTTAAAGCAAAGGTTTACTTCCTCGCCCCACTTCATTTTTTTTAATAATATAAAGCATGCAAAATTATAATACAAATAATTGCACATAAGTAAAAATAACAATTAAAATAATACGAATAAGTTTTGAAAATGATTAGATTTTTTTTAAAAGTTTTCGTACTATCACACTGTAAACTTACAAAATCACATTGTAATTGCACTTTAGTTTCATTTTATTAATGTGAATGATGTGAAGATGAGTGCATTAGTACCTCTTGATCATCATCTACCCCCCGGTGCAGTCGATAACGGAGCCGTGGGGAACCCTTGATTAAATGAATGGTTATAAAATTCATTTAAACTTCTGTATAATTTTCAAATTTAATGAAATCATCCCGCCCAGTCCCGTCCCGTCCAGTCCCGTCCCGTCCCGTCCCGTCCCGTCCCGTCCCGTCCAGTCCAGTCCAGTCCCGTCCAGTCCCGTCCAGGCCAGTCCCGTCCAGGCCAGTCCCGTCCAGGCCAGTCCCGTCCAGGCCAGTCCCGTCCAGGCCAGTCCCGTCCAGGCCAGTCCCGTCCAGGCCAGTCCCGTCCAGGCCAGTCCCGTCCAGGCCAGTCCCGTCCAGGCCAGTCCCGTCCTGGCCCGTCCAGGCCCGTCCAGTTAGCTAGCTTCGCCCCCCTCTTTGAATATTCTTTTCGGGTGCGTTCCTACGGAGCGCTCTGCGCAGCTCTCCGGCTATTTATACGGCCCGCGGCGCCGAGCCGGTCCTCCAGGCGCCTTTGGCGAAGCCCGGAGATACCCCGCCGGGGGGAAGGGGGTTGTTCACTACGTCTGGAACATATGGAAGGCGCCTGCCGCCAGACACGACCAAACGCGTGCTTCTTTTCCTCCTTTTTGTGTCGCTTTTTATTCGTTTTTATGAGGTGGAGAAATGTTTGGAGGATTTTTTTGTGGCGCGTCGAGCTCTTTATAAAGACCTGACAGTCCATAAAATCGGTCTTCCTATGTTGAATAGTGTCTCAACAATCCGAAGAATGTTTTTTTTATTTCTTTGGGGTC
Source organism: Gryllus longicercus (assembly GCA_038098605.1). Taxonomy (NCBI): domain Eukaryota; kingdom Metazoa; phylum Arthropoda; class Insecta; order Orthoptera; family Gryllidae; genus Gryllus; species Gryllus longicercus. The sequence goes on from JAZDUA010000217.1 coordinate 1,869,582, forward strand.
GGTATCTGCTTGAAACGATTTTTTTTGTAGTACGGATGTAGTACATTGCGCCGGCTGCTTATTGGAAGTTTCGTAACGTTCCTTATTAGCATACAATGAAAACTGTGCTATAGTTGCGATATACTATCGACGCGCACTGATTCGACCGATATATTAGTACATAGAACAATAGTCAGAACTGGCAGACTAGAAAGAAGGATAATTATTATATATGAGTTGGGAACAAGTATTGTATAAAAAGTTCCATCTTTGATATTATTCTAATAAGATATAATAGGTTGCCTCGAAGTGTTAAAAGTTCCATTCCCCTCACTTCCATCCGAAAAGATTTTGTCTCTTCATTGCACTAAATTTTTGAATTTGTAAAGAAGCAATGTTTTGCTAGAATATAAATAACAGATAAAAATGATAATTAAGGTGTCAGAAACTGCCATGAATTGATCATTCTTTATGAATTAAACATGTTATGTGCTTGTCTAAGGAATATTTTAAATGAATATCGATTGTAGTCAACATTGTAACTTATTAAAATAGATACTACGAAAGAGTAAGAGTATTCAAAAGGACAAAACAGTTCTTAGCCAATTCATGCAAAGGAAGTAGTAGTTTCAAACTGGATCGTAATGATAAGTTTGAATGGATATTACGAGCTTATCACCACCGGATGTCGTAAGAATTAAAGACGCCGGGGAGCACTAACTGTTACTTTTTCATTGCGAACTCTCGCAGCACTGATGGAATATTGTCTGAAATTGACTCGCTGTTCACATTCTCTGGAACGAATAACCAAATGCAGGAGCGAAATATCTCAAAGGAATAAAGATACTGTAATATGAAGATCAAAAGGAAGGTGGAGAATAAAAGGAAAACAAATGTTTTGTACAGGAAACGTAATACTTTAAAAGGTGGTTCAGTCTTACGTATTTCTTTCAATTCGAAAACAACCTTTCTTTAGTTGGCGAATCTGGTTTTCGTCCAGTTTGTGGTACATAAACTGCTTTTACAGTTACTTGCCGCAGTTAAGAGTTGCATTTGTTCTACCACCTGCCACTACCATCTTTACTACGTAGATTACCTATTGTGTCGCCTTTGCGAGCTACTGGAATGGGGTGTCGGGGAACCCCTGTGTTTGAGCAAGGAGTTTTCTTAATTGGAGTCTCCTCTAACGATGTAACGGGTGGGTGCACTGACATCAAAGAATAAGGTGCAGATATTTTGTATAAAATGTAAATATATATTATAAAATTTAAAATACATTAGTAGCATTAGAAATAATTTAAAATGTTCACTTACTTAGAACAGTAGTTTAACAATAGGTATTGATATTGAAAAGGCAATTAAAAGAGAGTCTTGATAGAAGTTCCGCTTAAACATTTCTTTCGGAATCAGTACCATCCTGTTCCCATCCTGAACCATTTCCGTCCACAGGCCGGAACGATGGGCTGACCCGCGTATCAAGGTGGCAACCGACCTGCGAAACCTGAAATTGTAAGGAAATTTGTTAGTCACCTCAAAAAGTCATAAAAAATCAATTAAAAAAAACACTTTCAATTCAAAACTGACGCGACCAATGGGGAGAGGCAATTAACGTGAAATGCCGATTTTATAAAATCCCTTCCGAAGTTTTCATTGTAGAATCTGTTGTTGGATTAAAGTTGATTGGTCTGGAAAACCGTGAAAAGTCATCTGTGAAATTTTGCCACCCACCTGCCAGTGGTGAGGCCCTCAATCCCTCGGCAAGTCGGCGAGCACGAAGAAATCAAACCAGATCAGACGTGGACTTACAGCGTGACCAAAACTAGATCAAGAACGTGATGGGAGGAAGAGGTGCACATGAGGATACTCAAACCCGCGCTATGTCGCTAGGTTCGTCATTGAGATTGTGGTTTCAAAATGTTCATACGTCCTGGAGGTATAAGGTTTCCATTTGAAATAAGCAACGTGTGCAAGTAAACATTTGAACGTTTCTGTGCTTTGCAACCTTATCAGAAATTCACCTACTTTTTTAGGGAACTATATACTTCTGATATCTCGGCTGTCATGGGCTTTATCAGTGAGATGTGTCGAGAAGAGTTCGCTGCCTTTTTTGGATCTTCATTCAATTTACACGTTACTCCTTTGGAAATGCATGCTCGAGTTCGCTTTGAAAGACTTTGCTTGCACGGTACAAGATCAGCATTTAGGACTAGAGTCTGGGATTTATATACAGATGAGCTCATGAGATCGGTCTTCCGCCACTTGTGTTCATGATTGCGTTCAGAGTTGGTCAGAGATGTAAAAGTGCAAGAAGGAATATAGAACTCAAAGCTGTTGATCTTCGCTTGTTGATTTCGCGTTTCTGGCAGCGTTCAGCGTTGCTTTATTCTGAGGATGATGCGGGTGGGACTAGTAATAAGAGATGTCCTGATTTTGCTGTACTTGCCACAACGTTCATCATTTTTTACGTCTAACGGAAATCTAAAACAATCTTCTAGTTAACTTATCACCTGATATGATAGGGTTGGGTTGCCTAACTTGGGCAACTCGAGTTGCCCTCTCGTAGTGTAGAAGAGATTGGTGCAGGTCTCATGATCTTTCAAACCCTTAATTTTTCCAAAATGAATGTGCAATTTTTTGGGACGTCTTCCTACAACTATAATATTGAAGAGATATATTTTTCCTTAGTAAAATCTGTTCTTTGAAGGCAGGTCTTAAAATATGTTCAGTATCAATATGTTCAGAAATCATGTTCAATATTTTGAAAACATGAGTAATTTTCATGTATTTCTGAGTGAAATTTTTTAAAACAATTTTTTAAAGAAAAAGACACCGAATTTTTTCTTTAAATATTCCGAGTAAATTCCACTGGTACCTTGGACATTGCCAGATAAATCCCGTGGTCCCTTCGCAACTCGGGATTTATCGACAATTTTCACGGCACTCTCAGATCTACCAGTAATACGAGCAGTTCAATATTATGAAAAAACAAACAAACAAACAAAACAACGTTAAAATCGGCGTAGATGAGGGATTGAGTTTATATTCGAATTCAGTTCCGGTTGGCGTCCGCGTGTGGAGCGGTGCGTGGGCGAGGCTCGTGTGTGTGTGGGGGGGAGGGGGGGCGTGATCCGCGGGCGCTGGAGCGCTGCAGGCAGGCGGAGCGGCGAGCGCTGCCCAGATGGAGATCGCGGCGTAAAAGCTGCTCCTTGTTTCTCTGAAATGTCCGCTTCTTCCTCCTCGGCTACAGCCGTCGTTCTCTCTTTCTTGCCCTTTTCAAAGCGCGCACTCCCATAGCCGTTGGCTGTGTCGCACTGTGGTAGAGAGCGCCAAAAATGTGACATTTGCTGGTGAGGGTAATGTAAAATGTTTTTTGGGTTAGTGTGTGTATGTGTGTGTGTGTGTGCGCGCGCGCGCGCGTGTGTGTGCGTGTGTGTGTATGAGATTGGATTATCATTTGCACATTATTGTAATTAAAAATGTTTTAGACAATGATGACGTTGATTTACCAAAATAATAAGTATTTTTACGGGTTGGGTCGTAAAATCGAATTTAAATACTTAGTTTAATCAGTGTCTGCTTAGTGAGACAAAAATAACACTCGGCAAATTTGTTTTTGTTTTTTCCCATTCTAAAGTATTCCTTTGCGAAACTACGTTACGAAACATAAATGTAGGTTATTACTTACTGAACATTTAAAGAGGTGAAAGAGTGCTCAGTTAATAAAATTAAATAATTAGTCGAAAGGCTAAATTAATTATTTTTTCTCTAATCCATATCTTTTTGTGGAGGAAACATTTCTATTGACAAAAGTTCTTAATTCTATGCCTAAAATGTTCTTCAGTTGTTGTCGTAGAGAAGAGGATTTTTTAAAATCTTTCTTTCTATATTTTAAAAAAAAAACTTTTATAACTTGACTGTTAACTTGACTTAAAGTAGTCAGGTCAAAATGTTTAAATACGGATGATTTAAACATTAAATCGTGTGTTTTCGTTTGATCTATTGTTCTAATTTAGTCCTTGTTGTCGTTACTTGTTTTAACGCGATGAAAATGCACAAACAAAGACCATCTGATCTTCTGCAAACGCTTTGTCCATACTATATAATATTCTCATAAACTTCTATTTTTAATGACGAGAAGCGTTGTTTATTCCAGCACAAGGAAACAAACTTACGAGTTAGCTTTTTTTCTTTTTTCTTTTTTTTCCGAATGAGGTGATTATACAACGCTTGGCCATACAGCTTTTCCGTTGTTAAGAGCAAGCATTTTCAGACGAAAAACATGCGAAGGGGGTGGCTACGGCGACCTCCCTTTTAACATTAAAAATTAAGCAGTGCGAGTATTAATGTGGGGGAATGTCATATTGTGACTGTTGATGGGAGGAGTATTTATTTTATTATCTAATATCAGCCTGCCAGACTGCGGAGGAAGATGTGAATGGAGTCTGTTACGTAGACGAGGTTCTACGGAACGCTCTTTACCTGTATCGGAATGAGATGCACCGGTAAAGGAGGGTAGATTTTGGAAGAATGTATGAGAAAATTTGGTGATATGTTAGGACTGGTTCTATGGCTAGGCCTTCGTGGAGATTTGTGTTGCTTATGTACTACCAAGGGGCGTTAACTGCAGTTCTGAGGATCTTATTTTGGAATATTTGAATTTTGTTAATTGTTGTAGAGGCTTAAAATGGGTAGAGGGCGTAAAATGGCTTCTTAGATAAAGAGTAGGAGTTAGCTGTGCCATGTGGAGATAAGTTACTTACGTAAGTGTTTTTTCTGAATTGCGTTTTACTACCCGAGGCGAAACGAAGCGAAAACGTTCGTCTCACTGTGACTCACACAATCAATAGACTCACAAGGCACTCTTCTGTGCAGTTTTCTTTCCTATTTTGGCTTTTCAAATCTCTCGCAATTATACAGCCCCACATTGAAAAGATTTCACCATGAATCAGCTTGGTGTCAGTCGTTTAAAAGAAGCCTGTTTTTCTCCGAGAACGGTCACGTGCTCTGAGTTCCGGAACAGATTACGCTAGTGGTAAATCTGGAAGATGTATCTGCGGTTGAGTCATGTGGTGTCAGCGTCTGCGTCATTTGCGTCTGCCAATTGTATTATGTCTCTATTCATTTGAGACCCTATAAAAAAACGTTGACTGTTTACACAAAGAAAATTAGTTCATTTACATTTGCTAACTAAAACGTTGTTCGGTAAATATATTAAGAGAGCTAGCTTTTCTACGTTCATTCAGCATGTCACATTATATTTTCTTTGTTGTTTTTTTTTAAATTTAAGGTTGCATTAACTTCTAGGTCACTAGCGACCACTATTGCGTGTAACGGTATGGTAACTGTGAGGATGATACGATATGATGATGATAGGAGGTGAAAGGACGAACACAATACTACCATTCCCGAGGCGGGACTCGAACCCGCGATCCTTTGGTTCAAGATCACTAAGCCACTACTGCGGACCGGCATTTTATTTGTTGTTGGGTGTGAATTTTGGATTAGACGGCGATGTTTAGGACGCTACTAGCCTACATTGACATGTTCCTAATGAAACTTATTGCATTGGTTTCATTAGGAACATGTCAATGTTGGTTGTGTCGTTCTTGTTCTGAGGATTCGAGTTATTAAGTGATAGCCAAATTATAAATTAATTTAATGTAATAAATTTTATTTTTTATGTCGGCATCGTTGCCACATTAAATGTTTGCTTAAAATATTGTTGATATTAACTTCGCTGAAGAACTTGTCCATTACTGAGAGAAAAATAAGTTGCAAATTATCATACAAATTAAATATCGTGAACAGTATTGTGATAGGACGCTTATTAGGTTGCCTTTGAACATAACAACTACGTCGTTGCTTTGGATATGGAAGGTGGTTGATATTCAAGGTTGATTATGATTATAAAGCCCATTTTAGATGTGGCCTTGCTGAGAATGTCCTTTACCCAACTAGAATTTAAATGATGAATTGCAGAGACCTTGCAATTCATTAATGTGTTTACGTTACAAGAAATGCATACCAGGTTCCGTGTTAAAGAAGAAATGTATAATTTGCTCGACATTAAACGTAAGAATATTCTTACTTTTATGAGAGGCTTAAATACAATATAGAATTCATTATGAATTGTGAAAAATCTTACGTAAAATGGTGTTCCGATTCTATAATTGAAATTATCCTAAATTGACGCAATCATATATTTTTCATTGTGGCAACAATGCGTAATTGCTGACGAAACAATACATTAGCGAGGTTATGCGTCTTAAAGGCAAGTCCAGATGGATGTTTAAATAGGCGTGTCTACGTATGCAAAGCAATTTTTATTCTTTTTTCTGATCGTTGGATTAATGCATTATTATAACATCTTTAATTATTTTGTATTATCTAGCTAAACCCCTACGATTACATCGCACAAAAGACCTGCAGAAAATTTGTAATAGAAAAGTTCAACATATCACCAAAAGCAAAATTGAAAACCTCAAAAATATTGTAATGTTGCTCAGGGCTTATTCTCCAAGACTAATAAAATGGTATTGTGTGACGTTCACAAATTCTAAAGGAATACAATCACTATTCATAGTTAAGCGCGTTTCTGAAAATGTAATTGAAATGTTTTATATTTACCAATTTCTGTAATTTTATGTTGCACTGGACTATGTTGCAGGGAATTCTGCTATAGTCCATCCACCTTATCATAAAACGTAATGCATCACGCACAAAACTAGTGAGAAGGGACGCTTGTGTCAAACGATTGCTGGGCGTTACATTTATGTACACTCGTTAATCTTTGCACTTAAAAACACTCTACTTCGAAGCTCTCTACCTTCGTTTCGCTAACGATATCCTCGCGAAATGTCGACTATAGGCATAGATCAATTGCAATTGAAATTATTATAGTTGGAATTAGTCTTTCTGCTTTGTGAGTTAATTGTTGTGTAACAGTTGAATTTGGCACGTAATATTAAAAATTTGCGGTTCGCGGAACATTTAAGATTAGTGGGAAATGTCGGAGAATAGAGATATATTATACCAGAAATGTAAAAGAAATTAATGGAAAAAAATAAATGCGTATTTAACTTCAGTGATACATAGTCAATATCAGTGAAATATTTCTTATAGGAATGAAATTGAAAATAAGTTAATAATTATTTCTTTCCCTTAATAACATACTGTTTAATTACTGTTGGTATTTCTCTTCATAGGCCTGGGCCCATAATATAAATTTTGCGATTTCAGTTTGGCGCGATTAACCAAAGAGTAAAGGGGATGAGGTCTATTTTAAGAGCTTATTTTAGATGTCCAAAATAAATGTTTTAGAATCTAAAATCCAATCTGGTCTTGTGTGGAGCAGACGAAAATACGTTTACCATGTTAGAGTATCAGCCTGTCTTAGTAGTAATACCTTGTTCGTAGTCCGAGCAGATTCCTTCCCTGCTACCACAGCTTTCACCGTTCCTGCTTCCGTTGCAGCCATCTTGACGCTGCGTTTAACGACGCATGACGAGTCTCTTCTTATTTTCCGCTCTTTAGAAACGGCTCTGTCAAGCATTAAATTGCGGTATCAATCTTTCCCGTTGTTATGGCGTACACGACAGTTATGTTGGTTTTGTGATGAAGTAATTGAAATATTTCCTGTGGTGGGTTATATCATTTTCCACTAATTTTAATGCCGGATGTTTGAAATTCGTTGCTTTCCCGAAGCTCTCTTGTTTTATGGATTTCTTCGGAAGAGCATCGTCTTTCGACAGTATGATGTCATATGGTTGTGGATTAAATTACTTGTTGGGGATAACTGGTAAGCCAAAAATTTATATTAGAAGCGACATGAAGACTAAATTAGGCACGATGACTCATCGGAAGTTATTTGATACTTTTAAAATTATTGCTGATACGCTTTTAAAATAAGCGAATGTTTGTTACTATGAATTCATATTTGTAAATCTGTTCGTCTTTCTAGTATTACAACTAGCTGGCTTTGTGTTATTTTGATAAAGGAAAAAAATATGAAAGTAAAATGTAAATATTTTCTGCGGAGATTATATAACATTTTGTTCTTACAATTTAAACAAACATTGAGCACTCAACATTCACATAGTCATTATACACGAAGAGAGATTTCGTATTTATAAAATAATTCAATTAAGTGATTTTTGTTATTTAAATATATTTTTGTAATGCATTACGGAGATCCAAAGCATAAAACGGTCATTTTCGGAGCTGGAACGGCTTGCAGGATGTTTGAGTCTGTCGTCAGTCGCTTCCTTTTCACGACGTGGTTCGGGCTTTCGATTCGCCAGTCACGATGCCCACTCGCTGCTAACATGGTGTGTGTGTGTGGGGTGGGCGGAGGGAGGGGATGGGGCGATCACGCCTTCCGGCGGCGACAGCGCAACTTCCGGTCACCGTAAGGGACTCAGCAGGTGTGCAGTGCAAACGAGGCGAGGAGCCACTTACGAATCTATTAGTTGGGAGGCACAATACGCCTCTTCGTGTCCACGTCGCCAAAGGATTTGGAAGAGTGCTAAGCTGCAATATCCTGAACTTAAACATGGAAGGCTATCCACGTTAACTTCACTAACCTAATCCTTTTTGTAAACCTTGTAATTAAAAAAAAAATGAACTTAATGTTAATATTTTTCAAAAATCTGCATGCTACAACGTGAAACTACGTGAAAAAATTAATAGCTATTGTTGAAATTCTGAGACTCTTAGAATTTTGGATATTGACAAAATGGACTTCATATCGTCAAAATGCAAATCATTATGAACGTGCTTCGAAACTCTTGAGATACCCCAGTGACTACGTGTCAGTGATGTTGTGACGACGTAGTCACGATGTCTGTGATGTTTACGCTCTTCAGTAGTTGTAGATGAAGTTTTGATTTGTGGATACTAAATTTTGTGTTCACGATTCGATGAACGTGTGCCAAGCGGCACGAAGGCCCGTAAGGGGGCCTGTCGAAGCCCTATAAAAATAAATGGATGGGATTTTAAGTCATTAAAAATTGTGAAAAATCTGAAAAAACATCCGTCTGTTCTGAGATACTGCACACTAGGACCAAGGCCACAACACCACATACTTTCTAGTTTGGTTTGTAACATTTGCTATTTTCCAAATTGAGAGTTCAACAAAAATGAGACCCGCGCCATTTTTAAGTAAGTTTTGCTCTATCTGAGGAGAAAAAAGAATAAACAATTCGAAGCCTTTTTAAAAAAAAAATACAATGTAACTCCTTCTTGTAATTTATACCCCAAAATCAAAATATCAGTTTCAAACTCGAGGATCTGACTTCATTTAAATCGATTGTGGTATGTCAGTTTTGGAGAAAATCGTCTGATTGGTTTAAGCGCTAGCGTTAACCAGACAGAGATTCTGACAGAGACGCTTTGCGAAAACGGTGTCAAGAACTCACAAAACGTGGATACTGACTACACTACGTGTTAAGGAATGTAATTTAGTACTTATAGGAAGAGGATTTGCTTAATTTTTCTCTACTAGAGTCCAGCAATTCGAGTTTATCTGAGGAAAAGTCTCCATTTTTCTTCAGCAGAATTATAATACTTTATTATCGAATATAAGTACGAAGTGTGGCAAGGAAGTAAAAATACTGCACGCTATCAGGGAACGAGCATGTTTCGGGGGGAAAAGCACAGCTTTCAATTCTAAGACTTCAAAGACCAAGCCAATTTAACCCCCAAAGGCCACCGACTGATTTCCCTCGCGGTGTCAACTGTTGCCTCTGCAGCGAATCTGACTGCAAGGTCCTAGGGTCGGAATACGATCGTGGCGGATTTTCGAAACCAGCTAGAACAATCCCGACAGAGATTGAGATCTAGGTCGAATTACGCCGCTGCCAGGAGAATTCTAGCGGTCGGCTTCTCTGATCAGAAGTTTTCCATTGGTTCTCCGGTCTGTGCCAAGCGAATGCCTGAGCTGTACCCTAACAAACAGATCTCGCACCGCGCGCGATCTTTCCTTCCTCAACCTAATCCCCTTCTCTCCCCACACGCACACTCGCTTACACGTGCCCTACTCTACCACACATGTCGGATCCAGTCGAGAGCTTAGAAGTTGTTTCGCGTGTGGCTGTGCCCCGCTGGCGAAGATTCCTGGAAGGGAACCCTGGAGCGTACGTATAGGTCGGCCCTGGATCTCACATTCCGGCCTGCAAAGATCACGGTCACCTCTCGGGAGAAAACATGCGCTCCCCCTTCAGGAATAATGACTGTAGCAGTTGACGCGCCCCGAAACAAAAGTCAATCAATCAATCAATCATTCTGAAGGCCACAAAAATGACCTAATCGATGTCTAACTAACCCAAGACGGAGTCTGGACAGGCAAGGGCAAACGTATGACTGTCCACGGAAGGCTTGAGCTTTTAATTCAATCTAGATGAAAGTAGAGGATGGGCGCTGCCTTCGTCAAAGCAGTTCGCGCTGTGCTGGCCAGACCCACTTCGCATCGCGCTGACCTGTCATTCGCAGGAATTTCCGACCCTCAGCATCTCGCAGGAGATAAGCTGGCGGATGTTGCGTGTTCCATGGGCGCTGGCCAACCGCTGAAGACCTCTTCCGACCATGAGAAAATGCGGGACAACGGTTTCAGTTGCGGAGATTTGTTTGTGTAAGATACGTCGCGATCGGAGGTATGTAAATACGGGGGAGAGGCTCACGAACACACATACTTACGTGTAATCAATAAACGTGTAAAACTAAAAGTGTAATCAAGAGTATTGATTACATATACAATATACTTCATAATATAATAAAAGTTATTGATGTTAACTTATAGCTAACGCTAGTTCAAACATTTGTGATTAAGATAAATACCAGCATCTCCATAATATTAGAAGTGGCTGCTCTGATGGCTTCTCAGAAGCTATCCGTGACTTTCAGGAGGCCTATGCCCGGAAAACTACCGATCAGAGCAGCCGGCCGCTAGAATTCCCCCCCCCCCCCAGACAGCGAGTGAACTCGACCTAGCTGACAAGCTAGTGTCGGAAAATCCTGTCACCGTCGGGACTCGAACCTAGGGGCTCCCGGTCAGAGGGACTGCAGTGACACGAGTTGAGGCCCCGAGCCACATCCCTGGTGAGGTTTAGGGAGAGTTGATCGCGGGCTGTGGTCGGTAAACGCCTTCGAACGCTGCCCTCGGCGAGTCGTCCCGCCGGCCGGTGCACCGGCGCGGGAGCGGGGATGGACGGGGCGGGGATGGCCGGGGCGGGGATGGCCGGGGCGGGGATGGACGGGGCGGGGATGGCCGGGGCGGGGATGGACGGGGCGGGGATGGCCGGGGCGGGGATGGACGGGGCGGGTGGACGGGGCGGGGTGGACGGGGCGGGGTGGACGGGGCGGGGATGCCTTGGGACAGGCGGGAGGGAGGCGGGCGTACCTGCGGACAGGCGGGAGGGAGGCGGGCGTACCTGCGGGCGCGAGACCCGTTGGCCGGGCACGCGCGCGGGCGGGGCGGGGTGGGGCGGGGCGGGGCTGCCGCGGGGCGCGGTGGGCGAGCGCTGGAATGCCTTTATTCCGGGGCGGCGAGCGCGGCCGTGGGTCGTCCAGCGGCCTCCGCCCATCGCTGCAGCCGGCCCACGCGCCGTTGCCCTCGCTCGCGCTCGCGCCCGCGCCCGCCCGACCGCAGCGGGCCACAGCCCGGCCACAACGCGCGCGCCTGCTCCCTGGCGTTTCCTGCCCTGCCTGGAATGAACACGCTGGCAGTCGAGTGAATGATAGGCTCGTTTCTTAAATTCTTTTTGGGAGGGTGTAGTTACGTTTAACTCACAATACTAAGAGTTATTACATCTCATGCGTGTTCGCTTTTATTAAGCCTTCGTTCTGGACATCACACAAAAAATTACAGTATGTGGCGAACAAACAACTATCTAAAAATATTTACCCTACGTACAAAGCGGGGTTTTTAAATTATTTATTTTAGGTCGCTTTAAAAACATTTGAAGTCATTAGCGACCACTATTGATTTATTGGTATAAATTGGAATACATAGAAATAATTGCAACAATAATTTTACAATAATTCAGATCGTACTAACAAAACCAGCAATATTAACATAATTTAAAATTGACTTGAAACCTTCAATTGAATTAAATATTTCACAAATTTTGTTTTTGATCTTAAGGGAGTTTCTTAGATTTTGGAGGCTTACACATTAAAAGATAAAGCAAAAGTGTGTTCCCCATGGCTCAGCTATTGTTTTGTTCCTTTATTTTCGTCGTGAAAGTTGGAATGTATATCCCAACGTGTAATTCATACTCCACGACTTGATTCGTTCAAAGTATTTTCAGTTGATCCCTTCCAACTTGTTCTCGATAAAACAATGGAGGCTTCTTGAATAGCAACTGAAGTGATGCTGCTGCGATTTCAGTGCTGTGCATCAGGCTGCCCACACATGGGGAGAAATATGGGGGCGAAAGTGGCCCTACTATGCCCCGGACATCCTCGGGGGCACGACACATTAAATCCAGCTCGTTGCGCACGTCTGTCCCCGAGGAAAATGATTTGAAAAAATGAAATTCAAATTTAATTGTTTCAAAAAAACTTTTACTTGTTGATTAATTGTCATAAACCGCAACACGAGTGGTTTTCGGACAAGGAAGAAAATCAATCGCTTGAAGCGTGTGTTTTGGACCACCTTGTGCTGATGTGCTCGGTCCCGTCCCACCACCTGCGGCCGTCGCATCGCCCACAGGCGCTGTTGCGCCCACGCTCAGGCTGTCTGCGGCGCCCCGCCCCGCCCCACTCCGCGCTGCACCGCTGCGCTGCACGAGCCGCAGACGGCTGCAAGCGACCCGAACACCTGTAGGGAAAGACGGCGCTTTTAATGTCGGTTCGTGCGGGACTGTCCGTGCGCTGGACTGTCCGTGCGCGGGACTGTCCATGCGCTGGACTGTCCGTGCGCGGGACTGTCCGTGCGCGGGACTGTCCGTGCGCGGGACTGTCCGTGCGCGGGACTGTCCGTGCGCGGGACTGTCCGTGCGCGGGACTGTCCGTGCGCGGGACTGTCCGTGCGCGGGACTGTCCGTGCGCTGGACTGTCCGTGCGCTGGACTGTCCGTGCGCTGGACTGTCCGTGCGCGGGACTGTCCGTGCGCGGGACTGTCCGTGCGCGGGACTGTCCGTGCGCGGGACTGTCCGTGCGCGGGACTGTCCGCGCGGGACGTCTAAAACACGTTTTATAATATTGAGTTTCTTATTTTTGTATTGGCTTAGGTGAGTCCGAACTGATGTCACTGCAGTGCCTCTGACTGAGAGGTTCTGAAGTTAGTCCCGTCGGTGGAGAATTTTAGCTAGATAGCAAGTTTGAAATTAAATGCTGTTGGAGGAGAATTCTAGCGGCCGGCTGCTTTGATCGGTGGTTATCCGTATTTTTGTGTGATCAACACCAGTCAAATGTCGGAGCAGTACCCTGACAAAGGGGCCATGGGGCGTACTCAAACTTTCTTTCATATTCCTTGTCCTCAACCCTTACGTACACACACGTGCTGCACTACCACATATGTGAGGAGACCAGTCGACAGTTTAGAGCTAACCCAGGCTGTCGCGGTACTCCGCTGATGGCAGATACTAATTTTGGAAAAACCCTGTCATGTGGGCGCATCATTCGCAGTGGCATGTGGGCGCAGCATGGCATCATTTAGTGCGAAAAAAGCCATTCAGTGCGCTATACGTACAAAACTAATCACCGCAGCAGTTAAAATTCAGCTGAAAACTCGAAATTATCAATCTATTTTTTTTGTGAAGGCTCTCGACTGTCCGTGTGACGCCGCGTCGAAGCGTGTGATGCCGACGTTTCGTCCATCCTATCGTGGACTTCTTCAGGGCTGGAGTGCCACGATACAATTGATACATGGGCATCACTGCCCTCGACTTGGCGTCACCCGAGCATCCGAGTGCCTTCACGAGTGCCTGCGGAAGTCTGATTGCATTATTTTTCTTGTTTATACTGCTCTGGTGCTTGGTGATTTCTCCAATATCCCAACTCCAACATGAGCCGAAGTTGGTGGACAATTTATATTTGCACCCCTCGCTCCACCCGGCTCTGAGAGTTGTCGGTCAATTTTCACTCCATAAATACCGCCTGAGAACGTTACAACAACAACAACTTCGGTAATATTTATCTATTACTTGAGGATTTTCCCAGCTCTGCGAATATGGGATCGAATTGGGTCGATAATAGTCACAAGATATAATTTTCTGGACGGTTGGTTTACATGTAGCAAGTAATTTTCACCGTGAATTTTCCTCCCTTTAAGAATCCTCCTAACTTCTCCGCCCTCTTGACGGTTTAGGGGCCAGTATGCTTAATCAGTATTATTGAGGTGCACTGTATTCATTTTCTCAAAACTAAATTTACAACCTTCTTATTAACCTTTTGTCCACAAATACAACATACGTTATTTGCGACTAATCATTCATTGCTATGTACATATAAAGAATTCTATGAACAGCATGCCGCATGGGCTGTTTCGGATTAGGTGCCAAGAGTGGGGGAACCAATTCTACTGCATTCAGGATATCGAAGCACTTCATTACGGAACAATAAATGAGAGAATAGGGCACGTAATTTAGTAGATAACGAGACAGAAGAGTTATCTCGAATTCCAGGCTGTTAGCTCCCGTCGCTCGGAGAGACCCTGGCGGGTCGCGAGGTCCTCAGCCATGCCGCCGCCTCCGCCGCCGCCGCAGCCGCCGCAGCCGCCGCCGCCTCTGCCGTCACCTCGGCCGCCTCCGCCGCCGCCTCCGCCGCCGCCTCCGCCTCCGCCGCCGCCGCCGCCTCCGCCGCCGCCGCCTACGCCGCCGCCGCCTACGCCGCCGCCTCCGCCGCCGCCTCCGCCGCCGCCTCCGCCGCCGCCTCCGCCGCCGCCTCCGCCGCCGCCTCCGCCGCCGCCTCCGCCGCCGCCTCCGCCTCCGCCTCCGCCGCCGCCGCCTCCGCCGCCGCCGCCGCCTCCGCCTCCGCCGCCGCCGCCGCCGCCGCCGCCTCCGCCTCCGCCGCCGCCGCCTCCGCCGCCGCCGCCGCCTCCGCCGCCGCCTCCGCCGCCGCCGCCGCCTCCGCCGCCTCCGCCGCCTCCGCCGCCGCCACCGCCACCGCCACCGCCTCCGCCGCCGCCTCCGCCTCCGCCGCCGCCTCCGCCTCCGCCTCCGCCTCCGCCGCCGCCTCCGCCGCCGCCTCCGCCTCAGCCTCCGCCTCAGCCTCAGCCTCCGCCTCCGCCTCCTCCTCCTCCACCTCCTCCACCGCTGCCGCCCGGCTAATGGGCGTGTGATAGAGCGGGCGGAGCGCCACAGGTGCGGTACCCGACTCGCCTCCGCCCCCTCCCCCCGGCGAGCGCGCCGCCGCCCATTGTGCGGCGTCTTACCTGTCCCGCCCCCGCAGTCTCGCCGCCAGGTCAGTCGCCGCCGCCCCCCCCCCCCTCCCGCCTCGCGCGCCGCAGGAATGCAGCCGCCGCCTCCGGGTTCTGCCCCCCCCCCCCCCGCCCCCCAACCACCGCTGCTCACCGCTGCTCCCGCGCCCCACGGAGCCCGCTCGCCGCGGTCAAGCATTTTTTAAATGAACAAACGTCTACAACAAATAGATAAGTGGAACGTGTATGGTTCGTTGATTGAATATTGATTCCCGACGCTTCGACGGTAAGTTAATGAGTCCCGTAAGTGTAGTGCAGGTTTTTTTACGGGAGGTGGCGGTGGTCTTCCCCCGCTATATAGTGAGATCCAGCGCCGTCATGTAGGTCGGCTAGCGGGCTTTCCTTCGGCCAGCTATCTCCTCCGGCCAGCGGGGCACCGTCCCACTCGGGATAAGCTCCCGACCCACCCCACCACTGCTCGCACGGTAGTGAAGCGTCATCGCCAAGAAAACATCGATGCTCGAAATTAAAACATCCATGTCAATAAAACGTCGATTCTAAACCATAGATGAAGTTATTAGACATCGATGCTCTTAAAACTGAATTAGTAATCATTTACGTTCCTGAGTTAGTCTTATATGCTGTGTAACTATTCTGGTTCGTATACTATCTCTTTGCGGTGGTGATGGTGTAACGGTTACCGTTTCGGACTGTTGTACCCAAGTTGGCGGGTTCAAACCCGATCGAAGCCGTGGATTTTTCAGGGCGAAAAAATCCTTCGTACGCCTTCCTTCGGAGGGGAAGTAAAGCCGGCTGTCCCATGTTAGTAGATTTACTTGCATGTAAAAGATCCTCAAGCCTCTGAGCTAAATTGAAATCGCTTGTTTCTCGCCCAAGAAATACCTCCTTTCTCTGCTAGTTGGTGAAAGGAGCGTAGCGAAATTTGCGTGGTCAGACGGAAGAGCAGGCCTAATGGCCTGAGTCTCGCCACGTAAAATAAGGCATTAATTCAATTCAATTCAATTCAATCTCACAATCTACACTTAATTCTAGTCTTAATACGTCTTATTTGACTTGATTCGCTTGGGCTTTTTCAAGTCGACGGCGATTAATTTAAAACAGCCTTCGTTGATATTTTTGCTTGTCGTGTAACTAAAATCATTGGGTGGCATTGGAGAGTTACTTAGTAGCTCTGTGTACGTAATCAATATGGCTGTCGTGTTTGTAATGATGTCCGAATGAACTGTGGGAATAAGTGTTCAAAGTTCTATGGTAATTCATTGAACAGATTTACACAACCACATCATTGAGTCCGGCAACGCAACATTTCCAAAGCATTTTACATCAAAATACAGGTACTCCTTTTCTTGACTGTGTTCTTTTGCGTTGCCAATACTGAAGTACTTCTCCTACGTTGCATTTATCTGTATGCTTCTGCAGTTCGCCCAAAATACACTGGCACCGAACGGCGGACGAGACGCGAGCGCTAGTGAGCTGGACGAGGTGGTTTGAACTTCTACTTGTTCGCTCGGATGGGAAAGACCTGCCGAGGCGTTTAAATACCCTCGGCCGATTGCGAAAGGGCATTGCATAACCGGTGACGTGCTTTTAAACTTGTCAGCGGCAAGCAACAGGAAGTAAAGCAAACGCGCGCAAACAAACTACATTGCTTAGTTGGCGGTATTTGTTACAGGTGAATCAATTCTAAATGGTTTTTGAATCTCCATTCTGTTAAGTTCTCGAATTTCGGAACTTTGATATTTTTTTCATTCAAGATGATACTAATGATAATTTACTATATTGTCATAATATAATATTTAACAGCATCGTTCATGAAGGACATTTGCACAAACGGAATAATTAAATAAAAAAAAGCAACACAATTTTAGGATGTGTTTCATTTTAATGAAATCTGATATAAAAATTAGAAAAAAAGTTGTAATGTGTGTAATTTTATTTCAATAACTATAACAACAATTACTAAAATTTTTGTTTTTGTGAATTCCATCGTGTTTGTTACGTTGGAATTGTTACTGGCCTTTGCTCAAACTTTACCAACCTTTCTTAAAATATAATGGAGATTTGTCCTCCCTACTGAATCAGCCGGACCGGACTTTCTAGCAACGTTGAAATATGTGTGGCGGTTACTGATGAAATCAGTCAGCCGGACAAGAGGAACACAAAATCATTAAGTAGTGCCATACGTTTAATAGTTACCATATCTAGAAATTAATAGTACCAAATGTACAGTGTGCCACTTTGAAATAATATGCTTCTATTATAATATTATGGGACTGAACACATTTAAAATGACACACTTTTAAATGGCAATCACTGTGTCAGGTGTGTTCGTGTCCGGTTTGTGTAAGTGTCATGTATTAAGAGACAAGTTTGTTGGTGGCACCATACCTTGGTCCTTAAGAGAAAATAATGCATTCATTATGACCAGAAACAGTACTCTCCGTAAAGTGAGAGGAGTCATGAGGGCAGACCTTTGTAATGGCTAATGAGAGTGTGTGATAGAGAGTGGTGAACGCACGCGAGTTCATTGGCCTGCCTGGCCAGAGGCGTGGGAGGAGGCGTGTGTCGCATTGAGAGATCAGGCAGCTACGTGTGTCGAAGGCGGTGACAGTGAAGCCGGAGCTCAGTGACTCAGGACAAATGGAAAGAAACAGAAATTCTTGGTGGTTTCAACAGAATCTTCCTGGCATATTCTAGTATTAAAGATGAGGTTGTCTTCAACGGACGATTGGAAACGATATTTTATTTAATTATACAAGTACAATCGCCATAAAAGTAAAATCCAAAAGCAGTTTCAATGTTTTTTCTACTTCTAACTACCAACTTCAAGAAGCATCTGTACAAATACACAAAAATAATCAATGTCTTGTTCAATCATTCCGCACTTTATAAATCATTGTTTTAGAAGTGAAAATAGTGTTGATATGTTGAAATCCAAATGCGAACAGCCGGGCTCCGACTTGAGTGTTGCACCGCGTTGGCCCGGTACTCTCTGCGGGTGAACATTCTAACACTACAACGCGTTTATTAATAAATTATAATACTTATTACGAGGCCTCTGCAATTACAATAAATTTAATTTTACAAAGATTTCAAGTTATTGCGCGTTCCTAACTACCTGTGCTGTGACGCACAGGTGCACCCACTTATTGTGAGATCAGGGTCGTTTATCATAGGCGTGTGTAGCACGTGTCATAGACCTCTCACTTTCGTGACTCTTCGCGAATGTTACAGAAACTTAATTCGACAAACAATTCAATTTAAAAAAATAGAGTTTGCGGGCATCGCATTTTAAGGTTTCAGGCATCGCGGTTCCTTACACCGACCGCTCCTGAGCACTGAGCAAAGTTTGTTGTTACGTGTTGTTGTTCATCTTGTGCCACTGTGCGACGTGGGCGGTGGGACGACGGGGGGGAGGGGGGAGGGAGAGGTTTCTAGCTCGGCGTTGGTTGTTCGCTTCGCGGAATCCTTCGACTCGGGTACACTCGCAGGCAGCCGTAGTGGCTCACAGCCACAGATTGCCTTCGAGATGAACTCACGAGAGTGTGACTAACGTACTAATACTTGATAGAAATGCTCATTATTATTCTTGGGTGTTGTGTAGCTGCGGCTCGGGGGTTTTAATGTTCAGTGATATAATCGTAATCGATTTAAGTCGACCGAGAACCAACATGTTTGCACGACGCCATGGAGATCGAGAATGCAATTCCAGGAACGTGTATTTTCACAAATACAGCTTTAAAGGCCCGTACTCAAACATGATATATTAAGTAAAAACAATTGCAATGAAATTCTGCAATTATGGTGAAACGGTGTTCATAAAATGGTGCATAATATTTAAAATATAAGATGAGTATAAGCGAATATTATTTGATGACTTCTTTTGTTCAGAAGAGGCCAGTTCTCTAAGGGAATTTATTTGTACATGACTTTCTAGCGATTGAATTAGTCGCAGAAAGTGCTGAAAAAGCAAATGAAAGTCTTCAATGACTTTATTTTTAAAGAAAAATAACAAAAAAGAAATGATAAAATACCTAATTTCATATTATTTCATTTGTTGCAGTCGTGAATTCACCTGTCAATCAATTAATAATTTAATTAATCGATTCAAGAATTATCTTTCCTTCTTTTGTTTTCTCGATGACTTTCGTATTTCATACTTTTTAACCTTCGAAACCACTGCAATGAAAGAGTTTTTTCCTCTTCAGGTTTCCGGTTTTCGGGCCTCTTTCGTATTTCTAGTGTTGAGTGGGCGGGGTTGTTCACCTGCACCAATGCCATTGGCGTCCGACGTCTCGTCAATTGGGCCGCACCTGTTGCGCGACGGCGCGGCCGGGACGGTCGCGGGGGCGGGGGCGGGGCGGGACCGACCGACTCGCTCTGCCGGCTGTGCGCAACGTCTGCCCGCCGAATGCGGATTACTTTCAAAGACTGCCTCCCCCTCTCTCGTTAATCCTGTAATGACCCGCTCTAGTGAACGCGAGTCGCCGCCGAGGGCATCAAAACAGAACGGAATTTTGGAGCAGAAAACGAGGTCAATTGGGTTGCGAGGGGGCAACAGGATTTGTTTCTTCGCAATCATTTCCAGTACTGTGTTTCTAACTGGAATCGAGAATCATTTCAGCTGGCCGGATCGTCAATTAGAGTTTTCATCTTGTCGTGAAATTACGACAAAGAATTGGTGTACTTAAAGAGAAAACTTGAGATATGTGAATTATCATTCTAACCCTAAAAGCATGTATTCACTATTGACCAATAATTTTCTCGTAGTGATTAAATAATGATATGGAGATAAATTGATTATATAAGTCGAACCTGCAGAAGTTCAGCTAATTCTTTTGGCAGATATTCTATGTAAGGTTCTTCTGAGAATCATTTATAAATATCGACGTTATTTATTTTGATCATGCTTCTAGCTCTATAAGATATGGTTATCACAAGGGCTATTTGTGAGGCTGAAAGGAAGATGATATGATAGTAGCTAGAAAACATTATCGGTCAAAGTTTCGCGCGAAGGAGAAGAGATTTGGAAAGGGTGACAGAAATTTGGAGGAGGGCGAAGGGACAAATTTTAAGGCTCGAGGGTACCAATATCTCGTTAACAATGCTTGGAATACAAGGATTATGGGTAATTAGCTAAAACTAGAGGCAGGAAGTTTGGCAAATGCTTTCTTCTTCGTGTTTTTATTATTATTATTGTTATTATTATTATTTTTATTATTGTTATTATTTTTTATTATTACGATTTCAATTCTTAACAGGAATCAATTAATTGTACTTCGTGGTTTGTTTTGAGAAAACTCTAATTTTGCCGTCTTGCACTTGTGGTTGCATGCCTAGTTTAAATAGTTTACTTTATTTTGTCCTATTTTCTTTCTTTGCTACTTCTTGCTTTTTGTCTTCTGACCCCTTTTTTGATCACCCTAGAAATCTGGTCACTGCAAGCCTGAACAACACGTTGACACTTGTCTCGTTCGGCTTTTCTCAGTAAGAGGAGGCTTAAAGACGTATGCTTAGCGTAACGTACATCAGTCTGCAGCAATCTTGGACAACTCCATACCACTTATGAGCGTCTACACTCACGCAACTGGAGATAGAAATTTGCAAGCTCGAGGTTTCTGTCGATCGCTGCAAGTCGATTGCTGCAAAAAGTCCCTAATAAGGAACATACTCAGGTTATAAAGTGAAGAAGTGCTGCAAGAAAACGAGACGACACGTGAGAAAATTTTAAATCATTTTCACTGAACATCACCCAGAGGAATAGCCTCCCATACGTTTTGGCTTCTAACTTACGATCGCTAATTCCTTTTCGGAATTATTATGGTTAATATATCCTTTATAATGCTCATTTGTCTTATTTTAAATGTTTCTTGTTACCTTTATTTAACCAGAATTGGTGTCTTGCCTGCCTATTTGAGGCACAATAGATGCCTGAACTTCAGGACTGAGCCATAAGACGCGCAAGTTGACGCCCATGCGAGCGACGTCTCTGAGTGAGCGGGTGGGTAGACACCCTGCGTGGGCCACTATCTCGCACAATCTTATCTCACAGGAGGATTTTACTCCCTAGGACAGGCACCGAAGCTTGGCTCTTAACCCTCCCCCTCCCCACGGGCGTGCAAGTACATCTGTGGGCTGGCCCCAGAACGCAACACCTCACCGGGACGCCTAGGGCAGCTCTGCGCTACTTGCTGTCCTGGTTAGCACCGGAGTCTAATTAAGTGCGAATCGCATTACTCCAGGACGAATCCCTACTCAATAACCCACGAATATCGGGCACTGTCACGATGATGCCGAATTCCCGACTGGGGCCGCCCAGACCGAATTCCACGTGGTTCGGGAACACCAACCACGTGGTTCGGGAACACCAACCACGTGGTTCGGGAACACCAACCACGTGGTTCGGGAACACCAACCACGTGGTTCGGGAACACCAACCACGTGGTTCGGGAACACCAACCACGTGGTTCGGGAACACCAACCACGTGGTTCGGGAACACCAACCACGTGGTTCGGGAACACCAACCACGTGGTTCGGGAACACCAACCACGTGGTTCGGGAACACCAACCACGTGGTTCGGGAACACCAACCACGTGGTTCGGGAACACCAACCACGTGGTTCGGGAACACCAACCACGTGGTTCGGGAACACCAACCACGTGGTTCGGGAACACCAACCACGTGGTTCGGGAACACCAACCACGTGGTTCGGGAACACCAACCACGTGGTTCGGGAACACCAACCACGTGGTTCGGGAACACCAACCACGTGGTTCGGGAACACCAACCACGTGGTTCGGGAACACCAACCACGTGGTTCGGGAACACCAACCACGTGGTTCGGGAACACCAACCACGTGGTTCGGGAACACCAACCACGTGGTTCGGGAACACCAACCACGTGGTTCGGGAACACCAACCACGTGGTTCGGGAACACCAACCACGTGGTTCGGGAACACCATCTCCTAACCGCATTCACTCTGAGGATTTCGACGTGCGTGTTGCTGGAATCTTGAGCTGACTGAATCGGACGAGCGATACGTGTTCCCTCTCGGACGTCTTTATGTGGGTTTGGGAACCCCGGCGAATAATCCTCCCCGAATGTCAACTGGAAGGCCTCCTCACTGCACCCACCTGTTTGCGCTAACGACGTGAGTACCACAGAGAAACTCTGTTCCGGGTGGTCTCCATCATACGTTTGGCTTCTCTTGTAAATTCCCCAACGATAAAATATGTTAATATCCTGGTGGACAACACAACCTCACGCTATGAAGTGCTTTATATTCAGTATCATCTACCTGATTAAATCCACCATTGGACTGGCAGTCTTCCCCGCCAGCGTATGTCGGTTATGAGTGAACAGTACGGGAAGTACTCCCAAACGACGCCATCGCAACTCGAATTGGGTAGATGGGAAGATATGACCTGGCGGTCCGTGGAGCTTTTCAAGGCGTGCTGTGACGGTATTCGCCTGGAAGCGACGAGAGCGTGGCGGCGATGGTGTAACGGTTAGCCTATCGGACTGTTATACCCAAGTTCGCGGGTTCAACCCTGATCGAATCCGTGGATTTTTAAGGGCGAAAAATCCTTCGTATGCCTTCCTTTGGAGGGGAAGTAAAGCTGGCTGTTCCATGTTAGTACATTTACTGCATGTAAAAGAACACCAAGCCTAAATGAAGCCTCTTCAAATCGCCTGTTTGTTAGCCCGAGTGATACCTCCTTTCTCCGGTAGTGGGTGAAAGGAACGAAGCGAAATTTGCGTGGTCAGACGGAAGAGCAGGCCTGATAGCCCGAGCTTCGCCACGTAAAATCTGGCATCAATTCAATTCATGAGCGAAAACACCTTATAGAGAAACGCCACCACAAACCTCAATCAGCCGTCGTCAGTTACGTCTTTGGGGGGGGGGGGCGATGGAGGAAGGCTGCCGGATCCGGTAGGCGCGGGCGCGGAGGGCGGCGGCGGTGGGCAAACAGCGCCGCTCCGCGCCGCTCCGCGCCGCGCCGCCGCCGCCGCCGCCGCCGCCGCCGCCGCCGCCGCCGCCGCCGCCGCCGCCGCGCAAACACACACCGCCCGCTCGCGCTGCCTCCGCGCCGCACCGCGCCGCGTCGCGCGTTGTTGCCGCTTCCCTGACGCGCGCTCGCTCGGGCGCAGTCGGCGCGGCCGACGCAACAAGTGGCCGTGCGCCGCCGTTCATTGCCCCAGAGCAAAGATGGAAAGGACCGCTCAGGTCTTCCCATCTACCCAATCCGAGTTGGGATGGCGTCGTTTGGGAGTACTTCCCTTACTGTCCACTCGTAACCGTCATACGGCGGTGGGGAAGACAGCCAATCCAATAGTGGATTGTAAAGATCTGACGCAAAGATTAGGGGCTGCTTTCAGGGGCACCCAGGGGAAACGAGAGGTATGGGGCATGTTCTAACGAGAGGTCTAGGGCATGTTCAAATGTGTCTGGGGCATGTTCTAACGAAAGGTCTAAGAGATGTTCCAAGGTGTTTGGGGCATGTTCTATCGAGAGGTGTGGGGCGTGTTCTAATGAATGGTCAGCGAGATGTTCCAAGGTGTTTGGGGCATGTTCTAACGTGTCTGGGGCATGTTCTAACGAATGGTCTGCGAGATGTTCCAAGGTGTTTGGCGCATGTTCTAAGGTGTCTCGGGCATGTTCTATAGAGAGGTCTACGAGATGTTTCAAGGTGTTTGGGGTGCATGCTGTAATGAAAGACCTGGGTCATGATCTAAAGTGTCTGGGGCAGACCTGTGCTAACCAGAGGTCTGGGGCATGCAAGTTCTTCATTGAAAGTTGAATGCCGACTTTTATTATTTACCATTATTATTTAACATATTAATTTGTTATTTATTTTGAATGGAAAAAATACTTTGAGTCCTGATTAACTCGAGGCCTGGGGCACGTAAATATATGACGGCGAGCGTGAAGGCAGCACAGTACGTTTCTGGCCAGATTTCGAGAAATTAGCGTGATCATAAGTTTTAGTGACGGCTGCTGCAATCAAATTCGTAGTAAGATTTTTCTGAAAGGTATTTTTCCTCATCGCTTCCAGGCGAAAGCTGCAACAAAACCTTTTAAAAAGGTCCACGGACCGCCCGGTCATATCTTCCCATCTACCCAATCTGAGTTGAGACGCCGTCGTTCGCGAGTACATCCCTTTCTGTCCACTCATAACAGAGGTACGCCGACGGGGAAAAGGGCCTGTCCAATAGTGGATTGAATCAGGTAGATGATACAGAAAATAAATCACTTCATAACATGGGGTTGTGTGCTGTCCATCTGGCAATTAACATGTCTTATCGCTGAGTAATTTATAAAGGAAGCCAATCTTATGATGGAGTCGTCTTCAAGCGCTCTGAATTTGCGTGGGAAGGTGTTTTAAAGACTGAGAGGGTGGCTAGGCTGGAAGAGTAGCCGCGTGGATACAAGTGCGGGGTAGGAGTACAGGTGCGAAGTGGACGTGGGCGAAGGCATGAACAGGGCAGGGGTCATAGACGCAGTGAGCAGGAGCAAGGGTGAGGAGAAGGGCGAAGGTGCAGAAATGGAGTAGCCGAGGGCGAGGGGCGAGGGGCGTAGAGACGGAGTGAGCGAGGGCGAGGTCTGTAGAGGCGTAGAGAGGGCGTGGGCCAGCGCGTGGCGAAGGCCGGGGCGAGGGGCGAGGGCGCAGGGACGGAGTGGGCGAGGGCAAGGACTGTAGAGGCGGGAGAGGGCGCGGACCAGAGGCGAAGGGCCTGGGCGAGGGCGCAGAGACGGAGTGGGCGAGGGCGAGGTCTGTAGGGGCGTGGAGAGGGCGCGGGCCTGAGGCGAAGGGCCGGGGCGAGGGGCTTCGTATTTTTAGTGGGCGCGGGCGCGGGCGCGTTTTTGTTTCGGCTGTCGCCGCCCTCGCGCCGGAGGAACAAAGCGCGCCCGCTAATTGCCAGCGGAGGGCGGCGCCCCCTCCCCTCCCCCCCCCCTCCCCACCGCCCTTCCCTCCCTCACTTCCCTTGGCCCCGCCCCCTCCTGCGCGCGTCGTCGGAGAACAGGTGGACCGCCCACAGCGCCGTCGCGTCTCTCCTCCTCCCCACTTGCTCTCATCATAAAATGGATATTTATAATAAAAATAGGATCTATCACAATGTCACTTTCAGAACTAGCTTATTGTGCCCTCGACTGGTATTATCGTGTTAAAAAATATTTGTGTTGTGCAAGTTCATAATAAAAACATTTAACATAAAATAATTGTCTGCGTCCACAACCTAGCAATGTTACACGAGAAAGTATCTGTGCAAATAAAAAAAAGTTTAATTATAAAATATGTTTAATTAATGTCACTCGGATGAATCATATAATAACGATTTACATGTTGGAAAGGCACTACAATAATTCAGCGCTACTCTAAATGTGCCTTGAGATCTCCAAAATGTTTTTCTGGAATTCTTCTAGAATATAATAGGATTAGACTGATCATAATGTTAATCCATTTGTCTTGTTAAAAGAAATCAAAATGTTTACAGACAGTCTTTGTGGACGTCTCCACAACGAGGTTTGAACGCGCCTATTCGACGCTTTTCCCAGAAATGTCGACTAATGCTCTAAGGATTCGAAACCGTGGCAGTTTTTCTACCAGTCCACTGAGACCTCGCGTGCCCCGAATGATGAACCAAGAGGTCTCACGGACGGGTATAAGGACACTCGCAGGTTACGCGATTACGATTTACGATGTCAGTGTTCGTACTCAGGAATTGAGATGAGTTGGATGAGTGTGAACAAATCAATGATTGAGCAATGATAGAGGCTTGGGTTTCCGGGAGATCCATGAGAAAACCAGGTGCCAACCCACATAGACCTTACAAATTCCACATGGATCAACAGGAATTCAGACCTATATAGATATAGACCAGTATCTATATTACTGATTTCCAGTACGCGCACGAATTCAAATAAAACTATGCAGCCTTGTCTGATTTCGTTAGATACCTAGGAACTTGAGGGAAATCCAAATCAATGGCTTCTGATCGGGAGGTTCCAGGGTTCGAGTCCCGACGGTCGGGTGACAGGATTATCGACGCTAGCTAGATGTACCAAACATGACGGGCAACCGGTCGGGAACTTCGAGCCTGTCCCGGCAGCGGCGGTGCCGGATCTCACCATCCGGCATCCGGAGGGGGAACGCGCCCCGTCACTCGCCCCCGTCACTCGCCCCGGGCACTCGCCCCGGGCACTCGCCCCGGGCACTCGCCCCGGGCACTCGCCCCGGGCACTCGCCCCGGGCACTCGCCCCGGGCACTCGCCCCCGGGCACTCGCCCCCGGGCACTCGCCCCCGGGCACTCGCCCCCGGGCACTCGCCCCGGGCACTCGCCCCGGGCACTCGCCCCGGGCACTCGCCCCGGACACTCGCCCCCGGGCACTCGCCCCCGGGCACTCGCCCCCGGGCACTCGCCCCCGGGCACTCGCCCCCGGGCACTCGCCCCGGGCACTCGCCCCGGGCACTCGCCCCGGGCACTCGCCCCGGGCACTCGCCCCGGGCACTCGCCCCGGACACTCGCCCCCGGACACTCGCCCCCGGGCACTCGCCCCCGGTCACTCGCCCCGGGCACTCGCCCCGGGCACTCGCCCCCGGGCACTCGCCCCCGGGTACTCGCCCCCGGGTACTCGCCCCGGGCACTCGCCTCGGGCGGTCAGCGGCCACCGGCCGCCGAAAGCGATCCGGCGAAGCTCGCTGGGCGGGAGGTCGGCCTGGAGATAACCCTGCGCGCGCGCTCGCGTTACGCGGCGCCCGCCCGTCCGCGTGCTGGGTTACGCATAGGCGAGGGCGTGCGCATGTAGCGCTGACCTACCGCGCGTAGGCCGAGGGCGAATGCGACGTTTGCGGCGGAGATCCTCTCAGGGCCGCCAGTGGTATTAGAGGCGTTATACTATTACATGCCTTACAAACGTTAATAATTACCAGGGCTCGGATTGTGAACTTGTGACTTTAAAATTATACGGAAATTACCTACGAAATTATTTTAAAATTTACAATGAACGAAGTTTTTTGCCAAGTGCACAAATTTTGTAAGCAAAATATTGTTTATTCAATGGAATTGGAAACAATGGAATTCAAAGGAATTGGAACTTAAAAAGTGGAAAATTTTCATGAATGCAAAAAATAAATTAATGCAACAATTATAAATGTACAAACGTCTCCTGCATCACATCAATATTTTTATTGGAATATATGATTTCATTGTATATTGATTTTTATTCGAATTTATCTCTTTGAAAGTTAAATTCGTTCGAACACGCTATGTATCAATTGTTGGTTATATAGTGTTGGTATTAAAATAGTCCAGTTCTTCAGTTTGTGGCAGTAAATCTAGAATTTTTGGGCAAAAACAATTTGACAATTTTTTTGGAAAATTTTCGGAAATAACGTTGAAGCTTCGTATAAAATAAACTTCAAAATTGTGACAACAGCTTCAGTATCTTCGAGCCGCGATCTCATCAACCAGATCGAATGGGAAATACTAATTTTGGTACAAATACTGTGAACAGTATAGGCAGTAGTGTTGTGTGAGATGGATGGACTGACATGTTGAAACACATCTTTTCGGATTTAGGAACTTCCAAACCGTTCATTTTTGACACAATATTCACATTTTTTTTTATAGAATTACATAACTTTCTCTGCAATAATTACACGAGATTGTGAGATCTAATGTCCATGTCCTACATCACATTACATATACGAATGCTGAAATTCAAAATTGAAAAGAACGATATACGTTCGTAGGCTTCCCTGGCCGGAGTCATTACATTCTTGGCTATCCGGGATGAGCCGCGTCTCGGTCAGTTGTGCTGACGTTTCGGCCATCTTGCTGTGGCCTTCTTGAAAGCTATACTGCTTGAGCATGCATGCAAGCCAAAGATGTATTGAAAAGAACGAAATTGCCATTGTGATCTCATTAAGTTTTACGTAATCTTCTTCTTCCCTGAAGAGTTCATGCGAATCGGCCCTTTTCTCACAGCGAGTAGTGAAAACTGAGCCGAGTTGATCTCCGAGATTCCCGCCATAACATGGCAAAGCCAGGTAGACACAACAACGGCACAAAGCGTTCCCTCGGCGCGGGAGCCCCTGGCGGCAGCTGCGGTTTCTCAGTGCGTGGCTGCGCGCGCGCCCAAGAGGCGGCTGCAACGCGAACAATGGTCGCCGCGTTTCCTTTGTGCAACTCTGGGCGACGGTGGCTGCGGCGGCGCGTGGCAGGCGAGTTGCATCGACGGCGACGGCATTGGCGAGGCGGACGTGGTTTGCGATGGCATCTGAGGCCTGCAACCCACGGCCCGCCGCGCTGCCGTATCTTTTGCGGTCCGCCGGCCAGACAAATAAGGCTTCGGAAACTGCAGCTCTCTCGTCAGAACATCTGAGCGTCTGCGTTTCCACAGTAACATTGACCAAAGAGACTGCTCAGTAAGGTGTCAATGAGGGACACCCGAAGCCTGGGAGTTTGCTATGTTTCGCATGTGCACGAACATGTACTCGAGCAATACGAATAGCAATCTTATTCGCGCCTGTTTCAGGTCAGACCTGAAGTTTGCTTTGAAGAAGAATGGATGGTATGCAATGAGAGTTTACCTAAGTTTGCGGTGCTAAAATACTTGTGGTATTGGTGGTCGCGACAGTAAAACAGCAGAAAACAAGCAGATGTTTGCTGAGGAGCATTGGCTCTTTCGAAAAAAATGGAAGTAATTTTCTTTTCCGTGCGAAAACAGTAAAAAAGCTCTCATTCGGCTATTCCGTAATTCCAAGAATAAAAAAAACAAACAAACAACAACAACAACAACTACAAAAACTTCAAGATATGTTTAACGCTTGTAACAAGTTTCTTTTTCCACTCAATGAATATGAAAAGTCGTAAGTGGGGTACCCGAGTGAGCCTATTGATAGGGGGCGGCAGGACGGTGAAGCAAGCGTTACGTTAGATTCGCGGGCGGGGGCGGGGGCGAGGCGGGGGCGGGGCAAAGGTTGGAGTGCCGCGAGCGCGCAGCTGCCAGGCGCCGCAGGGGGCGGCAAAGGCGCGTGCCGGGTGGCTCCGTGCCTCGCGGTGTCCCGCCGTCTGGCCGGGTGGAAAATCGCACGTGAGACGTAGAAAGCGCACACTGTTCAGAGGCATTCGTGATGTGTTCTTCAGATTTTCGAAAACAGCAGTCTGACTTGCAGTGGTGGAACCCTGCGTGACATGGTAGGCAGTGGCGAATAATCGAGTTTCCAAGAAACACAGTTGGTGACAGTTAACAGTGCGGTTCCAAAATGAAGCTCTTTTAGCCCCTATTGTTACAACTAACACAACATTCACACACACACACACACACACACACACACACAGACACACGCGCGCGCGCGCCCCTTTCCTCTCTCTCTCTCAGATGAACATCCCCGAACACTCCAATCTCCTTGGCTAAAGTAGTTCCACAAAAATTGGGTTAATATTTTAAAAGTTAGAAAATACAGTTTTATTATTTTGAGCATTTAATTATTGTTTAGTTTTAATAATACAACATATTACAAAAATTTTGTGAAACTTTTTTTGTTTTCGTCAGTTCTCTTCTCATCTTTTATTTTCTTTAGTTACAATTTTGTTTCCCTCTCAAATCATCATTCCCGACTAAACGTAACCCCGAAATGTCAAGCATTTCTGACCGTGGTTACCATCGTCCCGTTTCTAATAAGCCACAAAGAGAAGTAAATGTAAATGGCGTATCAAACTTGACATAATCAAATTTAAAGTCTTTTTACACGCGATCGTTTGATAAAACTGAAGCCAATATTCGGAGTTTTGATCGCGGAGCGCAGTTTCCCGTCCCCTCCGCCAGGAGCGTGCCGCGCGTGCGCGCAGAGGTGCGCGTGTCGCCGCGAGCGGATGCCGAGCAGCGCCTGATCCGCCGCTGACTTGTTATGCAAACGAACGTGACGTTTCCCCGCCGCGGCCCCGCGGCGGCGACGCTGCGTGGAGCGCGGGGGCATCGCTCGAGGTCAAGACGTACTACCGCCACTTTACTCTCGTTCTTTTTCTCTACTCTTCTTTCTCATTCTTTTTTTTCCTTTTTCTTTTCTCCTCGTCTGTGCCGAGGAGGCTGCAGGTTCGAGTCCTGCGTAGACATGGTCGTATTTGTGATTGTCCCTTCACCTATCATCATCATCATCCTATCATTTCATAAGTCACACTACAAGGCGTAACAACCTTGTTGTAATCCAAGGATACAGCTGAAAAGCTGATCCTGGAAGAATTACACACGTTAATCGTGTAGCGTGGTCAGTAATGGCCTATACGCCAATAATAATAATAGTAATAATAGTAATAGTAATAGTAATAGTAATAATTGTAATAGTAATAGTAATAGTAATAATTGTAATAGTAATAGTAATAATTGTAATAGTAATAGTAATAATTGTAATAGTAATAGTAATAATAGTAATAGTAATAATTGTAATAATAGCCGATCAGATGGCCGAGATCGTTACGGCAGTAATGCCATAGCGATCTCGGATCAGAAGATTGCGGGTGCAAGTCCCGCCTCGTGCAAGGGCGTATTTGCGTACGTCTGTATGTGTGTTGTCCTTTCACCCCCCCCCATCATTTTATCTTCCTCCTCCCTGGGGCTAACATCCCTGGGGGATAAAAATCGGATCTAGCTAAATGCTGATACCATGTTAAATAGCATGCAGCTACCACTCACATAATGTTACTGACCCCCTGTTGCTTGGTGCATGCTCGTGTGGTCCAAGTCGGCCTTTTCGTGAGCAAAAAAAACAATAAAACTATTAAAAAAGACCTTTGATTCTTCCGGTCAGAGGGACTGCAGTGGCATCAGTTGATGCTCTGATATATATCTCCCGGTACGCCTCTTAGGAAATTATGGAGGATTAACCATATGTGAATGGGATGGAAGACCGTTGTTTGACTCTGTGGTTAGGAGAGTGGTGGCAGAATGGGGAAGCAAGGATTGCGCCTTTCTTCTGAGGAGTTACGAGATGATCCCCCACCAGGCTGCACGTGTCGTAGTGAGAACGGAGCTTCCGCGGGGCGAGGCGTGTTTATTTCTCCAGCCTCCTCGCGTCCATCTCTCTGCCCCTTCCGTCCCGGGCTTTCGTTTTCGGAGAAACCGCCGCGGCCGCGAAAAGACAAAAATATTTTGGGCGAGATCTACAGGCGCGATTTATCCTCACCAATGACAGTGACACATGGCACAATAAAATCTGAAGACGAAAATAGAGAAGCGGCTCGTGGTTGTTGAAGTTTGGCAGCTTTACAGCAGGAAGCTCGAGGGAAAAAAAGAAGAAGAAATCAGAACTGAAAAGGCGCGTCAAATGGTTCGTCAGTTAAACATAATTAGGGGTTGATTTACACAGGAAAGATCAGAGAGGAGTCGCTTGAGAAGAGAATTACCGATTGTGAAATTAAATGGATATAAGCTTATTTAACCATGGCCTAGTTAGTCTTTTCCCGAGAAGATATTCAAGTGTTAATTAAAGTTACAGGATTTTACTGAAAACGCAATTATACTACTCGTTTTAGAAGTTATATCACTTGGTATGTTACTCAGTTATATCACCTTAACCTATCGTTGGTGTTTACCGTATGTCATACTGTCGTTGTAGCAAAACGAACATTTATTTTTATGTAAACAAATGATTTACCGATTATATTTAAACATGTTTAAATGTGTATTAAACGAGAATGTTTTTGCATACCTGCCATTCATGTACAATGTACAAAGTATACGTGCAATGTATAAATAAAGGTGTTAAAATTTCAACAAAATATTTTGAATATGAGATTCTCTAGGCACCTATTTTATGATTTCTTTTAACTCCGGGAGTCGCTTCGTCCTTATACCTTACATTGGACATTAACATCTTTCCTTTATATCATTCATTACGGATGACCAGTGATGACAGAATATTTCCGGTGCTCCAGTTTTAGAGATCCTGAGTGTCATATGAGTACGGCCTATTTTGTTTCTCTTGCCAGGTGGAAGAAACGTGCGGCGGGTGGGTCGTCTTCGAGCGACGCTACTCGTGGGTGGTCTTTGTTTTTGTTAATGTATTCAATTTCTTCGCTCGCTCAAGGATTCCGTTGAGTCAGACTCGGCACTCAGCACTCGGAGCTCAGCGAAACAGGAAACAAAAGTGGGACAAGAGGAAGAGGTAACGTAATGAGGATTTATTAACGTGCTTAATTGGTTATAATTGCCTTGATGAACGTTATTCATGGAACGACGAGACAAAAATTAAAAGAACACCCCAGGAGAAAAATCAGTCAACGTGTTCTGATTAAAGTTATTATAGAATGGATAGCAACTAACTCCAACGATTAGCATTGGCTTTATCTTTATATTGTGTCCGTGAAACTTGTCCGTTAATTGTTTATTAAGTAGTGACAATTTCATTACGATGACGACAAATGAGGTTAAAAATGGAGGTGGAAGAGGAGCAAATAGAGAACAAAACGGACCAAGTACACATGTGTCCGTTCTGAATTATGAAAACGTGGGCGTTTGGAGATGATTGGTCCCTGATAGTTTTGAAAAAGTGTTAAAGGTTTGGAAAGTTTTGGAAAACATTGTTAACCTACGATGTCATTCAGTGTTAAAGGGAAAATAGTAGGTTAATCTACATACGGTGATTGTAACATAAGGTAAGAGAATGTTTATTACTTAAACTTCTCTACGTGAATATTTAACTTCTTTAGAAAGAATCTAAAAAACAACACGCAAAACTATTTTTTATAAGTTCCACTTTTAGATAAAAAAAATATAAATAGAATGAACATTTTACCTATTAAAATTAATTTCATTTTAACGAATTATTGACACTCTCATGCTTTCATGAAAAAAAGTCTGGGAAACAGTAAGAGTCGCAAATTAATAATAACCAGATTTTTTTGCTAGTGGACTGCATTTTGACACACTAACAGATCCGCGCATTTACATGCATACACAAGACGGCCAAGGTTTGGTTAGTAGTCGTTTCTGTCATTGCTCATTTGAATGAAATGCGTTCGTTCTTGAAGTGAAATAGCGCTGGTTTTGTCGAATAGTGCGTTGTAATTCCAGTCGTGTACGTTGGCTAAATACCCCACAAACGGAAGAAAGCGACGAGGGGAATCTGCGAGGGAGCGTGCAGTCACGAAGTCGGTGCCCGGCGAGGCGTGATGCGGCCGCGACTGCGCGTCGGACGCCCTACTTGGCGCGCGCGGTTTTTGAAATCGCTGGAGCAGAGGCACAGGAACGCCGCCCACTGCCCGCCGCCCAACTTTTATCTTTACGACTCAACTCGGCACGATACGGACAGAAAGCATACGTTGACCGAAAACCAAGCGGATTCAGGAGAGAGGTGTCGATGCTTTCACGTTTACCTGGTTAGAAACCCAGATAAAGTTGAAAAATACAGAAGCAATTCAACAGTTAAGAATTCGACTGAAAAATGCAAATACTTGGTTGTGTTAATCCGCAATTTATGTTGTTGATGGTAGTTTATGTAGACGTTGATGGTGTAGATGATGATGTTCGTTGATGTAGATGACAATATTCTCGTCGGGGCATCACTACTTTCATGATAGATAACGTCATGCGATGAGGAATTCGCAGTATTCACGAGTGCCATTTCAGATAAGCCCATTCTTTGCAGCACCAAGACCCAATTTTTCATACATGCGGAAGCAGCATTTTTGCTGCTGTAGGCCACTAGTTATTATTATTCCTCTATATCACGACTGAAGATGTGAGTCCGTTGAATATAAAATCTACTCCAGGTTGCAACCAGGTTCGTCACGAGCAGATCCAGGGGCTATCGGTGCCTCTACAATAATTTACGCAAAATGTGGATTATTATTACCTTTATCATTATTATTATTATTATTATTATTATTATTATCATCTTTATCATGATCATTCCTTAAATTCATGACTGAAGATGTTAGTTCCGACTAAATATAAAATCCATTTCAGGTTGTCAGCTTCCTAACAGAAAGGTTTTTTTAATTGCGGGTACCTCTACAACACTTCACATAATACACTTCAATGACTTCAATACGTACGAAACACTTTCCAAGACTTAGAGATCGTCGTGGAACAAATCGTGGCTCCTGATACGACCTGTGTTTTTACGTCGCGCATCGAGATCTCAATTTCAAAACTCTTGTATTTGAGGTGTTTCTCTGGTTGTGACTTTCTGATGGCATAGTACGGCAACATATACACGCCGTCACGCTTTTCACTCAAATCCGGAATAACAATATCCGGTTTGCCGCCATCGTACGATCTGTAAGAATTTATTGGTCATGCAGTGCTGTATATAGTCCAAGAGAGATGATTGGCGAGTGTTCGTACGGCTCACTGCATATATGTGGAACATTGAGAGCGTCACAGATAAGCCTGTAAAGATAACTACAGACCATATCAATTCTTTATGTATTCGGACTAGGGCAGAATTGGATAAGCTGATTCGACACGACCAATTATTTCTATCTATTCTGCCAAACTCGTCATTTATCATCCTGGAAAATTTTGAGAACCGCTTTATCATAGCGTCTTTTTGTCAAGACCTGATCTTCGTGTAGCTAATGAACGTTTTCACCAAGTGGTTCTGGCATTGTTGACTTATCATATCACCTTTCCCATCTTAAACATCAACCCACCAGTAATCATTCGCCTGTCAACATCATTCTCTCACCCTCAACACAATTCCATGCTTCATAATTTACAATGCCAAACAATCATTGTGATAACCTTACCAAGAAAGGGGGGGACATTAAGGGTTACCTTTCTTTAATATCAACACCCAGAAACCACAATATCACTAAGCATGCATGATTTGTTTTAGACTCAAATCACACGCGTCTTTGTGACGAACATTTACGGAGTTTTAGCGTACGCGCGGATGCAGATGCGTAGGAATGGCTCTGCCACCCCAGAAGCCACTCGACGCGTGTGCGGGGACGCTGTAATTCCAGGGATCGTTGGTCAAAAGCAAGCGTTTGAATCGGGTCTTACGGGCAATATGTTCCCATAGTGAAGACCCTCCAGCGAAAGTTTTGGCGT
This sequence comes from Gryllus longicercus, assembly GCA_038098605.1. Lineage (NCBI taxonomy): Eukaryota > Metazoa > Arthropoda > Insecta > Orthoptera > Gryllidae > Gryllus > Gryllus longicercus. The sequence continues at coordinate 1,905,007 of JAZDUA010000217.1, forward strand.
ACGCGCGCATGCGCAGAACATCTCTGCTGCCCAAGAAGCCACTCTGCGCATGCGCGCATACGCTCAGAATCGTTCGTCAAAAGGAAGCGTTTGAATCGGGGCTTAGGGTGTTCTTCAGGGTCCAACAGTGAAAACCCACAGGCAGAAGTTTTATCATACGTGCGCATGCGCAGAACTGTTCTGCCGTCCCAGATGTCACTCTGTGCACGCGCGCGTACGCTATACTTCCAGAATCGTTCGTCAAAAGGCCGCGGGTGTTTCGGTTTTCACCGCAACAAGGTCAAACAGCAGAGACCCACCGGCAGACGTTTTAGCGCGCGCGCGTGCGCAGGACGACTCTACTACCCCAGAAACTCCACAGCGCATGCTCGCGTACGCTATAACTCCAAAATAGATCGTCAAACGTAAGCGTTTGAATCGGGACTTCATCTTTTCTTCTTTTGTGACCAACTGTAGAGATCCACCAGTAGAAGTTTTAGCGTACACGCAGATGGGCAGAACGGCTCTGCCGGCCCAGAAACCATTCTCCGCGTACGCTATAATTCCAGAACCGTTCGTCAAAAGTAAGCGTTCGAATCGGGACTTTATCTTTTCTTCTTTTGTGACCTACAGTAGAGACCCACCAGCACAAGTTTTAGTCTACGCGCATGCGCAGAACGGCTCTGCCGCCCCAGAAGCCATTCTGCGCGTACGCTATAATTCCAGAATCGTTGGTGAAACGAAAGCCTGGTCTTACGGTTTCCACCGCTCCCGCGTCCGACAGCGGAGAGCCACCGGCAGATGCTCTGGCGCGCAGCCACTGTGCGGTGTCCGCGGCTGCCGAGACGAGGCCCCGCAAATAGGGCGTTTCGAAAGCGCCCGGCGCGCGTTTCCTGCCAGCGCGGCCGCACCCTCGCCTCCGCGCCCCTCTCGCTCCACGCCGCGCCTCGCTTTTCCAGCTCATTGCCCCTCGCGCCTCGCGCCGCCCCGCAGCAACGCCTTTCCATCCTTCCTCCCTCTCGCCTCTCGTCACAGTGGTTTTTGTTCTGTTCGACATTTTTCGGAGTACACTCTGTGATCAAAAGTATCCGGTCACGTGACTGATCAGAACGCAACGAAGTTTGTGCATCAACCATCACAAACTCAAAATAGAGAAATGTAATCGGCCTTCGGGGTTGGCGTCCTTCGGGCAACGTTGAAAATACATGCCAATGATTTCACTACTGGATGCCGAGACCGGACACAAAAGTATTAATATACCTTACAAACTAATCCTATGTCAATATGTAATATTAATAGCTACAATACAGAAGATGTACATTTACACAATGTGATAAAAAGTGGCGCCCTCCATCGGTAATGCTGGAATTCAATAGAGTGTTGGCCCACCCTTAGCCTTGATGACAGCTTCCACTCTCGCTGGCACACTTTCAATCAGGTGCAGGAAGGTTTCTTGGAGAATGGCTGCCCATTCTTCACGGAGTGCTGCACTGAGGAGAGGTATCGATGTAGGTCGTTGAGGCCTGGCACGAAGTCGGCGCTCCAAAACATTCCAAAGGTGTTCGATAGGATTCAAGCCAGGACTCCGTGCAGGCCAGTCCATTACAGGGATGGTATTGTCCGCCAGAGACCGTGCAGTATGAACAGGTGCTCGATCGTGTTGAAAGATGCAATCGCCATTACGAAATTGCACTTCAACAGTGGGAAGCAAGAAAGTGAAACATCAACGTAGGCCTGTGCCATGATAGTGCTACACAAAACAACAAGGGGTGAAAGCTCCCTTCATTTCCCCGCTATTTCTCTCAGTGGATAGACACTGTATACTTTGTTATTTCACGATGACACTGCAAATGAGATGGGGGGGTCAGCTTAACGCCTGGTTTGGAATAGAATGAAGGAGAAATCTTGCGCAGTGCAAATGCTGTTGTTTGAAGTGCTCTTCCAAAATTCGTCTGGATTGAAGCAGAGGAAACGCAGCACTTAATCGACCGAGGAAAACCTTTAGATTTTCATTCAGACAGGCGACTTCGATCTGGTTTAACTGGAGGTGGAAATCAGTTGCGAATTTCACTATTGTAGAATTGTGCACTTTATATTAAACAACTCGAAAAGTCCTAAATGTTAAAAAAATATTGAAAAGTTCTTCTGGACGTGTGACCTTCCATTTCCACTGTAGTTTTTGTCAGGTTCACTGTGTCCATTGGACAAATGCTGAGATGGTTCCTTCTGTTGCTTCTGGATCTGAAGAGATTTGCCTCTGGACGATTTTTGCTCATTTAAAATCTTTATTGATAATACATTAATCTAAGAATATTTTACGTATGTTCTCGATTGGTTGATGTTTTAATTTTTAGGCAAATTACAAATTTATATAAAAATATTTATTCTTTGTATTGAGATTTCAGGAAATTACACTTTCGAATGTGTTTGCAAAACACGAACTATAAGTTTGAAAATTAGTTGCACACGCTGATATTGTTTCTCATTTTGCAGGTGGCATGCTCCGGTGATTTGCTGTTGCTTCAAGCACATCATAGTGCAAGATGGCGGCAGGGTCGGCGACGGTTACTCGAAAAAGTCGTGATGCTGACTGCTGCAGTGTCAACTTCCTCAAGAATGTGCTCCACATCTTCAACGTAATATTTTTGGTAAGTTTGTGGGCGTTTCAACCCTAATAATATATGCAATCTAATACTTTTTTGCTCATATTTATCTCATAGTATTTCTTAGATCCATCTAAGCTAAGAAATGGCCAGTCTCAAAGTATTGGGGTGAAGTTCGTTGGTAACAATTATAATAATGTGTGCAATAATGTCTGCTACATTTTGCATCACTTCCTATAAGACGTACAAAGGAAACGTAATCGCAATTTGCTGGGGTTACATTCTTTGGTGAATTTTTGGAATTGTGTGCAATATTGGTTAATTTTGAGGTCCAAAAGGAACACACAAATAACGTTCAGTATGTTACGGGTAATCCGGTGTATGACTAATGATAGAGAAATAGCCGATTAATTCACATACTACCAGACGGTTTGGTTAAAGGGGTATGAAAGACGAGCTACACACCTTGTCTGTCACTAACTTTAGGAACTTCATACCAGGAGTCTGAATCCAGTTGCTCTCATATCTGCTGTTTCTCGCCATCGTAACACTTCTCATTCCTTTTCCACCTATTTTAGATAATGCGAACTTCAGACAGCTGAAGTTCGCAGATGTTTCAAAGCCGTTTCACATCTAACTTTATAGAACCATTTAGGATAATGTAAAAATTAACCGGCTATATCGTGCATCATCCGTATTCGGACATTAGCCATCCATACTCGCATACATATCCCTGCATTTCCATTCGGGATATTTGTTTTCGTTTCTGAGATATTATAAATTTTGTTCAATGGCAATTGCTTCTCTTCAACTTAAGGCCATAATCATTCCAGTAGCAGACGCCCAAGAGCATCACTTGTTTGAAGAGTGTAGAGATATGTATTGTAAAGTGAATTATGTCATCGTTTCCCTTTTAATGCTTAATCAGCATTATTCAATATTTATTTATAATAAATAATAAAAAGTTCTGAAATCATAATTAATTTTCTAGGACTTTTGTATCCTCGTAAAATGTGACTCGCTTTGCCGACTGCTATTGCAATGATTATGACTCTATGTACTGCCTTGCGTGCCGCGTGTGTGTGTGTGCGTGTTGGTATGCCGATGTCGCAGAAGGCCAGACATTTGTTTAACAACGCATCAGGGTTTTACACTACAAATGTCATACCCCGCCACTTTATGTAAGGGCGCATTACGCTATTTTGAAGAACTCGTAATTCACTTGCCTGTTTTCGAAACTAGTGGTGCTATATCAGCACGTACTTTCTCGCAAGTACTTTCTCGCCTCGCCCTCTTGCAGCACTATTTTCACGCAAAATTACGCGAAAAGTATTCACATTTCCAAAAAATTGTTCATGTCCTTATTTCAAAATCCATCTTTAAGGAACAGATATCATTAAGGTAAAAAATCTCTAGCTTTAATACTTCAGATGTAGGAAGACTCTGAAAAAAAATTAAACTTTTGCAATTTTCAAAAAGTCAGGGGTTTTAACGAACGTGAGATTTGCACCATTCTCTTAAACTCCTTCACATTATCCGACAGAAGAATTTAATCCAGGCCGAATCCAAATGGGGGAAAGTCAATCCGGCAGCCTCTGAGACCACAGACGTGGGCACTGCCAAGAAACTCAGGACAGCTAGTGGGCTTTCTAATCCTCTTTCTGAGCTGGAATCCACATGCGGTGGCTTCATCGTCACTGGTTGGATTGATGCGTCAGCGTCAGCGTCGCTGTTTGATGAGTTCGATATGACACTCCGCCGTACCTTAAAGCCAAGGACGTGCACACCTTGGGAGGTATGGCCCAAACACCTTTGTGCGATCTAATCAGATTGATACAAATCAAAAATATCTTTTATTTTCTGAACAGCATTCCAGATCCTCATCAAAGAGCTCAGCAACCAAATCCGCTGGAACCGGCTCAAATAACAATTTACTTTTAGTATCAGTTTATTATTTTATTCGTCTCTTGAGACATGCAAGACACCATGGAAACATTGGTTTTATTTCTTTAAATAATTCTGATTTTGGGGACCCCTTGTCCCTTGAAATCAAGCCTTCCCTAAGAGTGTACAAGTTTAACATTCCTAAGTCAGTAGTCAAAGGTGCGTGGTATTTTGAAAATATCGAAAACAGTAAGAATAACGCATTTTTTCGAAAATCATACAGTGTTACCAACACAAAGTACACACCTCTCTATTCGAAGATACTCACTGATACCAATACAAAACATACATGAATTCCTCTTCGACGAACACAACCGAAAGTCTACAATCCAAAACTTTCTTTGGGAACTTTGGCCGCATACGAGCTTTGGCCAACTCTGGCCTCCTTGTTATGAATTAGGGAATGGTAGGAAATTGTCGCGATATTTACTCAGGATTTTTGAAGTAACAAATTTATTTATTTGGCTCGACAAAATAAATAACTCAAGGAGCCATCAGTCTGCGCTGTGTCATTAACAAATGATTACTAGAAAAAAATTGATACCCAGCATTAGTTTCGTAAATTAATTAGTTAACGGTGCCTTATGCCTACTTACAATATTCTTACATCTAATTTATGAAAGCCGGAGATACTCTCATGGGCCTAACCGGCACATTAAGGTATACAGAAATACGATTTGACTAGGTGGAGGTGCAGTCACCAAACTACCTCTTCAAGTAAATAAACAAAATTAATTGAATTTGCTCTTCCTTCATGTCCCACGTTCCAGCCCCGACGGTGGCGGGATTTTCGATACTAGCTTGACAACTAGGTCGCTCTCTGCTCTGAAAGGTAGTTTTCCGTGGTTTCTCCGATCAACACCAGGCGAATGTCGGAGCAGTACCCGAACAAACGGGCCCCGGACCGCGCGCAATCTCACCCTCATTTTCCTTGTCCTATCCTCTCCCCTTACACACACACACACAGACACACGCACGCTAACATGCACTACACAACCACACATGCCGGGAGACCGGTCGGGAGTTTGGAGCTTGTCCCGGCTGGGGCGGTACCACACTGGAGGGAGATACCTGGTTGAGGGAGATACTAGCCGACGGTAGAGGCGCCGGATCTCGTCAATCAGCGGGTGAAGATCACCGCCACCGTCCAAGGAGAAAACATGCACTACACTTACGGGACTAATATCCTTAGCCGATGACTTAACGGTGATTCAAAGTGCTCCCCTACAGCATACGATATTGCAGAATACTGGCGTGGATCCACGGGGAAAGAAATGAGGGAAATTTCCCCCCTAAAATTTTTCAGTAACTATGTATTTTAAATTGTCCCGACACTTTAATGCGAAAAATATTTTCAGTTAATCATTAAAACAAATAAAATCGTATCACAGCACAAGTTGCATGTAGCATACAACATTTTACAAAATCTGTAATAAAACACATTGGGCCAAAACGTTTTGAATTTCCCGTCGCAAAACGTGTCTCTGGGTCCGCCCCTGCAGAGTGCGTTGGCGCGCGTGCGCGTCCGTGAGCGTGCGTGGCGTCACCTGCGGCGGCGCGTGCGGGGGCGCGGCGCGCGCCACATCAGAGAGCGCGCCGCCGCGGGCAGGCGCGCGCGCGCCGGTGACGTCAGCGTCGTCAGTTGCGCCAGAGCGCGGCGGTCGGTCGGTCGGGCGAGCGAGTGCCAGGCGCGGCTTCTGGGAAGCTTCCACCGACGGCCGACGCTTGGAAAAGCTGGCCACTCTCTGTTCGGTTTCTCAGAGGCACTGCCGGTGAATGGGGCTCTTGCCAAGGAGCGAATTAGCAGACGGCCGTGGAAGTCGCCTTAGTCCCCTTAGGATTCCACACGAATGTTACGTACTCGTAGTTCATTTTTTCCGGTATTAAATAGTGAGGGTTTTTTATTTATGGATAGCGTAATTTGAATTGCTGGATTAAATTGTATTACTGGATATTTTGGCTTGTTGGACACCGCTCGGGTGGTCGTTGGACACCGCTCGGGTGGTCGTTGGACCCGCTCGGGTGGTCGTTGGACACCGCTCGGGTGGTCGTTGGACACCGCTCGGGTGGTCGTTGGACACCGCTCGGGTGGTCGTTGGACACCGCTCGGGTGGTCGTTGGATACCGTTCGGGTGGTGTTGGACACCGCTCGGGTGGTCTTTGGACACCGCTCGGGTGGTCGTTGGACACCGCTCGGGTGGTCGTTGGACCCGCTCGGGTGGTCGTTGGACACCGCTCGGGTGGTCGTTGGACACCGCTCGGGTGGTCGTTGGACACCGCTCGGGTGGTCGTTGGACACCGCTCGGGTGGTCGTTGGACACCGCTCGGGTGGTCGTTGGACACCGCTCGGGTGGTCGTTGGACACCGCTCGGGTGGTCGTTGGACACCGCTCGGGTGGTCGTTGGACACCGCTCGGGTGGTCGTTGGACACCGCTCGGGTGGTCGTTGGACACCGCTCGGGTGGTCGTTGGACACCGCTCGGGTGGTCGTTGGACACCGCTCGGGTGGTCGTTGGACACCGCTCGGGTGCTGATCTATCCGTTTGTTCAAAGAGTGTGTTTTGGAGAAAAGGTGAGATGAAGGCATAATCATGTTTCATTTGATTACTGGATTCGGACAGATCTAGAACAGTGTTGTGGAAGAATCATATGTACTGCAATTTAATTTCAATGGCAAAAATTGAAGTACGAAGTTGTACCTTTGAAAATGCCATGCAGTTAACAGTTAAACATTACTGTTATGACAGTAAACACTACCGATTACTATTTATATACAATGCATATTTAATTTTATACTACTTAGAAAATACGTCTGAGGCTTAATGTTAATATTAACTGATTATTTGTTTTCGAAAATTGAAAGGAGGCATGTGAATCATCTCGTTTTCCTATTACTACTTCTCTATTTCTTATTCATTCCTTTCTTATTTTGAGCAATTCCTCTTCTTTTTCTTCATTTATTTTTTCATCTCAAATTTTGGGGTCCCATTCTCTTTAACAAGTCCGTGTAAGCAATATCGAGATATCAGGTACAACCGAATGCGTCAAAAGCCGACATTACTGAAATTACGATGAGATAAATATAATCAATAATTACTCTAAAGGGTAACGAACTAAATCGATTCCATTGCAATCTTGGCTGATTGTAGGTTACACGAGTAAGGGTCCGGTCTCTAGGATGCGAATGCAGTTGAACCGTGTACTGGAACTCGATGCTTCGCTGCTTCAAATAGACGTCATCGCCTTTTTTGCCGTCGCGTCGGTGCGTCCCGGGAGACGCTGCGGTCAAGGACCCGGACGAGGATCTCGCCTGCAGCCGCCTGCGATGGGCGCTGCGATAGCTCTGGCGCTTCTCAGCGAGTTGCCCAACATATTTGGTGTTAGACCCGCACGTTGCTGTTGTGAACAGAATCCACGGACACATGAACCTTCGAGTGAGAAGCTTGGATATTCGAAAAATTCCCAAAAATTTAAATGCTTTTAGTTTCTTTATGATATTAAAAAGATACAATTAAGAAACAATTCACGTGATATTTAGATTTCGTATATTTTTAAAATGTATATTTTTCTTTGCAAAAGTTGAGGACTGAATTCCATTTCTGTGTCGCTCTCTTGTCAGATGTTTCTTCATCTCGATAAAATATTTTACCTTCCAAAGTATTTGTTGTTTCCCTGAAAGTATTATATTAATGTCAGAAATGCAAAATAATGCACGCTTCGGTGGTCCCCGCGGCGATCCGAGGGAGAAGTTCAGAATTTCAGGGTGGGCCGAAGCAGGGAAAGCCACAGTCCGTGAGAAGCCCTAAGCTCCCGGCTTCATCTCCCATCATGGGCGGTTGTGAACGTAAACGTGTCACGACGACGAGGAGGAAGGAAGGATCGTGCGGTGTCCGTGACCCGTTTGTTAGGATGCTATTCCGGCATTCGCCTGGTATTGATCGGAGAAACCACAGAGGACTATTTATCAGAGCAGCCGGCCATTAGAATTCACCCCCAGTCATCGGCTGAATCCGACCTAGCTATAAAGTTAGTGTCGACAATCCTACCACAGCCGGGACTCGAACCCAAGGACATCCCGGTGACAACAGTTGCCCGGAGCCATCTGCCCTGGTGCGCATTTCCCGGCCACGCCCACGTTGCTTCGTGGATGCACCGAGCCGCCTGCTGATGAGCCAGGAAGCTGCGCGGAGCGGCGCGGAGCGGCGCGGTGCGGCGCGGTGCGGCGCGGAACTGCAACTGGCGCGGCGGCGGCGGCGGCGGCGGCGGCGGCGGCCAAGGCCGCGGCACACATCCAAACGCAACGCGCGCTCCCCCCCCCACCTCCCGCCCGCGGGCCACGCTGCGCGTTTTTTCGCCACGCCCCCGCGCGGCCCCACGCTGCCGCCAACGGCGCACCCGGCGGCCAAAATTACTTTTCTGCCAAACAGTGCGGTTTCAATGCGATTGTAACTTTCAATTTAATGCATTTTGTAACGGGTTAGCCTTATATAGCGGGGGAGAGGTCACTTACTAAACTATAACGAACTTACTCTATACTTTTATACACTTATACACTTTCTATACACTTATATTTAACATAATTTTAAAAAAATGCATCTTAAATTGGTTAATAGTCTTAAAACAAAAATCGCAAACATAATAATAATAATAATAATAATAATAATAATAATAATAATAATAATAATAATAATAATAATAATAAAAATAAAAATTTTAAAAAATAGTAATAAGAAAAAATACATAATACACGAACACACACATTATAGTTATTAAATTTAAAATGACTTTGAGCTAGGTTCTTGGATCCTACTAACTAATAATCTGGTCTTTAATGTCTGCCGTAATTACATTTTACTCTCTGCATCTACGTGAATCATAAATTTGGAATTCAATTTGAGCTTATATTATGTCTAGTGCTTCATGGTTAATAATATACGAGTATTTTACTTTTATTTCATCACTGTGTTGATGACTCGCAGCTATGGGCAAATTTAATAAGGCTGGCGGTCTTTCATTTATTCGATTTTGGGATCCAACTCCCAGTAGTTACTTTTGTTGCATAAGCGCCTTTTTTGTCTCATTGCTGGAGGTTTTCTAAGCAAATTTATCGCAAGAAACATTTAATTTTTCATTTTGATAGTCATTATTTTTCCATTCCAATCAACCACTTAATTTTAAATTAAAGTTGACAGGTACTTGTAATGTACAGTGCTTGATTCACATAAAGAGTTCCAAAGAACGGCATACAGTACGTGTTACGCAGTCTATTGCTCAGAAGAGCACCTGAAATTAATCGTTGGATATGTCAGAAATGACTGATCAGGCCAGTATTCTGTAGAACGGTCATTCAGTCAGTGCTCCAGAGGTGTCGAAAATGTTCCTAACCAGGATCTCATGACCTACAAAGCTACGTGGGGAATCTCACTATATTTTTGGGACACCTGCTTAAGAATGTATTGAGACAACGATATTATAGTTCTTGGTGATCACGGAGATACAAAAGAAAATTACTTATGATACGAATAACATTGTATTTATGTCTTTATTATTACTCAAAGTTGCTTGTGATATCTGCAACCATACAAACTATGTACAGAATCACTATTACAATCATTTTATTGAAACAATATATTTTTGTCCGCTGTTTTCGCGAATCAGGACCACAGTGCTCCGGTCCCCCCTCCTCCTCCCCCGGTATTTTTAGAGCTGAACGCAGCAGCAGCACGAGCAGTCCGTGCACGCACTCGCTCACGCTCACGCGCGTGTGCGCGCAGTGCGAGGAGTTGCGCGGGGGGGGCGGGTGGGTCGCGGGTGGAGGGGCGGGGCGGGGCGGGGCGGGGCGGGGCGGGGCGGGGCTGGTCACGGGACGGGACGGGTCGCGGGACGGGACGCGGGACGGGACGGGACGCGGGATGGGACGAGACGGGATGGGACGCGGGACGGGACCGGACGGGACGCGGGACGGGACGGGACGCGGGACGGGACGGGACGCGGGACGGGACGGGACGCGGGACGGGACGGGACGCGGGACGGGGCGAGACGCGGGACGGGACGCGGGATGGGACGGGACGCGGGACGGGGCGAGACGCGGGACGGGACGCGGGATGGGACGGGACGCGGGACGGGGCGAGACGCGGGACGGGACGCGGGACGGGACGCGGGACGGGACGCGGGACGGGACGCGGGACGGGACGCGGGACGGGACGCGGGACGGGACGGGACGCGGGACGGGACGCGGGACGGGACGGGACGCGGGACGGGACGGGACGCGGGACGGGACGGGACGCGGGACGGGACGGGTCGCGGGACGTGACGCGGGACGGGACGGGACACGGGACGGGACGCGGGACGGGACGGGACGCGGGACGGGACGCGGGACGGGACGCGGGACGGGACGGGACGCGGGACGGGACGCGTTGCAGGACATGGGGCACGGGGCGTGGCGCGGAGTGAGGCGGGGCGCGGGGCGAAGCGCGGGGCGGGGCGCGTCCGTGCGCTCCCACGCGCGGTTCCGCCAAACGACTCCCAAGCGCGCGCCGCGCCTCCGCGCAGTTCCGGGAGAGCAGCCCCAGCCGCCCGCGTGGGACGCACGTGTTGCGAGGAACACGCCGTCTGTCGCTTGGGTTGATGTCACCTGGGAGCTGCACGCTGACATCAACAGCTGTGCCTCTGTTCATGAGATGGGCTTGCGAAGGCCCTCTGTATTCTCCTCTGTACACAGATGAAACTTCGAAAATGTCCATTTTGTTAGTCACCTGGGAGGTGCATGGTAACATCAACAGCTGCGTGAGTGTTGATGGATGGAATGGGTGTGTGAAAGCCATTCAGTGTTCTCCTCTGTGCACTGATGAATAAGTTCTTTCGAAAATAACGCTTGTGTTAGTCACCTGGGAGGTGGATGGTTACATCAACAGCTTATCTGGCGTTCATGGGATGGGTGTGAGAAGGCCATCTGTATCCTCCTCTGTACGGAGACGAATACGTTCTCTCAGAAATGTCACTGAAGTTGAAGTTGAGGAGCTAAATGGTAACAGCTGCAGCATCAGGTGCACAGACGCGCGGGTGTTGATGGGATGCACCTCCCTGTCATAAGGATTGTCCGGTTCCCGCAATCTACACCAGCACAGGAGCTCTGGGGTGGCAGCAGCAACAGCCAGAGATTGTTTATGTGTGTGTGTGTGTTTCTCTCATGCGTTTTCGACGTTCATCATATACCCAGTCTTCATGCAGCTGAATAGTCTTCTCAGAAGTGAGTCTTGAGTGGTTACCTGCAATACAAGGATCTGCGCACATGTTCGCGGAATGGCACAGGAAACTCTTGTTTTTCTACCATATTAATATTACGATGTTGGTAATACATCTGCCAGAGCGGCGTAATTTGAAGATCGATGATTTATTGAATAGAAAATGATACCGAAGGAATGGGAGATGGAGGGAGTAAACATACCTGCGTTCTCAGCCACAAACTTCCGAAGCCAGCCAGAAGTGGCTGGGATTTGAACATCTCTACCCAGACGTGGAAAGCTGGTGCACTGACTGCCACGGATTTTTCGGCATGTCGGCAAGGCTCTCTGGGCTTGCAGCTGAGGGAATCGTTTGGGTTGAAGTTGTCTGGCAGTGCAACAGACGCGTAAGGCATGCATATCTGAGAGGGGTCTGTGAGTACTCTTGAATCTGAGAGTTCGTGTACTTGGGTTACCTGTCTCGTGGTAAATTAATTGAAGATCAATGAAATGAACGGTGCATCAATATTCTAAACAGATGTTGTGGCGGATGTCTAAGAAATGCCTCTTCGAGAGATATCTGTTGCCATGCATTACGAGAATAAATGTTGATACCGTGATCCCAGTACTTGAGTCAGAGCGACATTACTAGAAAATTAAAATTAGTATTATTTTATAGATAATGAAATCTCGAAGAAATGACTAACGGATCTAATTCGTGGATGAATCGAAATGAATGAGCGGAAATAAGTAATAACCGTAACCTGCGTTGTCCACCACAAATTGCACCTAAAGTGGCAAGGATTTGAACCCAGCTTCGCAGAACTAGAGAGCTTGTGTGTTTGTGTAAGGCGGAGAAAATGCGATAAATGCAGAAAAAATGCTTTCGACAATTAATCCCATATTTGCTCATAATAAATGCTAATCAAAATAGAATGTTACCACGTATATGACCCTCATCCTTCCAGTAACCAAGTAGTAATAAATAGTCAGAAAATGTCTTAGTAACATAATACATTTTTGTGGATTACTTGTAGACGCAAAGTGCGACACATTTCGCTTTAAAAATAAATTTCAAGCTGAGGTGGCAAAGGATTTCCGTGCTCGTATTGTATGAATAAGTAAGCTCTTAAATTTCCGAGTCAATTGGATATTTTACAATAAATACACTATGGACTTTTGTTAGTTTACAATCTTAATGTACCACAATTAAATATTACTCTTCATAATCCATATTCATAAAATTATTCGTATTCTTAAAAATATATTTATAACAATTATTTATTCGTTAATAAGTATTTTCAGTTATTTTCAACACCAGTTCATATATTTATAATTCACGCAAGTCATTGTATAATAATTAAAATAACTCACGACCATTCAATTTGGATAACTGACAACCCTAATAACCGTATAATTTGCAACGTGAAAGAAGAAACTTGCGTTTTTGATGCATTTAAAACACTATTTCTTACAATTGACATGAATACATAACTTTGTGTAAATTAATGATAAACCTTTGTATTATTTATACTTGCCTTTGGGTGTATCAAGTAAGGCATTATGGCGTTTAATGCATTTCACAATTTTTACTTGCTTTCTCTATTTTAATCCCATTATGAAGGTTTTGAAGCTACGATTTCTTCAGCACGCCCGAGTCCATTAGCAAAAATGAGTGGAGAGAGCTGCGTGTGGGTTTGAACTAATCGATTCGTTAGCTAACGCCAATCTCCATTATGAGAAGATCACGCGATGATATTAAGACTTCAGCAGCCGCCACCGCCGCTAGAGTTCTCAGAATTCATACGATGTTAACTGAAATCTCTGCCTAAGAATCAACTCAAATGTCTACGTTAATTTTTGTAGCAATAGAACGTGAATATTATCATAGATGATTCGGTAGGTGTTAGAGATTATTGAAGAGAAAATGCAAAATGAGTTCTGAAAACGCTTACTGTGTTTACCATTGTTCTCTATTTCGAATCTAAACCTGGTTTGTCTCATCCCATAATATTGCTTTATATTGTCAACGATTAATTTGCAATTTCTTTGCTCTAATTTCACTAGTCTTTTTTCGCAAATTTAAAATCATAGTACAATAGACAACGAACAAAGAACGAATAAGGAAGAGCTGTGTAGCCATAGTACGATTAAAATATGGATAGAAATTATTGAAATATATTAAATTCCATCTTATTAATATTTCTTCAATCCACTAGCCATTCACATCCTTCTCACTTTAATGTACGTGTCTATGCATATACTGTATGAATGATGCTTTTTCCTTTCCTTTCCATCATGTAATTCAAGATCGGAATTTCCTAAAGTGACTCATAGTAGGCTGCACAATAACTTCTTGAATTCTTCCACGAGCCGAAGTACTTCTTTCAGACACCATTATTGCTTTCTGGGTGCCGAGATGTTGCATTTAGTTTATACTAGAAAGGATCTGTTTTCTGGAGAGGAAAACGACCCATATTTAAAAGTATTCATAAATGAGGAGGCTAGACAATGGCAGTATTCCAAATCCAAGAAAAGAAGGATGAATATATTTATATATTTATCGCATGGAGAAATTTTTGACATATTACAATGAAATAAATCTATACCTTAAGAAAAATATTACGTTAAGAAAAGCTAGATTAGTCCCACCACATGAAACAAAATCGTTCACTAGGAGAGTGTTTCCTAGTCAGACCTCATGTCCAGCTGATATCAGTGATCATCTAACAAGGTTCATATGCATTAGAGATTCTTTGGATTTTCCAATTTGCATCCGTCTGGGTACACTTCGTGCCAATTGCGAGCGACCGAGAAGGGAGAATGCCGATTGCCGAAATTCGTGCTGCTATGCAATATCGCCGCTTCTGAATGATCCCATTTTTCAAAGCGCCTTTTATCCTTTGACCCGTGCGACGGCCACGATAGCCCAGTGGTGGCCGACTTGTTCGCTGATAGCGTGAGAAGAATGGGGATGACCTCATAAAGGAATGGATTTCACGAAGCGTCAGAGAAAATTCAGATTTTTTGTCCATTACAATATTAGCGTTTGTCTAAAGAGTACAAACGTCATCCATTTTCTTGATTGCAGCTTCATTCTCGCAGTTCACATTGTTTCCACTATTAACCAACATAATTTATTATTATATTATGGTAAGTAATACATCCATCGTTTAATTTTTCATAATTTTTTGAAATCTTACTTGCCAAGTACTTTCAAAAAAATGCTTCTTTTTATCATCCCCATGTGTAAGATGTCTTATTCAACTCGACGTAGGTTTTTAATTACGTTTTAAGAAGTGTCTTATGAAGGGTCACTTGTCTGATGTAACGATTGTGCGACGATCACATATTTTAATGAAGGAAACGTTGATTGTTGACTTGTATGTATATAATAAACAACTTATTCCCCATTATAGTTCTTGCGTGGCTGTGTACTTGGTCAAAAGCCGAAAAACTGGGGTAGCAGCACTCCATACCAGCGGGCTCTCAAAAAAAACAGGCCCAGAATTGTAATTATTTTACATCGCATCGAACAGTTCGTGACCCTGAGCAGTTCAAATAACAAACACTGTCCTTTCCGATAGGTAACCCTTGCTTGACGTTGAGAAATCTACCGGAAATACTCTCAAGGCACTCTGAGATTTTTGCATGTATGGTTGATACATCTCCAGTGAAAAAGAGTTTGAAGTGGGGGGGGCGGGGCGGTACGTTAATAAAATGCCAACGCCTCAGCTAGTCGTCACAAAATGAAAACTATCAAAACTGAGGGCATATAAACTTAAAATTAGAAAAAGAGGGAAATTGTTGACATTTTATTTACATATAAGAATTAAATATTCTAAAATATAAATGTTTGTTGTATACAGTAATACATTGGACATAAACTTCAACAACTTGTTTGAGTAATAGGTAAACTTTTACGATAATATAGATGTGCAAAAATATTTAATTTGCACCTTTCATTTACCATAGCTTGAAAATCGCTGCCCTACAGTACTCCACGCTTCATTTGAACAACCCGGCGACCCAATGCCTGCGATCAGATCTCCCCCAAATTCCCGTGCGTGCGTGAGTGTCAGAGGAGGCGGAGGCGTTGGTTATCTTGGGGTCACTGACCGTTGAGCGTTGTCCTCTTTTTCGGGGAAGTGGCTTGGGGAGGCCTCAGGTCCGATGGGCGCTAGGCACCGGGCACCGTAAAGCATATACACCTTACCTGTTATGTCAAGACTCGGGCCTTCGTCGAACGCACACAATAATACGGATGTACCGTTACTGGTTTCATGTGACGCGAGGTCTAAGTGACATAAATAGAATTGGCACCCTGGATGTTTTGGATGTTTGTGTTGCAACGAAGAAGTGTAACGCTCTAAAAATACAGAATCGTTTTTGGCTGTCAATCCAACGGAAAGATTTATGTTGTACAGTACGGAAAATAATTTTGAAACGAAAATTTTGCTTCGGAATCCTTTTTTCAAAGTAATATTTTATTACGTATACTTCAACATGGTCACTAAGTCACTTAGGTGTAAATGTACGCGAGCTTTCGTATTTTTCAACCTTCGATCAAGCTGTTAAACCGTGAGAAAAGTAGGAGAATTCGGGGATATGCAATGGTCGATTGAGCATCTCTTTCACCATAACTTCTATTAGCGACGTCATATCGCCAATTCGAGCATTAGAATTAAGAAGATAGCTGGTAGCACGATTGGCGCTTCGTCAAGTGCGAGCTGCGTAGCTCACTTTCTTCAAGAAGGAAGTAGTGCAGGACAAATCAACAAAGAATGAGTAGAGTAATCTTGAAAACTTTGAAACAAAATAAGGGAAATGCTGGCATCTGGAAATATCGGCTCTCAGAATTACGCTCGCCCTAGCAATGCTGTTGTAGCCAAGCAATTTCTGAGGAAGATGGAGCGTGCTTGTTCACATATTCTATACCCCTGACTTATGACATAATGATTTTCATTTATTCCTCGAATTGAAGACTTGGCTAGCAGACAGAAGTTTTTAGACGAAGAAGGAAAGTTCAGGCCGGTCTTTCTTCACTTGCGGTAACATTCATCGAAGAGGGGATCGTTTGCGGAAATCTCGTTTGCAGATGCCTGAATCTTTACGGTGATTACGTAAAAACAAAAACACAGTTGTTCATAACTTTTAGTTTTACGTAGTACATGAACTTATTTTGTACTCCGTATTACGTAAATCTTTTTGTTATAGTCCATCGGAGAGATCGTGACCTTTTCCGTTGTATTTGCTTTCAGTTACGACATTAGAGGACAAACTATATTGCCTAAAGACAGGCATTTCAAAATGTTTACATTTAAATTTTACTTTTGAAATAAAATTAACATGCTTATGCAGAAATCAGACTCCTTATCAGAGAACTTTCTAAATATAGTGGGGGACGCGTGTAGCTTCGAACTCCACTGTGTCAGTCGTAAATGATTATCAATAATAATACCACCTATTTTACCTAACATCACCTCATCTCACTGTACACTTCACGGAACGGTTCTCTACGCATACGAGAGTTTTGCCTTGGAACTTCGCTATTTACATAAAACAACCTTGCGCCTGTGCAACGCATAGTTTCAACGCATTTAATCCAAAAGACTTCTTGGGAACATAAAGTATTCTTCACGATAACAATTACCTTAATTTAGTTAACGCGCTGTAGCTAATGTCAACATTACATGGATGAAGTTAGGTGTGATCCTATCATTGTCGTGTAAATCCAGTCGCTTTCATACCCATTCCATTGGGATACCTCTTTTCCAAACCGTCTAGAATTATCTAGCAACTCGCAACATTAACCACATTTCGGATTTCAGCTGTAACACAGTCATCACTTAATATGACGCAAAAGAGCTATTTGGAATTATTCGGTTATTCGCGTCACGCAAATCACTTTCCAACCATTCTCTTTGAAAGGTTCGTTGTGTGGTCGATCATTAGGGATCCTCTCCGGACAGCTACGTCGATCCGGCAGTCCCCCCGGCAGCCACCTTAAGCTAGCAGCGCCCAAAAACCAAACTCAACCAAACTATATTCACAATTAAAGTCTAAATAGTGTTGTATTCTCGAATTGTAGGTTCTTCTGGATTTCCTAAAATCGTGGGGACTGTTAGCTTTAAACTAAAGCTAGCAGCTCTCGCCTGGGAAATACCACTTCAAAAAATTAGGAGTCAACGAAAATGCACCCACAATAAAAGGTTAATTAAAGGCTGTAGGCAAAAACAACTGTTTCAACCCATATTTTCCGCAACTCGGGACTGCACAAAGAGAAATAGTTGATGTAAGTTTTTGTTTGTTAATACACACGAAAACTCAAACCTGCGGAAAAGAGTACAGCCTACAGAAAATTTAAGGCTAATCAAAGGCTCTGCGAAAAATTGTTAAGCCCCTATGTTTTGCAAAACACATGAGTATACAAGAGAAACGGGTAAAATTCTTTCTCATGGAGAAACAAATATTGAAATAATCATAAAGTATAGGAAAAAATCTATAAAACATACGAACGTACGTTAACTGCTTCCTTTTGTGTAGCTCTGGAAAATGAGGGCAGCAACAGTTCTATCCCATAAAACCTTTAATTAGACTAATGTTAGATGATTTATTGTTGACTTCTAATTATTCAAAGTTGTATTTTCCACAATTTTGGGAAATCTAGACGAGCATAAAATTTGGAATAGCACACTTAATTAGCATTAAATTAACCTTTAATTTTGAATGTGGTGTCGTTGAGTTCGTGTTTTGGGAGCAGCTGGTTTCAGACGACTAGTCTCGGCGCCGCCCGGAGGCTGAGGCCCCGTGGCGGGATCCGCGAGGCAGAGGGGGGGGGCGGCGCCTCACGCGAGTGCAGTGCGTGTGGAGGCGCGAGCGGCTGCGGGCGAGGCCGCGGGGTCGTCGCTCCCGGTGCCTCCTCCACGCATGCGGCCCGCCTGCGCCCCGCCTCCGCCCCGCCTCCGCCCCGCCTCCGCCCCGCCTCCGCCCCGCCTCAGCCCCGCCTCCGCCCCGCCTCAGCCCCGCCTCCGCCCCGCCTCCGCCCCGCCTCCGCCCCGCCTCGGCCCCGCCTCCGCCCCGCCTCGGCCCCGCCTCCGCCCCGCCTCCGCCCCGCCTCGGCCCGCCTCCGCCCCGCCTCTGCCCCGCCCCGCCTCCGCCCCGCCTCTGCCCCGCCCCGCCTCCGCCCCGCCTCAGCCCCGCCTCAGCCCCGCCTCCGCCCCGCCTCCGCCCCGCCTCCGCCCCGCCTCCGCCCCGCCTCCGCCCCGCCTCCGCCCCGCCTCTGCCCCGCCTCCGCCCCGCCTCCGGCCCGCCGCCGCCCCGCCGCCGCCCCGCCGCGAATCAATTCAAATACATTCATGTAATGCTATGAGAAGTTGAATTAGTGAAATAAATTGGGGCAAGAGTTACTGCAAGCATGCGAATTGCATTAAAATGTTTTAAAGTTAAATTTGGAATTAAAAAGAGAAGGGAAAAACCTGGCAGATTATTTAATAACCTGACTAATTTTCTGAAGTTCTCTTTAAGAAAAGCATAACACCCGCGGAACGCCACGGAGTGTCAAAGCTTTTCCACGTAAACGCGAAGGTGCAGAGGTGAAGAAGTGATATGGGTGGAGAGATCAATGTTGGCGATGTCCGCAGGAAATGATACTTGTCTGGGCATTAAGAAAGACTATTTTCGACGAAGTCAGAGGAGTCAGCGTGTAGAATGCACTTGCAATCGGGCGACAGTATTTTCACTTAATATGAGACTGATGTTTAAGGTGTCTTTAATATCGTCTCAACTCTTCTGAACATGAATATATTTTCCAACGTATTGGTAATGATGTGTTACAGGGGCACCTTTGATTAGGCACGACGTACGTCGTGGATCTCATACAAAAGTATAGAAGGCGTAAGATTGTAAACCCAGATGGCTCTAGCATTATGATAATAAAGAACAGTACTATATACCCGTACGTCTAAACAAAATTGTGGATTGTTCATGCAGTTGACTCGCTCCCCTGTGTAGTTGCAATTTACAGACGCTGCCGCCTAGCATTCCCCTCCCAGTTCGCAGAAAGAGAGATGTGGAAATCGATCGATTGAATTAGTGTGTAGTCAAGAGAAGTTGACGGTTGTGACACGCGATTGAGTGAGGATGACAGATGACACGGAAATAAAGGGAGGTGACCTCGAAAAATACCTCCTCGACTGACCTCAATTTGTTGTTTCTTGTTTCAATGTATTCGTACCATTCACTTCTTGTCAGCGACACACTAAAACCGCTTCATATATTACGTGCCAATGGAGTACACGAGTGGACCTTGTTGTGGCTCTGGATGCTTTCGTTTCGTGCGTGAATCGGGCCGCTGGATCACGGAGGTCAAACATTTCAGAATGCAGCTCACAAAGACGGCATTTGTCATCTTGAGTTGTTTTCCAGACGTACTTCGCATAATGACTAGATTCCCTATGCCGGGACTTCCGCATTTGTAATGAACTGCTTTCATTACCCCTTCTTATCCTCGTGTTTTTTTCGTCCTTCCCTCCTCCTGACACATTGTTCTAAATAAATGTGTATTTAAACACCGAAAATATGTTAACATCGATTAAATTTTAAGAGGGAGGCCTACTGGACAATATTATCGTGGCTCATTTTAAAAGCATTTCTTGTCGTGAATGTTTTTTATCATAACATTAATATTCGGGATCCCAGGCTTGCTTTTTGTTTCAGATTAAACAATGCATCATTAGATATAGTATACTATTCTCGTTCTGCGTTCTATCGATGATCTACGTGTCTTGTATTCCTCTGGATTGCCTGCTACTACTTTTTTATTCATGTGAGTGCAGACCAGCATCCTCAAGGCGCTCTTGTTTATTAATTCTCTGCAATGATGAAAGTAAAGAGACTGTCTGTCGTTGATAGACTTGATATGGCCCAGATGAAGTTTCTTTTCATGTTTGTGGACAAGCGTTGGCAAAGTCTGTTTGCGCCTGTTTTCTTTCTCGCTCTCTCTTTCTCTCTGTAGATTATTCCCGTGTGCTCTAGTACTTGAGGTTTCAAAGGGTTGAAGACATTCATTTCCGACATTATATAACTGCCAACAATCCTACGAGAAATATTGGGAGAGAAGGACCTCTAATTATGTCACATATTTCTTCACGCTATAATAAGAAAAACTACTGTTATAACTAATTGACGTAATCTGAACAAGATTCTATATTTTTTTGTGTTCTTTCAAGCGAATAGTGTAATCGTTTTCTTTGTTTTTTTTTCTTCGGATTTTTGATGCAGGTAGTGATTAGTTGATGCTTTGCTTAACAGTAGGATGTGTGATAGAACGTATGGTTTATTTGCCAGGATTGTTTTGTCAGAATATTATTTTAATTAATTTTAGTATTACTGTTATTGTTGTATTTGTGTTTTTACAGTTATTGGAATTTATATTATTGTGTAATAATTATTGTTTCTGAACTTCACGTGGTGAACATTATTAAGTTTTTTGCCAACCGGTCGTCTAAGCAGAATTAAAGTTGAAAGTGGTATCCATGCGAGTTGAAATGAGAAAAATGCATGTACATAGACTTCAGAAATATGGAATAGTGATTGCTGGCGAACATATTGCAAAGATAAATTTATTTTTGTTTATTGCAACATGGGAATTAAACATTTTATTATTCACGTAATTTAAGTGCTTTTAATCGCTCGTCTGGTTTAAGCGACTCCTAACGCTTCGCCGATTTATTTTTCAGCGTCATCTATTAAATCTCACTTATATTTATTATTATTATTATTATTATTATTATTATTATTATTGTTTTTATTATTACAGTTATAATCTTTATAAACTTTTCGTGTAAGGAGAAAATATATCTTTCACAAAAAGTATGGTAAGGTATGTGAAGGTAATATGGCCACGTTAAGCGCCTCAAATTTTGCTGATTATGTATTTCAACATTTGGCAAAATTAACAGCATCATGATGAAATTTAATCCTTTTCCTTAAAGTTGAAATAAATATATCGCAAACAAAAATTCAGGAATATTTTGTTGTAATTTTAGGGAAAAAAAACATTGTAATCTGAAGGTAATATGCCCACATGCAGGTTTAATGAACATTAATTTTAATTATCTTGTTGCTTGTAGCATGGCCATGGAACTAGGGCTGGCTATACTAATATATAGTATGAACTACCCTAGTACAGTCTAATCTTACATAAAATATGACATGAACTAAATCCTATTTTAAAACCATAGAGAGAGTGTTTATAAGAAGTTCTAAGGACTTCAGCGCGTTCTTGACAAGCTCTTGACAAAAGCTTCAGAGTGCGTATGTGTCAACAGTCTGATTGGGTGTTAGCAAACACATGCTAGCACAATCAATCGGAAATAGTTTCAGCCAACAGCATAGCCGCTGCTTGGCTATATTGCCTGCACTGGCTATATTTGCATCACTTACCTTATATATTTTCAAATCCTATTCACTTTCACGTTCCTTGAATGATCATTGAAGGCGAAACACGTCTTTTAAACTTCTTTCTCTCCTTCCGGAATCCACTATTTCCGCGCGCCCCCGCGACTTCTCCCCGCTGTGCTGGTGTGTGCTGGTGTGTGCTGGTGTGTGCTGGTGTGTGCTGGTGTGTGCTGGTGTGTGCTGGTGTGTGCTGGTGTGTGCTGGTGTGTGCTGGTGTGTGCTGGTGTGTGCTGGTGTGTGCTGGTGTGTGCTGGTGTGTGCTGGTGTGTGCTGGTGTGTGCTCATGTGTGCTCATGTGTGGTGGCAGCTGGCGGGCGCGGCAGTGCTGGGCGTGGGCGTGTGGACGCTGGTGGACCGCCACCGCCTCGTGGTGCTGCTCACCACCGCCAACTTCGCGCTGGCGGCCTCCGTGCTGGTGCTGGCCGGCGCGCTCACGCTGGGCGTGGCGGTGCTGGGCTGCTGCGGCGTCTGGCGCGAGAACCGCTGCCTCATCCTCGTGGTGAGTGGCAGCGAAGAGTTTTGTGCAGTAATAATAGTGGTTTATGCAATTAGTTTGTAATGTTAAGCTTTATGCACGAGTACATGTTTTGAAAACGAGCGACTTTAGGAGCGGGGTTTCAAATTTGTACGAATGTAATAATAAATAATGTAATGTTATATAAATAATGTAATATTATAAACGAGTTCCATACTATATTTTTTTGTATAACAGCATTATACATTTATAAGAGTATCAAACTTAATTTTGCTAAACAACTTCCCTGTGAAGACTCGGGTATTTAACATCGTGAGAGTAAATGGTGGTCGGCTGTTCCGTTTAGCTCTACCTCCCCCCGATTCTCTCGCTACGATTGGCTGAATGTGTGATGACGCAATCATTCGTGACATAAAATCTAATACGTCATCATTTGTGCCGTAAAATGCCCAATTATGAACGATTTGCAACAGAAAAGGTTCTTTTATAATGCTGGAATACAAAAACATATTTGTTATTTGTTAATTTTACAGGAGAGCAAAAAACCACTTTCAACTGAAGTAAAACAAGGATTTATGATAATCAAGAAATAGTGATATTCACACAAATCCGTATGTGTGTAGATTTTGTTTGGATATCATTAATCCCTGATTTACAGCATTGTTTAAAGTTGATTTTTGCCGTCCTGTAAAATTCAGTTGTTTTTTTACTTACAAGCTTATTCACCGGGGTCTAAGATATGTGTCGTGTACTGGGTGTCCGGGAAGGTAATGTCAAAATTTCGCAAATAAGCTCCTAAGACAATTTTAAGCATGTTTTTCTAATAAAATACTTGGATATTTCGATTGGGTAAGCCGCTACAAGCATTCAGAAGTTGGTTTGATAAAATACTTTCCAGGCGAATATTTCTGTTGCAAAAGCATAGAAACACTCCAGAAACATGTAAATTGTTTATGAGGGAAATAAATATATTTGTTCAGAAAGAAAATAGTAACACTGAAATAAAAATGTACCTAATTAACTCAATTCGACTGCTTTTTTATTTCTGGATTATTTCTTTCTTTCTGAACAAATGTATTCATTTGTTTTGTAATGCTAATTTGGTAATGAAACTTAAAAAGAAAGTATTTCTGTGTGTACGTTTTCATGTAACATTCTATTTCTAAAGATGGCAAATGTATTATACAGTCCCTGGCCATATTATTAGACGCACCCTAAATTTTCAATAAAAATCACGTTTTTGTGAAGAAAAATGTATTTTTTTATTTCTAACGAAATACATAAGTAATAATTGAATACTTACGATAAAAACAAGATATCATATGCAAAATTATGACTGTCAGTATAATATATAAACTAATTTTCATAAAAACTCCATCCACATGTATATCTTTAATACTTTGTCAGGCCTCCTTTGGCGGCTATTAGAGCTTTAATTCTTTTTGGCATGCTATTAATGCATGCCTGGACTCTTTCTTGCAACTTTGGATGACCAGACTTGAATTATTTTCTCAAGGAGGCGAATTTTTGTTGTTATTTCTTCCTTTGCGATTTTTCTCTTCATGAGCTCCCAAACATTTACTATTGGGTTCATATCTGGTGAATTTCCTGGCCATGGTAACACAGGAACATTTTTCTCCAACAAAAATGATCGAACTGTTCGAGCAGTATGACATGGAGCCCCATCTTGCATAAAAACAAATGATTCTTCATTGGTGAACCATTCCTGTAGTTGAGGCAGCAGTCGTTTCTCCAATACTTGCTTGTACTGGTCTTGTTTCATGATGCCCTTAACTAAGTACAGACGCCCCGTGCCTTTGCCACTGATCACTGACCAAATCATTGCCTTGCCTGGATGTTTCACAGTCTGGATGACACAATCTGAATGATGCTTTTTACCAGGGCGCCTTCTCACAAATTGGTGTTTGTTTGCTAGAATTTCGAAAGTGCATTCGTTGCTAAAACAAACCTCAAATACAAGTAAATGACATTAGAATTAATTTTGGTAGCCATTTATAATTATAAAAAAAGCACAAGACTAAATTTTTACCGATTTCCAGAAGTCCGAATCTTTATTCTTAAGGTTCTTAGCCCATGCAAGAGGTTTTTCTTTCATACCAGCTGTTAATCTGGGTTTGTGGTCTGGTCTACAAGCTTTAAAATTCATTTGTAGTAGTGTACGCCTTACTGTACTTTCAGATACATAGATTCCACTACTTTCCAATTTAAATTTAATTTGTTTAGTAGTAGCAAACCGGTTCTCATGGCAAATCTTCCTCAAACATCTCTCGGATCTTGGTGAAAATATTCTCTTGTCCACATGTGTTCTTCCTTCGAAGGGATAATTCTTCACCAAGGACACTTTTTTTTCTTAATTCGCCGAATAGATGTCTCGGAAACGTTCAACCTTCGAGATATCCCACGATTTGAATAATTTTCTGTGTCGACAAGAGCTTTCACTGCTGCGATCTTCCGAGGAGACAAATCACTTGCCTTCCCCATTATTTTTATTCAAAACTATCAGTTTATCGTGTACAACAATTCACAATTTTTAAATAAACACGGCTATAACTATTTCACAAACTAATAAATGGAAAATAAACTATCTTCATGCAACAACACACTACTCATGTCACCTCTTGTTCTACTCAACTCTTGCAATTTGTGCGTCTAAGCAACAATGAGGTGTCACAACAATGGTACATAATGACAAATAATGTGTTAATTATTAGAAAAAGAAACATTGTTTTTATTGATTGATTCGCAACAATGCCAGATGTAATGTACTGCAGTGAGAGACTTCAAAACTTAACATTTTGTTAAAAATTTGGAGTGCGTCTAATAATATGGCCAGGGACTGTATTTAACATTTATTTCCATTATGAATTTGCACGACACGAATAAAACTTTTAACTTAAAATTAGCCGCGTAGGTCCCACGTTAAGGTTCTTAAAAATATCAAATATTGCAATATTTCTTATCGAGCAAAAGTATTCATTTTCTTCGTAGTAACATTTATTATAATTGTGACCTGGATTAGATTTCTTCAGTGCGATAATGTACTAGCTTCAACAGTGGTCCAATATCAAAATCTAGTTGTAATCATATTGATGTGAAGAAGTCTAAATTATAACATTTTGGGGTTCAGATGTACTATTCTTCCTTGAAAAAAGAAGCTGTAAATGAACGCATTTCCCATGATGTCATTACATGAGGTCATGTCTTAGGTTAGTATCTGACTCTCTTGTCGGCTGATGATGTTTGCATGCGTGCCAACAGAGTTTGAACACTCGCGAGATATTACTATAAATTGAAATTGTATGTAAAATGTAGACATTATAAAGTCTAAAAGAAAAACACAAAATAGAAGAGAGCGGAACTGAAAAAGTCTTGAAACTAAACCCGAAGAAAAAAATAAATTACAATTTGTTAGCCAGATGTAAAAGAGATTTAGCCACCATAACAGCACATTTTGTGTATAATTGTAGTTTAGTCAGACTATGGTGATTACTGGCTACTTGTTGGTTCTACAACCAGGTGATCTGAGTAAACACCAGTAAAACGGTACAGGTGTAAAGGATAAAGAATTGTAGGCCAAATCTATTTAAGACACGTTCATGACCTTTATAGTCTCTTTAACACAACACACCTATCCTGCTATAGTAAGTACCTCGTTGAACCCATTAAGTTTCTCCTGGTCACAGTTGTTCTCTTCAACACTTGACCTTTAGTTGTGGCTCGTGTCCTAAAATTCCCGCATTTGACGATAGCGCCTGATTCTGCCGAGTGGTGCGCGAGGCGGGCGCCCGACAGAGGGCGCTGGCAGCGGCGCGGTCGCCCGGGATCCGGTGACATTTCTCCCTCGGCCACTTCGCCTCGCCGCTTTGCTGGCGCGGCGCCGCGGGCCCTGCCCTCGCGCACACTCGCCAAGCCACTCTCATTCACGCCTTCCGCTTCGGGCAGCTTCCTCTCCGATGGCGACACGCAACTGGCATAGAGGCCCGTTCGCAATGCAAACGCACACATAAGCATAGCGCGTACACATAAGCATTAACATAAGTGGTAGACTGAAGTATTCACAATGCACAACATAAACGTAAGCAAAATAAGTTCCTTTTGGCTGTGAGGGTTGGTTGTGAGGGTTGGTTGTGAGGGTTGGCTGTGAGGGTTGGCTGTGAGGGTTGGCTGTGGGGATTGGCTGTGAGGGTTGGCTGTGAGGGTTGGCTGTGAGGGTTGGCTGTGAGGGTTGGCTGTGAGGGTTGGCTGTGAGGGTTGGCTGTGAGGGTTGGCTGTGAGGGTTGGCTGTGAGGGTTGGCTGTGAGGGTTGGCTGTGAGGGTTGGCTGTGAGGGTTGGCTGTGAGGGTTGGCTGTGAGGGTTGGCTGTGAGGGTTGGCTGTGAGGGTTGGCTGTGAGGGTTGGCTGTGAGGGTTGGCTGTGAGGGTTGGCTGTGAGGGTTGGCTGTGAGGGTTGGCTGTGAGGGTTGGCTGTGAGGGTTGGCTGTGAGGGATGGCTGTGAGGGATGATTGGCTGTGGTTGGATGTGAGAATCGATTTCAAGATACCGTCTCTGTCCCATATGGCGTTAGTTCTTCTATCGTATTCGCTCCAATTTCGATTCTCGATTTTGAGTTACCTTTCTACGATTGGTTCATTTCTTATGTCTTCCGTAAGCCTAAGCACAGAAGCTTGCAAGCTTTTAAGTTAACGTCTTACGTGTTATGCGTATGCGAACGCATTGTGAATGTGTCCGCTTATGGACGTAGTCCTAACGTTTATGTGAACGCCATGCTTATGTTTATGTTTGCATTGTGAATGACCTTAACGGTGTAGGCAGCGAGGAGAGGGCCCCAAGCCGCTCGGACCTTAGTTCGGGTGGCCCCCTGCTGGGCTGTTCGATGCATCGCGGCAGTGCCCGATACCCATGGGCATTGGGTAGGGCTTTTCCCCAGTGCGCGGGAGTGACTTCAATCCGACTCCGGTGCTAGTCTCCTTCAACTAGCAGGGTGGCCCCACCGGGGCTTACGGTGGTATGTTCGTGCTAGTCTCTTGTTAAACACTCAATCTTTTATTACATCATTCGATTTTTGATAGCCCCTTGTATAAGTAAACAGAGCATTAAAAAATTATTTGTAAATAGTTAAAAGGGATGAATACTTATTATAGAAAACAAATGTTTATTATTACTTTTAGTCTCTCGCATAATTTTGCATTTTCATAAGTTGGCAATACCTAATATAGATTACTGACTCCGTCGCTTGTACTTTTTTTCGGCATTGAATATTAGTCCACATTGTTTATATTGAAAAAGTGAAATCATTTGTGGTTTTGGGTGATACAATTTTCCAATTAGGACGATTTCCTCTCGTAGCCCAAGAGAGGCAGTGCCAATAGCATGATTTTTGCAGCATGGCTTCTAGGCAGAAAGCCAGTACTTCCCATCGCGATGAATTCCACAGGAGTTTTTTTAATCAATTGCCCCTCAGAATGACCAATGAAGTACGTTTCATTTAACACCATCTGATTCCTCAAAAACTTGACTACGTATTGTATAAAAGAAAAAGGTACGATTTCATCGTATAACTTTTTCAATAACCTAAAGAAACATACAAATACTCCCGCAACATTTTTTCCATAACAATCTATACTAATTTAAACTTATTTCATTCAAAATTTAAGCCGGTAAGGGCCAAGGTTTTCACACCACCTTGAACAGATATTTTACTTTCATTTAAAGTATTTTCGAGGGTGCTTCTCCGTGCATGCCGGAGAGATTCTGTTTCAACCTGAAGGGGCACTGTGCTGCTTGGCGGGGGTGCGGATAAAAGAGCAAAAGGCCAAGGTGCTCACCCTGGAGCTTGCTCTTTGAAACAGGACAGAAACCGGAAGCAGGCAACAGCGAGCCGCAGAGATCGATTTCGGACGAGTCTGATGACGCCACTCGCGCACTTTCGGACGGTAAATGGGCCCTGTGAGATGTAACTCCATTTTCCGTATTTTGTAAATAAATTGATAATACTTCACTATTTTGTAATATTTATATTTATATTTATATTTATATTTATATTTATATTTATATTTATATTTATATTTATATTTATATTTATATTTATATTTATATTTATATTTATATTTATATTTATATTTATATTTATATTTATATTTATATTTATATTTATATTTATATTTATATATTGTGCCCCTTCTATAATAATCGGCTGCTATTGATCAGCCATATCCAACTTCCTCTTCGTTGGGTCGACCAACGTGAGGTCACCACAGGTTCGATATCGGCGAAAGTGCTCTTCAAGCGAAGTTGGGCGAGTAGTTCAGTTCAATTTGTCTTGAAAATAATATTGTAATAAAGATGAATTGGAGAAGGTTGCATTGAGGAGCAGCATTTCAAAACCTATTAAATCCAAAAATTAAAATTGTACTGGAAAGGCAGAAAACACAGTAGTCTTAGAAGAACAGAATCATATGAAAACTGAATAGTCTAAAAGTGATTCAATTTCTAGAATTGGTGCATTTGGGGAATTAAATCACTCCAAAATTTTATTGATGTTAATAGAGTGGTTGTTATGTACATAATATGGGTACGTAATAGGGGGTTGTTATGTACATAACAAAGATAAAATAACTATCTAAGACTTTCCTATTGTAGTATGTTACGTAGTGTATTTACATACATATTTAGTAAATTGTGCTTTACATTTTATTAAAGCGTTATTAATTTATTATTCTAATAAAAACTTACAATTTTAAGATTAATGACTATGTTTGAGGATTCTTAGTGTAAAGGGGATAAATAAATGCTCACTCCATCCTCTTTTTCTACACAGTCTCAAAGTGTAGCATTTTGATCAGCAAGATCTTCAATAGAAGTGGGTTTTGAATCCAGGACAATCTAACAAAAGTGCATATTGATTTCGTATCTCCAGTCGTCCCCAAATCTCTTCCTCAATAATTTCTCAAAATCACTCTTCTTTGCCTCAATAATCTTGCCGGTAGAAAGTGCAGCTTATGGTTTTCGTATGACGTGCTCTACCTGCCCTCTTTTCAAAAAGGACTGAATAGCTTAGGCGTTAATTCGATAATTTGGTTCCATTTTATGAAATACCATGATTTACCGTGATTTTTCGGCATTATTTTCATTTCTCTGATCCACTCACATAATTGTTACTCAATACTTCTAACGATCTGAATATATAAAATAATAGAGCGCATAAGAAACAAAACTAAAAGATGTCACCCTTTTTTGTCCATGAGTGAAGATAATACGATTTGAAACTACACTCCTCATATTTAAATACATTAAAGAATTTGAGAGTCAATGTCGCTAGATATTTCAATTTTTAAACGTTTATTTCTTCCTTTTCTCGTGTGATACATATAAATGAATTCGTATTTTCGAGCCGGGTATAAGCTGCCGGCCGTATTTCTTTCCTGACCTTTTTAACTGGATCCTGAACACGAATGTATTCTTACACTTGGCTTTCAACGAGACAGCTTTTTTTTCGAACAAGTGTGCCCGAAAATGGAAAACTTGCCTTTCAAGTTCCGAGTACTGCCTTAAAAGAGGAAAGAACGTTTCAAAGGAGATGAAAACAGCTGCAACGTGATTCATTAACATTCGCCACTGGCAGCGACCATTAACTGAGCCGAAAAAGGAAACGCAACCCCTTAAAGGGAGTGCAAACTTTCTTCTACTCCACAAAAAGCAATGTAGTTGCACGAATGGGTAGCACGAAGACAGAAAATGCATCTTAGTTCACGTTAATAGTCTTTTGTGAGACTTTAAAAGTGGTTTGTGAATGCAAGAAAAGGCATAAAAACCCTTGCTGTGGTCTAGTTTGCAATGAGAATGACAGGATAGTCTAATTATCATATAATACATTTTAAGAAACTTGCGTCGCTTCGTTTTGAATTCACTGGAATGGTTGGGAGTTTTCAGAGGCGCATTCAGGATTTTTGTATGTACTTTTGCATGATGAGCCTCCGTGGGATCACAACGGGCATTTCTAAAACGTATTTATGTTTGATCCTCGCACGACGATTTGAAACTACTTCTGCTTACTGTTGCATCCATTATTGTCAAATGTTTATCTTTAATTCAAGACTCCACTCCATATACACCGTATCTACATTTTAACAAAATGAAAATTGGAATAAAATTAAAATAAAATTTACTTGCAGAAGGGTTAACAAAAATTTCGTACTGAAATAATTCAGAGCAGGAATTGGGTATTATTAACCTAGCCTTTTTTGTGATTATTAAAATGACAATTTAATATTCTGAACGATATAATTGCATGAGTATTGATTGTCTCTCAATTAATAGTCACTAAGAAATACTAGAATCTACAGATAAGGTTGAATTCGACGCAACTATGTAGCGTCGGAAATCGCCGTCTGGACTTGAGCCATTGAATCTTCCGCTCAATGATGCTGCTGATAAAACGTTGTTGCCAGTGAAGTTTATCGGCAGCCGGAGTTATGCGATCATGAAAATCTTTCTAGAAAGTGTTTGTAGTCCAATTACTAGTTCATAGTTGGATTTGTTCGTTTGACGATCGTCAACCGCTTAAGGAAGTACAGTTAGTTTGAATAGAAAATGCACGGCATACAGTTTTCCGCCTTGCCAAATGTTAGAACTACGAGCCTCAGCTGTATTGAGGTTATCATTCAGACTTTCAAAACGCGAGCTGACAGTTTCAAACCCGACTGGGAGTAATTGATTTTTGATGAACACAAAATCTCAATGTGCCATGATAATCATTATATAAGAAAAAGTTAAATATATCTTGCCTAAATTCCCTACGAAATTGAACAGTCCCACAGCGCCCGTCTTTATCATTCAATCCCATATTGTCATATCTATGAAATAACACAAATAACAAATAAAAGGCCGGAGACCGTTGTCGAATAGGGAACTCAAATAGTAGTAACTCGCAGCACCCGTGTGGCATTAAAATAGAAAATGTCCGGTATCTTTTCTGCTTATCGATGATGAGCTAATGAACACTTTTCAAGAGCCTAGGCATTATATAGCAACATTATATTGCAATTTGCAAATTATATTTTATTGCAAATTGAATTGCAGCATGTATTGAAATTTCGACGTATTGGTTACATGCCAGTTACTTATCTTATTTCTTTTGTACAGACTCCTTTATCAACTCTCATTTAACACGTTTTATGTGAAGTGTAAAAAAATAAAAAATAAAAAATTTAAAAAAAAAGAAATTTAGAGAGATGTCTCATTGCACACATGAGTGTGTTTACAAACATGCTTACCTACACGTGAGGGGAAACATGCTTACCTACACGTGAGGGGTGTTCACAAATAAGCTTACCCACACGTGAGGGTGTTTAACAAACTCGCGTAATCGCACGTGAGGGTGTTTAACAAACTCGCGTAATCGCACATGAGGGTGTTTAACAAACTCGCGTAGTCGCACATGAGGGTGTTTAACAAACTCGCGTAGTCGCACATGAGGGTGTTTAACAAACTCGCGTAGTCGCACATGAGGGTGTTTAACAAACTCGCGTAGTCGCACATGAGGGTGTTTAACAAACTCGCGTAGTCGCACATGAGGGTGTTTAACAAACTCGCGTAGTCGCACATGAGGGTGTTTAACAAACTCGCGTAGTCGCACATGAGGGTGTTTAACAAACTCGCGCAGTCGCACATGAGGGTGTTTAACAAACTCGCGTACCCACACATGAGGGTGTTTAACGAACTTGTGTCCCGATATCCGAGGGTACCCATATTTGTTAGCCAGTGGCGCTGGGCGGGTGAAGGCGGCGGTGGCGGAGGCGAGCGCCGATCAGAGCGTCGTGGGGCGGCCTTGCCGGCCTTGGCGGCGCTCGCGACCGGTTCCGGGCCGCTGCGGCGGCGGCGCCTCGGGTCAACGGCCGCGTGCGCCGGCCGCCACCGCCGCCGCCGTCGTCCTCCGCAGAAGGCGGCGTCGATCATCGGCATGCGGCGCGACCAGGTCGCCGCCGCCGCCGCCGCCGCCGCCGGCGTCGCTCCGCGAACGAGTGGAGGCGCTCTCGCGCGGTCACTTTCGCCGTCGGGGGGCTTCTTGCTGCGGCCGCACCTCGCCTTTGCGGGCGGAGACAATGGACACGCTCCGTGCCCCGCAGTGGGAATCAAACCCGCGATCTTTCTCGACCGATGGGTCGCGTCCGTCGCACGCGCACTCGCCACCTGGGCCATTGAGCCCGGCTCTATATAGCGGATAGATCTGTGCCCAAATGAAAGAATGATCGCGGATGCCTGCTGCATTGGCCCGCGTGCCGTACGTTTTTCACTAGACTGAGCCGATCGCGCCCAAGCGTCCTCCTCCCTACTCAACAAGCGCCCTATTCAACAATCGGCGAGCGACACCAGTTGGCCGCAGATAAGACTGGGCTGAAGCATCTCAAGTGAGCAGTCCTGTGTTATGTTTGCTACGATAGATTATGATCAGCGATAGGAAATTACGGATTGTTTTTTGTAGGAGTTGCGTGATTCATAAATTTGTAATTTAAATGATTTCATTGGATAAATTTAAAATTTTCAAATATAAATAAACATGAAAATATATACGACCCTAAATTTCAAACACGTGAGCTTCTGAACGTAAGTCGAATACGCTTTCGTCGCGGACGTCTCCAAACCTGCGTTGGTGTTTGCTTTGAATGAGTGTACGAATACGTGATAGGTGTGGTCAGTCTACAACAAGAAAGGGAAACTTATATTTTTGCGCCTCCTTTTTCATGGAACAATTTTATTCGTAATTGATGCTTTCTTTGTAAATGAATGAATGAATAAAAATAAATAAATGAATAAAAAGTAAATAAATAAATGAATAAAAAGTAAATAAAAAATGAATAAAAAGTAAATAAAAAATGAATAAAAAGTAAATAAATAAATGAATAAAAAGTAAATAAATATAATAGTTCTCCAAAATTGGAAATAAAAACTCAGTTGCGTTTCTGTAAAAAAACAGAAAACAACATTTAAAGTTTTTACTTCAGGTAATGTTTTAACTTTTAATCACGTTTTTAAACACGTGTGATCTCAACGCGATCTTCTTATCTTATGCCTTGCTAGTCAGTCATCAGGCGGCTCCCGGGACGGTGTCAGCTGTCGATAGCGCGGCACATTTGAATCGAAGAAAACGGTGACTCCGATGCGAGTGTCGATATTTTCTTTACATCTCCCCTCTTGAGATGTGAACAATTCCCATGCAATTGTTCAATTTTTATAATCCTCTACAAGTGGAGTTAGTTTCGTTATGTGATAGAGATTGGATTCTTTTTTCTTGTGTCCGGTGTCAACTTCATAGATTGAGTTAGAGATTTTTCTTGTTATCGAATATGGTCCAATTCGCAATTCATCTAATTTCTTTCTATTCAGACTATTTCCATTTTCTACATATACGAGGTCTCCCTCATTTAATTCAATTTGTTTTCTGTGTAGGTCAAATCGTTTCTTGTTTTCATTATGAGATTTTTTTGTATTCTCAAGTGCTATTTTTCTGTCTCTTTCTAAATTTTCGGTTGTGGTTTTTTTCTTTAATTCATGTGGTAGGATGTTTATGTTTCTACCTTCTAACAAATATTTTGGTGCAAATTTTGTCACTGTATGCTCTGTTTCGTTGTATTTTTCCACAGCTTTTTTCGCAATAGTTGTCCATGCAATCTTTTTGTCATTTTCGTTTATAGTGCATCGTATTTTATTCACTTAGGTCTGGTTTAATTTTTCATTGAGACCATTTGAGAAAGGTGAATCTACGGCAGTGAAGATCATTCTTATTTTTTTCTTTTCCAAGAATTGTTTGAATTTTTTGGAATTTATTCCTGGATATTGATCCGTTAGTACAATTTGGACATCATGGTTTTCTGTCACATTCTCTATTAGTTTTATGAAATCATCAGAGTTTTGGTTTTTTGACGTTAAAACATAAGCGTACCGTGTGAAATGGTCGACCAATAAGTGTAGGTATTTTTTTGTTGATCGGGATCCTCCGAATCCTCCTATGGTGTATATAGACATGATCTCAAATGGGTACGTTGCTGGTCCTAAGTGTGACATTAATCCAAATTTCGATTTTTTTCGTGATTTATTCTTTATGCAGATGTCACAAGTTTCACAAATCTTCTTAATGTTTATAATCAAATTTTTCGCTGTATAGAATGGTGTTATTTTATTTATCATCTGGGTTCTTCCCAAGTGACAATAAGTATTGTGTACGTTTCTTATTAATGCTTCGCTGAATTCTTCTGATAATAAAATTTTGTCTCTTCTTTTTGATTTTTTATAATAAATTTCATTTTTTAATATCAGCTTATTCTTATTATTTTGAACTTCTGTGTGTTTTCTTTGATCATTCTTTATCTCCTCTAGGTTTACTAGGTTTACTATTTTTAATATGTCATCTGAATTTTCATCAGGTTCTAAAACTGGATTCCGGCTCAAACAGTCTGCCTCTTGATTTAATTTTCCAGGATTTTATTTGACTTTGAAATTGTATTGAGACAAATAATATGTCAAATCACCAAGTTCTTCATCTGTTCTCGCTTTTATATTAAGATTTTCTAAGGGTTTATGATCGGAATATACTAAAAACTCTCTTCCAAGAAGCCAATGTTGCCAATATTTCACGGCTTCTTTTATTGCCAAGCACTCAAGGTAAATTGCTTTTTTATTTTTCTGAGCTTCACTCAATTTTTTTGAAAAATATGCCACTGGCTTACTATCTCCATTGTTGTCTTTTTGTTTTAATACTGCTTCGATTCCCTTGATACTTGCATCAGTGTAAATATGGATTGGTAACTCTGGATCAAATATTTTCAAAATTGGTTCTGAGCATAGTAATGCTTTTATTTTTTCAAATGATTCTTGACATTCCTTAGACCATATAAATTTCACATTTTTTCGCAAAAGATTATGTAGTGGATCTAAAATAATTGCAATGTGTGGGACAAATTTATGATGATAATTAATTTTCCCAAGAAATTGGCGTATATTTTTTTGGTTTTTTGGTGTTGGGAATTGTTTTACTGCAATTAGATAATCCTGTAGTGGTCTTATAGAATTGTCTTGTATTATTTGGCTTAAGTATTTTGCTGAGTCTTTTGCGAAAGAACATTTTGAAAATTTTATTCTGAAGCCTTCTTTTTCTATTGCTTCTAACATCATTGATATGTGTGTTATGTGTTCATCAAAAGATCTTGAAAAGACCAGTATATCGTCTATGGAGTTTACTGCAAACTTTGTTAGACCATATTTTCTCAAAATATTGTTCAAAATCCTTTGAAAAATAGCCGGTGCCGTTTTTAAGCCAAAAGGGAGGCTGGTCCATTGAAAATGTCCTTCTTGCGTTACAAATGCGGTTTTTTGTCTATCTTCTATTTTCAATGGAATTGACCAGAAAGCTGAATTAATATCTAAGGTTGTAAAGTATTTGCAGTTGACTGTTTTTATCATAAGATCCTCAATCAGTGGAAAGGGTTGTGATTGAGGTACAATGATTTTATTTAATTCTCTAAAGTCAATGCATAACCTTGATTTTTTATTATCTTCTTTTTTATATGCTAGAGTTACTGGTGCGGCAAACGGACTATATGATTCTTCTATTAAGTTTTTTTTAGTAGCTTTTCGATTTGACTCTCAATTTCTCTTTTGTCTTCAATCGTACATCTGTACGGACGTTTATAGCAATACTTGTCCACTATCAAATCAATATGTGCTTCATAATTTTTTACAGTGCCGATATCATACTTATCTTTTGCAAATACTGATTTATATTTTTCAATCAATTTGTCAATCTCAAATTGTTTATCTACATCTAGATGATTTACAATAATTTCGTATTCATCAGTGTTTACATGCTCGTTGAAATTGACTTTATATTCTTTTTCTGCATCATCTAAATACTTAGAATTGGTATTATTTGTTTTTCTTTCCTGTCCGTTATTTTGAAATTTTTCTCTCAAGTCACCTGGCACATCAGGAATGTTTTCATTTTTATTTTTTTCTTCTTTCTCTTTTGGATTATAATATTGAGTTATTTTTAAATCCTCATTTTGGATCAGTTTAAATTCTTTTATACAATCCAGACCTATTAAAAATTCGTAAATGAAATTTTCGTTGTCTATAATAAAGACGTTCATTTCTTTCTCTATATTGTAGATTTTTATTTTCAGTGTTATCATACCTTTTGTTTTTTTCGCACCATTAATGGTTTTCAAGTTTACTGTTTGGGAATCATTCATGTTTTTCTGTTTTAACTTTAATAATTTTGCGTTTATTAATGACACATTCGAGCCTGAACCATAAATGCCCGAAATGTTGAGAGTGTCATTCAACAGTAACTCGATTTTTATTAATGGTGGAATTTCTAGTTTTTTGGATTGTTTTGATTCAAATCCACTTCCAGTTCCGAGTTGTTTATAGATTTTATTGGTTCAGTCTTATTGTCATTTTTTCCTTTAAACCAACAATTAGATTCAGGATGGAAACGTTTACCTTTTTTTGCATTCTCACAGATTCGGCATGTTTTTTTTTCTTCAAGTTGTTTTAACTTATTGTCGGGGTAAACTTTTCCTTTGTAATCAGTTGTATTTTTTTTACCAGGTGTTCCAGCTTACTTATTTCATTATAGAGATCTTGAGTTTCTTGTAAAATTTCTCTGTCGATATTGTTTAACACATAATCTGGTAAACCAATAGCTATAAGATCGATTAGAGTTTCTGTATCCATAGATTTTCTTATTTGTAACAGCAGTTTTTCTTTTTTTAAAGCATAATCGAGCAAAGACCCAGATTGATACTTAAATGAAAAAGCATACTTTATCGGAGACCAGCCTTTATTTCCAAAAGTTTCAATAACGTTCATTTTCCAATCGCTCCATTCTGATTCTATTGTATATTTCAAAATCATACATGTATACTAGTCTGCGCTTGCATTTTCTAGGAGAAATTTTAAAGCTTCAATTTTTTCCTGATCTTCTACCACCATAAAGCGTTCACATTCTTTCTCAAACACATTTATCCATTGACATGCATTTGAGTTTTTGGCATTAAATTTATCAATCATAAAATCATTAGCAATTTTCCCAAAGTTTTTTACTTCATATTTTTGTTTTTTATCATCTAAAATTTTTTTCAATAACTTTTCAATTGTTTCATTTGAAATACCCTGTGCAGGTTTTTCCACTTCTTTCTCTGTAATCTCTTCTAAATAATAATTTTCAAATTGCAAATTTTCCTCGTCGTCCAAATATACTTGTTTTAAATTCTCTGTCAAAGTGATCCAGACTTTTCGAAATTGATGTCTTTTCTTGAGTGTATTTTTTATCTTACCAAACATTTGTGTTTCAGTCAGATCTTTGTGCAAAAGTGTGTTTTGCATTTCATCTGGTAAGGCAAAAGTTCTGCCATCCGGTGTGCCAATTGAGGTTAGGCATAATACCGTTGATTTTCCATCTCCTACTCCTTTCATCATAAAGTCGAATCGTAGTTTATCCATCTTCATTTGAAGTTTCCAAAACAAAAATGTTGTTTTATAATGGGACGGAAATAGTTCTCCAAAATTGGAAATAAAAACTCAGTTGCGTTTCTGTAAAAAAACAGAAAACAACATTTAAAGTTTTTACTTCAGGTAATGTTTTAACTTTTAATCACGTTTTTAAACACGTGTGATCTCAACGCGATCTTCTTATCTTAT
This sequence comes from Gryllus longicercus, assembly GCA_038098605.1. Taxonomy (NCBI): domain Eukaryota; kingdom Metazoa; phylum Arthropoda; class Insecta; order Orthoptera; family Gryllidae; genus Gryllus; species Gryllus longicercus. The sequence goes on from JAZDUA010000217.1 coordinate 1,943,408, forward strand.
GCCTTGCTAGTCAGTCATCAGGCGGCTCCCGGGACGGTGTCAGCTGTCGATAGCGCGACACATTTGAATCGAAGAAAACGGTGACTCCGATGCGAGTGTCGATGTTTTCTTTACATAAATAAATGAATAAAAAGTAAATAAATAAATGAATCAAAAATACATATTATTCACGTAAGGCTATAGGGCTCTCTTGCAAAAAATGCTACCGAGACGCAAAAAAGCTGCAGAGAACGCAACGAACTTTGTGCATCAACCATCACAAACACAAAATTCGTATTATTATATCGTGCACAGTTCATTAACATAAACAGAAGTCACACTGGTCTACTGTATTAAAGCATAACTACAAAATTACTAATATACCTTACGAATTAATTCTATGTCAATATGCAATATTTAATATTAATAGTTACAATAGGAAAGACGTACATTGATACAATGTGATCAAATGTATCCGGACACTTGGCTGAAAATGACTGACCAGTTCGCAGCGCTCCCCATCGGTAATTCTGGAATCCAATAGGGTGTTGGCCCACCCTTAGCCATGATGACAGCTTCCACTCTCGCTGGCACACTTTCAATCAGGTGCTGGAAGGTTTCTTGGAGAATGGCTGCCCATTCTTCACGGAGTGCTGCACTGAGGAGAGGTATCGATGGAGGTCGTTGAGGCCTGGCACGAAGGCGGCGTTCCAAATCATCTCGAAGGTGTTCGATAGGATTCAAGTCGGGACTCTGTGCAGGCCAGTCCATTACAGGCATGTTATTGTTGTGTAACCACTCTGCCACAGGCTCTGCAGTATGAACAGGTGCTCGGTCGTGTTGAAAGATGCAATCGCCATCCCCGAATTGGTTTTCAACAGTGGGAAGCAAGGAGGTGTTTAAAACATCAACGTAGGTCTGTGCCGTGATAGTGCCACACAAATCAACAAGGGGTGAAAGCCCCCTCCATGAAAACCACATACCACAACACCATAACACCATTTTGGGCGTGTTCCAATGATTTTGATCACATAGTGTACGTGTAAAATAAGTACAGAAATAAATATAGAAGTCGTAGGCTTCGGCGGTATGCATACCAGCCCTGAGGAAGACCACGAAAAGATGGTCGAAAAGTTTGCAACACAGCCCGGACAGCCGATATCACGCACAGAAATAAATATAGATTTACATTGATAATTGCAAAATCTAAAAACTTCAATTACTTACAATTTTATTATTGTTATTATTGTTATGATTTTGTTATAATTTTATTATTATTATTATTATTATTATTATTATTATTATTATTATTTTATTATTATTAAGCAAGTAGCAAAGAGGATAGTTGTCATCTAGTAACTTGTGAAACCGTACGTGGCATGTGTGCGCTTCGATTGAAGAAGCCTCCTAATTCAGTTGCCCAACAAGTGCCCTGGTGTGGGGAAGGATGTCCGCGGGGCGGGCGGGCCTCCCGTGCTGGTTCTCATTAGCCAGGAATCCGGGCGCGCGCCGCCCTGCGTCCCGTCGCTGCCTGCACCCGCCGCTCCCGCCGGCGCCCTTCGACTCCGCTCCGCCGCCGGTGGCCCCAAAAGGCAATATTGCAGCGGGAGAAGGTGCCTATACCGAGGGCATTGGGCGGGAGATGAACGGTAGTTGCGGATTAATATTTTTCGCTCGCGTTTTATTAAGCCTTTATTTTTTTGGAGGCGAGAGGAAAGGGATTTGTTTATTTCGACCATCGGACTTTTATATCAATTATATTTAAAATAAATATATTGTATATGTTAAATAGTATTTCTGAATTACATATTTATTAGATTTACTCGCGAACATTCTGGTGGGCTGATTTTGAACTACTGGTAACTACTACATTCTGGCTTTAAACTTGCGAATCACTCTTTGAGAAACATCATGTGTATATGCCGGCTTTTTGGTTAAGTTGTTGAAAAGGTGAAGAGATGCAGTTTCTTACGATGCCCACACCCGCAGCGCCGTGACGTTGTGCGTAGGCAACCCACATGGCAGTGGTGTTTGGCGGATCATTAACAGTTCTTGTAATACGGCGCACCCCGTGCCATGCACTAACACAGCCGTTTAGTACATGACTCATTTTCATTTAATATCTGAATATGTTTGTTAGTGGACTTTGTTTGTATTTTAATAAAAGGATTTGGGTAATTGAAATATAGTGTTAAACGTACGAATGTTACGAACAAAAATTATTTATGAATCATGGATAGAACTAAGAATGATGTAACAGCAGTATTTCTATTATATTATCATTCGTAGGTAGTTTTAGTTGTTGTAAATTGAAATATGACGTCAACATACCTCCGCGTTGAGCTTCAAACATAGCGGTTGGGGCACAATCTTCCAATCCGAGGAAACGGGTCAAATTAAGTTTTAATGGTTTTATTGTAATGATTCATTTTTTAAAATAACAATTCTCTCTCTCTCTCTCTCTCTCTCTCTCTCTCTATATATATATATATATATATATATATATTAATCAATTTATATTTCTACACAATAATTGTAACACAAACTATATTCGTACTTCTCCCTTTAGTCACATAAAGTATGCGTAATGACTACAAATAAATAAAATTTCATTGAAAATGTGGCTAAATCGAAAAGCAGATTCACTTTTATTTGAATTTGAGGCTTTTCAATTCTTTCTACTGTTCATTTCTGATTATTAATCCCGCTCTTCTTAATTTTGCTCATATTCAGTCACGTGGCACACGTAACGATTCTTAACATATTGTCGTTTGTTTTCAATCAACGCAAAAGTATCGCCGTTGCTCCAGTGTCCACAAAAAGAAATTTCTCTTCCGCAACAGAAAGAAAACTAAAGAGTGTAGATGATATTCGACTCCTGCAACTTGGAGTAATGGCAATTGTCCGTTGCGCAGTCTTCCTTTTCCAGGAGGCGCTGACAATGTGTCACTCCACTTAGCTCTGTCTTCTTCGAGTCCGTTATCACAGATGACTTGACATCAGTCGTACTCCCAATTGAAAATCGCCCCCTGGTGGAAATAATCACCTTTACGTGATCTGGTAGGATTTTAGAGCAAACTTGTAGATGGTACCTCAAGGGTGGGCGAATAAGCTAGCAATGGTTGGTCGTGATACAACATCATGAGGAACAGAGCCACAACTATTTAATATACGAAAACTTGTTAAATAAAAGTATTAGTACTTCGCAAGTCGTGCGTTTCTCGCACAGTCAGCAAAACAGAAATCACTCAATCTATAAAAGTAAAGAAAAGGACATCAATTTCACTGATTTGAAAATAATTAGAGCTTTGTATACGAATGTTTAGAAATAAAATATTAAATATATTTGTACAAGATGTTGGAGTGATAATCCTATCAGAAGAGCGATAAACCGCTGCTTTCTACAAATTAATGACTTTCATTTGTCGTTGGTCAATTTGCACCTGCTGTTCTTCTCGCATAATTCTCCAGTCACGTGAACAAAAATCGGTGGTTTTGCTACGAACGTAAGAGATTTGATGAATAAACTTTTTCGCGAGTGAATCAAATAGTAAATAGAAAATGCAAAAAATATTAATTTCATATATACCAATATTAAAAATACTTCCTCCGAATATATCCTCCTACTATCGAGAATTTGGTTAATGGTTTCCTCTTGTGACTCCTCGAAACTCGTCCCAAGAGCCCGCAGGCGTCCTGCGGTCCTGCACAACGTCCCACCCCACCTTCCCTCCCCTTCCCGTCGCTCGAGAGAAAGTAGTAGCAGCAGCTGCGGCGGCAGCAGCAGCGGCGGCGAGCAAGGGTTGCGTGGCGAGTCGCCCGAAATAGCGAGCGCTCGTCGGCCGCGCGGCGCCGCTTATGACGGGCGGGGCGCCGCCACGTAACCGCTATTTTGGCGGCGGGCGGACGGCAGCAGCAGCCGGGAGGGGGGGCGCGAGATGGCGAGCTGGGCGGAACGGGGACACGCGTCGGGGGACAGATGGCGGCGACTCGTGTCGCGGGAGAGACCCAGTGACGAGAAGGGGGTCGAAGGCCAGAGGGTCGGCCGCCGCCTGTGCCGCTGGGCCAGCTTAACACCCGGTTCCCGCTCGCGGCTTCCTGCGAACTCTGTTCAGTCCTGTGACGTGTTGTTTTGACACAAATTGTAACCCGATTGAATTTGGGGGGGGGGGGGTGAGGTCGTTGAGTAACGCATAGGAACGGTTTGTAGTATTCATTTCACAAACGTTGACTAACTTGTGCTATTATTTTTGACATTAAGTCGACTGGAGAATTTGCATAAAATGAATGGATTCATTTAGCTACAATGAAAAGAAATGAACACTTCAGAAAGTTTTTAACAAATACTATTTACATGCATAATTATTTGGTTAACATTTAGTGTAATTCAAAGCGAAATGAACGTAGACATGTCGGGCCCTTTGAAATTCGATGAGAATGGCCTGTCCGTTACATTTATTTGCTGACAAACACTCACATTCTCGTCTTTTCTACATGATTTGTATCAGTTCTTATAAGTTTTTTTGGTGACAATATCGGAATAAATCACGCATGAAAACAACCTCTCGTCTCTAACTGCACATATTGAAGTTCGGGCCATTAACAGCTCAATTAACACCTTGCGGTTAATATCTATGTCGCATTAAGTCGCTGTCTGGAGGAGAATTCTAGCGGCATGCTGCCCTGATCGGTATTTTTCCGTGGTTTCTCCTATCAACACCAGGCGAATGGCGGAACGGTTCCCTAACAAATGGGCCGCGGACCGCGAGCGATCTTTCTTTTCTATTCCTTGTCCTGTCTTCGCCATTCACATGCACTACACTACTACACGTGCCGGGAGACCAGAGCTTGAGACCAGAGCTTGAGACCAGAGCTTGAGACCAGAGCTTGAGACCAGAGCTTGAGACCAGAGCTTGAGACCAGAGCTTGAGACCAGAGCTTGAGACCAGAGCTTGAGACCAGAGCTTGAGACCAGAGCTTGAGACCAGAGCTTGAGACCAGAGCTTGAGACCAGAGCTTGAGACCAGAGCTTGAGACCAGAGCTTGAGACCAGAGCTTGAGACCAGAGCTTGAGACCAGAGCTTGAGACCAGAGCTTGAGACCAGAGCTTGAGACCAGAGCTTGAGACCAGAGCTTGAGACCAGAGCTTGAGACCAGAGCTTGAGACCAGAGCTTGAGACCAGAGCTTGAGACCAGAGCTTGAGACCAGAGCTTGAGACCAGAGCTTGAGACCAGAGCTTGAGACCAGAGCTTGAGACCAGAGCTTGAGACCAGAGCTTGAGACCAGAGCTTGAGACCAGAGCTTGAGACCAGAGCTTGAGACCAGAGCTTGAGACCAGAGCTTGAGACCAGAGCTTGAGACCAGAGCTTGAGACCAGAGCTTGAGACCAGAGCTTGAGACCAGAGCTTGAGACCAGAGCTTGAGACCAGAGCTTGAGACCAGAGCTTGAGACCAGAGCTTGAGGCCAGAGCTTGAGGCCAGAGCTTGAGGCCAGAGCTTGAGGCCAGAGCTTGAGACCAGAGCTTGAGACCAGAGCTTGAGACCAGAGCTTGAGACCAGAGCTTGAGACCAGAGCTTGAGACCAGAGCTTGAGACCAGAGCTTGAGACCAGAGCTTGAGACCAGAGCTTGAGACCAGAGCTTGAGACCAGAGCTTGAGACCAGAGCTTGAGACCAGAGCTTGAGACCAGAGCTTGAGACCAGAGCTTGAGACCAGAGCTTGAGACCAGAGCTTGAGACCAGAGCTTGAGACCAGAGCTTGAGACCAGAGCTTGAGACCAGAGCTTGAGACCAGAGCTTGAGACCAGAGCTTGAGACCAGAGCTTGAGACCAGAGCTTGAGACCAGAGCTTGAGACCAGAGCTTGAGACCAGAGCTTGAGACCAGAGCTTGAGACCAGAGCTTGAGACCAGAGCTTGAGACCAGAGCTTGAGACCAGAGCTTGAGACCAGAGCTTGAGACCAGAGCTTGAGACCAGAGCTTGAGACCAGAGCTTGAGACCAGAGCTTGAGACCAGAGCTTGAGACCAGAGCTTGAGACCAGAGCTTGAGACCAGAGCTTGAGACCAGAGCTTGAGACCAGAGCTTGAGACCAGAGCTTGAGACCAGAGCTTGAGACCAGAGCTTGAGACCAGAGCTTGAGACCAGAGCTTGAGACCAGAGCTTGAGACCAGAGCTTGAGACCAGAGCTTGAGACCAGAGCTTGAGACCAGAGCTTGAGACCAGAGCTTGAGACCAGAGCTTGAGACCAGAGCTTGAGACCAGAGCTTGAGACCAGAGCTTGAGACCAGAGCTTGAGACCAGAGCTTGAGACCAGAGCTTGAGACCAGAGCTTGAGACCAGAGCTTGAGACCAGAGCTTGAGACCAGAGCTTGAGACCAGAGCTTGAGACCAGAGCTTGAGACCAGAGCTTGAGACCAGAGCTTGAGACCAGAGCTTGAGACCAGAGCTTGAGGCCAGAGCTTGAGGCCAGAGCTTGAGGCCAGAGCTTGAGGCCAGAGCTTGAGGCCAGAGCTTGAGGCCAGAGCTTGAGGCCAGAGCTTGAGGCCAGAGCTTGAGGCCAGAGCTTGAGGCCAGAGCTTGAGGCCAGAGCTTGAGGCCAGAGCTTGAGGCCAGAGCTTGAGGCCAGAGCTTGAGGCCAGAGCTTGAGGCCAGAGCTTGAGACCAGAGCTTGAGACCAGAGCTTGAGACCAGAGCTTGAGACCAGAGCTTGAGACCAGAGCTTGAGACCAGAGCTTGAGACCAGAGCTTGAGACCAGAGCTTGAGACCAGAGCTTGAGACCAGAGCTTGAGACCAGAGCTTGAGACCAGAGCTTGAGACCAGAGCTTGAGACCAGAGCTTGAGACCAGAGCTTGAGACCAGAGCTTGAGACCAGAGCTTGAGACCAGAGCTTGAGACCAGAGCTTGAGACCAGAGCTTGAGACCAGAGCTTGAGACCAGAGCTTGAGACCAGAGCTTGAGACCAGAGCTTGAGACCAGAGCTTGAGACCAGAGCTTGAGACCAGAGCTTGAGACCAGAGCTTGAGACCAGAGCTTGAGACCAGAGCTTGAGACCAGAGCTTGAGACCAGAGCTTGAGACCAGAGCTTGAGACCAGAGCTTGAGACCAGAGCTTGAGACCAGAGCTTGAGACCAGAGCTTGAGACCAGAGCTTGAGACCAGAGCTTGTTCCGCCTGCGGTGGTGCCCCGTTGGTGAGAGGTTGGGGAAAACCCCACTAGTGGACGGGCAGGTCGGCGCCGGAACTCGCCATTTAGCGGAAGGATATCACCGCCTACTCCCGAGGAAAAACATGCACTACAAGTACGGGGCTAATTACAGCACTTGATACTTCCCGAATCACAAATCAATCTGTGAAACTAAATAATCCGTTCCAGAGTTGTGCAAATTTTCCCAACTCGTTCGTTTTACTCGTGCCAATTTTGAACTTCCTATTAGTTTTCCTTATTTTGTTTTGTTTTGTTTCTCAGTTTCACTGAACCTCACATGCACAGGTGTTTGGCGAGTTCATGAAATCGCCTTGGAAGCTTCTGAACGTGACCTGCGCAACACATGTGCATAAAGGGTTGCCTAACAATCAGGAGCTAATGTGAAGTTTGTAAATACTTTACACACGTTACACCGAAATTTCCCACTATATGCTCATTGGAAAAAGTGATTGTTTTTGACCTCTCTACAAACACTAGACGTTTCTGACACTTCATTTGAAATATCCTGTTTCATGACAGATGGCGTTAAGTATTCCAATGCTTGAAATATTTCTACTTGTGTTTTCCTAAGCCTGTGCTTATAGTAATACATTTCAAGAGACCAGAATAAATATCTGAAAAGTAATTAGCCTGGGTCGTAAAATTTATGTATTTACTTATGAGTGAATGCTTGTAGGTTATCACTCTGGTGACATTACTGTATGTCCTTCAAAGTTAAAGGTGTGCAAGTTGAACAATATGTTTTGTTTGTTGGGAATATAAATCGCACGATGTGGAGTGGAGAGATGCATAAGAGGTCCTGGCGTTTGCTGTGTGCGCAGTACACCTTCCTGCTGCTGCTCATCTTCCTGCTGGAGGCGCTGGTGGGCGTGCTGGCGTACGTGTACCAGGGCCACGTGGAGGGGGAGCTCAACCAGAACCTCAACCGGACGTTCGTGGAGAGCTACTCGGTGGACGAGGCGCGCACCGCCGCCATCGACAGCGTGCAGCAGGACGTACGTTGCCTGCCTCAGCCCCGTTCCGGCAGCCGCACTCCACAGCCACCCTGCCCCGCAGCCCCCTGCCCCGCAGCCCCCCTGCCCCGCAGCCCCCCTGCCCCGCAGCCCCCCTGCCCCGCAGCCCCCCTGCCCTGCAGCCCCCCTGCCCCGCAGCCCCCCTGCCCCGCAGCCTCCCTGCCCCGCAGCCCCCCTGCCCCGCAGCCTCCCTGCCCCGCAGCCTCCCTGCCCCGCAGCCCCCCTGCCCCGCAGCCACCCTGCCCCCAGCCCCATGCCCCACAGCTCCCCTGCCCTGCAGCTCCCCTGCCCTGCAGCCCCCCTGCCCCGCAGCCCCCCTGCCCTGCAGCCCCCCTGCCCCGCAGCCCCCCTGCCCCGCAGCCCCCCTGCCCCGCAGCCCCCCTGCCCCGCAGCCCCCCTGCCCCGCAGCCCCCTGCCCCGCAGCCCCCCTGCCCCGCAGCCCCCCTGCCCCGCAGCCCCCCTGCCCCGCAGCCCCCCTGCCCCGCAGCCCCCCTGCCCCGCAGCCCCCCTGCCCCGCAGCCCCCCTGCCCCGCAGCCCCCCTGCCCCGCAGCCCCCCTGCCCCGCAGCCCCCCTGCCCCGCAGCCCCCCTGCCCCGCAGCCCCCCTGCCCCGCAGCCCCCCTGCCCCGCAGCCCCCCTGCCCCGCAGCCCCCCTGCCCCGCAACCCCCCTGCCCCGCAGCCCCCCTGCCCCGCAGCCCCCCTGCCCCGCAGCCCCCCTGCCCCGCAGCCCCCCCTGCCCCGCAGCCCCCCTGCCCCGCAGCCCCCCTGCCCCGCAGCCCCCCTGCCCCGCAGCCCCCCTGCCCCGCAGCCCCCCTGCCCCGCAGCCCCCCTGCCCCGCAGCCCCCCTGCCCCGCAGCCCCCCTGCCCCGCAGCCCCCCTGCCCCGCAGCCCCCCTGCCCCGCAGCACCCCTGCCCCGCAGCCCCCCTGCCCCGCAGCCCCCCTGCCCCGCAGCCCCCCGTGCCCCGCAGTCCCCCTCCCTGCTCCACAGCCCCCCTCCCTGCTCCACAGCTCCCCTGTCCCTCAGCCCCTCCTGCCCCCAGTCATTCGCTTACTCTTTTCCCACCTGATCCCATCGTGCCACGTCCCACTCCTCTCCCTTTGCCCCCTAACCCACTCATGTGTTTTCCATCTCTCTCTGCATCTTCCCTTCTCTTTTTCTTTTGTTTCTCTCATTCCTGTGTGTTACCCATTCTTATCTTTCTTCCAATTTTCTTTCTCATCTCTCCCACATTTCAATAAATTGTAATGTACGAATGTATTTGTTTTCAATGTTTTGAATTTTTTAGGTGTTTGAACTAGCGTGACACTCTCCAGAGCACTCCCACGCCACCGAATATTGCGGCACGCAAGCTCTTGTGTGCATCAGATACCAAAAGAATAATCGTGATTGTCTAGAGCCCACTCCTACCAAACTCGCGTGCAGGGAGTGATAGAAATTTAACCAATCATTTCCTCAGTGTTACGTGCTTGATATATTCATAGTTCGAAAGATAGTGTTTCCTTTGTGATCTATCTATTGGTTTTCTCTTATTTTCCATTTTGATTTTTTAACTGCAACAGCTAACGGGTGATAAGTCACATTTTTCGTGTATCACTGCACTAATCTCTGACGTTTTGAGAATTAAATTATAACCAAATAACCTGAGATAAATTTACAACTGGCCTAACAATATGCAACGAAGAGTACACTAAGAATTTTTATTTAAAAATAAAATCAAAAAATTATATACCTTACCATTCTGGTAATATACCTTATTTTAAAATATTTTCTCTAAACGCGTACTTAAACGCTACATGTGGAAAAACCACCCTCTATAACTGCTTAAAATTCCCTTTCACTCAGGATTCACTCGTGCACACAAAGTAACTAGTGGTGCAACAGAATGGCACAGACTTTCTCGTTGTAATGCTTTCTAATTGCTATGGTGTGGACTGGCTTTACGGTCTTGCCCCTTCCTCTTGCCAGCTGCCGTCTATCGCCGCCCAAAATACATGTTTTGCGATTATCTCAATTTTTCAAATCATTTTAAAATAATTGCACAGGCACGCAAAATAAAAAAAAGGTGTCGGATACAAAGACTAGACACATGTCTCTCCGTGTATGTCGATGCCTTGACCGGGAGAAATGGCCCAGGGTATTGATGTCACTGCAGTCCCTCTGACCGAGAGCTCCTGGCTTCTAGTCCCGACGGTAACAGGATTTTCAACACTAGCTTGTCAGCCAGCTTTCGACACTAGCTTGTCGAATTCAGTCGCTGTCTGGAGGAGAATTCTAGCGTCCGGCTGCTCTGATCGGTAGTTTTCCGTGGTTTCTCCGGTCACCACCAGGCGAATGCCGGAGCATTACCCTAACAAACGGGCCACGGACCGCGCGCGATCTTTCCTACATCTTCCTTGCTCTATCCACTGGCCTTACACACACTTACACTAACACGCACTATACAAGCTCGCATGCCGGGAGACCGATCGGGAGCTTAGAGCGTGTCCCGGTTGGGGCGGTGTCCCCTAAGGGGAGATACCTGGTTGGGGAAACTCCTGTGGCCGACGGTAGGTTGGCGCCGAATCTCGCCATACGCGAGAGAAAATCACCGCCACCTCCCGAGGAAAATATGCACTAAACGTACGGAACTAATGACCGTGGTAGTTGACCTGCCCGGAAGCTATCACTTAATTAATCAATCCGTTGAATCCGAATCCTAAGCCAGAATTCCGCCATCAACTTCCTGTTCTTCGAAAGAAAGAAAAAAATTAAAAAACACTACATAGAATTACAACTTCCCATCACGTGAATTTCCAGGAGATACACATTTTAGCGTGCGAATATTTCTTGTATCCTGTATTAACATTAGAAACACTGTAGTTTATAAAAACATAATTTTAATACGCACGTGGAACCTAGTAAATTTACTAATTCTTATGATGGATTATAGAGCAATTTTTGAAGATGGAAATAATTATTTTCCGAAACGTAGCTATTGCTATTATGAATCACATATATTGTATTTGATGTAAAACAGTTACCCTTAAACAATTTTCCATCTTCAAAATAAAAGACCAAAAGCGAGTGTGTGTGCGTGGCGGTGCTTGCAGTTCAAGTGCTGCGGCGCCATCCGCTTCGAGGACTGGGAGGGGAGCCGCTGGCACAAGGGGCCGCCGGCGCTGCAGCCCCACAGAGTGCCTGACTCGTGCTGCCGGTCCATGAGCCCCGACTGCGGACTCAGCCACCACCCCAGCAACATCTTCTACACCGTGAGTTGGGGGCCTTTTTATCAGAGCGCGTACCCTCAAGTTCTTTCCCCTTAAGCGGCACACGAATCTAATTTTGCCTCGATGAAACAAATATCGTTAATGAGTATACTCGCAATCGGCATTGCGTGTTTCCCCTAACAGTAATTTTAATCATAGTTTGAGTAATTAACAAAATGTATGTGCAAAAGATTAATCTAATTTCTTGAACATTAGACCTTAAGTTTTTTTCTGCTATGACCCTTCCCGTATATGTGAATTTGTCATTTTGGATCGATTGTCCAACTTTGTCGATTGTCCAACTATCTCCCCCATGCCTGGACCTAGTTTAATTCCCACACTTGGGGGTTAAGAGAGACATGGCGAACATAATGCATTCCCTTCACCGGAACTAGCTAACTCCACCTGCCGGAGCTCTACTTCGTCATACAGCTACAGGAACTGAAATTATTTTTAAAGGAAAACTATATCTCTATTTTTTCTCGATTACACGAAAATCTTTAATTAAATATATGCACAATCTGCATTGCGTGTTTCTCCTAACAGTAATTGTAGTTAGTTTGAATAATTAACAAAATGTATGTACAAGAGATTAATCTAATTTCTTACACATCACACCTCATTTTTTTCTACTCGTATAAGCCTCCCCAGGCGGTCACAAAGCGCCTGGGATGCAATGTGCTGGAGGAATGTGTTCATCGGCAGTCAGTATTGGCAGAGTAGAGCGTTGCTCTTCATCCATTGGGTAGAAATTAGCAATAAGATGTAAATACGTAAGGGGTGAGGTTACCATGCATACCGCCAAAGTTAAATTCGCTACTATTGATGTACCTTTTCTAGAAAAAGGTTAACAAGCAAATTTTGATATTTCACACACTTAAAGTTAAAATATTTTTTCCTTCGTGAATTGGCTATTCTTAAGACAACGCGATCGTGCAGTTGTACCCACCAAGGCCTAGTCACATTTTTTCCCTGATACGTGAATTTTATTAGGGGGACCAGCATTTTGCTGGGTCTATTTTTACACTTCGGGGTTGTTGCCACTGCGAGTTTGGTAGATGCAATGATGACGATTATGCGGGTTGATAGTATGACCACGCATAGACATACATACACACACACACACACACACACACACACACCCATGCCTGAGGCAGGACTTGAAACCGCGATCTCGGCCATCTGACCGGTAAAGATAAAACCTTTATTATTATTTTGTCGTTTGTTTTAGTTGATTAAAAAATTACTAGTATTTTTTCAATTTGAACTTTGCCCTAATTTTTTTTAGCATTTTTAGCAACATCATTTTGTTATATATTTTTTATTATTGAAGAATGTTTATATAAAATGTCAATTTATTGCCAATAATATAAAGAATGTATCGTGTAAATTTCAATAAATTGTGAATAATAGTTTCTTAGAAAAGGTACATTAATTACAAAATAAGTACATTTTTGGAAGTGCCATTTGAAAAAAAGGCTGTACTTGCCGCTGCTCTTCTAGAACATTCTTGCTTCGTGTTGTGGATCATCATCTTCAGCAGAAAAGTCTAATATTACCAACGTATGATCATGTTTCATTAACTTATTAACAATCCAACATGCGTGGAAAATTACAAACACATAGCACTTACTTGTATGCAGTTTCAAAAACGGGGTGTAGCTCATGTTCACTAGAACGTTTAAATAAGAATTAAAGGGACTTCAGGCGTCCTTGAAAAAAATGGATTAGAAAAAAATATTTGGAAAGAGCAAGGTTTGAACTAGTTATTTAACCAAACCACAACAACGAAATCGATAACTTGATGCATTTCATGGTACCTTCTCCCCTTTACCGGGTGCGATATCGGCAACATCGTTGTCTCTGCTGCGTCGTTGACAGAGCAGCAATGGAGTAGTTTGGTGGGGGGAGGGGGTTGGGGGGCGGTCCGCCCTGGGTGACACCATGGTAGGGGTGAAATCAATTAGAAAATTTATGGTTGGAATTATATGGTTTTAAATCTTTTCAAATATTTATATATTTAAATCTTATACACTAAGAAAGCAAAGCAAAGAAATAATATAAACTGAAAACCTAAAAAACATGCATTTGTTAATTAGGTAAATTTTTTAAAAAAAATTTTAAATCTATATTTCAGTTATTCTGAATTACATAATTTTTAATATATTATAAGTTAATGTCATGTCCAAACATACTTATAAAATATGTTCCAGGATTAACTCTTGACTGAAATAAATGTTTTGGACTACTATGCCTTGCTAATGAAATTTCCTGCAAAATTACCTTCAAAAATGAAAATTAAGATACATTGAACCACGACAAGACCACACACTTATGTGTGCACCTATAAAAAATTTGATTTTCAAGTGGTCTGTTTGTATTTTACTATGTTTATGAAGAGTAATGTTGACGTTTGCTTTTCAGGGATGTGTCTACAGAATCAAACAAGAAATTCAAGCCCATCTTGTAATCCTTGGAGCAGTGGGATTAGGAATTTGTGTACTTCAGATATTTGGAATGGTGCTGAGCTGTTGTCTATACATAAAATTAAAGGACATAATAGACTAGCAGTACGTCTCTATTTAATGGCAAAACGTACTTGAAATTCTCAGAATTTCTTAATTTTTGTGAAGACAAAAGTGAAAGAAAACAAATAAACCAACGTTAAACCCAAAGGAACATGGTTAACCCAAAGAAACAGGTAAACGTATTGTCTCGAATATAAAGAGAATAAATTCCCTACATGAAGTATTACAGCAGTTTTTGCTGCTTCATTATCACATTTTTATTGTTTGCCAAAGTATAAGCATATTTTAAGAAAGTGAATGTATAACAAAAAAGTTCTAGATATAATCATTACTATATTTAATAAAATTTCTGTAGGATGATATATTGTTTTCTGTATAATTTAATCAGAACTACATATAATAGAAAGTTTCTGGCAGTAATATGTAAGCTTTTATTCAGATCAGATTATATTTATTACTTTATTGTTTTACATTCCAATTTGAAGTTTTAATTCATTATACATGCAATTGCATCACCAAAAAATGTACCAGAACTGTTCACTATGATATTCTTAGTGATAAGTGTTTGAAATTCCAACAAAGAGGCTGCTTAACATTGTTAAAAATAGAATAGTGATTCCCAACGTTTTAAAATAGAACAAATTCATGTGAGAGAGAGTTTGTTAGTCTTGATGTAATGTATAGATATGTGCTTGTCTATACCAAAACCTAATGAATTATACTGATGTATTTTTAATTTTGAAAGTGACTTAGGAAGCTAAGAGACTAAAAGTTCCTCTTGCAGTCTGGTTGAAGAACTCAGAAAAAGTCAACTAAATAAGGACAGAATAAGAACAGAAGCAAAAAGAAACTAATAAAATAAGAGAAAAAAGCAATTAATAAAATGATGCCCTTGGAACAATAATTAACAACATAAAGTACAACCAGATGTAACCATATTCATGTAATGGATGGAGATAGTGTATATGTGTGTATCTCAATAAAATCTTGAAATTAAAATTGCACATATACTATTATCTTCCTTCTTTAAACTTTTGGAGAAAATTTCAAAGTAAGAATAGGTGACATTGAGAAGGCAACTATTTATCACAGGTACATTTTTTACCTTCTCACACATATATATTAAAATAATATTATTTATTATTATCTTTTGCTGTGATAAGGGATGAATGTTCCTGTGAAATACAATCTTCAATATTGCTTGTACCTATTCCTTGACTTAAATTGCTTTTAAGTTTTTATTTTATGTCATTATTGTTCTTTGATGTATCTCATAAAAAATATAGTACATGGGTCCCTAATGTGCACTGAATATGACTTATTGATGGTGGTTTCTAGTAATTTAACTGCAGAAATTCAACTGCAGAATTCAAAGTTAAATAATATTACAACCATTTATAATAAATATGTTAAATAATGCTGTGAAGACTTGAAGATTTACTAATGGTGCATTGCCAAGATACAAACATTTTCTCTTTTGTTATGTGCATTTGAATTAGTTACATAGAACTTAAGTATTTCAAACAGGTGATAGAATGTGAATACACAATGAGAAAGTACTTCTGTTTATCTTTTTCTCTTCTTAACAAAAGATATTCAAGAGATATTCAAAACAAAAATTAGAAATTAGCTTCTCAAACTCAAAATAAATGATTTCCTCTATGATTTTTTCAAATATATTACAGTAACCATATTAACATGTTTCTTTTGTTAAGAGCTAGGTACACTAAGAGTAATGTTAACTGTGTCTTTCCACTGGTTATGTGTTGTTTTAAACAATTGTGAATTAAATGTTGAAATTTTAGGTACTAGGTCCTATGTGTCTCTTCAGAATTCTAACAAGTTTTTCATATTTTGCTAATTTATTGCAGTTGTTTTATTTAACTTTCTTGAGGTTTCTCGGTTGTCCATATTTTTTCACATTTAATATACAAACTATTATATGCATTGTTGCTATCAAATTCATTAATATATATGCTAATACAAGCTAAGGACTGAATCCTAGGGCTGTTTTTCTTTATAAAACACAATAAATGAAGAAGAGATTTCTTTCACTCTCATAAAAATCTTTCTTAAGATGTTTTCTTAATAATATCCTTGAAAGGCTGAAATGCTATTTTTCTGCAATAATAAGCCACTTTTCAATATTAAGAATATTTTATGAACTATTGTTTTAAATAAATTCTGTAATGATGGAAAACAGTGGAGTCACAAAAGGAACAAGTGCTGAGGGTTTGAGTCACCACAAGTCAAACAATCTAAGCAGGTTATACGGAGGGATACATTTTTTGAATTTCAAAAGTATATAATTTTTGTTAGGTGTTACAACCTTTAAAATGAAGACTAAAAGTGAACCTGATGCAAGGCTACAATGTATGTGTAATTTGTGAATAAGTATATTATATATCACTATAAATATTGTAACCAAACCGATTACCTGTGGAATCGGTTGGCCGCCCTGCCACTAGCTCAGATCGGTGACGGAAGGAACTGTTATGCAGTACAATAGGAACACAAATTAAATAAACACTTGTTCACTGGTAAAATGATTCAATTTATTTCTGGGCATGAATGATAATAAAAAAAAATGCACCAGAGAAATTTCAACTATAAACTAGCAATGGAAAGGAAAATTGAAGAAATCGATTAAAATAGAAAGGAAAGAACATTAGGCGTTAGTAATCAGTAAAGCTTATGACTAGGAAGAAAATCAACTTGTTATAACTAATAATTACATGAGTTACAGCATGACAATTTTAACGCGCCTGAGCGCGACACTACATTACGTAAGTCTTGGAGTTGAACGACCCTCGGGTTGTTAAACCCGGTAGAGTTCTTTGTGAGCCCAGGCAGGCACTCGACCGGCAGCTGGAAGGAGGGCGGCGGCCTTGGGCGAAGGGGCGACTGCGGCCTTCCCTCACCCCTCTTGGCGCGTGGCGTCAGCTGAGCGGTCCTCCGGTCATTCAACCAGGGGAGGCGATGTCCCGGGCGACTTGAAGTTCTTGGAGATCGTCGGGATTTTTCTCCCGACCTCAGGCGCGGAGTCGACAACAATGCGTTCTTCTGATTGTCGTGACAGTCTTTTACAAGTCCGGTTTCAGAAAATTAAGAAATCCGTCACGAATAATTCAAGATTCAGAAAAGTTCCTCTATTCACTACAGTCTGCTCAAAACTCAAGCTGATACTGTAAAAATTCTAAGTTCGATAGAGGTGAACTTGCCTCTAACCGCACAATACTCCCACCAAGAAAAACTTCTGCCCCGACTGTTCCGTCTAGAGATCAAATCCCTACTGCCCACTGGCCTCGTCTGATGCCCCAGCTCCTCCCTCGACTGATGCCCCAGCTATTCTGCTTTTCTCTCTGTCAAAATCGCACCAGGTTAACTCTTCTCCCCACCCCAATTTCTTATGCGTCCCAAGTCCCTTTAATAGCAGTGTCGCTATTGGTCGGAAGTTGTGTCGCAGTGAAATATTCTCGCCCAATCGCAGCGTGAGAAGCGAAGGAAAATTCCACCCTTTGTGCAGGCTGCGAGCATGCGAGCTGTTCTCGAACCTTCTAGAAATTTGGCCCTCGGAGGCGTAGTGGGGCGCGTTCGATGATGGAAATATCGCTCTGGGCTCCCCCGAAACTGGGTGGTCTCGAAATTCACAGCCGGCTCTGAACACTTGTACAGTGTCTGTCAACGGCAGTCCTCCAAACGACCGGCTTAATGGGGGAGAGGCGGTAATGGCCCCCGCGATAAGTGAGACTACGCGTGCATTGCAAGCTGTTTAAACTCCCGGTAGAATTCTGGGTGGTCCGAGTTTGTTACATTTAATTTTTCCAGCATGAATTTCGTTTCAAAAAATATGACGAAATCGGTTTCGCTACATTGGCCTTCCCCTCCGAATAAAAAAAATTGGAGTTAGAGGAATTAAATTTCGAAAAGCGAGAATTTTTTTTTTTTTTTTTTAAGTCAAAATTCAAAAAAAAAAATATAGCGAAACCAGAAATAAATGCTTTTACCCGTTGTTCTAATAAAATTTAATCTAGCCTTAGGAATTAAGAATAAAATACTATTTCTAATTACACCTAACTAAATTTATAAAGCAAATGAGAAATGTTCGGTGAGCTCGGGGTACCCGTGAATCGTGTTCAGAGTTTGATAGTTTTTTGTAATCAGCACCTTACTCTTTAAACGGCCGCAAATTGTAAAAGTTAAATTTTCCGGCTGGCAAGCCGTTCACATCTTTGAGAAGGCAGACATTTGGATGCGGGATGGCTTCAATTATAAATGGACCATTGAAAAGAGGGAAAAATTTATGAAATAGGCCCGCGGGCTGATCGCTTACTCGTGGGGTTCTGACGAGTACTTTGTCGCCTACTTTGAACTGATAAGGATTTTTAACCGCGGCTTCCCTCCTCCTGGCGTTCTTGGTGAGATTATCCAAAATGATCCTACATCGATTTTCGTAATTTGGAACTTGCTGTCCGGATAACCGAGCTAGCAAGGGAAAAGCATGCTCCGGTTTTCTTCCAAAATGCGCCTCATAAGGTGACATGCCGATTGAATCATGTTCGACAGTATTGATCCACTCATTGATGTATTTTATTAGTAGGGGCCATTCTTTATGGTTCTGTGTCACGTAGACACGAAACAAACGGGAAATTTCCCTCATAATCCGCTCACTTGGATTGGATTGTGGGTGCCTAATAGAAGAGAAAATGGCTGAGACCCCTTCATTCTCAAGTGTCTGTTTCCAGAGTGCTCCAGTAAATTGAGAAGCATGATCACTGAGAATTTTCTTATACGTTCCGGCAGTTCGAAAGAATTCCCTGGTAAGACGATTTAAACAATTTTGCGCGGTGGGCCTAGTGATCGGATAAATTTGAGTGAATTTAGAAAAGGAATCGCTTATGACCAAAACGTGCTTGTAGCCGTACCTTGCCGTAGGCAATGGCCCGTATAAATCAAGGCAGGCGAGTTCATTCGGGGCTGAAGGAATTATGTGATGCATTGTTCCTTCGTAATGCCTGTTGGGAAATTTTGTCAGCTGGCATGTCACACACTTCGAAACTGTAGCCCTGACATGCCTAGCCATCCCTTTCCAATACGCGAATGTCATCAAAATTTTAAGAATTTTATTCCCGCCAAAATGCCCGTGCTTTTGATGCACATGAACGATCAATTTGTTTGTGATATCGTTCGGGATCCAAATCCGATATTCACAAGGTTGTGCTTTTGTCCGGAACATCACGAGGTTACTCGAAAGTTTTACTAACCCGGGATTCTGAGTCAATTTTTCGTAGAGTGGATCAGACTGGTCTAAAGAATTTTGAATAAATAATTTGGCCTTGCCAATGATGGCATCCTGCTCCTGTAATTTCTGGAGGTTAACAGGCCGCAATTTCCGGAATAGGGGTCACGTTTAGGTTAATCACATTCATGTGATACACTGTATCATTTTGCATCATGTGATTAGAAGCGTAAGGCAGCCTGCTAAGAAAATCTGCGATAGGATTATTAATTCCTGGACAATGCCTGATGTCAAAATCAAATTGCTGGAGCCAAAGCACCCACCGTAATAACCTGGCGTTAGTGCAGTGGCATCGTTTTAAGAAAATCAGGGCTTTGTGGTCCGTCACAATGTAAAATTTTCTACCAGCCAAATATCCCAGCATCTTTTGTAGAGCCCAAATTATGGAAAGTGCCTCCTTCTCAGTTACAGAGTATTTCAGTTCATTTGACCTGAGCACACGACTAGCGACCGCGACAATTTTGAATTCAGTGTCCAATTCACCCATTTGCGTGAGCACACACCCGATTCCAACATTTGAGCTATCCGTTTGAAGATAGAAGGGTTCCGAAAAATCCGGGTGGTTCACATAATTGCATTACGAAACGCCGCTTTAATTTTGTTGAACGCCTGTTCGTGTTCGTCAGTCCAGTGCCACTTAGTTCCTTTTCTTAATAAGTTTACTAATGGTGCGGTGAGAATCGCATAACCTGGAATGAATCTTGATTGATACACGCACATGCCTAAAAATCCCTTCAATTGTTTTGTACTTCGTGGTCGTGATATTTGATCAATAGCCTGAACCTTATCTGGATCAATTTTCACGCCATCCGTGTTAACACGGTATCCTAAAAAGGAAATTTCTGAAGTACAAAACTGCGATTTATTCAAATTTAGTCTCATATCATTTTTGGACAGGCATTCCAGCAGTTGTTCCAGATGACAAAGGTGTTCCTGAAAGTTTTGTGAGGAAATCACGATGTCGTCGATGTACGGGGTGACGAACTGTTTAATTTTGTCTCCCAATTTTTCGTCGAGGCAACGGATAAAAGCCGCACCACTATTCCTCAGACCAAAAGGCATCCTTTTCCAAATGTAGGTCAGGCCGTTGTACAGAAATCCCGTGAATTTCCTGTCATCTGGATGAATCGCGATCTGCCAGTAAGAACTCGAAAAATCTAAGGCCGAAAAAATCTTAGTCTTGTTAAATTTCCATAAAATTTCGTCGAGGTTTTGAGGTGCCTCGTTTTCTGGGATCGTTACTTCATTAATTCGTCGCGCGTCTAAACAAATCCTCACTTTGCCGTCCTTTTTCTTGACTACCACAATCGGGTTTAAATAAGCTGTGACAGCTCTTTCGATAATGCCCTCATCAATCATATTTTTGATGGTTTCATCGACTTCCCCCCTCATAGACTGCGGAATGGGATAATTTTTTACCTTGAAAGGTGAGTCATCGGTGACGCGAATCCGAAAGTTAAAATCTCTTATAGGATGCGTAGGACGATCAAAAACATTTCTAAATTTTAATAGCACTTCATTCAGTTGATGGCGCTCGTAGTCGGTTAACAATTCATTTTCCAGTGAATAACCGTTAATAATTTCACGCACATCATCGCCCAATTCCCAGGACCCGCATGAAATGCCAATGTTTATCCTGTCCTCGCCATCTCTAATATCAATTTCCCTGCCCTCACCGAAACTCACTATATTTCTGGAAAAATCCACTATCCCGTTATTTTCTCTTAGAAAATCTACCCCAAGAATTACATCGTAGCTTAAATCCTCAATGATCAAACACGGCACATCAAATGAAACTCCCTCAAAATTAATTGATATTAGGGCTTGCATAGAAATGGGCTTGCTTTTCTTTTTTCCAATCCCTACGACGTAACATTTACCCGTCGGCAAAGTCGGTACTGGAATCTGTCCACTTAGTAATTTTGAAAATAATTTCTTAGAAATCGCGCTAACCTCGCTACCGGTATCGATTAATGCGTGCACGTTGAAATTTCCTATAAGGAACTCGACCACTGGACACTTCCGTGCGCGTTCTACGACAGGCGCGTTCGCGTCGTCGTTCAGGTCATAAAAGGCGTAATTTATAGATACTACATTAATGAACGGTACCTCTGACACAATTCGTTCGGAACCCCGATACCCTAAAGGTCCGAACGGTTTCAGTTTAACGGCCCCGGCCTGGCGGAGTCGCGTTGGTTGTTTCCGTCGCTGGAATTCCCGTTCCGATTCTCGTTTACACGCGGGGGTGGACGCCGTTCATTAGCGTCGTTTCCACGATTCCGGTCATCCCGACGCCATGGTTGCCGATTCTGACCATTCCCCTGATTCCGGTCATAACTTTCCTCATAATGAATTACTCGCGTTCTGTCAAACTGAGCAAGTAATTCTTGAAAGCGGTCAAGATCTTCACATCCCACACTGCTAATCAAATTTTGCACGTAAGTGGGAAAGTGCGCAGTTAGGAGCCAGATAATTTTCTTCTCGTTGATAGCCGAGTCACATAATTTAATCGCGGAAATTTTTTCCATGGCGTAATCGAGGTATGACAGATTTGATCTTTTATCCCACCTTGTTTCCAAAATTTTCCTCTCTGCCTCGTATCGCCGTTGTTCATTCCAAAAACGCGCTAGAAATTTCGTACGGAATTCCTCGTACGTTTTTGGGAATGGTGAGAGCGCAGTAAGCCAATGTGCTGCATTTCCGCATAACAGTTCCTGCATAAATTTGGGTTTCAGATCGGGCGGTACCGCCTTCGTTAGATCCATATAATTTTCTGCCCGATCGAGGAAAACCTTTGGATTTTCGTCCTGTTTACCCCAGAAGCACAGACTTTGCGGAGGAGCCCACGAGAATCTCAAACTTGGCCCGCCTGATGAATTTATTGTCGAATTATTTTCCTTCTCCTTCTCTATTCCCTCTTTGACTAGCCGTTTTAAATTTTGGTCGATTTCTTTCTTCAGTTTTTCTTCCCTCTCTCTAATGTTTTCCCCATCAATAGCGCCTAATTTCCCAAATTTCTCATGAATTTGGCTAACTTCCGTGTCTAATTTGGATTCAATTTTGGTAAATTTACCGTTTATCTCTGTCCTAACCTCGACAATCTTTCCTGTGACTGATTCGCAGCATGCTTCTATTTTATTATCACATGCCTGGAGCTTCTGCTTAATCTCTGTTTGAATATTCCCTAGGCGCGAATTTATTTCAGTTTTCGAACTCTGTAATTCTTTACCTAGATTTCCCACGCTATTCTCAATTTCCCCGCATCTACCCTCGAGCTGGTTCTGCAATGTCCCAATCTCGCAATTAAATTTTGCCTCTAACCTTTCAAATTTTTCAGCATGGTCAGCCAGGCAGCCGTCCAGCCGGTCAAATCTCTGCGAATGTTTCTCATTAATCTCCGAAATTTGTTCTGAGAGAGTTTTCTGATTTTCTGACATTTTCATAAGTTTATCATTATTTTCTAACATTTGGGTCGTGAAGGATTCTTGATTTTCTGACATTTTCACGAGTTTATCATTATTTTCTGAAATTAATTTCATGAGTCTGTCATTACTTTCTGAATGTTTTTTGTTAACCTCTGAAATCTGTTCCGAGAGTGATTCCTTGATAGTTTCCTTATTTTCTGACATTTTTCTGTCTAGCTCTGACATTTGTTTCGTGAAAATTTTCATGAAGTCATTAAGGGTGATCTCGGGCGGTGATTGTTCCCCTGAACTCCCTTCTTCTGCCACATCGATACCTGACTCGTCCAACATTTTGGATGTTTTGAATAAATTACGCACACGATTACACCACACGAAGCACAACACAATAGCACTCACAAACAAAGTACAACAATAAAACAAATCATTACCAGTCAACAAGTTGTTTCTCTCGTAACAATATCCTTCCATCCATTTGTAACAAAATTTTGGTTAAATTTAATTCTAAAATTTGGGCGTGAAAAAACCTCAATTATTCGGCCGTCGGGCCCCACGGTGGGAAACGCCAATTGTAACCAACACCGCGATAATTAGGTCGTCGTTGCCCCACGTTGAATAGCGCCAATTGTAACCAAACCGATTACCTGTGGAATCGGTTGGCCGCCCTGCCACTAGCTCAGATCGGTGACGGAAGGAACTGTTATGCAGTACAATAGGAACACAAATTAAATAAACACTTGTTCACTGGTAAAATGATTCAATTTATTTCTGGGCATGAATGATAATAAAAAAAAATGCACCAGAGAAATTTCAACTATAAACTAGCAATGGAAAGGAAAATTGAAGAAATCGATTAAAATAGAAAGGAAAGAACATTAGGCGTTAGTAATCAGTAAAGCTTATGACTAGGAAGAAAATCAACTTGTTATAACTAATAATTACATGAGTTACAGCATGACAATTTTAACGCGCCTGAGCGCGACACTACATTACGTAAGTCTTGGAGTTGAACGACCCTCGGGTTGTTAAACCCGGTAGAGTTCTTTGTGAGCCCAGGCAGGCACTCGACCGGCAGCTGGAAGGAGGGCGGCGGCCTTGGGCGAAGGGGCGACTGCGGCCTTCCCTCACCCCTCTTGGCGCGTGGCGTCAGCTGAGCGGTCCTCCGGTCATTCAACCAGGGGAGGCGATGTCCCGGGCGACTTGAAGTTCTTGGAGATCGTCGGGATTTTTCTCCCGACCTCAGGCGCGGAGTCGACAACAATGCGTTCTTCTGATTGTCGTGACAGTCTTTTACAAGTCCGGTTTCAGAAAATTAAGAAATCCGTCACGAATAATTCAAGATTCAGAAAAGTTCCTCTATTCACTACAGTCTGCTCAAAACTCAAGCTGATACTGTAAAAATTCTAAGTTCGATAGAGGTGAACTTGCCTCTTAACCGCACAATACTCCCACCAAGAAAAACTTCTGCCCCGACTGTTCCGTCTAGAGATCAAATCCCTACTGCCCACTGGCCTCGTCTGATGCCCCAGCTCCTCCCTCGACTGATGCCCCAGCTATTCTGCTTTTCTCTCTGTCAAAATCGCACCAGGTTAACTCTTCTCCCCACCCCAATTTCTTATGCGTCCCAAGTCCCTTTAATAGCAGTGTCGCTATTGGTCGGAAGTTGTGTCGCAGTGAAATATTCTCGCCCAATCGCAGCGTGAGAAGCGAAGGAAAATTCCACCCTTTGTGCAGGCTGCGAGCATGCGAGCTGTTCTCGAACCTTCTAGAAATTTGGCCCTCGGAGGCGTAGTGGGGCGCGTTCGATGATGGAAATATCGCTCTGGGCTCCCCCGAAACTGGGTGGTCTCGAAATTCACAGCCGGCTCTGAACACTTGTACAGTGTCTGTCAACGGCAGTCCTCCAAACGACCGGCTTAATGGGGGAGAGGCGGTAATGGCCCCCGCGATAAGTGAGACTACGCGTGCATTGCAAGCTGTTTAAACTCCCGGTAGAATTCTGGGTGGTCCGAGTTTGTTACATTTAATTTTTCCAGCATGAATTTCGTTTCAAAAAATATGACGAAATCGGTTTCGCTACAATATACACTATTGTGTAAATTTTATAGTTAGTGGCCTGAATGATGATAATATGTTGGGCATGATGATTGATTGATTGATTGATTGATTATGATGATGTTCCTCTTGAACTTTTATGGTAAAGTTTCATTTACAAAGAGAGGTTATCAACTTCTTTGAAAAAGAAGTGTGTGTGAAACTGTAAGTATCTTAAATCAAAAGTACTTGATAAAGATGCTAGGGAGTAGAAAAGAAGTCAAGAAACCAATTTCTAACCTATCTTTTTCCTTTCATGGTAATTAAGATTTACTGAATAAAGTATTAATGAAGTGTACTATGAAATATAACTCTTATACAAAACTAGTTTGATAAATGTCATCCTAAATTTGTTTTATACCAAAGTGGTGCACATTTGTGTTAAGCTTAAACCAGGCAGTTAAAGTATTTGTGCCACAAAACCCTAAATTCAACATCAACACCAAGAGTTAGAATGTATCAAATTGTGTAGTTGTTGTTTTAACTGTGTTGACGCTAACGTGTGGAAAATATTTGGTAAGTGAATTCATTTTTGGAAGCATTGAGAATTTCTTTTAGAAATTTTATATCATTTCAGTTTTTAAGTGGAAGGTGTAATGAATGAACGAATGATTGTTTGCTAATTTCTTTAAGCTTATAAGAAAATAATGATGCTGATTGTTCTTGTGCTGAAGCCAAGTCATTGGTTGTCATATTTGCAAAGGCAGAATGATAACAATAGGGAATGGACACAATGCACTAAGGTGCTTTAAGATTTTTTTGAAAAATAAATTATACTGAATGCAGTTTTTAAGTACAAATATTTTTGATTACATCAATTTGCCCAAAAATTACATTCAAAAAAACTTGGTTAAATAGAAGCATTATCTTTTTTATGATAAGTAAAAGATGTTTGTATGATTGTGAAACAAAACATCTGAATTTATAGAAATTTGGGTAATTTAATTGCTACATCAAAGACCTTGGATTTAGAACATTTCATTTCTTATCCTGTTTAACTAAAACTTTTCTCAAGTGAACTCTGCATACAGGCAGGAGCATTTATGTCTATTGATGTAACAATATGTTGTAATAACAATTTGCCAAAGTGTGCAATTCTATATTTGTTTTTTCTTTCATGGAGAAAGAGGATATCAATGTGTGTACCTAAATATTTATTTTTTTAAACTATTATATTTAACTTTGACCTTACCTTCTATTTTTTAACATTGTAAGAAACAGTTGAGTTAATAATTTTTGGTTTATGTAATATAATATTGTTTTGTTTTCTGTAACAAATATAGAATAATAGAGATAGACTATGCACAGTGAAAATGTATTTATGGATCCATCTATTTGCAATATTTTCCATTTTGGTTTAGTGTGTTTTTAATTATGAATATGTTTTGGAATGATGAACATATAATTTTATTTTGTCAATAAGGTTTCGTAATTTCTGGGGTAGGTGCCTAGACATAGAAAAAAAAGTTCATGTGTACTCTTTGAATTTCAGAAATACCCACACAGTGACAGTTCATATCATATTTCATTTATTCTTAAATCTTTTTTAGGGGGAAGGAATTCATGTAATATTTATAATATTGAGGGTAAAGTACTTTCTGAAGAGCTCTGTATTATTATAAAGTATAATCTTCCTGCTTTTTTGCATATTTATGTTCTTTTAATTGTGATGGTTTTCAGTACCTTTTAAAATGCCATATAATTTCGTGAATTGCATTCTACCGTTCCATAGAAATAGACCTGACAAAAATACATTATCAGTAACAGAAACGTTGGGTATAATAACTATTTTTTTTACTTTCGTAAGAATAGAAAGTATGTAATTGTGTGCCTTCAAATCGACGATTTTGACAGAAAACCTCTTATTACCAGGCCTTAGTAACAATACTAGTGGTGTTGCAACAACAGTTGCTTCCTCGCATCAGCTCTGCCCGCCCCCTGCCCTCCCCCTGCCCGCCCACTGCCCTCCCCCTGCCCTCCCCCTGCCCTCCCCCTGCCCTCCCCCTGCCCTCCCCCTGCCTTCCCCCTGCCTTCCCCCTGCCCTCCCCCTGCCCGCCCCCTGCCCTCCCCCTGCCTTCCCCCTGCCTTCCCCCTGCCCTCCCCCTGCCCTCCCCCTGCCCGCCCCCTGCCCGCCCCTGCCCGCCCCCTGCCCGCCCCCTGCCTTCCCCCTGCCTTCCCCCTGCCCTCCCCCTGCCCGCCCCCTGCCCTCCCCCTGCCTTCCCCCTGCCCGCCCCTGCCCGCCCCCTGCCCGCCCCCCTGCCCGCCCCCCTGCCCGCCCCCCTGCCCGCCCCCCTGCCCGCCCCCTGCCCTCCCCCTGCCCTCCCCCTGCCCGCCCCTGCCCTCCCCCTGCCCGCCCCCTGCCCTCCCCCTGCCCGCCCCCTGCCCCCCCCCCTGCCCGCCCCCCTGCCCGCCCCCCCTGCCCGCCCCCCTGCCCGCCCCCCTGCCCGCCCCCCTGCCCGCCCCCCTGCCCGCCCCCCTGCCCGCCCCCTGCCCGCCCCCCTGCCCGCCCCCTGCCCGCCCCCTGCCCGCCCCCCTGCCCGCCCCCTGCCCGCCCCCCTGCCCGCCCCCTGCCCGCCCCCTGCCCGCCCCCTGCCCGCCCCCCTGCCCGCCCCCCTGCCCGCCCCCTGCCCGCCCCCTGCCCGCCCCTGCCCGCCCCCTGCCCGCCCCCCTTGCCGCCCCCCTGCCCGCCCCCTGCCCTCCCCCTGCACGCCCCCTGCCCGCCCCCTGCCCGCCCCCTGCCAGCCCCCTGCCCGCCCCCCTGCCCGCCCCCCTGCCCGCCCCCCTGCCCGCCCCCCTGCCCGCCCCCCTGCCCGCCCCCCTGCCCGCCCCCTGCCCTCCCCCTGCCCGCCCCCTGCCCTCCCCCTGCCCGCCACCCTGCCCACCCCCTGCCGCGCCGGAGTCAGTATTTACTAGGCTGTCCGGGTGGCGCCGCGTCCATGGCGAAGGTGCCGACGTTTCGGTCGCCATTCTGCGACCTTCCTCAGGGAGTAATGCATTACGCGGCGTCACAGCCTAGTAAATACTGATATTCCTCGATCGATTTGAAGTAACCCGAGGAACGAGTTTAAAACGGATATTCTAATTTCTTCTGGTACTTTACATGAAGACTCAATGCCATTTTAATTTTTTTTTTCTCAAAAACGGCTCCAAATGTATATTTAACTTTGTCCTTGGAGAGAGTAACAAACACTTAAAGGCGGTGCAGGACTCATTTTCGTTGAAATCCCTGATTCTTTGAAAATCGCAATAGGTCAAAATTTTTGTTCGGCAACTTACTACAACTTATATTGAATATGGTGATACACCTCTGATAATATGAATAGATTACGCGTAATATTGCATAAAATAAAGAATTTTTAAACGGTTATTTTCTCAAAAACGGCTCCAAACTTTTTCATTAAATTTTCTCCTCTTATGCATCTAAGGAAAGGTAAAAGAATTGAAGCTTGTTCTATTTTCGGCTAACTCTCTCCATTTTCGAAAATTGCGGAACATTAACATTTCAAAAGTACAATATTGAAAGTAGAGATTTTTGCTTCCAACGAAATGTATTCTAAAAAATAATAGATCTTCAACAATTTAAAATACAACCTTTTTCCGAAAAAATCGAATAGTTTTCGCGTAATTTTTGCTTTAAATGAACGCAATTTATGAGATTAACATTTTCTCGTAAAGCAGTTTAATTTCTTTTTTTATTTTTTTCCATCGATAGAGCAAATAACTTCTAAAAATGGCGCAGCTCTAATTTTTAGTGAACTCTTGGGATTTTTCGAAAATTGTTCGTTAGAAATAATGGAAGTGGCCGTTAGTTTTCGCCATCGGTGATAGTACCTCCGAGCGACTGGTCGGTGTAACGCTAAAAGAAATCATGTTGTAACTCCAAGGCCCCGAGTTCGAGCCTAGGGACATATTTGCTGGTTGGAAACACTTTTGCAAATTCATGTGGTAGTGTAATATTACGGTGCCGTTGCGACAATGCGAGAAAGTATGTGATGTAGTCCACTAGTTTAACACGTTTACACGTTCAATTCAAAAATGAAAAAAAAAAACAAACACCCTTTGTCAGGATTAAAAAATGTACTTAAAAGCATTTGGATTATTTTATTTTCCACGCTAAATACGTGTATTATTTGCAAATGTAGTATTTAAAAAATGAATCTTGCATTTTTAACTGCCAGCGAATACGTAGTTGAAATCACCTATACTGCTTGTGGCTTCTGCTTAGGAGATATTGAGGCATTTGGTTGTAATGGCACCAATTCGATATTCCCAAAAAGATCGAAACGAAGATAGGTGTATGTAATCATCAAAGCCTGAAGGTCGATGCTGCTTCTCCGGTGTCATATCGTTCACGATCTCAATCGGCCATTTTACGCTTGCTGTTCTTTCTGTGTGATAATGGGAGCCATTTTTCATTGTCAGCTTGTCATGGTGAAGTCCAGTGCTAACAAAAAGTTTTGAAGAAACCCAACCCTGAGTAATTGTCTCTCGAATGGTGTTCGGCAAGCAACCTCATGTGGTAAGAGTAATAAGAGCAAAAATAATTATTTTCTTTAAAATGTTTAAATTTTGAGGGAAAACCGACTTACGTAATGTCTTTGAAGACTTTTTAGTTTCTTCAACATCTGTCAAAGGAAAACTAAACCTCTACGATGTCGGTAAGATAAAGAACGAACATGTTCAGTAAGAATAAGAGAGAGGGATTACTCGTATTGTATTTTTGATTGTATATTGCATATCCCTATTGTATATATAATTGCGCTGAACTGAAAATTACATGCAACGAGCAAGTGATGTAGAAGCCACTCAAATTATCCCTAATACTACTTTGAATCTTTGTATTAAAGTTGCCCACGAACATTTGTTTGTAGTAATGAAAGTGGCCAAAGCCTGTAACTGATTTGTTTTTGCAAATAGGTATTACAGGGGAACGAACTGTTTCTTATAAACTCTTGCTAAAAATGCTAGTTGCATAATTCAATTTATTTATTTGCGTGTTAGTGTAGGGATTCCAGAGATGAAAGTGTGCCTAATTTTACGTCACACCGGTTTTTTGGCGAAGAAGTTCAATTGTTCGTTGGAAGAAAAAAAAAAGAAAAAAAAACCCGCACGTATTCAATGAAAAGTACGTAGGTCCTTGAAATAATGAACTATAAATATGAAACGCGTTATCACAATACAAAAATCTGAAACTTCAGTTTCAACTTTAATCTTAAACTTCAAAACTCCATTTAATTTTCGGTTTGGTGTTAAAGTTCTCTAGAGAATGGTAGCGAATTTTGGGAGATGAGCGTGAATTACGGGACAAATGTTTTGCATGCGAAAATTATGCTAACACTAAGTAGGTATATTTTGTAATGCTCTATATAATTATTAGTGAAATGCATTTTCAATAACGAGAAATATTTTTCATTAATTTATGCACGCTAACACTCATGAATGTCGAACGCTCGGATTTTTATGACTTAACCAGCAGATATTGTGTTATCATTGTTAGAAGACGTTTAGGGGAACTATTAGAAGATGAGCTAAAGGCAATGATATTAAGTTTCGTTTGGTCACCCTCGGCCGTTAGAAGGGCACACACGAGGGATGAGAACTTCCGAAGCGAAGGGTTAAGCCAAGCCAGATCCGTGGAAGCAGCGTCTAAACCAGCACATCAGACTTCCAGCCAATTTTCTACTTATCGCAATTTCACCCGATAAAAAATTAAAATAAGTCGTGAAGTGTTAAAATTTCCTTTCAAATTTAGAATAATTAGGCAAAATTTTAATATTTTTGGAAAAAATTGAAACAAATGTATCTTTTAGCCCTTTAGTGGTCGCGTGTGTTAGTAATGTAATCCAGTCTTATTCACTCACTGTTTACAGCAAGAGTTTTTTAAGCTTTTGGACTTTTCAGTAGGTACCTTTCGTAGAAGGTCCTGGACTATTAAATTGTAGCGAAAGAAGACTCGTGGGATGACTGCTTCAGTAGCGCTAAGCGTCGGAAACAACTTGGATTATAATAGCAATCCGCGCGACCACTCACGGTTCACTTTCTGAGCTAAGCTGACATCATCAATATCGCTGCAATCAATACTCTGAATGCTTATGCAAAGACAACGTTGAAGAAAGTGTTTTCTAAAGAAATAGCGCTTTGTTCCTTATGAAAGCAGAAATGAAAAAGGAGGATCGAGAGAAAACTGTGCCCACAGCAATAAGAGCTCGCGGGAGACTTCTTCGGAGAATCCGAGAAGGGTTCGAGGGGCAGAGGAGTTGCCAAATCGCCACACGGGACTTGGCTCTCTGTGAACGCCAGCCAAACAAGAGCGCTCCATAGCACTGCGTGAAACGTGTCCAATGGGCGAGCACGGGATACATTATGAAAATATGAACTACTGAAGAATTAAAACAAAACAAACGGATTTTATTTATTTTTCAAAAGATTGTTTGGGGGGAGTAATTACTACTGAAGACAAACAATGATTTTCTCCTTGACAAATACATTTAGTCAATAATTTCCGAAATGCAAAGATTGTATTAAAACATTACAAGAAAAATTGCTAATATTCTCTAGGTAGAACCGAAATGACGGTAAGATCTGCCTAATTAATTTATGTTTTGAAGAACTACTATGCTGTTTGGGTTGTCATGAAATACATTTAGTCTACATTGCCCAGTTTCATTAAAATTATTAATAGGTCAGTTATTGGCATATAAAAAATGGCATTGGTCTAATTTTTGTCCCTACGTTTTCGAAAATTGAAGCTGTTTGACATTGTATCAGCGACTTCCTACAGCTACAATGCTGAAGGTAGATTGTTTCCTTAATGAAATCTATTGTTCAAAGTTTGTTCTTGAAATATGATGTTAAATTTTTCGAAAATGAGGGAAGTTTAAATGTTATTTTGCGTGAAGTATAGGTAATTTTTAAACAATCATTATCCCAAAAACAGCTCTAATTTTCTTTCTTCTTTTCTGTTGGTGCTGGCCATATTTTCGCGCTACTACTATTATGAAAAAAACCTATTAGTTTTCGCCTAATTTATTCTTGAAGTTGATGTAATTTACAACATACTAAAAAATGACTCGAAATTTTACGAGCAGACCATGGGACGCTTAAAAAATGGCGCAGGTTTAATTTTCATTGAACACTAAATTTTCGAAAAAGGCGAACGTTAGAAATAATGCGGGAAAGTACGTGCTGTTGTAGCAGCACTATAGTTGACTCCGGTTATTATGAACTTCTGAGGACTAACATTTTTGGTTCACTATATGAGAGGTTCATTACATCCGATTATGTCAAAATTAAAAGAAAGTTAAACAGCAAATTTCATCGTTGGATAGATTAAACTGTTAGTCGTGAGTAAAAGGAACAATTACTTAACAGAATGACGTCCGTTCTCGATTAAGGACGTAGACTTCAGTGGCTAGAGTCAGTGAATACTTATGTATGATTATTCGAAAGATGTCTAAACACAAACAACTGGCTCTGAAGATGGTCACAATATGAGAAGCGTAACATTGATGTCATTACCACGACCATGGCGTCTCTAGCAACCAGGAATTTCTCTACCACCTTTTTTCAATAATTTCTAAAAAAACGTTCATGCGCACAGGTAATAACGGCAAATTCCATTAGGCCCCGCATTTTCAGTTACAAGTAAATCGTTTAATTCCTAGCATATCCCTATCATGTTCTGAAATATTAAATCAATCGGGATATGGCACAACCCTTAAATTCCACCTTCAAAAATTGCCCGTAGTTAGAAAGTGAACGTGAACGAAAACAGACATTCATTTTTCTTGAAATGAACTTTGGTTGGGACCGGGCGTTATTTTTCTGAGCGCCACAATTATTTCTAGACAAAATGGACCAAAGGAACAATCTTAATAGCTTGGTTTCAATCTTTACCGTGTTTTTTTCGTCGTGCGCCGGGTTGCGGCGCGGGTAGATGTACCTGAAGGAGCTCACCCGCTCGGTGCCCGGCCGCGCGCCGCGCATTGCCTTCCCGCGCACGCGGGCGCGACGGCAGCAGTCGCAAGCAACGCCCGACAGCAGCGCCCGAGCGCCCCCGCGCCCCAAGTGCTGCAGCCAGCGCCCCGCCTGCCGCGCCGCCTGGGACTTCCTCTGGCTGTTCATGGAGACCTCGTCCATCCACGGCTTCAGCCACCTCACGGCGCGCAGGCGCACCTCCGGCGAATAGTGAGTGCCACTTCTTCCTCCAATCACGGCTTCAGCCACCACACGGCGCACCTCAGGCGAGTAGTGAGTTCCACTTCTTCCTCCATTCACGGCTTCAGCCACCTCACAGTGCGCAGGCGCACCTCCGGCGAATAGTGTGTTCCACTTCTTCCTCCATTCACGGCTTCAGCCACCTCACAGTGCGCAGGCGCACCTCCGGCGAATAGTGAGTTCCACTTCTTCCTCCATTCACGGCTTCAGCCTCCTCACGGCGCGCAGGCGCACCTCCGGCGAATAGTGAGTGCCAATTCTTCCTCCATTCACGGCTTCAGCCTCCTCACGGCGCGCAGGCGCACCTCCGGCGAATAGTGAGAGCCAATTCTTCCTCCATTCACGGCTTCTGCCACCTCACGGCGCGCAGGTGCACTTCAGGGGAATAGTGAGTTCCACTTCTTCCTCCATTCACGGCTTCAGCCTCCTCGCGGCGCGCAGGCGCACCTCCGGCGAATAGTGAGTTCCACTTCTTCCTCCATTCACGGCTTCTGCCACCTCACGGCGCGCAGGCGCACCTCCGGCAAATAGTGAGTTCCACTTTTTCCTCCATTCACGGCTTCAGCCACTTCACGGCGCGCAGGCGCACCGTTGGCGAATAGTGAGTTCCACTTCTTCCTCCATTCACGGCTTCAGCCACTTCACAGCACGCAGGCGCAGCTCTGGCGAATAGTGAGTGCCATTTCTTCCTCCATCCACGGCTTCAGCCTCTTCACGGCGCGCAGGCGCACCTCCGGTG
This sequence comes from Gryllus longicercus, assembly GCA_038098605.1. NCBI lineage: Eukaryota > Metazoa > Arthropoda > Insecta > Orthoptera > Gryllidae > Gryllus > Gryllus longicercus. Next base: position 1,977,151 of record JAZDUA010000217.1, read on the forward strand.
AATAGTGAGTTCCACTTCTCCATTCACGGCTTCAGCCACTTCACGGCGCGCAGGCGCACCGTTGGCGAATAGTGAGTTCCACTTTTTCCTCCATCCACGGCTTCAGCCTCCTCACGGCGCGCAGGCGCACCTCCGGCGAATAGTGAGTGCCAATTCTTCCTCCAATGAGGGCTTGAGCCTCCTCACGGCGAACAAGCGCACCTCAGGCGAATAGTGAATTCTATATCCTTTTCTATCCACAGCTTCACCCACTTTACCGCCACGGCTGCAGCCACTCGCAAGCACAACTCTTGCAAATAGCGAGTTCATCTGTTTATCTTCCTCCATCCAAGTCTTCGGTATCTGACGACGCGTAAGCGCATCTCCTTCGAATAGTGATTTCTGCTAATTCCTTTTCCCACAGCTTCAGACCATCACCGTCGCGCGCCTCTTATGAATTCTGAGTTCTGTAGCTCGCCAGGGAAGCCTCTTCGCAACAGCCTGCCGCCGTCAGCTTCGCCGCTGTGCGCGGCGCTAGTGATACTAGTGTTTCCCACCCTTCATCGTTCCTTCTGAACCCCTATCGGATGGTCTCAGCGCTGCCTGGGTCCCGTGATACCAACGTAATTTATGTTGCCAGCACCCGCACCAGCATGGTTACACCACGAAGAGACTTCTCTGGCGCACTGTATTTCTTCGTGTATCCACGTGTTAAGACACCTAAGAGCACGAAATCACCAGAGGCGAGAGAATATGTGCTGTTTTTAGGAGCACTAGTTAATTTTTTATTGCTCATGGATATTTTGTATTTGGAAAATCTTTTTGGCAGCATATACTAAAAACAATTAATAATATGCGAAAACACACTTTCTATCTTCCATTTGCTCAAACCTTACGTATAATCTCAGAGACGCAGAGAATTATTATAAAATGTGTCGGAAAATGATAGTTTAATTGTAGGTGACGGCGTTCGAAGCTGATCATAGATTCATCTCGAGGATGCCGCCATCTCCTCCCTAGTGACGTTCAGTACTATTCCCTATGCCTCTTCACTCTTTCATTTGTGCGCTTGGTCCCTGACACCTGCGAAATCTGCTGGTTGAACATAAAAGATAATCGGTTCATTGTAAATACATGTCGGCTTCGTTGCAGCATCATGTGGATTACAGTGATGATTCTGGGCCTTGTGGGCGCCATTTCCATCGGCATGTCCACTTGGAATCGATACCAAGACAACCCTACTGTGATTTCTATGGAAAGAGATTCTCGCCTGTTTAACACGTCTTTCCCAGCGGCAACTATCTGTCCCACGATGAAATACGACGACACCAAATTCAAGGAACTGTAAGCAAACTTTAGTACCTACTTCCTGAAAGTCTTTTATGTACATGTTGTAGATTTTCTTTGTAAAATACAGCATGGTAAACTTGTTTGTGCTTGGCATTTGGGAGTCTCATGGTTACATTGCTAGCTGTATTATAGAAATTACTAATAGTGTCAGCAGTTTATTTGATCAAATCGTCCGTTTTCGTCAGGAAAAATGAAAAGAGATACTGGGGTTATTCTCGTAGATCTAATGAGTTTCAAGATAGGGATTGTATGCGTTATTGTTCCCCAGTCAGAACTAGATGGAAGACACCTGCTCTCCTCACTGTACTCACATCTCTCGAATGTGCGGTTTAGGTTCTGAGAATTCCCACAAACCCAAAATATGTCGGTAATTGAATTTTACATGCATAGACCAAAGACGGAGACGTTCATAATCTGCAGACTTGCATCAATCAACTGGGCATTGGCGTTGATTTGGAAGTGCGTGTGCTTACAATGGTGGCGGGTGCGGTGGTGTAACGGTTAGCGTTTCGGATTGTTGTACCCAAGTTGGCGGGTTCAAACCCGATCGAAGCCGTGGATTTTTAAGGGCGAAAAAATCCTTCGTACGCCTTCCTTCGGAGGGGAAGTAAAGCCGGCTGTCCCATGTTAGTAGATTTACTTGCACGTAAAAGATCCTCAAGCCTAAATGACGCCTCTGAGCTAAATTCAAATCGCCTCTTTCTCGCCCAAGAAATACCTCCTTTCTCTGCTAGTTGGTGAAAGGAGCGTAGCGAAATTTACGTGGTCAGACGGAAGAGCAGGCCTAATGGCCTGAGTCTCGCCACGTAAAATAAGGCAAATTCAATTCAATTCAATACAATGAATGCGGGACAAATGTGAGGAGGCGTGACGTTTTCCAGCCGAGGCTCTATTGTCAACCATGAACAAGTGAAGCGTTTCTAACAAGAACCAAACTAGTCGAAATTCTAGATTTTTCAGGAGGTATCAAACGAGTCTTCATAGCATAGACGTGCATAGAAATGGATTTATGATTTTCACTTCTTTCAATGTATTTGGCACTTGCTAAAAAGTATTGTCCCAGCATATTGTGCATGTTGTAGGTAACAACTAGTAAATGCCACATCTCAAAATATGGAATTATGGAATTGTTTGGTTCTAGTAAGAAACCCCTTGAGTTCGTGTGCAATTTAGTACATCTAAGAATAAATACTAATAAACAACAGTAACAATAAAAATTAAAAAACAAATTTTATTCATTTTCATTTAAGTACTACACATATAAATAAATACACCTGAATGTGAAATTACTTGTGTCTTGGTGTATTTTAAGACGACATTTGTAAACATTCCACATAAAAAGTGGCACAAAAGTGGAAAGAAATTGTATTAAGTATAAAAAAATTATAATTTACGAAGAGTTTTCATGTAACAGAAATTGCAATTGCAGGATGCAATTCTTCCATTCACATGAATATTTGAAGTTTTAAATAGTTATTTTAGGTAATATCAGTTACCAAAATACAGAAACAGATATACAGGTAACAGTTATCAAAATTCAGTACGAATTCAGTTAATTACAGACTTAATCTAAAACGTACGTAAACAGTAAGTTTCTTCTTCCTGACTTGGACAATCGAGAACTTTACGTCGTTCAGTGGCGGTCTTGACAAGAAGGGCTGTGTGATCGAATCCCGCTTGGGCATACATGCTTATGCGTTGTGATATCCCTACCAAATCTGTTTGTCGCGGGCTTTCCAATATATTCAACCAATTCAACAATACGCAATCTTTTTGGACTTCTTATTTGGTATTTTTATGCGTGTGCCCTGGGCTAGGTACACGTGGGCGGGCCACGAATTAGTGTCTGTTCTCCCGCCGGTAATAGTGTGAGACTGGCGTCAATACTTTGTCGTACCAGCTTAGGTGGCTCAGGGCATCAATTGATGCCACTGCAGTGCCTCTGACTGGGAGGTCGTAGGCTTCGAGTCCGGACGATGGAAGAATTTTCGACACTAGCTACATAGCTAGGTCGAGTTCAGTCGCTGTCGGAGGGAGGGTTCTAGCGGCCGGCTGCTCTGATCGGCAGTTCTCGGTGCTCTCTCGGTGTTCTACAGGCTGCTCTGATCGGTAGTTCTCGGTGCTCTCTCGGTGTTCTACAGGCTGCTCTGATCGGTAGTTCTCGGTGCTCTCTCGGTGTTCTACAGGCTGCACTGATCGGTGGTTTCTCTGATTAACACCAGACGAAAACCGGAGCAGTACTCTAACAATCGGGCCACGGACCGCGCGCGATCTTTCCTATCGCTTCCTTGTTTTATCTTCACCCTTTACTTATACACACACTTACATGCAGTACACTACCACACATGCCGGGAGATCGGTCGGGAGTTTGTCCCGGTTGAGGCGGTGCCCCGCTGATGGGTGACACCTGCTAGAAGGAAGCCCTAGCCGACGGTGGGTCGGCGCCGGATCTCGCCATCCAACGGGGGATCACATACACCTCCCGAGCAAAACAAATGTACTACACTTACGGGACTAATGACCTGAGTAGTTAACATGCCCGGAATCACTAACAACCAACCAACCAAGTTACATGATAGCCGGAAATAGAAGAGCGATGTTTCAATGTTCGACGTCTATACCGCAAGGCACCACAGACGTTTGTAAAAATAATTATTCTCAACGGCAGTATTAATAAAATTATATATTTTAATTTGTGAAGTTTCAGAAAATAATCGAGAATATCTCCGGGGCTCAATATCAAAAACACTCGGAGTTTGAAATTTTAAAGAGTGGTCGAATTTTATCCGATGATTGGATAGAGTTTTGTCTTTGAGGAATCTCTCTGATGTTCCTGTCATGCTCCATCATTCTAGTTAGATCTTTAACCCTTCCCAAACTCATAATTAATCAAAAGACAGACTAAAAGGTAGAAATAAAAAACTTATAAATGTGTAATCGAGATCATTCTCAATTTGCGAGGCAGCAGCCATATATGCCCCAGTGTTATGTTTACTTTGCTTTTTGTTTTATAAGGTCACTACTTCTTTATTGTACACCTGCAGGAAAGTCGATTTTGCAATACGTGTGATGCAAAATAGCACGTTCCAAACAGTAAACAGCATGGGCGTGCGCAAAAAGGGAAGAAGGGGGGCCGTGCCCCTTGAAGATGTCGACAGAGGCCTCATAGTCATACATAATAAACACATTCTCCGTAAATATGATAACTTCCATCTTTTCCCTTCATTACAATTTGGAGAAATAAAACACGACATTTTAGGAAGACGCTCTGCAAACCATTTGGCTTCCAAATGGTTCAACATTAAACGAATTGTATTTTAAATGTAATTATTTTTTTCATTCTCCTTGTACTCTATGTTATTTATTTTCCAAATTATTTGTAAATACAAAATAGAAAAGGGATAGATTGGGGATAGATGAGCCCAAAAATGTAGGTGACCCCTCTTATTTTAGGCTGCGCGCACCGATGATACATTGAAGACCAGTTCAGACATTGAAGGCAAGGAAATTACACGGAAGGCAAGTCGTAAAATAGTTGCCATCAGAAGAACATAAAATACCATTTCTTCGAGATGCGTCTCTTTGAAAAAAAAAAAAAAAAGCTCTTCTATTGAATTCTAATGAATGATCGCGCGTAGTCCGTGACCTGATGGTTGAAGTACTGTTCCGACATTCGCCTAGTGATGATCGGAGAAACCACGGAAAACTACCGATCAGAGCAGCCGGCCCCTGGATTTCTCCTCAAGACGACTGAATTCGACCTAGCTTACAAGCTAGTGTCGAAAACCTTGCCACTGTCGGGACTCGAACCTAGGACCTCCCGGTTAGAGGCATTACAGTGACACCAGAACCACCTCTCCCTGCGTGTAACATAGGGCACGAGCCTCTAAGTAAATGATAGAACGTTCCGTTTGAAGAATCGGACAAGCTAGTGTATGAAAAATAAATAAAAATTAAATTAAGTTAAAAATTACATGTTAATAATGTTATCTTCTGTTATGTAATCGTTTATTTCACACAAAAATATTTGTTTCACAATTAATCCTTCTTTCAGGCTACAACGTTCTAATGGAAACAAAGAAGAGGTTCAAGAGTTTCTCGAAGTACTTTTCAATAGTTCGTATGAGAATTTCGTATATTTTCGCAATTATTCTAAATCATCGATGGAATTTTTTCTTCGAACTTTCCCGCCCAAGAACTACCTGGATTTGATATTTGATGTAAGTTAACGAGTGAAATATACCCAATACTTTATTATCAAAGAAAGATGAAAGAATGTTCATCATATAAGTTCAAGATAATGCCGGGAGATTTATTTAAATCGAGAGATGAACTATCTGATGAAATACGTATGTTAGGGAAAATGTTAGAAACGAAAAAAATGTTCAATGGGGAAACATTTCAGTCTGTTCTAGTGAATGGCCGGATGCATAGATATAATCGGCGAAGAACTCTATTTTTACTGAGTTGAGGTTGCGTAAGTAGCCATATGAATTGAATAGCGGCGGTGAAATCGGCGACCCTTGTGGTACACCTGCTTTGATAGATTGAAATGGGGGGGGGGGAGACCTTGAGTAATAGCGATGCTAAGACACTGGTTGATAGAAGATGGTTGGGGATTGAGGGAACCGCTCACGTCACTATACTTTAAACTAGTAGTAACTAGGAGTATGCAGCGTTGATAAATAAAACGCAGAGGAAGTTTCGTGCCCATTTGTGACGTGTACCACCTTTAATGTGTAATGCATTTTGAAGCATCTCGAGAACCATCCGTAGTTGAAAGCACAGTTTCAATCAAACATATTGGAAACCCGCATGTGTAAGTTCCCATTGAATCGAGTAGTACCGAAAAGCAACTAGACTGTTTCAAAATCTATACTTCAAATTTGTTCTTTAATTAATAACTGTGTACACGTAATGGTGTACCTCCACAAATACACATACTTTGTTATAATGTTACTTATTATTTTCATAATATTATTATAGCTTTCTATGGTTACGTTTTTCAATCCATTCCATTTTTTACTCACACATTTCTTTACCCATCACAATACGTACTTGGGTGCATCTAGGAACTTTTGTAATCGGAGGTGCGATTCACGGTATGTACGATGAGGCGCTAGTGGGCGGACTCCGCTCTTATCACTGAAGTCACTGTGCATTTTTCGTTACAATCCGGAGAGTGAGCGCATCGGGAGGACTCCGTTTTTTTTTTTTTTTTTTTTTTTTTTGCGAACTTGCAGAATGCGAAGGCTTATCGCTCCAGCAACGACCGCCGGGGTCCGGTACAGACACCCATAAAAGAAAGAGTCAACTTATCTCTTCGCGGAGTCGGCGACAAATATGCCTCTAATTTTCGAACGCTTCAAAGTTTTCAAACGCAGGAGGGCATAAGGGGTGGAAAATGTCTACATCTTGCGAAATGCACTTACGCAAGGTTGCGTCGAAACCTTATACACGAGAAAATGCAAAAATTGTGTAACGCCTAGCGTTCCGAATTTTTAAATGTTTATAATATTAAAAGTTTTAAAATAGTTGTTGTATATTGGAGTGTCCGTAGTTATTAGAAATAATGGTTTCAATTTGGTGTAAATAAGTTTGGACAGCCTATATTAGTCAAACGCTCCGCCCCGCTGCAATTTTCAGGATTAGTCTGCCTTCCTTTTTCTAGGTTTGGAAACTCTTTAAGGAACGGAATGTTTAACTAATATGTATAAATAATTTTTTATATGATTTTCTGATGCTTAAAAATAGCTTTCTTTTTAAAATTTCAGAATTAAAAATTTTTATTCTTACCAGGAACGAGTCCACAAGGAGAGTCAATTGAGTTATGGCTCAGTGCGTGCATGGAACTTAAATTACATTGATATAAAGTATCCAGAAACATCACCTATTTATTAATAAAAGCTTGAGACTTTTGTAACTTGTAAACGTTGTAGAGTTGTTAATTAAATTCTGGTCGTCTATAAAACTTCTGAATTTAAAAGCTTATAGTTTGTATAAATAGTAATATAAAACCTAATAATCAATTTTTATTATTAAAAAAGTATTTTCTAAAATTTATAAAGCCTTTTCACTTTTTAATTTTTTCCAGGAGCGGCCCTTTATTCCTATTGAAAGCAATTGATTCAATTTGATATTGATAATTTAATCATAAGTAATTGTTTAATATTGGTTGGTGTATGAGGTGCAATCAAAAGCACAAATAAGATACATCAATGAAATTGTGGTCATCGAAACGAATTTTTTAATCTTTCCAGAACCGTTTCAACTTTTCGTATGCGGCTGTGAATAGCGCTGAAGGAAGTTTGCCTGAAGTGTGGATTCACATGAGTGAAATGGGCATTTGCTACACTTACAACTCTGAAGTGGCCATGTACAACGATCCTGAGTATGTGTAACTACGTAGAGATGGCAACTAAATATAATTTTCTTTCTCTAATACCGGTATTTTTCTTTCTTACATAACTGAATAGATACCAAAATGCTATTTCGATTATGTGAAACAAGTCGTAAAAAAGTACCGGTTTGTAACTTCATTCATCATAAGGTCAGGCATGTAATAAAATTAATTTCAAGGTCAAAACAAATAATGAAATTTGAGAAAATTAATTAATCAGTGCTCAATAAGTATCCATACCCACTCGGTTTTAGCTTGGAAACGTTTCGATCAATCTGAATGAGTGAAGCATATTTTCTAGGAAGAGCTCCAAGGTCCTTACGTGAGATTGCTCAAAATTCAATTTCCTGTTGTCTAATTGCCAATGCATTGTGCTTGTCAGCCTTTCTGCGCGGTCTCAAATAATTTAAGGCATTTGTAATACGTGCTAAGATTTAATTAGTTAATATCAATTATCATATCTGGTTAATATTTATTTACTTTGTAAAAGGGTTTTGTTGATATTAGCAAAAACACTGGATGTTTGACACCTTGTCCCGAGTCTGGCTATATTCATCTCCTAGTAGTTTTAATGCGGAGATTGAAGTGTTTGCGATATTATGACTATGAAAGTTAGTAAATCTACGCAGATTTCACTGCTAAATAATTTTTTTCCTTTCTCCCCGTTTGAAGCAGTGTAGAGGTAAAACTGATATATTGAAATATCAATACTTATTATTCAAAACGTGGGACAGTAAATAGAGCTGGGTGTTACAATATATTAGATTGTCAATGTTTTGAAAGTACGACTCTCTAGTTAAGTTCTGATCATTCTTCCTCCAAAAAATATCCGATTCTGTTCTAGAACGATTACGTAAGAGATATGTCATAGTTGACAGAACCTAAAATATATAACCTTGAGCGATAATCTTCCTGTTTATGAACGACCTTCATCTATCTGACCTCGGCAGTTTTACACTTGCCCTTTAGAAATCGTGGTTAAATGTCGAATTCACATGACAATGCAGAATGCAATTAGTTTTGTATAATTTTTATTATAGCAAAATAGAAATTATAAAGATCCCTATGTTGTCACAAATTACTCGTATGGTGCTACTAGACTACATCTTCATCGAACGAAATTTCGATTGTAACGATACCAAGACGGAGATCCGTGGCAACTCGGCTGAGGCTGCACTGTTCACCTGGCTTACTTCTTTATTTATTTACGTCACAAGCAGTCAAAACTGCGTATGACGTGTTACGAGGAGATGTTCATTTGAAGTTACATTTATGCACAGAAGCCAAACAAGGGGCCATCTCAGCATTTGCTCAGAGAAACTGAACGAAACCTGACCGAGATGCGGGTCATTGACCCAGAAGCTATGATAATGTTAAAAAGCTAAGACAATGTTCAAAAGAAGTGCTGTAATATTACCGTATTAGAATATCTCAAGCATAACATTATATTTGTTGATGTTGCGTGAAATGGTGATCTCGTATACTGGAACCATGTCTCACGATATCTATATTTCATTTCAGCTATTGGTCAGGCGAAAAATCTCCGCGCGAACCCTTCCTAATACTCAGTGGAAACGAAATGGATGGCGATTTATTTTCTCAAATGATGGATATGAACTCTCCATCAATAGTAAGTCAACTTCAATGCGTGCTGAATATGCCAGCAATGCGATGTTAAATGCAACACACCATGTTTTATACCACTATCGCATATGTAGTTTTTTTTCTGAAGTATAAATGACACGCCCAAATCACCTTAATAAATGAGGTGGTAAAAGTAGGAAACCTTCGCTTAGAAGAGACGAAGTGCACTTGTACTAAGTACATATATAAGAAATTGTTGCAAAACGCGTCTACATTTGTCAAATGCAAATGCAATTCCTCAACACACGGCCTTAATAACGGTCTGTGACTAGACATCGATCAACATAATTCAAAACGATGCGTTCTAACTTGCTGTTCCTCACGCCCTAATGTACAAAAGTTATTTATGATATGAGGGGGGGGGGAAAGTAATATTTTATTACTTATAATAACGTATATTCTTATTATACTTATATACTTACTCTACTTATCACTTTTACCACATGTGATATCCACTATTCTTATACAGCCTTGAGAGTTTTATTTTAATTCGAGTATCATTCAAAACACGTCAGGATATTAAGGTCAGTAGTGTCTGATGCGGTCAGATGAAAGTATGTTTCCTTGTTCCATTCACAGATTTATCTGAACACTTGAGCATTGTCTCACTTTTAGCACTAGTGCAAAAAATTGGACATTTTACACGCTACGCGTGCACTGTAAAAACAGTTTCTACTAGTAGCTGTTTAAACATCTTTTGAGGGATCGTTTCGAACTTATTTCATTTTTGGGAATTCGCCTCCTTAGGATTCCCCATTCCATAGTAAAGGCCCATTCACAACGCAAACATAAACATAAGCATGGCGTTAACATAAATGTTAGGACTACGACCATAAGCTGACTCATTCACAATGCGTTCGCATAAGCATAACACGTAGGACGTTAATTTAAAGTTTGCAAGCTTCACGCTTCTGTGTTTATATTGAAGTAAGTCGAAGTCGATAAACGAACTAACACCATATGGGTTCAGTTGATACCTCGAAATTGATTGGCACTTCCAACCAATAGCAAACTAGAATGTCTTACAACCAAAAGAAACGGGGGGAAGATCACCGCCACCTCCCTAGAAAATAACATGCACTACACTTACGAGACTACTGGCCTCAGTTGTTGACGTGTCCAGAATCACTAACAACCAACCCAACCAATCGAAGGTCCCTAAAATCGGCTAGTCCCTAGAATACGCTGGTCCCTAAAATCGTTGCCACCGAACTGTGTTAACGCCTCGCTCTCGTATTGTAAAGACTATAGAGCCTATGAAATAATTATAAACGTCATTGCCAACAATAGTATTTAATATAAGAGCAGCTTTCGATGGCTTAGCCATCATCATCAGTTGTCTGATACAAGAAGAAAAAACAAAACAAAACAAAATCTTATTTTATCAGACAACTGATGATGATGGCTAAGCCATCGAAAGCAGCTCTTATATTAAATACTATTGTTGGCAATGACAACGTTTATAATTATTTCATGAAAAATGCCAACGATAACGCACCACAACACCTATAGAGCCTACTCTGTCGCGTGCACAGATAACTTCCGTTGTCGTGTAACGCATGATGCAATTGGAGATGAATTCTCTCTCGCACACGTTGTTCACAGTCAAAAAACAGCAGTGCGTTAGTAAATCCAAACGAGAGAAATGGCATTTTAGTGATTGCGATTGCAGGATTAGAAAATAATACACCGTTACCTAGCACTAATATAAGTTCAACGTGTACAGTGTGAGGTTATCAAAGAATATTTCATTCATGATGTTTGAGCTTCTAGAATTTATTTATTAAGATTATTTTTCCCCTCGCGGATAGGCTGTCTTGTACCAGGTATGCATACACCCTGCATTTACCGCTGGCTCAGAAACATTATCTCGGTGGCAAGTGAATGTAATTTTTATGAGGAGGATCGGTATTTAGCTGGACCCGATTTTTATCACCCAGGATTGTTAGTCCTAGAGGTGTGGAAGATGAAATGATGATAGTGAGTGGTGAGAGGACGTTATACAAACACAAATACACCCACGCTCGAGGCGGCACTCATATCCGCAATATTGTTATCCGAGTTATCCGTTATCGATGGCACTACTGCCCTAGCTATCCCGGCCATCTGTTCGTCTATTTAGATTATTTACTTATTTAATTTTTTTATTTATTACTACTTACTACTATTTACCGCTACATTAAATTACATTACGTGTGTTCCTTCACATATTTAAAGTCAAAATGCAATTGGTCTCGTCAACTTGAAATTCTCTTTTTAATGAAATACCATTAATAAAGAATGTTTGATTTGAGTGCCGAAAAGGTGACTTATGTATCTACACTACTGAAACAATATAGGACATGACATAATAAAATGAAATAATATAGGAATTAACATGGCTATTATTGCTGTGATCCTGACAGTAACAGGGCAGTGAAGATGGGGGGGGGCGTGCGCAGGTGTACATCCACGGGCCGGAGGAGATCCCGGACTGCGCGTCGCGCAGCCTGGTGCTGCCCGACCTCACGTACAAGACGCTGGACGAGAGCGCGCTGGCGCTGTACACGACGGCGGAGGCGCGCGGGCTGTCGGTGCGCCAGCGCCGCTGCCGCCTGCGCCACGAGTCCGACCTCGAGCTGGGCCCCGTCTACTCCTACAACCTGTGCCGCATGGAGTGCCGCCTCAAGCAGTCGCTGCGCCTCTGCAGCTGCGTGCCCTTCTTCTATCGCAACCGCGGTGAGCCCCTCCGGCCCCCGCTCTCCGGAAGCCCGCTCTCCGGAAGCCCGCTCTCCGGAAGTCCGCTCTCCGGAAGCCCGCTCTCCGGAAGCTCGCTCTCCGGAAGCTCGCTCTCCGGAAGCCCGCTCTCCGGAAGCCCGCTCTCCGGAAGCCCGCTCTCCGGAAGGCCGCTCTCCGGAAGTCCGCTCTCCGGAAGTCCGCTCTCCGGAAGCCCGCTCTCCGGAAGCTCGCTCTCCGGAAGCTCGCTCTCCGGAAGCTCGCTCTCCGGAAGCCCGCTCTCCGGAAACCCGCTCTCCGGAAGCCCGCTCTCCGGAAGCCCGCTCTCCGGAAGCCCGCTCTCCGGAAGCCCGCTCTCCGGAAGCCCGCTCTCCGGAAGGCCGCTCTCCGGAAGCTCGCTCTCCGGAAGCTCGCTCTCCGGAAGCCCGCTCTCCGGAAGCCCGCTCTCCGGAAGCCCGCTCTCCGGAAGGCCGCTCTCCGGAAGTCCGCTCTCCGGAAGTCCGCTCTCCGGAAGCCCGCTCTCCGGAAGCTCGCTCTCCGGAAGCTCGCTCTCCGGAAGCTCGCTCTCCGGAAGCCCGCTCTCCGGAAACCCGCTCTCCGGAAGCCCGCTCTCCGGAAGCCCGCTCTCTGTAAGCCCGCTCTCCGGAAGCCCGCTCTCCGGAAGTCCGCTCTCCGGAAGCCCGCTCTCCGGAAGCTCGCTCTCCGGAAGCTCGCTCTCCGGAAGCTCGCTCTCCGGAAGCCCGCTCTCCGGAAACCCGCTCTCCGGAAGCCCGCTCTCCGGAAGCCCGCTCTCCGTAAGCCCGCTCTCCGGAAGCCCGCTCTCCGGAAGCCCGCTCTCCGGAAGGCCGCTCTCCGGAAGCTCGCTCTCCGGAAGCTCGCTCTCCGGAAGCCCGCTCTCCGGAAGCCCGCTCTCCGGAAGCCCGCTCTCCGGAAGCCCGCTCTCCGGAAGCCCGCTCTCCGGAAGCTCGCTCTCCGGAAGCTCGCTCTCCGGAAGCCCGCTCTCCGGAAGCCCGCTCTCCGAAAGCCCGCTCTCCGGAAGCCCGCTCTCCGGAAGCCCGCTCTCCGGAAGCCCGCTCTCCGGAAGCCCGCTCTCCGGAAGCCCGCTGTCCGGAAGCCCGCTCTCCGGAAGCCCGCTCTCCGGAAGCCCGCTCTCCGGAAGCCCGCTCTCCGGAAGCCCGCTCTCCGGAAGCTCGCTCTCCGGAAGCCCGCTCTCCGGAAGCCCGCTCTCCGGAAGCCCGCTCTCCGGAAGCTCGCTCTCCGGAAGCTCGCTCTCCGGAAGCCCGCTCTCCGGAAGCCCGCTCTCCGGAAGCCCGCTCTCCGGAAGCCCGCTCTCCGGAAGCCCGCTCTCCGGAAGCCCGCTCTCCGGAAGCCCGCTCTCCGGAAGCCCGCTCTCCGGAAGCCCGCTCTCCGGAAGCCCGCTCTCCGGAAGCCCGCTCTCCGGAAGCCCGCTCTCCGGAAGCCCGCTCTCCGGAAGCCGGCTCTCCGGAAGCCCGCTCTCCGGAAGCCCGCTCTCCGGAAGCCCGCTCTCCGGAAGCCCGCTCTCCGGAAGCCCGCTCTCCGGAAGCCCGCTCTCCGGAAGCCCGCTCTCCGGAAGCCCGCTCTCCGGAAGCCCGCTCTCCGGAAGCCCGCTCTCCGGCCCCCAGTGCTTCCTGGATGTTTGTCTATACCTCTACGTTTTAATCCTTCGTACTGTGTTGAGGAAAATCTTTAATATATTATCTATGAGTACGAATTTCTATTTTAAATATTCCATGAGAAGTAAGATTATCATTTGATGTTAAGTTGTTTCTATTTCAGGACATCAATTTTTTACGTTCATTATAATTTCGACAGAATGAATGTTTTTCAATAGTTTTGTACACAAGGTAATTCAATGCATGTGTTGGTCTAGAACATTAATCCGCTGCTTATAATTTAAACATGAATAATATTTTTACACATTTTATCTTGTTTCAATTCTGACATTTATTTATACGTAGATGATCTAAATATTACTCATTTTGTATTATTTTCGTTCTAGGAAAATATCCCATATGTGACCTGGATGGAATGAAGTGCTTGGCAGCTCATAACCGTAGGTCACTGAAATAAGTACTATTTGAGATTTTTTGTACACATGAAGTTCTAAATGTCGTCTTTGCTCAGATTCGTTAATCCGATTGACCGACACATTCTTTGGAGGAAAAGTGGATTGTAAATGTCTCCCCACATGCGATGCAATTAACTTTGTCATAGAAATGCAAAGTGATATGCCCTGGTAAGTAATTTTCTTGAATATCAAGACATTTTAAATATACTAAATAGACATTTCTGTCGCTTATTCTTTGCCTATCTAAAACTTTCTTATATAACTTCTGTATTACTGCATTTTTTTCTATGCGTGATGGGTGTGGGTCTGGGTAATTGTATAGCTTGTAGCTGGAGAAGTAAGAGCTCAAAATATTTGTAGAATTTCCATTCAACAGGTTTCTCGGGACTAATTTGAAATGGAGCGTTTCCCGGTATCCCCAGATGAGGCTGAAGAGAGACGTGCTTTTTGGATTCACTGACGTCCTGGGTAATTATCTTTGTCTAAATCATTACTTACCAATCAGTACATGTAGGAGTTGCTGGTTATTCATTACTCTGGTTGAGCGAACAAGTCGGTGAAATAATCGCAATGAGAACTTCCAAACGCAATAAATAACAATAGAAATTGTGAGTGCGTTGAATTTATGAACAGCAGAACGGCAATGGTCCTCGATATTGCTTTCCTTTAAGGCTGATGTATTTGCTGCTGTGTTGGCTGCATTTGAAGATGTCTGCCACATTACCTTACAATCACCTCAATGGTTTTCACGCATGAAATAATGTGGGCTACACGCCATTCGTTGACAATTTGATACATATAGGTAAATTCCACATGCTCTCTGTGACGTCCAATGGAAAAGCAGTCCATCTATCCTAGTTTCATAGTGATTGGATTGGGATGGCACGGAGCCTTAGTACAGCATAAAACGTCTGTCTCGCCTCGTCATTGAGTATTCTCATGTCGGTAATGTGAAAAACTATCAAAAGAAACTATGTGGAAAAAGCAACACTTCGGGAGTATTTTGTGTTTTTGGGTGTGGCAAATTCTAAGGTCATCAGTTCGGTGAGAGTTGTGCAAGTTTCCATCTTTGGACCATAATATTCAGTGCTGACGTACATGACGGCATGAGTTATATCCCAACGTATATCGATTGAGAAAAGATTCGAAAAAACGATTCGAATATTTTCTTATAATTTCATCTTAATATTTTTACTTTGCATAAAGCCTTTTCGGTCGCATTATGATTATTTTCTGTGTAATTTTGTAACCTATTGCGGAGCTAGTCAAAAAAAGGCTAATATTTCCATTTCTAACGTTTTCATTCACATATAATACCTGAATTTTGTTCATTCGTTTCTTGTCATTTGGGTAACAAGAAACATAGGAGTAGATTTATATAGCATAATGTTAACACATATAGTATTACTCACTAATTAATTATTTGTCTTTTTGTTTACAGTCTCCATAGGTGGGACAGCAGGTTTGTTCTTAGGGTGTAGCATCCTTAGTTTCATCGAAATAATTTATTTTTTTACTCTGCGACTTTTCTGGTACATTGTTGAACTGAAACGGGGTAAGTCCTAACATGTGTATGTGCATTATGAAACACAGAACGTTTAATGTTGTATCAAAGATTGCTTGCTTGTAAGCAAAGATTTTTCTTATTTGTTCACGGAATTTACAGTTCAAAATAAATGATAATTTAATTGCAGTGATTATTGCATTTCTTATCTATACGTGAACCAGGAAAGTTTGGAAATTATTGTTCATTTAATAATGTTTTGATAATGTTAATAATGTTTTGACTACACTCGGAACGAATTAATTTGGGTGAATATTCACTATTATATAAAATAGTATTGTAATAACGATAACAATGTTCTCGATGCACAAGTAATAAAAAATATAAAAATACTTTTTGTCTCCTTCTGTTCTTCTAAGAAGACTGGTTTGACCGATTCTCAACCCATTACGAATTATTGAGGCACTTCATTCCATGTAGTCTATGGAACACATGCTGGAAAATAAAATAATTTTAAAAAAATAATGCTTTTAGCAATGGTTTCTGAAAAATGAATCATATGTTGCATAGAAAAAAGAACATATTCTAAATTTTTCTGTGAATATATTCTGCTTACAAGGGGAGGTGTAAAGCCAGTATATTTTACAACTATTTTGCTAACAATGACAGAGGTTTTCTAGCAGATTTCTTTTCAGTCTGGTTAACTTAACATTAGCATAGATGAATGTCTGATAGATATCATAGATAGCATGATAGTCTAACACACATTTCAGAAATAGAACGAATAAAAAGTGGATCCCATCAAGGTAATGCCCGCAAGATTCAATTTTTGAGTTAAGAAGTTCTTCAATTTCCTCGTCTCTTCATTTACTAATCAGTGGATATTTTCGAAACTGACCTACTCAAGAGGGAAAATTTTCATGCAGTACAGTCTTATTATAATATGACGAAAAATCACATTCATCAGGTGTCTCTACTAACAGCCCTCTACAATCAATCACATACTTTTACGTTATTTAAAACATTATTATAAATAGGTAACATAACTGTTCTTGAGCAGTTAGGTGATTTCCGTAAAATTCTGACCGGCTCAAATACAAAAAAGAAGCATTTTGTCCTACATATGCAAATTATGTGACCCCATACGTCTTTTAAGATCCTTAATCTGTAAAGCGAATTAGTAATGCAAAAAATTGGGACTGAGAGTAATGATTGGGACACCACGAATGATTGGAGTATCTTCATGACCTGCTTACACATTTGAAACATTTAAATATTACGCAATATAGTAGTAAGGTAGTATCTATTGTTAATAAGGAAAGACATTGCTTTGATAACGCTTCTATTGAACCGAATGGTGCTTGCATCTATATGATCAGTCATTTCGCTAACAGCTCGATTACTTATTTGATTACGGCCAAAAATAAGGTTGTCCCATTGAATACTCCAAACTCTCGGTTACTTCTCAATTATAATTGTGTCGTCATCTTTGGCAGTTAAACTAGAATTTTCTGTAACCTCAGCATTAGATAACTTGAAAATGGACACACACTATTGGTCAGATTCCTAGCCTGGTTAGCCAACCGCATGGCACACACCTTACCTTCCTACGCAACTGCGTTTAACTTTTTTGCAAAATACAAATATCATTTTGTGGACGTATGTGGAATCTCAGAATCATTCTGCAGATTTACTGACACGCGGCACCACTATCAGAAATCTTATACAATCCACGTAGAGGTGGAGAGGCCATGGTTAACCCTACCTTAACAACAAAGAAGTTCAATCTGAATTTTAATTGTTAATCAGACAATTGGTGAATAATTGTCGAAATTCACCAACCTAATACTGCTAGTAAATGTTCAGGTGACTTAAAAAATATATTTGGAAGATGTTTGTCCTTAAACAAGTTTATTCAAGTAATTTGTTGATACAAAATATTTATTCACTACATCTCGTCTACAACTCCATATCACCTCAAAAATATCGCGAAGCTCGCTATTGGATATTTAAGAAAGTTCCAAAGCAAACCTTTGTAAAATAACAAAGTTTGCTTGTCTCGAAGACAATTAATTCCGTAATCCAGCGCACCGCAATCGTAATCTCAACAACAGAGCTCCATTTCTTGATGAAAGACGACTTGTCAGAATTGGAGATCGTTTATATGAATCTCAACTTATATTATCTCGAAAACATCCCATCGATGTACCAAAAAATCACTTGAAACTCACTGATTTTGAAGACTCAAAATATGAACACCAACGGTTATTTATGCAGATTTTCAAATATTAATTGGAATTCTAAGACAATCTGTTTTATTCTAAAAATTAGGAAAGCTGTAAAATTTGTGATTAATAAATGCATTCTATGTTTTATAACCAATCTCACCCAAGGTTCACAACTACCGGGCAATTTACCGGCTGCAGAGAAACAGTAAATTGAACACTATTACCAGTATAGGTTTTTACGGACCTCTCTTCTGTGTTAGGAAAAACATCAACACACACACACACACACACACACACACACACACACACACACACATATATATATAGATTCGCTGTTGTTTTCTTTTGTTTCTCTTAAGTTTTAGAATATGAGAATTATTAATTGAGATGCATGTATTTGTTGATCTGGTACATACATGGAAAATTGTATCTATTTCATACTATACCTCTGAAAAGTCACAATTGTCCATTTTTCCAAAAACGCGTCACTAGAAAACATTACTCTGGGACGTTGCGTGGATCACGTGGAATGTAAGCCACCTGACGTAATTCGTGATGCGAACACGCTTCTATTTAATGCCTACTTGGCCGAACGACGCTGTCATATAGATGGAGTTAGAGATGGCATCATTATTTTATTCTTTCCCTATTTTTTCTCATCTGTTTTTCCTTCTTTTTCTTTGCTTCTACGTTTCTGCCTTCTCCACGACCTCCTACAACTTCTACGCTCATTTTGATGAACCTTCTCTCCCTTTCTTCTCGCCAAATGTTAGTTATTTTTTTACTTTGTTTTCCTACTATCCCTTGAAATAGTGGTTCGTCTTTCTTATCTTCCACCTATTCGAAATCTCTTCTGTGTTGTTTTCAATCTTCCGTATCTTTTCTCGTTTCTTCAATTCATTTTGTGATAGACGTTATTTTAGTGATGTTATACTATTTGTACTTAAGAAGTATTTTAAGCAGTATTTTTCTAGTAAAGTAGGATTAAAGTTAAGCCTTTTTTTGCATGTAGTGCTTGCAATCAATTTCGACTGTATAAAACTAAGTTGAGAGAGGTTGAATTAAACCGAAAAGCTACACCGGACAAGATATTAAGAAATTAACTGATACGAGAGTCTGTGTTATTATGTATCCCCCTACTTATTTTTTTCATATCTCTGAAATAAACGTTTTAAGAGCCGCCTGGATAGCCGAGATTGCTACCGCTAAAGAACCGTGGCTGTCTCTTGCGTGAAGGGTCGCGGGTTCAAAACCCGCCCGGGCTATGGATGTTTGTGTGTCCGTATACCATTACCGTTACCCCCAGTGTTATCAACAGTGGTCTCTGCATGGCCGTAGTAGTTGAAAAGCCACATTAAATAAATAAAAATAAATAAAAAAGCTTTTAAGAAGAGGGTTTCTTCCGCTTTACGTTCCAATTTTGAGAATTGTCACTTGTTTTTCAATTTGAGAGCGTTGTTTCGTATGTAAACAAGCAATTAACTTGCCGTGACGCGCTCTTCTAATAAGGCGCTCTTGGGAAAATGAAAACACCACTTGACAAACGTTTCATGAGATCTCTTCGATTTGATGAAAAATTAATGCACGAGTCGCGTGTGCACTCGTCCAGCCAGGATGAGCATGCCTTATTTCAAGACCTTTGCCCTGGGGAGTGCAATTTAGAGCACTCCTTCTCGTGTATCTGACGAATTGCAAAAATTAGGTTTTTCAAAGGTATTCGTATTAACCGGTATCCAAGCACAGTTGAATATACTGAATAAAAAGTCCAGACGTTCCACATAATTGGAATAGAGAATATGAAACAATCCACTGAAATTGAAACGATACATTGAAATAATCTTCTTGTTCATATTGCTTTATTTTAACAACTCTAAATTACAAAATATCGCCCAAACAGGTAAGTAGATTTGACAGATATTATAAACGTGTTACCTGGAACATTTGTTACAACTTTCAGGATCGTACTTAAATAGATAAGTTATGGTTTAATTCACCAATAGATATCGAATGAAAACACTTTTGTGATTAATATGTATTTTAAAATTTATATCCAATTAACATTTTAATGTTCTTTCAGTTCTTCTACACAAGAAAATGTTTGAAGCTCATGCTTAGCAGTGAATCATTCATTACCAGAAACGATATATTTCCGGGCTGATTTCATATTTATAGCTCATTTGCGCGTAAACACACAAAGAGCGGATGAACACGCATAGTTCCCATGACCTCTGCTCGGAAGATGACTCTTCTGAGATTCCAGCACTCACTTTATGCCGGTCTGGAAGCGTAACAGAAAATTCGTTGCATGACGTTTGATGGTATTAAACGAAGAAGTTGCATCGGATGCATACTGTCTTGTATTTTGGCAGAAGATAAACGAATCTTCATATGACTCATTGAATCAGTCACAAATTATTAACAACATTATTGTATCCACGAACTAACTTGGTAAGCTGCGTAGAAGCCAAGTGTATGTGAAAGATGAAGAGCATCTTTTGAGGAAAAATATTATAGTAACAGAGAACACTCACATTTAATATTTATTGAAACTTTTTCGAAACAGTGGGATATTTATTTTCTTCAATAAGATTTGAAAAACCTTAACATAATTTATTAATGAAATTATTTTCACTGAGAGTGTAAGTTTTGTTCATTTACATTCGTAATTACGGAGCGAGATACTGATTACAGAATTAGTATGACATTTCGGGAGAAGCTTTCGAAAACAAGCTCTGATTAGTTCTGAAAAAGATACTTCACTTACGAGCAACAGCATGAGGAACCACAAGAAGCATATTTGTTGAAGAACTTTCATTGTATATCTGTAACAGAAAACATTGCAGACGCCAACAAAGCAGGCAATTAACTGCAAAGCTCCAGCGGAGTGCGAGACGGGTACAATAAGTTAACCAATACTTAAGTAGGTAAGTTATTTGAGATTAAAAAAACATTACACAGGAATCAGTCACAAATTATTGACAAAAATATTGTATCCACGATCTGATTTCGTAAGCTGCATAGAAGCCAAGTGTATATGAATGATACAGGGCATCTTTTGGAGAGAGCTTCTCAAAAAATATTGAACTAACTGAGAACACCTGGAGAGTAATATTTTTTTGAGCCGGCGTTTGGGTACAAACCATGAAGGCAGCGGCATCGTCGTCAATAGCTGTCGCTACGAGCCCACTGCTGTATTTACGCGAGATGGTGCGGCTGCCGCCCGCCGGCGGCGCTGTGGCGGGGGCGGGGGCGGAGTCGGGGGCGGGGGCGGGGTCGGGGTCGGGGTCGGGGGCGGGGGCGGGGCTGGTGCAGCGCCGGCGGCGGGTGAGGTCCGCGCCGCGCGCGCCCAGCGCCGCCCATCGCCCGCCGTCGCCCGGCGGCGCCCCGCGCCCGCCGTGGTGCGCCAGCGGCCGCGCGTTCGGCGCCTGGAGCTTCTGCTGGCTCTTCATGGAGACCTCCACCATCCACGGCTTCAGCCACATCACCACGCGCCGACGCACCGCCCTCGAGTAGTAAGTGCACTCGACACGGCCGGCGCGTGCGCTGTCGGGAGAGGTGGCTCAGGACACCAGCTAATATCTCTGCGCTGCCTGTGATCGGAATGTCCTAGGGTTCCACTCCCAACAGTGACAGGGCTTTCGACACTAGCTTCTCAGATAGGCGGAATTCAGTCGCTGTGTGGAGGAGAATTCTTCCGGCCGGCTGCCCTAATTAGTAGTTTTCCGTCGTTTCTCCGATCAATACAAGGCGAATGCTGAAGCAGTATCCCAACAAACTGGCCGCGCGATCTTTCCTTCCCCTTCCGTGTCCTATTCTACCCCTTACGTACACACGCGTACACCTGCAGGCACGTCACTACCACATACCGAGAGGCAAAGTGTCAGGAGCTTAGAGCTGAGCCCGTTTGGGGAGGTGTCCCGCTGGTAGGAGATGGTTGAGGGGAAACCCCGTTAGCCGACGGTAGGTCGGCGCCTTATCTCACCATTCAGCGAAGAATGACGTCGTCCCGCGATAAAAATACACTACATGTGCTAGACTAATGACCTTAGCAGTTGACGCGTCCGTATTCACTAATCTACCAACAAGCCACAAAGGGATGCGACCTACAATCTCTGAATTCTCGGCTATCCGGGAGACGCCGCGTCGTTGGCTGGGGTGCCGACGTTTCGCCTGACATGTCGCAGGCTTCCTCAGGGCAGTGACACTGCGGCGCTACGCGCCCATGGTTTACCCTGCGACATGTCAGGCGAAACGTCGGCACCCCAGCCAACGACGCGGCGTCTCCTGGATAGCCGAGAATTCATGGATTCGAGCCGCGGAAGCTTACGTATAGACCTAAAATCTCGCCTTGCCATGGAAGCTTTCATACGACCAGAATACCACTTCCGTTCTTCTGGTCTCTCCCACTTACCATTCATTAAATTTACAACCTTAACACATTCTTCCTGGCCTTTTTTTACTTTTCAACATTCTCTGTTACACCTCTGCTACAACTACAACTGCTACAAATAGGTAATGTCTTTTCCTTTTCTTCTGCTTGTAGCGTGTTTTGGATCGTGGTGATGGTGCTGGCGGTGGTGGGCGCCGTGGCCATCGCCATGACCACGTGGAGGCGTTTCCAGGAGAATCCCACGGTGCTGGCGATGGACCGCGACTCGCACAGCTTCAGCACGCCCGCTGCCTCGGCCACCTTCTGCCCCACTATGAAGGTGGAAGACGACCGCTGGGAAGAAATGTGAGACCCTGCACTACTATGTGTGTTAAAGACGATGGCACTCCCAAACCCAACAGTCTTTTGTAATTGAAGATGTATGATATAGACATTCAGACCACAATGAATGAAGTATAAATCGTGTATTTAACACATTATACACCAATTCACATATTCTAGTTTCGGGGAACTTTCCCCGTCTTTAATGGTACAAAATAAGCAACATTATTATCTATTTTATATTAAAATAACGACGGGGGAAAGTGCAATCTGTGCATGTTTTCTTCAGCTCCAGAAACTCTACCCTCGCTTTTTTACTACACTAAGTTGAATCACGGATAAAGATCGCTGGGCGTAATTTTGCAAAATATTACAGGAAGAAATATTCAGAATGTCCGCGATGAGACCCTAACATTTCAAACAATCATAGTGGAATATATAACTTTAATTTCATAATATTTGAACATGAAAATTATAATTCAAGTCAATAAGTTTCAGAGTAACGCAATTAATACATTTCTCTTCATTTCAATGCACCTCTATATGAGTACTTTTGGTTTCACGAACAATGTCGAGCCTGTAGTCATTTTTGAGTTATGTGTTGCCATGCATTATTGTCAATTTCGCAGCATCTGTACTATGACCCAGTGTAAGGCACCTCTTATGCATTGTTTTAATTCTCGTACGTGTGTACGTATATAGAGAATGCTTTGTCTTTGACATACACCCATAACAATAAATCTAATGGGGTGATGGGGAATGTGGAGACCAAGAAAGTGGGCCGCCTCGGCTAATTCAACGGTTAGGAAAGTGACATTCAGAAAATTGCGGACAAGAATACTCCAATGTGGTGGTCGTGCACTACCCTGTTGAAACTTTATTATCGGCTGCATTTTAGCGGTTTGTGACAGAGCGTAGTTAATCAACAGGCAATACTTTGCAGTATTACAGTATGCTCTTTAAATAAAAACAGGCCATCAATTTGATTTATACAGCATTGTAGGCTTTCACGGCCGGAGTCAAAATTCTTCATGTCTTCCGGGCTGATGGGCCGTGGTCCAATTGGCTTAGAGATACCTGGTATCTCTAAGCCAATTAGACCACGGCCCACCAGCCCGGAAGACATGAAGAATAACAATTTGATTGTTAAGAAACTCTACCCTCGCTTTTTTCTTACTGCACTAAGTTAAATTATGAATAAAGACTGCTATGCGTGATTTTGCAAAATATTACAGGAAGAAATACACAGGATGTCCGTCATGAGACTCCAACATTTTAAACAATTCTAGTGGAAGTAACTTTTGGACTGTCTTGGGTGAGTTCCACAAATACATGTTGTTTTTCTGATCTCCAAATTTGCACATTTTGACGATTTACTGCTCCCGATGTGTGAAATGTTGCCTCATCTGAGACCATTATCCGCGATAAGAAAGTATCGTCGCCGGTACTGAGATTGAGCATAGCGATTGCAAATGTTTATCGTTGTGGTCGGTCGTTTGGATTAATTTCCTAAACAAATTGCAATGCATCTGCATGCAAGCGCAGTCGACGGTGAACAACTTTGTCAACTGTTTACTTCATTTCTAGTTCTCTTGCTGCTTGGCAAACAGTCTTAATTGGAATTCTTTCGAACGATCTACGCACATGAGCTACAACCTACTAGTGGATGCTTTGATTTTCGCCAACGTGCCGTTTCCCAACCCTGTCTCTTGCCAAGGACTGATCACAACACTTCTTTATGATTGATTGATTGATTGATTGATTGTTAGTTATTCCGGGCGCGTCAACGCCCAAGGTAATTTCCCCCGTAAGTGTGGGGCATGTTTTTCCTCAGGGGTTGGCGGTGATTTTCCGCCACTGGATGGCGAGATCCGGCACCGACTTACGTCGGGTTATTTGGTTTTCCCCCGCCAGGAATCTCCCATCAGCTAGTCACCGCTCCAGCCCGGACAAGCTCTAAGCTCTCGACCGGTCTCCGGGCATGTGTGGTAGAGTAGTGCATGGGAGTGTGAGTATGCGTGTGTAAGGGGTGAGGTTATGACAAGGAAGAGGATGGTGCGATGGTGAGCCGGTGACGGTTAGCGTACCGGACTGTTATACCCAAGCTCGCGGGTTCAAACCCGATCGAAGCCGTGGATTTTTAGGGCAACAAAATCCTTCGTACACCTTCCTACGGGGGGAAGTAAAGCCGGCTGTCCCATGTTAGTAGATTTACTTGCATGTAAAAGATCAAGCCTAAATGACGCCTCTGAGCTAAATTCAAAATCGCCTGTTTCTCGCCCAAGAAATACCTCCTTTCTCTGCTAGTTGATGAAAGGAGCGTAGCAAAATTTGCGTGGTCAGACGGAAGAGCGGGCCTGATGGCCCGAGTCTCGCCACGTAAAATAAGGCAAATTCAATTCAATTCAATTCAATTCAATTCAATTCAAAGAGGAAGGAAAGGTCGTGCGCGGTCCATTTGTTAGGGTACTGCTCCGGCATTCGCTTGGTTTTGATCGAAAAAAAAACCCATGTAAAACAGAGACAACCGATCAGAATCCGGCCGCTAGAATTTGTCTCCAGACGGCGACTGAATTCCACCCAGCTGACAAGCTAGTGTCGAAAATCCTGCCACTGTCTGGACTCCATCCTAGAACCTTCCGATCACAGGCACTGCAGTGATATCAATTGAATCGTTTATTTCAGAAACCCGTCAAACGCCAAAATCTAAAATACACAAAGCGACGTATTATTGTTCCAAGAGGATATGCACTTCGTATATTGCACATTTATATGAAAAATATTCATTTCTCAACTGCATTAATAAATAAAAATATTTTGAAATCAGAAAAATTGGGAGACTTTTTGTCAGTTTTCTCGAAATGAGAAATTTGGCGTTTGTCGTGTTTCTGAAATAAACAATTCAATTGATGCCCTGAGCCACCTATCCCGGCACCGCTTCTTTGTAGTCTTAAATGTCGGCGGGTTATTGTTGTTCCCACGACGATAGTGTCGTTGCACTTCCGCAACTACGGATTTCGATTCTGCGCACCACCCCACAACCTGTGTACGCTCGCTTGCGGCCGCCATTTTCGAAACAGTTGTTCCGCTGCGTCTCCTGCTATAACAAAAGCATTGTTATATAATACTTTAACTTCTTGAGATTATCTGATGATATGAAAATTAAAACAATGACTTGAAATAAAAAAGAAATATTTAATATGTCGGAGTCTCACGGTAGGCATCCAGCATTTCTCGCGTGTAATAGAAAGTGTTTGCCTCAGCAAATGAGGTGCAGACTCTTATCTAGAAAGACTGTAAACACTTTTGTGCTAGAAAGAATGTGTCTAAGTCGCACCAATGCTCGAATAATCTTGAGATACGATAGAGAGACGAATTACTGCAGAACGCATTATCGCCCAACCAGTATGTTTCTTCCACGAGATGACCGTGACAATTTTCATATTACTTTTGAACCTGTTCTTAGGTCCTACATTCCTCTACTCTCAACTTTTATGTATAATTCATCAATGCTTGCATTTATTAATATTGTTGCATGTAAGATGACTAATGACATGCTTATTTATAAGAGTCTGTGATCTCGTGTCGATACATATAATAGAAAATTACAATTAAAATGTTGTTCAGAAATATTCAAATCAAGTGTGACTGATGAAAATCTTCATTAACCGTTGTTTCAGACTGGAAACGCATCCAGACGACTCAGAGTTCGAGAAATTCATGGAAGCTATATTTGGTGCAACTTACACTACATTTGATGCCTTCAATGAAACTAAAAAATATTACGAAGACTATATTAAACCGGAGGACTATCAAGATGTTGTGTTTAAGGTACTATGACTTCGGAGACGATATCGCATTTAAAGAACTATTTTGCAATAATGAAGACGGTGATCGATTCTCAATTCCAGAACAAATATCATTTCGAGTATACTATCCTCAACTCTAACGACAACATGGGTTCAGAAAAGCCTGAAGTGTGGGTCTCCTTCACTGAAATGGGCGTCTGTTACTCGTACAATACAGCAATATCTCCTTACCTCAATCCTGAGTAAGTGCTTTTTTTGCCACTTCAATAGTGAGTCAAAATTATAAAATGTCAGGGAATTAATTCATTATATTGATTGTTAAGTCTTCCAATTTGGTCATTGTGTCTATAAAATGTTGATACGTAATAATAATAATAATACAAACATTGTTTATTTCATTTTAGTTTATTTCATTATAGTTTTATGCGTTAGATAGCCATAAAATAAATAATTATATAAATATAAATTTTATGGAGAATTTTTACGGAATTTCTTATTAAATTTGAACTACTTGAATGAAAACACATTGATAGTTCTTCAATATTAAAATTTGCCTTTACAATTACAATTACAATTACTATTACTATTACAATTACAAGTGTCACCCATTATCGCAGCTCAACTATTGACGCTACGAATAAAACTAATAATAACTATAACATAATTACGTAAGATCACCATTCGTTCGATATCTTGGCCACTTTACCTTGATTCTCTCTCTTTCATAGTAATACTTCTTAAATTGAATTTTAAATTTAAATGGGAGCCATTTTTCGACAGAAAAAGTAATATTTTTGATCCCTGATATCTAAAACCTTCATATATCTTGCTTCCATACATAGTAAATTACTTGCTTTAACAAGGAGAGATCCCACGTCACTCGGCCCAATATCTCAGGGAAGATTCAGCGCATTCCTAATAAAAATATTTGGTGTTATCAAGCCTGGAGTAAAAATTTTGAATCGTAAATCCTCTATGTTTTTTGTCTTTTTAAAAGTGTTGAAGCACATTCGCTCCAATGACTCAAATGCTGTTGCGGAACACACACTCATCATTATACAAATTTCATTGGTATAAATGAAGAGTAATATAACACTGAGGTGACCAAAGACGTGGAACTCATCTGATCAAGCTGATCACTATTACTGAAAAAGAATATTTCCATGTGTCTCGCTCCAACTTTCATTGAACGTTCAAAGACTGTTTATTTCCGTTGTGCTGCCGTAACCACGTCACAGACCTTTACACATAAATCATTTGAGTACAAATGAAAGCACTGCAAATGCACAGCCCTTTTGTTCGCGGTACAATTGCCGTCTGTATATTTGCGTATTGCTTTCCCATGACTTTTGTCACCTCAGTGTACGAGTATTTCTCACAAATTCATCCAATATAATGTGGTTTTAAAATTTGATTAAATAAATATAAATAAAAATATAAGATTTAATGTTATTTCGGTTCTATTGTGAAGTTAATAGAAACTAAATATTTGAAATAATTATTTAAAAAGAAGCTGTCTAGAATCGAACATCCGTATAAATAGAAAAAAAAAAGCATTTCACATTGCCTACATTGCAAGCACGCATTAAAATTAAAAATGACCATGAAATTATACTCGTATTTAATAAAATCATTATATAACAATTAGCTTTAAGAAAATGTCTTTTTATTGAACATGTGTGAGAACGTTATTAAAATTATTTAATTTTTATAAATATATTTAAATGTAAAAAATTAAATGAAAATTGTACCTTTAAAATACATTTTTAGTTTTTTAACCGTTATTTTTTCACCGTATTATTTCGAAAATAAAATTCTTCTTTCTTTTTAGGTATTGGTCGGGTAACATGACCCCTCCCAAGAAATTATTACTAATTTCCGGCCAAGAACAAAGTGGAGACATGTTTTCACAGCTCATGGACATGAATTCCCCTTCCACAGTACGTATAGAAACATTTTATTCGATTCCACGATTTCTTCTTCTTCGTTCCTGCTCCTTCTAAGAGAATACGACCTCGATGACACTTCCATCTAACTTGATTTGCCGCTATTCCTTTGCGCTCTCCCTTAAATAAACTCAAACCACGTGACACGCGACGTCATCTCGCGTTTTATTTATTTTATTTATTTATTTACGTCAAAACAGTTAAAAACTGTGTGACGTGCTATGGGGAGAAGTTAATTTGATTTTATGTCCAGAAGCAAAACAATGGGCCATCTCAGCATTTGCTCGAGGATCAGTGAAACTGGACGAAATCCTGATCGAGATGGGGGTCATTGACACAGAAGCTGAAGTACAATACTTGTTACAGGTTCTTTACAATTATACAATCCAAATGGTATAAAATATATTAAATGTCATTGTTAAAACTAATATTACTTTCCTTTTGGATGCTGGGCATAGTCTCTAAGGGCCGGTTTCACCAACCGGAATCAAGATGATGATCCCCAGTTGATCCGGATCAACTTCAGTTTGATCCCGTTGTACGTTTCTCCACGCACTTGACACGAATCAACGTGTCTGACTCGGATCAAATTTGACTCGCAATTGAT
This sequence comes from Gryllus longicercus, assembly GCA_038098605.1. Taxonomy (NCBI): domain Eukaryota; kingdom Metazoa; phylum Arthropoda; class Insecta; order Orthoptera; family Gryllidae; genus Gryllus; species Gryllus longicercus. The sequence goes on from JAZDUA010000217.1 coordinate 2,006,133, forward strand.
CCGTTGCCGAGTGGTGGACCATGGCCAGATCAGGAGTTATTTCTCAGCTTGGTCGTCTAGCTATTCCATTTTTCCGTATTTTTTAAGTAAATACCTGTAGTTCGACTTAGATTCAGTATGGAAGTATTCGCTAAGAAGTAGGATTGCGTGTAATATTTGTTGAGCAAATGTATTTTTTAAGATAGTATTGTAAATAAAAGTAGGGTTAACACAATTGTAGGTTAGAATTCTCGGTATTAGGAAGTAAAATTTAAATATATTTTGGCTTCAAATTAGTATAATTATAAGTATCATTAGTAAAAAAGCATTTTGTGATATCTGTATTGCAATTGGCATGGGATAGTTTTATTGAATACTTTTTTTAGTGTAGTAATACTTTCAATGTTTGTTCTTGTTAGGTTAATTTGTGTCGTGAAAATGGAGTATGTTTTCGATTGTGACTCAATAAATATTATTATTTATTATTAATGAAGTCATTGAAGATTTATTGTGGGGAGAGACACCACGAGTAATTCCCAAAAGAAGCGATTATTTTGAAATGTCAGAACGAGCATTAAAACTTTCTTGGTATTTGCTCATTAAGCTTTCGAGTAATTCTCTTTCAACTGGAGAGAAATTGGGCGTAGTCTATGCATTCTTTCCAGCGTCAGGTGAATCCATCACCGACCAAGAACACCACACAGACGGAACGAAATGAAATCAAAACAACTCGTTTCCTACAGGTGACCGCGAGAATACCCACAATGCATTGCAAAATTGTTGCCAACCGCGCATTTTCACGACTGCTCACGAATCATGGGATCCGGATTAACTTCGAAGTCTCAAAACGTTGGTGAAACGCACAGGGATCAAGTCAGCGTTGACTCCGCGGATCAGGATCACGAAACTCGGATCAACTACGAATTTGATCCTGGTTGGTGAAACCAGCCCTAAATGTATAGATACAGTTGTGCAGCAGAAAATATTTTACTTGGAACTTTTGCATCGAATTTAATCGTTTAGCGTCCGCGCGGCGACCAACATCACGTGACCGTCGCGCCGCCATACCGTTCTAGCTGCTTTTTCTCGAATTCCTGGAAGTACCTGGAATTCCTGGAAGTACCTCAGGAAGTTCTACCCCTGCGCTTCGTCCTTTCTAGCCCCTGCGTGCTTGCAACACCCCAACGGCGTCTGCCTAAGCCCTAATCCACCACCCGGCGCAATCCTGGCACCCGACTTCCTGTTTTGGTGCTAGGTCCGTTGACAGTACGTTACACTATTGAACAAAGCTGTTAACGCCCAGAAAACACAAAATAATGAAAGGAACTCTGAACCCGTATTACACGATATGCCGTATTTACAGCGCGTCGCGTGTACCGCTCCTTAACTGTTCTTACGTCAGGGTGGTAACATTTGTACAATGGCTCTTCGGTTTACTTTCTAATCCGCAACTCAAGATTCGTGGAGTGGGGAAGCCCTAGCTTCGACTGTAATGTATTTTCAACAGCACTAACCAGTACCTGGGTCCTACATATGAAAGCTCTGACGGGGAATTGGAAGTACTCATTTGGTTTTCATTTGGTATTTTGGTACTCACATTTCACGGTGCCTCTCGTTCTCAAATCCATGGTGAGGAGTGGGGGCGGCCAGGAGTCGGTCCGGGGCCCCATGCTCACTGGGTAACTGAAAAATGAAGAAAGAAAAACAATGAAGAAAGACGATGGAAATGGAAGATTGAGAGGAAAGAAAACGAAGAAAAAATAAGATGGAAAAACAGTTGAAGATAGAGAAGAGACGATTTGTGGGAGGAGACGATTGGCGGTTCCGGGCACGTGAACTGCTACAGTCACTTGTCCTGTTAGTGCAGTGATTGCTCGATCCGGTGAACAGACGGCGTTTCTACTCCTCTAGACTGTGAGATGCGTCTCCGACCTACACGTAGGTTTGTGAGAAATCCTCCCCACCCCGAGATATCTATCCCCCACATTTCCGTTCGTTAATACGATCATTGTCTATCATAATTAACGTGAAATGTCAGTTACCATTATTTCCACCCAAACGCCTGACTTGTAATTTTGTAAATGTAAATATTTAATTGGTTAGATGGAAGAGCATGACTCACAGCTTGAGTCTAGTCAGAAATAAAGACATTATTATTATTATTATTATTATTATTAACTTTTTGTCGCAAATTGGCCGTCTAGAACCATGCGGACATACGTCTGCCCAACATTTATCCCGTGGCAAGTGTATGTGACTCTCTTTTGGGGAGATCAGCATTCTGCTGAATTAGATTTTTTTCCCCAGGGGATGGAAGATAGAATAATGATGATAATGAAGAAATGGGCGACACACACACATACAGGCATACACAAGCGCACCCATGCCCGAGGCGGGATTCGAACTCGCAAACCTTCCATCCAAAATCGCCACGGCATTACTGCCCGAGGGATATCGGTTATTTGGATTGGCATTATTATTATTATTATTATTATTATTATTATTATTATTATTATTATTATTATTATTGCCATTATTATTATTATTGCCATTATTGTCCTTATTATTATTTATTATTATTATTATCATTATTATAATCGGTATTATCATTATTATTTTTGTTGTTAGTGTTATGTTGATCGCCAGGTGTTCATCACCGGCCCGGAGGAGGTGCCTGACGTGGCCACCCGCAGGATCGAACTGCCCGACCTGACGTACCTGTCCCTGGACCTGCAGCCACTGGCCATCGTCACCTCCAAGGAGGCCTACGACCTGAGCGTGGGCCAGCGGCGCTGCCGCTTCCCGCACGAGTCCAACCTGCGCCTCTCCTCCGTTTACTCGTACGGCATTTGTCGCATGGAGTGCCGCATGCACCTGGCCTACTCGCTCTGCCAGTGCGTGCCCTACTTCTACAGAAAAACCGGTAATGAAATAACAATAACAACTTTTCAAAAATCCTCATTTCCTATCCTGAATGAACATTTCTTAAGTCTCCCCCCCCCTCCCGCTCATTGGTGGTCTTTCACTTCACTCCAATCTACAAGATGGCGGCCTCCTTGCCGTTCCCGGCTCATGTCTTTCTTCTTTTTTTCTCACACACACACATACTTGTTTAAGTGTGATCCACGTTGCTTGGACAGTAAGCAATTTTAATCTTATTTAATTACTATTTATTTCATTTTATTTGTCAATTTTATCTCATAATGTTGCTGTATTTCTATTTTCTTTCTTACTTTGTTAATTTCTAATTTTTTCCATCTCTATGTTAGAGACCCACTGAAGATGGGAAAAGTGTTTCCCGAAAGTTAACTTTGATTTGTTGTTATAAATATAGCTGTGATTGTTGTGGTTAATTATTTCGTATCTCACATTATCACATTTATATTATCACCAGAAAATTGCAGTTTTTAGAATAACGTGTTTCCGAATTTATTCACAAGAAAAAGTGTTCAGAATTTATAGAGGATACCGGAGTCTAGTCAAAGCCATTTTTTCAATTTCATTTTTTCAAAGAAATAGTTGCAAATGCTCGAATTTTTTTTGAATGGGCTTATGACACAACCAATTGCCCTTTTTTTACAAGTCGTTCATGAAACTCTCTCTATTCTCTTGTTGTGTTATGTATTTTATTTCATGGCTTTGATACGCGATTTGTCTCCAGGTGGCTACAAAGTATGCGACCCAAAAGGGATGCTCTGTTTGGCGCAACATGAAGGTACGAACTGAAAAAGACTCAAAAGAGGTGAAGACATTAGATATGAGGCACACTAGTAGTTTCACATTCTTCTGTTGCAGAGGAATTAGTGCGTCTTTTAGACTCAAAACGTAGGAAGATAAATTGTAAGTGTTTACAAGTCTGCGATACATCCAACTACACACCTGAGAAAAGCAACCAAATGCAATGGTACGTATTGTTATCAGAAAACAACTAGAGCTCATCGGAAGTTTACAATGGCAATCAACCACTAGAATGTTTCATAAATGATTTTTTCTACTCCCATTGTATAGTTTGATGGCTGCAACACGTTGCATATTGATACTCATTACGATACAGATTTCGTAATGATACAGGTTCTTGATCAATCACATAGAATTTAAAAACAAGTATTGCCACTTAATTAATCTTTGCGAATCGTTCTAGCAAATGTTTCGTTCGACTGTGTCTTTTTTTATTAGACACACTTGCTCGTTCCTCGCTTGTGTCGTAATATCACAATTGTGTATTAATACTCATTATTACATCATCGTTTCATAATGTACTATTAGGGTTGCATGCGCAAATAACTGATTATAATTATTTGGATAGCAAAAGTCAAAAACATTCATCAAATTGCAAGCTTTTCCATAATGAACCTTTCAGAGCCATTAATTCATATATTAATTAATTTCGCAGAAATCTGAAATCGTAGTTGGAAAGAGTGGCGTACTATTCAAATAACGATTACACAACCAAAAAGCTCTTTTCATAACATTATCTGATTCTTACGTTTTTCGGTGCGTCGAATTCGAAAAAGACCACCGTTTCGTCATGAAACGTCAGGATTTTTCACAGTCGAATTGTAACTTGGTCAAACAAGTATCTGGATATCGCTAAGTTTCAAATTCATCACTCTTGGGGAAAAAGACTGAACATGGAAAAACAAATTAATATCTACTGCCAGTGCTCTCAAAACATGAAAATACACATATGTATTGGTCATAATGATGATCATTGTTTTGTTGAGTGTGCTTGCTAGGGCCTATCTGCACATGTTCACGCATGCATTAACGTGTTTTCTGATTCCTCCACAATAATTTATTTCATTTCGGTATTCATCCAGCTATTGTCTGTGAGATTCAAAATTAGTGCAATACCTCTAAGAACAAGACATTCGTCTGACAGTTTCTGTTTCATATGTGGAGATTTCATGGTGAAAAAGCAGCAGTTAAATATTATGGATTTTGTTAAGAAAATTTATTTACTTTGTTTTAAATTAGAGCTTTGTGACCAATATAAAGTTTAGGTTCCTCAAAGTATGAAAGCGTCGTTCCAAATACCTTTGTTTTCTTTGTATATGCGACAATGGAGATCGGCAAAAATAACTGGAAGCAAAAAATTGCCTACCAAGAAGTCTAGTTGTTCGTGAAAAGAATGCCCTCAGGAAAACATTGGTACCCCCTGAGAAGGCTTTGTTACCACCTCTGAGTATAAAATTAGGAATAATGAAGCAATTTTAAGGTACTTCTCAAAGATAGCGATTGCTTCAAGTACTTGGGATCCATGTTTCCTAGTTAATCAGAGGCAGAACTGAAAGAGGTAGTTTTTGTTGGGCCGGATATTAGGAAACTCGTGTTCGACAAAGACTTTAACTGTTTAATGACTCCAACTCAAAACTAAACGTGGGTTGCCTTTACTGTGGTCATCCTTTTTGGGAAACCAAGAGAACTCAAATCACAAGGAAATGGTGGAAAGAATGTTGAAAGCATTCCCAAAGTATGGTTGCTCCATGAACGCAAAAGTCCGTTTTCTCATCTCTCACTTTGATTATTTTCCTGAAAATTTGGGAACAGTGAATGAAGAGCATGGAGAGTAAAGTATTTCCATCAAGATAGAAAAGAAATGGAAAGAAGATAAATGTTGTATACGGATCTTCCGGAAGCCATCTACAAGAGGAATGGCTCAAAAAGAAGTTCGGAGTTTAAAACACGATTTCACAAGCAATCCGATTGAGTGTAGTACTTGTCCTATTGTGCAAGTGATTTAATATTTTTATGAAATAAAATATTTACGTTAAGATATTTTTTAGACAATGATTATCCATTTGTTCGAAAGCCTGATGTCTCAGAACAAAAGGGTTGTTATTCTTGGATTAAGATCACTACAAAACATGAGAATCAGTCAACTAAATCGAAATAGCTGACTTTTTTCAGATCTATGTTACCATACGCAATACATTAGAGGTTTTATAAGACGAAATATACTGGTATACGCATATGCATTTTTATTTCAGGTTTCTCGGAACTAACCTCAAATATAGCATCATCAGGTACCCTCCTATGCGGATCAAACGAGATGTTATTTTCAGTTTCACTGATGTTCTTGGTAAGTTTTGTTTTAGAAAATATTTTATTAATTTAACGCAAAACATTTTTTTAAGGCATAACACAATTTTCAATCTTTATTGTTTTAAATAAATATATTTTGAAATGAAAATGTTATGTTCGTGTGTAATTGGAATGATAAATGATTATTCTTGTGACAGTAAACATTGGAGGAACCGTGGGACTGTTCCTGGGAAGCAGCATTTTAAGTATCATTGAAATTATTTACTTCTTCACCTTAAGACTCTTTTGGCACATTGTGCATTCTGTAAGAAGAAAGTGAAAATTAATTGTAAATTGTCGTATTTTCACTTTTCATTTTAAAATCTACGGTATCCGCTTTGCTCAGTTTCTGTATTTAACAGCAAATTTTAATTAAAAATCTCAGGAACGTGAATTTAAAATACTGACAAGCCTGTCATTCATTTCTATGTATTTTACAGAGCAATTTGTGAACTCTATTCGAGAAACTTTATAAAGTGAAATAAGAAAATTCGTGTGTATAATTTTGTTATATATTAACTTAATTCTTTTAATGTCAAATTATAACAATAGGAACAAAATTCAATTAAGACTGGCGATTTTTTTCTGATTTCCAGATAATAATTTATGTTGGAATAACTTCTTTCTCTTCAATAATTTTCCCATATGCTTTCTAAAGATGATAATAAAGGTGATGCAGTTTTGACTAGACTTGCAACATTTTATCAAAAGATGACTGTTATTGTATTGTTCAATTAAATTTGTTGGGTTTGTACACTTAGTTACTTTCAAAATAAAAAAAATATGTTTTCCCGTTTGAAGAGACATTTATAGAAATGGTGTGACGGTCACCTTTTCCTGGTAAACGATACAGGAATTGATCTGACTACGGGGGACAAACATTGCTCTGATCGTGAGAACTTTGCAACCGCCACAACCAGCATTTGTAGTGAAGGATGTAAGAGGTTGTGTCGTCGGGTTGATCGGCATGTAACGCTGCCCATACAGTCGTCAATGTAAGCTGTATATCGAATTCATGAATGCATTTATTTGTTATTCTCTCGGTACACTGCAGTGGAACAACCGGTAGTGCCTTTCATCCCTGGGACCAGGGTTCAAATCCCGGTCATTTCATGTGGAATTTGTGGTGAATGGTTCGTATCATGTTTTTATCGTGTTTCCACATTTGCCCTGGCTAGAACACAATTATTACTCCATCATTTATATCTTCATTATGAACCCTCCATCAAATCATTCGTCCATTACAGACGTGGTCCAGATGTGCTCAGGCAGTACCATCATAAAGCAAAGCACTAGCACAAGCATAATAAAGAAAAGGATATTTCAGTTAAAAATTCCAGAATTACCATGTTGTAGGTAGTGACTGCCTTTTTTCGCCATAGGTACAGCCGCATTTCGAACTCACGAAAAGTTGACAGCGGGATGTAGTCGGTATACCTATTGTGCTTCAGTGCGATTGTGCGACTGTGCGTCTCGAAAGCCGTTTCCCTACCACACCAAATGGCAGTTCCCGACTCCATCCCGTTGTTTTTCTACTAAGTATGAGGATTGATTTCTATGTTCCCCGTGATCTGCTTTGAATCACAGTAATAGATTATAATTTGTCCACTTGACTGTTTAAAAGAAACATTTGCACGTTCTTTTAGAGCATTGCCATCGTTAAAAACCACCGCTTAAACGTATGTGAAAACGAGTCCTGAATAAACCTACCACGAGCATCGTCCTTCCTCGCTGACTTAACACACACAATTCCAAACATTCTGCCCTGTTCACCTGTGTTCGAGGTTTTCTCTGGCCTGGCGTGAGAAAATCTATATGCGCTACTTGGGAAGGCAAACTTTACTACACTTTTTACTCCATCCGAAACACCACATGAACGAGACGGAATGGAGTCGGGCTGTGTCTTCTCGGGTAAAGAAAAGTGAAAGGGCATTAGCTGGGAAGCGAGGATGAGGGAACACTGACCGCTGGATGCAGTCGGGCGACTCCCAAGCACCGTATCAAGCATCTGAGGGGCATATTGCAGGGAATATTCCACTATACCTAGAAGTCGACCTGGAAGTGGGTGAATGATTTTGAAAGTGAAATGTTTATGAATATGTAATGTGAATGGTGATGGAGTCGTGGTGGAATGAGCTACATGGGAAACGAGAAAATTTCGCAAAAACTTATTATAAATGGTTCTGAAAAAACTGGACAAGCCAGAACATTCAAATAAAGAACTGATGATTCCAGTCAGTTTATATCTATATTTTTTGTAGACGTTTCGACTTCAAACGCGAGGTCACATAGTTTTGACGAAACTGCGATCAACATGTTTAGCTGTTGTATATCCATAGATCCTGAAAAATAATACCTTCAAAAATGGATTATTCATGTAATTCGATGTTGTTTTCACACACTATTTATCAATGGTACCATTTCATCTATAATATGCTACCTAGCCTCTACTTTTGGTTGTCCATATTATCTTAACCTCACTATTCAAAAGACACTGAAGAAGACCTCGCCTTTAGAGATCAAAACGTCTAAATATATAGTGCTATACACTGACTGGAACCGTAGGTTCTTTATTTAATTGCTACAAACTGGTTTTGGCCGCAAGAAGTTCTACTTGGGTCGATTGGGATTTGAACCCCGGACCTAGCGAGGAAAGGTGAGCAGTCTGATCGCTACATTGCGGGTCCTCTCAACTAAGCCGACATCATGAAGGTAACTTATAAACTGACAATCGGTCATAGGAGGTCAGTGCGTGACATTCAAACGGGCGTACTTAATTGTGAGTCAAAGTTGAAAGGCGTGGGAGGCACAGTAATCGATATACTTTTATATCTAATATCGAATTCGACACTCAATGTCATTGCAAAGTTGTGCAACTGCTGCAAACGGAACTATATGTTGCGAGAACATATGAATTAAAGGTGAAGCAGAAGTATTGTGTTAAGAAACAACCTATTGTACAAAATGTATGTATTCAAGCTTGGCCTATGAGCCAGGCTCACGCAGTGTACATATGAATAAACGCGATTGCTTTGAATCTAGTATGTAACACTTGATTATCCCTATTCCATACTGAGAATTATCGGGTATTCTCTTTATTCCTTCCGCATTTTCAAATGTGTTTTCAACCCCGCAACTGTGTAGATCAACGAGTGTAAGATCAGACTTTTCGAAACACAAACGCATATTCTTAGCTGTTGAATTGTTATTGTTTAATTTTATAGTGGCTAATAATCTTTATTATTGCGACATAAACACTTCATCTTCCGACGGAACTATCTTCGTTAGCTCTACGCACCTTTTATAATTTCTAATTTTCTAATTCGTTGATAATTTCTATATATCGTGTACTTGTTTCTCGGTTTACTTCCTGAAATACTCGTACATTATTGGATAAACTAAGTTGTTGACGTATTAAGGCTTGCAGCAAATTAGGTACAGAAAGGATTGGATGGATCTTTTATAAGTCAGTGAAAGATTATTAAGTAATACTAAATGTTTCACACAGAGGTTTTGAAGGAACTAAGATTACGTAAGTATTATTGAATTTCTCTTAACGAAGACTAGAAAGAGAGGAAATATCGTCAGCATACGAGCAAAAACACATCGAGTCATGAGTTCAGGTCCTGAGAAAAGTGGAAAACGTTGAAAAATAAAGTATTTCGTAATGATAATAATTGTATTTCTTAACAATAGTATTAACAATATTAATAATATGAAAATGTTTTAGAAAACTATTCGGTTTTTAAATTAAGTAAAAAGAGGGGGATTAAAAAAGATCAATTCATATTGTAGGAAAAAATTTTAATTTAAACACCGTAGTAGAAAAGTAGATATTATGGAAATTTAGGAACTGTTTACCAATTAGAATATTCCCAAGACTTGAAAACCCGACCCAACATCTCCCACCCGTAAGCCAACGATATATACCACATTTATTAGCTTAATATATTAGCTGGAAGTAATCGTGTTAGAAACATATTGTTACTTCGGATTGATTTAGAAACTCACTAATTTCCTACGTCAGTATCCTTATCGAAACAACTAACACAGAGTCGTCGTAATATTTCACGGTCTTTTTTTCGTGCATGAGGGGTTGTCGGTGAGATCCACTGACAAGCCAATTGCGCACGGCAGCCTGCCACGGCCATGAATAATTGAGGGAAGCCTCGACATTACGTGGCCGTAGCTCTGGACTGTCGCGTGTTGGTAAAAAATATGTCTCTCGAAAGACGGGGGTCCTTTGCTTAATATTTGACAGGAACTTGTTACATTCAACATGTATCAATTAAAAAGTGTATTGACCGAACGTATATAATTGTATTGCCCATTAACATGGTAAACCGAACAGAAATTATCTTTAACAACATACATTTATGAAATTACTATGTGCAGGACCCGTTTTCGGAAACTTCTCTCCCGTCTTAGTTCAGTGTATCAAAGTACGTGGGGATTAAAATCAGAAGCTGTTTTACATGTTCACGAGTTATATTACTGAAACACCTTGAAACTAATGGTGCTATAAAGCAGCACACTTTTTGTATTATTTGTCACAACAGTAATAGTTATTATAACTGTTACGGTCACTAGCGGCCCGGGACTTCTTGTAGATAGGTTCAGTAGCAAAAATCTCATATTTGTCAATTAATGCAACAATTACCTTCCGCTAAGCTTTCATATCTCCTTTTATTTTTCCATCATACTTAAATAGAAGAAATCGTCCGGCAGAAATCGACTTTTTACGATCCAAAAACTTATGTTGTTGGGGCTATTACTTTTAACGCGCATGCGAATCCGTTTTCTTGGCCCTTAATACCTACGAAATAAAATGGCGCGGTGCGTCGTCTGCTATGGTCATTATTCCCGTAAGTGTAGTGCATGTTTTTACCACGGGAAGTGGCGGTGTACTTCTCCCGCGGGATGGTGAGATCCGGCGCCGACCTACGTGTTGGCTGGCTGGGTTTCCCTGTCAGGTATCTACCGACAGCGGGGCACCGCCCCCGCTGGAACAAACTCTATGCTCCAGACTGATTTCCCGACACGTGCGATAGTCTTGCAAGGTCAAGTGTGTATGTGTGTGTGTATGTGTGTGTATGTGTGTGTATGTGTGTGAATGTGTGTGTATGTGTGTGTATGTGTGTGTATGTGTGTGTGTATGTGTGTGTATGTGTGTGTATGTGTGTGTGTATGTGTGTGTATGTGTGTGTGTATGTGTGTGTGTGTATGTGTGTGTGTGTATGTGTGTGTGTATGTGTGTGTATGTGTGTGTGTATGTGTGTGTATGTGTGTGTATGTGTGTGTATGTGTGTGTATGTGTGTGTGTATGTGTGTGTATGTGTGTGTGTATGTGTGTATGTGTGTGTATGTGTGTATGTGTGTGTATGTGTGTGTATGTGTGTGTTTGTGTGTGTTTGTGTATGTGTGTGTATGTGTGTGTATGTGTGTGTATGTGTGTGTATGTGTGTGTATGTGTGTGTGTATGTGTGTGTAAGTGCAAGGGAAGAGAAAAAAGAGGAAGGGAATGTCAGTGGCCCGTTTTTAGGGAACTCCTCCGGTATTCGCCTAGTGTCTATCGGAGAAACCTCCTATCAGAGCAGCTGAATGCAGAAATTCCCTTCCAGAGAGCGGCTGAATTCAACATAGCTCTCTCGAAAATTCTGCCACCGTCAAGACTCGGACCCTAGGAACTCCCAATCAGAGGCATTACACTGACTCACCAAACGGGTAGTAGCATCTGGCTGAAATATAATCTAAGAAAACGAAAGCTGCAGAAAATATAGAAAATATGTAAATTTAAGTAATGTAACAATGTTCAAAACTACATCTGAATCTATTATTCGCATTAAAACATCCCTTAATTCGTTAACATATGTCATATGAACGAAATGTTATACGTAGCATTAAATAAATACAATTTACGCATTGCGATGTTTAAAAGGTGTGCCTTTAACATTCACCTTGCTTGGAACAATTGTAAATAATAATGCATATTTAAACGTCTGTTATAATGTTTATTCTATTGTACGTTTCTTGACCTTAATAAAACAGACTGTGAGTTTTATATTACTATTTATTTCATTTAATTAACGTATCGACCCTATTTGGAGTCTTTTTCAAAAAACAACCGAGTGTTCAGGTTAGTTGACATCATTAATAAATAGTAAGCATTTTGATAAAAAAAACTGTCCTTCACATAAAAAATGATCAAGTAATCAGCTTCAGCCAGCCAACTGACGAGTTGACACGACTTGATCATTTTTAGCATTTTGTAAGTATTTAAGCCGGTGAGTAACTAAGTTTTGTAAGTATTTAATTACACTGCTCTGCGTCAAATTTGATGTCTGTTTTATTTTCTTTTGTATATGTTGTTCGCGCTGATTTCAAATCTGAAATCGGTATTTCTCTATTGAGTCCATTTTTTCTTTACAAGCCAAATATGCTTTTGACATTTATAGTATTTGTTAGATGTTAATGCTAGTAAGAAATATGTTGTTTTTTCCAGGCAGATTGTTTTAATTAGTAGAGTTTTATAGTAAATGTTAAAGAAAAATAAACTTCATCAATTAACATGAATAGCAAATGCAAAAAACGCAAAAAAATTATGGTAAAAATTACCGATGATGATGAAAAATCTCCCTAAATAGTAATGTGCTTAACATTTTTCTACAGTTTATCTCACTATTATTGGAAATGCATGGAGGTTGTACTAAATTTATTTAGAATAATTTTTATTTAGAAAATTAATTTCGAGAGTTTATTTATTTAGAATCTGGCATGACTTGTGTAAATCGTAAAAATCTCGACAACGAAAGTTGTTATCAGCATTGAAATGAAAGGGCTAGCGGCCCCAGTCACGACTGTTACACTCGTATAAAACGATTCTGCTGAGATGCGTTGAATTATACAAGAGCCTCGTGAATTGCTCCTGCTAATCAAATATAATCGCCACGTGAACTTACAGGAAACAAAATTTTCATTGCATAAAAAGGCATGTGTTCATAGCTTGTATTTTAAACAGTTCTGTAGTATAGCAACTAACTAGGTATCCCGGTCTACGTGTCGCAGGTGTTCAAATAGAAAAGGGTGTAAAAGAAGATATACGAAAAAGGTATTGAACGGTTGCTGAACAAGTGAGATGTTATTGATTTTTTTACAACACTGTAAGTTGACATTTATATATTGGCTGCCTTAGAGCAAAATGAGCTGTAAAATATTTAAATATTTAGAATGATGAGTTGTCATTCTACTTTTTGTCATTCGCATATCAGGCATTCAGTAGAAAGTGCAAGTATCACATCAGAACATAGTGTTCAAAACGCATTGCGAAATTCCTTGAATAAATTTAAATTCAAATGGCAGAGAAATTAAATTTAATTCGAGGGTATAAAATACAGCTGAAGGATCTTGAAATTGATTAGCTGTACACTAGTGATGTTTTTAACATATTTTTTTCGACATATTTTCGTTTTTCCAAAACTCATAGTTCTTCAGTAGCAATCAGTTGGAAAAGGAGGCTCGAATACTTTATCTCATTCGTGTTCATATTACTGCCTTTTAAATAACTACTTTTAACCATCTCTCTAACGTTAAACATAGTCCGATTTTTCAAATATCAAAATTCTTTGAATGCTTAAAAAGTTTGAGAAGAACTCGCAACGTACTAAAATAACTATCCTTCCTTTACGCAGTCAAGTAAATAATTATAACTGAGATAAGTTAGTAGTGGAATAAAGGAGAAAAGGGAACAGTTCTCTATCCAACTACAGGAACAATCTTACTCTTTTTTGGGTTGGCCAATGGCAACTTTGAAAATTCGACGGGAGTACCAGGCACGCGAAAGCATCAGTGGGAAAGAAGAGTAGTCGAATCATTATCCTGACCTCCCACGCACGGCTAAACAAAATTCCCTCGCGTAAATACGGTGTCGAACACTTCACACGAGTTCTCAAAGCATAAAACCCCCGAGTGTCCAGCGGAGAACGGCCAGCAGCGATGATCAAGCAAGGCAGTCAGAAAGCAGAGCTCTTGGCACCGAGTCTGTACCAGCACGAGCTCCGTGTGGAACCGCTGGCGCTGGGGCTTCGCGGGCTGCTGAAGCGAAAGCGCCTTGCCGGGCCGGGGGCGGGGATGCGGATGGGGACGGGGGCGGGGGCGGGGGCGGGCTCCGGGTCGGCCGCCTCCGCGCCCGAACCGGAAGACGACTCGGCGAGGGCCCCGCGCCACAGGAGCTGCAACAACAAGGTGTACGCCGTGTGGAACTACTTCTGGCTGTTCATGGAGATCTCGTCCATCCACGGCTTCAACCACCTCACCACGCGCCATCGATCGCTGTGGGAGTAGTAAGATCTCCTTTCTTCCTTGAGTTCTGTTGAGTGTTACTTATTCTTATACTTTCTTCATTGCTACTTCTTATACAGGGTGATTCAAAGATACTTCGGGCATGGATCGGGAGAGGTGGCTCAGGGCATCAACTGATGTAAGTGCAATGCCTATAACCGGGAGGTCCTAAGTTCGACTCCCGACGGTGGCAGGATTTTCGACACTAGCTAGATAGCTAGATCGTGTTCAGTCGCTGTCTAGAGGAGAATTATAACGGCCGATTACTCTGATCGGTAGTTTTCCGTGGTTTCTCCGATCAACATCAAGCGAATTTCGGAGCAGTTCCTCCACAAATGGGCCACGGACCAAGCGCGATATTTCCTTCCTCGTCCTTGTCCCCTCCTCGCCACTTACGTACAATTACATTAACATGAACTACAGTATCATACATGCCGGGAGACCAGGCGGGAGCTTACAGCTTCGGGTCGGGTCGGGTCGGGTCGGGTCGGGTTGCTGGGAGATGCCTGTTTGAGGAAACCCCGTTAGCCGATGGTAGGTCGGCGCCGGATCTCTCGCCATACAGCGGGGGAAGATCTCTGCCACCTCTCGAAGAAAACATTTCCTACTCTTACGAGACTAATACCTTAACAGTTGACGCGCCTGTAATCACTAATCAGTCAATCAATCAACCAACCTTCGGGCATGGGTTCCTTACACAAAAGAGGACAACAGTTCTTATGAATGTGTGTCCTACAATCCTCCATTTTTGGACTAATTTATTAATGAATGTACATGAACAACGCCCTTCGAAGTTAAACCTAATGAATTCATTCATGTATTTCTTTTTGGACATAATTCTAGAATGTTTGAAGTGGTGCGCCAGTCCAAGATTAGACGATCCCAAGCGTGTCTAGAAACAAGAGGGGGGGCATTTCGAGCCCTTGTTATGAGTTGTATGTATTTAAGAGTTGTTATGAGTATTCATTATTAAATTAACAACGAGAAAACAAAGGATTGTGGGACACATGTTCATATGAACTTTTTGTCTTCATTTTGTGTTAGGACCCAATGCTCGAAGTTTGTTAAAGTATCTTTGAATCACCCTGTGTAATTACTATTATATTTTAAATGTACGAATATTCAGATTTATGATAAGTAAAGTCACACACAAAAAAGTGCTTCATATTTCCTCCAAATATTAGATACTACATTAGTTGTAGGTGTAATGAAATAACATTATTTTCATCTTTCCATTCTTTCTTTCGATCTTTTTTCTTGGCTGCACAAGCAGGTGTACACAATAAGGCCTCCTAAGGACTAATGACTTTCCATGAACATTTTGGGAACCGCACCCATTTCTTTTTTACTTCATTTTTTTCTTTGTTTATTATTATTTCTTTTCTTTCATTTTATTTCATCATGAGTGGTAGGGGTACTAACATATTCTTTCCTTCTTTGGATACTAAAAAATATATTGCAACTTTTGTACACCATAATATTCATTCTTCAAAATATCCGAGCATTCACTGTTTTATTTGAAATGAAACTTATTTCTTTGGCCGAGGATGGGGGTGTAGTGGTGATCGGGGCTGCTTGCCACTCATTGACAGTTCTTAACTTTTTTGACACTCACCAGTTGTTTACGCAACACCGCCTATATTACGTTAATTCAAATCATTAACAATGTTCTGCATGCATCTCTTAGAGGTTTTCGTCCGTAAGAGCTAATGCTGAAATACATCATTGCTTATGAACAGTAAATTTAGCGCTTCTCCAATTTACCAAACTCCAAACAACAGATGCAAACTTGGCATTTTTATTTGCAATGATATGCCATTTTCATTAATATTTTGTCTCTTATCTCCGTTTCCTAGTTTCTTTCTTCCTTTTTAATGAAATAGCCTTCTACGAGCCTCATATAGTAGCTTTTCTACAAGTATTGCTTTCTCTCCAGTACTCTTTCATCCTTTCTTATTGTCGCGCAAATCTGCCTTCCATGTTGCACATATGTTTCTCCTTACTTTCTCCCGGAAACTACTCAAGTTTTTTAAATTTTGTTCTCATCTGCGAACTGATAAAGAACTGCATACAAATCCGCCCCGGATGCCTCTGGACCTCACCGTGTCACTAACCATGAATAGTCTTTTGCATTAGACCTTTTTGAAATCTATGAAATACAGTCTAAGTGGTTACTTCCTTCATGCCATTAAAATATCCAACTTCTCAATTCACAAGATTAAGACGAGAAACGTTTCGGTACCATGCACACATCCCCTCGCTTGAAAACGCATTAATTGATATCTTGCTTTTTTTTGATAAAGTATAATGTTTAAAGAATTGCAAAATAATTATCTGGGTGGACAATTCTTCTGATCCGCCACGATGATAATATTATTTGTTATTAGCATCTTCTGGATCGTCATTATGGTGTTATGTTTTGCCGGCTGTGTCGCCATCGCTAAATCTACGTGGACACGCTACAGTGAGAATCCTACAGTTCTCTCTATGGACCGAGATCGTTATTCATTCAAGATTCAAGGGCCTTCCATTACTTTATGTGCTTTCAAAGCTTACAACGAAAAGTTGTTTAACGCTACGTAAGTTTTCTATCATAATGCATCACACTGAAGTCTTAGAAGTTATATGCAGGATGAGTCAATTCAAGTGAAGAAAACACCGCCGTCTTCTCCTCAATTAAATGAAAATAATGTTTTAATTTTACTCTCTCGCTACGGAGTAGAGAGAAAGTTGTGGAATGCTGTGCGAAAAACGGCAAGTTTTCGGCAGAAAAACTCTTATTACAGGGCCTGGTAACCAAAAAGTTGATAAATTCAGTTGCTATTTTTAGTAAGAAGCCTCTAACACCGGGATGACCAGAAACCGTTCTTTGTAGATCATTCATACCGAAAAATCGAACGACGGCAAAACGTTCAACCGTGCGTCCGTCTATGAACAACGCCAGCGGCTAAACTGTTGGACCGATTTTCTCCAAAATTGATATTACCAAATTGATAGGACTAATGTCGCAACTCCTTAAATTTGAAACAGATATTTTAATTTTTGTGGGGTGCATTAAATGAAGCCCCTGGGACATGTTGGATAGTGTGACGGATGATTAAGAGAATGAAGCTGGTCTCATGAGCGTAGAAAACCTTTATTTTTCAAAAATTGCAAAAGTTCAAAAGTCATACATATAAAATATTAAAATTAGATATTTTTTCCCTCGATTAAATCTGTTCCTTAAAAATATTTTTATAAATAAGGTCATGTACAAAGTTTCGAAAATTTGAGTATTTTTTGCATAATGATGAGTTAAAATGCGGACGAGAAAGTTTGTGCAGTTTAGCACCACTAGTTTTGCTCAGGAACGCTTCGTTTCTGCTCAGCAGTTTCTGGCCAATTTCTTCCTCTAAAATGCTCAGAACTTTGTACTTACAGTGAGCCGAAGCTCTGAGTAATACTGTTAAGTAAATGTTACCGAAGAAACGTCTATTCTTTTCAGACACAAGTGAAGAAAAACGCAAATTTGTAAATTGTCGTAATTTGGGTGCAAATAACGACACTCGTGTATCACGCGCATTCTTGCGATTCGCCTCTGATTTAGATTTAGATTTATTCAGTCAAATCAACAGTAAAAACTGTATGTGACGTAGGGGGGCAAATATTATCTGCGCACATTTTCTTGAGTTTCAGAATCTCTTCCCGTCATTTTAACTATAAGTAGTTGAAAGATGAGTGAAAGTTTAAATAAATAAAAATAAATAAATAAATTTTAAAAATCGCAAGATTAGCAATATTTGAAAAATAGTCATTTTTGTTTCTGAGTTATAGAAAACTTATTTGCATCGGTACACGAATTGCAAGTAGGATTTTTCTGTATTGCTAACAAAATAGCAACTCGCTCTTACCTCTACTCTTACCATTACAAGCAAAAGGAGACTTCAACAAAACATGCGCATAGTGAAGCTACATTTAGGCTGTCAAAACTTTAGGCCGCCTGCCTGTCGTCAGAATTACATGCACTGCTGTTCATAAGTTACAGTATGACCTTCCAAGAGTCTAAAATACTGATAATGTTTTGGTTCGTATAGAGGTTGCGAATAAATCGAAAACTTACCAAAAAGATTGTCTACGGAAAGCTATGATTTTGAGACCAATCGGTAAATAAATTATTTATTTCTCAAATTGTGGTACAAGATAGTGCTTTTCAAACAGAAATGACTCACCCTGTACACTCTCAGAAATAACAAAATCTTGGTGCATACCAATTATTTCTAACAGTACTGGTCTTTGTTAATCGAATAATGCGTCACTACTGTCTATTCGTTGCTTATATGTTGTAGATTACAGAAACAAGGGAATACGCCAATGTTTAATACATTTCTCCGTACTATATTCAATGCGACGTATAAAAATTTCGCAAATTTAAATGATATTTCCGAGTCTTTTGGAGATTTCATTAAACCTGTGAATTATCAAGACATTATATACCAGGTAAGTTTTCAATTTATTATAAAATATATCTAGATTTGAAACAAGTATAAATAAAATATATTTTGTAATCAAAATGAGCAACGTTCTTGTTGACTTGGGTTAATATTGATACTATATAATATTGATACCATTGCACTATTAACAACTGCATCCCAATGCCATTACGGAACCAGGGGGGGGGGAAGAGCTCAACGGCGTCTGAATACACGAATACAAACAATTTTCATTTAATCTTTGTGTTAAAAAAGGTCATTTCGCGCTTTGTTTTCTTGGAATATTATATTAGATACCTTTTACCAATAATACGTGAAAGTATGTGCTGTAGTAACTTTAATAGATTGTTTTTATTATCTAATTATTTACGATTATCACTATACGCTTACAACCGACCATCAACGATGGCAAGTTGGGCCACGATCTACCTCCTTAAAGTTGATTATATTGGTTGGGCTATAGGTTCAGCCATATTGGAGAAGTTAGCTGTTAGTCAGGGTAGTTTCGTTCGAATCTACCAGTGGCTGGTGCGTATTTTGACGAACTTTTGACATGTGGTTTTGAACTCCTTGCAAAAAGCGGACCAGTAGACGTGCCACACCCTAGAAAGCTCAGAGAATGAAACCCTAAACTATTTTACGGCCAGTTAGGTAGAGAAATCCAAATAACTAGAAGGATTCAGTATTTTTACGTAATTATAAAGTGGTACAAAACAAGATCATAAACTTACGTAATACTACACACCATTTAATGTAATATGATGACTTATGATTAAATTCATTTCAATTCAATTTGTTTAATAATTTTAGTTAATGAAGGCTTATTTTTTCAGTACAGGGTAATAAATAAACTAAAATTCGTATCCAGTTACGACGACGTCATTAAAAAGGAGGGCCTTCCAAAACCGGCCCAAACACAAGTGTTGACGGAAATGGGATTCTGCGACACCTACAACAATGAAATTGCATTTTACCTGGACCCTGCGTAAGTTGCTTTTGCGAATGCGCCTAGATCAAATGTATAAACAAAAATAAAACGTGTCAATATGTTTTAAAACAAGGAAACAGTTGCAATTATTATTCAAAATATCATTACACTGTAGATACGATTCGATTAGTTTCTATTAGAATAACTGGGGCGCTTTGAATTGAATAATGTTGAACAATTTGACGTATCTTTCATTACAAGACGAATAATTTTGTAAATCCACATAAAAATCGTACGGGAGACTGATGCAGGTTAGCATAAGTTGTTTTTTTACTCACCTGCGTTGAAGTTTTCACTAGTTAATTTAAATGTATGAAAACATTTATTAGGTTGCCTTGTAATATATTTTTAAGTCATGAATATTTAACTGGCGAACTTTTATGGTCGTTTAGTCAAGAAATCAATATGTGCTAACCAACCACACTTCTGGGCTTAATTGACGCAGACCTTGGAGTAGGCCCCGGCACTATTACGGGGTTGGTTGGCACACTACTTCCGTGTGTACGCATAGTAAAAATATATAATCGAGTGAATGTCCAGTAAAAAATCTATCAGTCAAAATTTGTAATTTTTAAATGTTTTATTTATAAATAAATACAAATGTATGACCATTTGATCTTGTGCATCAGCCTCACAATGGCAACTAAAAGTCTTGTTAGTTTCAAAGTTAAGTATTTAAAAATATTTGTTTGCCTCTTTCTAGTAAAAATAAGCTTATTGAGTTAAAAAATATTAAAGAGAACATAAGCTTGCGGTATACGAGCAAGGCAAAATTGCAGGTTTAAGCTACAAAGAAGAAAAACAAACTTTTAAAAATTAAAGAATGATACTTCTTAGAAAACTAAACACCACCGCTTTAAGTTAGAGGCCTTTCAAGCCGCTAAGTCCAAGTCGTATTTTTCGTAAGTGGAACGACAGAAGAGACAGTGCTCTGAGATGGTTCCCGACTGACTCCCACGCGGTTTCCGACTGCATCACAGCTTCCATGGACTTGTGTGCCCACTAAACGAAATGTATGACCTCATATGAGCCGCCGGTACGCGTCATGTATCATACCCACTCAGAGCCCACACTGCTGTGCAAGGGGCCCAAATAGGCCATAGCACAGCACCTAACTGGAAAAACCATGAAAAAATTGGTACTTTTTAAAAATATAGATAGATAGATTTATTAGAACTGCAAATGGGTATGACCCGATGGCAGTTAAGTGACAATAATTGCAAAAATTACAATACTTACATTAATAATAATAATATAATAATAATATAATAACAACAACAATAATAATAATAATAATAATAATAATAATAATAATAATAATAATAATAATAATAATAATAATAATAATAATAATAATAATAATAATAATACCGTACAATACAGTACAAGACGAAAAGCAGCGTTGAAAAGAGCATTGATCGCGTTCACTGCACTTCACTTCACTACACTACACTACACTACACTTTTTTGCTTTGAATTACACTGACCATCACTTCACAGCACTACACCGCACTACACAACACTTACTCATTTAATATCAGTTACTGTTATCTTGTTCTAACTTATTTCTAAAACCTCGGACACTGAGAGGAAAAGCTTTGAAAACTGCTGCAGGTAAACTGTTCCAATCTCTAATTGTTCTGTTACAAAAGGAAAACTTTCCAAGATCTGAATTTTGTTTCCTTGCTCGAATTTTGTGGGTGTGATCGCTTCGGCCGAAATAATTTGGTTTTTCTAGTCTAATCTGAATTTCCTTCCAAGCTGGTTGACCTACGTACGATTTATAAAGAGCGCAAAGCCTCGCCTTTGGTTGTGTGGTTTATATTAGTATGTTTAGAGGCTTCCCCCACCGCAGTTAAAAACTTTCTTTTTGATTCAATTCGTCATGTCAAATGATTTATATTATAAAAGTACTGATGGCGAACATACGAATTTTCCGAAGTAAAAATTAGTACACAGTGCCAGTAGTCACTTGTACTTAGTAAAGATTTGTTGTAATTTTACTTTTTATTTTTGCTTTTTCGCAGAGTTTGGGCTGGAAATAGTACCCCACCTACTCAGAATACGCTGATTTACGCTTTTGAATCTTCGGGAATGCTGCTCTCGAAAGTAATGAATATTAAACAGTTTTCAAAAGTAAGTATTAGATAATTACATACT
Organism: Gryllus longicercus; assembly: GCA_038098605.1. Lineage (NCBI taxonomy): Eukaryota > Metazoa > Arthropoda > Insecta > Orthoptera > Gryllidae > Gryllus > Gryllus longicercus. The sequence goes on from JAZDUA010000217.1 coordinate 2,028,150, forward strand.
AGTAATAATAATGGCAATCAAAATGTGATGAAGAACACAGCTGATATCATTATTGAAAATAACTGAAATTTGACGACTGAAATATGTACTTACTACTATTCGGCTATTATCACACCTCTCATCTTGCGCATATCAAAAAAAGTTTGTTTATCAGTAGTGATTTTATAAAACAATTTTATTAAACTTGCGAAGTGTACGGTAAAACTTGGTGTCCAAACTTTTTATATTTTTAACTTAGACTTGCGAAATTTTATTGACTTACGTAAATACCTTAGATTACAATTCATTACTTTATGTTGTTGGGAGGGAGTTGCAGAAGTTTGCGAACAGTTACGATCTAAATTCGAATCATTCATTATATTACGCACGCTCCAATATGTTTTGATATGTCGGAGTGCCAAAACAACAACAACAACAACAATAATAATAATAATAATAATAATAATAATAATAATAATAATAATAATATAATCATGAGATCGCCCGTAGTAACCACTGTGCTGTTGAGGCCGATGCTAAAGTAATTGGTTACTGGAATCACGTGCATTCCCATGTACCAGCGCGGGTTCCAATGTAGAGCCCGGATTTATGACAACAGTAGAGTTAGATCGACGTTTAAAGATAAGTGACGCGCGGAACACCAATCACGGTCTCTGTCGCAAACATAAGCGTTAACCGGGCTCGGTTCGGCAAGCGATGCTTTATAACGTGCACCGCTGACCGTGTTCTGTGATGGCGATTTTTCTCATAGGATTGCACCATATTTCCTACTCGCAAAACGAAATGTTTCTTTTTTTTACCTTTCGGGTCATAAACACCTCTTTTGTATCGCGATTTTTCTCATAGGAATGCACCATATTTCCTACTCGCAAAACGAAATGTTTCTTTTTTTTACCTCTCGGGTCATAAACACCTCTTTTGTATCGCGATTTTTCTCATAGGAATGCACCATATTTCCTACTCGCAAAACGAAATGTTTCTTTTTTTTACCTCTCGGGTCATAAACACCTCTTTTGTATCGCGATTTTTCTCATAGGATTGCACCATATTTCCTACTCGCAAAACGAAATGTTTCTTTTTTTTACCTCTCGGGTCATAAACACCTCTTTTGTATCGCGATTTTTCACATAGGATTGCACCATATTTCCTACTCGCAAAACGAAATGTTTCTTTTTTTACCTCTCGGGTCATAAACACCTCTTTTGTATCGCGATTTTTCTCATAGGATTGCACCATATTTCCTACTCGCAAAACGAAATGTTTTTTTTTTTTTACCTCTCGGGTCATAAACACCTCTTTTGTATCGCGATTTTTCTCATAGGAATGCACCATATTTCCTACTCGCAAAACGAAATGTTTCTTTTTTTTACCTCTCGGGTCATAAACACCTCTTTTGTATCGCGATTTTTCTCATAGGATTGCACCATATTTCCTACTCGCAAAACGAAATGTTTATTTTTACCTCTCGGGTCATAAACACCTCTTTTGTATCGCGATTTTTCTCATAGGATTGCACCATATTTCCTACTCGCAAAACGAAATGTTTATTTTTGCCTCTCGGGTCATAAACACCTCTTTTGTATCGCGATTTTTCTCATAGGATTGCACCATATTTCCTACTCGCAAAACGAAATGTTTATTTTTGCCTCTCGGGTCATAAACACCTCTTTTGTATCGCGATTTTTCTCATAGGATTGCACCATATTTCCTACTCGCAAAATCGAAATGTTTATTTTTACCTCTCGGGTCATAAACACCTCTTTTGTATCGCGATTTTTCTCATAGGAATGCACCGTATTTCCTACTCGCAAAACGAAATGTTCCTTTTTTTTACCTCTCGGGTCATAAACACCTCTTTCATGGCGCAGGGGTACATTCATTCCGCCGAAGAGATGCCTGATGCAGGGTCTCGCTACTCCGTAATGATGGAGACCGAGAAGTACTTGGAGTACAACGTGGAGGCGCTGGCCATCACCACGTCGAAGGAGGCGCGCTCGCTGTCGGTGAAGCAACGGCGCTGCCGCTTCCTGCACGAGTCCCACCTCGAGATCTCCCCCATCTACTCCTACACCTTCTGTCGCATGCAGTGCAGGATGCGCCTCGCCCTCTCCATCTGCCATTGCGTGCCCCACTTCTACAGGAACAACGGTACGTTTCCAGGAAGAAAATTGGTTTTTTGATACTAGTCGTTAAAAACTGTTACTTTTAGGAGTTTCATAGTGTGCTAAAAGTTCAATTTATAGAACTAGTACGAAAAGTGAGACGATACTCCAAAGTTCACATCAAATTGTAAATGCACAACGAGCTAGAATATACTAAATGGAGTGGTTTAATCGCCTCCATCTTTGCAGCAAATTAAAGTCAAATAGAAGGAATTAACGTCTCTTTTCAATTTTCAACATTTTTTCTCTTTTATGGTCACTAAACCTTAATAAAAGGTTGAAAGGACTCAATACTTAATACTTTGAAATTGCATTTACCTACAATACTTTAACAAAAACCAGTATTTTATTTCTTGGAGACTTTTTAATATTCGCACAGGGGAGTGTTCTTGGTTTACGTATCTTTAATAATTTCATTAGATCAACTGATAGCAAATAATAGGCTAGTCGTCGGAAACCTAAAAAAAATATTATTAATGTAATGGCTCCCAAATAATACCTAATCTAATAATATTTGCATCTAGTTTAGATTTTTGGTGTTCTTTACAACCGAATGCTACGCAATACTTTGTCGTTTTCGTTATCAGAGAGGATTGTAAGCATCACTAACAACACAAAAGACTCATTTAATTCGTAAGAAAGTTTGAACACTAAACCAATGTAATGAAAAACGATCGTCACGGTTTTCATTACTGCGAAGGATTGCCGTAGTGCATCCAGTTATAATGTTGAGATCACAGGGCTGCTCAGAAGCGCTTTTCAGCGAGATGAAGCGTACGTCTTCTAACTAAATCTAATCTCTACACACCTTACTAATCTCACCAATAAAACGTACACTTAACGTGAACGCAAAAGCAATTTGTCACACATGGTTCCAGCCAGTTATTTGCGTTTGTAGGCATTCAAAAGGCATTTAATTTATACTGCAAACATTACTAATAGATGTACTACACATACGTATTATTCCGTATCATTAACTTTATTACTATAATTAAAAACCATGAATTCAATAACAAATAATGATTATTAATTACAATGTATGTTTTTCATGTGTATATAATATGTAAACATTATATATAATAATGTGATAAATTAATTGTAATAATATATATATATATATATATATATATATATATATATATATATATATAATTGGTATAAATTATAATGTATCGTTGTTTACAGGTCGATATAAAGTGTGTAGCGTCAGAGGAATGAAATGCTTGGCAAAGCACTCAGGTACGCATTGCTCCAATCCCTGCCATTCTCAGTATACTTCGTACCCGAAAAATTAAAAACGAAATTCGTACGCAAATAGGCTGTGAATGTATTACATGTGTTATTCCTTGTCATTCTTTTACATTGTATTATTAGCGTGATCTTGCCATACTACCCAGTATTTTTTTTACTGTGAAAGTTGCTTTTTTTCCTGGAAAATTTATACAAATAATGCTTGCGGGATTCTGTTATTGGAAGGCTGTATATGACTTATAAGTTGTATTGTACATTACTTTGGTTTTGCCATTTTTTTCAATCTGCATTCTTTCTGTTACAGAGGAGTTGATCAAATTGAGGGATATGCACAATCATAGGATAGAGTGTGATTGCTTGCCCTTGTGCGATAGAACAAATTTCAAAATATGGCTGGCCGGAAGTATGAGATGGTAAGCATAAATAAGAATCTGAACAAATTAGGGTAAATCACGTGGCTTCTTGGGGTAGTTAAGGTAGACTTTGCTTACTCTAATGAGTATTGTATTAGACTACTTCAATACATTTCACACTTAAAAAACAATAAAAAGTTTTCATCCTTTTTATCTCTAAGTACTAGATGAGATGGCTCACGGCATCAAGGCATGTCACTGCTGTGGCTTTCATGGCACTGTCCGCGACTTTCACGGCACTGAAGGCGAGCGTGCTAGCTTTCAAGTCCCGACAGTGGCAGATTTTCAATTTTTTCGCCACGCCATTTTTAAAAAAATAGCGCGAGAGTTGATTGCTGACTTTGTTTTACATTCTGGTTTGGCTCCCACGTCCGCTTTTCTTTGCAGTATTCATTTCCTAGAAAATAAAAAACAAAAACAGCAGTCTATCAAACACATGAAGTTAATACGGTTGTAAGTGTTTATAATATGCTGACCCATCCCCCTTGGCCATGTTGACAGCATAACAACATGTTATAAAATATCTCCCACGTTGGTGAAATATTGGGAAAATTAAACGAGATTAATCTGATTAGATTGTTCATTAAATGCGCTGAAAGTTTATGTATATTGTCAAAATACTAAATTCTTCTTTAAGTGTAATTAATGATACTTTTACCTGGAAAAAAGTTCTAAGGACATAGCGCCTTCAACACGTTCTTGACGATATAATCTCCAGAGTGCGCATGCGCAAGTCAACAAGCCTGGCGGGCACTTCATACTCTGTCCCTGACTGCACGATCAGTCACAAATAGTTTCAGCTATCAACATAGCCGCTACTTGCCCATATTACCTGCACTGGCCATATCTGCAACACGTATACTCATCGGGAAATATAATTAATAATTTGCCATCCATTTAAGAAATGTTCTCTTCCAATAGTTTTCAGGAATTTCTCGTTAAGTATTGAATTTTGATTATATCAGTATTGTAAAAATAAGAATATGTGTAATTTAATATATAATCTCTGACATTTTGTCCTGTAAATGATAATCAATATCTCATTCTTTCTTCTTCCAGGCATCTTGGCATGCAAGTGCAATACGACATGAAACAATTTCCAACAATGAAAATTTCACGTGATGTATTGTTTGGATTCACCGACGTTCTGGGTGAGAATTTATCTTGAAATGCAATTGGTATTATTTTTTGTACACTCTCCTCTGAAGCTGAATTTTATGGACTGTTGTCCATCTGTAAAACAGATCTTTGTTGTCTAGGCGCATACAAAATTGTTTATCGACCTTTACCTGTGAATACCCACGTGTCAACTTTGGCAAAACTATTTCCATGTAATGGAACAAATATGTAACTTCAATATTTATATTATAAAAGGTTCACTGATTTATAGACAATCACATTTATACAGGTATTATCTTATTGACATGATTTATTCTGCTTTTTACGTTTCGGAGCTCATACTGCATCATCAGGTAAAACAATCACTGTAATAAATCAGAAAATATATAAAAATACAAAATAACACACAATAGTTGAAATATAATAAAATCATTTTTTCATGGACACATATTACGTTGTTAGATATGGCATTGCAGAAGGCACAAGATCAGGTAGCTTATCTCAGCTCACTTATGAAAACCACTATGTTGACGCAAGTTCCATACAACTAATGTTTCGTCATAATAAGAATAATAATAAAATCCAGAATTTACATCATAAAAATAAAAATAATCTTCAGCAATTCTCATTATGTGTATTTACTAGTTAAAATAACAGTAGTAGTCTAAATACTATGCTATTGAAAATATCTGTACTACATACGTTTGAACTAACTGCAAGGTATTATAGTCTGCCTTTAAAGGTAGACAACTGATATTATAGTTCATAACACAATTTATATAAGTTTTATTTATGAAGATGCTCTTTCAGATGAATATTTATGAATATCAGAGCGTTAGAAGGTGTTATTATGAATTTCATAATAAAATAAGCATTCTTATGGATCTATTGAAAGATACATGTTTGATATAACGTCTTGATAAACATTGTATCGTTTAAGTCCGTTAAGGCCTCTTTGAACAAAACTTTACTCGTCTTATTACAATGTCTATTTCAAACTTTATCCTCAATTACTTATTTACACTTTTAAAAGAGAAACTTCACCTCTTGAGAACAAAATAATTTAGAACATTATCTATCAAAATAATATCAGCCGTAATAAGGAAACAATATTTTTACCAAATCATATAATGTCATATCTGATTTTGTTGTCTTTGTGGTCTTTTTATTGAATCTGTTATATTTAAAAATCTTTCGAGACGAAGTTAAATACCTTACACAGTTGGAAAACAATGAATTGGATTAGGATTTTACTTCATACGAACTTTGATATGCTATAGTTAGTGATATGTAGAAGACGTTCAACCGCATGGAAAATAAAGTCCATAAATTCAATCTCAGTGGCGAGTGTACCAATTTTAAAAAAAACTAACTTCGTTTCTCTTCTTCGCAGTGAATATCGGTGGAACAGCTGGCCTGTTTCTGGGATTCAGTATCCTGAGTTTAGTAGAAACAGTTTACTTCGTCACGCTTAGATTATTTTGGCACATTGTAAAACTACGTCGGCAGTCAAAACTTATGTAAAATTAATATTGTAAATAATACTACGTAAATCATAAATAATAAAAATAATACAAGATCAAATAGTTTTTCCTTCCATTGAAATGTTTTCAGCCAAAACAATTTCTTTCTTCAGATTTTTAGGATCATTGTTCGCAGGATTAGCCCTATTAAAATGTATCATGCCCATTCATTAGTACTAAAATACGACTTGCACTTACCATTGATACATTTGTGTCTTCTTTTATGTGTACTCTGATTACCGAAAAAATATTATTATTATTATTATTATTATTATTATTATTATTATTATTATTATTATTATTATCAATCTAAACTTATTATTATTTTTCTAAAAAAAGGTATGGAGTTTGATAATTTGTTTTAATGTGTCCAGAGTAAGTCCACGGAATAAAACTAATATATTGTAGTTTCTTTGATTTTAAATGAAAAGTGGCTGATATTGATTATAATAAGTTCTCATACAGAAAATGGAGAATACACGTGCTAGATTTGGCGATTAGTATTTTACTGTGTTCTGGCGTTAAACCTGTTATATAAAAGTGAGAGTACGTTAGTATGTATGAATGTAAGTGTATATGTATGTATGTCAATATGTATGTAAATAAGTTAATATATATGTATGCATGTATGCATGTATGCATGTATGCTTGTATGTATGTATGTATGTATGTATGTATGTATGTATGTATGTATTGTAACCCGGTTCTGCGTACTCGCTACCGTCACGGCCGTGCGGAGGTCACACGCGCTGTGCCGGTGCTTTATCGGCAGCGCTAGCCAGAGCGGAAGGCTCACAGTTGTAGATACATTTATTTTAATAAATTACTCCCTACACGGGTCTCAGGGATTGGTTCTACACAGACTATCAGGCGAATGACGTAAGACACACGCCCGCACCCATTTGTCAAAGCAACAGACTAACATAATTTCTTTATTTATCGTCTTCTTGTATCTTGATGTGAGTTTATACAATTAAAATGAAATAGAAAACCTGGAAATTAAATACATAACAGTTTTTCATTCCTGGACTCAGAATTGGTGCCGAGCAAATGAAACTTTCAACTCTTAAAGTAATGGTATTGGAATGAAATAATCTCCACAAAAGTTTTGTGGAGATTATTTCATTCCAATACCATGGATTACCACAAGATATCTGCTACCACCACGGAATTTTTTCTTAAAGTAACTTTACAATGAGTTGTTATTGTCTTGTTTCTTGAAGTGTTTTTATACAAATGGAAACAATTTAAAAAATATGAAAGAGGAACCGATTAGAAAAAAAAAAACAGTTCGTATGACTTTCGTTTCTCAACTTTAAATCACAACCTTCCGACATCACATTTCCACGTCACAGTTATCCAATTTTCGTAGCGTCGTTAACAGTAACAAATTGGTTTCTCCTTTCACAAATCTTTGACCAGGTGTGGAGAATACTTTCGTAACATTCACCAACTATTAACGTATCTAATACAATTTCGCCTCCTATTTCTTACTGCATTTATCAGTGCCCTCTCCCTTAACAATTATTAACTTTGAAATGCACTACAAGTTTCACTTTGAGAGCGTAGGCTTCCGCGGCCGGAGTCAGTATTTACTAGGCTGTCCGGGTGACGCCGCGTCCATGGCGAAGGTGCCGACGTTTCGGTCGCCATTCTGCGACCTTCCTCAGGGCGTATTGCATCGCAAGGGCGAATTGCATCAGGGCGTATTGTATCGCAATACGCCCTGAAGGTCGCAGAATGGCGACCGAAACGTCGGCACCTTCGCCATGGACGCGGCGTCACCCGGACAGCCTAGTAAATAAAGTTTCACTTTGTATTCCACTGTATCTTCTCTCCTTCACTACTAGATCACATAGTTATGCTTCTTTTATTCGACGTTTCCCCTTTCCACATATTCATTAAAAATCACTCTTTTACCACACTTTACATTGGCTATCTCCGCCACTACGTTCAATGAAGGGAAGAAAGTATTCAAGTAATTTCCTTTACGATACAATATTCTAACCCTCGCCGAGATCTAACCTGTTGCCATACACGACCTGTGTTTTGGAGATTCGCGGAGCTCGGCCCGCGGTAATGGCCGGTGGAGCAAGAAGAGCACAGCTGGAGCAGTCATCATTAGCATCGGATGACAGTTATCTGGTTCCCAGGCTGTCATTTTTCTATCGACATTCACGCTGCACTTTGTAGCTGATACGCCTCCGGATTCTGAATTGATAAACTGATCGGCGGAACTCCTGTTCTCAACGGCTCAAGAGTTTTTTTTCGGTTTTCGAAGGCTTAATTTCTTCCTCCTCCATCTGGCATCGCTATAAGCGGCTGGCTTCCGATTAGATGACGTATTACGTTTTTCTAATGCGACCATCTCGCATTGAATCCGATATTTTAATTTTGGGGGTACAAAGACCGCGACACGACAATTTGAACTTCTCAGAAAAACTCATTGATGGGCGTCGTTTCTGGGTGTAGGGGAGTTTTGGATTGTAAGATGTATTTGCTTTAAAAGTAAAGTAAGTTTTCTCGCCTAATGCGCTATGATTGGTAACGCGTGTTACAAGAAATGATAGACTTGTGTTAATACGGACAGAAATTGCCGTATTATAACTTTACGTAACTGATACTATTGCGAGAAAGTTATGTGCTGTTGTGTGTACACTAGTTATTTTATTAGTGGTATCAGTGAAAAACTGTGAAGAAATTATTTTCGGGGTGTCTGAACTTGTTTTTGGATAACTATGATAAAACACATAAAATGTCCTCGTTACTAAGTAGAACAAAACACTAAACAGAAATTTCCAATGTTTTAAGATCCAACATCTTTCTTAAACGCATCTCCGATGCTGACTTGTCGATAATATTACATACAAGCCTTAAGTGTGGAACAAATAATTGTTAAGGTGATTTTAAGTTTTGGTGTATAAGAAATTTTATTATTACGCCCTGAGGAAGGTCGCAGAATGGCGACCGAAACGTCGGCACCTTCGCCATGGACGCGGCGTCACCCGGACAGCCTAGTAAATACTGACTCCGGCCGCGGAAGCCTACGCTCTCACAAGAAATTTTATACACCTACTTTCACAGTAAAATAATTCTTCAGTAATCAAATTGCATTGGTTTACTAGGACTGGAAGAAACTGAGTTCACTACGAACAAATACATAACCCTCTATTATTCGTGGCGTCATGTACACATGGCGTCACTGGTAAAGTTTCACTTGTGATTGAAAGTAGCAAAAAGATAATCAAAACTCTAGTCTATGAATGAATGAATGTATCAATGAATGAGTGAATGAAGGATTGCGACATTCAAAGCAAAACGGTATAAAGAATGAATTAATGAGTTTAGAAATTTCTTTTTCATAACGTAAAAATTGACTTCTCCATTTGTTTCTCATTTTCTGTCACATCTGTTCTCATAACTTTTTGTTCTCCCTTTAATACTTCGTTGTGTGTTTTTTCCACCGCATCGCTCGACAAGCGAGCGGCGGACGGCGACCCCCCCCCCCCCCCGAAGCTGAATAATTTAGTACACTGGCATCATTACGTGGTTGTGGCGTGACACTGAAGGCAACCTCTCTTTGCAGCACAGATAGCATCGTAGGATGTGGGATAACATATCAACCCAATCTATAATGGTATTTGTGGAAAATATGGTTTCCAAAAAGTACTACCATGAAATGAATATTACAGCTCGTTTAAAATTAATTAGAAAGTCTAGCTAATGTTATAAACAACTCTTTTATTAAACGCTATTGCTATTTTATTAAATCCATCTATTTATCAAAAATGAAACGTATCTAGGTTTTTGATTGTGTTAATATTAGTTGCACAGTCGTGTCGATGTATTTTAATGAAATTATTTCACGTCTGCCAAAAAACGGCATTTCTGCTAAAGCAAGGTGTGGTTTTAGTGATAAGAAAGGTATTCTCTATATACCTGATTTGGCTATTACTTGAACAAATGGCGAGAAATATGAGAAAAGGGTCTAGAGAGTAAAACAAAACGATAAATGAAAGTAAATTATCAAGTAAAACTTCGTGTTCTCCTCAAGCTCAAGTTAACGGATTTCTTTAAAATTGGAATATTTTCTCAAAGATATTCATAACACTCTCTCCGAAGAACTTTTTGATCTTTTAATAACATTGTAGCTTTTCCACACATGCAAAACTACAAATCGATTAGTGATGTTATGAAACTTATAAAACCTTTGGCGTCTATGTGATTTAATGTGGCTAATGAAATAACGGAATGAGTGAATAGTGTGGTTTGAAAAAAACGAGCGTATGAGTAGTACCTGCAAAATATTTTACCTCTTTCGAGTCATAACAACATACGATGGATGAAATTAACGAATGGAGTATACAGCGACTTTGAAACCTGTCGTGCGTATAGTATTTTTATTACATTTTGAATCGGCAAAGATCAGAAAACAATGTATGTGACACATGAAGTAGGAAACTAAAGTCTGACAATGGATTGTAGATTTTTAACTCTGGAACATGTATCTATCTTATTTACTCAATATAGTTAAATGATGAATAGAAGTCAAAAATGAACATTGTTGGTAAGAAATGTTCGCTCGTGCGTAATTTAAATTCATGGTTCCCTTGACTAGCGTCTGCAGCCCAAATAATGGGCTTGCTAAAACTGCAATTGAAAGTTTACAGCACTTTTATTTAATAGAATGTTGGATGCACACATCAATTTCAAAAGATTCTTACAGTGTATATAATGAACTCTGACTAAGTACCGCATTTAAGTACTGATAAGTAATTCTTGATATACATCAGTGGCAGTTGCTGCTCAAAAAACTGCAACTCCGTCGATTCACCGAAATGTGATTCCTTAAAAATGAAAAAACTAAAATATAACGATACGCTACCATCTTTTGTAAATGAACTTAAACGTAATAAAAATATATAAACACGGTAAAAATCGCATAAAAATCATACACCAGATCGGTTGAGATTCTTATTTTATTGAAATAGAAGATATTTTTATGATTTGTAGGTCTCAGTTCAAGAGCGGTTGAATTTGTTTAAAGCACTTAACAGTGATGACGTCAACAACCAACACCAACAATTATGAAATTCATAAAAATATAATTGTTGTTTGAATTCTCTCTCTATCTCTTTTTCCCTCTTTCTCCCTATCTCTTTTTCCCTATCTCTTTCTCTCTATCTCTATCTCTTTCTTTCTCTCTCTTTCTCTCTAACTCTAATTTTGAAATCACCAGAATAATATTTTGTAACTCGTATGTTTTATAGAGTATTCTAACTGACTCGAACCTTCTGTAACAATGCCTTGGGAAAAGTTCATAAAGATAAAGATTGGGAATTTATATTTAAGACCTATTATGTTAGCTACAATGCACTTCATCATGCTTTCGCTAATGTTTTCTCCATACCTGCTTATTAAATTATTCAGCAGAAACATATTAAGATCATTATCAGTCCGTATGAAAGGAGATAAAAGGAAAGAATTATTACGCGTATCATTACAAATGGCCGTATATCTTGTTTTCTAAGTCTTTCTGATTTCGGAATAAGCATTATGCATCAGTTCATATGACTTCCTTCAGTTTGGTCATTAAGCTAGAAATCATGTGCCTTCAAACTCATGTTTCGAATGACCCCCACATCTTCATATTACCTATAGTTTAGGTACCTCACGCTCATATTGACTCTACAAGAACCTGTTCCTTTCGGTCACAGGTAAGTAACTCAGACAACAAATTATAAAGTGTCTAAAGCGGGGAAATTTTTAATTGTGGAGGTATTTTTTCCTATCCATAAAGACGTGTATCTGTATTTGGTTGATAATTTTGGGTCATTAAGTTGATTTTTCATGCAGAAAACCAACATATTATGAATTCTTGTTAAACTTTAACTTATTGGATTGATGTTTAAAATATGAAGGAGAGAAACTGAGAATACACTGCAATCTGTGAGTAATTTCGCAGAATTCTAACATCAAGGGTGTGAAGGGTTTCTTTGGAATGTCAAACATTTATTCTGAAAAAGAATCAATATTTTTTTAATATAAATGTCAATTCTTGGAATATTACCAGAGCTAAATTATTATCTAAGATATTCTAAGTATAGCCAAATTTAGGGACCCGTATTAACACTGAACAAATGTATTCAAAATTTCTAAGCAAATAAAGGTGAAATGCAATAAAAAATTAAATTAAAATATTTAAAAAATGTATGAACTAATATTAAATTTTGTTAAAAAATATATTGGTCGCTTCTGTCCAGTGGGGATCCTAAGCACAATCTCACTCTGGTTACGTATTAAACCTCGATTTAATATTATACAGACCACAATACCTCTAAGAATACATTTCACATATTATAACTTCTAAATACTTACGCTCTCTGGATTATAGTTGATATTTTCTAGTGTATTATTTCAAAACATTTTTTATGATATTCATTTACGACATGCTCGAACTGGTAATTCTTGAAGTGGCATTGTGATATTGTAAAAGGCATTTAAAACTCTTCTTACCCCATTGTCTCCATTCCAATAATGCTTTAAAAATAACTAGAGGCATGCGGATCATTTGACTTTTGTGCTTCACAAGACATCGGCTATGATCCCCAAAAGTTGTGATCTACGTGGTGTCTACGGAGATTTTTTATTACTCGTATGTATAACTTCAGCCAGTTCACGTGGGCGGCCCACTTGGCACATCCTGGCCCAGCGATTATTTGCAGGCAGCCAATGTGGTTCGCTGCTTGTGTGTCGGCCCGTCGGGTGGGGAAAGGAGAGGGGAGGCTCTCGGGTGGAATCGGCTTTAGTCTAGTCTCTAGCTAAACTCGAGTGAAATGCAACCACTGCACCGGGCCAACACGGACTTTCTTTCTTGCCGCAATTCTTGCCTCTGAGTAGACTTGGTGTAGCTTACCGCCGAAGACAAATTAATTTAATTTTATTCAATTTTGTTTTCAATAAAGCACTGTCGTGCTAAATTATGCACGCGGAGTATTCTCGGCTGCCTGACAACGGGACGAGTGAGATAATGAATCGAGTTGATGCCTTATTTTACGTGACGAGACTCGGGCCATCAGGCCCGCCCTTCCGCCTGACCACGCAAATTTTGCTACGCTCCTTTCACTACTAGCGAAGAAAGGAGGTATTTCTTGGGCGACGAAACGGGCGATTTGAATTTAGCTCAGAGGCGTCATTTGGGCTTGATGATCTTTTACATGCAAGTAAATCTACTAACATGGGACAGCCGGCTTTACTTCCCCTCCGAAGGAATTGAATTGAATTGATGCCTTATTTGACGTGACGAGACTCGGGCCATCAGGCCCGCCCTTCCGCCTGACCACGCAAATTTTGCTACGCTCCTTTCACTACTAGCGAAGAAAGGAGGTATTTCTTGGGCGACGAAACAGTCGATTTGAATTTAGCTCAGAGGCGTCATTTGGGCTTGAGGATCTTTTACATGCAAGTAAATCTACTAACATGGGACAGCCGGCTTTACTTCCCCTCCGAAGGAAGGCGCACGAATAACTTTTTCGCCCTTAAAAAAATCCACGGCGTCGATCGGGTTTGAACCCGCCAACTTGTATAACAGTCCGATACGCTAACTATTACACCATCGCGCCGACGAATGCCGATAATGCAGGTAGCGGCATCAACCAGCCGCGGACCTTGCTAGTGGATACTAGAGGGAGTAGGGCGTGGTCTAAAGACCTCTTTGAATAATGCTATGAGCAAGTCTCTTCTACTACCAGCTGCTTCGGTGGCTCAGGGCATCAAATGGTGTCCCTGCAGTGCCTCTAACCGGAAGGTTCTAAGGATTCGAGTTCCAAAGGTGTTGGGTTTTCTACACTAGTTGCATAGCTAGGTTAGCCGCTGTCTGGAGAAGAAGTCTATCGGCCGGCTGATTCATCGGTAGCTTTACGGTTTCTCCGATTAATGCGGCGGCGATGGTGTAACGGTTAGCGTTTCGGACTGTTATATCCAAGTTCGCGGTTTCAAATCCGATCGAAGCCGTGGATTTTTCAGGGCGAAAAAATCCTTCGTACGCCTTCCTTCGGAGGGGAAGTAAAGCCGGCTGTCCCATGTTAGTAGATTTACTTGCATGTAAAAGATCCTCAAGCCTAAATGACGCCTCTGAGCTAAATTCAAATCGCCTGTTTCTCGCCCAAGAAATACCTCCTTTCTCTGCTAGTTGGTGAAAGGAGCGTAGCGAAATTTACGTGGTCAGACGGAAGAGCAGGCCTAATGGCCTGAGTCTCGCCACGTAAAATAAGGCATTAATTCAATTCAATTCAATTAATATCCAGCGAATAGCGAAGCAGAAGCCTTACAAACGGGTCAGCACTGCGCGAGATCCTTCCTTTCTTTCTTCATCTTCTATGCCATAACCTCTACCCTTCCACACTCGCATACAATGTACTACCACAGATGTTGGAAGACGAGACGAAAATGTAGATCTACTCTCAGGTGGGCAGATAACTAGAGGCGAAATTCTCGATATAGCAGATAACTAGAGGCGACGCGACATGTAGGTCGGCCCCGGATCTCACCAACCAGCTGGAGAAGAACTTTACTAAATCAACGGGACTATTAAACAAAGCAGCTTCTATGAGTCGACCGCCCTCGACACCGAACGTCACCTGCTCCACTTCTTTGTTGTGGCGGCGTTCCCACCTGCACTCAGCTGCTTAGATGCCGGATGCTGTCACGGGGCATCAAACTTGTAAGTACATTTCTGTTAGACAAAGAGCCTCAAGAACTGTCTAAACCTGAACTATAAACATTGAAAGTGGCACACTTTGTTATTAATATCAGGAGAAACATGCACGAAATTTTCAAATGTATGAGCAGAAGTTGGATTCAGTGGAATTATTTCGCGGATTAATACGTTATAAAAGTCGTAATATATTTTTTCTATTCCCAATGTATGGTTTTCTCATTTGATGGCTGAAACCCGTTGCATAATGATACTCAATACGGTGCAGATTTCGTTACAGGTTCTTGACCAATCACAGAGAAGTTTACAAACCAAGTATTGAATTGTGAATCGTTCTAGTAAATGTTTCGTTCGATTGTGTACATTGAAATTGTATTTGATACTATATTACGCTTGTCAGTTGTAATTTATTTTATTAGTAGTAATTTTTACGTGGAATGTTATTTAAAATAAATAGGATCGTAATTTCATTTTGATTCGTTTGACTAGCGCAGTGGTAGTGGTGGAGGGAACATTTGACTGAGGTTAATGTCAGAACGCAAGCCATTTTGTGTTATATGTTGCTGCCGTGTGGTTGCCCTTAAAAACTCGCCAATTGTCTAGTGCATTAAAGGTTGAGGTCCAGAAATAAGAGAAAAAAGGAAAATGGTGACCTCGGAAGTATTGCCACAACTTTTGAGCTCTCTCCCATACGGACTGGTAAACCAAACCCACCTGCCGCAGAGTAGGGTAGCTGTCCACTAGGTGGCCTTGGCTGAATCATACATGTCAACTACCACGAAACTATTCATGCTATTAACTATTCATAACTATATGTAAATGTTTAATTTACAAAAGTTACCATAAGTCGTACCACACGCTGATCCAGGGGAAGGAATGAGGGAAATATCCCCCCTATAATTTTTCAGTATCTATTAATACCTGTTACAAAACTTTCAAGCAAAACTATTTTCGTATAATCATTAAAACGAATAAACTCGTGTCGCAGCATGAGCTGAGTGTAGCCTACGATATTTTACAAAATCTGTAATGACACAATGGACAAAAACATTTTGAATTTTCCCTCCAAAAATTTGTCTCTGGATCCGCCCCTAGTCGTAGAAAAATACCGTATGCAACTCGATGTAATTGGTATTAATTCACTTGTGTGAAGTTAACGATACTCGATCTTTCCTCGCTAGTATCGTTCGCACTTGTGTATTAATACCCATCATTACACCGTCGTTTCATAATGTACTATAATAGTTAGTTAAAGTATTTATTCACCGCATAGTCTGCGATAAATATATGAAACGCAAAACAATAAAGCAAAAATATTAGACATTATAATTTTTTTACGAGATATGTTAATTTTATTGCATCCTGGAATGATTGCTTATAAAGCATGGAAGTTGAACTAAGGAAATAAATTCAGAATGTTTTGTTTATATTCTAAATAACTATGTAATAACAAAAAAACATATACAAAAATAGATACAATATTACAATAAACATATAAATCAGAAAATTAAGTAATTAAATGAAGTAAAACTACAACTACAATTATTCCAGGAAATTCAAAATGTTTGATACCTATTTATTTGAGGTTTGTGATGACAGTTCATAATTTATTTCACAGCAGACCCTCTGGTACTCATTGAAAATGCTTCTTATGTTTTATTTCCATATTTGGGTGCATCCATCCAATTGCTTATTTTCTCTTCTACAAATATTTCTGCAGGTGAAATTTCATTGAAACGTTTCAATGGATTTTAATACTAATTGTGTGGCTTTGTTTTCACAAAATAATGCGTTATACACATTTAGAGTGTAAATATGTCTGACTAATGAAAGAACAAATGTATCATGAATTATGCCGAAGGAAACGCTTGATAATTTCTTGCTGATAGAGAACTGGGATTGACTGAAGTTTGAATCAATTCTTAATACCATTACTTATCAGCTCGTGAGTTAAGCAATGTAATAGTCACCTTAATTCACTAAGATCCTCCAAACTTGCTTACTATAACTACTAATACTATTTTTAAATGGTTTTTATAGTATTATTACATACATTTACACTCTCATTTACACATACAAACTTTTAGACACACCTAGTTACACACATACAGTTGAAAGAAATTTCAATAATGGTTGTCCAAAAGGAGAGATGCTCTCTTTTCCTTAATTCTTTATTGGTTGGTGAATTTGAACATATAGGAACTAAATAGGAACAAATGGGTGTGAGGCCACTTTTTCCCCTGGTCCATTTCAGATTAGGATGAAGGACTACGCAGCGGTGTTGATAATTAGCCTAGCTTCCACGAATTACAAAAGCACAACAATAACGGTAATTAATACACTTTTACATTTCCGTACCATACTACAAGGAGACTGTGTTGCGCCCGTCTCGGTCTGTTTTCCAGACAGCAAGCGTCGTCGTCGTCGACGGACGTTCCGGCGGCAGCTGCTGCTGATGGCAGCCTACGAAGGCGCGTGGGCGCCGGCGGGCCTTGACCCACGGCCAGCCGCTGCCAAGCACCTCGCGCAGGTATGAAAAATTGAGGGATTGGATGGAAGAAGGGCGTAATTCTGAAAGCACAGTTTTGAGTTAATCCCTAAAAACTGTAAAATACAAGCTGTTTTTCTCACATATATTTTAAAAAATACGTACATATCACACGAATAATCATTCTAGTAACTGATTAAGCACACAAAATGCACTAAAATGCTCAAATATGTGTACTTACATTAATTTGAAAATGTTGAACTATGCCCTTATTACATAGAACAAGCTAATTTTGGTATAAATAGTTCTCTTCTATGAAAATATGCATGTATTCCTTAATTTCAGTAATACAGAATAATTTGCATTTTCATGAGGGTTAAATAAGATTAATTAATTTTTCTTTTCTGATTTTGGGAGAATTTACTTTTTCGTTCTGTATTTTTACCTTTAACACTACGTAAATAAGCATATGAAGATGTATCATTTGGAGGCTTAAACTCACTATCATTCTATGAAAATCAGATATATCGGACAAATTCATATCTGTATTCACAGACATCCTGACGATGTTCTAAACACCGGGAAACGAAATTATGCAAGAGCATAGAGGTAACAATGTTACGAAAAAGGGCGCAATTCAGATTTCAAAAATATATCAAATGTCATCTCTTGAGATTAGCGCAGTACTATCTGAAGAGGTGGTAGAAAGTCATCATAAAATATTTTGAAACGCCATAATTCGAGTTACGCCCTTCTTCCACCCAACTCCTGAACTCATTCTACGAGTAGATATTACGGCGTCGAATCGCATTGTTTTATGTTTGTGGGGTGGAGTGCTCAAACCTTTTTATTTGTCAACTTTCTGAAAACCATCTTCCTCGTTCTTTCAATACAAAATTTTAAAATGAAAAAAACTTGAGACTGTCAGCGTAGAAGCTTGATTTCTAACACTGAGTATTTCAAGAAAATATCAGCTTTACCTGTCCTGGGGTTAATCAATTACCTTTCTCGCGCGAACATGTACCCCACGCTTCTCGTCAAACACCTGGATCACGGAGAACATATCGCCATGGAGGTTCGAAAAAGGCACCGTTCGTCAATAACTCATTTTACAACTTGGCGATATTGGAGGATGACTTCTGTTGCAACGCAGTCCAGGCACAGAGACATATTAACCTTTTCAATCATGCAAACCACATCAAAACCATAGCCATAAAATTATAGCCATGAAAACCATGATGTACTGCACATTCCCAAATTGTAACAAAAAACCCCAAATAAAGAGTTTTTCCTGGGCCACATATGCTTGCCAAATAAGAGAATAACCCACAAATGGTCTCAGAGGCAGTGGGCGGGCGGTTCATTTGTAACAACGCGTGATAATAGCGTTTTACATAGATAGATTTGCCCGTAAACCAGCAACGTTTTTTATTGAATCCTGTCAACAGCCCGCTCGTCCGGACAGTTCAACTCTCTCTGCAAAGTAATTCCGAAGCCGTTATTCTTTATAATTCCGCTTTGCCTTTTTTTGAACTGAAGTTAGCCTCGATTTCCCCCCAAAAGTCGCAATCTTGGAAGCGCCACGTTCAAAATTTCTGGACTCATTGACTCCAAAGAAGGGTTATAATTCTTTTTGAAGTTACGGCGCCAAATTTGAATTATTTTCGGCGTCTTTGGCGAACACTAGAGAGGGAACTCTTGAAGTCTCGCATCCATGAAGTCTGGAAACAAGATCCATGATTTATTCATCTTCACAGTTTATTCGTTATTCTAATTAAAAAGCGTACTATTTATTTGCCATTTATTATTTTTACTTACTAATTACTAATACCGTTTCATATAATACTGTAATTTATTAATTCATTTATTTAGTTGATTGTTAAATACTATTTTTATATAATGGTTTAATTAGTACAGCCTATATTCCTTCAAGGCGAAAGGTGTCCCCGAAGTACGAAGATTGTAAAGCCAAAGCTACTCTCCCACGGTGTCCCAATCTGTCTTGAGGAAGATAGATGAGGTGGGAAGTGAAGGTAGCACACAGTCGATGGCCCTTTGTATAAGTGGCAGCTCCCAAAATCACTTGAAAGTAATCGAGGATCTTGCATTTACCCAGGTTATAGCAATCTAGGCATCTTTAGCAGATGCCACAAACCGGCTAAAGGTTAACATCCACGGTATAGCAAATTCCTGGCGTCATCCGGATTCGAATTCCGATCTCTTCCGTCACTCACGGGTTGCATTCCCCACAGCAGCCACCGTTGCTTCATAGCGCTGCCTCCCCGGCTGGCGTGCCGCAGAGTATATAGTGTCGTGTGAAAGTGCGTGTGTCAAGTGATCTAGTGTGAATGTGCGTGTGAATGAGAAAAAAAAATACCCAAGAAAACTAATACTATAAAGCATGAAGAAGAATACAGATTTGTGTTAATCTTAGGTTGCCGGCCAAAGTGCCGGCTTCATCCATAGGTTAAGTTAGAAGTAAGTTAGTAAGTAAGTTCTGCCCCCTTCTTTGCCGCATAAGCCATAGAGCTGCGGCGTATGTCTATCTATCTATTTAGCGGTTTTTTACAGCCTTGGCCGTTTTCCGCATCCCAATTTCCATGCCTCTTTATCCCATACATCGTTTTCTTCCATTTCTCTTTTTTCCATGGCTTCAGTTATTGCCATGTTCCATGTTCTTCTCGGTCTTCCCCTGTATCTTCTTCGATTTGGTATCCACTCCCAAACTTTTTGAGGAAGTCTATCCGATTCCAACCTTCTCATATGTCCATACCATTTTAGTTGTCTCATTTCGATTGTATCGTTCAAGGTTGTTTGCACTTTCATTTTATTTCTTATTTCATCATTTCTTATTTTATCTAACAGAGAAAGTTTACAACATCTTCGCCAGAACATCATTTCTGTTGATTGAAATTTGTCTTTCAATTTTTTTGATAGTGTCCAGACTTCTGCCCCATAGAGTGTGGTACTCTCTATGAACGAGCTATATATGCGTTTCTTTGTTTTCATTGAAATAATTGAGTTCCATAGCACTGGGTTCAACTGCCTCGTGGCTATTTTTCCTCTTATATTTTTATTTTTCACATCCTGTTCGTCTCTACCATCTGCTGTTAGTGTGACTCCCAAATACTTATATTGTGTTTTACCTTTAATTATTCCTATACTTGCGGCGTATGTTGTACCCCCAAAAGTAAATAAACTCCCGCCTCGCCAGGGCTACTGGCGGGGGGAAAGTTCAAAAAAGCGTTCCGCAGGGGGGCGCGGCGGCGCGGGCGCCGAGGCAGCTGCCGTCTCCGCGAGCGGTGCCGGCGCAGCAGAGGGAGTGGGGGTGGAGGCGTGGGCTGCGCGCGGCGCGCCGCTTCGCGCTGCTCTTCCTGCAGACCTCCTCCATCCACGGCCTGGCCCACCTCGTGGCGCGCGGCCGCTCCGCCTGGGAGTAGTGAGTGCTGGCGCCACCGCAGCTCCTACTGTAATCGGCACCACCACTCCCTCCGACACCCGTCACCCACAACCACGACTATCACCGCGGCCCCACCGCCTCTATCACCGCCACAGTTACTACATTTGACGATCACTGCCACCCTCACCATCACCCTCGTCACTAACACCACTATCAGCACCGCCACCATCTACCTGTCTTCACCGCTTCGACCACCACCACCACCACTACAAATACTACCATAATCGCCATTATCACTCCCACCATCACCATCACCATAGTCACTACCACCATTCTCACCACTGCCATCACCTGTACCGCCCGTACATCACCACTGTCACAATCTTCGCCACCACCACTGCTACTGCGGCTGACGCCACCATCAACAGCAATTCCATCATCACCATCAGCATCATTCCCACCAACCTCATCACCCCGTCACTACCGCTAACACCTCCGCCACTGCTCGTGTCATCGCTGTTAACACCAATACCATCTTCATCTCCATCACCACCGTGATTGTCACCACCATCGCCGCTTCACCACCACCACCACCTCCTATTACTACCAAACCAATACCAACACAATCATAATCACCACTACCACCGTCGCTGCCATTCCTAACTTCACCTCCATCACAACTCTCGTCATTAAAGTAAAAAAATACGAGCATCACAGTCACCACACTACCACCATCGATTATATTGACATCAACACCCTTACTGCCGCCATGACCCACCACTATGACCGCCTCCGTGACCACCACTGACCACCATCGTCACTACTGCCCCCCACTATCACTACCACAACCTCCACCACCACCACCACCACCATCAGATGAGCACCACTTTGATTTCGCCCCGCCTGCTTTGGCGGCGGCGATGGTGTAACGGTTAGCGTTTCGGACTGTTGTACCCAAGTTGGCGGGTTCAAACCCGATGCCGTGGATTTTTAAGGGCGAAAAAATCCTTCGTACGCCTTCCTTCGGAGGGGAAGTAAAGCCGGCTGTCCCATGGCGTAGATTTACTTGCATGTAAAAGATCCTCAAGCCGAAATGACGCCTCTGAGCTAAATTGAAATCGCTTGTTTCTCGCCCAAGAAATACCTCCTTTCTCTGCTAGTTGGTGAAAGGAGCGTAGGGAAATTTACGTGGTCAGACGGAAGAGCAGGCGTAATGGCCTGAGTCTCGCCACGTAAAATAAGGCCAATTCAATTCAATTCAATTCAATTCAATTCTGCCTTGTGGTGTTGCGCAGCGCGCTGTGGCTGGTGTGCTTCTGCGTGGCGGTGGCCGGCTGCCTCACCATCAGCCTGCGCACGCTCAGCCGCTACAACGACAACCCCACCGTCATCTCGCTGGAGCGCGACTACAAGACGTGGAACACCAGCTTCCCCACGGCGACCGTCTGCCCCTCGCGGCCCTGGGACCCCGCCGCGCTCGCCGCCGCAGCCAGCGCGTGAGCTCGGCGCCAAGCGTAACAATCGACGTGTAGAGAAGTTGAAAGTTATTATTATTATTATTTAATAGGTAATTATTACACACAAATTAGCTTACTTGATCCTATGTGGCTAGGCCGAAGGCCTTTAAGCCATTACAATACCTACATCCTTTCGCTTTCTAATCTTTCGAATTCTGGTATTCACCCCAAATGGTCTCTCCATCGCATCAAAGCCGCGGAAAAGAGACCATAAGGTACGGCTCAGGAAAAAACCCCTGAAGGGGGAAAAACCTGCCGTCAGAAGCCGAATACATACTAATCTATCCGACGTTTATTTTAACTATTTATTTTCTGGCGTGGGCGTCCCGCCGTCTCCTTCCAGTGCTTGGCCTCCTCAGCACTTGAAATCAAACAGCGCCACAGAAGATCGTCCGCCCCAGCGCCTCTGCCCTTATATTTTCGATCGATTTTCGTAGAGAATGATTGATGAGTTACTGTATGATGAGGACCGGCTCAGGGCATCAACTGACCTCACTGAGATGCCCACGCCGGGAGGTCCTGGAGTTCAAGTCCTAATGGTGGGAGGATTTTTGAAACAAGCCTTTTTTACACAGCTAGGTCGTGTTCAGCCGCTATCTGGAGGAGAATTCTAGCGGCCGGCTGTTCTGGTCGTGAGTTTTTCGTGGTTTCTCAGATCAATGACAAAATGCCGAAGCAGTACCCGAACAAACTGGCCATGAACCGCGCGGTACGAAGGTTGTAAAGCCAAAGCTACTCTCCCACGGTGTCCCAATCTGTCTTGAGGAAGATAGATGAGGTGGGAAGTGAAGGTAGCACACAGTCGATGGCCCTTTGTATAAGTGGCAGCTCCCAAAATCACTTGAAAGTAATCGAGGATCTTGCATTTAACCAGGTTATAGCAATCTAGGCATCTTTAGCAGATGCCACAAACTGGCTAGAGGTTAACATCCACGGTATAGCAAACTCCTGGCGTCATCCGGATTCGAATTCCGATCTCTTCCGTCACTCGCGGGTTGCATTCACCACAGCAGCCACCATTGCTTCATGGCGCTGCCTCCCCGGCTGCCTCACCATCAGCCTCACCTTCCTCTTCCTTGCCATATCCTCTTGCCTCACACTCACGTACACTTATTCGCACACATGCCTATAAACCGGTCGGGAGCTTAGAATTTTCCCCGGCTGGGGCGGTTTCCCTCTTGTGGGAGATATCTGGCTGGGGAAACCCCTCGTCGACGTTGGATGTTAGGTGGGGGAAGATCACCGCCATCTCCCTTGATAATCAGCATTAACTGCACTTACGGGATAGTGACTTTATTAGTTGACGCGCTCAGTTGCACTAACCAATCAATGAATCTAAGAAGGGACCAGTTCGTTCGATCGCAAAAGCAATGAACGTAATGTCGGGCGATGGCATTTGCAAGAGGTAGTGTCAAAACCATTTACTAGTGAGCCACCTGCAAACGAACCCATTGACGAATTAAGCGCATGGACATAACCTGCAGTTTTGTTGCCAGGAATAGCCAGGTAGTAACTGTCAATGTCGTCCCTTCTTAGATGAATCTCTATGACTGCGTCCATCCGAACATCAGTCCGTCAGTCATGGTAAGACCACTTTCGGTCTACCAATCCAGACAAATGAAGTGCCATTTGATGCGTCTCCGTCTCCATGATGGGGAACAGATCATTGTTTTGCGAATCGTTCTAGAAAATTCTAAAAATGTCTGTAAAGCAATCTTGTAAATCTCTTGTAATTTTAAGCAACTGAAGAGCCTTTTGGTAACAGGGCATCTGAAACACTCATTCAATTCCTCTCAGCAAGACTAATCGATTGACAAAATTCTCAGTCTCTTCTTCTCTAGTTATCTCTATAATATTCTGGAAGAACTTTAAAATACGCTGTGTAGGTGATGGTTTTAAAGCGCTACGGGTATCTTCGTGAAACTCTGTGAAATACTATACTTGTAGTCTTTGCAACATTTATATAAAGCGTTTAAATTTAATTCATCAGACTGACTTTACCTAATCAGTGTTTACAACTTGATGGTAAACAGGTGACAAACAACACCATGGTCACCGTGCTACTCTGGAATCTGTGCCGAAAGTATGGCATTCAGACTACTGATCGATGGTGAAATCGCAAGGCCGGCAAGATAAACGAAAGCCCCAATACGAAAATTCTCTATCATTTCCAGATCCAGACATATCGTGAATTACGTCATAAATTGGTAAAGCTCACCGTTGGTTTAAACCTGCGTCACAAGCGTTCGATTCTGGTTAAGACAGTACAAATCCTATTCGCTCGAACTGGAAGTTATGATATCTCATAATATTAACAGGAACATTCTGAAAAGGACGGTGCGCTGAAAAATTCCTTCGAAGCTCTATCAACGGAAGAACAACTCTGTCATATGAGAGATCGAACGCGTGTGAAGGAGAGTTAAACAAATGTGAGCTTTGTGACGTCATGACGTAATCCACGGTCTGTCTGGATCTTGAAATGGTAGAGAATTTTCGTAGAGAGCTTTCGTTTATCTTGTTGAGCTTGTGCTTTCCCCATCGACCAGTTGTCTGCAAGCCGTACTTTCTGCACAGATTCCTATGTAGTACGGTAACCACTCTCTCATGGTGTTGTTTGTCATCTCTCTGCCATTAAGTTGCAGACACTTGTTAAACTGATGACTGTGATTATTATTATTATTTATTATTATTAATATTTTTTATTATTATTATTTATTATTAATTATTATTACTTATTATTATTGTTATTTATTATTAATTATTATTACTTATTATTATTGTTATTTATTATTAATTATTATTATTTATTATTATTATTAATTATATTACAGAGCAACGGGTGTTACCGACAAGGCAGCGTTCATCCAATTTCTTCAGAATCTCACCGTGGCATCTTACGATTCAATGCAGAACATCGCTGTCGTGCCTGGAAACCCCATCACTCCTGACCAATATCAGAGCATCGTCAATGCCTCCATCGTAAGTCAAAATTGAATACATTATGGTGTCACTCCATGCATGAAATCACTATCTAAGATATATTATTTGTTTTACGCAGTTTGTTTTTTCATTCATATTTAATTTATATATATATATATTGAAACCCATAATATGTGTTTCATTACACTAATTAGATCATTAGTGTAAGAAATTAATCGCTAGTTTGAACTGCGCGGTGCGCGCGCCGAGCGCGGCTCGCCGGGGCCGGCGAGCGACCGCGGCCGCCGCCGACGGTGCCACCGCCGGGGAGACCAGCGTGTGAATTTCGGTTGGGACTGGGCAGCGCGCACGTGCAAAAGTTCGTTACGAGAATCGCGGACGAGAGCGGTCGGCAGAGCGTTGACCAGAGAGACGTTAGCAGAGCGGCGACGAGTGCGGACGTGCGGCGAGAGTTCTCCGCCGGTGTATGGACGCATATAACAGTGCGACGTATTTTATGTATTATTAGGAACCGCAAAGTGATTGACGTGTAAATAGAACATTAGAAGTATCAGTATAGTGAAAGATTAGTGTTGGTAGAATAATTGATGTTGTTCTTATTAGTTGGCGCGGTGGAAACATTCTTGAAATTGCGCGGTACAGAACTGTGACCAGTATACAGAGTAGGCGCGGGTTGTGTAATTGAACCCACTGACGGACAGTGATTCGAGGAAGGTGCGAAGCCGAGGTGTCAAGATTCTGATCGGGGAAGAATTGCTGGAGCATCGGCCGTGGGCGATTGCCACGCCATCCGGCGCTAACGGCCCGCAGCAGTAGCAGAGGTCGACAATCCTGTCGGCACGAGCGGTTCTACGAGCATCATAGGTATTCGATCGGGGCCCCGCAGGTATGAGAAATGCATTTCACTCTTAATCTTGGTACCAAGGCAGAGTGTAAAAACGTTGTCTGATTATGTAAATAACAAATTTGATTTAAAATAAATCTTGGTTATAATTGTGTTTCAATTTATGATTAATCACCCCAACGTTGCACCAACTTATCCAGGGACCCATTCACGTAAAAGATACCCTCTCTTAGTGTTGTATTGCAGTGAAAATACCCGGCACCACCAGGTATGTCACAGCTGGCGCCCGAACAAGTGGAAAACGTATAGTTAAGAGATGTGGCCTTAGGAAAGTTGGTGAAATGTTGGAAAATAATGTGCATGTAATTGATGTATAGTAATGCAGGGTACAGATGAGAAGCAAGCAGTGCAAAGTGTATTATTATAGAGTACAAAAAAAAATAACAATACATGTGTTAGCAAAAACATGCACAAGTCAAGTAATAATAAAATGTTCAAGTCAAGTAATAATGAAATGTTGATAATTACAAAAATGTTGTTGCGTAATTAATTGCGGGCTGACATAGGCAATTATTTGTGTGCATCCAATATATAGTTAATATTGTAGTTACTGAGGTTATGAAGGCTATACATGTACATGCTACAAATAATATAATGTAATAGAATTCAAAATTTTGTAAGACATATTAATAATATTTGAACTGCTTGGCAATTTTTTTATAACATGGAAATCAAAGAAATGGGGAAGTAGTAATAATTCTTATAAGAATATAAAGGTGGTTAATAGTGTTGTACAAATTATGCACAAAATTGTTTTTTTGCTGGGAACATTCACTCAGTAGTGCACTATCTATTGGTGATGGTAAAGTGTGGGGAATTTATTAGAAAAGATACCAGGTTGGGAAATATATACCAGCAGTGTGAATGTTTGTTGTGAATATCTATATGATATTATTGAGGAAAATTTAGGGAGGAGATATGACATGCAAATGTGAATGATGATTATGTACATAATATAGTAATAAGTGCGTTGAAAAGTAATTTCAATTAATAAGGGACTTATTATAATTTGAAAGCATTTTTGTGTAATAGTATTAATGAGTCTATTAGCAGTGTATATGTGTTTCAATGGTAATAATATTATGTATTGTAAGGATTATGTTTATGCATTGGTAGGTGAGTGGAAATTTATATGGCTATTGAATTAGTGTTATTGTATTTTGGTGGTGAGTGAGGGTTGTTCGTCATTAGTTAGCAATTGAAATAGGTGTGAATTAATCCATTCACGAAGGATACAGTGTTGTGGCGGATATAGTTACTTCATAGGATAATTGTGATATCGTTGGTAGGTGAGGCAAGTGGAAAATTTGTGCGGTACTTTAGTGTAGTGAGAATTGAACGGATAGCCAAAAGCAACAGAATGGAGGCGCAAAATGTAGTGCTGGACCGGGAGGAGAAGGTGGATGAAGTAAGGGAGATAGATGCAGGAATCGATAATAGCATTTCATCGGAAGGCAGGGATAGTGGAATTGGGAGTCGGTTGGATGATACGTCAGGGGATAGTTTTAATAACGAAGTAGACGTGACATCAACGCCGATGAACCAGGCAGCAGGAAATCCAAATCGGGGAGGTGGAAAAGATACCCATTTAGATTTAATGCAGAGGATGATGAAAATGTTGGAAGAACAGAGCAAAAGGGGGGAAGAACAGAGCAGGATGACCGAAGAATTGAATAGGAAGTCAGAAGATCAGAAGAAGTGGGCCGAAGAACAGAATAGGAAGATATTGGAAGAACTGAATAGGAAATCAGACGAACAGAAAATATTCACAGTGGAGCAGATTAGGAAGTCAGCTGAGGAGCAGAAAACATTCACAGAGAAGCAGAACAGGAAGTTAGCTGAAGAACTGAATAGGAAAGTAGAGGAACAGAATAAGAAGTTGGCTGAAGAATTGAATGGGAGATTAGATGAACAGGATAGGAAATTCGAGGAACGGACCAGCAAATTACAAGAGGAATTAAGTGGGAGAATAGGACGCGCCGAAGAACAAATTGAGTTAACGAAGAATGAGATGACTAAAATTGCGGAGCGGGTAGAAAGTCATGAGCAATGGACTGCCGAAGAATTAGGGAAACAGAAAAAGGAGTTAGAATCCCAAGTAATCAGTCTGGGGGGAGAATTAGAGAATAAGTTATGCCAGCAATTAGATACTAAAACCGCTAAGCAGGACGAGAAAATTGAAAGGATGCAGTTAGTAGTCAAGGAAGAAATGCAGGAGAATAAGCGGGAATGCGAAGAGAAGGTTGTGTTACTACGAACAGAGATTGAACAAATAAAAGAATGCAAGGCATCCCCAATTGCAGCAAGCGGGACGGTACCATTTACCCCTCCAAGATCACTAAAATTTTCAGGAGACGGGAAAGAAAATCCATGTATATTTATGAAGGCAGCAGAACGACATCTAGATGTTATCAATACTTCGGAAAGGTGTAAAATACAATTATTATATTTAATGTTAGAAGGCAACGCAAGGATATGGGCCGATACATTTGATAAGTTTCCCGAATCAGTAAAGGCATTTAAAGATCGATTCCTCGAGCGGTATTGGAATGAGGAAATTCAAATTAATTTTAAAATCAGCTTAATGAATAATTATTACAACCAGTCAATGGGAAGTTTGCGGGAATACGCAACAAGGCGTATTATGGAATACAAAACGCTATCCCCACCGATGAGCGATCAGGAAATAATATGTGTACTGACAAGACAGTTCCCAGTTACGGTGCAGAATCTTTTACGTAGTGTGCAGCACACCGACCTGGAAAGATTCCAGAATGTGTTAGGAGGGTACGATTTGACATTTGCAGGCGTACCGAAGAACAGAAATGAAGGGAATGTTAATATGGTTAGATCGGAACGTAACCAGGGGCAAGGGAATGATAGGAGCAACGATTACCAGAGAAACCAACGCGGAAGAGGGGGAGACGGATAGAGACCAGAGCCGGGGAACCAGAGACCGGACTGGAACAGATCTAATTCAAACCGTACGGAGACGCGAGGCGGGGGCGGGAATGCACCCGACCGATTAGCACAGCCTAGCACAAGTAGTGATCAAGGACACTATTTAAACTAATAGAGTCTGCGGTGATAGGTGGCCCCATTGCGGACGCGGAAATCGATGACGTAAACGCGGTCTCCATAAACGCTATGCAGCCGGTAACCTACGATACCCAACCGTGGCGGAGATGTAAGAACTCAGCGGTCAGAATCAGGAAATGTCCCACGATATCGATAGAATGTGAAGGTATAATTAAAGAAGCTTTAGTGGATACAGGGTGCACGACTACAGTAGTATCAGAAGAAATGTATGAGGAGTTAAAAGCAACAGGAAAAGAAGTAATGTGTTTGCCTATGAATAGGGCGTATGTGATTGGGGCAACTCAGAAGAAGTCAAGCCCCATCACAAAACAAATCATGTTTCAAGCCAGGATTGGCAACCAAGTATATGAGATGGTGGCCCTGGTAGTCAAAAAATTATTGTATTCGGTAATCATAGGGACGGATTTTCTGGTCGATCACAGAGCAATTATAGATCTAGAACGGCAGGTGGTAGAACTGGGGAGCCAGGCGGTAGAATTTGACCTGGGGATGGACGAAGAATACGAAGCATGTACGGGCGTAATGGTGGAAGATTCATTAGAAGAACAGCTGAGGCAGCAAACGGAGAAGATTGAGGTATTAAATACGCGTTACAAAGAGCAACTACTGCAGTTGTTGTTGGAAAATAAAGAAGTCTTCCAGAAGAATCGCGCCCCAATCAAGGGATTCACATTTCGAATACAACTGACGGATACGACGCCATTTCGACAGCGCAATTATCCGATACCAGCTGCGCTGAAGCAAGATGTCGCAGAATTATTGGCAGCAATGGTGAATGATGGAATTATAAGAAAGGCACAGACATCCTACACCAACCCAATCGTGATCGTCAAAAAGAAAGATGGAGGAATACGATTATGTCTCGACGCTCGAAGACTAAATGCGGTAACAAAACCATATAGGGATGCTCCGTTACCGGTGGAGGAAGTATTGCAGAGGTTCGGAGGGAACATCGTTTTCTCCAGTACCGATTTCAGTAAAGCTTATTGGCAAATGCAAGTGGCGGAAGAGGATCAGCAGTATACAGGATTTGCATTTGAAGGAATATGTTACGTGTTTTGCAGGGTGCCATTCGGGCTACGAAATAGCGGAGCTGCATTGATTCAATGTGTTGACAAAATATTGCAAGGGAAGCTACAAAATAGGATTACAACATATGTGGACGACATAGTTTTGCAGGCCAGATCAATAGAACAGCATTTTGAAGATCTAAGAGAGTTATTTCACATACTGAAAGAAAACAATTTGGTATTGAACGTGAAGAAATCAAGCTGGTTTACTAAGAAAATAGAATTCCTGGGTTACATGATAAACACAGATGGAATTAGTATGAAGCCGGAAACCATCGAGGAGATCAAGAAGATACCACCACCGAAGACAATCAAGCAGGTACGCAGATTCATTGGCACTTGTAACTATTACGCCAGATTTTGCCCGCAATTTGCGGAGGCGATGCATCCATTTTACCAATTAACAAAGAAGGACAGAAAATGGAAGTGGGATGAAACATATCAAGAAGCATTCGAGAAAGTTAAAGAAATGTTTTATAATAGTTGTTTTATTGCACATCCGGACTTTTCAAAGAAGTGCGTGGTACAAACAGACAGTAGCGATTTTGGCATGGGTGCGATGCTATATCAGGTATTTGACAATCAGGAGAAAATAGTAGCAATAGCCAGTAGAACGTTAAAAGGACCCGAACTCCGATTTTCGGCCACGGAAAAAGAGGCAAACGCTATCATATGGGCTGTAGCAAAATTTAAACCTTACTTGAAAGGGAGACACTTTACAATAAGAACGGATCATCAAGCGCTCACGTTTTTAAGTAGATGCCACTTGCAAAACGATAGACTGCATAGATGGGTACTCGCATTACAGGAGTTCTCCTTAGACATAGAACATTGTCGCGGGACCCAAAACCATTTACCGGATCTTCTAAGCAGACACGAACCAGGCAGGGACAATAAGTACGCTAACGCCAGGGAGTTCCACGTAATGGCGATCGATTTAGGAATTGCGAAATCACCATTATTCGACTGGAACGACCTTATCAGGTTACAAGAACGTGACGGCGAAATCCGCAAAATCAAAAGATTCAAGCAAGGTCAGATGGCGGAAGAAGAGGCGGAATTCGCCACGTTGCAACAAAAGGAGGATAGGTGGAAGGTAGTACAGGAAGCTGTACTAATTAAAACAAAGGACAACCCAGAAATATGGAGAATCTGGATACCTCAGGCTTGCACTAAAGAATTAATCAAATTTGCGCATACATCATTGGCACATTTCGGTGCAGAAAAAATCTGTCAAGTTTTACAGTCCCTATGCTATTGGAAAGGAATGCGGAAACAAATTAGGCAGGTGATAAATTCATGTATGACATGTCTGAAGGTAAAACATACCAATCGGAAGTATGACGGCCCAATGCAGAACATTATACCAACAGAGAGAAATGATTTGGCTGCACTGGACGTGTATGGACCACTGCCCCGTGCAGAGCACGGTAATAGATATATTTTCGTAATCATGGATGTTTTTTCGAAATTTGTCCAAGTGTATCCAATCAACAAGGTAAATTCCAGGAATTGCTTAAAATTGGTGCAAAGGTTTATTCAAATCGCTGGTTCATATAAGAGGATATTATCGGACCATGGAACAATGTTCACAAGTGAGAAGTGGGAAGAAGGTATACGCGGAATGGGGGCAATTCCCATCCATTCGTCGGTGCGCCATCCTCAATCGAACCCGTCTGAACGAATAATGAGAGAGCTATCGAGGCTATTTAGAACATACTGTAAACATGACCATACAGCATGGAACAAACTAATTCCGGACATCAACCGATGGCTGAACCACATCCCGCATGATAGCACAGGAATTTCCCCATGGGAAGCACACTTCCAAAACAAACCGCCCCATATTTTATATGCGTTGGAAAGACCTGAGATATCGCAAGAACCAGCTAAAACATCAGAACAAATATACCAAGCACTAGTGAAGTCTGGGAAGGAAAGGAAATCGAAAGTAAAGAAGAAGATCCACAAATTCGGTGAAGGGCAACTAGTGTTACTACGTGTTCCCAAGGTATCAAACCCAAATTTGAAACTGTATGCGAAATTTTTCCCATTATATGAGGGACCATATGTGATAGATAAAGTTACGGACAAGAATGTGGCCAAGTTACTCAATAACAAACGAGAAGTGGTGGGACACTACAATTTCCATAACTTAAGACCCTGTCCTACAGGGATGGAAAATAGTGAAGTGTAAATAAGTGCAAGATTAGTGTTAATATAAGTAATCACATGTTAATTCAATTTTAGGTTATAAGTGTATATAGGGCGTCGGGCAATATGCAAGAGAGTGCAACCATCGGCAGTGACGATGTTACTAGTGTGAATTTTTCCAGAAGCGGGAAAAATTCAAAAAAAGAAAAGGGGGGGTGATGAAACCCATAATATGTGTTTCATTACACTAATTATATCATTAGTGTAAGAAATTAATCGCTAGTTTGAACTGCGCGGTGCGCGCGCCGAGCGCGGCTCGCCGGGGCCGGCGAGCGACCGCGGCCGCCGCCGACGGTGCCACCGCCGGGGAGACCAGCGTGTGAATTTCGGTTGGGACTGGGCAGCGCGCACGTGCAAAAGTTCGTTACGAGAATCGCGGACGAGAGCGGTCGGCAGAGCGTTGACCAGAGAGACGTTAGCAGAGCGGCGACGAGTGCGGACGTGCGGCGAGAGTTCTCCGCCGGTGTATGGACGCATATAACAGTGCGACGTATTTTATGTATTATTAGGAACCGCAAAGTGATTGACGTGTAAATAGAACATTAGAAGTATCAGTATAGTGAAAGATTAGTGTTGGTAGAATAATTGATGTTGTTCTTATTAGTTGGCGCGGTGGAAACATTCTTGAAATTGCGCGGTACAGAACTGTGACCAGTATACAGAGTAGGCGCGGGTTGTGTAATTGAACCCACTGACGGACAGTGATTCGAGGAAGGTGCGAAGCCGAGGTGTCAAGATTCTGATCGGGGAAGAATTGCTGGAGCATCGGCCGTGGGCGATTGCCACGCCATCCGGCGCTAACGGCCCGCAGCAGTAGCAGAGGTCGACAATCCTGTCGGCACGAGCGGTTCTACGAGCATCATAGGTATTCGATCGGGGCCCCGCAGGTATGAGAAATGCATTTCACTCTTAATCTTGGTACCAAGGCAGAGTGTAAAAACGTTGTCTGATTATGTAAATAACAAATTTGATTTAAAATAAATCTTGGTTATAATTGTGTTTCAATTTATGATTAATCACCCCAACGTTGCACCAACTTATCCAGGGACCCATTCACGTAAAAGATACCCTCTCTTAGTGTTGTATTGCAGTGAAAATACCCGGCACCACCAGGTATGTCACAATATATATATATATATATATATATATATATATATATATATATATATATATATATATATATAATTCTGCATGTATATATATACATGCAGAATTATTCAAATACAGAGTGAGTCCGCTATCGGACTTCTGAATGTCCGTTGCCTCGTGTATGATACATCGTATGATATGTCCTGTTCTTGTGGACTCGAAAGCGTGAACGCTCCAACTAAGAAAAATGACGCGCCTCGAGGTGACAAAAGTTTCGACTTACCAGTTGCGACCAGAGATCGGCAATTCGGCGCCGGAAGTTGTGCACTCACTCGTATCAATGCGTCGGCTCTGGGGAAGTGACTCATTTTCATTTGTTGTTGAGTGCGCGACACTCGCCGTTTTATGATTTCATACGCATTATGGATCCCTTGTCTTACGCGTAACCCTTCATACTTTCCTTTCATTCTGGTGCAACTACAAAAGTTCAGGATGTTAATGTGGACTGTACATTGCATCGTGAGACTATATCAAAAGCTTCTGACATTTACTATTGGCAGTAAAATATTTCTATGATTATTTCAAAAGAATGGCAATTTCTAAATTTCTTTTTCAAGAAATGGAATCATTGTGGATAATTGAAGCCTCTGTTCCAAAAGCTATTTTTTGTCAGTCATCTGGGCATGTGAATTTGTAGATTCTGTATATGCCGGAGGCAGGTCCTGGCATTTGCTCTTGTCGTTGTAAGCGGCAATTTCTAAACGGAAAACCCGTCGTTGTTGATGGGAAAGTGACCCTCAAACCAATCTAAGATACAAGTACACTCTATGCACTGAAGGCTTGAATCGAATGCAGTTATAATGAAAAAACATTGCACCCATTTTTGAGAAAATTTTGAAATTTTGATGTAAACTACCCCAAAAGATCAAAATATCCATTTCGAACTCTCAGAGTCTTCAATTTGTTTAGATAGAGGAATATCAGTTTCGGAGGAAATCGTCCAAAAGGATTAGACGCTGGCATTGACCAGAGACAGACTGACGGACAGCGACAGACGTTTTACTGTGAATAGATTTCTCGCTGTTAAGGACCCACAATACTTGGATTCTGAATACACGTATTGGAGAACGTAATTTGCTACATACAGGAAAAATATTTCCACTTCTTCGTTATCAGGGCCCGATAATAAGGGTGTTTCTGTAAAAACGAATTGCCGATTTCCGACGCAACATTACAATACATTCTCTTTACTACGTACGCAGTAATGCGAGAAAGTAAAAATGAAGTTAATTTTTCGTGAAGTGTGGAATAATCTAAATTTATTATATTACGAGCTCGCAATCCATTGCAAATTACGTGTTTGGTTCTCATCGTGGAAAAAAGAGCACGTTCATTGACCCCAGAGCTGTGAGCAACGTGAATTTCCCCATTTTTGTTAACTGATGTAAACATTGACTTTAAAATGTAGACAAACTGTACTTGAATATTGAAAATATTTCTACTTCTTAATAAATATTTAATTTCTTAAGATTTAAAGATATTCTTCGTACTTAATGATAAATCAAAATAATATTAGGTCCCTTCAAAATAAAAATGTTCATAAGAGAATTTTATGCACTAAAGGGTTTATGGGCGCAAGGTTTAAAATGCAAATTTTAAGTTTTATATATTTGAAACTGATTTGCGCTGTTAAAATTTGGTTTTTAATTTGAATATTCGTGTTCGAAGATGATGTAGGTATGTTCACGCTAATATCCTACATTGGCGCATCTTATAGCATTTGTCACATAAAAAATAGTAGGTGTATGATTCTAGTTAATATCTATTAAAATGCATGCTATCAAGATTATTCTTTCGAGATATTCGACTTAAGTACGGACACGAGTGTGCAATTGGGGGAAGAGAGGATGAGTAAAATTTGAGATACGTGTAATCCGGTGTATCAAGGAATCCTAGATATCTTGGAATTCGATATATCAAAGAACTTGAGATAGTAGGGTTCGATCTATTGAAAGATTCCATTTTTTGATGTACTCGAGATATTCAGGTATTGGCGATACCAAATTACTTGTGAAATGAAAGGAAATTGTTTGGCACCTAATTTCGTGTGAAGTAATCTATCTTGAAAATGAGTATGGAAGTTGAGTGCTTTCTCCGGATGAATAGATCCATCGAGACTTACAACGCAACATCACCAACAGCGACGGTGCCGTTCCCGACACCATCCAGGAATCCTTCACCGAACGGGGCATTTGCTACACGTACAACTCAGCGTTGGCAGGATACAACGCTTACGCGTGGGTATTTGCGAACATTGAGTACAATATTCGTGGTTTGGCGAGGAATTGTAGGCTTTTGTACTGAATATGAGTACAACCTGGAAAAAATGGCTTCATGCAAAAATGGTTGAAGCCACTTTTCTCAGAATTGAAGGCTTTTGTCTTGGAAATGAGTATAACCTGGAAAAAGTGGCGTCATGCAAAATTGCTCGAAGCCACTTTTTCCAGGTTGTCCTCATATTCAGGACAAAAGCCTACAATTCCTTACCAAACCACCATTAATAATTTGAAAAAAAAATCACTTAAGGCTAAAAAGCCATGTGCATCACGTTGCATTCTTTGTTTTTTTCATTTATGAACAAATAGTTGACAAATTGCACTACATAGACTGAATAAAGAATGGAAGGCCTTATTCATGGAAAAGTCTTGGACAAATCATTCTTTCACCATCATTCTGAATGAAAACTGTGATATATTCTTATACCTTCTTTTGATTTCAGAAAACTTGTTTCGCAAACATTTTGTAAATTAAAAGATTTTGTTTTCTTGTGAAACACTTACAGTTCATTAATGATACATTAATATGCCGCAGCACATCGCATCGGTTGAAAATCCCTGATCTAATGAATTATGTTTTCTTTAAAGGTACTGGAAGAATAATAGTTGGTCGCTGTTGCCACCTGAGAAGCCTTTCTTCGGAAATGCGCTAACGGGAGATCGCTACACCAATTGGTTTCTTGGATTCGAAGCTGAGGTACTTGCCAAGCAAGACAACGTGATCAAACCACAAAGGCGACATTTTCGCATCTTCTTTCGCACAGAGAAAGAAAGATTTTAAAAAAACAATGAAAATTTAACAACATAGCTCCGGGGTTACATAGTTGCGGAGTTATCTGAACATTCATGTTGTATCCATGGGAACACTTTGCGTGCTATCCAGTCCAACCTCAATTCATTTAAGGGGAAAAATCTTCGAACGTGTCAAGGAATGAATGAATACTGTCATGGCAAAAGGAATCATATAAAAATAGTTATGGTTTTATGGAAGGAAAAAAAGGACTCATTTTAGGCAGGTGGTTTTGCGATTGCTCGAATTGCGAGCGTAAGGTTTTGCGATTGTCTATGTAGTATTCATAGGCTGATGAATATGAATTTCTTAAAAGATATTTTTCTTATTTAAGGTACTAACTGTACTTGTATTTGCTATAAACTTTTATAAGGGGGGCCCAGATAAAAGTTTTGCGGGCGGGCCAGCACTATTTCGTTACGCCACTGATTCAATCTTTAAAATGTTTATTAATCTAATAATGAACTGTACTGAACATGTGTTTGCATTTGCAGACCAGCAATTAAAAAATTATTTCAATACAAATAAATAAATCCAATTCTAAAATAGGCTTATGTGGCTCAGGGCAACCACTGATGTCGCTGCAGTGCCTCTGACCTG
Source organism: Gryllus longicercus (assembly GCA_038098605.1). Taxonomy (NCBI): domain Eukaryota; kingdom Metazoa; phylum Arthropoda; class Insecta; order Orthoptera; family Gryllidae; genus Gryllus; species Gryllus longicercus. The sequence continues at coordinate 2,065,781 of JAZDUA010000217.1, forward strand.
GAGGTCCTAGGGTTCGTGTCCCAACAGTGGGAGGGTTTTCGATACTAGCTAGATATCGTCCACCTGGATGGGGAAAACCCTGCTAGATGACGTGTAGTTCGGCTCCGGCTCACACTGTTCAGCGGGGGAAGATCATTGTCACCGTACGTGATAAAACATGTACTACACTTACGGGAGTAACAACCATATCCGTTGACGCGACCGGTAACACACAATCAATCCATCCAATTCCAAAGGAATTTAAATTTCATTTGCAATTGTTCAAAAAATGATTCTATTATAATTAGTTTTTTTTCTATTAAATCTGGAGGATGGCAACATGATGTTTTGTCGGGAGGTCCCGCAATCTCTACATCCTCTCCTGCCGCGTTTGACCGGTTGATATGCCTCAGGTCATCAACAGATGTCAACGCAATGAACCTGACCGAGAGATTCTTCGGTTCGAGACCTGGTGGGTGGTAATTGGTTGGGGGAAACCCCGCTTGCCATCGTATACGACGGTGCCAGGTCTTACTAACGAGCGGAGATACATCACACCACGCGATAAATACATACATTGCACTTACTGTAGTAATGATCATAGCAGTTGACGTCTCCGCAATCAGTAATCAATAAACTGACGTGTAGGTCGGCGCCAGATTTCACCAATCAGCGGGAGACGACAACCGCCACCTGCCGAGGAAAAATATGCATTGCACTTAGGGGACTAATACATTAGAAGTAGCCGGGACCACTATTAAAGAATCAATCAATAAAGTGACGTGTAGGTTGCCGCCAGAAGTCACCAACCAGTAGGAGAAGATGAACGCCATTTTCTGAGGAAAACATGCACTGTACTTATGGGACTAACGACCTTAGCAGTTGACACGCCCTGAATCACGAATCATTCAATCAATTAATAAACCGATTTGTGAGTCGGCGCCAAATAACACTAAGCAGCAGAGGAAGATCACCGCCCTCCCACGATAAAAACATGCACTATACTTAGAGGACTAATGACCTTAGCAGTTGACACGCCCTGAATCACGAATCAATCAATCAATTAATAAACCGATTTGAGAGTCGGCGCCAAATAACACTAAGCAGCAGAGGAAGATCACCGCCCTCCCGCGATAAAAACATGCACTATACTTAGAGGACTAATGACCTTAGAAGTAGTCGCGCCCAGAGTCTCGCAACAACCAAAGAATGGTGTGGCAGCTGTACGTGCACGGCGCCGGGGAGGTGGCGGACTGCGCGCGGCGCGGGCTGCGCATGCTGCTGCCGTCGACGCGCACGGTGCGCCTGCTGGCGCTCACCATCTACAGCGCGGACGCCGTGCGCGCGCTGCGCCTGCGCCAGCGCCGCTGCCGCCTGCCGCACGAGTCGCCGCTCGCGCTCGCGCCCGTCTACACCTACGGCCTCTGCCGGCGCGAGTGCCGGCGCCGCCTCGCGCTGCGCCGCTGCGGCTGCGCGCCCTTCTTCTACCGCGCCGTCGGTGAGCCTGCACGCACCAGCCGCCTGTGTCTCATGCACAGAGACGGCCGTCGCTCGAGCACATATGCACGCTGCATTCTACCGCGCCGTCGGTGAGCCTGCACGCGCCAGCCGCCTGTGTCTCATGCACAGAGACGGCCGTCGCTCGAGCACATATGCACGCTGCATTCTACCGCGCCGTCGGTGAGCCTGCACGCGCCAGCCGCCCGCGGTCGCATGCACAGAGACGGCCGTCGCTCGAGCACGTATGCACGCTGCATTCTACCGCGCCGTCGGTGAGCCTGCACGCGCCAGCCGCTCGGGGTCGCATGCACAGAGACGGCCGTCGGTCGAGCACGTATGAACGCTGCATTCTACCGCGCCGTCGGTGAGCCTGCGCGCGCCAGCCGCCCGGGGACGCATGCGCAGATACGGCCGTCGCTCGAGCACGTATGCACGCTGCATTCTACCGCGCCGTCGGTGAGCCTGCGCGCGCCAGCCGCCCGCGGTCGCATGCGCAGATGCGGCCGTCGCTCGAGCACGTATGCACGCTGCATTCTACCGCGCCGTCGGTGAGCCTGCGCGCGCCAGCCGCCCGCGGTCGCATGCACAGAGACGGCCGTCGGTCGAGCACGTATGCACCCTGCATTCTACCACGCCGTCGGTGAGCCTGCACGCACCAGCCGCCCGGGGCCACATGCACAGAGACGGCCGTCGCTCGAGCACGTATGCACGCTGCATTCTACCGCGCCGTCGGTGAGCCTGCGCGCGCCAGCCGCCCGCGGTCGCATGCGCAGATGCGGCCGTCGCTCGAGCACGTATGCACGCTGCATTCTACCGCGCCGTCCGTGAGCCTGCGCGCGCCAGCCGCCCGCGATCGCATGCACAGAGACGGCCGTCGGTCGAGCACGTATGCACCCTGCATTCTACCGCGCCGTCGGTGAGCCTGCACGCACCAGCCGTCCAGGGTCACATGCACAGAGAAGGCCGTCGCTCGAGCACGTATGCACGCTGCATTCTACCGCGCCGTCGGTGAGCCTGCACGCGCCAGCCGCCCGGGGACGCATGCGCAGATGTGGCCGTCGCTCGAGCACGTATGCACGCTGCATTCTACCACGCCGTCGGTGAGCCTGCACGCACCAGCCGATCAGGGCCACATGCACAGAGACGGCCGTCGCTCGAGCACTTATGCACGCTGCATTCTACCGCGCCGTCGGTGAGCCTGCGCGCGCCAGCCGCCCGGGGCCACATGCACAGAGACGGCCGTCGCTCGAGCACGTATGCACGCTGCATTCTACCGCGCCGTCGCTGAGCCTGCACGCGCCAACCGATCAGGGGCACATGCACAGAGACGGCCGTCGGTCGAGCACGTAGCACTCTGCATTCTACCGCGCCGTCGGTGAGCCTGCACGCACCAGCCGATCAGGGCCACATGCACAGAGACGGCCGTCGGTCGAGCACGTATGCACTCTGCATTCTACCGCGCCGTCGGTGAGCCTGCACGCGCCAGCCGATCAGGGTCACATGCACAGAGACGGCCGTCGGTCGAGCACGTATGCACGCTGCATTCTACCGCGCCGTCGGTGAGCCTGCACGCACCAGCCGATCAGGGCCACATGCACAGAGACGGCCGTCGGTCGAGCACGTATGCACTCTGCATTCTACCGCGCCGTCGGTGAGCCTGCACGCACCAGCCGATCAGGGTCACATGCACAGAGAAGGCCGTCGCTCGAGCACGTATGAACGCTGCATTCTACCGCGCCGTCGGTGAGCCTGCGCGCGCCAGCCGCCCGGGGCCACATGCACAGAGACGGCCATCGGTCGAGCACGTATGCACGCTGCATTCTACCGCGCCGTCGGTGAGCCTGCACGCACCAGCCGATCAGGGCCACATGCACAGAGACGGCCGTCGGTCGAGCACGTATGCACTCTGCATTCTACCGCGCCGTCGGTGAGCCTGCACGCGCCAGCCGATCAGGGTCACATGCACAGAGACGGCCGTCGGTCGAGCACGTATGCACGCTGCATTCTACCGCGCCGTCGGTGAGCCTGCACGCACCAGCCGATCAGGGCCACATGCACAGAGACGGCCGTCGGTCGAGCACGTATGCACTCTGCATTCTACCGCGCCGTCGGTGAGCCTGCACGCACCAGCCGATCAGGGCCACATGCACAGAGACGGCCGTCGGTCGAGCACGTATGCACTCTGCATTCTACCGCGCCGTCGGTGAGCCTGCACGCACCAGCCGATCAGGGTCACATGCGCAGATGCGGCCGTCGCTCGAGCACGTATGCACGCTGCATTCTACCGCGCCGTCGGTGAGCCTGCACGCGCCAACCGATCAGGGGCACATGCACAGAGACGGCCGTCGGTCGAGCACGTAGCACTCTGCATTCTACCGCGCCGTCGGTGAGCCTGCACGCACCAGCCGATCAGGGCCACATGCACAGAGACGGCCGTCGGTCGAGCACGTATGCACTCTGCATTCTACCGCGCCGTCGGTGAGCTTGCACGCGCCAGCCGATCAGGGTCACATGCACAGAGACGGCCGTCGGTCGAGCACGTATGCACGCTGCATTCTACCGCGCCGTCGGTGAGCCTGCACGCACCAGCCGATCAGGGCCACATGCACAGAGACGGCCGTCGGTCGAGCACGTATGCACTCTGCATTCTACCGCGCCGTCGGTGAGCCTGCACGCACCAGCCGATCAGGGTCACATGCACAGAGAAGGCCGTCGCTCGAGCACGTATGCACGCTGCATTCTACCGCGCCGTCGGTGAGCCTTCCCGCACCAGCCGATCAGGGTCACATGCACAGAGAAGGCCGTCGCTCGAGCACGTATGAACGCTGCATTCTACCGCGCCGTCGGTGAGCCTGCGCGCGCCAGCCGATCAGGGTCACATGCACAGAGAAGGCCGTCGCTCGAGCACGTATGCACGCTGCATTCTACCGCGCCGTCGGTGAGCCTGCACGCACCAGCCGATCAGGGTCACATGCACAGAGAAGGCCGTCGCTCGAGCACGTATGCACGCTGCATTCTACCGCGCCGTCGGTGAGCCTGCACGCACCAGCCGATCAGGGTCACATGCACAGAGAAGGCCGTCGCTCGAGCACGTATGAACGCTGCATTCTACCGCGCTGTCGGTGAGTCTGCGCGCGCCAGCCGATCAGGGTCACATGCACAGAGAAGGCCGTCGCTCGAGCACGTATGCACGCTGCATTCTACCGCGCCGTCGGTGAGCCTGCACGCACCAGCCGATCAGGGTCACATGCACAGAGAAGGCCGTCGCTCGAGCACGTATGCACGCTGCATTCTACCGCGCCGTCGGCGAGCCTTCCCGCACCAGCCGATCAGTGTCACATGCACAGAGAAGGCCGTCGCTCGAGCACGTATGAACGCTGCATTCTACCGCGCCGTCGGTGAGCCTGCGCGCGCCAGCCGATCAGGGTCACATGCACAGAGAAGGCCGTCGCTCGAGCACGTATGCACGCTGCATTCTACCGCGCCGTCGGTGAGCCTGCACGCACCAGCCGATCAGGGCCACATGCACAGAGACGGCCGTCGCTCGAGCACGTATGCACTCTGCATTCTATCGCGCCGTCGGTGAGCCTGCACGCACCAGCCGATCAGGGCCACATGCACAGAGACGGCCGTCGGTCGAGCACGTATGCACTCTGCATTCTACCGCGCCGTCGGTGAGCCTGCACGCACCAGCCGCCGGGGGTCGCATGCACAGAGACGGCCGTCGGTCGAGCACGTATGCACGCTGCATTCTACCGCGCCGTCGACGAGCCTGCACGCGCCAGCCGCTCGGGGTCGCATGCACAGAGACGGCCGTCGCTCGAGCACGTATGCACGTTGCATTCTACCGCGCCGTCGGTGAGCCTGCACGCACCAGCCGCTCGGGGTCGCATGCACAGAGACGGCCGTCGCTCGAGCACGTATGCACGCTGCATTCTACCGCGCCGTCGGTGAGCCTGCCGCTTGAGCTTAGAATGTAGCATGCACGCCGAAGCCGTCTGGCGAATGTAGCATGCACGCAAAAAACGAGCACGTAATAACCGGCTGTGCTAAATCAGGATATCAACTGATGTCACTGAAATGTCTCTAACCTGGAGGTTTTAGGTTTTGAGTTCCACCGTTGGCAGGATTCTCGACTCTAGCTAGATAGCTAGGTCGAGCTCATCTGCTGTCTGGAAGTGACTTCCAAATGCCGGCTGCTCTGGTCCGACATTTGTCGTAGTTTCTCCGATTACACACAGGCGAATGTCGGAGGAGTACCCTAACAAACGGGCCAAGGACCTGGCGTCTTCTTTCCTTCCCAGTCCTTGTCCTAGCCTACCCCTTAATTATCACACTCCTTGAATTGAATTGATTTGAATTGAATTGAATTTGCCTTATTTTACGTGGCGAGACTCGGGCCATCAGGCCCGCTCTTCCGTCTGACCACGAAATTTCGCTACGCTCCTTTCATCAACTCCTTCACCTACATGCAATACACTACCACACATATCAGGAGACCAGTCAGGAACTTGTCTTGTCCTGGCTGGGGCGGTTCCCGATCGTGGGAGATACCTGTGTGGTGAAAATCTTGCTAGCCTACGGTTGAACGGTGCCAGATTCACTAACAAGCGAAGGACGATCGCCGCAAACCCCCAAGCAAAAAGCATGCTCTACTCATGCGCTTATGGGACGAATGATCTTAGAATTTGACGTCCCCGGAATCGCTCATAATGAATCCCGACTGGGACGGTGCCCGGCTGGTGAGAGACTTGGTCGGGAAAAGCCCGCAACGCGTCGTGACCTTCCGACCACAGAGTTTGCACACCCTCTAGCTACCTCGGCCATCCAGGGCGTAAGCTAGGCCGCAAGTGAACAATATAAATAGAATTTAAGTGTTAATATGAAAAGTATTTTCTTACATATTAATTTAATGTACACATGCGCAATTTTTCGCATGTTCTTCTACATGTTCCTTGTAAGTTCTCCCAAAAGCTCTCCATATTTGATTTATTTCGTCGAAAACAGTAAAATCTGTATTTGACGTATGTGGGAGAAAATCAATGTATGCAGTATGTTCACCATATTTTGTCTACACAATCGCCATAAAACTGTTAATTAAAAATTGTAATTTAAGTTTTATTTTATAACGGGTTACTTACCCCCCGCCCCAATAGTGAATGGAACGGAAAATTCTAAATAGCTTCAGTACCAAAATGAGCAAAAATGAAATAGAAGGGAACCAAAGATTTTCCGCAAAGAACAGCAGTCACCAAATGTATACCTTTTGACTCTGTTTTAATAGTGAAACCCAACTAGTTTCATTGAAACAGAGCTAGTTTGTGGCAACCTATGTTTCTGGATGAGAGAATGTACCATACACGTAATATTAGTCCAAAGGAAGTCCCATTTTGGAGAATAAGTCTTTTTTTGAATAATTACCAGTTCATCAAAACAATATTTTGAAAGGATGCAATTAAGAATTACATATGGTTTAACACGTAGGTGGCTTTAATTTGATCTGTAAACATGCTTACACAACAGAAATAGAAACAATTTTTAAAACCTTCTAAATTTTGTTTTATAGTCTAAGATTCTTCTTCCTTTTATGGGAAATACGGTGTCCTAATTCAGTGAATCAGCACATATATTGGTATTACAATAATGTGAATAAAGAAGATGTAACACAATTTTTTTTCTATAAGTGTAAATTATCAGCAATAATAACCCCCCGCTTCAGCAATAAAAAAAATATTGTTTGATTCAGTGTTTAGCAGTGAATAATTCTCTGTTTTGTTGTTCAGAAATGTGTTTAGTATTTCTAATTTTAATTGCAGACAACTCTCCCATTTGCAATGAAACGCAAATGTCTTGTTTGGCAGAAAATGAAGGTACATTTGATTTAATTTCGTTATTTTTTAGGATTTATTTAAGAAGCATATAATTTCAGTTCTCTTAATTTTATCGTTTCAGATACATTGATAAAATTGGTGGATTCAAAAACTAAAGAAAAAATTAAGTGCGATTGCCTCCCACTATGTGATGAAGTTACTTACGCCATTCAACAGAACAGTTATGGTCCATGGTAAGATCATACCACAAATGCAGCACAATTTGCTTTAAAGAACATCATTTAAACTTTTATCCATTATATGCCTGTAAAACAATCATTTATCTCAGTATCCCTGACAACATAAATCATTTTTCCCTCTCATTAATGTAACAATTTTCCTTTATGGCTACAAAAATACCAATTAAAACACAATATACAAATCGCTAGAAATGTGCATATTAACGGCATGAGAAATACTTTAAAAAATACATTTGCGTAACTTTTGAAAATAAATCTGCAAAATGGCTTTTATGTTATCTTAAACAGTGCATTTAGCGCTCTTCGCAGAAAAGGTTTGAAAAAAAATTTGGAGTCTTTTTGAGAAAATTGTGTTTTAGCATTTCTGAAGATACGGAATTTTGAGCTCATTTTCAGAGAAAACTGTTGGCTTTTCGAAAAACTTTATACGACGTCATGTAAATTACATGTGCTCGTAAATGCTATAATGTAAATAAATGGCCTATAATTAACGACGTGAAAGAGATATAAAAAATTAAAATATGTAATTTTTGAAAAAAACAACAATAAAAGAATAGAGTAAAATGGCGTTTCTGTCATCTTATAGAGTATATTTAGCTCTGACCCTATAAAAACGTAAAGAAAAAAATTAGAGCCCTTTTGAGAAAATCTTGTTTTTGTTATTGCACACATTACGCGAAAACTACTAAAATTTAAAAAAAAGTGAATATGACCTTAATGAAAGAATAAATTATGGACTACACATTTTATTTTAAAGAAAAATGTGTATCTTTAACTTTGTAGTCGTAGGAAGACCTCGAAAAATTCAAACTTTTGAAATTTTCGAAAATTAAGAGTTAACCGTGAAAATTGAACCTATACCACCTTTATAAGTCACTTTACTTTGTTCTAACAAGAAATTTAGAGAAAATATTAGGAGCCATTTTTGAGAAAATTTTGAAAATTTCCCAGGGGCTTCGTGTAAAATATCCCCAAAGACTAATGAAAGATTTTCGAAATCGCAAAGCTTCGACTCGGGGCAAAAAGACAGGGGTTTCTTCGATTTTGAAAAAAGTCCTACTACATCCAATCAATTCCATTACCAAATAATATAATTCAATACCATTAGAGGAATATTCATTAATGATTCCTGTAATGGTGTACTAATAAATGAGAACAAATTTCATTTGAAGGAAAAAAATTCTATCTTCAATTGTGTAGTTGTAGGAAGTACCCGAAAAAATTCAAGACTTTTACAATTTTCAAAAATTCAGAGTTAACAATGAAAATCTGTCATATAGCAACCTTATAAGTGTATTTCACTCTATTCTTACAAGAAATTTGAATAAAACAATTGGAGCTGTTATTGAGAAAATTTTGAAAATGTCGCAGGTGCTTCGTTAAAGTACCTCCAAAAATTAATGAATGTTATTCAAAAATGCAGAGCTTTGAGTTAGACCAGATCCACAGGGGAGTATTCAGTTTGGAAACAATTCTACTCATAGTTTAGGTGCTAAAATTGTTCATAGACGTCAGACGGACGGACTGACTGACGGACGGACGGATCGGCGCTTTTAAAAATGAACTTTTTTCTACAAGTGCATGAAAAACGCAACTTCTGTGCATCGCTAGCCGTATGAAAAGTTCGTAATTTTTTTATAACTATTAAAAAAGATTATTCTGAAGACAACTATCTTGTGACCGTGAAAAAAAAAAAAAAAAAAAAAACAACACTTTTTGCATGATCTTAGAGTACCTACTTCTCCAATCATTACCCTATGAAATGCATTTCTACATTGTCCGGGGTATCAGGCTTCTTTTTTCAATACAAATTTACAAATTCTTTTGTATTATATTTTTAAACAGTTGAAGAAAAAATATTCATATTTCGTGTGTGAAATTTCCGTTTCTTTCACGGCCGAGATTGAGATTTTTTGCAAAGACCATAGGATTGGTCGAGGGGAGCTTTACACATTAAATATGAAAGTAACTGTTTCGGAATGAAGGACTCTTTATTCGTGAAATGTGACTACATGACGTGCTTGAGGGAGTAATGTACTACATATTAGAAAAGGATTTATCCACTTTTTCTGTGTGAGGGCTCTACAATAGTGAGTTTTTCTGTAAAAAAGTTCGCTGTTTTTTTTCCAGCAGCATTACACAACTTTCTCTACACTACGTACAATTATCTCATATATCCGCATGTATACGAGAAAGTAAAAAGGTTTTTCTGAAGTGTTCTTCATGAAAACGTAAATGTAAATCAATCATTTCAACTTCTTTCTACACAATATACGCGTGTTTCACACTCTTTGACGTACAGAAAAACTTTCTTTTCCTGCCGTAAATGGCGAAAATTATATTTTAATGATTTTGTAATTGAACAAACGATATTGTTTGTAATTAATGTGATGGCTCTCAATTGACATTCTTTAGATTAGATCTAGTTTCTTGTGTTTTTTGTAATAGCATATTAACATATATTGCAAATTACTAATTTTAACTGTTTCACTTAGTGCTTACGCAGTTAACAGAAAGTATTGTATTCCTGCGGGGGAAAAATCTTATGCCGGGCTCTGGTAACGAAAAAGTTGATAAATCTTGTTGCAATACGTATTAAATTACTTCCTCTAACGCGTTGTGTAGTCAGAATCCATGTGGGTCCTTCACTCCGAAAAATCGATTGACGGCAAAACCTGTGTCTTGTCCGTCTGAGGTCAATGTTAACGCGTAAACGATTCAATTTTCTCCAAAATTAATATTCCTTGATCGATCTGAACAATCGAGACTGAGAGTTTGAAACATATGTTTTAACTTTGGAGGGCATTTCACATGAAGCCTCAAAATTTTCTCAAAATGGCTCCTAATTATTTCATTATCCCCCCCCTTATAGAGCAAAAGACGCATGGCATTCGCATTTTCATTGCACTCCCTAAATTTTCGAAATTTGTAAAAGTTCAATTTTTTTCAGCGTCTTCGTGTAACTATAACAATGAAGACAGAAATTGGCTCCTTAATGAAATCTCTTCATCAAAAAAATCTTCAAATAAGGTTACGACTCTCGATCAATATTTCGAAAATATGAGTAGTTTTGCGTAATTTAAGTGGAACCTAGGCATTTTTAAACATTTTTAAGCTCCTTTTTTTTCTTTAAAATTTCCCCTCATATGAAGGAAATTTTGCAATTTTTTAAATTTAGTGGAACCTAGGCATTTTTAAACATTTTTAAGCTCTTTTTTTTTTCTTTAAAATTTCCCCTCATATGAAGGAAATTTTGCAATTTTTTAAATTTGCAAATTAGAATTTTCCGCCATCCATTTGCAAAACAATTCGCAACAATCCGCCATCCAGTTCGAACAATATTTGTGTCTACCTGGCCGCTAGCGGCTAACTGGGGAGAGGGGGTTCCGTTATCCTATCAGAAATAGTCTCGGGATTCAAATTGGAATACGACAACGCTGCGCAGCGTAACGCGAAGCATTGGAAATTCTGAGATTCCTTCTCGTCGTTGGGAGACGTTACAACTGCATGAAACGCAATTTTAATTGTCGAATTTGTGTTGATATATTAGTTTTAAAATAACTATTTTCGCACCTTTGTTCAACGATTTGTAATGAGCATACGATGAATTACCACTGCAGGCAAATCCAAGGGGGGGGGGACCATTGCCACCCACCCCCAAGTCCTAGAGTTTTATTTTATTACCTTCCTTATGTGGCAAAATTTTAATTTAATTTATTTATCTTAAAATCTAAATATTTATTTATGTTAAAAAATATGTAATTATTTAAAAATAATATTGTGTAATAACATATATACACACTACAAAAATAATATGCAATATAGTAATAAACATGTTTATTATTTAACAAAAATCTGTAATGCCGCCCCCCCCCCCCCCTCACAATGATCGGCTCGATCTGCCACTGATAATTCCAGGTTTTCTTTGTTACATCTGTCCTCATTTTCTTCTCATTGCTTAAACTTAGCAAAACCAAATATCTTATATTTAGTATGATAAATTGAAATTGTCCATTTACACAATGTACTGTTTGTGTGATAAAAAGAATAATTGTATGTGCAGGACCTCAGTTGCTGCAATACAATGGGGAATGGTAACATTTCCTCAAACAAGACTAAAAAGAGATGTAATTTTTGGATTCACTGATTTATTAGGTAAGAACAAATATCAAGATTTAAAACGGTATATAATTCAATCTCTTACATCATAGACAACAGTTATCACCACTCAGTGCTTACTGTGACTTTTACTGTGCTTACGTAACAACAGTAATTCTCAGTTAATTGTGCTGATAATGGTGTTTATCTGATATATATAGAAAGTTATTAATATTGTACATTTAAATGTCAAGTAGCATCGTAAAGTAGCTTCCTAAGAAGTAAATTTATTTTAAAATTTCTGGCACTATCTTTGGAATGGCTTAGTCACTTCTTGAGACAATAGAGAGAACGAAGTGTTTTTACTTTTATACCTGTATCGGGGAATTTTTGGCGAATGTTTTGCTGTAACTTTCTCATGCTTTGGTGTAATTTTCAGGGTCACAAAAAGGATGATTTTGTTGCTGTCACTTCTAATCCTTAATGTGTCCACATTCTGTTCATTTCTCAAACATGTTACTGGGTTCCCTTCAGTTGACAATGGAATTTCAGGAAGGCAATCTTGTCATCATAGCTTAGCAGATTTGTAGTAACATATTACATTTAATGAGGTGTAAACCACACAATTTAGAGGACACTTGCAGTACAGTGTAGAATAGCTGTGTGTGAAAAAGACATTCTCTGAGAGCTGAAAATATCAAGCGTCAAATGTACATTATTGCATGTAAATGACCTACACAATTTGCTGTTTCTCAAATCAACTCCGAGTTGATGGAAATGCTGTAGGGGTGAAAAATCATATACTGGCCAATGTCGTCAATAAAACTCGACAGCTTACCATGCTGCAACTATGGGGATTAAATAAGGTTTAATTGTGTAAATATTGAATATGTGCAAAATTTATTTGTAAAATGCAAAATAAATGCTTTTCCTATATTTTTCCTGTTTTACTGCTGGTTCTTTTCATTTCCAGCAATATTTTTATTGGTAAATTTGTTTCATTTTCATTATTGTGTTTCACAAAAAAATTATATAAAAAATACTGTACTTAAGATATATGGTGAACTTTTGGCAATCCTTTATAATTCAGAAACCTACCAAGACAGAAATTTTGTGAAAAGAACTATTGGGTTCCATCTTAAACAGGTTTTACTGTACATTGTTTAAGTCCATTTACGTTTTCAATTCTACTTTTTTTTAAAAACTTTTTTGTTATTTAAGGTCGCATCAATATCTAGGTCATTAGCAACCACTATTGCTTGTAATGGTATGGTTACTATGAGAATGACACGATATGATGATGATAGTGGGTGAAAGGACAAACACAATACAACCTTGCCCGAGGCGGGACTTGAACCCGCGATGCTTCGGTCTGAGATCTGGGTCTGAGATCGGCTTTTTTCTTCTTCTTTTACATCGAAATCACATAATACATGTTCCAATTTGGATAAAATATTGACTCACTATTTTACTACTCTCAGAGTTACATCTACCACATTTCTTTGTTTGTTTATTTACAACTACAATTTAAATATCCTGTCCTAGGCTCATTCATTCTTTTCACTTTTATTGTAAACGCTTCAATATTTTACATATTTTTTGACTTAATTGATGATAATTAATTTTTTAGGAGAAAGAGGGGCTTTAGATGTAGTGTTGGCTTAACATTTTCCTATTAAGAAATTTTCATTTATGCTGAATTTAAAGTTGTGTTTGTTTTTTGTGGATGTAAGTTGAGTTTCCCACTGGGTATATATTAATTGTTGCCAGTTTATTAGTAATAGGAATTTCAAAGATATTGAACTTCTGACAATTGTTTCTGTTCTATTCTGAATTGAATATTGAATTATAAAGTATTGGCAGTTGTTTTCTGTTTGTCAATACATTAATTTTGCTGGTTGTTGTTTTTTTATTGTAAGGCCCAATATTATTTTAGACATTTCATTTGTACTATTTGACATTACATTTGGATTTTGACATTATGTTTGTGTTATGATCATGTAGGTAAAGTTTGTTGCAGTTTGTGCTATTGATAACATTTTGTTTAGTTGCAGTAGGAGGCACCGCTGGATTATTTCTGGGTTGCAGTGTACTCAGCTTTGTAGAAATTGGATATTTCTTCACACTGAGACTTTTCTGGCACCTAATGAAATATGACCAGGAAAGGAATTTATAATGAAGAAATAATAAAATGATAAGTCAATAAGATATTTTTAATTACAAAAGTATAACTTCTTAAAACTACAAAAATGTTTTACTGACTGAGATCATACATACTGAATTGCACCATACATAACTCTTTCTTATTGGGGCGAATATTTGAAAATATTTGCCCTCCTATTTGGTGTTTTCTTTGGTAATATTTCCTTGTAAATGATAGTATTTCCTTGTATGGTAACTAAAAGATATTCAATTACATGTCAGTTAATGTTAACCAGCAGTAGTATAGAAGTTGGAATGTTTGTTTAATAGTACTCCTCTCTCAGGAGATATTACAACTTCTGTTCACTGGTATGAAAATAATACAAGTATATTGCACAACATATAAGCAATTAACACTAAAGAAAGAAACAATAAATTATTTCATATTCTTACATTTAAGCATTTAAATACAAAATATACAAAAACCTTTAGAATTTCTTTATATACAGCTTAAGTCTTTGTACAAATTTAATTTCTTTGTTATATATTTAATTAGATGACAGGTAAAGATAATGTATTTCTTCAAATATATTTTAAAAATAGAACAGAAATAACAATGTATTTGAAACAATAATTGCTCTTTTTGTAATGAACAAATTACAGAAAAATCATAAGAAAAATCTTTTGTGTAGACAGCTAAGGACAAATTTTAAAATATTAACTATTAACTTGTCAGGCATATATGAAGTACTGCAATTGTACATTTCTAGATCAGATTATTTGTTATAAGATAATAATTATTACAACAAATCTTTCTCATTTTTCTGCAAAAAATGGAGGATTTTAAATATGAACCCATAATATTGTCTATCAAGTTATTGTATCTTCTGAATGGATTTTTATAATATGTTAAAAGAATTAAAATATGTTTTACAAAAAAAATTTCTGTAGAAATTTTGAAGAAGTTTCCAATTTAGTATTTGCTTATATTCTTTACTATTTAAACACCAACTGTTGTACTGATCCACATTAAAAACAGGACCAGGAAAATTGAAATTTCTTGATAAATATTTCATTCTGTAAGTAAGACTTTCAAGTTATTTATTAACCCATTTTGTCCAAAATGCTTTCTTCTTATCTTCTTTCTTATGGGCAAGTGTAATTTCTGCACTTCTTACTGCTTCGTTGCATTCTGTGACAACCTGGCCAAAAAAATTGAGAAGTCAAATTTCATATTATGGTGAATGTTTTTCACATACATATTAGCAATTTTTAAGTTTCAATAGAAAGGTTTTGTAATATTACATTTTTAAGAGAACTTACTTCTTAAATTAGTTTTTGTAAATGAATTATACTTATTTTGCTGTGACCTCAGTAAATAATACCTTTGTAAAAGTTATTTTTCCATTGGTATTGCATTCATTTCAGATTTACTTAAAATTCTAATATTAATCAATGATATTTAGGAGACCCGTTGTAATATTATTTAGATTTATGAGCAGAAAAATGAGTGACACTCTTTTTACACATAGAGAAAAGAAAGGAAAAATTGGAAATGTTCTTCATAACACATAAATAATAATAATAATAATAATAATAATAATAATAATAATAATAATAATAACAACAACAACAACAACAACAACAACAACAATAATAACAAAAATTAATCAAGAAGCTAAATTACTCAGAAGTGAAATTTAATAAATAGGAAGTAGGAAATTATTATTAAACTGTCTGAATAAAGCTCTTTAAAATGCAATTTTTATATTAGAAGGTACATTACATTTTGGTAGCTCTTATGTGTTCTTTTTTTCATAAAAAAATTTAATTATTCATTGCCCTAATGGGATTTTGAAGATCTGATACTTCTATTCCTCTCTTTAAATGTGTTATTTTGCATTTGGTACTCTAGATTCTTACGTATATCTTAAAACATTATATTTTTGGGCTAACAGAAGATCTCTAAAATCTCCGTTAATGGTTTCCTGAAATATTAATTTCATCATGGGCAGTTGAATTTATCACAATAGGGACTCAAAAACCCCCCTCAACTGGAATGATGCCAAATACTACAGAGGAAAGATATACACCCTTCCCTCTGTGCTAATACATTCTTTCTGGGAAATTGATGACAAGAAATGAGTCAGGGTTTACTATTAATTAATATTTTGCTTCCTTTCACCTTATCACTTTAACTGTTCATAATGGGGAAATGATAAATCAAATTATTTGCCTTGCCACCATAAAGATGTGAGGTGCTGAGATGTAACTACCCCACTAATATAATATGTTTCCTTCGATATGGGCATTGGTTAGAATAATGAAGAATGTTATTACTACTTTATGAATTTCTCCTCCATTCAATTCTTTATTTGTTTGTAATTCTATTAAATTTATTCAAAACAATCGTTGATTGCATCATATTCCAAATGAATATTCCCATTAAACCAAAGTGAAATCATTTCAAGAAGAAATTAACATTCTAAAAGAGGACAATCATTTTTCTTTAAGAAATTTGTGGGATGTAATTGTAGAATCCCTTGTAGAATAATCTTTTGACATTTTTCGAATCAGCATAATGTCCAATTGTACTCATATACGAATAGGTGAAAAAGTGTCCAAAATTTGTCATTTATCTACATTATCAATTTAAGAAAATGGGGTATATTCAGTCCCTTTATAAATAATAATATGGTTGTGGCTAACATACACATATTAAGTTCCAAATAAAACAATAAATACTTTATAAATAATTATCAATAATTTCTCCGCTTGTTTTCTTGATGATCAAACATACATGCTACAGTGCTAATGTGATTGGAAATCTAGATATTTCATGTTGGCAGGCCATATTAGAATTTGCCTGTGTAAACAGACTGCACATGTTGAGTGCAGGTGTAGTGTGCTATTCAGTTCTACACTCTTGAAATCTAATATAATGAATTGAACTCACCGCTTGAAGTGTCAAATGAACCTTTTCCCACAAAGCAATACTTTCATCTCCTTTAGGCAGATACCTTATAATTGCATTGACAAGCATAGGAAATCTTGTTATCCTTTGCATTGGTTGTGTTAAAAAAGACTGAAGGGTGAATGCTTGACAGACAGATTTTGCTTCAATCTTTTCCATTACTTCTATGAACCTTTTATTCTTTTCTCTGAAATTGAACATTGTTAGGTAATAAAATATGTTATTGTTAAAATTGTACAACTTTTTACAATATGATAATAAACAACAAACCTCATCTGAGATAACACTTCATTTATATCCACTTGACGGGAACAATATGCAATGTACACACGAAATCTTCCTTTGGCATATTTAAGCAATACTTCAGCTAGATCTAAATTTTTGAGACATATGTCATCTTCCCAAACTTTAACTAGGTCTTGCAAAAAGCACTGGGAGGTTTCTTTCACTGTAATAAATTTTCAATTAAGGAAATTAGTGTCTACATTCATACAATAATGTTGTGATTAGATGTACTACAACATCTTTTAATGATGAAATAAAATTGATTTTGATTTGTGGGTAAATTGAAGCTTAAACAGTTTGAAAATTATTGATATTTCTTGTATAGATATTGATTAATGTAAATATTTATATCATTATAATAAATTATCATTATAATTTATTATCAGTATAATAAATATTTGGAAATCATATGAGAATCATAATTGTCAAAGTGCTATCAACATCAATGTAAGAATTTTGTCCCTTTCAAAAGTCACATTACACGAAATAGGATAATAAAACAATTTATACTGTGCTGTTACCTGGAACAATGGGCATGAAAAGAGTTCTACGGTCCTCTTCACTCAAAACATCTTTGCTATTAATTTCACTGTTATTTATGAAATATTTTTCTAGAATGTTTAAAGATTTCAGAAAAGAAACTTCAGATGTTATTATTTCAAATTTTGCTTCTTGTAATTTCTTTTGTTCAGCAGTCATTCCATCTGTAAAGAAATGGTACACTTTAAACAATTTACAGAAGCTTTCTCCGTGTTAATGACCATTTTTATCCATTATAGCTTTGCAACCCATAATTTATTTAACTGTTTTGGCATCAGGAATATTTTTAAGATAAATTTTATTAATTTTTTATTTATTCATTTAAAGTTTAAAAAAGTTTAAAACTCTGTATGACATACTATGGGGAGAAGTGTATTCTGTATACATTCTTCTTTATTCCAGGAATTCTATCCTAATATATGTACAAGAAGAATTGTGAATACAGGTGGAAACTTGCATTTTTAGCAAAAATTGTTAAGAATCCTATGTAACAAAAACTATTTGCACAGAAAAAAGCTACAGATTTTGGCTGTTAAGCTCCATCATGCCCTTCAACTTACTGCCATGAGAACATAGAAAATGCTAATTTGAATAACTTTATTACACACTGAGCTCTAGGAAACCTACACAGTTAGTGAAGTTACATTTATGACCAGAAACAAAACAAAGAGCAATCAATGCATTTGCTCAAAAGATCAGGGAAACTGGATGAAAAACCTGATCAAGATGGGGGTCGTTGACCCAGAAGCTGGGGTACAATACTTGTTTCAGGTGTATTTAATATTTTAAAATTCCAAGTTCAAATGATTCATTAAATATAATTGTTTAACTCAATTTTACTTTCCTTTTTGATGCTCAGTGCAGTCTCAGTAAAGAAACAGTTACACAGCAGAAAAGATTTTAATTGGCACTTTAACTTGTGAATAGATTTTAATCATTTGATGTCATCTGGCAATATGTTGTAAAGTAATGTAAATGTATTGTATGTGAATTTTTTGTAGTAAGCTGTTGATGCTAACATTTGATGAGTATGATTACTACAATGAGTGTTATAGTTATAAGCATCTATATTACTTGGAAATATGTTTCCACCTTTGAGTAAGTCATTTTTGAAAGAAAAAAAAAATTGTGAATCAAGAGGCAAGACAATGATAGAATTCCTAGTTTATTAAAGAGAGGCTTACAAGAATCTTATGGATAGGATTTGAAAAATATTCATACAATTCTTTTTTGTAATCTACAAGTCTGTGAGCTACAGGATGTGTTTTCTTAGAATGATATGCCATATCTCAGGCAGGAAGGAACGTTCATGAAATATACATAACAAGCAGTATGAAGGCTGACTGAATTGGAAAGAATTCTGAACGCATAGCACCATGAACTTAATTTTGTATTCAATTCACTTAAATTTGTTCAATTTGAGGTTTGGCTGAAGTGAGACCCCAAAATTTTGTTACCTTAACATCAGTCAATGACACATTATTCTTTTTCAATGGAATTGTATTGAATGTGAATAAAATTGTTTACTTCACCTGGAAAACTGTATTGAAACCATTTTATTTTCATTTACTATTAATTTGTTATTATGAAACCAGTTCGACGCATCTGATATTGCATTATTTACTGTTTCTTTATTGCAAAGAATATTTATATAATCTGCAAAGATTATATAAATGTTCTTCCATTTTGAATCGCTGAAGGAATATTATTTCCAAGTAGTTAGAAGAGAATAGGACTGAAAATCGATCCCTGTGGAACCCTTTGCAAATGGCAATGAATGAAATAATGTCTCATCAAGTGAATGAATGATATTTATACAAGAAAGGATTAAAATGTAGTTTTATCTGTAGAGAAGAAATGTTAAGTTCTAAGCATGTTAGCTTAAATTCAAATTATTCATTTCATATTTTCTTTCATATTCATATAAATACTGTATTTTTATATAAGCAATAGTAGGTAATGTGGCTTCCTAGTAAATTGCAATGTATTGCTTTTGCTAGTAAATTTAGTACTCCTGCAGAACTTTCAACTTGATAAAGTATTGAAATTAGAGTCTGGAATGATCAATTCTTTTACTATTCATAATGTAGTCAAGATATTCTTGTTTAATTATGAAACTCATTCTTTTATTATAACTTTTTTTGGAATTAAAGTTATTTTAACTTCCTAGAGAGTTAATGTTATTTTCACTCCTTAGAAAGACAAAGTTGCCTTCAAAGCCTCTGGCTAGGTAATTGGGAATCATAAAATTTATGTTTAACAGTGCTCTTTTACTGTATAAAAAAAGGTTTCATTCACAACTGTGAATTTGATTTCACAGTTGTGCTGTTTGAACTTGTTAAAAAAATATTATTTCATTCCCTTGTACATTAATGACTATTAACTAAGAGGAAAGACTGGAGTGAGTATCTTTCCTCATTGCTATTAATGCTTCACACATACCAAGCAAACCACTTTCAACAACCTCTTCTGTTTCATGCCACTGTGTGCGCCGACTATCAGTTCTTTCTTTTTTATCTTTTCTTTTGAATGTATCAGTTAATGGGATCATGTCACGATAATCAATTAAATATTCATCAAGAGCTTCATAAACATGTTCCTGAGGCTCTAGCTCCATGTATGTTCGTTCTTCCTCTGCAGACTGTTTGTCATCCTTCGCTTTCTTCTGAAATTTTCAATAAAATTGAATTAGTTTATTGCAACAATATTAGTCAGAAGTAAGTAGAATATAAAAATGTCATATAATATACAAAGCAACCACAATGCAAATTGTAACCGAAAAATACAAAAACAATTGGTTTTAAATATTAACTTTATAATTTTCACACAAGAACAATAAAATACAAATTAAAATGATGGAATTAATGAATTGTTTCTAATCATCAATTAAAATTAATGAATCATTTATTTATTTTATTAAATGAATTTATTAGTGATTATTAGAATAATGTTATAATGTTAACTGACTAGGCAGGGATTTGTGCTAACTCAGACTTCCTATCCTTCATCATGAGATTATTAAAAGAAAAAGTTGAAAATTTCTATGACTCATCTGAAAATAATTAATATGTAAGTGAAGAAGGAACTATATTGCTAATACAAATGCTGTTTTATTGGAAGATAAGGGGTTAATAGCAATTCTCCCAAAAATATACCATTCAATACAAACTATTTTCCTTTTCTCTGCTTTAATTACATCATTGCCACTAAGATTGTTCATTGCTGCTAGTAAATGGAAAATAAATGAAGGACTAGAATTAGAAAATTAAATTTAATTATCTTTTTGAATTTCCATACAGTTTGAGTTGTCTGCAGTTAATTAAACTTTAAAAAGACAATTTTTGATTTCGAAGTGTGTACATAAGGGGGATTATATGGTATTGATCACACAAAGATTGTAGATATTAGCTTGCTCTTATTTTGAAATTTATTACTCCATCATCAGGCTTGCTAATAATGGAAATTAATTGCAAATATCACTGACTCTTTATCATTCACCACAAGAACATTCATGGGCATCATCAGCACCAAATTATTTTGGGGGATGGTTCAATACATAAGATACAGATTACCAAGAGTTCCTTCCAATATACTCTGTATACCAAAATATTGGCGGGGGGGTTACCCTGAGAGATGATATTAACTACATGTTACCCCATTGTTTGTGTGTATGAACAACCATATTAAGAATCTCATTTCTTGATCTTTAACACTGCACTTAAGATGATGCAAAAGTAAAGAAATGATGCTGATGATTAAATATTATTGTTCAAAAGCCTTGGTAATAGAAAAAGAAATTGCCAAAACATCACAAAATTAGAATCTTTAATTTTTGCATTGCTGATCTCATGAATCCCCACAATATTATAATTTGAATAATCGCATTCAGGGCGTTTTTTTATTCTGCAAATGAATTTTTTATTGTTAATTGGAAGTTGTTTACTTACTTTGCTTGGAGGAGACCTGTAGTATTCTTGATAGAGAGGAGCATCCTCAAAAGGGGTCTCCAAGGGCAGTGGCGGCAGTGCTTTCCGAGGTCGTAAAGGAGTTGCAGGCTGAGAATTTTTCCAACGCACCATGTTTTGTAGGGAGAGACTAGCATTGCTTGGTGTCCTGCACACCCTTCTTCCATGAAGTCGACCTGTGTCACTACCAGACTCTATAGCTGAATCTGATTCATCGTGTAGGTCGTCCAGCTGATCATCTGGGTTGCCCGGAGAACTCACTGGAGAACAGGATTTTTGAACACTTTGTAATGAATTGTAATAAGCATGGGATGCATCCTCAAGATTTCCGCTATCCGATGAATACCTACTTCGCTCTGAAGAAGATCTTATAGATACTGAGTCTGGTTTTACATATATGTCAATATCATCATAATTGTCATTAGAATCACAATCAGAATCCTGGAGAGTTGTAACTTCAGACTGACCTTG
The DNA here is from genome assembly GCA_038098605.1 of Gryllus longicercus. NCBI lineage: Eukaryota > Metazoa > Arthropoda > Insecta > Orthoptera > Gryllidae > Gryllus > Gryllus longicercus. Next base: position 2,087,805 of record JAZDUA010000217.1, read on the forward strand.
GGAGTTCATATCAACATATTGCACATCTTCATAAATGTTATCTTCAACATCACTGTTCATATTTGATTCATTTGGGGACTCACTTGTATTATGTGAATTTGCTAAAATTACATTATAATCATCATCAACATCATCCTCTGAATGTTTATGATTGATTCTCTTTTGCATACTACATGTTGCACATTTACAGTCTAATTCACTTGTCTGACTATCCATTACGTACACATAGTCATAATTATTGTCTGTTGTGTCATCACTGACTACTAATATTTTCTTTTTATCACAGCACACCAGTTCATTTGTTGCTGAGCAGTACAATTCATTGTTGAAATACAATTCTGATGATGATCCAAAGTACTCAGAATCTCGTTCGTTATTTTCATTTTTCAATTTTTCTGAACTTTCTTTCACTGCCAAATCACAATCAGTATTCCCAGCTAAATCATACTCATTTAGAGTACATTCTGAGGATGAATCATGCCTTGAACCTCCACATAAAGTACTCCTTGATGAGCCGCTGTGATCTGAATTTGTTGCATTTTCTTCATAGATATCTTGATTTTCACAGTTTGTCAGTTTACTGTCTGAAACTTTTTCTTTATAGCTGGAATCTTCATTACTCTTCCTTTTATCCTCTTTTCTTCCCAATACATTTTCATTTTCAGGTTTATTAAATAAATTTTCTTCAGACTTCGAGAACTGTTTACTAGAATTTTCTTTTACATTACTCCGAAAATGTTCATTGTCATTTAATGGGATATCAACAATAGAAATTCGCTTAGCGTTCATAATTATATGTTTCTCTGAGGATGCTACTTTGGAATTTAAAGATGTTTTATTAGGTTTGTGTGTTGAAGTTCGCAATTTTGGCACTATGTCACTGACTATATTGGTAAGGTTAGATTCACTCCTGAATGCATGTCTATGTGGTAAGGCCTGTGATCCATTATTCACATTTGAATTCTCTGGTTTTCCACTCTCATAACCACCTTGTACATTAATAGCACTATTAAGTTTATTACTTAACACCGTTGCCTTGGAAGCACTTTTTCTCTGCTGTTCTGGGGATTTTACTCTATTTCTCAATTTTGTACTGAAAAGATCCCTGGAAGATGGTGAAGCTACTGCAGTAAGCTTTTGCTTTAGTTCATTTTCTTTGTTCACACATGAGGACTTTGGAATACTGCTAGTTGAGTTCACGTTTGGTTTCTTAAACACTTCAGGGAAGGTAACTCGAGTACATGCATCACAACACTCATTTAATTTTTTGTCTAGTGCACTAACAAATGATGCATCTGATGCAGATGCAAGAACTTTGTAGCAGTCTTCTAAAACCTGCAATCAAAGAAAAGTCAAATCACACAAATGCACACATAAAATTTTGGCTACAAAAACACTATAAATTTAAACATTTACCTCAGTAATTCTTGACAAGGTTCGCTTGCAATGGAAGTGATCTAAATGACTGTTGGTGACTTCCAACACACCTCTCATCTGTTGTAAAATTTTGCGAATAACAGTGAGATGAAGTAGTGGCAAGTACACCCTTTCCAGATTATACAAGTTACTATAAGCTTGGGCTTCCACCTCAGACTTTTTAATCCTGTTGGTTAGGAAATACAAAAACAGATGATAAAAATAATTTATCAATGTGTAACGTAAAATTTAAATGGAAATATAATTTTGTAAATTTAATACAACAATAATAGTAATATTAAAAATGATGATGATAATGACAATGATGACTATGGCAACAATGATGACAATGAACATGAATTGTGATTGTAATAACAATGGCAACAGTAGTAATGATAATGATGGGAGCAATCACAATGCAAGCTCTGTAGATCCTTCTTTTTCTTCTTTTATATCTTAAAAATTGTTGAATGTTTGGTAAATAAATCACAGTTTTTGTTTCCTTTGAAGTATTTTTCAAAAATGATTGAACATTTGGCAATAATATAATATATGTAATTGTTCTTGGTTGTAAGAACCCCATCCCAATTATGTTCACTTTCAGAGATTTACAATTGACTTGACAATTATCATTACATTCAGGATAACATGTATTCAGAGAAAAACTTACTTTGCTCCACTAATAACACTTGATAATTCATGGAGATGACTGGTATATGTGATGAAAATATCAAACTTGTCCATATACTTTTGAAGAACACCCAGAATACCATCAAAGGTCAGTCTTTTTTGCCACATTTGTTCCATGTCAGATAGTGCACCATCAGAACATTTCTTCACTGAAAATTCACAATTATTATTAGTATCACACAATATTTTCATGTGAAGGTTCGTCAACCGATCAAATGAAATAGTTCAGTTTGGTTGGTGAAAGTGGAAAGTCAATTTCCAATTTTAGTCTTCAGTTTCATGAAGGTTGAGAGTTAATTTTAGAACTTTTACATGAAAATTTACTACAAAAGTTCTTGTAAAAGTAATTTAACTTAATCTTAACAGAAGAAAAGTTAGTAATGAAGATATGAAATAGAACTTAAAATGAAAAAGATTCCAGTAAAGAAAACTTTATTTTATTTGGTATGAAATATTTATATTTTTTTTCTGGTGAATGGCAAATCTTACTATTTTAACATCCTGGTATAACAGTATCATTTTTTGAAATATTGTTGATATTTTGCAGTAAAATGTTGATTATGAAAAGAAAATATTTTTTTAAAGAAATGAAAACTGGAAGTTGCAAAGGCATTAAGTGTGAAATGCACAAGTTCCGATTTAGTATGAAAATATAGTTTACATATTCTTATACAAGTAACCATTATCACTACCTATTATCTTGAAATAGTTGATGATGGCATTATCACTTGTGGAAGAATATTTGAAAGTATTTAAATAACTAACATGTTCATTTCGAATTGCAGTTTTTTCTTTGACACATAATGCTATTGAAAATTCTCAGTGCTTTTCTTTTTCATGTGTGTCGTGCTTCATTTTGAACACCATTCGCATGACGACGAACTTTCGCCACGGGTATTTTTGAAGAAAAAAATGCACATAAGATCTAATTTTTTGGCATTCCTGGAGAACGAACAATACGCTCCAAAAATTCTCTTTCCGGTGTTGCTGCAATCCAGAGCAGGCTACCCCGTAGTAAGATCGGCGCACTACTAGTACGTACTAATGGAGCAGCGGGGTAATGTTCGGTCTCGCAAGGCCCGCAATGCGTGCGGACTCGGTCCAAAGAGACCCTATTTTGAGGGGTTCTTTTTATTATTTAAGATATTAACACTACTATTGTTTGCTATACCCTTTTATGAAGGGGGCCCGGATAATAGTCCTGCGGACGGACCCGCACTCAGTTCGTTAAACGCTTCTGCAATGAAATACTTCCAGAACAAGATATGAGGCCAAATGTGATTGGTTTTCAGCCTATTGTTTGACACAAAGTAGGCATGGGGACGGAATGGATAAGGAAGGGACGCATGCACTCCTTGGACCATTGTTTAAGGTACTAATCCGGCATCCGCCTGGATTGATACGAGGAAATCAGGATAGCGCCCATACAGAGAGCAGCCTCTAGAGTTATCTTCTCGGCCATGATCGATTTCGATCCAGCTCTTTGGCTGGTGTCGAAAGTCTGTACGCAATCGGATGTCGAACCTAGGACCTACGAAGCATCAGCTGTGAGTGGGGAACTAAATTCGCTATTTCAAGTGGTATGGGTCTACTCCAGATACTACAGGAGCTTATATTTACGTACGTACATTTCCATAAATAAGATCCGTTATTTTCATAACGTAAAATTATCGTTCGCTCATGCGCCTATCACTTTAACGATTTATTGTGATTCCGGTTGATTGATTGTTTAGCGCTTCCGGGCACGTCAACTACCAGAGTCATTAGTCCTATAAGACTAATGCGTGTTTTTTGCTCAGGAGGTGGCGGTGACCTCTCCCCAGCTGTATGGCGAGATCCGGCGCTGATCTACCGTGGGCTAGAAGAGGTTTCCCCAACCAGGTATCTCCCACCTGCAGGGCCCCGCCCCAGCCGGGACAAGCTCTAAGCTCCCGATCGGTCTCAAGACATGTGTAGTGCATGTTAGAGTAAGTAAGGGGTGAGGATAGAACAAGGAAGAGGAAAGAAAGATCGCGCGCGGTCCGTGGCCCGTTTATAAGGGTACTGCCCCGGCATTCACCAGGTGTCGATCGGAGAAACCACGGAAAACTACCAATCAGAGCAGGCGACCGCAAGAAATCTCCTCCCGGCAGCAACAGAACTCGACCCAGCTATCTGAGTAGTGTCGAAAATCCTGCCACCGTGGGGACCGAACGTAGAACCTCCCGGACAGAGGGACAGCAGGGACATCAGTTGATGCCCTGAGCCATCTCTCCCGGCCTCACTTTAATTTAATGCAAAGCATATTCAGTATTACGCTGCACAAACACTAACCCAACCTGAATCGCGAAAATTGGCTTTTCAATTTCATATTGCAACGAATACGGCCCTTTTGGTCCCCAGGAAACGTTTGCGTAATTCCGTTTCTTCTACCACCGGAATCGTTGGGGAAAACAGGCGAATTTCATATTGCAACGAATACGGCCCTTTTGGTCCCTAGGAAACGTTTGCGTAATTCCGTTTCTTCTACCACCGGAATCGTTGGGGAAAACAGGCGAATTTAATATTGCAACGAATACGGCCCGTTTGGTCCCTAGGAAACGTTTGCGTAATTCCGTTTCTTCTACCACCGGAATCGTTGGGGAAAACAGGCGAATTTAATATTGCAACGAATACGGCCCGTTTGGTCCCTAGGAAACGTTTGCGTAATTCCGTTTCTTCTACCACCGGAATCGTTGGGGAAAACAGGCGAATTTAATATTGCAACGAATACGGCCCGTTTGGTCCCTAGGAAACGTTTGCGTAATTCCGTTTCTTCTACCACCGGAATCGTTGGGGAAAACAGGCGACGCCGCTCTCGCGGACCACATTTTCTCGTTGTCGTGTGCGTGCCGCCCCTGCATACCGATCGCAGGCGCCTGCGTCAGCCGACAGTTGGCGGAGACGTGGCGTGAGGTGGGAGAGAACCCCCAACCCCGGGGGCTGCCCCCTCGTTAGGTCGCTCAGACGCGTTTCGGTGTTTGTCTCCGTCTGAAAGAAACCCGCTGGCCTGCCTTACGCTCCGTTAACTTCCAGAAGCAACTCGCTGGGAATCCAGGGGGCCGTGACCTTCCCAAACCCATATTTTACTTTCTCGCATACTACTACGTACGTGGTGTAGAGAAAGTTATGTTGTGCTACAGAGAAAAACTGCAATTTTCTGTTAGAAACATTCGTATTGAAGGTCTCTAATACCGAAAAATTGGATCAATCATGTAATATGTAGTAAATTATTACCCCTAACGAGGTGTGTAATCAGAGTTTACGATGGGTTTATTTGTGAACAATTGTCTGAACAATTGTCTGATTGATTTTTGGCTGATGTCGCGGCCCCTTGAATTTAAAACTTGTATTTTAATATTGAGGGTACGTACAAGAAGCCTAAGGACATTTTTAGTTTTTTTCTTAAAAAACGCTCCCAAATTTTTGGATTAATTTCTTTTATCGGGTGGAAGAATGTACGCTTATAAAAATAGAGCAGATCCCATCGTCGTTGAATTCTATGACTTTTAAAAAATTACAAAAGTTAAACAATTTTCGGCGTCTTCCTACAACTGCACGAGTGCTTCAAAACATTTCTTAAAAAGTTTCTCATTTCCTATGCAAATAAGCTCAATTTTTTCAGAAATGTTCAAAGGACGTTTTCTCAGGAAACGCTCCATAGTTTTCAATAAAAATTTGCAGAAGACCATGTTTTACTCTTGCGTAAAATTCTTTCAGTCATAATCCAATTCTACTAGTAGAGGGTTTTTGAATGGACATTAAAAAACTATGAAAAACTGTCTTTTAGGTGCTGATAGCTGCGAGGAAACTAGCCTACAACAAAGACATTAGCAAACTAACCAGATCGAGAAAGTTCTGTAGGTTTTCTTTACTGTAGGACCATAGTTTATAATATTATTCAATTTATTCAAAACAGTTACTAAATATTGACAAACAAAATGTAAACAATAAAAAATCGTTCATGTCTTATTTTTGGTAAACATTTCAATTACGTAACTCATAACAATTTGAATTTCCTCTAGTGGTGGTTAGAGAATGCACTTTATCAAAAAATTGTCATATGAAAGAGGTATGTAGAAAACAGAGAGATATGAAAGAAGAGAATAAGCAGTGAAGAGACGAATTAAATGGAAGAAATATAAAGAATATGACGATTACAGCATACAATTAATGTAGAATAAATTAGAAATAAAGTGAGAGTAAAATAACAGAAGATATGCTACAAAAGACGGGAAAATGAATAGAGAATAAGAATAAAAATAGAGGATGATGTGAAAGGAAAGAGAAGGTGGAAGTGCGTATGTGTGTGAGTATGAGAGAGAGAGATAAAGCATAAAATTAGAAAATGGAGAGAAGAAAAGAAAGAAAGAAAGAAAGAATGAAAGAAAGAATGAAAGAAAGAAAGAAAGAAAGAAAGAAAGAAAGATCAGAGGAGTAACATAAACTCAGAGCGAGAAGGACAAAAGAAAAACAGGTAAAAGATGGAGGCCAAGATTGTCAAAGAAGCAGAGGTGGAGAGACGGAAGTAGGTAGCAAACAATAGGGGAGAGAGAAAAAAACAGTGTGGGAGGATGAAGAAAGAGAGAGAGAGAGAGAGAGAGAGAGAGAGAGAGAGAGAGAGAGGATGGAAAGAAAGAACGGGACCTAGAGACTGATACAAAGAAGCAAAGGTGGAGAGGCGGAGGCAGAGATCGAGCGAAAAAGAGGAGCTGGTTGAGAAAAGAAAGAAAGAGAGTGAAATGGAAGCCGAGATATCGAGAAAAAGAGAGTGAGGGGAATAAGGAAGAGAGAGCGAAGAAGAGGAGAGAGGAGAAAGTGGAAAAAAGGAAGAAAGAGGGAGGCGGAGGCAGGGGCAACGAAGAAGAGGGAGAATGAGATAGAAAGAGAGAGGAGGAAGAATGAGGGAGAAAGAAAGAGGAGGGAGAAAGAAAGAGGAGGGAGAAAGAAAGAGGAGGGAGAAAGAAAGAGGAGGGAGAAAGAGAGAGAAAGAAACCTGAGGAGGGAGAATGAGAGAGAAAGAAACCTGAGGAGGGAGAATGAGAGAGAAAGAAACAGGAGGAGGGAGAATGAGAAAGAAACAGGAGGAGGGAGAATAAGAGAGAAAGAAAGGGGAGGGAGAATGAGAGAGGAGGCTCACCCTTCTCGAGCACGGAGGCGAGCGTGCGGCGCGCGTAGGCGGGCGTGGGGTGCGGCCAGCCCACGCAGCGCTTGGCGAGCGCCGCCAGGGGCGCCAGCTCCGCGTTGTACGCCGCCTCCCCGGCGGCCAGCGCGAACCGCAGCGACTCCAGCACCAGCTGCGCCTCGCCCAGCCGCTCTGCAACCCACCGCACCCGACTCACATTCACGCAATATGGCTGAAGAGTGAACTACAATTGAGCATTCTGTTGACACTTTATTTTATTTCAAGCCAGTGAGTTCCCTTAAGGGCAAGGCTGCCTGCTAAAGAGTTGGTCATCCCATCATAGTTTGCAACTTCAGCAAGCATATCATCAAAATGCAAACTTAACAGGAAAAAAGATACATTAATTAAATGAAATATATTAGATTAGTTTCCTAGACTGACTGATTAAATTATAGTTTCAGGGGTATGGTCCAGGATTATATGTAATCAGTCGGTTTGTTAATTGTTAACTTTGAAAACCAACGTTTCGAAGCCTCTTCCGAACTGTACCATACATATGTCACGTTTAAAATCATGGAATTTTATAATTAGTCAGTAAATCACAACCATGAAAATGAGACCGGAAGAGGCCTCGAAATGTTGCTTTACAAAGTTAACAATTAACAAACCGACTGTCTATAAATAAATCCTGGACCATAACCCTCAAACTGTAAAATACATATTATTTGTAAATATCAATTATCATGATAAATGAATTTCATTCTGTTTTCAACTAAATTCACAATGTAACAGCTTTTAATCAGAGAATTATCCTTGAAAATATTTTTTAAATAAAAGGTTTGATGTCCCTTTTCTTATAAACACAGTAATTCATGTTTATACGAACTTTCCCCATTTTTTATAATGACAAAAGTAATAGGTGAACCACAGCCCCAACACAAGTTAGCCAACGTTCGTAAAATGATTGTGATTCATTTCTACATGTTACTCACCGACTGCGCCCCTTCTCCAGTTCAGGACAAAAATTCTGTGTTACGATGGCAAAATGTTAGTCAGTTGTTAGTTGTCAGTTGTTAAAAATTTTCCAGCAAGAAGATTTCAGAAATTTTAAGCAAGAAGATTTCAGAAATTTTAAGCAAGAAGATTTCATGCAAAATAAGTCTATGACTTTTGTCTTATTGCAATTTTTGGCCATTGTTTTTTTTCAAATAGTTCTAGACAAATACACTTTTTGCCTCCTAAATATTAACAAACAAGAGTGACTTATGTCATTTTGTGTCTCACGTCATGACAATGCGACTTCTATCATTTTGCCATGTAAGCAGAGAATGCCACAGCATCCGCCGTGCTAAGAGTGAAGCACGAGATGAAGTGGTGGAGGGTGTCGAAAGGATCTCACCTGCGGCGCGGGCGGCCGCCACCTCCGGCAGCTGCGACCAGGAGAGGCGCTCGGCGTGGCCGTCGGCGCGCTGCACCACCTCCCTGAGCGACGGCCGGCGCTTCAGCGGCGCTCCCGGCCCCGCCCCCGCCCCCGCCCCCGCCCCTCCGGCGCCTGTGGACGCCACGCGCGCACGGTGAGGCGGTGCAGGATTAAACAACAAACATCTTATTATCAATCAGAACAATTGAAAGGATCAGTGTCTCACATTGACCTAGTTAAGAGATATTGGGGGTTTTAATAGAACTGGCGTCGCTAGCCAAATTCTTTTACTTCGCTCCGTGAAGTCACGGACGTTAAGCGAATTCGAGACTTCGCGAGATCCTGGTTGGGTGGCCGTCTGCGAACCCCGAGATCTAACGGCGCCGAGCACTTGGCGGAAGGGAGAAATATAATGGGACTTGGCCAATAAAATAACGGAGGATTACTTTATGTCAGGCGCTCGACGCCCAACAAGGGTTCAGAGACGCGTTGCGTTGACGAAGATATAACAAAATTTAAAAAAAAAACTTTTATAATATAACTCAATGCATTTTAAAAATTTTAAACCGCTTGCTTATGAGTCCATACTGAAATTAAATAACACTACACTAAAAGAAGAATATTTAAAATTATATTTAAAGCTAATAGCTCTATTTCACAAAAAAATGTGGGATAGCCTCTAGCACTGAACCCTTTAATTGTTTAGGCATCTGACTACATGTAAAATGAGGTGGATGAAGCTCATTGGCTGAAGTCGGATAGGGTGCGCAGCGGCGCACCCAAGTCATTACATCATGGTTAGAGATGGTAGATTTTAGCCTTTGCTGAAAGTCGAAATGTTACCAAATGCTGAAAAAATCAATAACTGTACGTTTGATGGTCGCTGCAGTATACTTCTAAAGGTATTTAATCTACGATAAAATGTGAAATCGGTCGCAAAATGCGAAATCGTGTATAAAATACAACATGGTCGTGAATCTGCTACATAACACCTAAATTGCATTTTATGGTTTTCTTCGTGTTCTCTCTCTAGCTAGGGATGCATCGACAACAATTACCGGATGTTTGAAAACATTTAATTTGAGCATGGCCATGTTTATTCAGTTATAATTGAGACTAGACTGACAAAACAAAGAAAAGAAATACGAATTAAAAGAACTGATCCTGAAAGCCTGGGCGCTCCGGGTCACCTCTCAAGGGGTCTCAGCTTCGCGAGTTCCTTTTATGGAGAAGGTCACGGGGAGAAGAGGAAGGTCCAACGGCGCATGCGCTATGTTTACGCTTTGTACACTTCTTTCGCTTTTTTGAATTTGTTGAAGTTCTCAAATGGTGAAATATTAAATTAGTTTCCGTTATTTCCTGATTTTAAAGGGTAAATGTGAAAAGCATAAAAAATATTTAACGTGGGCAAATGCAGTTTTTCGTGCTTGTTTTGCGTGCGCGAAGCAGCTAATTTTTTCACACTGTGTGAAACATCGCGAAGCGTGCACGAAACATTTGGAACGATTCGTAATTGTCTTTCGTCTTGACGATGTCTTTGTTTATTATTTGCAAACAATAGTGTTACGACACTGACTGGAATCCAATTATATTTGTACAAGTAAGGTATTTCTAGTTATATAATATTTAATTTACATTCCTTTACTTGACGCATTGCGTTTCGGTTACGGCGTGTTAAAAAATAGTATTCGCAACACGGGCGCGAGTTAATTCTCGCACTCGTCTCTTCGTCGTCGTTACGCTCGGACTTATGCGTCAATCACCTGTTTCGCGCCCTTGTTACGCAAACTATTGTCTCAAAGAGTCCTCTCTTAATAATAATTTTCTCAAAAATTAATGCAACAAAATGCTAAAATATTAATTTTTGCAACATTATAAAATGATATGGCCTTGTTTTCAAAATGCGGTTTTCTTGAATTTAAAGTGCTAAATTCTACCATCAGTAAGCATGGTACATTGTGTGAAATATTACATTATGAAACGATTAGGTAATAATGGGTATTAATACGATGCGTGCGATGAACAATCGAGTGTCGTAAACTTCACACTACTGTATTAATACCCTTTCTATCTAGTTTCATACGGTACTTTTTATACGACGTGTGATAATTTTTATAAGTTAAATTTTTACACTGAATCGTTTCGTGACAGTTGACATGCAGGATTCAGCCAACGCCACCTAGCGGATAGTTCTCTATCCTGCCGCAGGTGGCTTTGGTTTACTACGCTAGTCAAATAGGACCAAAGGGTTATTACGATCCAATTTATTTTAAATAACATTCCACGTAAAACATTACTACTAATAAAAGAAATGAAAACCGACAAAACTGTCAATACAATATTAAGTGCAATTTTAATGTACACAACCGAACGAAACATGTACTAGATAGATTCTAAATGTTTAATTCAGTGTCAATACTTGTTTTGTAAACTTTTCTGTGATTGGTCAAGAACCTGCATCGTAATGAGTATCATAATGCAACGTGTCGGGACAGGATTATCCAAAGGGAGCAGAAAAAAAGAAGAAAAAAAAGAAAAAAAAGAAAAAAAGAAAAAGAAAAAAAGAAGAAAAGAAGAAAAAAGAAAAAAAAGGAAAAAAAGGAAAAAAAGGGAAAAAAAGAAGAAAAAAAAGAAGAAGAAAAAAAAAGAAGAAGAAAAAAAGAAGAAGAAAAGAAGAAGAAGAAAAAAAGAAATAACGTTTGCGTCTTACCTCCGCCGGCGCGGGGCGCGGCCACGGGCTGCTTCGCCGCCTCGTCCGGCGCGTCGGGGCCCGGGGGCGGGCTGCCCAGCGACGCGCGCCAGCCCCTGCGCAGCGACCCCGTGGCGGCGGCGGCCAGCGACGCCATGCGCGGGCCCAGGCTGCCGCGCGGCAGGCTGCGGAAGGCGCGCGCGCGACCCTCGCCGTCGCCGTTGCCGCCCTCCGGCCCCGCCTCGCCCGCCGCGCCGCCGCCCTCGTCTGCGCACACACACACGCGCGCGCGTTAGCACAGAGGCCGACTTGCAAGGCATCAACTGGAACCTTTAATGTGGATGCGGGCCATATTAGGGAGTTTTAGCGCCAGGCGTAAGGAGAAATCCTTAAACTCTATTGATCACGTGACTAACGCCTTCATAAGGTCGTAATGAACAACGTTCATAAGAGTTTTAGCAATTGCGACATTGCGTTATGCATTATAACAAAGGAAGCATTTCAAGCGTTGAACAGAGAAATTGCATAATGTATCAAAGAGTGTAGGCTAGTGGTGAGACATTTAAAACACGTTACGAGTCAACAGACCAGCAAATACACATTGTGCATGGAGTTTTAGATTTTGAATCTGCTTTTCTTGAAAATATAGGAAGTACCTTAAAACAGCGTTCGTTATGAGCTTAAGACATAACCTATCCCGAAGATATGATTTGAACTTCTTTTTCGCGAATTTCTTTCCTGTCACCTCTCCTACATGTCCCGTTAATTTTTGCCAGCTTTGTGGAGTGCGTAAGGAATAATTGTAACTGCCTTACATACGAGAAATGGTTTATTAGAGTTGGAAAAAACTTTTCATGTTTTTCGGCGGCCATTTTTCCGCTTATAAGGTGACCTTAGAGACTCCCACAGGTGTGCACTATTTATGAAGGTATAAGGTCGTACCTTAGGCCTAAGGTAAGACGTTATGACTTCAAGGTCTGTCACGTGACTGTTAGTGCATAACGCCGCTACCTTACGCGTGGCGCTAAAACTCCCTATTTATATTACTCGGGCGGCCCATACCTCCCTTCCCCGTATTGTTGATCTCGGCTGCTCTGAAATAAGGCACGGGGAGGTAGGAGCCACGTGAAATACCAGGCCGGACCATTCAGAACGCAGCGAAACACACAGGGATGATTTTGAATTTCTGAATTAAGTAGAAAACATTCTTAAATCTAAACTTAACCTATTTTTACAGTAAGTGTGTGTGTGTGTGGAGGGGGGTGATCCCGACAGGGCGCGATGTTCTTGTCCAGCACCGATGCAAGGGACTTCCACTTCTGACCGATAACCTTTCGCGGGTCGTAATAAATGGAACCGCGGGCCGCATGCGGCCCACTTGCGAGCAGGTGGACAACCCTGAATGAGTGACATCCGTTGCAAGGTTGATTGATTGACGTTTCCGGGCGCGTCTACTGCAGTGTCCAGCTGAGGCCGCTCAGGGCATCAACTGATGTTGGCGGTGTCTCGACGATGGCACTATTTTCAACACTGGCTAGAAAGCTATGCTGAATTCAGTCGCTATCTGGAGGAGAATTCTAGAGACTGGCTGCTCTGATCGGGAGTTTTCCGTGGTTTCTCCGATTAACACCACGCGAATGCCGGGGGAGTACCCTAACAAACGGGCCACGACCCGTGAACTATCTTTCATTCCCCCTTCCTTGTTCTATCTGATCCTTTTACACACACACGCACGCACACACACTCACTTACAAGCTCTATACTACCAGTCACGTCGGGACACCAAATAGAACTTAAAGCTTGACGCGGACGGGGCCGTGCCCCGCCGGGAAATACCTGGTTGAGGAAACCACAGCTAACCGACATGAAGGTCGGCGCCAGATTACGGTCATTAGTCCCGTTAGAGAAGTGAATGTTTTATCCTGAGAGGTATGTAGGATCCGGCGCCGACCTATACGTCTGCTTGCGGGCTATTTCCCTCACCAGATATCACCCCCCCAGAGGAGCGTTAATCCGGCTATTTCAAGCTCTAAGCTCTCGTCTGGTCTCCCGACATGTCATGGTAATGTAGTGCATGTGCGCTAGTGAGGAATCGGGATAGGACAAGAAAGAGAAAGGAAAGATGGTGGGCAGTCCATGGCCCGTTTTTTAGAATGCTGCTCTGGCATCTACCCGGTACCGAATCCGGTATCGAATGAAGAAACACCGTGACACTACCGACCAGTGCAGCCGACAGCTAGAATTCTCCTCCAGACGGCGGCTGAAGTCCGCCTAGCTATCTAGCTAGTGCAGAAAACCCAGCCCCGTCTGAACTCGGTGGAGCCCTAGGACCTCCTGGTCAGAGCAGCAATGCTAGCCCCGAGCTAAACGCAACCGGTCAAAAGAAAGGCGCTCAGCTGCTGGAGAGAGTACCCGATGTTTCTTTTTACTGAGAAAAATACTTGTTCGTCACCCGCCTAAAAAAATTGCCTCAACTCCATCCACCTACGTACGGCTTTAATAATAATAATAATAATAATAATAATAATAATATTTATTTTGGCCACAATTGGCGTCTTTGCCAGGTGGTAGCCAATTCATTACACTATACAAATGAAAATTTAAATAATGTATTACCTAGAATCATATATACCCCAGCATAGCAAGAAAGCCTCCATTTCACGCGTACACATGTGAAACTCAGACTCTCTGTGCACACACCCAAACACGCACGCACCACGCACAAATACGTATACACACACACGCACACACACACATACATACATACTTATACACACACATAGCCCTACACTCCACTATATTTTATTTTATTTTTAACATTGGTAATGTCGCATATCACGCTGAATTTCCCTGGACGAATACTCTGCCCTGTCCGTCGACACGAATTCACAAATTGCCTTACAGACGAAGGACCCCAGCGAATGCGAATCCCCCCACCCCCCGACGCCGATTCACGGGCCATTGTGCGCGCGCCGCCCATTCGTGTCGCCGTCCCAGATACGCGCGCCGTCCGTCCGGTTGGAAGAGCCGCGCTGGCCCTCGGTTGCCGAAAAGGCGGCGAAGGCGTGGCGCCCCCGCCCCGTGCGGGGAAAGCCGTCTCGCCCGCGGCGCGGCGCCGGCACACGCCAACCCGAGACGCTATCGCTCCGACCGGACAGCTCTTGATCAACAGGCCGGGATGTAAATGGCATTAAGAATGTAAATGTCTAATTTATTACGATGTTATACGTGGATCTCTGGTTTTTCAAAAGGTAGACATTCATAATGCGGTGGATTGATTGATTACTGAAGGCGCGTCTACTGCTAAGGTCATTATTCCCGTAAGTGTAGTTTAAGCGTTTTATCGCGGGAGGTGTCGGTGATCTTGACCCGCTGGTTGGCAAGATCCAGCGTCGACCTACCCGGCAGCTAGCGGCGATTTACCCAACCAGATATGTCCCACCAACGTGGTACCACCCCAGCCGGGACAAACTCTTAGCTCCCGACTGGTCTCCCGTCATGTGTGGGGGTGTGGTGCATGTAAGTGGTTATAAGGTGGGGATAGGATAAGGTCGGGGAATGAAAGATTTCGCGCGGTCAGTGGTCAGTTTGTTAGGGTACTGCTCCGGCATTCGCCAGGTGTTGATCGGAGAAACCTCAGAAAACTATCTATCAGAGCAGTCGGCAGCCAGTATTCCCCCCTAGACAGCGACTGGATTCGACCTAGCTCTCCAGCTAGTGTGGAAAATTCTGCGACGGTCGGGACTCAAAGCATAGGACCTCCTAGTCAGAGGCTTTGCAGTGACATCAGCTGGTGCCCTGAGCCACTAGTCATAGTGCGTTGGAGCCAGGGTGGACAACTGCGTATCCCCCGCCTGGGGAAAGCCGCCCCGCCCCCGGCGCGGCGCCGCCACTCGCCAATTCGATTCTGGCGGCGACGGCGGCTGCGGCCCCTCGGGCGCTCCACTGGCACCGATCCGGGCGCGGCGCCGTCCGCTTCCAAGATTCCGCGCCCCGCCCCGCCCCGCCCCGCCTCACCACTCCCCGCCTCGCCCCACTCCGTCCCGCCCTGTTCCGTCGCGCCCCGCTCCGCCCCGCCCCGCTCCGCCCCGCCCCCTTCAGCCGCCTCCGCCCCGCCCAACTCCGCCCCGCCCGCTCTAGCCGCCTCCGCCCCGCTGCAGGTGCCGTTCGCACGCTCGCCCGGCCGCTTATCTCCGCCATCTAACGCTAGCGGCGCCCAAGAACAAACACAACCGAACCAGTAATGATTGTCTGTACGTTGGCTAATAAAATAGCTACGTTCGTCTTGTTCACAATAAAATTATATTCCTTTTTCTATCAAATTATGTATTTCATCTTTTAATATAAAACATAAAATAATTAATTTGCTACAAAAAGGAATATAATTCGATTAACATTTGTTTAATTGATTGATTATTTGATTTGATTGATTATTTGACTTGATTGGTTTAATTCAATAACAAGAGGAACCTGTAATTCGATTAACCGCACCGTATCCAAAATGAAAGGCTCTGTTTTAGCTAATTAATTGCTCTATTAATGAATTGTAGGCTCTTGGGATTTCCCAAACTCTTGGGCGCTGCTAGCTTTAGTCAAATCTAACACTGCTCACATGGTAAATACAACTGCGCCTAATCGGAAGTCAACGAAAATGCATCCAAAAAGGCTAATTAAAGTCTCCAAAAAAACTTTCCCGTCCACATTTTCTACAAATTGGGGCTGTACAAACAAGAACAAGTAATCGACGTTCTTATGGGATAATGAGCACGAAAACTCAACCTCAGAAAAATATGAAACCCTACCCAAATTTTAAGATTAATTTTAGTTTCCACAAAACATTAAGACTGTATTTATATTCCAAAATTCAGGTTTGTACTAAGAAAAACAACTAAAATACAAAAATCTCAGGAAAGTAGAAACCCTGCCCGCAATTAAAGGCTGCAGGGGAAAAAATGTTCCATCCCATATTTCTGATAAATCACGGCTTGGACATGACTTAGTTGAGTTTGTCTTTGGGGCGCTGCTAATTTGAGGTGGCCGCTTCTCTACTCAGAGCACGTATTCGCGCCCGCTCGCGCCTCACGTCTCGCGCAGCTCACGCGCCGGCGCTGCGCGACCGGTCCGCTCATCCGTCACGAGCACCGCCCACGCCTCTGATCAGCCCCCGCGCTCACCCACGCGCCTCGCCCGCCCACCCACCACCATTACGCCCCCGCGCTCCCCTCCCCCGCCCACCCACCAACAATCCTCCCCCACCCTCCCCCCCCCGCCCACCCACCAACAATCCTCCCCGCCCTCCCCTCCCCCGCCCACCCACCAACAATCCTCCCCCGCCCTCCCCTCCCCCGCCCACCCACCAACAATCCTCCCCCGCCCTCCCCTCCCCCGCCCACCCACCAACAATCCTCCCCCGCCCTCCCCTCCCCCGCCCACCCACCAACAATCCTCCCCCGCCCTCCCCTCCCCCGCCCACCCACCAACAATCCTCCCCCGCCCTCCCCTCCCCCGCCCTCCCCTCCCCCGCCCACCCACCAACAATCCTCCCCGCCCTCCCCTCCCCCGCCCACCCACCAACAATCCTCCCCCGCCCTCCCCTCCCCCGCCCACCCACCAACAATCCTCCCCGCCCTCCCCTCCCCCGCCCACCCACCAACAATCCTCCCCCACCCTCCCCTCCCCCGCCCACCCACCAACAATCCTCCCCGCCCTCCCCTCCCCCGCCCACCCACCAACAATCCTCCCCCGCCCTCCCCTCCCCCGCCCACCCACCAACAATCCTCCTCCGCCCTCCCCTCCCCCGCCCACCCACCAACAATCCTCCCCCGCCCTCCCCTCCCCCGCCCACCCACCAACAATCCTCCCCCGCCCTCCCCTCCCCCGCCCACCCACCAACAATCCTCCCCCACCCTCCCCTCCCCCGCCCACCCACCAACAATCCTCCCCGCCCTCCCCTCCCCCGCCCACCCACCAACAATCCTCCCCCGCCCTCCCCTCCCCCGCCCTCCCCTCCCCCGCCCACCCACCAACAATCCTCCCCGCCCTCCCCTCCCCCGCCCACCCACCAACAATCCTCCCCCGCCCTCCCCTCCCCCGCCCACCCACCAACAATCCTCCCCGCCCTCCCCCGCCCTCCCCTCCCCCGCCCACCCACCAACAATCCTCCCCCGCCCTCCCCTCCCCGCCTACCGCGAGGGGTGGCTCAGGGCATCAACTGATGTCCCTACTGGGCCTCTCACCGGCAGGTCCGCGGCTTCAGTGGCCGGATTTTCGACACTAGCCAGGTCGGGTTAGTCGCTGTCTCGAGGAGAATTCTAGCGGCTGGTTGCTGTCATCGGTAGTTTTCCGTGGTTTATCCTATCAACACCAGGCGAATGCTGAAGCAGTATCTAACGGGCCACGGACTGCGCGCGATCTTTCCTTCCTCTTCCTTGTTCTATCCTCTCCCCTTACACACACTTACACTTACATGCACTACACTACCACATATGCCGGGAGACCGGTCGGGAGCTTAGAGCTGGTCTCGGCTGGGGAGGTGCCTCGCCGATGGGAGATACCTGGTTGGAGAAAACCCCGTTAGTGGATAGGTAGGTCGGCGCCACCAGTGGGGGAAGATCGTCGCCATCTCCAGAGGTGGAAAACATGCACTATATTTACGGCACTAATGACCTTAGCAATTGACGCCCCCGAAATCACTAATCAATCAATCAATCAATCATCGCTCCCCACCCAACCTTCGTTAACTGCTTCCTCCATCGCCCCTCCCCCACCTGGTCTGCTTATCGGGCCCGCTTGCTCGCACGAGCCCACACGAGTCAATTACGAATACTAATCCTATGCAGGACCGTTACTTGTCCTTCAGTCTTCTAATCGCACAATCACTCAAACTGCTGTTTATTATTTTATAGGTTCACGGAGGCCGGACTCCAGTTGCCAAAACTATGTGGTTCAATTCCACTTAAAAGTAAGTGGAACGCGAGAAAGTAAAAATAACTGTGGGGAAAATGACCACATGAGATTCAGTGTTTGTTGCAGGGAATAAAGCAATTAATTATATTATTATTTTTTTCATAAAGTTATTCATTTCGTAAGAAGTCACAACATTTTTACAGCCAATGTTTTAAATGCAAGGCGCTGTCGTTCCAACCAAACAGTTGATATTATACATCAATGATTAATAAAGTAATTATTTAAATATATAGTTTTCTTACAATGTTATGCACAGTTCTCTTTTTTTAAAGAAAGATATTTATTAAAGCGGTGGAGCAATGGCGGACAATTCTGAATTTGCGGCAGCATCGTTTTCTGATGTTTTAACTGCTCCATAAATCCTATGCCGTTTACACAGCATTAGAATTAGAGTAAAAGTCGATTCTTCCTTAATCCGTTAGTAAACCATTAAGGAAATATATTTCGTTGTGTTTACTTCTTGCTCACCCATTTGCCTACTTACTTGCCCCGCCCCATCAATTGACCGAAACCTTGCTCCATCTACGCCACAATGGCCACCCTTTAAGCGCCCCCCTGATGGTTCATTGTGTGTTGGCAAGCAAGGTGGAGGGTACTGAATGCGCTCCACTGAACTCAACCCAGATCTCAGGTGCGCGTAGAGATCCTGCTCGTGTGTAATGGGCGATTTCAGGTATTAGAGAGTATACCTACAATGTATCAAACATGGGCACCTCACTTTATCACGGGTCTTAACGCTCCAAATTGCCGTAAGCTACATGAGGAATCGAATTAATAGACTGTTCTCTTACACTAAATCACTTTAAAGAAGAAAAACTCAGAAGAATTATTACTATCTCTGTTTTTTTTCTTGTTCCCGAAACATACGTGAAAATTTTTTCTTCAAATTTCTTCAAAATATGTATGGGTATTTCATGTTTAATGTGCGGTGTTGGAGTCTACAATGTTATCTAAACAATTCGATGTCTTAATAAGACAAGGAAATTTAAAAAAAATGTAGCATTACAATACAATCACCTCAGGAAGTATTAATTAAACACATTTTAAATATTTTTTGTTTTATCTTTTTAACTATCTTTTTAACTAACTAATAGTTGAACTCTCTCTTCGCCTTATCCTGGATTTACTTTTTTGGTGTCTGAGTTTTCATGTGTTTACGCTGTTCTGTAACTCATTAGAGGGACTTCTAACACTGCTTTAATTTGTGGTTTCAGTTTCCAACAATACTTCAGACTTTCTGTGAATATTTCAGTTCATAATACAGAAAACATGGAAAAATACGTTCAGATTGTCGACCAAATGTACTTTAAATGTATACGAACGTCGATCTGTCCATTCGAAAAAGTTTCTTTCAAAACTTCCCAACACTCGTAATAGCAAATCTATCGCGATATGGCGATTTTATCTAACCATCTGCTGATAATACAGTATCATTTATGAGACATCGGTGTTTGCTCGTAAGATCGGCAAAGTGAAGGGGAGCTACACACCTATCTTTTACTGCAATCGTTTTCAAATCTTTCTGGAAATATGTTCGTCAATTTAGTTTGAGATAAACAATGAAGGTGAAGGCATTTTTTAAAGGAACTTCTGGCCAGCAATTGGCGTTACTTCGTTACTTTGTCAATGTGATAAATGCAGGTTACATAGGAAACCACCGTGTTGTGTGTCTTTCCATTCCGAAAAAGAAAGACGCATTCGAAACTGTCTACTCGATGTCAGTGACGAACGCCCGCTGTAGATCTGTATCTCGCTTCACACTGCAGCGTTCCCGCTTGGAATTCGACCTAACGGAGCCACTCCAGGTGTCCTGCGCGGCGGAAGGGGTTCTAACTGGGAAGCGAGCTCGCCACCGTGAAGGGGGCGTTACATCCGACTTCAGGTCCCGTTGCCTGCCAACAATTAAAGAGGGCGTCTCTCCTCGTCTCCAAAACATTAATATGATTCTCTTCCTGGATGGGAATGCAGTTCATTGGATAGGATTACTTCGGAAGTATTATATAACATAAAGGAATGACTATTATCCCATTTCATCTATTGTTCACTTGACAGGTGAATGCAGCGGTAGCACAATCACACAACAGACGAACATTCGCTCTTAGGTAATTTGAACATTCTGTCTCACAATTGAACTAACAAAGGAAAATATTACGATATTTTGTGTACAGGCTTCACACTGCCGGAGTGTATGAGAAACCTTTGTCTTAATTTTGCCTGCCCATTTTACGGTCCACTGATTCAGAATAATCGTGAAGTGTTAAACCATGGTTTTTGTATCAAATGACGAAAACCTGACAAAAATATTTGTTCACAACTTCCCTTAGATTCCTTCTTGACTATTTTACGTTCATTAACTTCCTTGTCAAAAATGTATTTCTTTATATCCCCTTATTTGTATTTAGCCTGATTACTGAATATTTGTACACTCTCATATTCCGTTTTTGTTATTTACCAATAACCTTTGTCTTTTATATAATTTTTAGATTATTATTTTGAAGATTTCTCGGAGATTTAGTGTAATCTTATTGTAATTAATTATGTTGTTTGTTAACTAGAATGTTTTTAGCACATGCTGTAACTTTTAACTGATTATCCAAGAAGAGCGGCTCTTATACGCTCAGCTCCCTCACTCTCCCCTCCAGAAGCCGATGATACTGTTAATAAATAGAGTTTTTAGTAATGAAAATCATTGAATATCTCTATTGAATACGTTATAAATAACTATGAATACGCGAATAAAACTACTTTTCTTTTATTCGGCGCTCATGAAAAATTCTTTACAAAAAGCATCAATCGTCTGGACACTGTGCTTATAGTCCCTCTCCCTAAAGAAAAATCCTGATGGCGGTATTGACTCTGTTTATTAATGAGAGAAATGTTGGACCCAGGTGGCCGAGGTGTCTCAGTTTGAAGGATATGGATGCGAGTCTTACCATTGGTACGAGTCTTGTTTGTTATTTTATCTTTCGTAATTTATCCTTTCAATTCTTCTGTCATTTGTATGGCTCAGAACCGCGGTTGTAATAATGCAGGTTGCTTTCCGTATCTAATACTGATAACACCGTGCCTGATAACGAAAAAATACGCGCCTGGCTCTCAGTGCCTTGGACTTGACACGAGGTCCAAAGTGACCAAAATACGAGTAAAATAAATAAATAAACTAAATTAATTAAAAAATAAATATATGTCTTAATAAATTAACGAATGGATGAGTGAATGATATAAATAAATAAATATATACATAAATATGTAATAAATATACACATAAATAAATAAATAAATAAATAAATAAATAAATAAATAAATAAATAAATAAATAAATAAATAAATAAATAAATAAATAAATAAATAAATAAATAAATAAATAAATAAAGTGGATAAATGAATGAATGAATAAGTGAATGTATGATTGAATAAGCGGACGTATTATTGAATAAGTGGATGTATCAATGAATAAGTGCACGTGTTAATGAATAAGTGGATGCGTGAATAAGTGGACACATGGATGAATAACTGGATGCGTGGATGAATGAATGAATACCGCAACTCACCCATGAAGGCGAACAGGTGCGGCGTGCGGTGGGCGCGGTGCGCGAGGAAGGGCGAGAGCGCGGCCAGCCAGACGGCGCGCTCGCGCACGGAGGGCGCTCGCAAGTGCAGCTCCGCCCCCGCGCCCGCGCCCGCGCCCGCGCCCGCCGCGCCCCGGCGCTGGCGCAGCGCCCAGCCCAGCTGCGTGAGGCCGCGCTCGCCGCGCGCCGCCTCCGGGTGCTCCTCGAGCGCCGCCTCGCCCAGCGCCAGCGCCAGCCGCGCCGGCCCCGCCCCCGCGCCGGCCCCCGGCGCCTCCCTGCACACACAGACACGCATTGCAACTGAGTTTGAATTGAATTTTGAATTGAATTTGCCTTATTTTACGTGGCGAGACTCGGGCAATCAGGCCCGCTCTTCCGTCTGACCACGCAATTTTCGCTACGCTCCTTTCATCAACTAGCAGAGAAAGGAGGTATTTCTTGGGCGAGAAACAGGCGATTTTGAATTTAGCTCAGAGGCGTCATTTAGGCTTGAGGATCTTTTACATGCAAGTAAATCTACTAACATGGGACAGCCGGCTTTACTTCCCCTCCGAAGGAAGGCGTACGAAGGATTTTGTCGCCCTAAAAATCCACGGCTTCGATCGGGTTTGAACCCGCGAGCTTGGGTATAACAGTCCGGTACGCTAACCGTCACACCATCGCCGCCGCAATCACACCATCGCCACCGCCATTGAGTTTCTCGTGCGCACACTACTTCCACGCATCATACACATAAAAATCGAAATTTGTTTGCTTGTTCGTGTGTTATGCGCTGACGTACCGTCCATGCGACTGCAAAAACACTTTGTCAATTTATTGCCTCCACTTGCGCAAAGGTTATAGGTACATTATAATGGGAATATCCGTACGTCAGTCGCACATATACGCAATATGGTGGTGTTGTTGATTATGATTTATACGTTTCTGATGACTCAACCAGCTCTGAAGAGAAGATCTAAACAATCCGCCGTACGTATTAAGCGCGTCTTCATTGCATATTCTACCCCTGCAATTGTGAAATATCGGCCGGAATTATTACTTGAACGTTATCTCGGACACGTAAAGCAAATTTCTCCAAGACCGTGTCATAGCGATGCCCAAACTTGAGGGAGAACATTTGAACGTTAGGATACTTCGCAAAAATGTCCAAAGCAGGTTTTAGAACAAACTCATATTCGCGGAAAAGTCTCATCTGTTAAACGTTTGAAGAGCGTAGCGTAAATCGTGATTAACAATCACGTGTTCAGTAGTGTGTGATGTATACGGAAGCATGGCCGAGTCCACTAGTTAAACATAAATTAATGACACTCAATAGCACATGAAAACACTTCGCCAAGGCGGAAGAAATGAAAACGTTCCACCAGCTTTCAGATGTGTTCTCAATCACCTCTCTTGGTGGGTTGGGGCCTCACTAATCGGTACCAATCATTATGCACTTACATCTTTTCGTATTACTGGGGATAAAACATCACTAAGGCAGGCATCACTAGAAGAAATTAAACGAATCACAAAAAACCTACATTTAAGAAATATGTATATTCTATAAGTCTTTAATTGTTTGTTGACAATTACTCAATTGCATTTTGTTTCATTTTTTCACAGAACGTTTGATGTTGTTTTCATTTCAATGTTTCCTTTAATTAAAAGTCTCATCCATCAATCAACCTTTAATTAAAAGAAGCATTGAAAATAAAGTAATAAGAAATAAAATAAAAATATTTATGTTGAACTTAAACACCAAAAATTCCTTGAACATAGCAATGTTATGGAAATAGACTTGCCATGAGTCCTCTGATAACCCTCTAGATGGGCTAGTGGTTTCACAATCCAATGTTAGGGGAGCACCCCATGCTCCCAGCTAGATTGTAGGGGGTGGTAATAGAACTTAAGAATTGTCCCTCGCCCCAAGATGTCAAATTAACCCTGAGCCACCGCCATTAGAAGTCTGAGAACTTCACAATCTGTACCTTGTGTTAGATGCGTAGTGTTTTGTGTATTAAGATTATTATTAAACTTTATTAAAACATATTTGCAATTAGATAATTTTCTCTAGCAAACGCTGCACTTAATTACCACGATATCCCAGCTGCAACCATGGAATTTAAAAACTCCTTTATTTTACTGAAGTTTGTTGTTATAATTTGTTAGGATATGGTGTGCATAAATCGTCATACAAAAGAAAATATAGAACGAACATCAAGTCTAAAAAGCCTAATAGCCAATGCTGTTTCGATCTCCATAATTTACCGGGAGAGATGGCACAGTGCATCAACTGCTGTCACTGCAGTGCCTCTGGCGGTCTCGACAGTGGCAACATTTTCGAGACTAGCTA
Organism: Gryllus longicercus; assembly: GCA_038098605.1. Lineage (NCBI taxonomy): Eukaryota > Metazoa > Arthropoda > Insecta > Orthoptera > Gryllidae > Gryllus > Gryllus longicercus. The sequence goes on from JAZDUA010000217.1 coordinate 2,112,030, forward strand.
GTCAGCTAGGTCGAATTCAGTCGCAGTCTGGAGGAGAATTCTAGCGGCTGGCTGGCTGCTCTGTTCTTTAGTTTTCCGTGGTTTCTCCGATCGATACGAAGCGAATGCCGGAGCAGTACCCTAACAAACGGGCCACGTACCGTGCGCGATCTTTCTTTTCTCTTCCTTGACCTATCGTTCACACTTCCACTCACATGCACTGCACTACCACACATACCGGGAGAGCTGTCGAAAGCTTAGAGCTTGTCCCGGCTGGGGTGGTGCCCCGCTGGTGGAAGATACCTGGTTGGGGATACCCCGCTAGCCGACGGTAGGTCAGCGCGGGATCTCTTCATCCAGCGAGAGAAGATCACCGACACTCCCGAGGGAAAAAAAACATGCACTACGCCCACGGGACTAATCACTTCAATAATTGACGCGCCCGGACCCATAACTAACCATCTCCATAATTTGACGGCTACGTTTAATGATATCACCTTGTATACAGAAGAGAATTTCTTAATGGCATTTCGATGTGAGATTGTTTATTGTGTGAAAAACATCAAGCACCCTCCGAAATGCGAACGACAAACAAGATTCAAAATTCTACAACGCGATATATTTGCTTCAACAATATGAATGCTCCTAATAGAATCCCAATGTAAATATTTATTTGAACAAGGTCCATTTCGCATGTCACGAAAGTTTATAGAGAAATATTCAGTCTCGCTCCTTAGATGAAAATTAATAATTTTCCCCCATGTGACATTAGTAGGAGGTTATTGTTACCCCCCGTGCAGAAGTGTTGAGAGAATATGTATGTCTTGTCATTGCGTAAGAAGAAAGGAATTTCAAGGGATAGAGGCAGAATTTCTCACGATCATTTTCCCACTTTATGCGAGCAATTAGCTGCCGTCTTTCCTTATGTGATCTGATCAAGTTCTGCCAACCCCATGACTCATTCACTTCCGCGTTTCTCTTCTCTAACCACCGTATTGCACTACTTTCAGCAGGTGGAGGTTGTATTCACAGTCCATCATGTAACGTTAACAATTATCCGGATCGTCAATACGTGGAGATCTAGAGCCGGTTTCCAATTTGGTTCCGGAGGTAAAATGAGTAGTTTATTGAAATCGTGTAGGAAGTTGTGTATGCCAGTATTTTAAATGGAATGCTACTTAGAAATCATGACTCACGTTTCAGATTCCCTTTACGTTCTTCGTTTTTAGGCATCCTTACGTAACGTTAACAACTCTCCGGGTTGTAAACTTGTGAACACAAAGCGACAATTTTATCATTTAATTTTCAGGGGTCAAATGTGAAACTAATTAATATAATGTGGGAAGTCGTTTTATGCCCATTATATATTGAGTAATGAAGGAAGAAGTTTTAATGTCCTACTTGTAAGATTCCATATTAAAAACTTGGTTATTAAGATTGTGCTGTTAACATTTTTTCAAGACATAGTTACAGATTTATTTAATGTGTGATCAGAAAATACATCATAATTGTTGTTTTCTAGAGTTCTTAAATCCGGAAACTCGCTTCCATACACCACTGGACGAAACATGTTAATGTTTCGGCGAATAAAGGTTTTTTAGGTAAGATAAAATCCTGTGGTTGAGGTTTGGGTATTCCGGGGACGGTAATCAGCATCGTTTTGACTGCTCTTATAAAGAGAAGCAGGAAACAAAAGCTGGTAAAACAGTAATTAAGTGTTACTGATGATTCATAAGATAAAACGTATGATAACACAAACGAAGATAGAAGAATAGATGTAGTTTGAATGGTCACTTTCACTCCAACACTGTTTCTCAGTTAACAAATTTAATTCTGCTCTGAAGTGAATATGTATTTAGACTTAGTTCTTTGAAGAAGGTAATTATGAAATATTTTGATGTGTGAACACCTCAACAAACCGCAAAGCGGGAGAAATACCGTAGCATCATGACCGGCGAACTTTGGATTTGCATAACTCCATTAGCACGAATGCCAACTACGGAAGACAGATAACTAAATACTACTAATTGCAAAAACGTGATGACTGCTTCATCAGCGTGATATATCTTGAGAGAATGCATCTATCCATTGTTTGTCAATGCTATCATTCACTGACATTATTATATTGATTCAAAAAACATAGTTCTCATAATATCCCTATTTAAAACTGCACAATAAATTTATACTTCAGTGTCACTAACACACACACACACATACACATACACATACATACAATCTCTCACTCTTTTTAACTTCCGTCTCTCACAGCAGCAACAGGAGTCATGCAGTCCACAAAAGAATCCTAACTTAACATGGGTTCTTGAGAGGGTGATATCATGTCGAAAATTTTAGTTTGCGTTCAGAAAGTTCATTATAAAAATGAATTTTAAACACAATCCTGTTGCGTGGATCGTCTCTTCTCGAGCTCAGACAGCTACATACAAAAACCTCTTTAGAAAAAAGAACTTTTTTAGAAAATTATATGTATCGTTACAAAATTAGGTTTCTCTACCGTCAATCTTATGAATTATGTCCTCAGGATTCACGTTATGTGTGAAAGGCATAGTAAAGAATAGTAATTCAGAACAGTAACAGAATATTGTGTAAAACTGCATTACGCGAAAGGTAATGTTTCAAAATATGTTAAAAAAGAAATTAAAAAAAAATACACTATCCAAAAAGGAAAAAGGATACCTGAGTGTTAAATTGTTAATATTATGTGACAATCACTATATTTTGAACATTTTTGACTGTTTAAATAATTTTGAAGAAAGCTTTGATAAAAATGTTGATCCGCTTACACATGAGGTTTCTTGAAGAAAACCATGAACTCAAAGGATTCCTCAAGGTATAAAAGGTTGAAGACCCCTGATTTATAGGATAGGATTGGTGGACTGTTGGGAGATGCTCCTCTACTTTACTCCATTTCTAGGGCCATTGCCATCGCCGTTGCAAAATTTGAATGTCCTTTTAACAACCCTGAGACAGCAGTTTCGAACTTCTTTTAGTCGAAATTCAAAAGAAATAAAATAATTCTTATTACTCCTGAAATCGTCAAAAATGATATACCTAATCAGTGTTTTCGAATTCTGTAAAGTATTCTTTACATTCTTTATCACACAAACAATTTTTATATTAGTAAAAACAGAAATGTAAAACAAGTAGGAAATATTTCATTGCGAAAATATAATTTTTGACTCTGACCATTAAGATTCTAAATTATCGATATGCCAATTATATTGCCTTCCGGCTTCAAATATTCATTCAGGAAATACGAACATAGAGGAAAGAGCTGAATATTTTATCTTCTTTCATTTTTAAGTTAAATATGAATTTATCATGATTCAGATCATTTTATCTTTTAATGTGTCAAATGCATCTAAATACTGTATGAAAATATTATCTGTTAAATTTGCATACACTTTTAATTTAATTATTATTAATTCCGACAATGATCTTTCATACAAGTATTGTGTTACCTAATGTGTTTTAAATAGTATGAAAGGAATGGAAGTATGGCTATTTAAACAATCATATAAAGTATTAATGTATAAATTTGTGGACGTTAGTTGCAGTTTTGACATATCTAGAAATTAATTGTTTCTTATAAATATAATATTCCAATTAGTGGTATGCATAAGGTCAATACTATAAATAATGTGGGCAGTTTACAGGTATTGGGCAGGTTGTTCATGCGAAAAACACATGAGTAACTTTGTCGACCTTTTGGAATATAATCCCATCCTCAGGGTAACATCTAATTCGAGACTTGTGCATTTCCAAATTGATACGTAAGTATGTGGTTGCAATGTTTAGTCAGTCCAGAGGATGGAACAATATACTTCGGATATTATATAATCTCTCAACAAATAATTTATCGAGTTCAACGATCTCGATATTGAAAACTTCTCTCTAATGTAAGAAAATTGTGATTTTTTATATTAAAAACTTGTATGTGATGTATATTGATCAGAAAGAAGTAAAGAAAGTATTACATTTATCAAATAAATATCTTTGAAAGAATAACAAGGTAAGTCCCAATTTTCAGATATCTACAAGTCACACAATTATAATTTTTTTCAGTAATAATTGTCCCTAAATGTACTTTTGTTTGTAAAGTTAATGTTAAACCAAGATTAAAAGATTTTTCTTTTTTAAATTTGAATTCGCATTGCATTTGTTCTGGAAACAAACACGTCGTCATGCCTCGATTCTTCCCCGAAGTCCTTGTATTATTCGCCATTCGGATAAGCCGCCAATATTGTCACGTGACGTATTTTCAAAATTGTGACCAATGACGTACCTTAACTGCGCGAACAAGGCAAAAATTTACCTGCCCTATTAGAATAACTCTTTAGACTTCGTTTCATTGGTTCTAGTAAAGTCAAATTGCGCTCAGTGTGGCTCGAGATGCCGAGGCGAGAACAACTCTTCTTGCATGTGCCGGTGGTCGCCGCTCCGCTCAGACTATTTGTGATAAAGTTACAAGTTCTACCGGCCGACCTCCAGCGGAGTTCATTCTCTCCTTACAGTGTGTTCGATCAAGTACTTTTCATTGTGTAACATAATCGAATGTTAAAGAGAAAGCGACCATTTCGTTCAATTGAAACTCGTCCGCAACAAGTTCCTTCTTCGGGATGAATTAGTTTGTGCAACGAATGTTCTCCATGATGAAATGCTATGACAATGTGTATAATTAAATAAAAGGGAACTTCAATAACGGCAGACCAAATTTCAAAAACATCAATTCCAGCAACAGCAAATAATGGAATGCATCAACGTAACTGCCCAGAAGTCGTGTCGCAGGTTGAGCTCCGTGCTGTGTAGCTGGCGGAGCATCATTTAACAGGTAAGGTGATCAGATAGCCTACTCTTATTCAGCAATCATCGGGTGATTTAAATGAATGTAGTATGCAGTTGTGAAAACGAGTCGGTTAGGTTACGAAGAGAATTTATAAAAGAAAACATTAACATATCATATTTTTATCTTCTTTAATTATAAAGTTATCAGTTTTCCATATTTGAACACAAAGGTATGGCTAAAACAAGTATTCTAGTAAAAAAGACGACAGAATATTTCTTAGAAAGCTTAACAAATTATGAATCATTATTGAATACTTCATAAATAGGAAACTATTCTCCTTAGCCATAAGACCTTTTTCTATCGCCCGTTCACATGCAAATATGTGCGATTGAAGGCATTCATGTGTTAAAAAAGAAACTGAAATAAGTGTTTAAGAGCAACTAGCAAACATGGAAGATAACGTTGGGCATTTACTGCTGTAGCTATGAGTCTAATTAACTTTAAAACAATAAATAGGACTTGATGTATATAGAGGAAATAAGTTGCGAATTTGAAGTCCAAAAACTCTTACTTTCATTCACTGCCTATAATTGTTAGTTCTAGATGTTAAGAGTTGTTCAGTCGTCATTATTCTCAATGTCATAAATCGAAAGGAAATATAGTACGTAACTAGTTTTGTGTCATATAGACATATGGTCTGAAAATTTTCTCTCTTGAGTAGTTACAAATTCAATAAGAGGAATGATATAAATCAATGATCTTTACTCTCAAACCTATGAAAAGTGTATCAACCGAATTGCTGTTCAAAACAATATGCACAATATCTTTCTCTGATTCCTCGAAAGTTTATTTTCCGATCGCCTAATGGTGAACTATTTCTCTTACGCCGCCGTTCAACCGTGAAGGCGAAAAGAATCTAGCCCTGACCTTTCAAAGGCTACAGTGGACAAAATCTAAGTAAGGTAAAACCATTTTCATGTCTCATAAATACAGTAGATTAGGAAAATTCATATCAATGTCGTTATGTGAAATATAATAAAATACGAAGTGCAGAAATTTGAAAAGCCAATAGCCTCAAAATCAACGAATGAGTTTAGTTTGTTGTTACGAAAATGTGGAATAGATGTAGCGCGCATTATAGAAACGTATATGTATTTATAAGTGATCTCTACCATGCCTTACCATTTAATTTACCGAATCGGTAAAAATTCACTTATATCATAAAGTGGTGTCGCTATTATCAACAGAAAAAATAATCTAAAATTAAATATTCAAAATTTCCAATTCTATTCTCGAAGAGCATGCATTAAAAATAAAGTTGATATCTTCTCACATTCTTCAAATTGCAGAATATTCACTCTGCAGTAAAACAGCACCAAAAATACTTTGTATAATAATGCTGAGTATGACGTAAAAATATTAATTTTAATTGTACCAAGCAGTTGGAAATATAGAGACTATATAAATTAGGGCAAGTAACTACATAAATTCGCACTTCAAAGTAACTTATTATTAGGACCGTCTTAACCCACGTAATATGAAATGAAATAAATTAACGTAATTAAACGAATGTTTCCTATCATAACCAGGACATAATTCTAAATCAAAATCTTATTTTGTAACTCCATCAATATTAGAAATTTTAATTTCTTTCTCAACTAAATGAAGTTGTAATATCTTGCTCACTATCAATGCTGAACTTCTGATACAGACACAATCCCGGATACAAACTCGATCTGAAAAGATTATTAATGAAAAACTAGGACATGTTTCGAAACATCCAAACAAACGAATGTCGACATCCGATGCACCTGATTTGAAACGGAAAAGTTCGTTAGTTCATTGACCTTGTAATTATATGTGCTATCAAATGTTCTTGCGTGCCATACATTCTTTGTATTAACGAACTCGTACAAAATATCAAGAATACAAACTTCCTCCATCGTGAGAGAGTGGAAGAACATTTAGTCCAGATAAAATTATTGTCTAACACCCTCTCCCGTTTACGAGAATACTTGATACAACTACAGTGAATACATAGATACAACTCACTTTTATAATTCAACTCACTTCTATAATTCAATTCAATTACAGGTAACATGAAGCAATAATAAAACTTGAATCAGAAATTTCGTCATACACTACTTTGTAGCTTGTCCTTAATATACAATCCTCGCACAATGGAAATCAGAAATCTATCATTGCGCAACTACGTAGGTAAAATAGCTGAAAAGTATATAACATCAAACACGTAGGAAGTAAATGTAAAAATATACACCGTTTAATATATTCACTTCAGCTGTATGTATGTAAAATGTTACAACGAAATACGACGATTTCCGTCATTTCTAAAAATTAATCCCCGTCGTCACGGAGGGAGACAGAGACAACTGCCAGTTTTCACTTCATTAGGAAGAAAACTGCCTGCCAAGAGAAAGGCGAAGGTTCGCCGCTACCAGCGCCTGTTCCTCCTCCTAGAGAGACGCGCTGAAAGGAACGGAGGTGTTGATGCAGGCCGTATGCTCTCTGCCCTCCTCTACAGAATTGCGATGCACCGACGCGACAGTAATGTTGCGCTGTCAACGGGCCGGGTTGACCTGAGGGCACGCTTCGCTTCAACAACAGACGTGTCCCGCGGCCACGGTACCTTGAAAATGTCTTCGTACTCTAACGGCTGACCAGCGGCCGCAATGAAACTTTTTATGCTCACAGCGCTTCTTCTGGAAGTGCAAAGCATGTCACATTTTGACTCGATCCGTGACCCCTCACACGTCATTCCCCGCCTCCCAACTCTTGGGGCTTCCGACCTTCAGAAATGCTTCTGACGGAAATAGGTTGATTGGTCACTGTTCTCCCGTTAAGCAGGTAGTGTGAGGTGGTTACCGAAGCAGAACGTGTCTGCGGTTCAACCTGAGTTGTTGAGACCTGTGACTCACCGGCGCACTCAAACCCGTTGCATAGCGTTAAAAGAGAAAACCTAATCGGTCACGGCTGATAATAAAACTTCGCAAATATGCATTTACATCAGTTCCTGTGTCCGTCCAACGGTGACGTCGACCAACCCGGATCGACCTCTCCAGAATGCACGCCTAAACAGCTGCCGGTTACCCTGTTGTATTCATGCCCAAGCTCTTCTAAAAAAAACTTGAAATTTTGACCTAACAGATTTCCATGATACCTTTTTTTTATAGTGAAACCTTTCAAAGATCCGGCCAAGCGGTGCAGTGCATGCTCCATTGTTATAATGGGGTCTAGAAAAACATAAACACCACGGCGAAAATATATTCTGCGCATGTTTCTGAATGAGTTAATAAACCTTCAACAATTAAACAATGTTGGAGGGGTACACTTGATATGAGAAATGGTGGACAGCGAGTGTGGGCGAGCGTATCAAATGAATCAATGGGGAATTCCCCACGAAAATGGGCTACGATTGTCTCTTTACACGTGAGATAATGACAATCGACAATAATTTTAGAACATTAAGGTTTGACAAATAAACTTACGCCACTTCGCAAACCATACATCTAAACTACTTGCATCAACTACGAAGAAATGACTATTTAGAGGCACATGACTGGCAGAGAAGCAGAGGGGGCGAGAAGGAGTGGGAAGAGAGTGTGTTAGAAAGAAGGAAGAGGGAGAATGGCGCCTGTAATACAGTAACTTCTGTTTTTTCTTTTCTCCTCCAAACACTTCGCCAGCTTCTACATTGCATACCACTACTTGTTGTGGAGTCAAGGTTTGGTTGATCAAAAGATACTAGTGGTGAACTGAGAGTGAGACTGTCAGACATATTCCCGCAGATTGAAAGGAGGCTATTCGTTTGCGACATCTCGTCCCCCACCAAAGAGCTATTGCAGTAAGGGCCTAAATCACTATATTGTATTGTATTATTTCTAGACTGTAATAACAGTTTTACTCCGCCCTTATTCATATCTTTCTTCTGTTGTTTGGTACAGAAAAGCGTCCTATTTTGCTCCCAGGTGTTTTGAAGGCATTTGCATAATATTTAAAAAAAATTAAAAGAATTTCAATACACGTACGATTAGGAAATGCCTTTCAATGCAAAGTTATTTTAAATTCAATGCGATTAAATGAAATAACACGAATGATATTGTCTGAACGACAGACACAAATCAACTTATGTTGATTGGCTGAAATCTTTCAAGGCTCCTTCCCCTTTTACTAGCATTCCGAAGACACTCTATTTCATATAGTTCGTCGACTTCACAACATTTTGAAAGATAGGAGGAGACCCTTCATTCCACAGATTCGAATGGCTTAAAACACTTAAAAATATTTTTATGATTAGATTGTCTAATGGCTGGATGACCGTGGTGGCCAAGAGCGTGTACCGTCTCAGCGCTTCGGTACGAAGGGTTGCGGGTCCGAATCTCACCTTGGGCGTGGCTGTTTGTCCTTCGTCTCTCATATATGTGTTGTGGAGGGTCTCGCGTTCTGCTGATTCTAGATCAGAGGAGTCCGTCAGCGAGTTGATGTCAAACGATATTAAATACAAACACATATGTTCGAATATGCGTCCCATCGGGATGTAAAGGGTAACCGAGTGTGGACTGGATAGATAGGCCTAGAAAAATAAAAGATCCTCGACTGAATAAATTCCTGATTTTCTCTTAACTAATTGGAGAATATAGTGGATATGTTGCTGCGCAGGATAAGTCACACATCTAAAAAATGCCATTTTGGGGGAGAACAGTTTTATCTTCAGCTGATGCGCTTTATGACGCTTTAATACAAAACATGTTTACTGTGTATAATGCCTGTCCTGGGAATTATCCCGGTAAAATTTGTACTCGTAAGCTTGACTGGTTGGTCACTGCCCTGAGGAAGCCTGCGATATGACAGGCGAAACGTCAGCAAGATACTCTCTGCATCAGCCCCTCAGCCAACGACGCGGCGTCACTCGGACAGGCAAGAACTCAAAATTTGTACTCGAAAAAATCATTTTCTTAACATTTTTCACTTAACCCTAACCTGATATTTTTAGATATCGCGTTTAGTCTCGTTTCCCGTTCACAACAATGTATAACGTTCACAACAACGTTTCATGTCAGTACCATGATCTGCATACTCTTTTCCCTGAGACTTTCGAACATGATTTACCAAACCCTTTTCGTGAATTCAAATAAAATTGCTTTTGATTTTATAGTACTACACAAAATATAGGAATGAAGGAAGTTCCTGATGCTACGAACATTCGTCTAAACATTTTTGCGTGTGGGTGCAAATGCTGACCAAAGCCACTGGACACTTCTTTGTCTATTGCTGAAAGCACATATGGATTATTCAGTCGATATTGACTCGCTGGGAGAGATATGCGTTATGGCACATTGACAGGTTGTACACACAGAGGGAAAGGACAAGAGTAACAGCACATGTGTTCCGGTGCGTTCCGGTAGGAGCCGTTTCGCGTATAACAGAGTTGGTGAAGTAGGATACATTAATTTGTTTACGGCTCTCAGCCCGCATCATTTGCAACGCGAGCACCGCAGGTAGGTGTTGCAACGGCGAGGCGCGGTTGCGTAGAGGCACTTACATCCTTGACACCAGAAAGCTTCTGTGTCACTGAGGATAGTGGGCTCTTGGAATCAGAACTTGCAGTTCACACGATTCTTGTTAAATGTTATAAAACAGCATTGAAACACAAAAACATATCATAAACACATATCAAAAACGTATTTCACACTTCTAAGAGCTTGATTCTTGCTCTTTCACTTATCAATTTTTACGGATCGAGTTGAGAAATGAGAATTTTATTTTACTTATTAGTTTTGTCAGTGGCAGAGATTTGTCAAATCCAAATGCCATTTATCATTCTTATAAAAATTAATACACGGCGTTTTGATGCAAACAAACCAGCAGATGGTTCTTGCGAACTAGAATACCACGAGAAAACAGAAAAATAACTTCAAATATTCATCATATGTATTGAGACTGCTCGTAATGTAATTGAATAATTATCATTCTTTCTTTCTGGGCTCTTCAGAGGCCATTTTATGAGGCGATATGAGAAGAAAGGATGTAGCATCGGCGATTACCCAGGCATTTTTCGGGCCACAATGCCCTCAAACGTGCTTGTTGGGCAGGACTGCATTAAAGAAAGAGAACTCTCCTAATGAATCCTACATTGCAGTATCCCAATTGTCATGATTAATTGATGTTTCCGGGCGCATCAATTGCTATGGCAATTAGTGCCGTTAGTGTAGTGAAAGTTTCATCCCGGGAGGTGGCGGTGTTCCTTCCAAAAAATGGTTGAGGTCCGGCGCCGACTTACACGTCGGTTTGTTGTGTTTTCTGCTCCACGTATCTCCCCCAGCGGGGCACAACCCTCCCAGGACAAACTCTAAGCGCCTGACTGGTCTCTCGCGTCTTCCTCCGCTGGAAGGCAATTTCGGGGGTGGACCTACCCTTCGGCTTGTGGGGTTTTCTCCAATCAGGACTCTCCCACCAACCTGGTCGCAGCCGGGCCAAGCTCTAAGCTCCCGACCGGTCTCACGGGAAGTGTGGTAATGTACTGAATGTTAGTGTGTGTAAGTAAGGTGGGAAGGGATGGGACGAGGAAAAGGAAGAAAAAGCGCACGCGGTCCGTTTGTTAGGGCACTGCTCCGGCATTCGCCTAGTGATGATCGAGGAAACCAAGGAAAACCTCCGATCAGAGCGGCCCCCAGAGCCCGTTGGTCGTGGAAGCAGGCGCGTTGGCGGGGGCGGGGGCGAGGGCGGGCGCAGCCGGGAGCGCAGGGGCTGCCCAGGAGCTGGTGTCCTCGCCTCCCACGCGCCGCCCCGCGCAGGCGCAGGCGCGGGCGCGGTCTGCGGGCGTCGCTGGGAGCGCGCCAGACGGCGGCGGCTGGAAGGTCGGCGCATGGTAATCGCCCGCCTAACGGAACCAGCCGCCGCCCCGTCGCCCCGCCGCCTACTGATGCAGGTCGCGGCTCGGTCCCAGGCCCCACGCCCTCGCCCTGGCCCTCGCCCTCGCCCTGGCCCTCGCCCAGGCCCTCGCCCTGGCCCTCGCCCTGGCCCTCGCCCTGGCCCTCGCCCTGGCCCTCGCCCTGGCCCTCGCCCTGGCCCTCGCCCTGGCCCTCGCCCTGGCCCTCGCCCTGGCCCTCGCCCTGGCCCTCGCCCTGGCCCTGGCCCTGGCCCTCACCCTGGCCCTCGCCCTGGCCCTCGCCCTGGCCCTCGCCCTGGCCCTCGCCCTGGCCCTCGCCCTGGCCCTCGCCCTGGCCCTCGCCCTGGCCCTCGCCCTGGCCCTCGCCCTGGCCCTGGCCCTGGCCCTGGCCCTCGCCCTGGCCCTCGCCCTGGCCCTCGCCCTGGCCCTCGCCCTGGCCCTCGCCCTGGCCCTCGCCCTGGCCCTCGCCCTGGCCCTCGCCCTGGCCCTCGCCCTGGCCCTCGCCCTGGCCCTCGCCCTGGCCCTCGCCCTGGCCCTCGCCCTGGCCCTCGCCCTGGCCCTCGCCCAGGCCCTCGCCCTGGCCCTCGCCCTGGCCCTCGCCCTGGCCCTCGCCCTGGCCCTCGCCCTGGCCCTCGCCCTGGCCCTCGCCCTGGCCCTGGCCCTGGCCCTGGCCCTGGCCCTGGCCCTGGCCCTGGCCCTGGCCCTCGCCCTGGCCCTCGCCCTGGCCCTCGCCCTGGCCCTCGCCCTGGCCCTCGCCCTGGCCCTCGCCCTGGCCCTCGCCCTGGCCCTCGCCCTGGCCCTGGCCCTCGCCCTGGCCCTCGCCCTGGCCCTGGCCCTGGCCCTCGCCCTCGCCCTGGCCCTCGCCCTGGCCCTCGCCCTGGCCCTCGCCCTGGCCCTCGCCCTGGCCCTCGCCCTGGCCCTCGCCCTGGCCCTCGCCCTGGCCCTCGCCCTGGCCCTCGCCCTGGCCCTCGCCCTGGCCCTCGCCCTGGCCCTCGCCCTGGCCCTCGCCCTGGCCCTCGCCCTGGCCCTCGCCCTGGCCCTCGCCCTGGCCCTCGCCCTGGCCCTCGCCCTGGCCCTCGCCCTGGCCCTCGCCCTGGCCCTCGCCCTGGCCCTCGCCCTGGCCCTCGCCCTGGCCCTCGCCCTGGCCCTCGCCCTGGCCCACGCCCTGGCCCTGGCCCTCGCCCTGGCCCTGGCCCTGGCCCTCGCCCTGGCCCTCGCCCTGGCCCTCGCCCTGGCCCTCGCCCTGGCCCTCGCCCTGGCCCTCGCCCTGGCCCTCGCCCTGGCCCTCGCCCTGGCCCTCGCCCTGGCCCTCGCCCTGGCCCTCGCCCTCGCCCTCGCCCTCGCCCTGCGGACATACTCGTCCGTTGCTCGCGCCGGCCACTGCCCCCAAACTGTCGTCTTCGCTTGAGTTTTACCCTTGGCTTGCCCTTGACTCGCGTCCTGTTTGTCCTCGAGCTTATCCTCACCCTTGCTTTGGCCCTCGCTCTTGATCTTGCTCTAGCTGTTGCCCCTTGCCCTCGCTCTTGCTTTCTTCCCCTCTCACGACTTTTTCTTTTTCATCTCTTGTCTCTTTTCTTTCTTTCTTTCTCTCTTTTCCCTTTTTTGTCGTTTTCACTCGCGTCATTTACTTCTCACACTTCGTCACTTCTTCATCGCTTCTCTTTTTTCTCTCCCAATTTCTTTTTAAATGTTCCTCGTCTTGCATCTTTCAAAGTCCGTCATCTCGAATCACTCATCGTTTTAGGTTTCGGCTAGTCTCCTTTTCCTCTAAAGGCCTATCCCTTCGTCTATCGATCACTCATTTTGATGCACGTTTCTCGTATTCGCGCCTTCTGACATTTAGTCAGTTTCCTATGTAAAGAATATACACAATGTGTAACTGTACAGCTTCAAGGAATACAGTTGCGAGACAATGTAAGTGTTATCATTTCTGAATTAAGTAAAGGAGACTACATTATAGTCTGACCAAACATTTTATAAGCAGAAAGCGTCCTGCGTGTAGAGCTGGTGTAGCTGCCGCCAACCAGGTTGAACACAGAAAATGAATGCAAGGATACTTCATGGAATCTCGCCAATAAAGTAATCAGCACATAATTTTGTCATTTTTCCTCAAACCACTTTGACGTGTACTGAATAAGGCGTGGCTTCATTGAGAGAAGATTCATGAGTTAGGACATTTATGATTATATAACTCTTAACATTTTTTGGACCTCAAAGTCCGCACTTTGGGTATGATGTAAATGTCTCTCTTGATTTACTAGTAAAAGAATGTTAGCGATTACTAGCAGAATTCTGCGACCATGAATTTATAATGTGTTTGTAGAGCGGAGGTAGTGATGACTTGAAAATATTTCTCTACGTAACAACCAGATAATAACGATGCTGGGTTTGATTTACAAAAGTTAATCTGATGTACGACCCTAATCTAAATGCCATCAGAAACTACGTACGGTTCGAAGAAGTGATTTTTGAACTTTTTGAACGAAAAAAAAAATTAGCGAATGCGTTTCTTTGTAACACCTTTCGTTTGTCGCAGATTTCTCTTTTGATTCTCGATTTTTCTTTTGAATATCGTCTCGGCAGATATATTTACACAACTGGAGAACCAGATTGACTGGAAACTGAATACGGAAACATGATTCCTGCTGCGTAACCTTGCACCCGTTATTATTTAGGTACGAAATGTAAAACTTCACTCCCGCCTTGGATCTACTAACACAATTTCGAGCTCACAGTGTGTTTGTTCGCTGGCGTTGTTGTTTGTGAGTCTTCTCGAGCTCTTCCTAAGAAATCCGATGGCGACCGCGGCAGGTCAGAGTCGCGGCAGGCCGTGGCATCTGCGAACGCCTAGTGCTGCAGGAAGGATTACGAGATCTTAGAGAATCAGGCGCATGAGGAGTCCATTGTCCGGTTCTGAGGATAGGAATGCGATTGGTGTGGGGAAGGAAGAATCGCGCGCCGTTCGCGGCCCGTTGATTAATACACTGCTCCAGCATCTGCCTGGAAGTGATTGGGAATGACTGAATACAGCAGCCGGTTTCTAGAATTACCATCAAGACAGTGGTGGGTATCATTCCCTAGTGTTCATCTAATGTAGGTTTGATTCGCCACTGTCGGGGCTCGACCATAGAACCTCCAGTGTACGAAGAATCCGCTACTTAAAGCCGAATTCTTAGTCGATACTTAAGTTATAAGCGTATTCTGAAGCTATATCTGATTTCTAGGTCACTTGCAGAGTTAGTATTCCATTGATGTGTGTCATAAATGCGAAAGGAGTGTTTCCTTACGCAATCAGGAACATTGCAACATGTCCCTTGAATGAGTTGTGTACATACTCGGTATTTATCTTTCAAGAAGAGATTTTGCTTGCAATTGCATACTATCAAAGTTTTATAAACGTTTCTGATGTTCCTTTTCGTAATATGAATGATGTGTTGCTAATTGCATTAAAAGTATTCTGCGAAATGATTGATGTCTTTTTCTAGAGAAGGAGTCAGCTAAAGAACATTATGTAAAGCGATCAACAGAGGACTGAATGAGGATCACTTAGGAGAAGGCGACCTCCCGTATACGAATAAGTGGTCACTAGCCCATTCATTGGAATACAAGGGCCGTTTGTGAATAAGAATCGGCCACTTAAGGCACATTTATTTTAACCAGGCCCGGAGGATAATGTGGTTAGTACCACATCATCCTGGTGTGGTAGCCGAACCCACACAAAAATTCCGAGTTGGTAAAATATCCTCTTGGAATTTGGAGTGAGAAAAATATTCCACAAACTTCAAATTCCAGAAAGGAAGAAAGTTTCTCGTTATGCGTCGACTCAAAACGTATATGCGATCAACTCTGTTGCAAGATCAGCTCAACAGTATTGCAATTTTACATGTTTATAGCTACATAACCGACAAAATAGGTTTAAAAAATTGTTGAAAGTGTTTGTATCAAATTTTGCAACTTATTCCTGTCCACTCAACATGTTAGATTTATTTGTCGCGAATTTTCCTCCTCAGTTCCATCCAAAGAAATCCTTGAAAGCTTCCCTACGTCTGCTTGTCTCATTACCGGCGATGTGTTTCCGAAGCACGCTGTATCGCCGTGTCAAGTGTCTCTGCATATGGTCCAAATCCATTAGACACCATTCCTGTCATGGCTTCGCTATGCAAAACACAGCACGCCGTATAGAGAATACGATTATAGCCTTCCGAATACGCCGGTCTTCCCGCCCCGACAGACAGTAACAAGTGTACGCGACGCGTTCGGTATTGCATTCTTCGGGACGTGGTCGCTTTCGCCGATCGCTGGGATGGTGTGACGGTTAGCATACCGGACTGTTATACCCAAGCTCGCGGGTTCAAACCCGATCGAAGCCGTGGGTTTTTAGGGGCGACAAAATCCTTCGTACGCCTTCCTTCGGAGGGGAAGTAAAGCCGGCTGTCCCATGTTAGTAGATTTACTTGCATGTAAAAGATCCTCAAGCCTAAATGACGCCTCTGAGCTAAATTCAAATCGCCTGTTTCTCGCCCAAGAAATACCTCCTTTCTCTGCTAGTTGATGAAAGGAGCGTAGCGAAATTTGCGTGGTCAGACAGAAGAGCGGGCCTGATGGCCCGAGTCTCGCCACGTAAAATAAGGCAAATTCAATTCAATTCAATTCAATCGCTGCGACAGGGAGCGTGTGTTGGGCGAACGGGTATTCCAAGAATGCGGCCAATGGAATCGACCCTGATTTCCTCGTCTCGTCTCCGCCGGCTTGTTAGAAGCCCGAGTTTTTGGCGGCAGGTGCCTGCGTTGTTGCGGCTTTCTCCGGCGGCGTGTAGTGAAAGCGCTACGCAGGTGGCGGCGGCAGCAGCGGCGGCAAAGGCACTTAGGCAAATTACGTCGGCGGAGTGGATTTGTCATGCTTTACTACGCGTTTATTTTCCATTACGACTCGCAGCTTCATTGGCGCAGCTTTCGCTGCCGCAACGACACGCGACGATGGAGGCCGACGCGACGCGCGCCCGAGGTGCGGTGAGGCGAGGGAGGCTTACGTTCGTTGTGCCAGCGCGTGTATTACAAACATACGCACATATAATACACAACACCTACCTTAATAAACTCACATACTCGTACAAGAACGTATATACGCACAAATACATGTACATACCCGCAAATACTAGTACCTACGCACATATGCATGTATATACGCACATACAGTACACATATACCTTAATACACATACATACACAGATATAGTACACATATAGAACGCACATTATTAACATACACGCATACATAAACACACAGACTTACAAATGCACATATAGTACATACATACACACAAACACGCACATATAGTTTCATATACCTTAATATTCACACACACACACACACACACACACACATACGCAATCACACATAACATAACATTTTAAACTTTAAATCAGGTATTTTGAAGTAAAAACTGCTCGAACATACTAAAGAAATTTTCTAACGTAATGACCTAAAATGTGCCGTAAAATTAAAACTAAAACGAAATTATGAATCTTTAAAACTTTAATTGACTTCTTGTAAAATAAGTACAATTTATCCTACAAGGATTTGGATAATGGTAAACTCAAATAGATGGCAGTAGCAAAAATAACCAATAGCAGGCAGATGATCGATTATCAATGTCAATGGTCAATTATTTGGCA
Source organism: Gryllus longicercus (assembly GCA_038098605.1). Classification (NCBI taxonomy): domain Eukaryota; kingdom Metazoa; phylum Arthropoda; class Insecta; order Orthoptera; family Gryllidae; genus Gryllus; species Gryllus longicercus. The sequence goes on from JAZDUA010000217.1 coordinate 2,129,394, forward strand.
ACGTAGGCCTGATTCTATTAGCCTCCCGCGTGCGGAGTCTCCTGCGTCGTACGCCAATTGACGCAATCGACATGAATGCCTCTAACTCGATAGTTGGTCGTCCGTCATAGTGTGATGACATCACTAGTCACCTGCGCCTTTAGCACATAATCACCGCTCCCGCCCACCGCCACCGCCACCGCCGCCCCGCCTCCGGGCACGACCGCGGAACGTGACGAAAGCTGCGTTTTTAGGTGACTTCGCAACGTCGCCACAGAAATGTCCTCACACCCAACAGCGGCCGTCTTGTGAGCGGGCCTATCCGTTTCTGTTCGACCTCTCGGCGATGCAGTGGTGGTTGTACCAGCATCTTCTAGTTGACTCTTGAAAACCGAATCAATAAAAATCCTGGTAGTTTCACTCATCTTGCGGAGGGTATTCACATAAATTTTGGAAGTGAGAAATAATCTAAACAACTAGCTTTGTTCAGAAAATATTGAAGAAAAATTAATGTTCAAGATTTAACTTGTGTCAACTAGAGGACCAGTGAAGTTTTCCTGTGGAAAACTCGTAATATGCACAGCAAGGACATAAATCAAATTTGTTTTATGACAAAAGAAGTAAAATACATTGTAAATAATTAGTAATAGTATAAGTCTGGTGGATGGGTGCATTCATTTCTATTTTACTTCTATGGGTAAATACTATTTTTCTACAGAATAGACGAGTGTAGTAAATGGAACTCAGCATCTTCTTCGATTAATGCACTTATGAAAAAGAATAATGTTTAACAAACGTCTCTGTTAGTCAGAGAGGAGATTCTTCATATGATTTGTTACTGAACTTAAGAAAAATTCGTTTACTACCTGGAAGTTTGCTAACGTAAACAAACAGTTGTAGACAGTGAAACATTGCGGAGTCTTTTAGGAGTATCCATTTTTATTTGTTTGATCACAGTTAGGCACATTGCCGGGGGCTCATAATCTTATGGTGGTGATATACTATTCATATAAAATAAGAATTCGAGAATATTCTCTGCACCAAACAAAGAGGATTTAATCATGAGATTCCATTGCTAGGGATTTACCTTTTTTTTTCGACGGATCCGGTGGATATTTTATTCTTCTTCTTTTAAATTTGATTCACGATAGGACTTTATAAGGATAGGACGGAATATAATGAAGCAAGTACAAGGAAATATAGTACGTTAAAACAAATTACATTCCCGCTCTCACACGTTTTCTTGTAATTAAGCGTAAAATTTAAAGATTAGTTTTGAAATGTGGGTTAAAATGCATTGTGAATTCTATATAATGAATGACTCATTCAATGAATCTCGATATATTTACGTGTTACATTGTCATATTATTAAAAGAAAAGTGGCCACAATCTTATCATTTTCCTCTTATAATTCAGGTCATCTAAGCTCTTTACACATAATACAACGATGTGGCAACCTGGCAGATCGCAGACGCAGATCTAAACAAGTACCTCGCCCACACCGATCTAACCCCACTTCCTGATACGAGTTCTTAAAAGACGCCACGCAGGTTTCTAGTGACGTCGACGCTGAAAGTGGAAGTACACCTGTTATACTGACCGCACGATTGCATCTGGAACCTGCATCACAACTGTGCAGCAACTTATCAGTGCAAGGGATGTGTAACGAACCGAATCGTCAAATGACGCAATGGACTCTATTGCATGGATGTTATTTGTCACACGAATGTACAATGTTTTAAGAGCTGAAAACTTGTCCGCTACCATCTACAATTTCTATTTCCCCATATTATCCATACCATCTCCATATTTTCTATTTCCAGTAGTTCCCCCTCCCATTCAAGTTTTCTTTTCAGTTGGTATGGGCAGAACAACGCTAGAATTTTTTTTCGTGGCATCTATTCTTTGTATTCATGTATTTTTATCTTTGTATCCATTTATCCTTGTGAGTATATATTTTAAATTGAACATCTAATTTTCCGTTTCTTATCCGGAATACGTGCAAAATTTATTTTAAATAAAATTAGGACGAATAAGACAAAGCGGAGGTCAACATGTCATATGTTAAATCACACATCAAATTTACAAACTAAAATGTTTATCAGTTAAAAACTATAAATGTGACACAATTCAAATAATGTTTTAACAGTTAAAATTTCTCTCATCATAGTGTGATTCAGTACATTTACATTAAAAAAATTTCACTTACAAAGACATTCAATACATCAGAAAAATTAAAGACTGGAGAAAATTGGAGACTTAAGAGGTGCTGTTAAAGGTTACACTATAAGCAAAAGTAAGAAGAAATTGCGTGGTCGAGAAAACTGTAATGAAGCAATTTTAATCCTGCGACCTCAGGAGATATTTTGTCCTGTCATGACAAAATATTCTAAATATTTAAGTGCTATCTTTTTTAACTTTCAGCAGTATCCAAAATTCGTCAATAATCTGCAAAGTTTAGCATTAAAAATTTGTAGTCATGTAGTTGATCAAAAGTGGGAAACGCTATTTACTGACCTTGCAGACAACAGTTACTCAAAAACAGAGATAGACTTCTGCCTGCACACACGTGCCGCTAACAAGGCTTACTCGTGTCCGGCGTCATAAATTGTGTCTCAACGCACATTTTTGTGACAAAGGGAAACGGCAAGCCACTCGCAAGTACGACTGGAACGGTACCAGTCACGAACATTTCCCCCTGATTACGAAACTCCAAGGTGCAGTTCTCAACGAAGCCGGACAAAGCGCAAGAGCAAGCAGTAGTTGGGCTGCAAATGGACCAACGTTGAGAGAGGAGAGGCCATGGGAAAGATGATTAAACAGAAGTAACGAGAAGCGTCTACGGTAACAAGAAACGACCGGAGAAAAGAAACCAGGGGCGTGAGACCAGCACAATTAGTGAGTTGGACCTGTTTTCGTTTGCAGACCTTGGGAACGGGGTCCATTGAAGAAAAAAGCGTGCAAACAGCGGTCAACAAACGTAGGAACACTATTCACAGGTACCATACGAAATGACGTAATATTACATTGATCTTAGTGCAGCTGGTATTTTGAATAGTGAATAGGACAGAAGCACGAAGGAAGGCAGTTCGAACTATGAACATTTCTGCCTTGTTTTTCTTCCTTTTCGTAGAGAAGGCACGTTAACTGGGCCCAGGAAAACTATAACTATAATTATTGAAATGAGAAGGCATTCAGTGTATAAAATCTGAAGCTTTTCTCAGTTTTTCTTTCTTTAATCTCAGTAAACTCCTTACAACTCTTTGAGACATAACTTATACACTTTGGGGAATGCATTAGAAGAAGAAATGTGAATAAGATGTAATCCCGTTCTCTTAGCAGATTCGTTATATTTATGGTAATTAGATTACACGTGTGTGTCCGTCTGTTATGTATAGATCTCAGCAATCGGAGAAATAAGTATTGTAACTAAAATAATAATTTCATTACGGATTTGGGTAGTACAAATAAATTCTGTCTCTTTCTTTAATGTTGATGTAGCTGTGATCAAACCCTAGCTTGACACCCGCGTACTGACCGAACTAAAGGAGATTTTCGAGATCGGTTATGCGCATTATGGGGATGAGGCCAGCGAATCTTTCACTTGACAGTCTTCGGGGTCATTGGACCCGACACATAATATCCTGTGACGAAATTACAAATGCATCGGGGCGTGAACCTAGGACTTTCCTGTCTGCGAACGTTCAGTTGGTAGCTCGCAACTACACGTTAACGCATTCAATAATTTTTTAGGTCACTTTTAAAGTACTAAGTCATAGAGCGACCACTTTGATTGTTTACATCGGAGCAACTGTAGGAGAACACCACACGGACGGACCATACAGGCACACACAAACATCCATACCAGAGGCGGGATTCGAACCCGCGACCCTTCGAGCATTCAATAATTATGTTCGAAATCGTAGGCTTCCGCGGCCAGAGTCATGTGAATGATCTTGGTTGTCCGGGTGACGCCGCGACGAAGGCTATGTTGCCGACGTTTCGACAAACGTGTCGTGGTCTTCCTCAGGGCTGGTAGGCCAGCCATACTCGCATACCAGCCCTGAGGAAGACCACGCATACTAGCCCTGAGGAAGACCACGACAAGATGGTCCAAACGTCGGCAACACAGCCTTCGACGCGACGCCACCCGGACATCCAAGATCATGCACAATAATTATATTCATTAACCTTATTCAAATTTGCGAGAAATTTGAATAATAGTAGATGCTACTTCTCCCCGGGGAGACACTGGACAGCCTTCGACCCGGCGTCACCCGGACAGCCAAGATCATGCACAATAATTCTATTCATTAACTTTATTCAAATTTGCGAGAAATTTGAATAATAGTAGATGCTACTTCTCCGCGGGGAGACACTGGACAGCCTTCCACGCGACGTCACCCGGACATCCAAGATCATGCACAATAATTATATTCATTAACCTTATTCAAATTTGCGAGAAATTTGAATAATAGTAGATGCTACTTCTCCGCGGGGAGACACTGGACTCCAGCTTCCTCGTACGTCGTAACGCCTCGCGGCAAATTCCTTTCCCGGCTGCGTCCGCGAGTCGTGCGCAGCGCGGGGAGGGGGGTGGGGGGCGCTTGTTGCGTCTGTTGGCGCGGGCGACTGGCTTCGACGCCAGTGGGTTGCGGCGCGGGTGTGACCCGCCAAGGGTCAGCGGCGCAGCTGGCCACTTCCGTGGGGTCCGTTTCTGGCAGCGGCGACGTTTCGACCGGTCCTCGCAACAGGGTCACGGGCGCACCCCGACTGCACCCCGCGCGCGCACCCGCTCTGCCGGGCACGGACGGGCACAGGCTGAGCGGCGCCACGTCTCGGTAATTAAAAAAGACGATCGCATTCGTTTTGTTTTTGTTAAAAGTAATTTGACTTTACAAAATAAACAGACGTGCTAATGAAATAAAGGGCTGGAGTGAAAATGTTGGTTTATCGGTCGTTTTCTGGCTTCAGCAGGAAACTGATGATGGCGAAACTTTGGAAGGCTGTTACTTCAATAAACAATATTGTGGGCAAAGGCAACTCTTCTAATTATTTTATCGAGTGTAAAAGACGATTACCCTCGAAAGTTTGGGTTTTGTGAAACATTAAATATTTTAGCCCTGCCATCTATTGCAGTTCTACTCTCGAATAGTGCAATTTATGAATCACAGTTGACTCTGAATGTTATCATTTTCTTGTAACCCACGTAAATCCCTTAAAGAAAAATGTTCAGTTACCCAGATATCAAAAGTGTTGCCATTTGGTTTATCATGTTTAAATTTGAACTCTTGAACCAGACAAGTATTAACATAATTTTTACACTTAAAATCACAACTACAGCGCCACGAACAATTTTTCTCTGCAAATCAACGAATAACTTCATTATAACCCATATTTTGTTACCTACATCACAAATAGAATTAAGTTCACGTTTGGTGGTCAATGTTTCTTTTCTCCTTTCAGAATAGAAACGACCGTTTCCATTTTCACCCAACAGCTGACAGAAAAGCAAAGAAAACAAGAGGGTTTCCATCTGAATGATCAAAAATATAGAAATGGCCGATTATTTTCCGTGACCTCAATACGTAGAATCCCTTTAGCCCCATGGATGTCTCCCGTCTTCTAAGTCAAGCTAGGCAAACTATCGGGTTCCTCAAATCAAAAGTTAATCGCTACTTGAGTAACGTTTGATAGCTCTTTCACTTAAATCAACCCAAACATTTCTCGTACTGAATTTGTTTGCCTAAACTATCAAATCCCATTAAATGCTTTCATGGAGCGTTGTATTAACACACTCCTCTATAATGTTCTGGAACGGAGGACATGGCAGCGTGAGTGAATTGGTTGTTTAATATTTCTGTTCACTAAACCCGGATAAACGATGTGTGTGAAGCTGTTATGTTCGCAAAAGAAGCATGAAAAGTTTTAAAAAAGTCGTAAATTCGGCTGTAAGATAATTCGTGAAGCTCACTTAAAGATATAAGTAGGTATGCTTTAAATTATTACAGAAGTGAAGAACAATGTTCATTCAAAACGATTTCCTGAAGACGAAGTGAAGATGAAATGTGTGATGCATCATGTGATTTACCAGACGGAATTTTCTGCTTATTATGCACTTTCGAAATGAATAAAATATATTTTTTGTTGATTACGTAAATCGTTACAAACCAAATTTATTAGAAGTTACGCAACTCCTTAGTATTTTTTGTATTCTTTGGAGTCCAGTCGTACTTGCTGGCACGAGGAAAGAGGAAAGTTTGCATTGGATTAACCAATGAGGAAATGTTGATTCTCAAAATCATAGTCGATAAAAAACGAAATGTTTGAAAAAAACACACTAAAGAACTTGTAGAAGAAAAACCAATGAAATCGAATTCAAAGAGGTTGTTAAACATCGGAAAATTAATTGAAACGTACAAAAGTACAAAATGTCGCACGTAGAGACCCGTAAGACACGGAAGTGCGTAAATCATTTGAAAGAAACTGCTTCATTATTTTCCTCGTTCCATCCATAATTATTAATTAATTACTTACGCATTGCAACACATTCTACGAAAAGTTACAATGTAAGTGTATCTAGTTACCCAAAACCTTGACTAATCCACACCCGTCACGAGAGAATCCTGCTGGCCTGAAACTTAAGTCAGTGCGCTGAAAATGTTCAGAATTCGAAACAACCCGAGCGTCACAGTTGGCAGCCTTGGGAAAGCAAGCGGAGCCTAGGAGATGCCTGCATTTGCGAGTTCCTAAGCCCCTCTCAAAGCACGAGCCCCGAGACCGAGCTTGGCGACCAGTTCTCCGAAGTGTCACAATAGTACCAATATTCCAATTTTCGGCAATAACAGCATCGGCATGTATGCTAGTAAGTCGGTAATATCGATTCATAGTCACCAAAAGTATTGTAAAGTTAACGCAAAAGAATATTACTGACGTTTCACTCATGAATTGTGACAGTCACGTCTCTTATTGCTGACAATTCTTTTTTTGAAAACTTCTAACGGGTTATCAATTCCACCGTTTTAGTGGCCGTAAAGTATACAAATTCATACAAAAAATGCAAGTGACTATATCTGATGACTTTTTGGATGGCATAGTATCTTTCTGGATGGCATAACAGATTTTACTGGTGTTTGATATAGGCATAGAACATGGTCTAACATTGTATCATATGACATAAAATCAGTAATCATAAATTCAATGATTGGCTGTGAATATGCGATGATACTCCTCTTTACTTCTGGGTAGCCAACACCCATTGTGTTTTATGTGAGCGATATGGGGTGAAAATGTTGGGGATGTAGTGAATGAAAATAAAATCACGATGCAGATAATTTATTCTCTTTCCAACTAGACGATGGTTGTGATAAATTCTTACTCTTTCTACTAAATACTTACAGTTTCTTCCGCCAGTAAGTTTTTAAATTAAAGATATAAAACTTAAGCAGTCATCAATGGTTTCAGCAAAAATTAGCCATGAATGAAAGTGGTCGCTTAATAAAGGCTATGTTATTGGAAGCGAAAATAAAATATAATTCTAATAATTGCTGACATGAGGTGTGCTCTCTTAACACTTAATTATTGTAAGTGGAAAAATACAATTTAAACAAGGTGTTTAGGATCACTTGCTTTTTCTCGGCTAAAAGCAAAAGAAACCATAGGCTTATCACGTATTCACTTAATCGAAGAACTCGCTTTTTGTTCTCACCTAATCAAACAAGAAAACTGAACTTAAAAATACAGTTCTTAGCCTGTAGAATATTTTTACTACAGTAATGTGAATGTCGCGGACAAGGCATTAAGCTTCCTAGAGCTCGTGGGCACCGCGTCCAGAGAAATTGGCGCGAGATTTAAAAGGAAGGGTTGTACAAAGCTCACGGAGTGGCGGGACGTCACTGGATACTAGATTCATGACAGTCGTAGGGAGAAGTTACTTAGCCGTTATAGTCATTTAGCTATATTAATTCCCGTTTTCTCTTTAAGGCAAAGAAATGATCCATTAAAATGAAATAATACATCAGTCCCATTTCAAATTCTGAATTGAAAGTAAAATTAAAAATTTTGAATGAAAAGTATCTTTATTTTGTAGTCCTGTTTACTTAAGTGTGATATAAAAGCATGACCTTTCTATTTTTAGGTTAGAAGGTTTAATAGACAAATATTGTCTGTAAAGCGCGCTGTCCATCTGTAAAAGAGAATTGTTAAATTTCACATTATTGCCAAATACAATAAATAACGGAATGACTTAATAACACAGCTCAAAACGAAGCAAGGAGGGCATTAAAACATATTCCTGTAGCTTAGAAAAGATAGAGTGAAGGGATATTAAAGAGAATTTAGTAAGAAAATAGACATCAAATAGCAATAAGTAGAGAAGAATATAAACGTAATACAGTTCTCGATTATTTGATAGAAAAACATCTGGCAACCATATTTTCGTCAGAAGGCGCTATTCACCACTTCCTGCCGCTTCAGCTTGCGCATGTGCACCCGGTTCTGGATTAGGGGAAATGAGTGCGGAGGGAGGGGAAGTTTCCATTCGCATCATCAAATAGCAATAAGTAGAGAAGAATATAAACGTAATACAGTTCTCGATTATTTGATAGAAAAACATCTGTCAACCATATTTTCGTAAGAAGGCGCTATTCACCACTTCCTGCCGCTTCAGCTTGCGCATGTACACCCGGTTCTGGATTAGGGGAAATGAGTGCGGAGGGAGGGGAAGGTACCCGTGCCCGAAGCAGCGCCGGGCGCCCCAACCGGGCAAGTAGCTAGTGCGGGCGGGGTTCGATGTGCCTGCTTTACAGCAAGGACTACTAAAGGAGTTCGCTAATGATCTTCAGAGGAATTCGCAAACGGGGTGTCCTTAACTGATTTCTTTTGAAGAGAAGCATGAGTTAGCAAACCACAGGAATGCTGTGAAATGGGAGAAATGAACGTGCTGTTTCATCAGGAGATATCTAATAAAATCATCTGTTACCAGAAACAAAGTAATACCTCTGCGAGATACGCGAGTGGATCTCGTTATTCGAAGTTACCTAACAATGCGTTCGATCATAGATGTTGAATCAAAAGCAATTTCAACTACTTTTCCGCTTCGTGTTCTAATATAGTTCAAAATTCCTTGAGATGACCTCTTAATAAAGGTCAATTCATAAAATGTGCATGGCAGCTGGCCGCTTAATCAGGTGACCGCTGAAAATGGGGAATATATACGATGGAAAAATCAATCGGTTCCACCAAAAAATAGCAGTTTCTTACGTGGCTATTTAATCGAGGTAGTTATTTTAACAGGTTTGACTGCATGTAGTGTATAAGCCAATTCATGCCATATCCTATGCTTTACATTACACGTAGACAACTGTCCATTCTGAACGTAAGCTACAGAAATTGACGTTCATAATATCAGTACTGTCTATGTTCGAAGAATCGTTACCTGTCGACATAAAGTCGTATCAGTGCCTGTTTGGAGATATTGATGCTCGTCGGCATTTAAGGTATCGATCCGTTGAAGGTATCGTTAGGGACAGCCTAACGAATGGCAATCGATAGCTATCTCTCGATATCACTTTTGAGCATCTGCGCATGCTATCGATTGCTGTAAGCTTCGGTGTACTTAAAGACCCCACTGCCGACGTCAATGAATCGAAACTTGTCATGATCACAGCGTCATATTTAAATAGTGTTGATGCTCCAAACGGTATGGTACTATGTATGAAGATCCTACATCAGAGGTATTGTTTTTATTTTTCATATTTTGATTTACTAAATTTTAATAACAGTACAATTGGTATTTTTCCTATTTTCACTCTAATTTTACGTATATTTGTTACGTTTTATTGATGTGAATATTGAACAGATGAAAACAGGGGATCTTCAGATTGAACAGATGAAAACAGGGGATTTTCGAATTGAACAGATGAAAACAGGGAATTTTCATATTGAGCCGATGAAAACAGGGAAAAGGAGAATAACACGTCAGCTGTCCATGTCGCGCTCCTGTTAACGGGATTTGGAAGTGGACGCGGCAGCGGCCGCGGTGGGCGCGGGCCTTCAAATTCCTGTCGGCGTTGGACAGATCGATTCCTGTATCGATGGTCGCCGTTGGACTATAAGTCGATATTGGAGATGCCGGGCCGTGAACGCCGAATGGCATGAAGCCTGTCCCACGTCCCAAAAGCGCGAGCGGCGTGTGTCGCGCGAAGGAGGACAATCCGAGGAGCGGCGCGTAACCTTCACGTGCTGCGCAGGAATTCCACCGCGCGGCGGCACGCAGCCGCCGCCGCCGCACCTGGGCACGTGCGCAGCCTCTCGTTCCCCTCCCCTCCCCAACCGCTCCCCACCCCTCCCTCCTTCGCTCCCCTCACCACCGCTGCCCGGCGCGGCGCGGCGCGGCGAATGCGACGCACGAGAGGAATTTGAAGGCCCGCGTCCACCGCGCCCGCTGCCGCGTCCACTTCCAAATCCAGTTAACAGGAGCGCGACTTGGACAGCTGACGTGTTATTCTCCTTTTCCCTGTTTTCATACATTCAATCTGAAAATTCCCTGTTTTCATCGGTTCAATCTGAAGATTCCGTGTTTTCATCTGTTCAATCTGAAAATTCTCTGTTTTCATCTGTTCAATCTGAAAATTCTGTTTTCATCTGTTCAATCTGAAAATTCTCTGTTTTCATCTGTTCAATCTGAAAATTCTCTGTTTTCATCTGTTCAATCTGAAAATTCTCTGTTTTCATCTGTTCAATCTGAAAATTCTCTGTTTTCATCTGTTCAATCTGAAAATTCTCTGTTTTCATCTGTTCAATCTGAAAATTCTCTGTTTTCATCTGTTCAATCTGAAAATTCTCTGTTTTCATCTGTTCAATCTGAAAATTCTCTGTTTTCATCTGTTCAATCTGAAAATTCTCTGTTTTCATCTGTTCAATCTGAAAATTCTCTGTTTTCATCTGTTCAATCTGAAAATTCTCTGTTTTCATCTGTTCAATCTGAAAATTCCCAGTTTTCATCTGTTCAAAATTCACATCAAATATAAGTAAAATTAGAGTGAAAATAGGGAAAATAGCAATTGTACTTTTATTAAAATTTATCAGAAACAAATATGAAAAATAAAAACAATACCTCTGACGTAGGTCCTTGGTGCATAGTACCATACCGTTTGGGGCAACAACATTATTTAAATATGACGCTGTGATCATAAGTTTGTTTTCTTTACGTAGATTGCAAAAAAATTCAATACAAATGTCGAGTTTGTTAATAATTTAGTTTTGATGAGTTTAGTGTTGGTAACTGCGTTTTGAAATCTGTTCAAAGCTACTATTGGAGAATTTCATGTCTTCTAATATTTAAAGAATAGTTTGCAATAAAAACAGAAAAACAGAAAAAAAAGCCATCTTATGTTTTTGCACGAAGCATTTCTCAATGTACCTTGAAAATTGGTATGCACAGAAAAGAAAGAAATCATCAAACATCAAATTAAGTTTCCTCTGTTCGGTGTCTTTTTTCTTTGTGACAAAAATCGTCCTCGATTGAGCCAACGGTGTGGGTCCCGTGTGTGATTGTGGTGTGTCGTAGATGGCGTTCCGGTTACATGCACCACAGGCAGAAGCTGTGGTTGGGCATTGTGGTGGCAATGGTAGAGTGGAAAGTAGCAATCAGGACTTGGAGGCCGCAGATGATCACACGGACTGTGGCGATTGTGTAGCGTCATCGGCAACAACTGGAGGAAAATGTCAAAAAGCTGACCTGTTTGGTAACGACGAACAATGACACTGGCTATTGTGTCTTGATTTAGGTGAGCTTCTTGGTAATGGCACACTATTATAATGCATAGGGACGTCATATTCAAGAGAGCATTAATGGTCATCACAATCGATAATTATAATTTTCGTCAGAATGGTGATCATGTTGTCACGATTCTTGGTAGAAATTTCCACTCTTTACAACCCAGTAACTGTAAGTTAAATATTTTATTTCGTAACACATCACAAGATATGAAGACAATGTTAAGATACGGTACATTTTCTGAGACAAATGCAACATACAACATAAATCATAATATTTACTCCAAAAAAACCAATTGCGAAACAAGAGCGTGCGAGCCAAAACCGGCCACCGCCAAATTGAAAATTTTACAGGATGATTCGAACTTTTCTGCGGAGCTCTGAAAGGGACAGTCCATAAATGATGCAATACAAATTCGGAGTATTTTGACCCTTTATACCCCAGGCTCCGGTAACGGGCGCTTAAACCGCCAACATAGGAACGCTTCCGACACCCAGACATCCCGCACTTACAATAAGTAAAATTAAATTACGTAGCATTAAAAATATGTATTAATTTTATTTGTTTTATGTTTGAAAATGTATGATAGTTAAGGTCAGAATTAGTGTGGACTGCATCTAACAATAAGATTGGCGACAATTTTTGAGTCGAGGAAAAACAAATTTCTGACAAGCCGTGCGCATGCCCTTGTGGTTGCACACCTGTTTACCTTGTAGCAGAAAAAGTAACTGGAGCTGCTTCTTTTGTCAATAGATGATTTCAAAGAACGTTGCACTAAAACGCGCAGTGGAATCCCTTTATTCTCAGAAGTGTTTTGATTTTCTAATGAGAAGAGTAATTACTATTCGAAGGTCTACGGAGGAAAGAGAACGAGACTTTCCTCTTTGGGTATCGAGTTTCTGAGAAATTCATGCACAACGATGTCCAGGAAAAACACCGACGCATTTAACCTTCAGCTGGGGAATGTTTTCTGATCTGCCTCCACAAACTCCTTGGGTTAGCCTATTTTTATCCCTTTTACCCCGTTAACATTTAACACGCTCTGAGCATTTGAGCGTTTTGCCATCAACAATGTAATCATCATCGCCAAGACCTTTACTCTGACATATTTAAAAATATTCTTTCTATTTCACGAACGTCGTCATCAATTATCTCGTAATCATATTGGGGAAAGAATGTGTTACCTGTATTACAGAAACAAGTCAATCCGCTGGTGCATTGGACATTTTTTAATTAATTTATTGAGCAACTTATGATGGCCCAGTTATTATCATCCGATTAGCGGGGTAAAAGCAGAGAATCGGCTAGATATATTACTAGATATATGATAAGTATACTACTATTAAAAATTATAATGTTTTATAAAAAATATAAAATGTTATAATTGATCTTGAATGCGTGCTCTCTGAAAGATAATTCTTGTGGTCGGATGATCTTAACGGTACTTTTCCGTGGTCATTCCCATCAACAACAGGTGATTGCCGGGGCTGTGCATTTACAAATGGGTTACACGACGGGATCACAGGCCGCACGCGATTTCGCCTTTGTCTTCCTTGTCCTATCCTCTTCCTATCCTTCCTTCCTATCCTTCCTTCCTATCCTTCCTTCCTATCCTTCCTTCCTATCCTTCCTTCCTATCCTTCCTTCCTATCCTTCCTTCCTATCCTTCCTTCCTATCCTTCCTTCCTATCCTTCCTTCCTATCCTTCCTTCCTATCCTTCCTTCCTATCCTTCCTTCCTATCCTTCCTTCCTATCCTTCCTTCCTATCCTTCCTTCCTATCCTTCCTTCCTATCCTTCCTTCCTATCCTTCCTTCCTATCCTTCCTTCCTATCCTTCCTTCCTATCCTTCCTTCCTATCCTTCCTTCCTATCCTTCCTTCCTATCCTTCCTTCCTATCCTTCCTTCCTTCCTATCCTTCCTTCCTTCCTATCCTTCCTTCCTTCCTATCCTTCCTTCCTTCCTATCCTTCCTTCCTTCCTATCCTTCCTTCCTTCCTATCCTTCCTTCCTTCCTATCCTTCCTTCCTATCCTTCCTTCCTATTCTTCCTTCCTATCCTTCCTTCCTATCCTTCCTTCCTATCCTTCCTGCCTATCCTTCCTTCCTATCCTTCCTTCCTATCCTTCCTTCCTATCCTTCCTTCCTATCCTTCCTTCCTATCCTTCCTTCCTTCCTATCCTTCCTTCCTTCCTATCCTTCCTTCCTTCCTATCCTTCCTTCCTTCCTATCCTTCCTTCCTTCCTATCCTTCCTTCCTTCCTATCCTTCCTTCCTTCCTATCCTTCCTTCCTTCCTATCCTTCCTTCCTTCCTATCCTTCCTTCCTTCCTATCCTTCCTTCCTTCCTATCCTTCCTTCCTTCCTATCCTTCCTTCCTTCCTATCCTTCCTTCCTTCCTATCCTTCCTTCCTTCCTATCCTTCCTTCCTATCCTTCCTTCCTTCCTATCCTTCCTTCCTTCCTATCCTTCCTTCCTTCCTATCCTTCCTTCCTTCCTATCCTTCCTTCCTTCCTATCCTTCCTTCCTTCCTATCCTTCCTTCCTTCCTATCCTTCCTTCCTTCCTATCCTTCCTTCCTTCCTATCCTTCCTTCCTTCCTATCCTTCCTTCCTTCCTATCCTTCCTTCCTTCCTATCCTTCCTTCCTTCCTATCCTTCCTTCCTTCCTATCCTTCCTTCCTATCCTTCCTTCCTATCCTTCCTTCCTATTCTTCCTTCCTATCCTTCCTTCCTTCCTATCCTTCCTTCCTTCCTATCCTTCCTTCCTTCCTATCCTTCCTTCCTTCCTATCCTTCCTTCCTTCCTATCCTTCCTTCCTTCCTATCCTTCCTTCCTTCCTATCCTTCATTCCTTCCTATCCTTCCTTCCTTCCTATCCTTCCTTCCTTCCTATCCTTCCTTCCTATCCTTCCTATCCTTTTCCCAATACATTTACATACAGTGCTATGCACGTCAGGAGGTTAGAGTTTGTCCAACTGGGTGAGATCCCTGGAGGGGAAAATCTCCGCTAGCAGACTTGTAGGTCGGTGCCGGATCTCACCGCCCAGCGGGAAGGGAACCGCCGCCTCCTTCCCTGATACAACATTCACATTCACTACGCTAACGGGACAAATGACCGAAGTAGTTAACGGGCCAGAAAACTTCATTCAGCCCAGTTGAGAATTTGAGCCCTTGCTAATGCGTTTGGAGTTTTAACTAAAGTGTGGAATTAACATCAACTCGACCTTTGGAAATCTTAACACATTTTCAGATAAAACATATTTCTACGCATGTATATTTGACCTGGAATTGTGTTAACTTCGTGAAAGAATTCCAGAGAATACTGAACTCACAAAAGGGGGCTGGGAAAGGCGTGGTGCTGGGACGCGACTAGATCATAGTTATTCCTTGTCCCTGTCGTCGAGGGGGAGGCGTTGGCACGCCAGTCGTTGCGCAAGTGTCTCTTAGCCAATCCCTCGGAATCGCAACACTAGTCACGTCACGCACGCGTAAGGCAAAGCAGGCGGCAGGGGTGGGGAGGGGAGGGGAGGGTGTGGCGCTGGGGTCTCGTGTGCGACTTCCAGGTGCGCCGCCGCGACGTGGGCGTCTGGCCGAACGCGCGTTGCAGCAGGGCAAATCAATGATTGATTCATTGATTGGTGTTTCTGTGCGCGTCATCTGCTAAGGACATTAGTCCCGTTAGTGTAGTATATATTTTATCACGGGAGGTGGCGGTGTTTCGGTCCAACCAAGTATCTCCCACAGGAGGGGGCACTGCCCGTCTCCTGTATCCACCTTGACGCTAGCGACGTGAGTATATCCGGAATGAAGAGCAATCTGACAGGCCGTGCCCATCCCATGCCCATCCCATGCCCATCCCATGCCCATCCCATGCCCATCCCATGCCCATCCCATGCCCATCCCATGCCCATCCCATGCCCATCCCATGCCCAATCCTGTCCGAACATCGGCAGGTAAGGTGCCCTACTGGTGGGTTACTGGGCGAGTCCAGTAACTAGGAGTTTAGCACGGTTTCCTGACTGCACACACCTGGGCACTTACGATGTGAATTCTGTCGAAAAACTTAAGGTCCAGATGGACGTTTCTAACTTACACCAAGGGACTTCAGACCCTCCGGCCGTCAGTTTCCCCCCCTGCGGGCCCAACATTCGGCAGGAACACACCCAGCGTGGGCTACTATTGAACACTTATGATTATTCTACCAGGGAATTTCTCCAGCAGTGGGCACCAAGTTCAAGGCTTTTATCCGTACCCACTTCCGGTGCCAAGGACAGCTTCAGGCTGGTACCCGGATCCCCACGGAACGCGGTTACCCTTAACGAGAACCTTCCCAATTAATTCTGGGTGGTTCCACTGTCCCATTTCAGAGATGCTAGCTGTTCATGCTAGCACCGGAGTGGAATTACGCGTCACTCACAATACGCCGGGATGAATCATTGTTCAATTACTCATGAGGTTTCGGCACTGCCACGACCAAACCCATCTGAGGGCCGCCCACACCGACACCCGCGTGGCCCGAGTTCCTCAACCCGTGTTCTCACTGCCTCCATCTTGAAGCTATCGACGTGGGTACCGCCGGTATCTAGGCATCCTGACAAAGGAATTCATGCTCCCGTCGGACTTCTATATGTAGGGTTGAAACGAATCCTGACGAAAGGTCGGTGGCGCAACACTTTCTCACTGCCTTCACATTGAAGCTAACGACATGAGTACCGTCTCGTAACCCGGGTCCGGGTGGACGTAAGTAAGAGCCTCATGCCCTGCGGGGCCATTCGGACAGCTGGAAGCGCGCGGTCGCCCACTGCGCGTCGCCGGCATGCCAGGCACGGAACCCCTTTCGACAGCAGCGCCGCGACGGCTGCCGCTGCCTCCGCCACTCCTCGTCCCTGGCGCCCACGGCTTTTGTCTCCCGCGCCGCCGCCCGCCACGGAATGTCCGCCAGGCCTTGATCTTATTCGCGGGGCGGAGGGAGGGAGGGGCGAGCACGCCTGGGTGCTGCAGGCGGCGGCGGCGGCGGCCACGAGCGGAGGAAACGCAGGAAGCCAGGGGCGAGGCCTGGCATACTGCCCCTGCCGCACGTCGATGCATCAGCAGGCGGGGCACGTGCCCTCACTGGATGCGGTCTCCCATTCATTGTTTACGCAAACTTTTATATTTCTTCATTAATATACGTACATAATTGTTGACGATTTGAATCACCGTGTGCCGAAATAAGATTTAAGAAAAGTAATAAGGACTTTTTTGTACAGAGGTCCATGGAAGTGGTTAGTAACCTGAGAAGGCTAAATGGAAAAAAAAGATTCCTAACATCCTCTAAACAAAAGCAGGTTAAACCTACAGTACTCCTAATACAAGGAACAATAAAAAAATAAATATTTTTAAATGGTCGCATAAAATATATTTTAAAATGTAAAATGTTTGTAAATGATACATTGTAAGCGGATAGGTGCTTACCCTATCTTCTGAGTTACGGAAATGTCTCGCGGAGGGGGCGGGACGGGGCGGAACGATGTGTTGTAAAGTGGGCAGGAGAGGGAGGTGATGGGGCGTAGGGGAGGAGTGGCGTGGCGTGGCGTGGCGTGGCGTGGCGTGGCGAAATGCAACTGCTAGTACCGAAGCTAGGCGGTGCTGGGAGCGTAGGGCAGTGGCGAGGCGGTGCGTGGAGTGGCGAGGAAGAGCGGGGCGGGGCGGGACGGGACGGACCAAGCTCGACGCGAAGGAAGGGGGCGCAGTTCAGGAAGCGAGAACGACACCTGGCTCACGGTCGGTCTCCTGGAGAAGGATCGTGGTTCAGGTACGACCCTGATCTGACGGGAGCTGGTAGTGCAATGATGAAACAAGCAAGCAACCCAACGCTTGCAGGAATTTCGAATTTCGCGCGCGCGCGTGTGTGTGTGTGTGTTCGAAACCATAAAATTCTTACCGAACTGATTAAAACGTCGAAGTATTTCCTACAGCTTTCATTCTTTTCACACATCACTTCACTTCGGAGTATCTCGTTCTGCTTGACCCAGAAAAAAACATTGCTCTCTGCGGTAAAACACCCCTTTCCTATCTCATGGGAGCGACTGTACCATCGATAAGGCATAAAAAGATTTGATTAAAATCGGTGAGAATGACAATCCATTATATCACTGTGGTAACTTGTTAATAAGGAAGTGACACGCTGACTTGCGATGTTAATGGTCTTACCGTAAACGAAGTATCGGAATAATAAATTGACACAGAATTTTCGTTGAATTCCTTTCCACACGTATTTTGACGATAATAAATAAGTGAAGGTTATGGGTGTAATATTGTTTAGGTCGTTCAGTGACAACACTACAATATATTAGACACGGAACTTGCATTTCAGTAATCAGAGGATATCTGTTCACATCGTGGCATTGAAGTTTGTATTGCAAATCTGAACATGAAAATAATTTGGAATGCAGTCACACGTAAGAGTAAACCGCGCTGAGAATATTCATCTCTTAAGAGAAACGAAAACAAAATGCTTGAAACGCAGTCCAGAGTCTTCTTGCCACAACAAACTTTATACGTTTGTGTACTGAGATGATCACGTGGCAATTCTTACGTAGTGTGCCAAAATACCTCACTCACAACCCTAGAAGTAAAAACACACATTCACCACGGTAAATGAATGGCATTTGTCACAGTAAACACATTTCGTCACATAATCAGTGGAGCTTTCTCTCGAAGTTTTTCGTAGACGCCCCCTTGAAGAGGACATTCAGCATTCTAATTGGCTGCATTGAGCGCGAAATGCGCGCTTACGAATCTCTCGACTGAAAGGCTGTGGAAATGGCACTCGCGGCCGTGACCCTAATTTGGAAACCGGTCCTGGGTTCGCCTAGTGCCACAGAGGGGGACCCCACGCAGCCGTCTACGTCGAGATTTACGCTCGCGCATTCCAATCGTGGCCGGTGACGTAACAATGCGTGGACGACGCGATTTATTTGAATGCTGATGAGCAATCGCGGTGAATTTCGAAGTACCTATTCCCAAGAGTCGCGATGGCGGAAAGAACGTGTTTGACTCACTTGATTGGAAAGGAACCTTCGAAAAAGGTAATACAATGCTTGTCTCTACTTTGATAATCTCACCGTGAAATACGCAATTATTTGCGCGCGTTTTTTCAGGACTCGTATCGCCCGAAGCTAGAGGAGTTAGGTTCTTGTGGCAAAGTTTGGTTATTTCGCTGGTAGTAATATGAAAACAAAAAAATTAAGGTAATTTGTGGATACGAATAGTTTCTGTATTGCACAGGAGCGAACATTTCTGGTTATCAAATGTTTCCAACTACACTCGTTGCTGTGTAATTCATAATAGAGCTACGAATGGAAAAGAGGAAGGATTCAAATACCAATGCTCAATAAAAAACGTGTTGTACACTCAAGTTACATGCAGCTTGATTTTCGACTGTTATAGAAGGTTCGATAGGATAAGACCCTTATGGGGATGGAGGGTTGCTCATGGCTAGCTTCCAGGTAGGAAGGAAAAAGGATCGCGCGTGGCCTACGGTCCATTGTACAAAGTTCGTCTTTGGCATACGCGGCATGGAATTTATCGTAGGTAATACCACGATGGCTTTGGAAATTGTCGATATATTCCCGACTCGCGAAGCGAGGAGGGGATTTACCTGAGAATTTCCAAAGCACTAGCGTTAATTAATAGGACTATTTCACGAGTGAAATTATGTCCAACAGAGTTCCAAAATGCGCCAAATATTGAAAATAACTGAAGGTGTGTGTTAAAATCAGAGTTTATGTTGCAGTACATTCGCTGTTTATTGGACATCGACATAGCAATCGATGTATAAGATCGGCGCTTCCTAAGGGAGATGAGTCACAGTTTGATTGGCCAGTAGGTAGAAGCGGTAAAAAATCGGATGGAAAAAGCGATAAACGTTTTGAGATTCACCGCCCTAATTGAGACATTTTGTAAGTATAGTTAAACACTGTTGGTTTTACACGAGTGGAACACTCGAGAGGACACCTTGGAAACGACTTCTCAGAGCAGCTGCGGGGGAATGCTACTACACGAAGTGGACAGTTTCAATCCTGCCATTTAACTGACGTTGAAAATCCTCGAGCCTAGTCTTCCAACGAAGCTTCGGGTGCGGAGAACTAATAGAATGCACTAGTTGTAAAAACTAGAACCCTTGTTCTATTCAGTATGTGATTCGTCGTTGACAAGAAAGTACACCTTATTGCAAGTGTGAAATTATATGTACCGTACATGTGACGTTTTTTGCTGTTCTTCGATGATCTTGAGATTTACAGGCATTGATCTAATGATTTTCATTGTAGTCATGAATATTGTGTACGTACCTTTTACAGCATTACAGACCGTGTGAATGGAAACAGTCTTTTGCATCAGTGACTCTTTGAAATGCACCTCTAGGGCGATAACCAGTTTTAGAATTTTGCTCAGAGTTTTAACGAGCTTTTATTATACTGCATCTCTGTGACTTGAGACAAGCACCCAATCTTCCAATAGAAAGAATGCGAAGAATATTCCCCCTTCCCTACAAATCTAAACCTTTGTTCGAACCTACAAAGTCCGGTGTAACACTCCTGCACGATAATCTGCCACTTTGTCTAATTTATTTTCAGCTGGCAGAAATATTTTAAATAAAAGATCGTGACCAAAACGTGATTTCATTACCGAACGCGGACTATGAATGACAAACCATCTAGTTCAAAATATAATATAATTAATCGCCTCCTTTTTATTTAATGATTGTTCTTGTTGTTTAACAGTTGTTTTATTTAACGGTTATTATTTTGAAAATTTCCAGCATTAGAAATTAGGTTTGTACTCCTTGACGTAGAAACCGTGAATGTTTCATTGACTAATACTATTATACGTTATGTAACCGTGTCTTCGCTTTCATTTCAGGAGTTAGAAACGTAGTAGAGTTTAATTGGTACCTCCTCCCGAAAAAAAAACTCCGCCTTCAGCCGGAAAAGAACGTGAAATGCTGTGCGTGGACGGTTCCCCAGATCAGAGAGGCCGACAGACCACGGCGGTCGACGACCTGTGTTCTCTGGAGGAGAGTTCAGTCGAGAACGTGCGTGGATCGGAGGACCTTTCAGAACGTGACCGTCAGCGCGCTTAGGCATCCGACCTTTGTAATTCGGCCTTTTAAAAGCCTTCGTGCATTCTTACGTCCCAGCCTTTATTTCTTTTTCACTTCTGTTCTTGTCAAAGATAACGTATTAATTAGTTCGGTCAGCGAAAATTGTAAATCTGTTCTAAAACGTATTGGGTACATAAATGGCTCGGTATTGTGCATGGGTAAACATAATATTGCTGAAAGCTTACTAACAGAAACGCAAACACGTTCAATTAAATTGCCCAATCGAAAAAAAAGGTAGTTTAATTTTACACCTAGTTCTGGGTTATTGAGTAACGGAACTCAGAAAAGTTGAAACTCAAATATGCATCACAAAGTCCCAAAAGGTCTCTTGTAATATATTACGGTCTAAAAAGCAAAATTCGGTCACGTAACCTGTTTAAACGTCTGTTATGGGTGGTAGAATAGTGTAAAGTGTAATTTATGTTGACTTCTGTAAGATTAAAAATGCTTCGACTTAAATAACATACGATTCACCTCTGGATGGCATATCCTCAACAAGCGGTAGCACACTTTTACGTTTTTCTGTCGATGGTCTTTTGCGACCCTCTTGGATGGCTTGTTGGTTAGCGTGGTCTCTTTTCTCTGCACAACCCCGGGTTGGATTCCCAGCCGACGCAAATCTAACAATGTGCTTTCTTTACAAAAGTCCCAGTATTGGTGTACTGGGTCCAAATGTCCTATTTCTGTGTGTCGACGAGAAAGCTCATCCTAAGGTTATGAAGACCAAAATATACGGTGAAGGGATGTCTTTGTGCTAACTGCACGAACCTCTTACCCCATGGCTGAGAGGTTGGATCACCGCCGGTCAGCCAAGGCCCGTAGCGAGCCGTAGAGCCAAGAATAGGTTTTTTTGCGAGTAAATCGTGTAAACCCGTGCTCTCTCTCTCACACACTTCCTTTCTCGGTCTCTGTTCTTAACCTCTCCTTAGCAATATTTTTTTCTATTGTCAAGACTACGTGGCCCTTGTGACGCAGGGGTTAGGAGCAACGACTAAGTACGAGGAGCTCAATGCTACGAATTCCCCGCTTAAGGCGTTTTTGCTTTATGCTTGTGACGTAATTGGTTTCTTGTATCATCACGAATCTTGACTAAACATCTCAGTAAATCTTCCTTAGGGTAGGTCGCAGGCTGAGTATCCGCAAATGCTAACGTAGATTTATGATCTGGTCATCCATAATCATTCATGTATTACCATTCACTCCCCATGATCAACCTCCTATTCTTCACAGAGTGAAATGTAGGGACGAAGCTGCACCGCGATACCCCCCCCCCTCTCAGGGTAAGGATGGCATAAAAACATAAGTTTCCTGTTATACTTACGCTTAGTAACATTAGTGACAAACCACTTTTCATTACATCGCTCATTGTGTGTATTAGTAGCACAATTCAAAAAATTCAAGTTTTGAGTGAGTGCACTCTCCAAAATTGCAGATTGGTTAGCCTTTCAGCAGCATATCTTACTGTACAGTTTTCCAACAACAAATGACAGAAATGTGAAAGCAAGAATGATGCATTTCAAAATCAATGTGAAACTTCAAACTCGTTCATCTTAACACTTGATTTTTTGAGTTGTGCCATTATTGTAGCCCAGAACAAAATATTACGTGGCCGCTTTGGCTTATGTCACACGAGCGTTACGTTGACGCGTGATAAGTAAGACTCGTGTGGAGATGCCGTTCCTTCAATAAGGTTCACAAGGGGTTGGTTAGATGTAATGAAATGCCAAAATATTATTTGGAACTGATCAATCTCCCGTTATTGTCCTGTGTCTTATTTCGTGGATAATAATTTGCAAGTTCGAGGTTCATTGAAAGTAAGATTCAAATTTAGTTCCAAAAATATTCTCTCTTTCAAAGCAGTTTATATTTACCCCCGTAGCTGCAAATTCTCCGTTGCAACAATGCAGGGCTTAATTGCAGTTATTTAAATTCATTGTTGTTACACTACTTTGGGAATTGTGACATTATGCTTCCCATACAAATAAATACTATTTAATTCGCTGCTCCTGAAAATGGACGTAATAATAGGTGTAATTAGCAGCTCAGCCCGTAACTGCTACTAGTGACCCAGAAGAGGCATTGTTATATTGTGACAGTTTCTAAATTAAACCAAATGAGTCGTCTATTTCGCCCCATGTAAACTCCATCCACAACAGCGAGCATGAGAGCTATGTGGAGTGTGTGAACGCGACCTGGATCGTAACGGCATCTTCGGAGTAATTCGGAGCCCGCGCGCCGAGGAACACACGACGACAGACGTTTCTCACACACCTGAGAACGAGGAGAGCAGACGCGCCGTGCGAGAAGGGTAGAACCTGCTGAAGCACGCGAGGACCACGTGGCGTTTCGTGGAGGTTACGAATCTCCTTTTAAGCCTTACGCCCCCGCAACAGCGTATGCACATGAAGTGCCCGCGACCGTTCGCAACGCCAATAATTAAATCAGTATTTAATTGGTTGTCCGGTTGACGCCGCGTCCATGGCAAAGGTGCCGACGTTTCGGTCGCCATTCTGCGACCTTCCTCAGGGAGTAATGGAGGAAGGTCGCAGAACGGCGACCGAAACGTCGGCACCTTTCCCATGTCGCGGCGTCACCCGGACAGCCAATTAAATACTGACTCCGGCCACGGAAGCCCACGCTCTCAATAATTAAATCAGCTGCAGCTGTAGTACCACTCGCTCTCGGTTGGCTGCTCTCTCAAAGATGTTGAAGTAATGAGAGTTCACGTTGTGAACAAAAAACAAGTATATTGTTCACGAATTCATACAACATGAATCAATCGGGAAATTTATCATCTCCATTTCCACTTCGGAATCTCCTTCCACAAGTGAAAGAGCCCGAGAAATATTAATTATCTTACATATGACAATTCATTGCATTCCGAAGTCGAACCATAGATCTCCAAAATTAAGCCTAAATTATTTCATTCGCCCACTTGTCATTCACCTTATGCACTGTTATTTTAGTATCGAGTCTCCATTTCAATCTTAAAACTGATGGCATAAAGCCGTCATAGTTCCGTGCAACCCAAGACAAATTTCCCATCGTGTGAGAATACGGTGAGACATTTTAATTATAGACTGATGAATCCACAGAATAGTAATTGAGAAAAATAGAGAAGAAAGTATATTATTCGGATGTCTTTTTCGTTGTCGCCCAAGCCTTCGACAAAGCGTTGCATTCAGGACACTTTGAGGACTGTGAGTGCACAGTTTTTCCGCATGCCATTGTAAATGTTGTCAACATATTTACTTATTCTGATGAAAGAGATGAAAAATAAAAATAGAAATAATAAAAAATACAAAGATAAAAGAACCCTCTAGTCATTATATCGAGGAAATTCGGACAGCGTGTCAGAACGCTCTTTAGACATTGACTGACAAACATTCGCCCGCCGTTTTAGAATATTCTCTAGTGTTTGTGTCGTAAATTCCATAAATTCCCGCGTAATGGCCCCCCAATCGTGGGTAGAGGCGCCAGCGGGCAGGCCCGTCTCGCTTCAGGTGATGCTTCACCACCCGCGAGGAGAACGTCAACACCGCACTATGTGAAGGTCGAAGCTGCTCGTCGCCGACGTAGCGCCGATGACGTAAGCCACAGCTCCTCATCGGCTCAGCGCTGAATCCGGCGGCTCTTGAGAAAGCCACCCACCCACTGACATTGAACTTTGGGAGGAGGCGCTAGGCACAGCCTATTGAAACGCCATTCTTCTCCGGGAGAGTATTATCGCCTGGGAATCTTTCTTTCGTAGCACTGGTATTTGAAGAGACGTGGAAAGGAGCGTACACTGGCTCTGTTGTAACAGTATTTTTTCATTACTGCTGCGGCCACGTACCGTGCTTTGCTCTACCTTTAGGGGGGGGAGTGCATCGTGTTTTGTTCTCATCTTTCGTAAACTGGTGAATATTGGAAAAGTGCGTATCGGGTTGTCATGAGAACTTTCCAAAAGAATATTATTAGAATTACTCGGCCACATCATCGAAATGCAACACGTCATATTTCTACTAATTTGTAATGAACAGTTTTAAGATATCAAGTATCATAACGAAATGCTATAGCTGTGAATGACTCATCTGTGCCTCATTGAATATCATCGAAAAAATTCTGTACAATTTTTTTGACGTATTTTGTCGTTTGCACGACCTTTCGGAGGCAATCCATTATTTACTTCCCATGTTTTGAAAATACACAACACGCATGTAAACCACTCAACCAACAAAATAAAACAAAAAAGCTTATGAACATAATACTTTCAAAGTTTTAATATATGCATTCAAGAATAAGTAACTCACAGCAGACGGATGTAACGAGTACTTAAGGGGCTGAAGAGAACGTATTAATGTCAACAAAAGTAACTGTGAATAATGTAAATCAAGAGGGCGTTTACAGTAAAATTTCCTGAGCACGGCTTATTAAAATAATCACACCAAAATTTATACTACATGGTCACATAAGCAAGTCTTTTGAAATTCCTGTCGTTCTTCCACACTGGACTTCAGAGAGCAACGTTGCACAGAATGCGAAGTACAAGAACGGACGTCAACAAACACGAACTAGGAAAGCACCAAACTACTCACGTCTTTTTTTACATTACTAACTCACATCTGCTAAGAAGCACAACGTAAGAATTACTTTTATATTATTGCCAATAACATTGTTGTAAAAGTGGCAAGCCATAAATCTTTTCATACAACTATGTAGGTACTTAGAAGTAAACCGATGTGATTGTAAGTAATGAATATTTATTGAATTAATGAGATACTATATCGAGTCCTTATTTGTACAACTTAACAAAATATTGCAGAAATGAATGTTTGTGTCATTGAAGGATTTTGAACCCTGTGTTCTTTGTTCGTGGATTTGAGCGTGAGCCCCCACAGCCTTTCCTTTCCTCTTAACCTCCAGTTCAGTTTGAAACTCTTGACATTGAGACGAGATAGTTTTCGTTGTCGTTTTGCTATTCGAGAGTAATTTCGTTTGGAATGCAGCCAAACATGGCTCATTTTTATTCTAGTCATTACTCATAGTCGTTTCGTTACAACGTGCATCGTAATGCATAAATCCACTTCAAAATCATGCGATGGAGAAGGTGTACCTGAGACAAATTCGCGTTGACAATTTTTCCTGTACGTTCGCTTTCAACCGATTCATTAATTTATAATTAGCTTTTGATCTTATAAGATCCCCAAAGCTCTTCAAATACATCTCATTTCCCTTCAAATATCAATATCTCATTTCCCGTTCAGGAAGAGAGCAAAGAGATGAGTTGATAAACCAATTTTATAAAAAGAAAATACACTTACATACTATGTTACATTCAGGAAGTAAATTTACAATTAGATTTGAGCTCTGGATAGAGTAGAAGCATTATACGTTTTTGGAATCGCAGCAAACCTGGTTCGTAACACCCGTTTTAATCAGAGCCTATATGGTGCTTCAAGAAAATATGTTAAACATTTTGGCATACATACACAGAAATAAAAGAAACAAAACTGAAACGTCTATACAAAACTATGGGAAATGAAGTATTCCGCCTTGCCATGCATTCGTAATATATTGTTTCGTACTTGGCATCATAATTGTGCATTTATGTTTAGACTGTGAATAACATTAATTATCTACTCCTGTTATTAAAAGACTAAATACAACCAATGTTCTTGCTTATTATTTTATCAACAGCATGCTCGAACTGCTGCATTTTTCGTAATAAATTTATTCTTCCACGTGTTATTTACGTGAATGACGTAAGTTCATGAAACAGTGTTTCGGAAAGAGAAACTATTCTGTCAGCCTCTTTTCATTCGTATTAATGTTCGAATGGGAGAGATTAAATTTGACAATGGTCACGTTCATAGGCTTTTACTTGACTGTTAAAGTTAACTGTCAAAACAAAGTAAAAAAAATGATCAGAACAGTTAACAAAAATTGTATTATCTGATTGGATAATATAAAATAATCGACTACATTGATCATCGGAACTCGACTAACTTACGTAGCACCCTCGGTGGTCACATTGGCATGAAAGAATATTAACTTATTGATATCTGAAAATACCTGGTCCCTGGTCGGTGTGTGAGCGTGTTATCTGCTTGGGTAATATAAAAATAATAGAGTACATTTATCAACTCAACTAACCACCCTTGTCACATTGGCATTGAAGAATCTTTAACTCACTGATATCTGAAAATGATTAATTTTTGTTATTTATGGAAGGTTTTTGTCAATAAAAAACATCGAGCACCAAACATCAGTACTAAAAGTAGATCGGCTTCATATGACGATTAAGTTGAAGTGAATCACCCGGATGTTTTTATTAGACCGTCAATGTTTTGAGGGCCGTCGCGTCCCTGGCCGGTGCGTGCGCGCGTCGCGAGCGTCGCCCGTGGGCGGCGCCGCGGGGCGGCCGCGTCCGCAGGCCCCACGCGTCCAGTTTAGGTCGTGGCCTTTTTGTGGGGCGAACCTGTTCCTGGCGGCGGCGGTGGCGGTGGGAGCGCGGAGGCGCTGCGACGTCCGAACGCGCGATTGCCGGTGGAACGGCGAGAGTTCGGCGAATGGGAGACGTAACTGTTTGCGGAGAAGCCGCGCCGCGCCAGGGGGGGTGGGGGGTGAGGTGGGTGATCGGGCGGATGAGTCACTCGGCGCGACGCGGTGGCGGTGATGGTGGTGGTCGCGGTGGTGGTGGTGGTGGTCGCGGATTTATTGGAGCGCGTCGCGGGACGGGAGCGCCGGTGGACCTGGAATGGAGGCGAGTGCTGCCGGGAGGCCGCAAGTGACGCTTCGTGTAGCAGAAGGCCCTCAGGCCGTACGCGTTTTTGTAAACGTCTCTGTAAGACGGATACTATGAAAGGGAAAGCTCAGTAGCAAGCAGTGGGGGCGGGTCTGTGGGTGATGAGATGCTTAAGCACACTAGCCATTCTCAATGTATTTTTTCATTTTCAAGTTTCAAAATATGGGGTATTAGTTTAATCACTGATAAAAACTTTGGTACATATACTGTAGATAAGAAAATACACAATATTATTTATAAACTTCATAATTTTATAACAGAATTTCATAATTCTAACGTAAATAATGTTTTTAATTAATTTTGCCAAAGAAAGGAAGGTAACAAACGAAAACTTCAGGCCTATTGGGGGGCGCCATGGTTTTAATGCTCTTCCCCCCTCCCCTCTGGATCCGCCGCGACTGATTATAACCGTCGGTCAGTTTTTCCTCACCCTCCGCTTTCCTGAAAATCCCCTTTCACTGTTCTTGACCTGAGGAGGCATATCCCGATTCCATCCCGTGTCGTTCATCAGGTATTTCGGAACGAGTAAAAGTTTGCTCCTTTGAAAAGGAGCGAAAATAGATGTTCTCGCGTCAGTACAGACAAACCCGCAAACAGGTGAGCATAGCAGAATCTTCGGAATTGTCTATTTTAAATCAGTGGTAAGAAAATGCTTGTGATAGGTGGTTTCAACTTTGTTTCCATAAACTTTTAAGTGTGGGTTTTCAACGTCGGTAGTACTCTAACAAGACAAGCACATATTTCTAGAAAACAGAAGTGGATCAATTATAATCGATCAGTGTAATACTAAATAGACCATCGCAAACCTAGAAATCAATTCTTTATACTACGGGGAAATTGGAAAAGGATGCAGTCTGGTTATGACTTTTGGGGGAGGTAGGCAAACGGCGTAGGAAAACTGGCTGCGGGATGCACTCGGTACGCCTCCCTCCTTTGAGAGTTTTTGAAACCCACTAGAAGATTGTGCATTATTCAGAAAATACAATTTTAATATAATGCATCTCTAAAAATTGAAGGTAGCCAAGCTAGCATTCAGTGTAGCTGTTCGCCTCACCCCCGTCGTCACCCCGCATTTTAGCTTGCTCGCTATTTCAAATGCGACGTGACACTTGACATGGCCAATTGCGAAATATACATCATATAAACATCACACCAGTTCTTTGTAGACAACCATCTTGATCTTCTTTCTCCTTCATTTCAAACGGCAAATAAATCTTCATCGCGCTACATCTCATATAAGGTGAAATCACTTGCGCAATTCTTCCTCCGCCTATTACCACTTACAAGCCGCAAACTATTCCCTGATATTCAACTAACAAGCCTTTTAAGTACTAACAGTAATGTTTGATCGGCATTACATGGAAATTGCATGTAAAGAACCGGCTCGCCCTTGCAACCTAGCTATCTCTACGCTTTGCTTCTAGGCTGTCCGGGTGACGCCGCGTCGTTGGCAGATAGGCCGACGTTTCGCCCGTCATGTTGCAGGCTTCTTCAGGGTAGTGACACAATAAAGTTCCGCCTCCGGTGTTATATCTTTTTCAGCTTAGGGGTCGGGTAACGCAAGTGCGCCGTGATTGGCGGAGAGGTAAGCCGGACAGCCTAGAAGCAATGGACTCGAGCCGCGGAAGCCTACGTGTACATCTCTACGCTTTCATTGGTTGCTCGTTATTCGCTCATCGGAAGCGGTGAATCATACTGGCTGGCATCGACATTTACTGCAGCTTCACGATGATTCACAACCAAGCTACTTCTGCAAAGCAATGACACGTACGGTGCTACCTGCCTTAAACAATGCTGGAGAATCTCCTGCAAAAACATTCGACAAAACTCTAACCCCAAAGATCGTACTTTTAGTGCAAAATCAAATGTAAAATGAAGAAGTATATAGAAAACTTGCAAAGACAAAAGCCCATTAAAAATATTTACACACTGTCAGTAACGAGCATCCTCACAATCAGAAGTTATGATGCTATTATCTTAAAACAGAGAAATACTCATTTCCATAGGTCATGCAATGCTGTAATTTTCAATGTGTCAAAATATTAAAACCGTTTCATAAAGTTATCTAAAGAGAAACCCAACCCAAGCGTTTGTAAAGGAAATCACTTGATTATACTTTAAGGGTAGACCCTTAAATTATAATGATTTACCCTTAAAGTATAGTCATTTACCCTTAAAGTATATACATTTAATTATTTCGAATGGACGTAAGAGTCTTTCGAGGGGAAAATGTTCAAATATGTTATCTACTCCTATGAAGTGTTGGTGTTTGATGACCGTCCAGAAGCGATGATTAGCCTTATAATGTTATTTTATTTATAACTAAATCGACACCATTTCATGACGACGACATACAATAGACAACTACTTTCAGTGTATTGGGTAATTAATATGTCTGTGCAGTTTTTGTTTATTTACAACGTTAGCAGATAATTTTGAAGTTATTTATACATTTTCTTACGTCAAGAGTGAATTTAAACCAAAAGAATAAATTAATCGCCTCGAAATGTTGGTAGAGTCTATGCAGTTTGATGAGATAATTAATGAACCACGCCCAAAATGTCACAAAATAATTTCTGACCTAATGTAAAGAACCTCACACAGAAAAATATTAAAATGTATGGAAAGTTCTTCCTTGAAACATTACAAATATTTAAACAAAAATATGGTTCCTTAACAGCTCCTCTTCATCGAAAGTTGTGTATTGATTATTGTCTGCCCGGAATGAACCGCATTTCAGTCGATCGAGCTGACGTTTCGTCCATCGTGTTGTGGCCTCCTTCAGAGCTATCATCCCCGACAGCCAAATATCATATGACTTCGGCCGCGGAAGTTTACGAATCCATCCTACGTGATATATTCCCATTGATGACGATTCAAGAAATGCTCCGAAGCTGACCAATCCGGAGCGACGTTTCTGACGACCTGAGAACTCGTAATAATAACTCCAATTACTGCTCCGGAGGCTGTTGCTGGGCGAAGGTTATTCAACCTACGCTCTCGGTTTGCAGTATAATTAGAGCTGTCACTCCCCCCGCCTCGCGGTCGTCGCATCTGATCGAAGCGCCGGCAACTTCTCCGATCGCGAGGCGCGAGGGGTTTTGCGATTCTTGAGCCGATACGATAATTGGCATCGACCGATACTAGAACGAAGAATCAATCCGAAGGTATTATCGAAGTCCAATTATCGACACTTTACACACCAGTTTGTATCAATATTAAATTTTTAAATATTCTTAATAGGTTTTACTTTAACATACTAAAATTGTCATGTTATTTTTTATAAGAAATTAATTTGCTTAATTTCAATGTATTTTGCTCAACTTTAATAATGTAAGTCAACAAATGGACTTATTGTTTTCATGTATGAACAGATTGTAAATCAATGTTTATTTAAAAAATCCATTTCGCTTTTTTCATTCATGTTATAATTTTCTCATTTATTTATGTTTAAACGAAAGTATCTTTTCTTGGTAACAATATTACAGAGAAATCACAATAAGCGCCGGATGGAAGAGAAAGCGTGTTTGACATGCTAACACGTTTGGAAGAACATATTAGCTGTTTTATCAGTAAAGGTTATATATCCGACACAATGAAACACACCGACACTCTAATCCTATTATGTTTCATAACCACTCAGCCAGAAGACAACGCAAGTAACAGACGAGGTACGGTTACCATTGTAGTGTGAATCACTGGCGACGAATATGAGAGTCAAAGCAGTTGGTGGTAATGGGATCAGTCTCGTTCATTTATAGAACACTTCCATGTCCTCAGTCGATATCGAGGGAGGCGAAATAGAGACGATCTAAATAACGGTAATTAAATATCATTAACTACAAAACCTTACATACCAGTGTTATGAGACTGATTATTCCTACAACTGCAGCTTTCGGTGTCGGTACCACATTATTTTAATATTGAATCCTGTATAGGAAACAAAATAATCGTATGGCATGGGATTCTTCAGAAAATATTTATCCGGGTGATTTACAAAATTGAATCTCGTGTTTTCAAAAATCAAGTTTATTTATCATTATAATTATTTAATAAACATGTCACTTTCAATTTATTTTCATTGATAACAATTTGAAAATTAAACATCCTATATTTTTAATAATAATTTGGGGACTATATTTTTTATTGGAAACCAATGCTCAAAATATTAAATTGTAATTCCACGTTAATTTTTAATTCAATTAAAATGCAGGTAATAAATCAGGAATGACGGAAATACATAATTTTAAATCCTATTTATTTTTTTAGGGGCGACAAAATCCTTCGTACGCCTTCCTTCGGAGGGGAAGTAAAGCCGGCTGTCCCATGTTAGTAGATTTACTTGCATGTAAAAGATCCTCAAGCCTAAATGACGCCTCTGAGCTAAATTCAAATCGCCTGTTTCTCGCCCAAGAAATACCTCCTTTCTCTGCTAGTTGATGAAAGGAGCGTAGCGAAATTTGCGTGGTCAGACGGAAGAGCGGGCCTGATGGCCCGAGTCTCGCCACGTAAAATAAGGCAAATTCAATTCAATTCAATTCAATTTATTTCTCCTAGGATCATTATTTTTTTGCGTCTTTAAACAGGGTAGAGCATGTCACCCAGGAGCCGCCCTTGGTACATGGAAACAGCGTGACCGCAGACGCGAGCAGAGGTCGGGCCCATTTTGGGGTGGAGCAAGCGAGCACATGGCCTTCGACTAGCTCGGCTCCGCGTGGGAAAAATCAAGTGTGTTAGTGTTCGTG
This sequence comes from Gryllus longicercus, assembly GCA_038098605.1. NCBI lineage: Eukaryota > Metazoa > Arthropoda > Insecta > Orthoptera > Gryllidae > Gryllus > Gryllus longicercus. The sequence goes on from JAZDUA010000217.1 coordinate 2,161,824, forward strand.
CGTGTGTGTTTTTGTCTTAGATTATAAGCCTCTAAATGTATAAACAAAGTAACAAATGAACTCGTGAACTCCCGAAATTTAAAAATAGAACAACGTAATGTATACAACCGAACCGGCCATAAGTTAAAGTTAAGTTACCATTAAGTTAATAAATTTAAGATAATACCCTCCCCAAACCTCAGTACCCATATCAACTGTAGAAACAGCTGCAAATGAATACACTTCCGCCTCTCCGCTACTAGAGACGGGAAGGGACCGGGAGAGGTGGCTCAGGGCGTCAACTGATGTCACTGCAATACTTCTGATCGGGAGGTCCTAGGTTGGAGTCCCGACGGAGGCAGGAATTTCGACACACGACTACACAGCTAGATAGAATTCGGTCACTGTCTGGAGAAGAATTCTAGTGGTCGGTTGCTCGGATCGGTAGTTTTCCGTGGTTCCGTGGTTTCCTCAATACCAGACGAATACCGGAGCAATACCCTAACAAACGGGCCACGGACCGCGGGCGAACTTTTCTTCCCCCTTCTTCGCCTTTCCTACCCCTTACTTACACACACACACGCATTAATCTTACAAATAATACACTACTACCATACATGCCGGGCTACCGGTCGAGAGCTTAGAGCGTGTCCTGGCTGGTGCAGTGCCCGCCGATGGGGGATACCTGACTAGGGAAACAGCGCTAGACGGCAATAGGTCGGCGCCAGATCTCGCCATTTAGCGCGGGAAGATCACCCCCACCTCCCGAGCAAAAGACATGCACTGCACTTGCGGGACCCATGACATTAGCAGTTGACGCACCCAGAATCAGTGATCAATCAATCAGAAGGGGAGGGAGCTTGAGAGAGGTTGCTGCTGGGATGACGGGAATACCCGCGTCCTGCCCGTCGCGTATTAGCTGTAATTTCCAAACATTACAATCTTCAAAAAGTTAAGATAATGAAATAACGGCTGTATCGCATTTTGTTGAGTTTCTTTCGAATCTTAGGCCTGCTCGCTCTAAAATAAAAGGAAGGCAATTGCATTTCTGTGCCCCATTTTTTATTGGTATTTTGTGTTTATGTATGCAATATTTTACAAGTGAATGAATACAATTCAACGAGAAGAATTTAATTATACCTTAATTCCCACAATTAATTAATACAATTGATTTAATGACAATTTACACGGTTGTTGGATCGCTGGGAAGGCCTCTTCCCCAAAATATAAAATTCCCAAATTGTTAGGTTAGAAAAGGGGAATGTCAAGGATTCAACATATGAAGAAAATAACAAATTATATTACGTGCGGCCGCGGTGCCCCTTTCAAAATTTTCAGGAGGCCAGATCCCTCTTTGCGAACACCTACGTTAGATTTGTAGAATCATTACAACGAAATATATTTGTAGCCGTTATGTTAGTGTTATTGTTCAATGTTACGTAAATATATAATATTCATTCTGTAAGAAACGAATGATTTCTGTTCCAGGTAAGCAAGCTGTGAAACATGGAATTCAGTTTAATAGGGGAAGACCTACTATGTAAGTAAAATAAGTAACACTATTCAAATTGACAAAAAAATAGCAGCAATAATATGGTTAAAACTCGAGTCGTCGGTGCGTGTGTGTGTGCTGTGCTTCCAATGGAGCTGGTTGCGCGATGTGCGTTGCACGAGACGCGGAAATCTTCGTCGCGAGTGCAGCGTGACGAGAGCGTTTTGCAAGTTCTTCACGAGCTGCAAAGCAGCGGCAGCGGGACTACAGCACTACTATGTGGCGTTGCTGCATTCCTCGCGCGAGCCACTACCACTGCCGGATGTGCAGGTCGTTCTTGTACAAAACACTGTTGTGTTATTTATTTTTTACTAGAAAATCAGTTAGAAAACCAGGGGTACACTAGTGCCGCAACGCCAATTTGGAACTGTTTTCGGGGGGTCTGTAGTGATGTTTTTTGAAATTTGACTATAGAGTAATCGGATAATCTGTGTGTTTACATTTGTTTATCCGCTGGCCCGATTTCTAGCCGGATCCTCTTAGAATAGTACGTAATACAAAATAAAATGCTACTGGACATTTTGGGAATATGACCCTTCTTACAATAATAAAGAGAGTCTGAGCTTGATAATGTATGTTGTCTGATTGATAGAGATTTGTAATGCTGTTGGAGCTTTCAGAGAATAGTGTTTTATGTCAGAACAACTATACTGACAATATATTTTCCATTTATTATACTAGGACAATACACTTAGGCAGCTCCTTTGTTCTAAAAAGAGCAGCCTATTAAATCTTCAAAATTATTTGGAGAGGATATTTATTGTAATGGTTATGGTAGCCAGGGACACAAAAGAGTTCCAGAAATTCAGCCTGAAGAAACAAACTGTTTCCACATAAGCTACTTCTCAGGTGCTTCGTATCTTATTTAGAACTGTTTCCGGGTTTAATGGTTCCAAGACAAAATGACATGTGGACATTTCTTCCTTCGTCATCATCCTCTTTTGGACACGTAAAACATCATCCTATCTTGGACTCGAAATGGTGCGCGTCATTAACATTTGAATGACTTGTGTGGCTATACATAGGAATTTATCTTGCATTTGTTTCAAATCTAATGGGCTAATAGCATTCCGAACAGTAATGTGGGAATGATAATATCACCCTTAACGATTTATTTATAATTTGTATGTTGAATATATGATCAATGGACTGGAAATTTTAAACTGTGGGTTTCCAATTAACAACCACATATCACACTGAAATAATTGCAATCGAAAAGAGACATCTCTCATGGAATCTCGATATTATTTACTCTATAAAATACGCTAATGCTAGATGATGGTTTTGTTCAATTTGTAGAATAACGTAGGAAAAACTTGGTAAATATGCTATTGCTGGATAGGCAATTATCCCGAAGGGATGTATCAAACATATTTATGACGAATCATTTAGAATTTTGTGAATTATTCTAGAAGGAATAACCAGTTTCACATGCAACCTGCAACATACATTACCATCCTGCATTACTTGAAAACGATGCATTCTAACTCCTAAACATTCGGGTAACCAATTTAAATTTTTAGATTGCAATCTACAAAACGAGACCTTTTGCACCTTATATCACATTGATGGAGGTTTAGCTTATTTGGGTATCCCCCTTTCGTGCCACGGGTGATTAGAAACAATTAGTTAAATCACACGTATTCCTGTTCTTTAAAAAAATGCTTAGTAATATAAAACTGTTTACCCGCAAACACACACTCTAGCCTCACCTGCGATATAACTAACGCACATTTCAAGATTGGCCATTCATAGTTGGATCCTCCTAGTATCACAAATTTCATTAAGAAAAACATGTGCGTTAGTAAATATGCGTCATTACGCCAACAAAACACTTTTTACCACTTACTTAAAAAAATTAAATGATTGATTTAATAATGGAGGACACACTGATAGAAAAAAATCGAGTATTATATAAACTAAACTAAATTGCGTTGGTGAAAAATGTTACAAAATAACCCTATTCTCGGCCAATACTTAATCCTCTCAATTCTCTGCCTGGCCTCTGTCTCCACCGAGCAGGGACAACCAAAAAGAGAATCCATAGGAATGTTAATGCGGAATTCGACCGAGCGAGACCATTTCCAGAGCCGGATACCTGCTACCGTTGAGAGATTTACTCTCGCGTCGAAGGGAACCGGAATTTCCACGACGCGCAATTTCATCTCGATTTTAAATTGCTTAGCATACATTAAAGCTGATAACTGGATGCATTCCATCGCTGCTCGTCCCCCGTCAGGTAAAAGCAGCTGTGACATCCTTTGCGTCGTTTCGCTTTGATACCGTAGAAGATACCAATAGCAACAATACACCCTTTTTCAAAATTGAGATTTGTTTCCGGGTAATTGTACCGATAATAGGTTTTCATGTATGGAAATATACAGGAAAAAAATTTCTGCGTTAATGTATTTTATTAGAAATACAGATCAATTAATCTGAAGCACAGAAAATAAACAAATATGAGTAATTGGATTTTTTATTAATCCAATTACTCCTGGCTCATTCCATTTCAACATTGGTACTCGAAAATCAGATATTATTAAATTCCGTATTCTGGTTCCTCTCACATCCGCTGAATAATTACTAATTACTACCTCACCCCTCTGCTCTACCCTGCACTACCATAAAACAGCTGTATGTACGTGTCTTCGTGTAAAGCTATCCCTACTATTTGAACAGCGTCTCCGGATGATGTAAAACCACTGAAGTTTTCAAGGAAGCGAAAATTTTCGAGAGGAAATAGATCGTACTAAACTTGCTCAAATAAAGAAAAGCTTATAAGATCTCTTTGTCGGTGTGATTGAAGGACACTTTGTTGGATCTTTTCTTTTTATTTTAATCGGCTACGAAACTAAATTAATTTTTCTTTTTCACCTTTTCTTTTTTTCTTAAAAGTACGGAATTACATTAAAGACAAACTTGAACCATCACAATACTCTGATTATTTATTTACTCCTTTGAATTATTACTTTGAATTTGGCATCTATTCTACTTAACGCAAAGTTTCGAAGGAATAAATTGCAGCAACATATCCTAAATAAATATTGACTAATTTACTACGTGTAATAATTGTATTTTATAGTGTTTCTTTTATTGTACTTTTCTCATATCTGTTGTAAATATTTATTATTTTATCTATTATTTTTCTGTAAATGCATTTTGTTCAAAGATTAGAATCAACACTACAATTATATTTCACAATGTATTTTCTGAAGTACACACAGGTTTGTTTGGGAATCAATGTTGCCATTGGAAATCCTTCGCTCTCTGTGAATGATATATTTTTATTATATTACCGGTTTAGGGGGCTCAGGTCTGATTTCACTGCAAAGTCTCCGACCGGGAGGTCATAGGGTTCCAGTCCCGACGGAGGCAGTATTTTCGGCTCTACCTAGAAAGAAACCTAAGTCGAATTCAGTCGCCATCTGGGAGAAAAGTCTAACGGTCGGCTGTTCTGATCGTCATATTTCCGTGGTTTCTCCGGTCATCACCAGGCGAATGCCGGAGCAGTACGTCAAAAAATGGGCCAAGGACCTCAGGCGATCTTTCCTTCTCCTTCGTTGTTCTGTTCTCAGCCCTTACTTACACACACGCACACTAACATGCACTACACAACCAGGCGTGGGGGGAGACCGGTCGAGCGCTTCGAGTTTGTCCTGACTGGGGTGGTGATACGCTGGTGGGAGGTACCTAGTTGGGGAGAATCGCTAGCCGACGTGTAGGTCGGCGCCGGATCTGACCATCTAACGGGAGAAGATCATCGCTACCTTCCGTGATAAAAATATTCACTACACTTACGGGAGGAATGACCATAGGTGTAACACGAAATGATCAATGAAATAAAGTCTATTATTATTATTATTATTATTATTATTATTATTATTATTATTATTATTATTATTATTATTGACAGGGAATTTCCTGTATTAACGAGAAACGGAGAAACCGATGTCATCCCCAGGCGAAAGCAGGACCGCTAGCGGGGCCCTTTGGCGCCATGTCGCTTTGGATTCCGCAGGACGCAGGAGTCGGTGCTTCACCTTATCGAGCGACGTAAAGCTCCTTCGTTATCTGCCATTAGCGCTACGGCGATAAGCGCCGGGCTGTGACGGCCGCAGTCGGAATAGCTGTGCTCTGGCCCACTCCGGCGCACTTTCTCTGGAGGCCTCGGAAATCTCCGCGCGGGGACGTGGATGACGTGCGCCTGGAGGAAATAGCAGTGTTATTTGTGGAATCCCGAACGACTCGAGAACGCTAATCGCTCTTCGATGGTTTTTAATGGCGAACTTCCTTTTAATGACGCAATTTTAATGAAGATTCTGCCATTTAAAAACGGATGGCGTCAGGAAAGTTAAACGAGATTACTTATTCAAATCACTACACAAAAGAGCGGATGTTGTTTTGTTTGAGGAAACTCACAGGAGTGAAAAAAAACAGTTCCGAAAGAGAGAAAACCAACATCTTTACTTGTCCCTTTGATAGTTTTAGTGACACACGTGCTTCACTGTACTATTCCACTGCAATCAGGTAGCACTGTATTTGCTATTCTGGTAGATATGTAATAATTGCCAGAGCGAGGAATATATAGGGCCAAGCAGTTGACTGGATCTGGAACTCCAAATCCGTGAAAGATAATGCAAGTTGGTTGTGCATAACCTCCATTTATACAGTGATAAAATATCAATCTTATCAAGATATGCTTAATATCAAATTGAATTTTTCAAGTAATCCGGTAATTTAAAACAATGAAATGGTGATTATTACTTTTCAGAAAACCTGGTATCGTTTTGACACCTAAGTGATTGAATAGATGATTCATGAACACATTCCATTCAACATCACGTGGCTAAGTTCTCACCACTATATTCCCGAATGACTTCACTACGAGACTTCACTGTTACTTTAAGTATGGACAGGACAGCTGTGAAACTCGTATAATGACAGCTACAAATAAAATTGTACCCTTAACGAGTGTGTTACAATCATTCAGAGAATGCTTATTATGACACAAGTGGGTAGGAGAAAGCTTCGAAGCAATATTTTTGGCGATTTGCACGTCCGGATCATGTACCAACAGCACAATTTGTGAATGCGGATATGCGATTTGCCACAGCTATAGCGTCGTTACTCTTCACCAGCTTGGCACCATTCGTTTCATTACACTAATTAAAGTGGCAGAAACCAGCAATTTTTGTAGTTAGGAAGTGTCTAACAGCATTCCTGTTCTTAAACTGCATGCTTCCCTTACAATCAAAGAGGAAATACCTCTCAAAAGAAAACAACATAAATTTCACAAGTATTGTTATGGCAATCGTACCCCCAAAATTATGATTTTGAGAAATTATAACTTTATATGTAATTGTAGTGTTCAATATTCTAGTTAGTTTTCCCTTAGAGGCGGTCATTACTGCAGAAATGAAACTTGAATGGACCCCACTGTTTCTTCGGCGACTCTGTTGAAATATGTGATGCAATAATTAATCTGTTAAAATTTGTGTGTTGTCATAATTAGACGACAGCCATGGCATTCCAATAGATGTCACCTGTTAAAGCTCTTGAGGTTGGTAGTCCGCCTGGAAATGTCTTGGCATCTCACGTGATAATCACAGCTATCATAATTTAATGTTATACTCCTTCTATACGTTCTAATCTGATAATACTGAGCTATGATATGTATTCTATAATTTACTTACAGAACACTTCAGAAGTAAAACAAAACAAAATTGGTAATTTTTCTCAGATTTGCAAATAATACAAGTAAAACTGTCATTTTGCCACCTTCAAAACCAACAATACAACCCTCATGGTTTAGGGACACTGCAGTGTTTCTGATATTTGAAATATAAATAATTTGTTTCCGATACTGACATTATCTGAATTGATATTGGGCAATCGATTTAAAATTGGTAGTAAACAATACCAGAACTGTCGACTTTAAAAAGAATCGCAACTTTGTATAAATCTGTTATTGTAAAGGTATGTAGACTTTTCAAGTTCGTTTTCCCGACCTCTTTTGCATTTCGTAATTCTTTTCTTTTGGAAAAGGAAGAATAGTTGTTATTGAATGTTAAGAACAATACACTTAATTTGTTGGATTACCTATTGAGATTAATGATGTTAGGCTACTGCATGCTCACTTGTAATATTTAATATTATCTCGATCAATCGAATTTAATTTCGATCTTCGTTTACGACCTGTCGATACTAATTATCTACTAATACTTCAGGTTCGACATTATATCGATATTTTAGGTTCGACAATAGACACTGATACGAGTTTGAAATATCTACTTATTGGTATTCTGAGTTCTTTAATACTGACATATTTCTTTATTTTGATGTGTCTTATCGGGATTGGGTGAATGATGAGTGGGTGGTTATGAAGATATGATTTAAACGGTGAAGCAATGGTGGAATGAGAGGTAGAGGAATCGGGAGAACACGGGAAAAACCTTCCGCGAACCTGCTTTGAACCTTCCTCAATCACGCCCCCCCCTCCTCACACTCACACACACACACACACCGAGCTGTGGTAGATATGCGGTGAGACATCTACACCACGCGTCGTACCCATATCGATGTAATGGATCATCATTTCATCAATACAAATGAACTCCTGAGAAGAATTGGATAATTCAAAGAAATTTTAAAAGCAATTAAAGTAAGAAAGCTACAGTATTTACGACTCATTATGAGAGGAGAAACATTTTGCAGATAATTTTAGAAGGGGAAATTTGTGGTAAAAGAGCAAGAGGAAGAAGACGTACATCCTGGTTGGACAATTTGAAAACATGGTACAGACGTTCAGCTGCAGAATTGTTTAAAGCAGCAAAATAATGTGTTGCTATGATCCAGCCTTCTAAGAGGAGAGGGCTTATAAAGGAGGATCATTTCTGTTGTTATCGAAAGCACCTGACAGCTCGCAAAAGTATCGCTCTCGTATGACATCAGCACCACCACCACCACCACCACCACCACCACCACCACCACCACCACCACCACCACCCGCGCGCCTTCCGAGGTGCTCGGAGCGTCCATTACCGGTAGAAGGAGAGCACGCCATCGCTGGTGAGGGCGCACCAGAAGTCCTCGTACTGCGCGTGGGCGGAGTCTGCGTCTGTGCGGCACTTCAGCCACCCCTGGCGGAGGGTGCGCGGGGGCGGGGGCGGCGTGTCGCACCCCCTCACCCCCACCCCCACCCCCACTCCCTGTCCGCGCGGCGCCGCCACCACCGCCGCCACCCCCACCCCCACCGACGAGCCCGGCGGGTGCATCTTCCTCCCACGCACGCCGCCCACGACACCTGTTATCGCCACGCTATCACCCGACGCCTGCTTATCTGCGACTGGGCAGGGTCCGGCGCCCACGCCAACCCTGGGCCCGCGGCGGCGGCTGCTGCTGCATGTTCGCGCTGCGCGAGGTCCTTTGTTCGAAGCCGGGCGGGTGTCCGCGGGCGGTGACGCGTGCGCGACGTCGTTCGACGGACGTGAGTCACTCGCGCTTATACGGCGCGCGCGGGACCTGCCCGGGATGCGAAGCGCGGAACCCCCGTGGGGCGGCGGACAGCGGGGGAGGGCGGTCCCCTGGCTGCAAACACGATGCTGGCAACCAAGAGCAGCCTTTGAAAGTTTGGCTCAGACTGTTGATGGATTTCTTTACGTGATGAACACACTTTTGATGAACGGTGTACTTCTGGACTCGATTTATGACACTTGCTTTCTCTGGCAGGGCGTCTGTTTGGTCCCGAAAATGAATTGACACTACCACGATAATCTTGGTAACAGAATACTGATTGCTGTGCGTGTTGGCGTCGTTGTTTATAAGTACAATCTTTTGATGTGATTTTAATGGCCAATCATTTGAATTATGCACTGAAGAAATGAATGGAACACAAATGGCTTCTAAAGATCGCAATGTTGCACACAATTTCAAGCACTTGTTCACTACTGTTAGATACGCGTTTCGCTCTTGTATGGTTTTATTCGAGTTGAGTAGCTTTCTAGCAGAAATACGTTTTGTACACGAAAAAGAGTAATCTGTTCACACTTTTTACTTAAACGTAATAAAGTTAAGTTTACCTCATTAATTCCAGCACTCGCTGTGAAGTTGTTTACGCTAACATTTATCAAGTCAGCCTGAGATAACAGACCCAATATTGATGCACTTATCAAGTTTGCTTCTTCGAGAACGATCTTCTTGCACAAAAACTTTTGGTAAACTTCACACGGTTCTTCGAAAAAGAACCAAGACACAGCGTGAAAAAAGTATTACGTACTTGTTCTGAAGCCGCTAAAGGAAACACTTCTTGGATGACTCGCAGAAAACTTTTCCACGGCGACGCACTCTTATTTTCCTCGCTCACGAACTTAAAACCACCTGTTGGAAGAATATTTCACCAAAAAAATAAGCTTCGCGTATTCACCTTACACTTAACAAGTAACAACCATCGATCTTACTTATTCTGCACGATACTCGTAATGAAGATGTGTACCTTAGACACATTCAAAATACAAAAGTAGTTATCAGTATTTTTTACGTCTTGTCACTGTAGTTTGTAGTTACAAACGCTGACAACCACCTCGAAAAGCACAGAAAACGAGACTTGTTGGTTTGTTCCGTCTGAAATAAAGGCTTCTTCTACTTTGTCACGACACTTTTCACCTATAAGTACTAAAACTCAACACGTTGAGGAACAAGAAGTCCATTTATCGAATAAGATATTTAATATGAAATAGTGTGTCTTGTTCCTGATGAATCACACAGGTAAATTTGTAACAATAGTCACTGCACTCAGTAGCCAATAAGATATTTAAAACGAAATTGTATGTCTAGTTCCTGATCAAAGCACACAGGTAAGTTTGTATCAGACACTGCACCGAATAGCCGCGGCCACTAACAGCCGTCACTTAACGGGCGCGTAGTACCCACGAGTCGCACGCGTGGGCGAGGCGCGTCCGCGCTGGCGACAGGCTGCGCGCGCACTGCGCGTGACGGACGTCGCCGGCGGCGGCGCTCTCCCTCGCGCACCAAATCCGCGCGCGTCCTCCGCCCTGGCGACGCGCGCGACCCGGATGCCGGCGGCGCCCGCGCCGGAACGGAGACGCGCCGTCCGGCGACGAGGCGCCCGAGACAGCGTCGGGGCGCGGACACCAAGGAATGCAGGCGCTGGCGGACACTTCGTTTGCCAGCGGGTCGGCGCGGTCGCAACGTGGACGCTGACGGGCCGGAGACACCGTCAGCACCACGGGACGCCGAAGTCAGCGTCGAAAGAGATGACGGAATGTAGCCGCTGACGGGACGACGTCACGGGCACTTCGTTGCCAGTGGGTCGGCGCGGTCGAAACGTGGACGCTGACGGGCTGGAGACACCGTCAGCACCACGAAACGCCGAAGACAGCGTCGGAAGAGATGACGGAATGTAGCCGCTGCCGGGACGAAGGCGCAGGCACTGTCGGTTCGGAGATACGTTGAAACGCAGATGCTGACGGGACGAAGCCAACGTCAGTTCGCTGAGACGACGGAATGTGGACTTTCTCGGGACGAAGGGAGACACCGTCGGTTCGGAAACACTGCCGAAACGTAGTTGCTGATGAGACGAACGCACCGTCGGTACGGAGAAAACGTCGGAAAAGTGACACCGAAACACCGCAGCTTACGGAACGAAGGCAGCGACACACTGTCAGAACCGAATGCCACAACACACACTCCGCCGGATCGGAATCGCACTTAAGACGTCGCAGAGCGGCGCCGCCTCCGTAGCAAGTGCCCGGCCGGCGACGTCGGCTACTTTCCGCTGCAACGAGTGGGCGTGCGGCAGGTAGCGGAGGGCCTGCGGCGACCCGCGACGGCGGCGGCGTTGCGCGGAGCGGAGAGCGGAGCGGAGCGGTGCGACGTCGCCTGCCTGAGCGGGGGCCACGCGCCGACTGTGGGGAGCGGCGGCGGCGGCGGCGGCGGCGGCGCGCGTAGTATCTGGGGGGCCCCGCCCGCCCGCTCTCTCCCGCCGCCGCCGCCGCCGCCGCCGCCGCCGCCGCCGTCTCGTGTTATGCCGCCACGCGTTCCCGCGCTGCGGGCTTCGCGCTCGGCGGCGAGTGTCAATGTTTGCGCTGGCAGCAGTGAGCAAGTGAAGTGGCCAGAGTGGGAAAAGAGCACACCTTCCGCCTGCGTTTTGAGGAATTCTTGGGATGGAGCGGCAAAAGCGCCTTTCGTTCGATGCAGGAACCGGGTGAGCTGGCTTAGGAGATCAACTGGGACATCCTAGGTTTTCGAGTCAGTGGCGAGGTTGTCGACACTACCTTGTAAGCTAGGTCGAATTCAGGACGAGAATTTTAGAGGCAAACTTCTCCGATCAACCAGGTGAATGCAGGAGCAGTACTCTAACAAACGGACCACGGACCGCACGTGTTCTTTTCTTCCTCTTCCTTGTCCTATCCTCACCCCTCACCCCCATCATTACACTAAAATGCACTACACTACCACCCATGCCGGGAGACCGGTCGGGAGCTTAGAGCTTGCCCCGGCTGGGGCGGGGCCCCGCTGGTGGGAGATACCAGGTTGGGGAAAACTCTGGTAGTCGGCGCTGGATTTCGCCATCCAGCGGGGGAAGAAAAATGCACTATACTTACGGGACTAATAACCTCGTTAGTTGATGAGCCCGCAATCACTAAGCAATCAACCAATCGCAACCTAACCAATCAATTCAGAAGCGAAACATGCCACTGCTTTAAAAAAACGTTACCCGCAATGGTGCGTTACAGTTTGATTTAGCACACTCTTGCGGATACATGCCTAAATTTTGGGTTTTCGTAAATTTGGAGTAGCCTATTCCCAAGCTTCAAAATTGTGTATATCACTCCCACGCTGAAAATAGATTGTTTGGTTCTGGCCACATCTGATGATTGATTCATAACACATGAAGGGTGGTAGAAACTCACAAAATATGCAGTGAAAATCATCTCCTCCCATCTTCGTAGAGTCGGGTGAAAAAAAAATAGTGACAATGCTCGTCAGAAATAATTTCAGTTACTAGATAGGTGGTTTAAGTACACGATAAAGAAGGAAATGTTTTGTATAATGTACTTAATTTACTTATAATGTACTTATAATTAAAGGAGAGTGGTTCGAAGGAAAGTTGAAAAAAAATTTTTTTGGACACCTTGTCACTAGTTGTGAGGAGAAACATAATGTGCCAAAGTAAGGATGAAAAGAATTCGTGTTTTCGATGTTTTATACAGCGAAATAACAAGGAGGTTAGTGTGAGTAACTGAAACAGAAAATTAGGGCAGTCCATTACGTAAAGAAACGTGCATGCCTGGTGCATACTTTCCTGCTCCCCTTTGTCAGTCAACAATTCTGTGTTCAATTTCACCTGTCTGTCTTTCTGTCCGACCTGGCCGAATGTCATTAATTTTGTATGAAAAGCATTTTTTTCATTGTTCGCCAGAGTCGCGACAGTATGGACCTATTTTCTTTGCCTTTGCCATTGTCACAGACCAAATGACTTTCAATTGTTGACCAAATATGAAACCATTACTTTGTTGGTACATATAAATTCAGAGAAAGTACATGTGGCCTGACCATCCATAAAGGAAATATTGACCATTTAAATGAATAAATGTGCAGTAGACTGAATTAAAGACGGTAATTTAATGGAGTAAAAGATGTTGTACTGTTCAGCGAAACGTCTGGCAATACCTGCATTCAAATTACTCTTGTTTTCATTTACCTCAAATTGCCTTTTATTTTATTTGCAGTAGTTAATTCTATCATTACCTCCTCCCTCTTCTATTATGTTCCGTAATACATTGTTTGAGAATTAACCTGAATTATGTTTTCAATAAATTTTCTTGGAGACATTGTTATTGAGTGTTTTCGAATCGGAAATAACTCAAGATAGAGCACGACTCTCAAAAAGGCCAGGGATGTTATTTATTTGTTAATTTACTTATCCATTTATTTAATAAGTGTAACTGCATACACAGAACAGTTCATTCATTGAAAAGTAGGAAAAAGGATGTCACAATATTAACATAACAGTTCAGCGAGTCTGAGAAACGTTTCCCAAACCAATCAAGGAGCACCTCTCGTGTTAAAAGTAAGAATATGAAACATCTCATATTCAGTGTAATATAATTATATAATATAATTGTTTTATAATTATTTTATAATTTATTTATATAATTATATTATACAATTGCAAAATTTGTAAATAAGTAGATAGCCAAAGGAGTAACTTCTGTAAACACGTATGCAGCTCAGAATGAGTAATTCCTGGACGGTGAGGTCCATTCCTCAGTCTCGCGAGTACTTTGAACCTTCGTCCCGTGGAATGGCAGGCGGCTGGAGCCCGCCCGAGGAAGCGCGGGCTGCGAGAGGCGTTCCCTCGCCCGCCTGCTTCGCTTCCGCCGCGTCGCCGCTGCTCCGGGTCCCGTTGGTAATTTCCCTGCTCCGCCTGGGAAGCCGCGGCGGAGCGGAGGAGCGGGCGGAGGATGCGGGCGAGGCTACCTGCGCGGCGCCGCGGGGCTATTCCTGGCCGCGTGCAGCGGCGGGTGGAGCCCTCCCTTGCCGCCCCCCCGGGGGGGGGAGGGGGCGAATTCCAACGGAGCGTAAGCGGCTCCCGCGGGTCAGCCGCAGCGGCCGCGGTGCCCAACTTCGGGTGGAAAGAAAGAGGGCTAGGAGGGGGACGGGGCCCTCCAGCCGTCTGGACCCTCTGAGGGAGGAGATGGATGGGAGGAAAGGGATGATGTGGTGGAGGGGGTGATGGGATGGAGGGGGTGATGGGATGGAGGGGGTGATGGGATGGAGGGGATGACGGGATGGAGGAAATGATGGGATGGAGGGGATGATGGGATGGAGGGGACGGTGGGATCGAAGGAATGATGATGCAGGTTGATGTATGCATGTGGTAACATTGGAAACCACATATAACAACACAACTCAATAATAACGATATGATTTTCTACTATTCGATTTTGGGGGCAAGATCAACTTAATTGATGAAAAAAAATCATCGTTGATGATAGAAAATTTTGTATGTGAAAAAAACACAGAATTTTGCATGTGGCTGGTATTTTACTTTGCCGACCTCTTACATGCAGCATCGTCTAACGAATGATTTTTGACTTCAGAGATTCAATTTCTAGTTTAAAAACTTAGAAGATTGTGAATGTAGTGACGCAAACATTTAAATCAAGTCCATTATCAACGACGTTACCTATGAATTACATCTATTTTCTCTTGTTTTATGTTGCAAGTTATTGCAAGAGCTACGTATGAATATAATTGGTAATGCGTTTATAAATTCCACGTAAATTGTTTTTAGTTTTATTCATTTTACTAACAAAAACAGGCTATCTATATGGAAAATGCGATAATTGCAAATATGTTCTAAATTTATAATATGCTTGACATGTAGGCAGTGAACATGATACATAATAGTAATTCATTAATATTTCTTAACATTTAAAAATCAATATGTAACATTCAAGTGATTAAGTTATTAAGTAAGGTAACTAAAAATTAGTACAGATAATTTAAGTGTGTGAAATAAAACGAAGAATTCCTAAATTACTAAACGACAGGGCATTTCTTCGATCTTTAACTACTCCAGCAAGTATTTTCCTGTTTGTATGAGAACGAGGACTTCGACATGAGTGTGTGGGGGAAGCAGGAGGGAGGACTGGCGCGGCGTGGGTGTGTGGGGGTGGAGGAAATCCGTCGCCGGCAGCTGCTGAGAGGCTTCAGGTTTCACGTGCAACCACAAGCCGCGTGCAACCCGAGTGGAAATTCGAATCCTTTTCGTTGAAGGCTGATTCACTGCCATCACTTGCATTCCGATGGACATTGCTGCCGCTACGTGGCTGACGAATTTCGTTACGAATGAAATTCCTCGGAATTTCGTCGACACACAGTGGCAACACACAAGAAGCGATGTTTTCAAAGGCGCCAGGAAGAAAACCAATTATTTTGTGATTTGGGGCAACATATTTAACGATATAATACTCTTCACTGCTGTAAATTTTAATTAACTGCTTCTGTAAATCATTTTCCTCTGATATGATAATTTGTTACGTTTTTTTTAGCAACAGTCCCATTAAAAATTTAAGATGTGTTCCTTTTCAGCATACCAGCATTCAGCATATTCAATAGGTTCTTTCTTTTTTCTTAACGTTGTTTCTTTCGTAGCATCACAGTAATGAATAGAATATATATCACTCCAGAAAATTAGTTTGTATTTACTGGCATAGATTCAAGACCGGCTGCAAACATATTTCTTTTGTAGGTGTATGTGTGCAAGCACTAAGTGTGTGTGTGTATGTGCATGTGCGAAGGGAAATGTGAAACTTCCTTTGTAGGGAAAGTCCAATTAGATTGGAATTAGAATTACTTTTAATGTGACGTAGGAAGTACCATACAATAAAATGACAATTTTTTAAACGTCTCATATAAAATGAGACACAAATGACTACAAAAACTTTGGGAGTTGATACCAAATCGAAGAAGATGCAGGGGAAGACCGAGAAGAAAATAGAACATGGCAATAACTGAAACCATGGAAAAAAGAGAAATGGAGGAAACGATCTATGGGATAAAGAGGCATGGAAATCGGGATGCGTGAAACGGCAAAGGCTGTAAAAAAACGCTAAATACGAAAAAAATGTGAAAATCGCAGAAAGTTTTGTTCAGAAAATACAAGCATGCCTTCTAATTGGCCGCCGGAAGGTCACAATTTATTTTAATGTAAGTTTTATAAAGTTTCGTTCAACTTTTAGTGATCAAATAAGATTTTATTTTGTTGAATAATACAATATTAGGAATAGTATTAGCATTTCAGATAAGAGAAAAATCTGGCCCGAGAAAACATTCGGAAATTCTCCACGATTATTTTAATGTAAATAGACGCGTTAAGTGGCTCCGTCATCATTTTCAGATGCAGAACAATCAAATGCAACTGGTCTCGCAGTATTGTTGTAAAAAGCAAAGTCAACTTTGTCATTGTAGGTCACCAATGCTTCCATATCTGTGGGATGACCGGGATTCAAATCCTTGCGTTTTCATAAACGATAACTAATGATAAAAAGTGTGATTTCATAGCAGATTTTCCCTCATTTCTACCGTTTCTTCTGCCTCGCATTGGTCCTTAATTATTCTACTCAAATCAACAGCATTATAACACACTATAAAATCATTTATTCATCCCTAAGTGGTCACAGATTCAGATACGGGAATCACCAGCAAAGGACAGTGTTGAAGTAACCTTTAATGAATTAAACGAGTATCCAAGCAGCGACTTTTCCTCACCAAGAACGTAGTATTAGCATAAACATGCAGTATTAGTTAGAATTAGTTATTAGAATTAGAATTAGTTAGAATCACTTAGAATTAGATTGGTAATGCTAGTACAAACATGTATTTAATTTTCTACGCAGTTAATGTTTTATATATATATATATATATATATATATATATATATATATATATTCATACATAATTAATATTATTATATTTTGACCAATTACTGCTATCCATTTGCGTTAATTTGCAACATTAGTCTAATCTGAAAAAAAATAATTTTTTAAAGCTAAAACGCATCAACAGCGCCACGGTGCGCATTGGCATCCATACACTTTCCGCTTGAAAATTCATTCGAGTACATCGAGTCGATATTGACACGGTTACTCTCGCCCCCCCTGCGAGAACAGTTTTGCCGGTCGACTTGCGCGCGTGGCGAGTATCGAGTATTGACACGCGGGCGACTGGCAATTTGCGGTCGCGACATTTGGCGCCCCGCAACGCGCGCCTGCGGTGCACTTGCGCCACCGCCCCTCCCCCTTCCCCTCCCCCTCCGCCCGCCCACCCCACTTCGCCCTCCCCTCCCCTCCCCTCCCCTCCCCTCCCACCCGCAACGTGCGCTGTCACTGCCACCGACGCACACTGGGTGCGATCAGGCAATTTGCGAGGGCAAAAAAAGGGGGGAAAGGGATAAAAGAGGAAAGAAAGGAAAGGAAAAGAGGGGAAAAAGAAGAAAAAATATCAAATGAATAATTAATACTTTTTTGCGTTGATGAAAAGTGAGAGAAGTGAATGACTAGTCGGACGAGACAAACAGTACTCCATCACAGGCGCCTTTGCAATTTTCAATCCTTTTCGACGAAACGTCGGTCTCTCTTCGTAGAATGAGAAACATTCAGGATGAAAAGAAAATCCATAGAATGGAAAGTCCCTAGGAAAAAAAAATCCTTAGAAAAACTCTCGAAAGCAAAAATCTCTTGAAAGGAAAATCTCTCGATCGGTAAATCAGACCGTCACAGCCCTTGAAATAACATTCAATAAACATTGAATAAATATTGAATTGCTGATAAGGTCGAGAATTCGTGTAATTCTTTTCACGACTGTCATACTCGGAATTTGTGACATTGAATTATTAAGAGTTTTTGCAAGGCGTGACACTAGATAACGTAGAATATTGACATCGTGAAACAACTGTTCCAGAACGTATGTGCAAGAGGAAATATCAGGTTAGAAGAAATGGTTGGCTAGAAGAAATACCAAGACTGATATTAGTATATAATCACTCGAGCCATAAAACATGAGGGAACAATGTGTAAATGCTATAAAAACTTTGAACTATCGCATATAAATTCAAGGGCAGTTCAATGAATGTGAAGGGCTTGCAGTAATAACCAAATTACCCACACCGGAAAAAGCTAGCCTCCCTCTATTCTGAAGTGTTAATATCTCGATTTTGGTTGAAGTGTATTTCATCTTGGTTTTTCTCAAGCCCTTCATAAGAGGAGTATAATAATAGGAACTTGAGAAGCGATAAATGGGACATCCCCGAAAAAAAATATCATAAAATACTTTCACCAAAATCGAGATATGCACATTAACGAGTAGTGGGAGAATTGCTGTGGCTGGTGTGGCTTATCTTACTTCAAGCCTTTCATATAACGAACATTTATGAATGTAAATACTTAGATATTTAATTAGTTCTGGATAAAAGAAAGGTTTTTTATATAAAATGATATGTAGCGTAAAGCTTATAATTATGAAGTTGAATTTTCTATTTCATATTGACAAATAAACATTTATTTGATACAGGATATTGCAATTCAAGCAATATAGTCGAGGGACAGCAACTCCAGTGATGGTTTTCACGAGATGAACGACTTTACAAATAAAAAAAATTACTCTTCCTTTTTATTTTTTAACCAGCCGTCAATATTTATAAAATATTGTATATTTCCTGTTGAAAAAAGAGTGAGTAGTTCAGAACCTACTTTGGCAGTTTTTTGACAAAAGCCAACTAGCAAGGTAGGACAAACTCAATTCCCTGCTTGATAATTTCATTAGCCGGCTACTTAAAACAGAAGTTTCCCTTATTTCTTCCGACCGAGTAAATGCGGAAGCTGGATCAATATATAAAACAATGAGACCAGGACCTCACGAGATTCTCCCTTCCTAAGACTGTTCTCCATTTGATCTCCGGTCGTTCCACACGACATATCTCACATCACACATGACGGGAAGTCAGTTGGAAACTCAGAGGTTGTCCAGTTGGGGCCCCGCAAGCTGACGTATGGGTGAATGCTGTCCTCATGTTTCTAGACCTCCCGCCTATAACATGCACTATACTTACGGGACTAATGACTAGGGACCTGATTCATATGCACTAACAATCTTTGAAATATACGCGTTTATGCAATAAAAGCTTCGAAACTATGTAGTAAAAATGTGCCCTGTGAAATGCCTTTACATTAACTCATCAAAACATTTTGTCATATTTTTTTTTGCTCATCAACAGTAAGATCAATTTTCAACAAAATTCCAAGATTCTTTTGCAGCTGCCTTCATACTCCGATAAGATAAGTTCCATTTTTCTTTGCACACTAATTTGCTCACATTTGTAGACCAAGCCCCTTCTGTGATTCACGGGAGTTCAAATCACGTGGATTAAAGTTCGCCAGCGATACCGATTTTCAAGATGGACTCGACGGCAAGAAATACCAGAAACTATGCTGATTTTATTTTTAAATATCCATAATTCACTTGCATAACGTTTATATCAAGTGCAGTAAGTGTAAACCGTTTCCACGTAAGTGGAAACACACTTGAAAATTAAAAATTGAACTTAATACATTAAATATAATATGTTCGTAGTAAATAAATTAGTAAAAGTTAACGTTTCATGACAAATATGCTTAAAAATTAGCAATTTGCAGAATATGATTATAAAATCATGTTTAAATATTTGAAAATATAACTATTCATGCACATTTCAATTAGCGCACTTTTGGAAGCAGGGAAGATGCATTGAAATCCGGTCCCTACCAATGACTAAAACAGTTATTGCTGTTGAAATTATTCTTTTACTCACCAAGGGTCCTCCATATCTCTTGATGCAGTCTCTGAAAGCCACCGTTGATAACGTGAAGCCGAGATACAAATGACTCCCGAACAAAAGAATCATATGTCACTTTCACAGAGTGTATAAGAATATCGCATTTCATATTAATTTATGAAAATAGTTCAGAAAATCGTTCTTTGGTATTCGCAGCGTGAGTACGGCCACATGTGTTGCCAAACGCAATAAGCTTTCAAATAACTTGAAGAGTTTCCTGTGCGATGAGATACCTTCAACGGAAATCTTAATCATATTTGCATTCTATCAAGCGCATATGTTGCATTCGCGACAGAAACCTTTAACCGAGCGAGCAATCTTTCCATCTTTGTACAAGCCAGTCAAACCAAGCCGCGAGCTTACGGTCGCGGGAGAGGAAATATGTTTACATTTTATCGGCCACGCATCAGGTCTGCGGAATCCGCCATCTCTCGTAGCTACGGCTGTGATTTATATATGCATTTGTATATTTTTTTACGTTAACTAAAACATCCCTTTTCAACAAATTTTATACGTTTTGAGGCTTAAAATCAATTTAATATATTTTTATTTCATATATTTTCGCACATATCACCATTATTGCATATTTTTGCATATTTGGGATATATTTGCTTATTTTTGTTGCATATTGACCCCTCGTCCGCGGAAAGAATCCCAAAAGTTACAGTTCCGTCAGCGTGTAAGCGACTCTGGGAGTTCTCTCGCCACTTGCTATGGTCTATCATGTGACCTGCTCTGAAGCAACGGGCTTCCGAGGATTTGTGTACGTTGCCATAGCCACGGATCAGCGTTGGCGCTCGCCTGACTCGTACGAAGTCGCTCGAGAAGCAAGCTAAGACCTGTCATCGGCAGTATCAGTCGAAATGAAGTGTGCATCCGCGGAGCCGCTATGCGTGCCCACACGGCGCAAACGTGGAGTGGTGTTAAGAGTCAGGTTCGTGAATTTGTGGTATAGTCGATCTGGGAGTGCGTCTTTTGTTCGCTGAGTAGTGAAGGAGACCAGACGAAGCTGACGCATGTTGTTTTCAACCTCTGTGTCTGAATGGCGATAAGTTTGGACTGTGGCAGGGACTGTGAGTGTGATCTCAAGACATCTTTGCAAGTCGGTCGGTGTGAGAATTCAACAGTCTCGGGTGCATTCCGCCAACTCCAGTCTCTTGTCGTATTGAAATTTGAAATTTTGAATTTTTTTGAAAAATATTAATTTTTACACTTGCAGATTACATTGCATATTTATCACATTTTCCTTTTTCAATTGCATATATTACCAAATATATTTACATATATATGTGCATGTTTCGCTCATTTTATTGCGTATAAATCACAGCCCAACTCATAAGTCATAGCACAATTGCTATTGCCAAAGAAAAGTAGGAACATCGCCTACCCTCTAATTACATCTCCCGAAATTCAGTTTGTAACATCAACCTTCATTGAACCTCTGTATGTGTCGCAAACACTCCTTTTATAGCGCTCGATTGCGACTTTTTACTAAAGCAAATAAAATGACACGAAGTTGACTTTGCCAAGTGTTGTATCACTATAATTCAATAAATGGCATGTTAATTTTATAATTTAGTTCGATGAGCTTGTGGTTGAGTAGTTCCAGCTGACTCGTTTACGTACAATGACCATTATTTATTTTTGCGTAATTCTGCATACCGTTTGTTCCACGCATATGTCACTGGCGGTGTCACAATAAATTTTAGAAGGATATCGTTCTTTAATGGTGTAAAATGTAATGTTATGAATATTATTCATGAAGTTAACGGAAAATTATAAAAAAAATTTAAATGAGTAAAAAGTAAAATGATAATATTGTCTTTGAGGCTTGTAGTAGGTTATTTAGTTGTATTTGTTTAGACGTATAACCACAGTTAAATACGTGGAATTCGATTTTACATTTAATTGGCGCCCTAACATACTGTTGTGTTATCTGACTCATTTGCCTTGTAGTCAAGTTTATATTACAAACGTGAGTTTTGGTTGACATGACGTCATTGTCTTGACATGTTGATGTCTTGAATACGCAAACACATATGACAAAAAATCAGACGTGACGTAATACTTGGTAGAGAGAAGACAATGACGGAAAGTATTGTCATCAAAGGCCATTTTATAAACAATTTATAATATTAAAAACTGTTTATTATGGTGTTAAACCAAAAAATTAAAAATAATTAAAAATGCAGCCAACTAGTCTGCACCAACCCTGAGAGTCAGGCAAGTGTAACATATTTAATTACAGTTTTATGTTGAAGACACGTCTTGGTTCACGAAGTTCATAATTCCCAAGGTTTAATTTTCATATAGACCTACATTTCAAATACGTTAGGAAAAGAAAAGGAAAAGGTGAAACCTAAAATTCATATTCTTGCATCAAAACACCCTCATCATCTGGCATTTAGGGATTTTAACGACATTTAAGGACTTTTTTGAGAGAATTTCTCATATTCGTAAGTTTTGAATCAATCAATTTTGGTGATACAAAAAACAGACTATCAATTTCTCAGCATGACCGTCTGTATAGTACACTATAAATAAAAATTAACAAAGTAGGTGATCAGAAAATAACAAGTAGAGGTTATTTGTAACATTTTTAGCACGTATTACATTTCCCACTAATTCCCTGCCTCTCATTTCATGATTAACATCAACATTTCATGATATTCAAATCACTTTAACTCCCATTCATAAAATCATTTTTCAATTCAAGAATAGTTGAAAGGTTTAATCATAATAAAGGAAAAAAATAATTTGTAAATGCTTGGTAACAAATCGCAGTCTGAGTGGCATTCATCAAGGCAGACGGCATAAAGCATCAATTGATGTCACTGCCGTGCCTCTGATCGGGAGGTTCTAGGCTCGAATCCCGGTGGCAGGATTTTTGACACTAGTTTGTCAGGTAGGTGGAGTTCAGTCTCTGTCTGGAGGAGAATTATAGCGGCCGGCTGCTCTGATCGGTAGTTTGTTGAGGTTTCTCCGATCAACATCAGGCCGGAAAAGTATCACCCCTTATACACACTTACACTAACACGCACTACACTCCCACAGGCCGAGAGATCCTTGGGGAGCTTAGAGCTTGTCCAGGCTGGGGCGCTGTCTCGCTGGATGAGAAAACCCGACGGTAGGTCGGCGCCGGATCTCGCGCGCAGGGGAACATTACCGCCACCTCCCGAGGAGTGAAAATGCACCACACTTACGGGAATAATGACCTTAGCAGTTGCCGCGCCCGGAACCACTCGACCAATCAAGAGTGGCGTGCCCCGTTTTGGAGAAGCGAGTGCCCACTGTGTTGCAGCCGCCCGCGCCGCCGCCCCTTGTGCAACCCGAGCGGTGCGGCCTGACGCACGGTTTGAGGCCGGCGCAGGGGGGCTTTGTTTAATCGTTCTACCTGCGGATTAAGGGCCTGCGGGAAACGTCATTGCTCGTCATAGGGACTTTCTAGGACCGCTGGCGTCCAAGAATAGAATTTTGATATAATACATATTTAAATGCACACTATTGTTAGTAAAAGAAGTTCGGGGAAAATATTTTTCCACGACTTTTGCGAAGAGGAGTTTTCGTGCTTTGAGGTATTCAGTAATGAGTTAGCTTAATGTGAATACTAAGAACCTTATATTCACTTATGCGGCCAGCTTTGCATATTTTTATTGTACAGAAAGAAATAAAGAAAATGTCTGTACTCACATAAAAACACCTATAGATAAATGTATTCGAGGAGGGGAATTTAAATTTTGTGTGTGTTTGCGTTTGGTAAGTTTTGGGTGAATTGTAAATAAAATACTACAAATGCAAAACTTACTATAAGGCTCGAGAAAATGAACGATTAAACTTTGCGTTTTAAGATAAAAATTGTTCAGAGGCGGAAACACCGAAAAGAAATGTTTGTGGAAATGTGAGATATAAATAGTTATTTTATTGAATAATAAATTTGAATCAATTAATAACGACTACCCAAACTAACGCAACCATGAAACAGTTGGTCGATATTAATGTGACTTGGCTTGAACTACAGCCAAAAATCTTTTAATGTTACTAATAAATTTTGGCTGTGTGTATTTTTAGTATTCGCCATTTAAAAATGTGAAATTAAAAAAAACAATAACTTGCAATAACATTACGAGACCCGACAAAAATAAAGGAGTTCATAGGATTAAAAAGGCGGTGCCTCTTGTTAGTAATATAACATAAATATTATTTGTTAAACTTTATTTGAGTTTTTTAATTTCATGCTAGAAAGACTTTGACTCATCGACATAATTTCGTGCTAGAAAGATTTTAAAATGAAATGGACAAGAATAATCTGGCCTTATTTCACAGAAAAAAAGAACATTAAATTCCATTCCATATGTTCTATGAAAGTGTAATGTACTAAATCCGAGAAATCATAATTTAATGAAGACATATAGGTACTTTGGAAATCAAAGAAACAGAAACACAATATTGACACTTGACTTAGCAATGAAACCAGCAAAAGGAATTACTTACTATTCAATTTACTATTCAAATCTAAATTCAACTATCAGTATTTTGAAGGCTGCATCAAATGCATCATTTCCTGACATAGACCCCTTTGCCTTCGGGAGTTGGAATCCTGGTCTATTTTGCTATGGCAGACGTCCACTGATGAGTATTGGTAACCACCACAAATGCATTTGCGGGCTGCACGAGACTCGCCCACGATTCTGCGGGCACGTGCCACACGTGCATAAAAAGGTTTCCTTCCTCAGCAATCCTTTTAGCGAACGAACTATTCGTGTTAATCTGAGCTTTCAATAACATCGCGTGGAAAAGGTGTTTTTCACACGTGCGTAAAAGCATGTTCACCTCTTGACGTTCTAAAATGAATTGTCTGGTTAACGCCCTCTAATAATTTGTGAAGAATGATCCAAAATAACTGACCCAAAGCTGAGTACACAACGCCCTTTCATTTTCAGGAGAAGCTGAATTGTCATTATTCTACGGAGGTTTTAAATTCCTGAAATTGTGGGAAATGGCAAGTGAATGAAGTAACAATACATGAGAATAATTTTTAATCAATCTTATCGCACTGGCGGCGTTTTAATTGTGAATGGGTTATTGTCAAAGTCACGGTATTCGGATGGACAGTCCCAATCACAATGAGACTGAAAATGACCAGATTTCATTGCATCTGTTCATAAATATTTCACATATTATTTATTTTTACATTGCCAATTAATTCTGTTTCATAAACATGAATTTATATTTTGGATAGAATATTATTCTTGTTATTAAATCTTGGATGAAAACGTTTCCTTACCCTATGTTTACATTGTTGTAATTTATTTTACGTTTTTCATGCGGCAGAATTAGGATCTATTTGTGGAAGTTCCGAAATGGAATGATATTGTCGCAGAAACTTAACGCTTGGTTAAAACTTGAATGTGCACTGTTCTCAAAGGGTCAGAGACCGCATCCAATGCTTCCTCCTCAATCAGTTCCTATTTCCATTCTTAGGACTTGATGCAAGCTGTTCTCGTATGGCCCATAACTCATCTCCAAAATCTGGCAATATTGCGAGTATGCATATGTGAGACCAAGTCTTGTACTGGACTGTAGCGCCTTTTGAAAATAGAAATAATAGATTTATTGGTATTTTTAATAAAACGGGAAGTAGAGGAGTATCTTGAGTTTCTTTGTGGCACTAGTACACCCAAGCAAGTATACAAGTGTACAAATGCAAACCATGCTGATGTTCGAATTAAAATTCGTAAAATATCACTACTTTTAGTATCTTTATTTCAAAATTGAATAGTTATTTACTAAAAAAACTATTGAAGATATGTTTATATTTATTAACATGTAAATAATGTATTGTATATTAAATTGCTATATCTACAAATGCAGTAAATGACGTTTTCTGTGCCCGTAAATATATATGTGTGCGTGTGAAAGTGTATGCGTTTTTGCAAGTGTTTATGCGTGGGACTGTGTGCACAAAGGCAAGCCCTCCCTGCTCGTTCTCAAATCTCAAAAATCTCTGCTAACGCGAAACGTTTGCAGTGTAACCCCCATTCTTTACCTGCGAATGCACTAAATCACTCCTCCCCCCCCCCCCACATAATCAGACGCAGCAGCGTGGTGCAGAGCATAATGAGTAATTTTCCCACTCCATTAGGTTCGCGTATGTAGTTAGGTGTCGGAGTGAACCGTGTGCTTCAGTATGCAAATGGATATCTCGTGTTTGCTCTCCCGTTCTTTTTCCCCCGGCCCAGCGCCCAGCGACACCGCAGGTCGCGCTGGAATCATAGGTGTTTTACACGCTCGTGCTGCTTGTCCCACGTGGGGCCAGGGAAAGTAGCAATCCGGGCGGACGCACCGGCGCGCGGGCGCGCGGGCGCGTGGGGTGTGCAGGTGCGTGCACTTGCGTCACTGGGCACCGCCCCCTCCCCGACTCCTACCCCCTTGCCCTGCTCAGGCCCGGCGCCCCGCCCCGCCCCGCCCCGCCCCGCCCCGCCCCCCCTGCCCCGCCCCGACCCTACCCGACACGACACGACCCGACCCGACACGACCCGACCCGACCCGACCCGACCCGACCCGACCCGACCCGACCCGACCCGACCCGACCCGACCCGACCCGACCCGACCCGACCCGACCCGACCCGACCCGACCCGACCCGACCCGACCCGACCCATCCCGCCCCGCCCCATCCCGCCCCGCCCCGCCCATCCATCCATCCGTACTGACTTCATGGTAAAAACTACTTTGGTTCCCTCAAAATACATTTTTCTATCCGATGGGTGTGCAGGTATTTGTTAATCTGTGCGGCTCTTGTGAGTACTGTCAGTACTGTAGTGAGAGCTATTGATGCAAAATTTGTGTTCTCTAATTATAGATTTCCTCAATTTCGAGTTCAGCGATATCCAACAAATATTTCTACTATTCTTCCTATTCTAACCCGTGCAGTCTGTGTTTTGTATTTCCTTATTCTGAAAGAAATAATTCCCTTGACACATTTTTACATTTAATTTTTTTTAAACAAATGTAATAGAGAAATTGATTTGATGTGCAAACAAATGTAGGGAAACCTAATACAGAGTTAATCGGTTCCTCAGCATAAAAAACAATTCAAATCTGCATAATTAGAATAAACAATTTAGCGACTTGAAAGTAATAGGGAAGAAAGCCAATAAAAGTAAAGAAAGTGAATATTAAAAAACAGAACTAAAATACCAAGAAAAGTTGAAGTATGTTGCAAATCAGTTACCTGGAAGCAAAGGAAATAGCAGAGCTTTTCTAAATCATAATACGAAAGAAAAATAAGGCCTCGTCATAATTTTCAAATTCGTGATGGGATGTCAAGGAAATGGTTTAATCTGAAGGAAACTTATTTTTAATCCTTTCGAGAGAGAGAAATTGAAATTATGCTTCATAATTCAAATACTCTTAAAAACAACATTTTGATGTAAATACCAAATCCAGCGTAAGGTAAACACTATTCAGTAAATGTTAATTAGTGTCGGTAACATTTTTTTAAATCGATGACAATTTCACCTCTTCTTCAATCTTTATATGTGGAGGGAGTAGAAGATTTTTAGCAATATGTGACATTTCTTTATTAAGTGCTTAGCATAGTCTCGCATCAAGTAAAGGAATGTAGATCATCTTAATGTCGATAATCAATACACGTAAGTCAGCCAAAATTCACAAATTTCATTTTCTTTAAATTTCAAAATGGTCATGTCTCCCAAAATTACAAAATTCATTAAATGGGAATTAATTTTATTAGTTGTGCTGCATTACAAATTTTCTACATTACGGGAAATCTCAAAAAAGTAGTTCTCGGCCCATATTCGACGCACAGAATTCTTGTTAACACGCGATAAAATAGCGTATAGAAATCAATAAAAGAGGATGAATTAAGAAAACTTAGTTATTATGATGCATTAAAGTTTTTTAATATGTCTTCTTAACTAGGTGTGGTATAGAAAATTCCTAGCAGATGGCTCCAATTTGTTCGAAAAATCATTAATTCATTACTGTGTTTATTCTAATCCTTGTTTTCGAACATTTTCTATTAAGAAATGTCAAAGTAATGTAATAAAATTATTAGCGGGCCTTCCAAACAAGCTACAAATGTATCGTAATATGGAATTTCTTCTATAAGTCGAGAGTCTGATTTTCTAGGAATACCCAGAGTGCTAAAGCTCAAGGGAGCGAAGTGCATTTTTCTTTCTACTAAATACTGCGTTGTTCTATCTAATCCGGAAATAACAATACGTTGACGTTCAAGACGGCGATTTAGCATCGCGATCCGAGGACGATGTTCAGTCCCGCGCTAACGGTATACTACGTTCACGCTCCAGAAAGCAGTGATTCGAACAGGTGCTCGATTTCCTCTCGGGCTCAGAGCGATGGCAACTGCTAATGTTCACCGGTACTTTAAAACACTAGTTTAGAAAATCGACTGATCTTAGTCAAAGATGCAGGTAGACATAAAATATCTTTCAGTAAATCTTCTTTATCAGATAAGTGCTTTTTGCGAAATTAAATTATGTAACTCCCACGATCTTTCAAAAATGTTGAGTCATTGCAACTTGACAGGCATCGAAGATAACATGTATAATGGAGCAGTAATGAGACCTAGTAATACATTTGAGCTTCATTGTTATTCATTGCAAAATAGACTACATATTTATACAAATAATATCGCTCTGAAATGCCATTCATTAAAAATCTTTTGTTGAGCATATAAATGGTTATACTTGTATATATTTTTGAACAAAAATTAAACACACATTCTCATGAGATTCAAATATGAAAAAACATTTGGAAGAATTTAGTTCATAATTCACATGGATATTACGCAATTGGACATCTCGCTTCTGGAAACACTACACTTAGACATCAGACTGGCCATAGAAACACAAACGTTTGGTTGCATTTAAGAAACGGGTATCTATTTTTGTTATTTAAAGAAAAAGAGTTTAACATTTATTTTTGTTTTTTTAATGTACTATCTCTTTTTAGACAAGACAACATATAAATGATAGACAAGTTTAAATTACATTTAAAAAAATGTTGATTAATTATTAGAGTATATTAATATAGTGTAATGCAATCATTGCCATGTGACGAACTTAATTCTCTCGAAAGAAACGGATGACTTCGTTGTAGTCCAGACTACACAAAAAATATTACAGAAGTCAGGACAAAGCCAAAAAAAGTGTTGACTCGTGAGTAAAAAAGATAAGGTAGTTCATTGTCTACTTCGTTAAAAAAATGTTTTGTATCATGTGTGTGTCCTCGATGGGTATCATTTTGTCCTATACAGAACTTGATACGCGATTTTGGATCCGTGCACGATCTTTCTATTTCTTAACGAGGTCGGAGCACGTTAACATCCACGTCGGGCCAGTGGCACATACGTCTTCGGCCGTCGGTGCGAATCACGCTGCGCGGAATCGGCCTCCCGATATTAATAGACGAAGGTTGCCACGAGCGCGGGCTATTTATTCGAGGCGGGAGCTTCTAGTAACACGCGCTTTACGAGCTGCGGAGAATTTTCTCCCCGTTTCTAATGTTTTTATGAACAGAAACCTCTACGCCAGTGATGTCATATTTACCCGAGAAAGGACAACCGATACCATCACAACTACTGTGACTGTCAAGCCACAACATATTCATTCCTTGCGTAACACTGTCCAAGAAGGTTCGAAAACCTTGCTCTTTAAGTGCAGAAATGAAACAATCCTCCCATATCCTTTGTTGTCAAAGCAGAACTCTTTGAAAATGCCATATGAACATTTTCTAAAGAAGGATGTCTGACTAATAATGTACGATGCATTATTCAAGACGACGAGCATTTTTGAAGTCGATCACGTAAAACTTTTCGTAGCACAAAATGCTAGTAATGGTCAGAAGTAAGATACATTTTTGAAACTAATGAAAAGAAAGACTTAAATGAAAACGTTAGATATATTTGTAATTATGAAAACAATGGATTTGTGGCCCACAAATCAAATCATTGGACGATGGAAAATATATTAATCATTACCATGAAAATTATGACGTTGTTTACATTCCCACTAAT
The DNA here is from genome assembly GCA_038098605.1 of Gryllus longicercus. Classification (NCBI taxonomy): domain Eukaryota; kingdom Metazoa; phylum Arthropoda; class Insecta; order Orthoptera; family Gryllidae; genus Gryllus; species Gryllus longicercus. Next base: position 2,191,810 of record JAZDUA010000217.1, read on the forward strand.
GTGTATCCACAGCCTGTTACGTTGTAATTGATCAGGTGGATTTAATGATACACACTGATGAAACACAGCAATAATTTAAAATGGACAGAAAACGTTGAACCTCGGTATGAACCCGTAGATAACAATATATCATTGCACAACGCCTGATTAAAACAGCCCAATGGAGGAAAATATCAGTCAAAGATAATCGTTGGCATCTGCGCGAAGACTCGTATCTGATAAGCAATTTCTCACAGATCGTCCCACTTCCATTCCTCGCACAGCGCAAAACAACACTGCAGCCAATGCAAAGCACAAAGTGCAAATGTATCCCTACGTCACGAGGTCGAGAAAAAAAGTTTGAGAGTGGTAATCCACGAACACACTGATGGTCGTGAAGAATATTCATTTGAAGCCAGTAGAACATTCTGATCGGAGAATGCAGCACCAGTCACACACACGTTCGTCGTCGTAAGTTGGTGTCGAAACACACACACATAAGACGAGGTGCAGAGCGCGGCAGCGGACGGAGAGGGAGGCGTCCCGTAGCAGTGGAAAGATCGCTGACGTCGCGGGCCAGGCACGGAAACGTAAACGACGGACTCTGCTTCGGCCGCGCGGGGAGCGGGGAGGCTGAGGTCCCGAGCGGAAAGTAGAAAGCAGGTGGGAGGTTCGAGTGCGAGTCAGAAGGAGGAGTGGAGCGGGGAGGAGCGGGGAAGAGCGAGGAGTAGCGGGAAGGAGCGGGGAAGCACAGGGTGATGCAGGAGAGAGGGAAAAGTGGACGGAGCGGGGGACGGAGCGAGGGACGGAGCGAGGGACGGAGCGGGGGACGGAGCGGGGGACGGAGCGGGGGACGGAGCGGGGGACGGAGCGGGGGACGGAGCGGGGGACGGAGCGGGGGACGGAGCGGGGGACGGAGCGGGGGACGGAGCGGGGGACGGAGCGGGGGACGGAGCGGGGGACGGAGCGGGGGACGGAGCGGGGGACGGAGCGGGGGACGGAGCGGGGGACGGAGCGGGGGACGGAGCGGGGGACGGAGCGGGGGACGGAGCGGGGGACGGAGCGGGGGACGGAGCGGGGGACGGAGCGGGGGACGGAGCGGGGGACGGAGCGGGGGACGGAGCGGGGGACGGAGCGGGGGACGGAGCGGGGGACGGAGCGGGGGACGGAGCGGGGGACGGAGCGGGGGACGGAGCGGGGGACGGAGCGGGGGACGGAGCGGGGGACGGAGCGGGGGACGGAGCGGGGACGATGTGGGTGAACGAAGTGAGCTTAGAGCAGCGGTGTAGAGGGGCGGGAGGAAAGAAAGATTATCGGGTGAGGTGCGGGGATGGCGAGGGATAAAGGGAATAAAGTCTCTATTAGTCTTTCATCTAGTGATGGCAGAATCGAGAGGAGGGAAGCAGGTACGGCTCGGAAGGGCTGAGAGGCGCAAGGGGTGCAATGGTCGGGAGGAGCGGGGAAAGTCTCAGTGAAAGGAAGGGGGAGCCGAGACGGGGAGGGGGAACGGACAAAGCGATATAAACGGAGAGCGTGCGCATGCGCGAAGCGAGTACTTTTTTGACAACTAGCTAAAATATATTCCTAAATGGAACATGTGTGGAATGAGCGTATTTAAAGAAGTAGAAATATTTGGAAAATACACGAAGGAAGTGAGTGAACGTGCGGCGTATTTGTATTTTGTTGTAAAATGCAATTGAAATTTAGCATCATCCGGAATGGTATTATGTTAATCGCGATTAGCGCGAAGACCGGTGACGCCGTTAACTTGGAAACGCGCGAGCGAACCAGTTAAATGGATCGTATCAATTTGACAATTGTTTCGCCAAGCTAACTTAACCTTATTACCTTACCTCGTACTTATTTTTGAAACTCCGCCAATTGCACATCGCTTTCTAAACACGTTCCCTATATCCCTTTGCGTCAGCTGTTTGTCAGAAACGCTGGCGAGCGCGGATAGTGAGGGTTAGCGCGGCGAGGAGCAGGTCGGGGGGTGAGGGGGAAGGTGCGGGTGGCGACGCCAGACCCGAGCGCCGTCTGACGGATTACCTGGGCTGGGCGTTGCTTATCAGGCGATGCGCTGCGCTGCCGGGCGGGGCGGCGGAAGGCCGAGAGAGCGATAGCGCGTGGGGCCGCGGCCGGCGCCGGCGCCGCCGTGCGTGCTACGGGGCAGAGCGTGCGGCTGAGCGTGCGGCTGAGCCGAGAGGCGCTCTTCGCCACTGAGCCCTGCGACGCCCCGCGCCGCGCCGCGCCGCGCCGCGTCCCGACGCCCGCCGGCGCCCACGCTCCCCGCGCGGGCTAAAGAAAGCTCGGCCCCCGCCCCGCCCCCGCCCCGCGCCGCCGCTCGGGGCTCAGCTGTGTTTTGGCACGGCGGCCTCCGCAGCCCCACTTCGCACAGTGGGCCCTCGCCTGGTTGCCGTTTCAGACCTCCCTCAACAACAACCACAATAATAATAATAATAATAATAATAATAATAATAATAATAATAATAATAATAATAATAATAATAATAATAGTAATATAATAATGGTAATATAATAATAATAATAATAATAATAATAATAATAATAATAATAATAATAATAATAATAATAATGTCGGCCCCGTGGGGCAGACGGTTGCGGCAGCCGTCGTCTGTGCCGAGGAGGCTGCAGGTTCGAGTCCTGCGTAGACATTGTCGTATTTGTGATTGTCCCTTCACCTATCATCAACCTATCATCTCATAATTCACACTACAAGGCGTAACAACCTTGTTGTAATCCAAAGATACAGCTGAAAAGCTGATCCTGGAAGAATTACACACGTTAATCGTGTAGCGTGGTCAGTAATAGCCTATACGCCAAAAAAAAAAAAAAAAAATACGCCAAAAAAAAAAAAAAAAAAAAAAAAAAAAAAAAAAAAAAAAAAATAATAATAATAATAATAATAATAATAATAATAATAAATCGAGCGATGTGCGTAGCACGCTGATTTCACAGACGGGAGGCCCGGGATCGATTCCAGGACTGGCCATCCTGATCAGGGTTTTCGAAGTTTCCCTCGGTCATACAGGTGATTGCTGGAGTGGTTCAAAGCGCACGATCAACTTTCGCCTCTCAACATCATCGTATCACCTCACAATTCAAGGTATAACAAAGGATACAGTCGAAAAGCTGATCTCTATAATGACACACGTTAATCCCTCCAGGATAGAATATAACTGAGCTTCGGAAGACTACGTGTAGCGTGTTCAGAAATGGCCGATACGAAAGTAATAGTTATGTCAAGTCTTTCGTCTAACTACGCTAAATATGTACACATACATACATACATGCATAGGAAGGGAAAACGTTAGTTCCCTTCTGGGAATGTAAACTAAGGACCATCGCAGCGAATGCCTTAAGTGATCGATATAACTCAGACAACTCCGTATAACCGCTATAAGGACAGGAAGTTGAAAATATAGGAAAACTCAATCTTTATAATGCCCCTCAGTACTAAGACTTTTCGACGAAACCCGAGATAAATATTTTAATGGACGATGATGAAATTCTTTGGGTTATAGTGGATTTAATGGACGGTGTTTAAATGAGGAATCAAATGATGGAGCAATGATACAATAACGGGGAGGGGAACCTCGAAAAAAGTTGCTGCGGGACTGCTTTTTCCACAACAAATTGCACATTCATCATCCTGATTGGTCCTCTCTAACTTTAATATGTACTTCAATTTAATATTCAGCATAACGGAGAACAGTATACAAAGAAGCTTTCCTCGCGAGCCTGGCTTGTTCTCACCGTAAATCCGTCACAACGTTCTTCGTTGTGGGAATAATGAAGCAGGTAGCAGTGGCAACAGATTTGAATCGGCGCAAACAAGGCTCAACAAGCGAGGATTTCCCGTGAGTCCCTACCTTCAGGAAAACACAATGGCGTTTGGAGGATAATTCCTACGCTTAATTTTCACAATGATCGGTAAAAGATGTATAAAATGATAAAAAGTAGACACGAAAGCTGATAAAAGACGTACATAATATAAAAGGTAAAAATCATTAAAAGATCTTGATAAATAGATAAACAAAAACAATTATTGCGTGATTATAAACAGCACATTTTTGGTTTCTTCCGCACTTTGCTGCACCATGACAGATCACATCCCTACCTCATTTTTTTCTCTTGCCCAACTGCAACTCTGTACACCGTACTTAAAATAACACTATTGTGCACTACCCCACTCTTGGCTACATATCTATTTATTAACATGTATTTTTCATCAAAATCTCATGAGTACTCAAATACCCATATTTATTCGAAGGTAAGGTGATCAAAATTCAGGTTATACCAATACCAAATTTGGACATACTACAGAATATTTCGAAACCTAGTCCTTCGCAGCTTTACTAATACACGCTTATAAGAAACAATGTGCAGTGTGACATGAATATAACCTGGAGTAGAGAATAAAAAAGAAAGCATTGAAAGATTTTGTCATTCTGTATGAAAATAAAGAGACCGAAAGTTTCCTGATACGAGGGAAGCCAACCAAGAAAGTGTGTTGAAGTATTGGCCGTCTTGTGTAACTGACAAGATAGGCATTTGTATGTTAAATAATAATAATAACATAACACATTGTATAATGACTGTGGTCAATGCTTTGAAACTGTGCTTGTGATTGTGTCATTATGTGCAGCCTCCTAATTTTCGTACTTCATTATTAATAGGAATTGTTCAAAACACTTCTTAAAGAAATGAACAACTCATGATTATTTTGACGAGATCACTGCGGTTAATGAACTCTTCAGAAGAGTTTTTATGAGTATTTACACATCACACAAGTAGTACTTGCATTCGATCGTTTACCAGCTGCAATGTTGTTTTTTCGATTATTTGCATAAATTGTGTGTATTTCCACTTATTAACTCGATTTCTAAATATATGTGCATTGTTTGAACATTTTTCTTAAAAAGCAAGTCGATGTTCGATTCGAAATTTCTGCAACGATGAATGTTGTTGAATTACTGAAATCAGAAAATGTCGCATATAGAATTAATAAATTATTATCACGCAATTTTGCGTTCACCACAATTGGCAACACCTCCGGTGCTTGAAGTTTAAATAGCCTTGAGCCTCGACAGAGTGGCATGCGTGTGTTAGCAAAAAACGCAATGTGTAACTTCATTTCGCAATGGAAGTAGTTCCCTTTGAAACGTCGCGTGTCTGCCACTCGGGGCAGTGGGTTAGAGGCGCTTGGGGCGTTTGCTCGGCCGCTTAAACTGCAGGTGGCGACACCGCGTGGCAGTTGCGGCCGCTGTGGGCCGCGGCGTTGGGCGCAGTGTGTGCGCCGCACTTGACCGTGAGTCACTCGGGTTTACGTTCGCTGCCGCCTCCCCGCCCGCTTCCCCCAAACCCTATCCTGCTCCCGCCCTCGCCCCCGTTCCCGCTAGCGCTACCGCTACCGCGCATCCTCCTCCGCCAACGCCACCACCCCTTCACGTCCATCGCTACCTCCGCTGCTGCTGCCGCCGCTGCCTCCTTCGCCACCTCGGTCGCGGACTGGTCACCGCTTCGGTCGCCGACTGGTCACCACCTCGGTCACCACCTCGGTCACCACCTCGGTCACCACCTCGGTCACCACCTCGGTCACCACCTCGGTCACCACCTCGGTCACCACCTCGGTCACCACCTCGGTCACCACCTCGGTCGCCACCTCGGTCGCCACCTCGGTCGCCACCTCGGTCGCCACCTCGGTCGCCACCTCGGTCGCCACCTCGGTCGCCACCTCGGTCGCCACCTCGGTCGCCACCTCGGTCGCCACCTCGGTCGCCACCTCGGTCGCCACCTCGGTCGCCACCTCGGTCGCCACCTCGGTCGCCACCTCGGTCGCCACCTCGGTCGCCACCTCGGTCGCCACCTCGGTCGCCACCTCGGTCGCCACCTCGGTCGCCACCTCGGTCGCCACCTCGGTCGCCACCTCGGTCGCCACCTCGGTCGCCACCTCGGTCGCCACCTCGGTCGCCACCTCGGTCGCCGCCCCTCGATCATCGCCTCAGTGGCTACCCGGGTCGCCACCCTGGTCACCACCCTGCTCGCCACCTCGGTCGCCGACTGGCCATCACCTCGGTCGCCGACTGGCCATCACCTCGGTCGCCGACTGGCCATCACTTCGGTCGCCGACTGGCCATCACCTCGGTCTCCGACTGGTCACCACCTCGGTCGCCGACTGGTTGCCACTTCGGTCTCCGACTGGTTGCCACCTCGGTCGCCGACTGGCCATCACCTCGGTCTCCGACTGGTCACCACCTCGGTCGCCGACTGGTTGCCACATCGGTCTCCGACTGGTCACCACCTCGGTCGCCGACTGGTTGCCACTTCGGTCTCCGACTGGTCACCACCTCGGTCGCCGACTGGTCTCCACCTCGGTGGCCGACTGGTCCCCACCCGGGTCGCCACCCTGGTTGCCATCTCGGTCGCCGACTGGTCGTCACCTCGATCGCTACCTCAGTTGCCACATACATCGCCTCATCTGTTGCCACCTCGTTCGACACTTCCATCGCCACTTCTTCCTTTTTCGTCTTAGCACTGCGCACTTGCATTCAAGATCCTTCCGATCTGGACTTTCGCATGTTCACCTTGAGCACATGCGGGAACGCATGGATGGAAACTAGGAAACTACTTTAAAATATCTAGAGAGTTTTACTGCAGTGGGGAAATACTGCTCCTCCCACGCCGGGTGTCTTTGTCTCTGCGCTTCCTGCTGCTCACTTACGGCGAGGTTGCCCCACACAATGTCTCTTCGGCGAAATAATGAGAATTGCTTGCATGGTGCTGAAAGGTACACGTGCAACTTAACGCGTGAGGCCAGTCATGCACAGGATTCGTGCTGCCTACACCAGTGTATCAAGATTGGAGACCAAAACAAAAAGTTTAACGCATATGCAATTTGGTGACCGACCCAGAGAAGGCCAAACGTAAATTGGGGACCGACTACCCTTTCCAGGTAAAAGTGGGAGGTGACACTTAGTTTCGAGGAACATTTTCGTAGCCATCGTTTAAAAAGAAACAACTCCCTTCCCGATTCTTCAGACTTAGGACTGACATTTTTCTTTCGAAATACGAAATATTCAAATTTAGAGAGAGTGTCCTTTTAATGACTTCAATTTAAACGTAACGCAAAAGCTTTTTCCTTGCTATTGAATTGATCCAATCAGATCGGTGAACGTGAACATAAGACGTAAGTCTGAACGTTTGCAATTCGCAAGTTTCACGTTCACATTAAAATAAGAGAGTGGCACTGTGAACTGCAGTAGGATTCTATAAACTATTACAATTTTCGTTAGATAGAAAATAATGCATAAACATCTTTCTTCATCATCACTCATACAATTATCCTTAAAATCAGAAGTAGCGCTCTTGGTATTCGAAATATATAAAGGGGTGCTATAATTGCGACAACACCATGAGACACTTCAAAGGTATTAAAAAAGAAGTATTAATATTTCATAACATACGTATTTCTACAAAAGTAATATATGCAAAATTTAGTTCAAATACTTTTGCGGAACCCTTATTCAGTAGGGGCCCCGAGCAAATGCATCGTCTGCTTATGTATTAATCCACCCCGTCCCTGGCAGTGTCCACGAGACTTCCTTTGTCAACACGATGCGCAACGCACGCAGTCAAAGGTTGAGCTGCCTTCCGCTCCGCGGCGCCACTGCGCCCCGTATCTGCTCTCCTCGGTCGCCGCCGGGAGCAGCGCCCCCGCGTGCATTGTGCCGGAAAGGCAGTGCACAGCTTTGTTTCGCTCGAAAATGAAAAGTAAATATTTCGAGAAAAAATGTATTCTCTAGACTGGGTGCTGTTCTCTGTCGCTTATTAAGGTCTTTCCATGTGATATCGCCCTTTTTTTTTCTTTCGGAAATGACCGAGTTAGCTTACAAAGAATTTTGGTAGGTTTTTTCTTGCAGAAATAGTCTGTGACGGTTGCAAGGAAGGAAATTAATGTGACCCGTTTGTTTGTTCTGTTTTGGCGTAGTATGAAGGGAAACATAATATTGTGGCGGTTTTCAATACGTGAATACCGTCATTAACAGCTAACATTTTGAAGTAAAATTATTGGTGTGCAAAAAATAAGTTGTTAGCATTTCCTTCTTGCTTGAATGTTTGAAGAACTTGCGAAACAAACTGTCAAGACCAGAGGTTTTCATATTTTCCAACAACTGGATATATTCTCTCTACAGCCATCTCTTCTTATCTCCATAGAATACCCTCTATCCCATCCGCTCATAAACTACTAGTCCAAAATAAGGTTTTTGTACGTTATATAAGACATATTCGACGCAACCCTTAAGGGTCTTACTTCCGTCCCCCAATGGTGCATCAACCAGATTTGAGAAAAAATATTTATACTAGATTTATTATTAATTATACAATTAAATGTTGGAACATGGTGACAGAATATCTTAATTTCACATTCATTTAGTGAACTACATTCTACAAAAAAGTACTTCCTTTACAAATATGGTATCATTCTTTTACATTCCTGGTTTAACCTATTTTCAGTGTTTAAAAGTCATTTTTCATGTGCAACAGGGCTTAGTTTCATAATTTTGCTACCTATTTTAGGTGCCTAAATCACTTTTTTGTGTCTAGAATTCCTAGGTCAACTTATGATGTATTAAGACCTTCTCGAAAGTGTTATTACATTTTTTAATGGGTACCCTCACACCAATTGTAGGTTATTAGAAATTGTTCGTGCCCTGATTCTGAATAACCGATGAGATTGATGAGAATAACCGAAATAGATGAAATGACAAACTATAAGCACGTTAGTGCATATGAGAACGCCGAGAAGAATTTTCGAATGACAATCTTTTGTTACTGCTTTTTATGCTCGGAAATCTTTAAGTGCTTAAAGTAAAATTAAGTTTAAATCCTGTGAAGTATTATTTCATTTTATTTTAGGCCATGTTACGAGTTTTCTATCAGCAGTAATGAAGTGCGCAGCATTGACGTCGTTAGTCGAGATTTAAGAGACAGATTCGGAACGAGCTACTCGGTTCGATGGGTTGCGGTTTCGAATTCCGCCTCGGGAACAGTGAGGCTCTCCCAACTGCCATGTTTTAGTTTTCAACCCAATTTCTTTCATTATCTTAGAAGTTACCCTTTAAATGAAGAGGATGGCGAAGTCTGGGTTTGGTGGGAGGTTCGTTACAGGATAAAAAGCAGTCGCATATTGAAGAACCCTATTTCAAGGTACTTCATAGAATTTGTTGGCACATGCAGAATGCGAGTGGTGAAAGAAAACGCGAATATTTGAGAAATATTTTTGTACAGCATTTGGTGATTTCAATATTCCATTCCTTCTATAAATAGAATATATGAAAGTGTTGTGCCGTTTGTGAACCTTTTTAAAGTCATATCTCGTGGTTACACACTGGCTTCCAATATTTATCTCCGATTTCCCAGGAGAACTTCGCTTTTCAACAGGTTTCCGGTAAATTCAACTGAAGGGACACATGTGTAAAATTTATATTTTTGGGGAATAAACTCTACGTCCCTGGTCGATAAAACCGGTACCAAAAGTGACCGAGACAACTCTGATTCGCCAAGCACGATGTTAACTTTTTTAATAGTACAAAGCTGTTCAATTTAGATGAGACATCTGAGATATCTGAATTTGCTGAACCGTTTTTGGTCTTTACATCTGGTGAATCCATAGACAAAATTGTCAATTCAAATATATTTATTTTCTTACATAACTTATTGATTGTATTGCGTAGTAAAACTTAGGGGTTGTCACCTTAATCATTCTATGAAGAATTGTGTTGATGTAATGGAATTAGCCGATTGCAGGGGGGGGGATTTTGTTGTTGAGTGCCCGCAACGGTTTTTGAATTCTAGGACTCGAATGAAGTATCAATTCGTGATATGTTATTTTTTTTATTTGAGAGGAATAGTTTTTGAGTAATCGATAGCTAATGAACGGACATCACCGCACCATGCTCGCTAGTCGTCAGTAACACGGAACAAAAATTATTTTCAAAATATATTTATCTTCAGATGATTATTTTATTCATGTTTCAGAGGCAATATCGTCGCACCACAATTTAAATTTTCTTCTAGTATATTGTATTCCATTTTAGTAATAAACGTTTGTTTCCTTCTAAATTTCATACTGCATATTTATTGCATTTTTGAAAGATTTATCGTATATGTTATACGACGTATTTGAGGCAATTTTTACTGCACAGAAATCCGGGCTCTAGAGATAACACACCAACATTTTGATGAATAAAAGACAGGACTTATCTTAGGAATTTTATGTGCCTAAATTTTTCATGAATATAATACTGCTATCATTAAATTAAAATTGTATTATTATTATTTTGCAGTTTTTTCTATTATAAGTGTTTCAAGACGCTTTTTTCGCATACTTTCATATCTCCTCTTTCCTAGTATGCCATCTCGTTTGGCTCGACAGCCCGATACGGGTCTTGCCGACCAGTGGTGACCCAAACTCTCGGCCATGGGATAAGGGGTTCGTGTGGTTAGCACGAAGACGTTCCTTCACCGAGTATGCTGATCTTCAAGACCTTAGGGTGGGACTTATCATCGTCACCCCGCAATAGACAGTGGAACATTTGTAAAGAAGGCGCACAGTAATCATTTTGCCTCGGTCGAGAATCGACCCCGTGGTTGCGCCATGGAAAACGATCACAGTAACCAACGAGCTACCGAGGGCTTTCGAAATAGGTATTTGATAATAATTAGCATTGTACTATTACAGTACACCACGTAACAAAGCCGTAACCTCGTATTGCACCTGCGCAAGTGGCAGGGCGACTCGGTCGCGGCAGCGCGCCTGGGCGGTTCCGCTCCTCCGCCTCCGCTCTTCCGCAAAAAGGGAAGTCCCCGCTTTGAGCCCCGCTGCAGCCGCATAACGGGCGCCGGCGGCGGCAGAAGAACCGGCAGACACCGCGGTCGTGCGGGAGGCGGCGACGACAAGTGCACTGTGGTCGTTGGCATGTTAACTGGCAGACGTGAATAGGATTGCCACGTTGTCAGGATTGCTACGCGGTCAGGATTGCCACGCGGTCAGGATTGCCACGTGGTCAGGATTGCTACGTGGTCAGGATTGCTACGTGGTCAGGATTGCTACGTGGTCAGGATTGCTACGTGGTCAGGATTGCTACGTGGTCAGGATTGCTACGTGGTCAGGATTGCTACGTGGTCAGGATTGCTACGTGGTCAGGATTGCTACGTGGTCAGGATTGCTACGTGGTCAGGATTGCTACGTGGTCAGGATTGCTACGTGGTCAGGATTGCTACGTGGTCAGGATTGCTACGTGGTCAGGATTGCTACGTGGTCAGGATTGCTACGTGGTCAGGATTGCTACGTGGTCAGGATTGCTACGTGGTCAGGATTGCTACGTGGTCAGGATTGCTACGTGGTCAGGATTGCTACGTGGTCAGGATTGCTACGTGGTCAGGATTGCTACGTGGTCAGGATTGCTACGTGGTCAGGATTGCTACGTGGTCAGGATTGCTACGTGGTCAGGATTGCTACGTGGTCAGGATTGCTACGTGGTCAGGATTGCTACGTGGTCAGGATTGCTACGTGGTCAGGATTGCTACGTGGTCAGGATTGCTACGTGGTCAGGATTGCTACGTGGTCAGGATTGCTACGTGGTCAGGATTGCTACGTGGTCAGGATTGCTACGTGGTCAGGATTGCTACGTGGTCAGGATTGCTACGTGGTCAGGATTGCTACGTGGTCAGGATTGCTACGTGGTCAGGATTGCTACGTGGTCAGGGTTGCTACGTGGTCAGGGTTGCTACGTGGTCAGGGTTGCTACGTGGTCAGGGAAACACTAAAGGCGTGCTCGAAAATAAATGATGAAAAATATTAAGTTAGCGATATACATGAAATTTTGACAAAGAATTTCAATACCTTAAAGAGTCATAAAAAACATGGTGCACACAACTACCCGGCCAGTACGACGGATTAGCGTCGTACTTTAAAATGTCAAGTACCAAGGGAAAAGATGCCTTCAGTGGCAGCCACGACAAGTTAAACTGTAATGATTTAGAAGTTAGATAACCCAAAAGTCAAACTAATCCTATAAAACGCTAATCTAAAATAATTTGACTATTGTTAATTAAATTAAGAACAAACTTAAGAAATACAAGAAAGAAAAAAACTGTTAAAAATGCCATATTAATATTACATTTATTTTACAATTTTGAAATTTTAGTATACCGTTTCATATCATAAAATATTAGTTCTGAGAAAGAGTATTTACATTTTTTGAATGATTCCAATGTATTACATTTCCTAACATTTAACATTTCGTTAGTATTAAGTAAGATTTATTGGAGAAATTGGAGTTACTTTTAGGAATATTGCCTAGCAAGGATTTCTGGATTTTCTTTCTTCTTTTTAATAATGAATAATGACATAGCAACGATCGTGAAAAAATGGGTGTTTAATTGGAATTGTTTGCCCACATTATGTTTTTATGACATGTACTACCTTGCAATCTGTGTTAAAAATTAATTTAATTAAAAGGGAAATAAATATAAATTTTTTAAACTCAAACACAATGCTATTCTACATTCCCTAAAGCATTAAGATAGCAGAATCAACTTTTCAAAAGTCATTAATATATTTACTTACATTTAATAGCACTGTTATACGAAAACTGACCTACAAAATTTTGATTTAATATTAGCTAGAATGCTACAATATGTTGCAAATTTAATTGTATTTTCATATTTGTGAAATTCTCTTGTAATTTTTGTAATTAAACGATCAATATTGTACAGGACCGATTGTAGTCTCTAATACCCACCGATGTTTTTGCGACTATAAATAAATGACCCAAAAAATAGTGAATGATAGTAATTGTGCTGTAATTTCTTAAAGCCCGTTATACAAGGTACATTTTTCACTTGCATATTGCTTGTACAGAAAACGTACGGTTGAGTTTATTTCCGCATGAAAACATTTGAGCATTATCGTAATTTTTTCATGCGGGAAACTTACGGTTCGACTCTAGCGCCTCTAGCAGCAGGATCGTTTACTAACCCATGGTAATCGACTCCACGGTAATCGACCATTTCGACTTTGTGGTTAGGTGCGTTCGCTTTTGTGCAAAGGTGCGTTTTTGTGACGTGAAGTTGGGATTAACTACCTTCTTCCCTATTCCTGCTGTCCTGTATTCCTTCTCTATGCTCTTCATGGTTAATTAATACTTAATAAAGACCACACAGCCTAACGAACGCAGAGAAATACCGCCTCTGAAAGTACTCGGCGCAACGCAGTTGTTACTCTGTAGATCCCCTTGCCGCGTCTTGTGGCGATTCATACAGAAAACGTTCAGATCGTGTGAGCGCGACTTCTGCCTTTTATACTTTCACTTTGGGCTCTTCGAGTTTCTGAACAGAAACATAATGAGAATCACCGGGAGAGGTGGCTCAGTGCATCAACTACAGTGCCTCTGGCCGGGAAGTCCTAAGTTCGAGACTCGACAGTAGCAAGATTTTCAACACTAGCTTGTCTTAGGTTGAATTCAGTCGATGACCGCAGGAAAATTTTGAAGGCCGGCTCTGATCGGTAGTTTTCCGTGGTTTTTCCGATCAACACCAGGCGAATGCCGATGCAGTACCCTAACGAACGAGCAAAGGACCACACGGCCAAGGACCTACCTCTTCCTTGTCCTATCCTCAGCCCTTTACACACACCTACTCACATCCAATACACACCCCAAATGCCAGGCGACTGGTCGAGAGTTAAGTGTTTGTCCCGGCTGGAGCGGTGCTCTACTGGTGGGAGATACCAGGTTGGGGACATCCCCGCTAGCCAAAGGTAGGCCGGCGCCGATCTCGCCATACAGCGGAGAAAGACCACAGCCACATCCTGTGCAAAACATGCGCTACATTTACGGGACTAATGACGTTAGTAGTTGACGTACCCGGAATCTCTAACATCCAACCAACCTACCTGAATGAGAATCTCTAAGAAAACTGTACCGTGCTTACCGACTTACGCAGGTATTTGCAGGCATGGCAAGGGAGCAGTAGTAAAACACACCACGCCACCATTAAAAAGGGTTCCGTAACAGTGTTGTTTAGAGATTGTTTGCCGAGGAAAAAGCTGGAATACAGTGGAAATTGTGGCGAACCTAGCGGAATTCTGAGTTTTTTGCCATATGTTTTCTGCGTCCTCATATTCTCTCACAGCGGCATCATCTTTACTGGTTCATCATTAAACCAGTTCGCGTCGAGACGACAGAGCGCGCCGAGAAAATTAATTCGCGGAAATTCGTGTCGGAGATGACTGAAAGAAAAGCTAGGGCGTTGGTGAGTCTGGGACGCAGACGGGCGTTACGGTGGTGGTTCGGGTGGGAGTTGCCGTTCTCGAAGGTCCCGTACGCCGCGCCGCAAGGCGCCCCGCCCTCACAGCATCCCGGCGGAGGCGTTGAACTCCCGAGCCGCGGTCGGGCGCTGCCTGCCTCACCTGAGGGACTCGGGTTCGAATCCCGACGTTGGTTGGGATTCTTATTTCGTGATTTCCATTCAGAGCGGGTCTGAGGTCGACTCAGCCTACTTTACAGGTGCGTGCCAGGGTCTTTCCCGGGGGGAAAGGCGGCTGGAAAGGAGGTTGTATTCTCGCCACACAACCTCCTCTTTATGCCGACGACGACGAATAGATGGAACCCTACCATCAACTCCCACTTCGGCCATATCGACATATGCAAATGCACATTCACCTTTTCTAGGCGTTGAACCCCCGGCAGGCTTTGTTTGTACGGAACATCCTGGCATTCTCTTTGAAGATCGGACTCGCCCGCTTCCTCTCGACGAGCGATTCACTGAACGCACGAGTGCGAAGTGTCACTTGTGTGTTTTAGAAGACAAGCTCCGCATGTGCGCGTTCACTAACACTCCGGAATCGTTCGTGAAAGGGAGCGTGCAAGTGGGTCTTATGTATCATGAAAATTAACAAATGCTAATGGACTATAGCTTCAATACTAGGAGTATTCAGAGTGTCGGCCTGGGTAATGGAAGACTCGTCATACTGGCACGCTGACATGACTGTCTTGGTTCAGAGGTTCACAGGTTCGAATCCCGCTTAGAGGATAGATGGCTTGTGTGTGTTCTGTTTACGTATTCTGCTATATCCGGTGGTTGAGGGGTGAAGGAAATAACGAAATACAAAACTGGGGCAGTGAGTGCGGGTATATGGCACTCTCTTTGCGGTGTGCTCTCTTTTATCGATAGACACATTTAGAATATTAATAAAACAATATATTTTTTTCCTTTGTGATGGCGATTCAGACGTAACATTAAATTATATTTTATTATCATAAGACACAACACTGTATGATTCAGTTTTACCTTTTCATATTGGAGTTGCTTTTGTCCGGTTGAAGAACATAATTGAAGTACACAATTCAATTAGTTTCAACGAAAATTCCATTTACTTGCACTCATTGAAATATTTAAAGTTCTTTCATATTAAGGGGTGCGAATAGTAAAATAGTGCAATGAATATTACAGAAACGTCGTTCGCTTTTATATCAATGTCAATAAACTTCATCGTACATCTAAAAGTATTTTGGAATTATTGGAAGAACTGAGCTCTACTTCCCTTTCTTCTTCCTTCTCTTCTTCTTTATAAACACGCCATATTCAACCTTTCATTATTTAATTTTTGGCGATTCTGAAATCCGAATAAACTAATTCGCATGAAGCAATATTTTCTCGAGTGGAAACAGTCATTGATCTTTTAAAACAAATCTTTTGTAATTATATATTGCCAACACTTGAATTATGTGACTACTGCTTAAAATTATAGGAAACTATTTTAATCTTATTTTTCCTTAACATTTCTCAGAAGAGATGAGTCGTATTAAAAAAAGTACGTTTGGATGGCATTGCAGCAAAGGTATCTGGAATATCTTTCAGTATTGCACATCGCACTTTACATCCGCCACCAGTGGAGCGCCGCTTCCTTCTCTGGAAGATATCAAATGCAATTTACTTCCGGTATCGCACTCGCTTAGTCCAGGGGTCGCCAAACTACGGCTGGCTCTCTAAATCGCGATTTTGTACTGTTGTCCACAAGCGTACCGGCAAAGTTTGCCCAGGGCATCAACTAATGTCATGGCAGTGCCGACCGCGAGTTCCCTAGCTTGTCAGTAGGTCTAATTTAGCCGCTGTCTGGGGGATAATTCTAGCGGCCGGCTGCTCTGATCGGTAGTTTTCCGTGTTTTCTCCGATCAACACTACACACGAACGCCTATAGAATACCCTAACAAACGCGTCACAGACCACGTGCGATCTATCCTTAATCTCTTTCCTATCCTACCGAGAGATCGGTCGGGAGTTCGAGCTGGTTCCGGCTGAAGTGATACCCCGCTGATGGTAGATCCTTGTTTGCGGAAAACCCGCTAGCCAATGGTAAGTCGCCGCTGGATCTCACCTAGCAGGGAAAGATCGTAACTACACGAGGAACGAAATTCACTACATTTACGGGACTAATCACCTTAGATGTTGACGCACCTGCATTCACCAATCAATCAACACAGGGGTCGCCAAACTACTGCTAGCGGTCTAAATCCAGCTCGCCGCCTGTTGTAGTGTATGTCCACAAGTTAAACATTAATAATATTAAGGTGTCCATTCACGTACGAAATAACTAACTTACTTTTTCCATACACATTTTATTCACACGTGTATTGTGGTGAACTCCACCTCGGCGGCGTTCATAGACATCTTCTGAAACTCGTTCCGGGTTTTCTTGTTTCGTGTTTAATCGAAACGCGAAGGCGCCTAGTTGTATCCGTTCCGGGCATCTCGTGTTTAACACAATACAGTTAATCCATTTAACCCGAAAGCGCCCACTAACATTTTTATAATGATAAACATAATTTTAAATATTAAGGCATGGTGAAAGACAGGTTTCGTGAGGGATAAAATCCTAAAAATATCAAAATGGGAAGAAGAGTAATTAAGATCACATGCACGCGTTTCTTTTTTGAATTTGGCGGATTCTACGTGTGTTAAGTCTTTCTAAAGAATGAAGAAGAAAAATCTCAATAATCAATCAATTTTGATAAGAGTTTATAACTTCGAATCCAAGTAAAGTTTAATAATATCCCCAAAGGAGTAATTCCAGTATTTCAAAGAAACGTACAGCAATATACTTGAGTTTGGCCTTTGTCATACAGGAACTAAAATAATACTTTTCTGCAATTTAAATATCAATTTGGTTCTGAAAAGATGATAACCCTGCACCAATCTTGACATACATTATAGGAACGCGTTCGTACGCCGCCTTTTGTCGGTTTTTGTAGTTTCTTTGTCGAATCCTGCAACACATCGTACGAACCGAGGACCACGCTCGGAGAAGCGCGATATGATTGTCAAGGTGTGAGACATAAAAACACTGTCTCATCTCTCATGAAAATGATGGGAATGAATGTAGTTGTAGAAGTCGGTTTACTCATTTTTGAAAGCGCTTGGTATGATCAAGGTGATTTATACAAATAACCGTTCATCACCTGTCCATATTCACACAATGACTTATGTTTATTATTGAATACTGTTCTGGAGAGGTAATTCTAGACACTGTTGCGTTCATATCTAAATATTATCATACTGTAGAGAGTTCATGCAAATGTGCTAGAGAATGCTGTAAATAGAAATACGCAGTTGGGTGGCGTAAATTGTCGATAAATGGACGTGCAATATGATACATCGCTTAGAAATAAAGATAGAATAATGTCACATTTTTTATCTTTTTTCACGATTTTATCAAATGAATTAGATAAAACATTACAAAGTTTTGGAGCTGATGACACTGACACCACCGCATAATTTAGTAAGGCTATCCAGATTTTTATCAAATGTTAATTGAATTATCTTCCTTTATCGACAACAAATTTTGTTTGTAAAATAGATATTTGTTGTTCTGTGTTAGATTAGATATAACCAGTATATTTGAAAGCTATAGAGTTGTCTTACTCACTTTAGATATCTGTAGATCATTTTCAAATATTGAGTTTCAACACCACAATGTGTGCTATTATACTTTAATAAGATAATTGTTCTCTCAATGCAAAACTGAAGAATAATTTAATTTATTTCTTTTTTCTGGTGATCTAATCACCACATTGTCAAAAGACACTACTTCTAATAAATTATTATAAACTACCAGTGATTCGGTCTAGAGTATTTTGTTGTGGATATTCGTTATTCGTAACCATTTCATTATTGGTATTAACTACCAATGATGTACCATATTCATCCTCAAAGCAAATTAATAGATTGCATTAAAACATTTAATTACATTTTCACCGCGAAAATGCCGAGCACCGGTGTAAATTTTCTGCGGGGTTCTAAGTTTTAATTAAATTTCATCTTTGAATGCTTGGAATGGAAATGTATCATGTACCAAATAATTATTTAAATACATTTTCCATTATACAAGTATAATGTTAATACTTTTTGTACTACATGCTCTTCTTAAATTGGATTTTATGGACAGTTTATTGTCCGCAAAGTTGAACTTTTCCGAGGGTCGGCATCAGCGTCGGCCCAAAAAGATGCATGTACCAACTTAAATAACACAACTATTATATTAAAAAATAAAACTTTTTTTGCTTGGTATTGTGATACTCCACATTTCAATGAACCATGTTTTGCAAGTAAAAATAATAATCAACGAATTACATTTGCATATTTGTTTTTATATTATTCAACTGGTTTTAGTTTCCTTGCACTAAATGCTGCGAAACGTAAATGCCAAGTGATCTGTAGATACTTAAAAATCATTAACTGGTAGGGATGAGACATCGCCAACAAATCTGAGGGAACTTCTGCCTATAGGATTTGGAAACTTTCCGATGTGAAGTCGCCAGTAAGACACCAGTAAAATCTGTTTGTAGTTAATCAAATCAAACTGAATTCTCAACAATAATATTAATTTTAATTGCAATATATTTCTTCATGTTGGACCTTTATTGATGTAGATTATTATTTATCAATTAATGATCACGCTAATTTATGGTAGTTTTTGAATTAATTGAATATCATTTATTTAATTTGACTGAATGTATATTCAATAATCTAACTTGGTACACGCGATTGGTCGTCCCCCCTAAATTATATCGGAGTTCTGCTCATGTGCGAAGCGTTAAATGAGATTTCAGGGTGAAAATCAATTCAATCAACAAAGTAATTCGAAGATTATTTCGTACAATGGTAATACCGGTGGTGGAACACCATTTGTGGTAGCCAAATCTACTTAGTCCCCAAGTAAAAATATTGTCAGCGAACAAGACCTGGAAGCGACTTCCCCTTCGGCGTGACGTCACGCCTCCCTCGTGCCCACCGGATGCGTTCGCGTGCCGTCACGGGCCGTGCGTTCCTCTGGCCACGCGCGCCGACTGCTGCCTCTCCCGTTTCGTTTCCCTCCTCGTGCCACCGCCCCCCCGCCCCCCGCCCCCCGCCCCCCGCCCCCCGCCCCCCCGCCCCCCGCCCCCCCCCCGCCCCCGCCCCCGCCCCCGCCCCGCCCCGCCCCGCCTCGCATCGCTTCGTCTCGCCTTCGAAATAAACCCTCACTGCAGCGTCGACACTCTCTCCGGTTTACTACTAATTTCTATGTCTCGTATATTGTGCCTGGGTGAATTACCCCGCATTATAGAATTAACAGACGAATATTTGCATATTTGTCGACTACATATTATATACATTTATTATTATTACTATTGTTACTATACTATACAGTTATTATTATTATTATTATTATTATTATTATTATTATTATTATTATTATTATTATTATTATTACTGTAATTATTATATCATACATTTAAATTCGTCACATGTGAGACCACTACTCATTTGATTATGAATCGCTGCTTCAAGTTTACCCTTAAGCGGAAAGTACTGAGAGATGTGACAAATTTTGTCAAAATAAAGTTTTCTGTTAAGAATACAACTATATCAAGATAAATATGTTAAGAATGTAACTATATTCTTAATATCTCTTTTTGGCATTAGAAACGCGACCTACAAGAGACGTTTGCATTGAAAGGCCAGACTTGTTTTTGCCCCTGAAGGTCGACATGTGGTAGAACGCATAGGTCTTGGGAGTTTTGTTAAACGAGATCTTTCCATTGCAGGAAAGAAATCTTGTTCGTATCTCGACAAGCGATTATTTTTCTTCAAACTTTTTTGCGAAGATACAACAGAATACAGTAGAATTCAATTAGCAGTATAGTATTTTTCATAAAAAATCAAATATTAAAGATAAACAAGTTTTTGAATCTACTGCGCAGTGTTTATTGAAGAGTATCAAGAATGGAGATCCAAGGAGCAACAGTATAATGCTAGCTAGCTGATATATTGAAACATCTTGTTCAAATTAACGAATGTAAATGATATCAAGTTATTAAAAGTAATTTTTTTCTCCCATAATATCCCAAAATACTTCTACTGCATTAAAAGCTGTATTTCCAAAATAACATTAATTAATGTGATTTATATCCTCGATTTTAATCATTTGAATACTGATTTTCATACTGTTCAATAGACTTGTCACTCTAGCTTCACTCGACACAAACCTACCCGAGTTTTCTCCGTCATTGTCGGAATGTCACGATCCTTTCAATCTAAAATCCTGAAACATAATTTAGACAACACTGAATAAGAACCAAACATGCTTAGAGACAACAATTGTGTTGATGGAGAAAAATATTTCGATATTTTTTCCGACAAAATGACACATATCCTGCATCTTAAATTTAAAATTAAGTTAGAAAATGGTATTTACCGATCACCCATTGTCACATAAAAATACGATGGAATATTTTTTTGTCTATATTATCGAAAACTGTTTTAAAAACCTAAAGAGCTGAGAGATACTTCATGAAAACAAAAGAAAACATAAAGGTATATTGAAACAACGTATTTTTAAGGATTAGGATTTAACATTAAGGAAGATAAAAAGCGAGACAATCCCGATTCTAATCACTAATCGCTTTATTTACCAAAGGTATACGAGAACTTCAGTAGCTAAACGAGTGCCTTGATCCTAACGAACACCTGAGGTTCTGTAGCGCGCGTGTTAATCTAGCATTGGCTCGCGCCTCTGGGGAGCCAACGTCCACGCTACGCAATCGGCGGAGAGGCCGCCTCTCAGAGCTACTTGGAACTCGGAATGCGTCGGAGGTTGGAATGCGAGACGCCCCCTTCTTTCTCTCCTCTCTTCACGCCACGCCGCCCCGCCACCCGGCCTCCGGCCCATCCGCCCGTTCCCCACCTAGCACCACCCCGCCTCATTCCGCCCCCGCCCTCGCCACCGTCACCGCCTCAGGCTCTTCCTCGACTCTTCCACGGCTACCGCCGCCTCCGGTTTCTCTCTCTCCTCCAGTCCTCTCCCTTCATATTTTCCTCCTTTCCCTTCCCTTCTCCTCCTCCTCCCCTCCTGCCCCTCCCTTCTCCTCCCTCTCCCCTTCTCTTCCTCCCTTCCTTCTCCCCTTCCCCTTCTCCTCCTCCTCTCCCCTACCTTTACCAGTCTCCACGTCCACTCCTTCCCTTCTTCTCCTACCTCTTCTTCTTCTTCTTCTTCTTCTTCTTCTTCTTCTCCCTCCTCTTCTTCTTCTTCTTCTCCTCCCTCTTCTTCTTCTTCTTCTTCTTCTCCTCCCTCCTCTTCTTCTTCTTCTTCTTCTTCTTCTTCTTCTCCTCCCTCCTCTTCTTCTTCTTCTCCTCCCTCCTCTTCTTCTTCTTCTCCTCCCTCCTCTTCTTCTTCTTCTCCTCCCTCCTCTTCTTCTTCTTCTCCTCCCTCCTCTTCTTCTTCTTCTCCTCCCTCCTCCTCCTCTTCTTCTTCTTCTTCTCCTCCCTCCTCCTCCTCTTCTTCTTCTTCTTCTCCTCCCTCCTCCTCCTCTTCTTCTTCTTCTTCTCCTCCCTCCTCCTCCTCTTCTTCTTCTTCTTCTCCTCCCTCCTCCTCCTCTTCTTCTTCTTCTTCTTCTTCTTCTTCTTCTTCTCCTCCCTCCTCCTCTTCTTCTTCTTCTTCTCCTCCCTCCTCCTCTTCTTCTTCTTCTTCTCCTCCCTCCTCTTCTTCTTCTTCTTCTCCTCCCTCCTCTTCTTCTTCTTCTTCTCCTCCTACCTCTTCTTCTTCTTCTTCTTGTCCTCCTCTCCACTTTCTCTTCCACCTCCTCCTTTCCCAGCATCTTCCCACACTCTACCTCACCTTTCTTTGACTCTTCCTCCGTTACCTCCGCCTCCTATTCTTGAAACCTCTTCACTGACACCTATTGTCTCCCCCGTCTCTACCTCTGCGGCCGCTCACCACATTCGGTGACCCTGGTGTTGCCGACATAACAGTTCCAGCGGCACAGACCATGTAGGTCACGTGTGGTGCCAACAAGTCTGTCACTGCAAATAATTACAACCTGGCTTCTACGCGCAAACGAAAAACTTCGTGTTGGAAGACAGAACTTCACTAGTTACTGTGCTAGCCGTTTATTATTATCATTATTATTATTATCATTATTATTATTATCATTATTATTATTATCATTATTATTATTATCATTATTATTATCATTATTATTATTATTATCATTATTATTATCATTATTATTATTATTATTTATTAATTATTAATCATTTATTTCGGTAAACAATACATATGACCAAATATTGAAATGCAGATAAATGCTCATACTGAAATTTCCAGATTTTCAGTGCAGTTTGTTGACAATTATCCTTATGAGGGAACACGCGAGAAGACATCTCATTCAAAAACTTTCCAAGGGAAATTATTTTAGCAAGTGCAAGCGTCTTTGGTGTAATTATTCTCCCCTGGCAGGTCAATATCCTGAGCTGTTTCCGTTGCTCTGTGGAACACGTCCTGTTGACGCGTGACAACGCGACCGCCGTCTCGGGGCCTCGCCGCGCGCCTCCCCCCTCCCCTCCCCTCCCCTCCCCTCCCACTCCCCTCCCCTCCCTCCCACTCCTCTCCCCTCCCTCTCTCCTCCTCTCCATCTCCCCTCCCCTCCCTCTCCCCTCCCCTCCCTCTCTCCTCCCCTCCCTCTCTCCTCCCCTCCCTCTCCCACCCCCTCCCACCCCCTCCCACTCCCCTCCCACTCCCCTCCCCTCCTCTCCACCTCCCCTCCGCCCCCTGAATAAAAGCGGCTGCCTCAAAGGCCGAGCGACGACGGTGAAGGCGGCGGCGGCGGCGGCGGCGGCGGCGAGACAAAAACGACTACTGCCCCGGAGGCAACTGACAACGGAGGACAAACGGATGCTCCAGCATTCGCCTGGTGTTGCTTGGAGAAACCACGTAAAACTCCCGATTAAGGCACCTGCTCTCTAAAATTCTTCTCCAGGCAGCAGTTGTATTCTACACAGCTCTCTGGCTAGTGTCAAAAATCTTGCCATCGTGGAGACTTGAACCTAAGATCTCCCGGTTTGAGGTACGGCAGTGACATGTGTTGAAGTCCTGCGTCGCCTCTCCCGGTGATTTGTGGTCGATATATTAACATCTATATTTTAAATTTAAACATTGACGTTAGATTGAATTGAATTCATTGAATTCTTATTTTAAATGGCAAGACTCGGGCCATCAGGCCCGCCCTAACGCCTGACCACGCAAATTTCGTTTCACTCCTTTCACCAACTAGAGGAGATACGAGGTATTTCTTGGGCGAAACAGGCGATTTGAATTTAGCTCAGAGGTGGCATTTAGGCTTGAGAATCTTTTACATGTAAGTAAATGTACTAACATGGGACAGCCGGCTTTACTTCCCCTCCGAAGGAAGGCGTACGAAAGATTTTTTTGCCCTTAAAGAATCCACGGCGTCGATCGGGTTTGAACCCGCCAACTTGGGTACAAGTCCGATACGCTAACCATTCGCCGCCGCCGCTAAACCAGATGGCATGGGTGTATCAGTAATTGCTGCATGTCCTGCGAACGTCTATTTGCCCCGTACGTGGAGGTTGTGGGGTCGACCTGCAAGGTCCCAGTACGCGCTGTGGAGCGCTCCCATCGCTGCGAGATCCGGCGCCCCGTGCTGCGCCCCGTCTGCGTGCCGGTGCAGCAGCAGCGGCGGCGGCGGTGGCGCGGGGGCGGGGGCAGCGGCGACGGTGGCGCCTCCCTGGGACTGGGAGCTGCAGCGCGCCGTCGCGTGCGCGCAAGTGGGGCGCGGGATCGCGTGCTGCGGAGGTCCATTGCGCCGCGCGGGGCTGGGCAACATTTTTTTGTCACGGCGCACTGTGGGCCAGAATGCCATCTACGAGTATACATTGGTACATTTACATGATACAATAAAAAAAATATTTCGGACATGTCTTGGTTATTTTTAATTACAGCTTTGCACTTGTGGCGGTTTAGCTCAGAAATGATTGTATCTAGCTTGGCTCCTAATCTATGCGGCTTAAGTGGCTCAGGGAATCAACTGATATCACTGCAATGCCTCTGTCGGGGTTCCAAAGAAGGATCTCGTAGATTTCAAAGCTTCATTTCGCACTGAAGCGCACTGAATTCAAATGCAAAAACCATTAAATAAACATTGTTGCACTGAAAAAATTTATTAGTGCATATTAGCAGAACCGTTTATAAGCTGTACTGTAACACAAGAAAAACGTTGCCTAAACAAAGAAAACATATGATATCACAAGTAGAATTTTTATTAAACGAATAATTCTCGCTGAAAATAGATGGTGAGGTTCTTCGATTATCAGTATCGTTGATTGGTTCCAAATGCGCGGAAGAAACTGACATCACCATCCTCTGTCTACATCGAAAATTCAGCGTTTAGTTAATCTTAATTGAAGTAACGTCATTGTGGCTATTTCTAATGGTCTACGCCACAGCTTTTACCTAATTTGAAAAAAAACAACCGACGATTTGTTAAATATTTGTCATTCCAGTGGAAAAGAATTAACGAAAAGGTGCTCTTAAAACACCTTTATAACTACTGACAATCCCACTTCCAGCGCAATTTTCACTTTCTCAACAGAAATAGTTTTAAAAATTCGTTTCCACTTGTCCCGTTGTCTTTGGTGCAAATGCACATGCCAAATAAACAATGAACTCAATTTGCTGCTGAACAGATTTATCCTGATCGATGCCATAGACATTGTTTTACTAGTATACACCGAATGTTTTGTGAACTATACGAATAGAAATTAACTTTTTTACCACACAAATGCTATTTTCTGGCTACATTTTTTCATTAAACTAAAAAAAATAACTTTGGGGATAGTCAAGGTTCTTGTGTACAAACGATAGGTACTCAATACAAAAACAATGATACAATAAAAAATGGATTCTTTCGGACATGGACATAGTTTTTGTACTCCGGACCTCCCTGCGGCAGTTGCAGCGCCTCATTTTGAGAGGAAAGTGAACATTCTTGGACCGCCCTCCCCCTGCAGCGCTGGTGAGTGACCTGTAACTCTACCGAATGCGAAGTGACGGGAGAAAACGAACATGCAGCAAGCGGACACCGTAATTATCTCTGCGCAACAATGAGAGTGAGAAAGGTTGAAACAGGTGAATGGAGAAATCGACTCGGGAAGGAATGCAGGCAAATGAGATTCTGATGACTCCAGCAGGAGGGAGCGATGGGAAACAATGCAAGTTGAGGATGAGAGGATTATTATTAACTAGGTGGACAGGGGCAAGAATCCGCAGTTTGTAAATTGTTGTTTCTAAAATGAAATGGTAATAGCTTCATTCTGGAACTCGTAAAAGACGAGAGACTTAACTATAACTTGTATAATACATAATGTTTCGCTATCAAAAACAGTTTGATACGTTTGGAAAAGCACTTAGAAGACGTACTACACTAGGTGAAAGTTCAACATAAAAATGCGTATTTAAACTCATTCGAAAAGAAGTAAACTTCGCGGACAGCAGCACGTACCATAGATTCATCCCCTAATACGGTAAGAACTTTCAGCACATAAAGGCATGAGAATATTGATTTACGTTCTAAGAAAGTTTAGAATAAGCTCATATATAACTTTTCTGTTCTTCATTTACTACGTGAGCTCGTAATTTTGTCTGACTGGTCCGTGTCTGATCACACCATGTTAGATCGGCATTCGCGAGGTAAACACGAGGTCACCGAGAACGTATTAGTTTGGTTTGATGAACGTCGAAAAAAATAAATATCACGAATTTATAAGCGACGATGAGACGAAAAACTATTTGCAAATGAAAGAAATACTGTTATTCAACTGCTAATCCCTTCAACGATTGGCTTTCCATTTTGCACCTCAAAACAGACTCCTTAAAAGATACGCTATAAATTTCTGTATGGTTAAGGTCCATGGAATATGATGGACTTCACCCGGAGTTCCGTGCTATTATTTCTTGTTCAAGAAACTGTGCGTTTTTACAATCGGAATGCTACCCGGCTCAGGTAAATGCCAACAGACAGGTAATGCAGACACACACAAGACATATAGGTGTTTTGCCGTAAGAAAGTTTTCGGAGATACACATAACATGGGTCAGACAACGTATTAGAGGAAGTAATTTGATACATAGAGGAGCAACATTTATTCACTTTTTAGATATCAGGGATCTACAATACGAGTTATACAGTCGGAAATCTCCACTTTTCGTTGCTGCATTGCAATATAGTATAATGGGATTACCACACTTATGGATTACTCGTACCACAAGATATCTGCTACCACTACGGAATTCACAATATATTATCTTACTTCCCAAGAGAAAGTTAGAAATATCAGATACTGAATTGAATTGAATTTGCCTTATTTTACGTGGCGAGACTCGGGCCATCAGGCCCGCTCTTCCGTCTGACCACGCAAATTTCGCTACGCTCCTTTCATCAACTAGCAGAGAAAGGAGGTATTTCTTGGGCGAGAAATAGGCGATTTGAATTTAGCTCAGAAGCGTCATTTAGGCTTGAGGATCTTTTACATGCAAGTAAATCTACGAACATGGGACAGCCGGCTTTACTTCCCCTCCGAAGGAAGGCGTACGAAGGATTTTGTCGCCCTAAAAATCCACGGCTTCGACCGGGTTTGAACCCGTGAGCTTGGGTATAACAGTCCGGTACGCTAACCGTCACACCATCGCCGCCGCAAAGATATCGTATGTATATCTGTATGTTATCACGTTTTAAATCCGTGTGGCGATCCCGGGTTCGATTTCTGGTCGGACAAACATTGAGAGTAGGTTTCCATTACATTAGTCTCAGTTTCTGACTTCCTGTAGTTGTGGGACGAAAGGAAAGTCCAGGCTGGCCAAGTATGCTAGATGCAGTGAATGTATTGTGTCACGTGCGTCACATGTCTCCCTTAACCCCAGACGTGGTGAATAAATAAAAACCGGGACCAGACCTGGGAATACAGCTACCTCTCAATTATTAATCCGACCCTAAAATGCCAAATACAAATTTATTGATTAAGGTTCCGGCCTTAGTTTTGACAACGAAGGTTGACAGATATTCACACAGATCACACTTACTCATACAGACAATCATACATAAAAGAAATCCCCTCAGATACTCGCCGCTTTATGCTGCATACTGTTTTGAGCTGATTTCTTGTTCCAAAATACCTTTTCTTACTGGAATGGAATTTAACCTAAGATTCTCAAAATCCTTTTGTTATATTATTGTTAATAAAAATACTATTAATAACATTTATATAATACTAGTGACAAAGTCGGCCCCGTGGCGCAGACGGTTGCGGCATCCATCGTCTGCGCCGAAGAGGCTGCAGGTTCGAGTCCTGCGTAGACAATTTCGTATTTGTGAATGCCCCTTCACCCCTCCTCATCGCCCTATCATCTTGTAATTCACACTTCAAGGCGTAACAACCTCGTCATAATAAGGGGCACAGCTGAAAAGCTGATCCTGGAAGAATCACACAGGTTAATCATGTAGCGTGGTCAGTAATGGACTATACGCCAATGATAATGACTTTTAATGAAAGTTCTTAAAACTCTTTCTTCTATGAACTTTTACATTCTAATGGTCTTATTAAATGTATATTCCAACTCCTTAATTCTTAAAAAAGGTCTCTCCATACCCTAACAGTGTCTGATGTTCCCTTTCACTTATTACTTGGTAACACTTCCTCATTCTTCTCTTTTACGTCTACTATTTGTTGTAGTCCTGCATCTTCTAGATACTCCGGTCAGAAAACTTGTTTCAAGGGCGTTAGTTTTGGTTTCCCATTTTCATTCATTCGCTCTTCAAATTTAGTTTGATCAACAATTAAGTAGTTGTAAATACAATCTTCTTATAGGCATCAACGTCCCTAATTAATATTATCGTGGAATCCCCTTTGCATCCACCATCTTCCTCACAAGGCAGAGCCTCGCGTTAAGTCTCATCCATAATAAAACATGACCGTAAACGTTGCATGATAGCAAGAGCTTGGTACCATGTCATTCGACGCAACCATTTGGAACGCTGAACGTAAACATAAACATAAACATATACTGTACATAAAGCGTAACAGAGAATGTTCACCAAGAGTAAACTTCCACGTTTACGCTAACGTAGTTCGCGATAAAGGAACTGCCGTACGCCGCAGCAACATCCAATACCCAACACATGCCCAACGCTGGGTTATGCTACAGCCAATCTATTATGTTATGTTCGAATTAATTGCCCCCATTAATCACAAAACGTTTCTTAAAATCACACATTGCGGCCAAGGCTTACAGAATTATTGTTATCTAAGCATTATAAATTTCATGGCATTTCATGTTATGTTGTACGTTGTGTAGAGAATTTCTTGGTCCATTATCTTTGTATGGATACCAATTATATCGACAAGTGGTTGTGTACACGTTAACGTTCTCGGTCATTACGTATGGAACGATCATGTTCATGATGCCGTTGAGTGTTCACTTCTAAAGTACGTTTTCATCCTGAAGGAGTATTAACTGAGTTTACTTCTTTTGGAACATTACGAGGAATTGCAACATACTCGCAAATATTGATTTACCTGTGTACTAAGCAAGGAAGTGACTCAACTTTATTACCGGAGACTGTGTGTCTACGTTGAGTGCTTAAGATTCGAAACGCTCTTCTCCATCTTCCTCCGTCCTCGTCCCCACTCCCGTTCCGTCCCGTCGCCATTCCCGTCTTGTCTCGTCCCGTCGCCATTCCCGTCTTGTCTCGTCCCGTCGCCATTCCCGTCTTGTCTCGTCCCGTCGCCATTCCCGTCTTGTCTCGTCCCGTCGCCATTCCCGTCTTGTCTCGTGCCGTCGCCATTCCCGTCTTGTCTCGTCCCGTCGCCATTCCCGTCTTGTCTCGTGCCGTCGCCATTCCCGTCTTGTCTCGTCCCGTCGCCATTCCCGTCTTGTCTCGTGCCGTCGCCATTCCCGTCTTGTCTCGTCCCGTCGCCATTCCCGTCTTGACTCGTCCCGTCGCCATTCCCGTCTTGACTCGTCCCGTCGCCATTCCCGTCTTGTCTCGTCCCGTCGCCATTCCCCTCTTGTCTCGTCCCGTCGCCATTCCCGTCTTGTCTCGTGCCGTCGCCATTGCCGTCTTGTCTCGTCCCGTCGCCATTCCCGTCTTGTCTCGCCCCGTCGCCATTGCCGTCTTGTCTCGTCCCGTCGCCATTGCCGTCTTGTCTCGTCCCGTCGCCATTGCCGTCTTGTCTCGTCCCGTCGCCATTCCCGTCACGTTGCCATTCCCATCTCCGTCACTGTCTCCGTTTCCGCCTGCTTCTCTTCTCCCTACCCACTACCTCTCCCCCTCTGCCTCCGCCGGATGCCCCACTTGGCGTAGGTGCGCCGCGCCGTTTGACGCGTCCGTCGCCGCGCCGCGCCGCGTGCATGAGTCGGTGGGTCGCACGCGGCTAACGGGCTGGCGCCGCTCCTACCTGCAGGGGGGCGGGGGGCGTGACCCCGCGGGGCCGCCGCCTTCCCGCCGCCCCTGCACCGCCTGCGCACTTGCTTCCGTCGCCGACTCAGGTGCCGCAGTTAACACGGGTGCCGGGCCGGTGGAACGAGCTGCAGGCATTGCGCTTCTCCCAGCACTGCATCCGATAGACAACTCGACATGAGGCATCGTGAGCAAAGCCTGGAGAATTGCTTTCACTGGTAGTTTTCCGTGGTTCCTGCGATGAACACCACGCAAATGCGGGAGCAGTACCGTACCAAAAGGACCACGGTCCCCGATATTTCTTTCATCTTCCTTGTCCTATCGTCACACCTTAATTACACACAGACCTACACTTACTCTTAGACTTACAGGCACTACACTACCATACACGCCAAAAGACCAGTCGGGAGCTTAGAGCTTTACCCGGCTGGGTTGGTGCTCCGCAGGTGAGAGATACCTGGTTGAGGAAAAACCCCGCAAGCCGACGGGAGATCTCCGCCACCTTGCGCGATAAACTTTTGCGGCGGCGATGGTGTGACGGTTAGCGTACCGGACTGTTATACCCAAGCTCGCGGGTTCAAACCCGATCGAAGCCGTGGATTTTTAGGGGCGACAAAATCCTTCGTACCCCTTCCTTCGGAGGGGAAGTAAAGCCGGCTGTCCCATGTTCGTAGATTTACTTGCATGTAAAAGATCCTCAAGCCTAAATGACGCCTCTGAGCTAAATTCAAAATCGCCTGTTTCTCGCCCAAGAAATACCTCCTTTCTCTGCTAGTTGATGAAAGGAGCGTAGCGAAATTTGCGTGATCAGACGGAAGAGCGGGCCTGATGGCCCGAGTCTCGCCACGTAAAATAAGGCAAATTCAAATTCAATAAACATTAGGGTAGCAGTTGCCTCGCTCGGATTCACTAATCAATCAACAATCAGGGGATCGAATAACAATTGGCTATTAGTAAGTCGGGAATGTGAGTATGTGACAATTACCAAACTTTTATAGTTTTCAAGTTGACCACTACTGTATCAAATTGAAAATTTGTTGAAAATTTGTCGTTTCAGGCAAGGGGAATAATGAGTTCAGGGGGTTCAGTGAGTTTCACATGGCCAGATCAGTACAGTGCTTCTCAGAACGAATTTTGTAGCCCAAACATTTCAAGAAAACTACGAAAATGTTCTCGTGTAGTGTCACCACTGTAGCTTTTACGTAAGTAGGAGATCGATTTGAATCAAAGCTTTGAATCACTGCTCCTGCACTTTCACTGCTCCTTTGTCCCCTCCGCGCTGCCATCGGACCGCGACTGCCCGCGCGTATCACTGCCCGCGCGTGAATCACACTCGCTCGCTTCCTGCGCTTCCTGCGTTGTGGGAGGCGGCCACGTGTGGTGTGTCTTTGCCGCTCTCACGGCCACGGCCGACACCGCCACTCTCGCACGCCCCCCCCCCCCCCCCAGCCCCGCCACTCGCGCCGGTGCAGGCGCCCGACGCATTGTCTGCGACCCTTACTTCTAGGCTGTCCGGGTGACGCCGCGTCGTTGGCAGATAGGCCGACGTTTCGCCTGTCATGTCGCTGGCTTCTTCAGGGTAGTGGCCTGCGACATGACAGACGAAACGTTGGCCTATCTGCCAACGACGCGGCGTCACCCGGACAGCCTAGAAGTAATGGACTCGAGCCGCGGAAGCCTACGTGTACATTGTCTGCGACCCGTTTTACTCGGTGGCGGTAGGGATCGCTGCACTCGCCTGACGACATAGGGGAGGGACGTGGCGGCGCTGGTTGCCGCCGACCCAGAAATGTTACAATCGGGTTTCGTGTTAGAAAGCATAGAAGAAAACTAATGAAATGAATATCGAACGCCGAAAAAATATCTGGACAATTCCACTCCCTAGCTCGCATTGGGTTATTAAGTGATTCCTGGCGCGGGGAGAGGTAAGGTCATTAGTCCCGTAAGTGTAGTGAATGGATTTTACGCGGGAGTTGGCGATGGTATTCCCCGTTGGATGGTGAGATCCGGTCCCAACCGTCGGCTAGCTGGGTCTTCCCTATCCAGGTGTCTCCAGTGGGGCACCGTCCCAACCGATACAAGCTCCCTGCTAGTCTCCCGGCGTATGTAGCAGCGCAGTAAGTGTTAGTGTAAGTGAGTGTAAGTAAGGGGAGGGGATAGAACAATGAAGATAAAGGAACGATAGTTAGCGGTCCGTGGCTCATATGTTAGAGTTGAGCTCTGGCATTCTCCTGGTGTTGAACGGAGAAATCACGGAAAACTACCGATCAGAGCATTCGTATACGTAAGCTTCCGCGGCTTGAATCCATGAATTCTCGGCTATCCGGGAGACGCCGCGTCGTTGGCTGGGGTGCCGACGTTTCGCCTGACATATCGCAGGCTTCCTCAGGGCAGTGACGAAGGGCAGTTCGATCAGAGCCTTCAGCCGCCAGAATTCTTCTCCCGACAGCAGCTGAATTCCGACCCAGTGTCGAATATCGTACCACCGTCGACATTCGACCCCTAGATCCTCCCCGTCAGAGACACTGCAGTGTCATCAGTTGGTGCCCTGAGCAACTTAGGTCGGTCGCGGAGGGGCACCTGATGCATTGTGATGAGCGATCGTGTTCTTAAATGGCTTTTTCTGCGCATGCACGGCGTCTCTGTTCTCGTGTGCATCGCTCGCGCTTTAACGGCCGTTAAATAGGTCTCGGATATATCGTGCGAACTCCACTGCTGGTGCACACGTGATCGATCCGTCGTGGGACCACTTTTGTACAATCGTCTAAGGCGCATCATCTTCTCTGGTCGTCATATTCATTATTTTGTGCAATTACATAAGGATTCAGAATTTTAGCTTAGTTATTTCAAATCATAATTAAAGATGTTCTGATTTATCCCCACCAAATCAAAATGCGTCGCCAAATGTTTTAAAATTCGACATGCTATATTAGACATTATGCAGTTTTTACAATTAATAAACAGCGTAAGCTCAAGGTCACATAGAAGCGTGTCCTGCAAACTCGTGTAGATAATAGATTTTAGAGGAGGCAGACCTCCAATCTTCACTTACGACTATAAAAAAAGAAATCACTTACCGTCAAAACTTACCGGCCTCTCATCTTCAGACCTTGCACTGCGATGGATTTTGTGGTCCTCCCAGGTATAAATGTGCTACATTTGCGGATGTAATTTGCCATCAATCTAGTTTTCGAGTAAGATGGGTGTAATCTGATAACAGTATTCCGCTATGCAACGATGTGTTGATGTTTCTAGCTGTTGCACAAATTCAGTACAAATGTCTCTCGCTGAACTCGTCACTCATATTTGGGCGCACAAAATTACAAGCCCGAGCTTTTACGTGGTCCTGTTCGGTAAACTGAGGTGAAAAATCAGCGTTTTCAGCTTCGGAACCACGCTGTGTTTAGAAGGCTTTTGTGCGAGCGAGATTGGATCGTGGAACACGAATTGCTAATATGGAGAACAAAGGTCTCTGCATAACCGTTTTGTGTTCTCTGTAAAAAATGTATTAAAAATGGTGGTAGAGCAGAGGAAGTAAGGACGTATGTGTGGAAAACACTGTAATACGTCATAAATCATTGCAGGCTACAGGAGAGAGCAGGGCTACTACTCCATTTAATTTTGTTGAAGATTCAGCAACCTTATATAAACAAATGCTCGAACATATGATTCATTTTTTAAGACAAATACCGGAAATCTACAAATCCTAGATACCACAATATTTCCTGGTAGATTTGTAACTTAACGGAAGCAAAATACATAATTTTATGAATATGCAATTTCCATCTGCAGATAATATAAAGATTTTTGGCAACGAAAGAATTACGACTCGATAAATTCGCCCTGTACAATGTGAAGAGCGTAAGGTTTTGTAAAATTCCGTGGAGAAGGTTTACATGTTTTTTTTTTGTTTGTCATCAGAAAAATGGCAGTAGTTTATGTGCTTCGTAAATTCTGAGATGGACTGATTTCAGTAAAATCGCTTAAGAGGTGCTGCTGTGTTTTAAAGGCGAACAGTCAATTGGCTTTTGGCTATGGAGGTCGGTTTGATATTTCCATCAGCCAGTTGTGGAGGAAGAAGGGGGGGGGGCGTCGAAATTCAAAACCAAATAGTATCCAGTTTCTAACAAAACTCAATGGATCGAATAGTTTCTTTTTCTGTACAGAGGTTTTGTTTCATAGAGAGAGTATATAAATGAACGGCGTATTGACAAAACCCAAACGAAAATGATACTTTATAATGAAATGTTTGATAAAAAAAAGTTTATTACAGAGAATGTGCACTGCATATATTCATGACGGCGTCATGTTCTGAGTAAGAGTGATTAAAATATTACTGGGAAACTCTCAAAATAATCTACTACTGAATTAAGGTTTTTGCTCTGCAATTTATACAAATGTTTAAAAATAAAAAAAATATATTTGAAGAGGAACGATTGGGCATTTTAAGTCTTTTTTAGGCAATACCTATTAGGCTTAAAAAATGTGAAGTTTTAATGTAAACAATTTGATCTGTGATATACGCTAAAAATATTCAATGATGTAGCTGTTATTTGTAATAGTTTTCTGATCTTATTAAAACAGACACTAAAATATTTTTTCAATAATTTATTTCATTGATGTCTCGACCCCAGTTGGAATTGTTTTTTATTATCTTTAAATAATATAAATGCATACAAAAATGTCAGACTACGACAAGTGATGGTGGTGGGAGTGGAGAATATAGGACTTTTATTTTAAGGGTAATTGTCCATCTCTTTTTCCTTTCTGTAGAAGTGGGGTCATTGAATTATGTTTCTAAAATCATTCGGGGAGCAACAACCCAAGGGCGTCGCTGAAACCGCTTTTTAATTTTTTTCAACTGTCTACCTTGTGTAAAGCTGGTCGCTTGCAACTCCGTTGTGCCTTGTGTTAACGAAAGGTTTGTAGACTAATTAATGGTATCTGACAACAAGCTACCGAAAAATACAAGAACCGAATTTATCCCATTGCGGTCCATTGGCGAAGACTTCATTCAAACGATTTATTTACAATTGTATTTTTGGTCATTGAAAAACAATTGCAAACTCAGAGTAATTATTTACACGTGACAATAATGGGTCCAAATCCCCTGATTGTTACATTATTCACCTGAATTTTATAATTGTAAAACTGTTGGGTAGACGAAAACTTTCCAGTCCTTAAGTTTAAAAAAGTCACTTTCCAAATGGGAAAACATATTTACTGTGATAGAATTTAGTGGAGACAACGTAACTATACCAGAACTAGTAGGTGAATTACTTATCTAAAACTTCTTTATGACATAATTAAGCTTACGCATATTGACAAGTAGTTCTGAAAAAGCCCCGATCTCTCCTCTTCTAAGAGACAGCAACGGATCTGCAGTTTTTGAGAACTAATGTGTAGCAAAAGAACAGGAATTCATTTCACTTCTGAATCCTCACGATAACGTAAATTTCCTTTCGAGCATCATATTATTCAGGTTTTAATAAATTTTCATGTAGATCCGCTCCTGACGTTCCTTTCTCTGAAAAACAAAAACGTGAGTCATCAGTTTGAGAGATCAAATACCGAAACTTTTATTAGCAAAAACAGTCGCAACTTCAGCAATAAGATGCTCGTTTTTGTAGGTGAGTCCTACATTGGAGAGAAAGTCTGAAGACAATTGATGGTTAATTTCATTTATCGAAGTAACATTTCATTACTAAAAGTTTGTTGATATGGATGTGTGTGATATGCGAAGTTGGAAACATTTGCTTCATAGAAACATCTAGTACTTGAGAATTGATTACCTTCACAATACTCTTATTAAAATCTAATTGATATAATATACAATTTCATAGTTAAAACTAATAGTAAAATGTTAATGTATTAATGTACAGCATATGAAAAAAAGCAATAGTAACATCTTATTATATGCGACATTATGGAAAATTTGGAGAAAGGATTTGATCCTCTTCATATTTATATATAATCACAACATGAATGTTATATCGTCTGCTTTAAAAATTGCTCTACGCATTTCTTATATAGTTACATTGTTTGACGTAAGTAGAGTATTACATAAAATATACATCATCAGGATTGTGCGCAAAACCCTCTTGTGGCCACTGCACGGCAGATGACCGCACGGCAACCCATCCATTGTCCTGCAATTGGCGTGAAACTGGTTTCACAGTTAGAATGAATCAAATAGTTGAAGTGTCACTTTCAGTACCTTAATAGAGAATCTCTCCAGAATTGTGTATATCACTTCTACCATCAAAACATTCTGCATTGTACTTTAGGCATGAAAATATTTTACACATCTTGATTGGCATTAATAAAGCTAAAAGAAACAAAAACACAACACTCATTAGCTTCTTCACTGCCTTCAATTGTGAAGTAAGTTTCTGTATATAACAAAATTACATTCGAGGTACGCACAAGAATTAAATGATTAATGAAAATGCAGCCATTTCTGCTTGAAATTTCTTTTTTAAGTTTGTTGCTTTCAGACGAGCATTTTTCGACCAGCTTCTCACTTCCCTAGGGCCACCTCCCTTTTCATTATCCTTCCTCATTAGAGCTGCCGTTGCAGAACAAGCGTCTTGTCAAAGGGAATTTTTATTCGTATCAGTCTCCGCAGGAAGTGCAGTGTGTTCCTTTTTTTGTTAAGTTGACAACACACAACGAGACGAACGTTGCTTATTTACGAGGAATGAGGAAGAGATTTTTAAGAAATGTTAGTACAAAGCAAAGGTTTTTTTCAAATTTCTCATGAGTTGTTAATTCATATTTTCAAGAATTGCGTTTCGAATGAACTTTTGTACAGAAATATATTCATTAAAAATTATATTCACTATCAGCACAAGTGAAGACTAATCACTACTCACTTTTATTTTCAAACTAACAACAAAAATTTGGGAGAAGTAATATGGTTAATTCAACAATATTTCTACTCGTTTCTCGCAACCGTTTTGATTATCGAGGAGGACTACGGCGCATGGTGATTTGTAACACTATTTTTGTTGATAAAATGATATGAATTTATGAATAATATACTAAAATATGGCAAATCTCTTCAGCCACGCCATTTCATGTAAATTTGAAATTAAAGTAGAAAATGTAACGAAAAGCGAAATATTTTAATTTTGAACAATATTTTTTTAACTATAGCGAAAATATATTTCAACACATATATTTCAAATATATTTTATTAAATTAATATCTTCATTAGAACTATTCCTCTGGGAATCTTAAAAAGTTAAAACAGTCTGCTTTGTAAAAGAGTTCCATGATATGTAAATATTGAATCAGTATTCGCGTTTTTGTGTGCACGGTAGTCGTATAAATCGATCGGATTTTACTTAAATCGTTCTGTATTTTTAAAATTGAAATCAGAGTCTACGCGGATTCCGTCGTTAGTCTTGAACCGACTGACGATTACATTCAGTAAGATAGGGATATACAGCATCCTAGCGTGCGTTAGAATGACTCTTAAAATGCAAGGAAAGGAGAAGTTCGTAACTCACGGATTGTCATTTTCATGGCACTTCGGGGATATGATGTGAATTTGAAATGCTGATCGCCTAACAGTTCTACATGACTTTTCTTCAGCTCCAAAATTATGTCCTCCTTTTCCTCTTTTTTTCCAATTCTATTGTGCTGTTCAGAACTTAATTTATCGTAATGAAAAGCATTCTACGCTGGGCATAAGGACCAGTAAAAATAGTCTTCTGCCGGGAGGTGACTGAATTTTCAGTGATATCTAATTTAAATAAAAAAAACTTTAATGAAAATGAAAATATACGTTTATGTGATGTTGAGGATTAATATACGACAGCTTAAAAAGGATTACTTATAACAGAAGAAATGTTTTGTCACATTATTCCATGATGCTTCTAAAGTATACTCCGCTGAAGTATTGGACAATTTTTCACACAAGAATGTTTGGGGAGTTATCTCGTGTCACGACGTAAAAAAGTTAAAATTTCTTCAAATCATCCTAGAAAATGCATTAACAATTAAGATACAAATGTAAGATGACGTATAGAAATTTACGTATAGAAATGCAAAAAGTTAATTATGGTATTTTTTGCGAAATTAAATATAACTGATTTTATCAAAACATTAAGAATTCTTCTCACCCTGTTCTGAGGTAACGTCAGACTATCATTCGTACACCTTGCACTTCGTCTCCAACTTCTTAATGATTTTCAAATGTAAGTAACTTCATCACGGCTTCTGAGGAAGAGATAATATATCCATATTACTTGGCTCACAAAAGATGCTTTGGCAAACCCTAGGGCAGTGCAGTTTTGAAATTAAATGTTAACAGCCGAGAAATATATTGGAAGTTACAAAATAATTCATTTACTTGAAATATGAATTTAATTTATCTATAATTTTTGAGACGAGAAAGAAATATTTTGTTGATTTAGAATGTCTTTGTTGTAAACATTCTTAGCATAGCATTTTACTGCAGAGAATCGTCCTTACGTCTGATGTTATAATTATAAATGTCGTTCAGAAAGCATAGACAATTTTTAACCTGTTTTATCTGTCGCATGATCGTTTATTTTCTGCATAATTGATGTTCACCTCGGTTCACCTCGGCAATTTGCACGGTCAACAACGAGAATGCGTGTCGCATTTTAACCTCCATTTTTTAATGACTGCATTTTCCTCGCCTCGTTTTGGCATGAAGCTCGCCCGGTGGTTTCCACTTCGTCAGGTCGAGCAGTCATCTTACTACAACAATCGAACGATACGAGCTTGTTCAGCATTCCAAAGTGGAGAGTATATATCAATTGTTTTAAATCGAATTTTCTCAGCGTGCTAGTCTATTAGCTCGTCGATTTCCATCTCGACGAGTCAAGCAGGAATCTTGTTTGACGAATCGAACAGGAGCTCGCTTAGTGTGTCGTATTTTAACTTCCTTTCTTCGCCAGCATTTCCCCTGCGTGGTAGTCTGGCAGCTGGTCGATTTGCACCTCGCCGGGTCGAGCAGGCATTCCGCTCGGCCCTCCGAACGCCTCGCTCGCCCGCCCGCCCGCGGGCGTGGGCGAGGGCGGGCGTGGGCGTGGGCGGGCGGGGGGCGGGCCAGAGCACCGGCGCCTACCACACGGAGCACTTGTTGGCCGGGTTCATGGGCGCGTCGGGCGGGCAGTGGAAGGCGTCGGCGAAGTCCCACGAGTTGGAGAGCGGGCCCAGCACGCGGATGGGGCCCGGCGAGTGCACCGACGAGCGGATCTTGCTGAGCGCGTCCTCGGGCCGCATCGAGCCGCACCAGATCTGCGCGTAGTTGAGGAAGAAGAGCTGGTCGTGCGAGAGGTCGATGCCCGGCAGCGCGGGCTCCTCGCCGTGCTCCGCCACCCACTTGCGGTACGCCTGCGCACACGAGGGCTCCGCGTTACTTACACGCGCACACATACTCACGCCCCTCTGCATTCATCCTTCACTCCCCCCTGGACTCATTCATACATTCCACCAACCCTGCTAGTCCTTTCATTCCAACATGATTATGCGTTTGTTCATTTCACCGAGACTGCTCATTCGTTCGTTCATTCTTTCATTCATTCATTCATTCATTCATTCATTTCACCGCGACTACTCGTTCATTCATTTCACCGCGACTACTCGTTCATTCATTTCACCGCGGCTACTCGTTCATTCATTTCACCGCGGCTACTCGTTCATTCATTTCACCGCGACTACTCGTTCATTCATTGTACCGTGGCCACTCGTTCATTCATTGTACCGTGGCCACTCGTTCATTCATTGTACCGTGGCTACTCGCTCATTCATTGTACCGTGGCCACTCGCTCATTCATTGTACCGTGGCCACTCGCTCATTCATTGTACCGTGGCCACTCGTTCATTCATTGCACCGTGGACACTCGTTCATTCATTGCACCGTGGCCACTTGTTCATTCATTATACCGTGGCCACTCGTTCATTCATTGTACCGTGACTGCTCGTTCATTAATTTCATCCTAACAACACGTTCAAAAATGTTACCGCAAGTACTCGTTCATTCCCATTATTATTAATTAATTCCATTACTTATCAATTCACAATAATTCATCATTCCATAATTTTTTATTCATAGTTATATCATTTATTCAAAAATATCTACTTTACTTACTACTCATTCTTTCACAACCCTGACATAAGTCACGCGCATATAACTAATAAAATAATTGATATTTTCAGAAAAGTATTTTATTATTTATTTATGTATGTATCAAAGGTTTTTTTGACGTAAAACATTGAGTAAGATTGAATTGTGAGGATAAGTTATATTTAGAATTTAGAAACAAACGGGTGAGTATTTGCTCAATGAATCGAGACAAACTGAACAAATTGAACATAATATAGTAGTCAAGAACAACAGAACTATTAATGGATCCGAATGAAGATCCGGAATAATTACGAATGGATTCGCTAGTCCATAATAATACGTCACAATGTGAAACATGTGTTTCCGTTGCTGAAAGGCTCCGCTCTGGTAATTAGTTTGCATTTGCGCAACCCGCGATGAGTGAAATCAGTAGCTTATACGGCAAAATTGCATATTCCTGAATTGTTACCATGTTAAGGTTAGGGTTTAAAATTGAAAATTTTGATTTGTCTGATTCTTGGAAGTTGCTCTTTCTATGCAAAAATGTTTCAATGAACATCATTAACAAGCTCATGATGGGTTATTTTTGATAAAATTTTCCATGCTATTAAAGGGTACCTTTAGCGTGCGCCAGCGAGAAAATTGTTGAAAAAAAAAAAAAAAAACAACAACCGAAGTTGACGCACGGGCAGAGTTGTCTGAACTGTATCACAGAGAGCAGCTTTACCATTACTAGAGACTTGAGGTCCCCAGCAAAGAAATTATAATGGGATTCCTTTCCTTTTTGCCTCTCGACCTAACAGATTTTTCCCAAATAATCTTAAGTATTTCCTTACTATATAAAGAAGCTTTACACAGTTTAATATAAATAAAAATATTTCTATACGCAGGAATTCTATATACTAAAGTCGTCAATATACAGGATAAGTCACTTCAGGTGATAAAAAAACACACCATCGACTTCTAAAGTAGAACAAATGTTTCTAATTTAATTTCATAGTGAGTCGAAGCTCCAAAGATTGTTTTAAGTATTGCCGTAGAAATCCCCTACTTTGAGGGTACAAACGAATAAAAATACCAATTTTTGAATTGATGGAATCTGGGTGTATATTACGAACCTTAAAGCTCACGACTTTAAATCGTTCAGAATGGGTCGCCAGCACGCCGTCAGAATTGCAGTGTATTTGTTGTCCACGAATGAAAGTCTATAGCACTTTGATTTTTTGAAATGTACACAAAATTCCGGCGAAATACACGTTGCGACGAAATTGAAAAGTTTACAAAGTTTCTACGAAGATCTATTCTTCTGAGACCAAAGCGGTAGAGGAAATGTTTATTGTTAGTGTTATAAACAAGCTGGTGTTTTTATACTTCACGAGAGGTATCTATGAACAAGGCTGACATCAGATACGAGAGGGACGACTACGTTGAATGCCATCTCAAAAACATCGGTTTCCTAGCTTTGTGACAGGGCACATCACATTCATATTTCCAGTGAGAAAGCATACAAGAAAAGTAACGAAACAAATTAGCAGCCGAAAAGGATTTCTGAGAGATTACAATCCCTAGCTCACATTGGGCTACTCGATGCTTTCTCAACAGCGACAGTATGCGTTGATGCGCTGTGATTTTGTTTTCGTGTGTCTCACACACACATTAACGTTCTCGCGCAAATTCTACGACCTAAAATAACTCTCCCTGTATGTTGTTTCAAATACCAGTGCAACCTTGATAAAGAACGCAAACAAATTAAAAACTAAAAAGGAAATATATTTCGGACAGTTATGCAAATGCTTTCGTCAGTCCGGGTGACGCCGCGTCCAAGTCATCACACAGACAGCTAAGATCATGGCTCTGGCGCGGGGTTCTCAGATGCTTCGTCCAATTTCTCCCAATAAGAAAAAATCAACATGCCAAGAGCTAATTTGAATTTACATTAAAATAATTGTATTAGAAGGTTTTTTTTTGAGATAGTGCCCCTATAAAATGCTTGATTGTTTGTGAACGCTGTGATTAATGATAATATATAGGTAAAAACTTATACTTTTTGTAATAATGAGTTCTATCTTAATATTTAAAAATTACTTATGACTATTCTTCCTACTACACCAGATGGGACGAATACTTTAAGGGATAAATTAATTTCCCCACTTTTCCATTTTCACTCTCCTACCTCCTCTTAAAAATTCCGCGCTTAAAAATATTTCCACAGATATACTTACATATGCATGCTTGTTCCCTATGGTTTAGTGGAAAATGCTGGCAGTGAAACTGTACTTCCAAAACATGACTAATTTTAAATGACGTGTTCTAAAATTAACTCTTAATACATGTGTGATACGTTTTATACTCATGTTGTGCACGATAAAGACGATATGACTTTTAGAACACGCCCAGTACTAGAGGCCTAAAAACCAAAATTATTCACGTCTCAAAGTAAATTTCAATGAATTAACAATTTATAAATAAAAAATCATGTATAAGTACAAAAATAAAAATCACTGACAATGTTGTTATGGTTGTTTTTTGAAAAAATTGACGTAATCTGAAAACTCGCCCCAAACTGCATTTTTGATGCATTTCTCCCCTTGGGTGGTATCCTGCGAAATAAATTTTTTCCCGCGAAAGGGTGAAAGACTGCTCTGGCGTGAAAGACAAAGACTTCATTTAGCAAAGTTTGTCTCACTTTATAAATAAAATACCTAATACGAAAACATCGCGGTTCCCTCTCTTGGAGACCCCACTAAGCTAGTGCCCCCCCCCCTCCCCCGCGGCACACCGCCGTGGTGGAGAGGGGTGACTCTAATAAGGGACCACTTTGACAGATCGAGAAACAACTGAATGTCATACATGGCGATATTACAATAGATACTGTATGAAGCCATGTACAAATGAGCTAACTGTAAATGAACACGCTGACAAACTTGAGTGCATGGGCATAACCGGTAGTTGTATTGCCAGCAGTAGCTGTGAAAGCGGTCCCTATATGTATATTATGTATATATATGTATATTATGTATGTTATGTATGTTATGTATATAGTTTCCAATTCGTTTAGCTTTCGCCATTTCTATAAATAAATCTCAAGGTCAAACAATGTCCATTTGTGGTTTAGATTTGGAAAATCCATGTTTTTCTCATGGGCAACTATATGTTGCGTGTTCACGTGTTGGGAAACCGTCTAATCTATTTGTGTTAGCTAAAGACAGGTTAACCAAAAACATTGTGCACCGATTGGTGTTAAATTAAATTGAATTTGAAAGTATTTATAATTGAATAGTACTTATATTTGTTATACAAATTAAATGGAAATAATAAATCTGATAAATTTTTATTTTGTACCTATTGATTTCTGCTTAATATCAAGTGTAAGAACATTTTAATTAATTGTGTTCAACGTACTTCCCCTTCAAATCTCAATCCAGTGAATTTGTATACCAACATCAATATTTTCGTCTTTATTGGTAAATAATTTCATTGTACTAAAGGGTTATAGTAGTAGAAAGTCAAATAAGGAGATCACCATATTTTTTTACAAATACCATCTGTGTGAAAAAGCATAGTGGACTCCGTGACTGATGTTCTCTTATTGTTCCTCTTAGATTGTTTACTATAATGTAATATAACAAAAACTTTAGCCACAGCAACGCGTGGCCGGGTCAGCTAGTATATATATATATGTTATATATATATATGTTATGTATATATATATATATGTTATGTATATATATATATATGTTATGTATATATATATATATGTTATGTATATATATATGTTATGTATATATATATATATGTTATGTATATATATATATATGTTATGTATATATATATATATGTTATGTATATATATATATATGTTATGTATATATATATGTTATGTATATATATATGTTATGTATATATATATGTTATGTATATATATATGTTATGTATATATATGTTATGTATATATATACGTTATGTATATATATATGTTATGTATATATATACGTTATGTATATATATACGTTATGTATATATATATATGTTATGTATATATGTATGTTATGTATATATATGTTATGTATATATATATATATATATATATATATATATATATATGTATATGTATATCAATGTCTTTAGCGCGCGGCGTGCAGCGCGGCCTTACCCGGAAGGACTGCTTGAGGCCGCCGTTGTCGGCGATGTTCTCGCCCTGCGTCATGCGCCCGTTGACGTACAGGTCCACCTCGTCCAGCTTGTAGCGCGAGTACTGGTCGATGATGCACTGGGCGCGCTCGCGGAAGGCGCGCACCGTCGCGTTGTTCCACCACTGCATCATGTTGCCGTCCTTGTCGAACTGCCGCCCTGCAACGCACCCCGACGCACCGCGACGCGCGCATGCTTCGATTGCTTGTACTCGACGTTTGGGGGCGATTGTCCGACTTTGTCGTCGGTGACTCCCAAGTTCACACACATGGGGTGTTAAGAAGACATGTGGCGTATTCCCTTCACCGTAACTAGCTAACTCTGCTTGCGAGAGTATTTCTTCGTCACAGAACAGAACGTCACATAATGTCACGTAACAGAAACTTAGACATATTTAAAGGAAAGCTACAACTACATTTTTGCCTCGGCCGTGTTCGAACTCGGAACCACGCCACGGGAAACCAGTACGCTCCCCATGAACCATACTAGA
Source organism: Gryllus longicercus (assembly GCA_038098605.1). Taxonomy (NCBI): domain Eukaryota; kingdom Metazoa; phylum Arthropoda; class Insecta; order Orthoptera; family Gryllidae; genus Gryllus; species Gryllus longicercus. The sequence goes on from JAZDUA010000217.1 coordinate 2,236,450, forward strand.
GGCTGTATGGATCAACTCATTGACTTCGTATTTCCGGAAGCCGTAAACAGCTATGGTCATTGGTCCCGTTAATGTAGTGCATGTTTTATGATGAGAGGTGGGGTGTTCCACCTGCTGGATGGTGAGATCCGGCGTCGAGCTGTGTGTTGACTTCCCTCAACCAGGTATCTCCCACCGGCGAAGTACAAAGAACTGGGACGAGCTCCAAGCTCCCGACAAGGGTGGGAGTGGAATGTGTGCAAGAGTAAATATGTATAAGTAAAGGGCAAAGATACATGGAAGGGGAAGAAAAGATCGCGTGTGGTCCGTGACCCATTTGTTAGGGTACTGATCCGACATTCACCTGGTGTTGATTGGAAAAAGCAAGGAAAGAACCGATAAGAGCAGCCGACAGCTAGAATTCTTCTGTAGGTAGCTGCTGACTTCGACTTAGCTATCTAGCTAGTGCATAAAATTCTGCTACAATCGGGACTTGAACCATGCGATCACCTGATCACCTCAGAAAGTTATATGGTTCAAGGACAATAGACTTTTTTATTACTGATTTAACTTAGGTTTTGAGTAACCTTTGTAAAAAAAATTGTAAAGTTCAATAGGATAGCAGCACTCCTACAACAATATCACACGTTTATTTGATAATATCAGGAAAAAGAAAGCAAGAACAGAGGACAGGACTACTGCTACCTCCTACTCGCACTTGTAAATGCCAAGGCAAGTCGAAAAGTTGGAGAAGTCTACATGTTTCAAAAGTAATATTCGTTATCTGTCTCCGTTGAAACGTCACTCGACGGCAAAGACAGACTGATGAATGTGAAGGCTGCCGAAAGTTCTTGCAACTTCATCCCATTCATTTTCATAACGTGTGTACGTCGAGGCTGGGAGAGAGCCTGGCAAAGTGGCCGCAATAGCCCAATTTCGAATTCCACTTGCCCGTCCGCCTGGAAGTTTGCGGCGCGCCCGCGGAGGCCCCAGATGGCAGCGAGGGCGGGAGGTCCCGCGCGCGGGCGTCGCGCCGAAGTCGCCCCTCCGGGCGAGTTGCAGCGCCCCGCTGCCCCCGACCCCTGCGACCTCGCCGCTGCTTCCCAACTCCCGCCCCCTTCACCGCGCTCGCCCCGTTACCGTCCAACCTCCACTCCGCATCGCCCTTTCCTCCCTACGTCGCCCTTCCCACTTCTGCCTCCCCTTTCCATCCTTATCTCCAAATTTCCGCCCCTGCCTTTCCCTTCCCCTTCATACACTTCCTTCCAGTTTTCACCTCCTTTCTACCCACCTCTCCCTTTCTATTCCCGCCTCCTCTTTTCTACCCCACCCTCCTCACCCTTTCTCTCTGAACTCCCTTTCTACCCCCTCTTTCCAACCCGTCTCTCCCTTTCTAGCCCCCCTTCTCCCTTTCTACCCCCTTCTCCCTTTCTAGACCCCCTTCTCCCTTTCTAGACCCCCTTCTCCCTTTCTAGACCCCCTTCTCCCTTTCTAGACCCCCTTCTCCCTTTCTAGACCCCCTTCCCCCTTTCTAGACCCCTTCTCCCTTTCTAGACCCCTTCTCCCTTTCTAGACCCCTTCTCCCTTTCTAGACCCCTTCTCCCTTTCTAGACCCCCTTTTCACTTTCTAGCCCCTCTTTTCACTTTCTAGCCCCTCTTTTCACTTTCTAGTCACCCTTCTCCCTTTCTAGCCTCCCTTCTACCTTTCTAGACCCTCTTCTCCCTTACTAGCCCCCCTTCTCCCTTTCTAGTCCCGCTTCTCCCTTTCTAGTCCCGCTTCTCCCTTTCTAGTCCCGCTTCTCCCTTTCTATTCCGCTTCCCCTTTCCATTCCCGCACCTCTCTTCTCCTACTTCAACCCCCCATTTATATCCAGATCCCTCTATCCACCCTCGCCTCCCCGTCTCTTCCAGCTCCTCTTCCCCCATGCACCCGGGCCCCCAGGCCTCTCCCCAGCCGCCCCTTCGCCGCACCAGCCACACACACTCGCCGCTCCATTGCTCTCGCCATCCCTCTCTTCTGCGTCCCACAGCCCCAATAGCCCTTCGTTTTTCTCGCTCAACAGCGCTCTCTCCTCTGAGCGCTCTCGTCCCTTCGCGCTCTCGTCCCTTCGCGCTCTCGCCTCTCACCATCCCCGCTTCCCTGACCTCTCTGCTCACCTCCGCCAGCGGCCCCACTTCGCCGCCCACGCGACGCTTGCCGCCGCCCGCCGCCGCCACTTTTCACGCGTCACCGCCCACTGACAAATGCCTCGCGCCGCCCGGCCCGTTGACCATCGCACGCGGCCTGCAGCCTGGCGCCCTTCACGCCCCCCACCCCCGCCCCCCGCCTCCGTCCCGGCCACCGCCTGCGCAATTGCCTCGGCGGCGACTCTCTTCTTTCGCGCCCTCCACCCCCTCCCGCGGCTCTCACACGCGCACTCCCCGCTCGCCCGTTCCTCGCAATTGCCTTGCGCAGCGCCCCGGCGCGCCCTTCCCAGGGCGAGCGAGCATTTCCTCAACAGCTTCTTCCTCCGGTTACTGCGGGGCGCTTCACGTCGGACAGATGTAGCGAATCGGACGAACACGCTGAGTGGCATGTGTATTGTGTGCATTAATTGTTGTTAAAGGCCCCTTTAATTCGTTGAGGCCCAAGAGTGAGTACGTGATGGCAATAATAAGGGGAGTGATGACGTCAAACCAACGAGAAAACATGTCGAGAGTACGCTTGGTCTTACATAAATTCCTCATGGGTTGGTCAGGGATCGAACCCAAGCTCCAGCAGTGGACGTTTACGTACACAGTTTTGTTTTGTTGCCACAGTTTTTTTAGGAAAGTATTGCCCAGGAAGTAAACCAATCCGTGTGGTATCGAATACTCTGAACAAAATGATAGAACTCCAGCGCACCCTTTACTGTACTTCTATTTGTGGGCGCTTCCAAAACGATTTTGTCCTGTTTCCTAGGTAAATAATAATAATTACATCATTTTCACTATCCGTTTATTTTTTCTACAAATTGATATTTAAAAACAATTAATTTCTGCGAATGCTTAGAAATTATTATAATTTTATAATAATATCAATAAATAATGACAAAAATAATGTATATTTAACCGTCACTACCCTTTTAACAATTGTAATTGAAATGAAATCTAACAGCGTTAAATGTTAAACCTCTGGAGCAAAGATGTACAATACCATTGAACGACAAAGCGACAATCACTCTTTGGTGCAGAAGAAAAGCGAAACATCTAAATATTGTTGTTTTTAATAAAGATTTTTTTCTGATCGAAGCGATGTATTTCGCAGCCAAAAAGTGTGTACACTTAAATATTATCTGTCTTGAGAACCATCCTTACGAAATTTTTGTTAATAAAAATAGACAATTTTCTTAACATATTTTTTCAATTTACTAAATAATGTCTAAATTAGATATGTCATTTTCTTGTAAAATGACGAAATAAGTACAAAGTCTTTTCTTCAAACGTGTTGCTGCCGTACGAATTAGTTGAAGCGCTACATTTCAAGAAGATGTACGCACTTCCTTTACAAAAGCGTTTTAATGAAGATATTTGATCGTTGTATTTAACAAGGAGGAGATTTTATTAATAATAGTGACTTTTTAATATTGGCAAATTTTTCTTTATTAGAAATAGCCTGTAGTCTTGCAATCAAACCATACATGTGAAGCACCAAATCTCAGTGAACGGAAACCCATCAACACGTGATTGGCTGTTCACAATGCCCTTAATTGAACTAATGGTCATACAGAAAGGGCCTGAACACTATTTTCATTCCACCGGTATTGAAAATAATGGTCTATAACTTCCACTTTGTGTCAATACCACGATAATCTTGCTGATAACTTTCGAAGTTCCCTTCTCAAACGCGTCGTGTGAGCCCCGAATGTTTGTTGGGTGCGTTTGGAAATGCGTAATGTTACATCTGCTGCTTGAATAATGGCTCGAACCTCGTCCCCTCGTCGTGCAGTCGTGTTCTCTCCCCTCCGAGCACCGTGCATCCGCCCACGCTCCCCGCCGCCCTCGCGACCTCTCCCGGGCCCGCGGGGACCCTTGTCGCCGCTGGTGTTCTAATTGATGCGGCGGCGGCGCTGGTGGTGGTGGTGGTGGTGGTGGTGGCTGTGGCAATGGGAGTTTGCCTCGACTCGTCTGCGACCCAACTCTCCCATTCAGCCCCGTCCCACCGCGTTACGCCAATATTCGTGCTGCCCCACCCCATTCTTGCTATTCCGTCCCATCTTTCTGTACATCGTCTCGCCTCGACCCATTTGATCCTCGTTCAATGCTACCCGAACCACTCCGCTCACCCTATTCCGAATCCGCCTTGCTCCACTCTGCCCTTTTTACCCCATTCCAACCATTTAATCCCATCCTTCGCAATTCCCATCCCACCCCACCCCATCCCAATCCACCCCTCCCATCCCATCCTATCCTACCACAACCCTCCTATCTTACCCTATCCCATCCCCAACCTCATCCCGATCCCATCGCATCCTTCCTGCAATCCCATCCTTCCAGCAATCCCATCCTTCGCAATTCCCATCCCACCCTACCCCATCCCACACCATCCCAATCCACCCCTCCCATCCCATCCTATCCTGCCACAACCCTCCTATCTTACCCTATCCCATCCCCAACCTCATCCCGATCCCATCGCCATCCCATTCCGACCCATTTCGTTCCATCCTGACTCCCTCCAACCCATTCCACTCCGCCCCGACCCGCCCAGCCCCGTCCCAGCCCTGCCCAACGCGTCCGACCCTGTCCCGCCCCCGCTCAAGCCATCTCGTCCCCCGCACCCCAATCTGCTCTGCCGGCTCGGTCTTCCACCCCTTCTCATCCCACCCCACTCCCCTCCCCCACCGGCTGAGCCTCACCCTTCTCGACTCCCCCTCTCTGTTCTGCCGCGGCTCGCCCCACCCGCCGCGCCCCGTGGCGCGACCACGCGGCCAATTTACGCGATTTCGGCCGGTTTCGTAGGCAATTGTCGACACGGTAATTAAGGCCCATCGCTCACGGTGACAACAAGGGCCGCTGGGGGCGGCGGAGGGACGGCGCGCTTCTTCAACGCTGCCGAAGGGGCTGTTGTCGGGGTCATCTATCTCGCCGCCCTCGCGATCAATGCAGTGCCGACGGACGGCAAAAGATTGCGAGGCACTGTGCCGGACTGTATAAAAAAGAAGAGGGATAAATGAACTTCGGCTACAAAAGAGGAAACGTAAATTTTGTAATAGAAGAGGAAATTCTTTCAGCCGAACTTCACTTTTCTATAGATGATGTATAGAGCTTACATGCGGCAACAAATGACATTGAACTGGGAGAGGGGGCTCAGTGCATCGACTAATGTCACTGCAGTGACTCTGGCTGGGAGGTCCTGGTTTCAAGCCCCAACAGTGGCAACATTTTTGGCACTAGCTTGTCACGTAAATTACAAATTTGTACTTTAAAAATAGTGCGAAAGTGGTTGAATCGATGTTATACTCTTTCGTTATTACGTGGAGTCGTGAAACACGTCTCTTAGAATACGTGTTAGAATTATGACTCATTTGCACAAAATCAGCGATAAAATGAAAATACTAGGAAATATCATTTAAAAAAATTATGAATTATTGGAAACTGAACTAATGGATTAGTTTTGAACCAAATTCAATTATACGGTTTCAGGAAATGTAAACTTCTTAATTGTTGCGTAACTTTTATTAATGAACTGACGTTCATTTGTAAAAAATGTACGGAAGAAGTGATAGTACGTAAGTGGAATGCTACACTAATTTGTACATGTAATGATATTTGAAACACTACACGTAAATAAAATTATTCATCAGAGTAAATACGCACGCACATCCCACTGTCATTGTATAGTGTGGGCCTACAAGTTTCCAACGTCCCTTACATGATGATATAATGTAGAGCTGAAGCCTCTCCCCCAAAGACAAACAATGGAAACAGATAGACAGTTTGACACATTTCATTTGGTTCAACATTGAACGCGTTCCAAATAAAACGATGTATTACAACGATGATTGAAATTTCAGCCGACAACCTGAATGGGGAAATGTAACGCGAGCGAGTTGACAGTTCTGTCGCGTGGAACTCATTTTCGGGCTGGAATTGAGCAGAGCATTACCGTAACTCAATCGCCTCAGCGGACCGCACAGACAATGCAGTGCCGCGAGTAGCTGTGAACATCAGCCTAGGGTAACTAAGGTGAATCCAAAAGGTTTGTTTCCCTATTTTGCCCCGTCAAGATCAGGCAACAGAAAATCCTGCTGCGGTGGAAGTACTTCCATACGGATGAAGGGACTGCCTTGAATTTTCGCTAATTGGTAGTGTGCTAGCATCAGGGATATTCAACTATCCCATACGTGTCACTCGTGTTGCGAAGCTCCAAGCATTATTAATGAGAGGAATAAAATAAAATATTGGGAACACTTTGTAGGATTTAAAAACAATAGGAAAAATGGGTCGACGTGGATCGATCTATTTTATGGCGATGTAAGGTTCCCACTCTGTAATTAGAATTAGGAACTGCAGAAAGTGCCTGCAGCGAAGTAAGCATGAACAAAATGAACCGAATCCTTTTCAATCAACATTGTGTGAAGTAATTGCGATCCAAAAAACTTTCGCTTTACCAATTTTCAGACCCTTGCACTCTACAACTGTTGCTACTAGTGTCACTGATCGAGAAGTCCTTGGTTTCGAGGTCGGCGGTTGACGGTATGTCGGCACAAGTGCGACAGCGGATAGGCTAGATACCACTACTGTATGACGAAGAATTCTAGCGATCGGTTGCTCTGATAGGTAGTGTTTGGTATTTTTTTCCATCAAAATCAAGGGTACCATGAACCGCACGTGATCCTTCCTTACTTCATCTTGTCTATTCCTCTCCTTTTACAAACACGCTCATACATGCACTAAACTGCGCCGAGAGCTTTGAGCTTGTTACGGAGGGGGGTGGTAACCTGCTGACGAAGATTCCTGGAGCAGCTCACATCGATGTCTTGAGTCCCAGCGGTGGAGACACTCTGGCTTTTCTCGGAATGTATTATACAGGATGCCCAAGAAGGAAACGTCGAACTTCAGAAATAAGCTCCTAAGACAATTTTAAGCATATTTTGTCTAATAAAGTACTGGGATATTCCGAAAAGCTGAGCCGCAACAAGCACTCAAAAGTTGGTTTGAAAAAATTATTTATAGGCAAAAAGTTACATTATAAAAACATAGAAACCCTCCAAAAATGTAAATTGTTTATTATTTTCAAAAAAATTAACGTATTTGTTAATAAAAAGGTTAAGCGAGAAATAAAAAAGAGTCGAATTGTGTAAATTAGGTGCTTTTTTATTTCTGGGTTAATATTTCTTTCTGAACAAACATATTCATTTCTTTTGTAAATAATAAACAATTTACATTTTTCTATAGAGTTTATATTCTTCTGAAATGCACATTTTTGCCGAGAAATATTTTTTTTCAAATCAAACTTTTGAGTGCTGATTGCGGCTCATCCATTCGGAATATACAAAGAGTTTATTAGACAAAATATGCTTAAAATTGTTTTAAGGTTTTTTTTTCGACGTTTCGACTTTTCCTCCCCAGACACCCTGTACACTAAACGTACGGGGCTAATGACCATAGTAGTTGACTCTCCCGGAAACAGGAAATGAGTACGCGCCCCTGCCGGCCCTTGTGTGTGAGTGCGCGTGCAGTGCCCGAGTGCGCACCTTTGTCGTCGAAGCCGTGCGTGATCTCGTGGCCGATGACGACGCCGATGCCTCCGTAGTTAAGGGATTTCGGGAAGTGCTGGCTGTAGAACAGCGGCTGCAGGATGCCGGCCGGAAACACTAAAAAAAACAAAAAAAACAATCAGTAAACCTAGAGCGTCATGTCAATATAAAAGGAAACTATTTTTTTACCTTTAGAAATTAGTGAAAACATTATTCGAAGGGTTCACGTATTATTTCTTTTTCATCAATGTTCTTTGAATTATTTCACCTACATTCATTTTTTTCCTAGTGATGGCAAATAATTTTAATGAATTCGTTTTAATAAATTAAAGTATCTATTTATTCATTTCTGCTAAAATCGATTCCACATCAATGGATTGTAACATATTTTTTCGTAAGTATCAAAGTATCTTCCTGTTACTCGTAATTTTCTTGTGCAATATACATTATTTAAAATTTTAAACTTTCCCTTAAAACTCAATCCGATTTGATACACGTTTAAGACGCACTTGATAGGCAATAAACTAATAACTTTTCATATTTAAAAATATCATTTCAAAGACTGTGTCACTTACAATTATATAATTGATTAAAATTATATACCAAATAATTAACCAAAATGGTTGATCGGGAGTTTAGGGTGGCACGGTTCCTTTGGTTCACTGATTCGGTTCACTATAGGGGAATCGACACACTGAACTGAATCCTTGTTTACTATTCGCGTGTTGAAATGTTCATTATGTTACCGCAATAAATATAATTTCTATTTCACAATCACATGCTACTTAAACTTTCATTACTACTCAAAGCCAATATTTTATTACTAAAAAAGCAACTTATCTTCTTAACACATTTTTATACGCTCTAGAATCCGCAGTAATTTCATAGAAAAAATGAACTCGCGTATTCGTTGACACATTTGAAATAAAATATAACTTCATCACGAAAAAAAAAATGTTTCGTAATAGCAAAATGTATAGCTGTATATGGCATTGATTCATAGTCATATTGTGTATATATTTATACTTTGACTTTTAGAAGAAGAATATTAATCAATGCCAGAAAAAATTATTATCTAGTGATTGAAGTGTCCGCGCAACTATAATCTTGTGAATCACGAAAAATAGTGAACAGAATTAGTGAACGAAAGGAACCGTGCCACCAGAAACTCCGGATCAACCAATTGCGGTGAAAGATAAGATTCATGTTACATAAGTCTCATGTTATATAGAATAATATAAATGTAATTCAACTCGTACATAATGCTAGTCATCATTTAATCACATTACGAGTTCTACAGAATTATATTGCTGACTTTAATAGCTTTCATTAGATTGATGAACATCAGATGGATAACATATCGAAACCCTTCAGCAAATACCAATTGTGAAGTGCTCGTAGAATGTTTGGGGAACCACTCACCGATGTCATTCTTATTGGGATTGTAGAATGCGTTGACTACTGCGGGCTCTGTGGACCACTTGTCCTTGTTGACAGGTTGCCTCAACTTCTGTAGATTGTGGTAGGCATCGTATCGTAGGACGTTGAGTATGTTTAGTAGGAACTGATCTTCCGTGATGTTCAGCTGCAAAATATGTTAAACAGATTGTCAGAGTTCTGTAGAACATTCAGTGATGAGTGGTTTCTTGCGTAATACGTATATAATAAATAAAGTTGAAAATATTTGTATCTATATATTAATGTAATTGTTCGATAAGTTGACGTTTTAATTTAATTAAGAGATTTGGGTGAAATCTATTTGAGTAGAAAACAGTTCTTAAATTACGAGTAATATTAGTAGTTACGTTAATATAAGGGCCAGATTATACAATACTAGAATTACAGAAAATACGTGAATGTCATTGTGTAATTCATGGCATGGTGAATTATGCCAGTTTTCTTTACATACGTGAATATGAGCTACTAGCCGCCATACGCTCGTCGCTGAGCGAGTCCGAGTCCGCGTCCGAGTCCGCGTCCGAGTCCGAGTCCGAGTCCGCGTCCGAGTCCGCGTCCGAGTCCGCGTCCGAGTCCGCGTCCGAGTCCGCGTCCGAGTCCGCGTCCGAGTCCGCGTCCGAGTCCGCGTCCGCGTCCGAGTCCGCGTCCGAGTCCGCGTCCGAGTCCGCGTCCGAGTCCGCGTCCGAGTCCGCGTCCGAGTCCGCGTCCGAGTCCGCGTCCGAGTCCGCGTCCGAGTCCGCGTCCGAGTCCGCGTCCGAGTCCGCGTCCGAGTCCGCGTCCGAGTCCGCGTCCGAGTCCGCGTCCGAGTCCGCGTCCGAGTCCGCGTCCGAGTCCGCGTCCGAGTCCGCGTCCGAGTCCGCGTCCGAGTCCGCGTCCGAGTCCGCGTCCGAGTCCGCGTCCGAGTCCGCGTCCGAGTCCGCGTCCGAGTCCGCGTCCGAGTCCGCGTCCGAGTCCGCGTCCGAGTCCGCGTCCGAGTCCGCGTCCGAGTCCGCGTCCGAGTCCGCGTCCGAGTCCGCGTCCGAGTCCGCGTCCGAGTCCGCGTCCGAGTCCGCGTCCGAGTCCGCGTCCGAGTCCGCGTCCGAGTCCGCGTCCGCGTCCGCGTCCGCGTCCGAGTCCGCGTCCGAGTCCGCGTCCGAGTCCGCGTCCGAGTCCGCGTCCGCGTCCGCGTCCGCGTCCGCGTCCGCGTCCGCGTCCGAGTCCGAGTCCGCGTCCGCGTCCGCGTCCGCGTCCGCGTCCGAGTCCGCGTCCGAGTCCGCGTCCGAGTCCGCGTCCGAGTCCGCGTCCGAGTCCGCGTCCGAGTCCGCGTCCGAGTCCGCGTCCGAGTCCGCGTCCGAGTCCGCGTCCGAGTCCGCGTCCGAGTCCGCGTCCGAGTCCGCGTCCGAGTCCGCGTCCGAGTCCGCGTCCGAGTCCGCGTCCGAGTCCGCGTCCGAGTCCGCGTCCGAGTCCGCGTCCGAGTCCGCGTCCGAGACCGCGTCCGAGTCCGCGTCCGAGTCCGCGTCCGAGTCCGCGTCCGAGTCCGCGTCCGAGTCCGCGTCCGAGTCCGCGTCCGAGTCCGCGTCCGAGTCCGCGTCCGAGTCCGCGTCCGAGTCCGCGTCCGAGTCCGCGACCGAGTCCGCGTCCGAGTCCGCGTCCGAGTCCGCGTCCGAGTCCGCGTCCGAGTCCGCGTCCGAGTCCGCGTCCGAGTCCGCGTCCGAGTCCGCGTCCGAGTCCGCGTCCGAGTCCGCGTCCGAGTCCGCGTCCGAGTCCGCGTCCGAGTCCGCGTCCGAGTCCGCGTCCGAGTCCGCGTCCGAGTCCGCGTCCGAGTCCGCGTCCGAGTCCGCGTCCGAGTCCGCGTCCGAGTCCGCGTCCGAGTCCGCGTCCGAGTCCGCGTCCGAGTCCGCGTCCGAGTCCGCGTCCGAGTCCGCGTCCGAGTCCGCGTCCGAGTCCGCGTCCGAGTCCGCGTCCGAGTCCGCGTCCGAGTCCGCGTCCGAGTCCGCGTCCGAGTCCGAGTCCGAGTCCGCGTCCGAGTCCGCGTCCGCGTCCGCGTCCGCGTCCGAGTCCGCGTCCGCGTCCGCGTCCGAGTCCGCGTCCGAGTCCGCGTCCGAGTCCGCGTCCGAGTCCGCGTCCGCGTCCGCGTCCGCGTCCGCGTCCGCGTCCGAGTCCGCGTCCGCGTCCGCGTCCGCGTCCGCGTCCGCGTCCGCGTCCGAGTCCGCGTCCGAGTCCGCGTCCGCGTCCGAGTCCGCGTCCGAGTCCGCGTCCGCGTCCGAGTCCGCGTCCGAGTCCGCGTCCGCGTCCGCGTCCGAGTCCGCGTCCGAGTCCGCGTCCGAGTCCGCGTCCGAGTCCGCGTCCGAGTCCGCGTCCGCGTCCGAGTCCGCGTCCGAGTCCGCGTCCGCGTCCGCGTCCGCGTCCGAGTCCGCGTCCGCGTCCGCGTCCGAGTCCGCGTCCGAGTCCGCGTCCGAGTCCGCGTCCGAGTCCGCGTCCGCGTCCGAGTCCGCGTCCGAGTCCGCGTCCGCGTCCGCGTCCGCGTCCGAGTCCGCGTCCGAGTCCGCGTCCGAGTCCGCGTCCGAGTCCGCGTCCGAGTCCGCGTCCGAGTCCGCGTCCGAGTCCGCGTCCGAGTCCGAGGCTCACCATGACGTACTCCTTGCTGAGCTCGGCGGGGTCGGTGAGCAGCTCGGGGTAGCCGATGCGCTCGTTCATGGCGTCCGCCTTCTCCTTGGCCACGGCGCGCGTCTCGTCGTCCATCCAGTGGTTCTCGCTCAGCAGCTCGTTGAAGGCCTCGCGGATGGTGCGGATCATCTCCAGCGCCGTCTCCTGCCGGCACAGCCACGCACGCGCTCCACAGGCAGCCCCCGGCCCCGCCCCCGCGCTCGCACCCGCGCTCAACTTTTCCTAAGCCCTTTATCTACCTCGGCTTCGGGGGTAGCGTATCGGGATGTTGTATCCAAGTTTGCGAGTTCAAAACAAACTGAACCCGTGGATTTTTAAGGACGAAAAAATCCGTCGTAATCCTTCCTTCTGAGAGGAAGTAAAGGCGACTGTCCCATGTTGAAGATTTACTGCATGTAAACCTCAAGTCTAATAGAAGCCATATGCTAAATTTGAAATCGCCCATTTGCCGCCCGAGAAATACATTCTTTTTCGTCTAGATGGTGAAAGGAACGTAGCGTAATGTGCGTGGTCAGACGCAAGAATGGGTCTGATGGCCCGAGTCTCGCCACGTATAAAAATTAACGAACAAACTAAGTATCTACCTCCTCAAAAGGCATAGCTCGACTTCACCTTGTTCTGTTTTCCTCCTTAGTATGAGAATTGTTCTCTAAGATCCGCGTGGTCTGCTTAGAATCACATTAAGCGATTACAATTTTTTCACCTCCGTGTGTGAAACATGTTTATGTCTTTTAGAGCTCTGCCGGCGTTAAAAACTGCGGCTTAAAAGTTTGTGGAGACAGGGCGCGAAATCGCCTATCACGAGCATCATCCTACCTCGCTGACTTAACATACACAATTTCGACGATTCTGCCATACTCACCAGTGTCGGAGGTTTTCTCTGGGCTAGTGCTGGAACAACTATACGTGTTACTTGCGAATGCAAACTTAAATGTTTACTCCTTCGGAAACACCTGATGAACGAAACTGGATAGAGTTGGGATACGCCTTCTCAGATAACGCAACATGAAAGGGCATTAGCTTGGAACCCTGGGTGAGGGAAAACTGAACGCGGAATGCAGTTGGGCGAGTTCCTTTGCGAGAAGATATACGAGAGGCGTATCTTACTCGTGTGGGATGAGGAAATGGTGATAGAACGATTTAGGTAGCTGTTGAAGTGTTTATTACCAAAGTTCACATCTCCAATATTAGCGAATGTTAAAGTTCACAACTATTTTTCAGAATATGCCTTTTTATCTTTCTTAAATGTAAAGAGCATGCCACGAAGCCACTGTTCGTTAACGTAATCAAAGCAGGGAGCAGTTTTCTTCGTTTAGGCCACTTCTGTAGAGTTCCAGGAACCTGTGCGCGCCAAACAGAAAATGCAGAGGTAGCCTCTTCAAAAATAAGATATTCAATTCTGAGACATTTTCACAATTCTTAATATTTAAGATATTTTAATATTTGAGATATACTGGATGTCGTTTTGGAAGTAAAAACCTGTCCAGTGCGTTACGCACAATGAGATTAACAAAAGCAACACGTCATTTGGCTGACGAAAGCGTCCTTCTGCACAGCAACTTGTCAATTCTCTCAGGCCGCACTTCCATAACGGCCTGAAGATTTCGCTTAGAGCATATCGAATTTTTGTAAACATATTACCTCAAAAAAACTACCGAGGATGGAATTTATGATTTCGGATACAAACAAAGAAAAGGTCAATTTTACGAGTTGATGGACCCAAGGGGCAAATAATGACAGTACCACGTGAGCTCAATTGCGCATGAGAGCCATCCGGAGCCGATATGTAGGGAGGTATCTTGAAGTGTAGCAAAAAGGAATGCAAAATGTGGAAGAGAAAAGGATTTCCCAATTGAGAGAAGGCGAAAAACAAATAAAACATGAGCAAAGCTATTGATATTGTCCAGTTCTTAATTCAACGTACAGTTCTTTGACGAATATCGAAAATTTTCCACCACGTGAAATAGTGAATGATACACTAAGTTGAGATTAATATATTCATCAATTCTTTTATACAATATAATCAAGTCACGTGGTCGTAAATATAATTTGATATGTGAAAACGTTGAAAATCATGTACGTTACGGGCGTCGCAATTTTTTCAAAATCTAAGTACATTCGCCCCCCCCCCCTTTCCCAAATTCTTCGCATTTTTTCGCGTTTCTCCTCGACGCCAGAAGCAAAACGAAGCAGAGTGAATGAGGGCGGCGAAATCATTACCGAACTCTGAGTTTAATCTCCGGAAACAATCTCGAATCTGGGGTGCCGTCTCGCGCACTTCCCGACGTCGCCGCCGCCGCCGACAGCGCCCTCGATAGCGTCCCGCCGTTCAGCCGGCTGCAGCTTATTTGTCCTAGCGATGGGCTCGCACATGTGCTGAGTCCTCTCGGCGCCACCGTCGGCGTTTGCCACTTAGGGCGTGACATCAAGTTGCAGATGACACTGCAATCTATATGTCTCATCCATCATTAAACTTCATAGCGAATGAAATCCAAACACATCTTCAAACATTAGAAAGGTATCTTCCTTAAAACGGAAGATAAAAATCAATCCCACCAAATCAGCCGCTAAAATACTCACATTCAATCCTTACTCTACTCCCATCTAATTAAAAATACATAAAATATAATTCCACGGACTCCAATTAATAAGGCAGTAAAATACTTAGGACTGCGTCTGGACACCACCCTCAACTGAGAAACTCACATAGACAACAAAGTTCAGCGAGACAAAATCAAAATTCTTCAGATGAAACCGCTCATAAATAAAACTGCTAAACTGTCTTTAAAAATGTAATAATCATACATGAATCCATCATAAAACCCCTCCTCCTGCCCAATATGGACAAATGCTGCCAAATATAACATTGAAAAATTGCAAGTCATCCAAAACAAATTCTTAAGATCAATCGGCCAGCTCCCTGGTTCACCTCCAGCAAGCAACTACACACCGAATTAAACATCAAACCAATCAAACATATTGCCCATCTTGCCAATAACTTTTACTCGAACCTGCACTTAATCAACGAAAGCAGAAATCTCAAACTGTGTAAATATACAGAACGTCAAATTCGAATAAAAAACAGATATGTTACACGCTTTCATGGACATTTTCAGCAATATAGAATAAATCAATTGAGGTGCTCTGTAAGTCCCCTCGTCAGATATAGGTTAGTGTTGGTAGTAAAATAGATTAAGTTAGATTGTAAGCCAGAATAGCAAATGTAAAGTTGACATTAACTGAACTTTGTAATCTCAACCAGAACATAAATAAACTAAAAAAAGGGGGAGACATTCTTCCCTCGAGATGGGGAATATTATGGAATGATGATATTAATAAACTATAAACTACTAATATAGCTATTTACATACCTAGAAATGTTATGAGTGTTATTACTGCAGAGGCCAAAAGTTAAAAATCCAGGCTGAGTGTAGCAGACATATCTATTTAAACAATATTCGTATAACGTGATTTGAGAAAAGATGGATGCAAATAATTCTCCTGATCATAAAGACACTTAAAGAAATGACGTTCGATGAGAATGTTGGCGCGTCAACTTTCAATGGCGACACCTTCAGATTGTCAGTGAATATGATTACCGGAGAAGAGCTTCAGTTGGTGGAATGCCAGGAAAATGAGGTTAATTTACCCAAAACACAGATTTTAATTGCACTAATAATATTATAATTAACAATAATTATCCCCAAAACTTATGACCTACTTTCATTGCGAATTGTGTGAATCTGATTTGTATAAAACATCGCCAGTTTTTTAATAAACGTTTGAATTGCCATGAATCATGATTTACGTAGCTATTTACCAGGATGTTAAATTTTTTAACATACTGGTAGGTAGAATTTAAACTTGGAAATGAGAAAATATAAACAAATATTTTTCTTATATTGTAATCTTCTCTAATTTTTCATTTTTTTTAATCAGATAAAAGTATTAAGTAGACGAAAACAATTACAATTTAAAATATACATTTTTGGGATGTGTGTGGTGGGGTGGGGCAAGAAAACTTACATAAATATTATTCTTATGTTAAAGTTATAGTGTAACCACCCATACGTTATTTAGGGGAACTTTTTATCATTGTAGCTGGTGGTACCTTTTGCGTGAGGAATTGGTTTTACGAATTCGCTAAATGTGAAATTTAGAATATTCGAAAACATCTTTCAGAACACAGGATTTTGTTTCGGATTCACTTGCAGATTCAGGATTTACGAAGTTGATCAATGCTCGTGAATTGACGACATCCAATCTCTTTGATTAGCTACGTTTTAATCCCTCCATCCGCGGGTAATCTGCTCCAATCGCGTACAACCTTTTCGGATTCAGATTCGAAAAATCCGTCGGCCGTCTATTAAAGGCGCTCGCCTCGCTGCCAGCTCCCCGTTGGTCGGCGTGTCGCCCCCCCCCCCCCCCTCGCAGACGCCGTCGGCGCAGGGGACTGCTGCTGCTGCGCTTTGAAGGATCCGACGGCTGCCGCGAGAAGGGCGAGGGTGGTGGGAGCAGAGACAGAGGTGGGGCGGACGCAGAGGGTGGCACGGGGATGGGCTCCGGGGCGAATACGGGGCGAGGCGCAGGCGGGGGCGGGGCTGGGATGGGGGAGGGGGAGGTGAAGGCGGAGGTGGAGGCGGGGGCGGAGGCGGGGGCGGAGGTGGAGGCGGGGGCGGAGGTGGAGGCGGGGGGCGCGGGTGGAGGCGGGGGGCGCGGGTGGAGGCGGGGGGCGCGGGTGGAGGCGGGACCTGAGCTAGAGGCGGGACCGGAGCTGGAGGCGGGGGGCGGAGGTGGAGGCGGGGGGCGCGGGTGGAGGTGGGGGCGCGGGTGGAGGCGGGGGTTGATTTGGTGGAGGCAGGGGTTGTGGCGAGGGAGGTGGGCCGTGCTGGCGGGTGGTGGGGCGGTGTAGAAGGCATTGGCGGAGGCGGCCATTAAGGCTTAATTAGAGCGCTGATGAGATTACGCGCCGCGCGCGTTCGACGCAAACGTGCGGAAAACGGGCGAGACGCGTCGCGGCGTCGGCGTCGGCGTCGGCGTCGGCGTCGGCGCGGCCAGAGACTCTCCTGGCTGGGGAGGCTGAGAGTGCGTCGCGGCGCCCACGACGCCCGGGAAACGCCATGGCAGCAGCCACTTTTCCCCTTAGTAAGATAGCTAGGTCGGGTTCAGCCGCTGTCTGGAGGAGAATTCTAGTGGTCGGTTGCTCTAATCGGTAGTTTTCCAGAGTTTCTTATGAAATCCAGACGATTGCCGGAGTAATATCCAACAAAAGAGTCGTGCGCAATCTTTCCTCCCTCTTGTTTGTCCTTTCCTCACCCTTCACTTACACTTACACTTACACTTACATGCACTACACTACCAAACAAGTCGGGAGACGTGTCGGAAGCTCAGGGCTTGATTCGGATCTTATGCTGGTGGGATATACCTAGATGGGATATACCTAGATGGGATATACCTAGATGGGATATACCTAGATGGGATATACCTAGATGGGATATACCTAGATGGGATATACCTAGATGGGATATACCTAGATGGGATATACCTAGATGGGATATACCTAGATGGGATATACCTAGATGGGCAACCTCGCAAATCCACGTTTAGGTCGGTGTTGCATTTTGCCATCTGGTGGGAAATGCTCACCACCACTTCCCGGGATAAAACATCCACCACATTTTCGGGAATAATAATTATAGCTCCCGGAAACATAACAATGAATCACCACAATCCACCGAAGCCTCTGTCCAAAA
Organism: Gryllus longicercus; assembly: GCA_038098605.1. Classification (NCBI taxonomy): domain Eukaryota; kingdom Metazoa; phylum Arthropoda; class Insecta; order Orthoptera; family Gryllidae; genus Gryllus; species Gryllus longicercus. Next base: position 2,254,004 of record JAZDUA010000217.1, read on the forward strand.
CAATTTTACGTCAGACCCTTACGTGTTGGCATCTGCATATTGGCTTCATTAGAAATTCACCATGCGATGAACCTATAATTTTTTTATATAAATTGACTCAAATATTCAACGATCAGAATTGCATGGTAGAAATAGAAAAGAATGACAAACCCCATTTCTGTATAAATTATTTTTTAGTTTGACGGTGATGATTATAAACTACGTATTTTGTGCTCTCGGAAGGTGTTCTGTTGTCACCCCGTTCTTTGATTCTGCATTTGCCGTTGCAATCACATGTTAAAAATGAATACAAGATCTACGGCATATTAAATACTAAATTATAAGAAATACATTTCAAATAGTTTTTCGTTAAAATGCATTCAATAATTATAACTATCAGTATTGAACACAATAATTAAGCTGATAACAAGTAGCTTTAGGTTAAAAAGTGTTTGTTTCGTCTAAGAATATGTAAGGAGAGAATCAATGCGCATGTGTAGAAATGAATCTTATAATAATATCCAATGAAGTGCATTAATCAACATTTTGCCGCAATTATTTAGAAGACATGATACTTGGAGCAGTCAGTTATTAGTTTTTTAACTACCCTATGCACATTGGTTACAGTATTAAGAAAATATCTTCCAAATTCGAAAGCTCTTTGTGTATTTTGTGGAGGAGAATGCTGTCAAACTTGAACGATTGACGCATCAACCGCTTTGTTCATTCTTCGGTGTTATCCCGACGTTCCGTGAAACCAATACAAACTTTGAGGCGGTGCGTGCCAACGGATGGCGATTCCATTAGCGGCAATGTGGCGTAGCGTGGCGTAGCGTGGCGTAGCGTGGCGTAGCGTGGCGTAGCGTGGCGTAGCGTGGCGTAGCGTGGCGTAGCGTGGCGTAGCGTGGCGTAGCGTGGCGTAACGTGACGTAGCGTGGCGTGGCGTGGCGTGCCGTGGCGCGGCGTGGCGCGGCGTGGCGCGGCGTGGCGTGGCGCGGCGTGGCGGGGCGTGGCGGGGCGTGGCGTGGCGTGGCGTGGCGTGGCGTGGCGTGGCGGGGCGGGGCGGGGCGGGGCGCGGCGGGGCGCGGCGGGGCGCGGCGCGGCGCGGCGCGGCGCGGCGCGGCGTGGCGTGGCGTGGCGTGGCGTGGCGCGGCGTGGCGTGGCGCGGCGTGGCGGCCCCATCCGCTGCGGAGTTAGTGGGTCAGTGCGGCGCGGAGGCGGTGGCTGGGAGCGAGCGCGGCAACAGGTTCGCTGGGAGCACCCACGCCTCGGCTTCCGCTCACGCCTCCGGAAACGCTCCGGGCCGCGCCTCTAGCGGCGGTGGGAAATGCTAAACTAAATAAATATAAATAATTAACCAGTGGCGCTAAACAGTGCGTATTTTGTCGCCCGTATTTCCACGCAAAATTACGCGAAAAGTACTCGCTATAGAAACATTGCACGTCACCTTATTTCAAAATCTATCTACAAGGAACAGATTTTATTGGGGAAAAATCTTTATTTTTATAATTATAGTTGTAGAAAGACGCCTAACAATTTCTGGACTTTTGCAATTTTCGAAGAATTTGGGTTTTTAACGAACCTTAGACCCGCATCATTCTCTTAAGCGTCCCTTACACTATCCAGCAATAAAATTCAATCAAAAACGACGGAGCCATCTTTTTGAAAATTTCAAAAATGTCCTATGGGCTTCATATAAAGTACCCTCCAAAATTAAAATATCGGTTTCAAATTCTGGGGTCTGCGGCATCAGCTCGAACAATTGGGGAATATCAATTTTGAAGAAAATATGCTGAACGGTGTAGCCGCAATTTGTTCACGGACGGACGGACGGACGGACGGACGGACATTCGGTTTTACTATGGCCGTTTTCGTTTACCTGCGCTCATAACGAATCCGGCACATCGGACGAAGGCGCTCGATGACGGCCGACCGAAATTTCGACCAGACTCGGCTCCACTGGGCTCGCTTAATCCGGGCGACGTGACTTCACAACCGTGGCGTCCGCGCACGAGAAAAGTTGTTTGCTTGCTTGTAATGTCCGGACCCATGGGGTTTAGATCCATTGGCCCTCCTTTCGCATGCACAAAAATTGCTGCAACATTTTTATAGTTAGTACTTTATAGGCTCCAAGCGTTGCCAGTAAATTTTTAATTTCCTCTTTGCCATCAGGTAGCTCTACAAAGAAGGGTCTCTAATACGTATCCAATATTTTGTCATTACTAGACGAAGTGAATTTGAGATGAGTTAGAATTGTCTGAGGATTTAATATTGCCGAGCACTTGGTGGGGAGCGTGGGGGGTGGGGAGCGTGGGGGTGGGGAGCGTGGGGGGTGGGGAGCGTGGGGGTGGGGAGCGTGGGGGCGGGGAGCGTGGGGGCGGGGAGCGTGGGAGTGGGGAGCGTGGGGGCGGGGAGCTTGGGGACGGGGAGCGTGGGGACGGGGAGCGTGGGGGCGGGGAGCGTGGAGGTGGTGGGAGCGTGGAGATGGTGGGAGCGTGGGGGTGGTGGGAGCGTGGGAGTGGTGGCAGCGTGGGGTGGTGGGAGCGTGGGGGTGGTGGGAGCGTGGGGGTGGTGGGAGCGTGGGGGTGGTGGGAGCGTGGGGGTGGTGGGAGCGTGGGGGTGGTGGGAGCGTGGGGGTGGTGGGAGCGTGGGGGTGGTGGGAGCGTGGGGGTGGTGGGAGCGTGGGGGTGGTGGGAGCGTGGAGGTGGTGGGAGCGTGGAGGTGGTGGGAGCGTGGGGGTGGTGGGAGCGTGGGAGTGGTGGGAGCGTGGGGGTGGTGGGAGCGTGGGAGTGGTGGGAGCGTGGGAGTGGTGGGAGCGTGGGGGTGGTGGGAGCGTGGGGGTGGTGGGAGCGTGGGGGTGGTGGGAGCGTGGGGGTGGTGGGAGCGTGGGGGTGGTGGGAGCGTGGGGGTGGTGGGAGCGTGGGGGCGGGGAGCGTGGAGGTGGTGGGAGCGTGGGGGGTGGTGGGAGAGTGAGGGTGGTGGGAGCGTGGGGGTGGTGGGGAGCGTGGGGGTGGTGGGGAGCGTGGGGGTGGTGGGGAGCGTGGGGGTGGTGGGGCGATCGGAGGGCTGAGCGGGAAGCGCGGCCAGCGGAGGGTCGAGTAATGAAATTAAGAGGCGTTCGCGCCTTCAATTTCCGCCGCTGGGGCCGCCGGGGGCCGTGATTGAGTTACGGATATTAAACGCGGCGGGCGGTGGGGGATCCGGGGCGGCGAGCAGATATGTGGAAATGTCCCCCGACGCGATTAGCGGCTCCTTATCGCAGCGGGCGCCATCGATCGGTGCTCCCAAGGCGCAGGTGCGCGCGGCCACGGCGAAGGCGCGCGAATCCTAAGGCGGTGCGTAGGCGTTTAGTAAGTGCGTGTTGAGAAAATAGAGAGGAGGTCGGTAGGAAAGTGTGGAACGTCGAGGTATTACTACAATGGGATTGCAATAATAAACGTGATACAACAAATGTAATAAAACCTTGTACTACAGAACGCAGCCCCTTTTGTTCAACGTCAAGCGGTTTTCCATCCAGGATGAAGTGGTAGGTGAAGGGGTGTGGATTACATCCTAATTACAACCGTTTGAAGTGAATATCACGTTTCCGCGCAGAGTGCCGAAATTTATGTCATGAATCAATGACACTTCTATTGTACAAATTCCATTTTGGCTAACTTTTTTCCATCTGCCCGTTAAAGTTCAGTTAATTTTTTATATTATTACAAATTGTTAAATAATATCTGTGTTATGAAGCAGTAATTCAGTATTTGTTAATATTTTGTTAATATGTACGCAGGGACAAAAATGCGTACTATCCCTATACAGTATTCGAGTAAACCTCTTTGAGTGTGCGTATGTGCAGTTGTGTGGATGTGTGCGATTTCGACACTTGCGGCTAGACCACTTCCCGTGTACCAATCGAGACGTCTGAGATGTCACTTGGCTCCTGATGGAGTACCTGTAATTCGTATTCGGATCAGGCAAGACGATTCAAATAAATTTCCAAAAACGTGTTTTTTTCGTGATTTGGCGCTGCAATCTTAGTAATAATTCCTGGAAATAATTGACTGGAATTAAAACCTGCGAGTATTTGTTACAGCGAGTATAATTTTGAAATTGTAATAACACCAGTTCATTTGCCGTGTCGAGGTAAGATGCAAGGCCATTGGGTGTTCGGAACTTTTGAACGCGAGTATAACATTATCAGCTACTACGATTCCTTGGTAAGTCTAATGCCAGGTACTGAAAGAACATGTTGGAACAAAGCTGGGCATGAAAGAAATGAAGTATGAAATAAATTTTCAACGCATGAAACTATTTTTGAAAAAATTTACGTCGGCGACGCCACATTTTACTACTCATTTATTTTTATGGTTACTGATGGGCCACTGTTGGTCGGAAGTGAGGCAATGCTGCTAGGCAAGCTTGAGGGATGGGATGGAAAGCTTGAAGATGCGAGATGGCGGTAGAGGGTAAAGTTGTTTAATCTGAATTTTATGGTGTTGAAGAAAAACAGAAACCTGGGGGAAAACGTCTTTAAGTCCACCATCATTTTTACGATCATGAACAGCAAATTGATTACCTTCGTCAACTATTGGGTGAAGAATTCTTCCGATATTCCGTGTCCGTTTTCAATTGATAATACTAATGTACTCAATTGAATGGCTAAAAGGGATCAGAAGGTTGTAGAATTAAATTGTATTTTTTGATTTATTCATGAATTTGAACTCTCTACAGGGCCGTATTTTACTTTCCAGTCTCACTGAAGTTGCACTCAGCGTTTCAAATTAGCGTGTAAACGTAGTGTACTTAACAAATTAAAAATTCATGTATAAAAGCTGCTTTAAGGAATGAATAAACAATGAACAGGAGAGTCAACAAAAAACTTAAATGAAAAGCGACCCCAGCAAAGGTCTTAAAACGAACGAGTAAACAAATAAGGAATACAAACAAAATATTGAAGCAATGAAAATGACGGATTTCATCGGTGGTAATGTAAAGAGGCATTTTTCAATTCAATGATGATAACAAAATAATTCATACAATGTATATGATATTCTATTCATTTCTCAAATAATGACATACAATAGCATGCAAGCTGAAGCAATAAAGAACCGAATTCCTAATCTTTTTGCGATACCATGACATTTTTTTCAAACAGAAAACCGGAGCAAGATAGCATTGCACATGATATTTGAAATGCAGATGATAGTGCCTGCACGACCACCTCTAAAATGTACATTTTTCCTTCATAAGGGAATTCTCATGCATTTTTAAAAATGTTCCACGAGTGAAATAGTTGTCTCGTATTACAGATACAGTAACCAGCATGCATACACTGGTGCAGGAACATTCTTCCGGTAGGTGCTACTTTTTCGAGTTTGCGGTCTTTCATAGAACAAAGCTGATGGATATTTGTGTTATTTCAAGATATATTCTAAATATGTTTTTAAATACAGGAGATAAAAATAACTATACATCTGCGCTGAAAGCGGGTCATCACATTAACCGTTTAAATATGATATTTCTGAAATTTTGTTTGTGTATGTATTCTTTCCAATTTTTTCTGTGGCAAAAAAAAAACGATCTTATTTCCGTATATTTTAAAGTTTAGAAGTGCAGTAAGACGTAATGGACAAAGGATGTCCTCCTCTTGCAAAATGTATTTACGCCAGTTTGCGTGGAAACCCAATACATGGGCAATTGCAAAAACTTTAATTCTTCATCTAGCATGTCGAATTTTAAAATATTTGATGTCGTTGCTTGCGGTCATCAGAATTCGTGGTTAACATTTGCTGCTGGTAATTCTATTCACTTGTATAAATACTTTTATATTGCTACATAACAGCAATGTAAATATTGCTGAAACTTCACAGCTTGTGTCACAATTTCCAGTTTAGTCACATTTTTTTAAAACGAGCAGTTCTGTGTTTATTGTTAAAGGACCATATTGGATAGTGCTCCGCATGGGACTCATATTTATTAAAAAGTGTAAGCTGTTAAGCCTTGCTCTTCTTTCGGAAATACGCGGCGAGCTGTGTGCTCATGCGGGAGAGACAATCCTCACCCCACCTCCCACCCCCAACAACTTTCCACCGCCCGGGCACGCCCCCGCTTCACTTCAACGTCAGTTCTCTGATGGGCCGCTCCCTTCATGCTCCCCCCCTGCTGCGGTTCCGCCGGCCCCTCGATCACCCCCTCCCCACCATCTGCCCACGCGGCATGCCTACCACATCTCTCCCTTGTCTCGCTCCCTTCTGATCTAAAGCTCCCGCCACGATTCCCCTCCTCCGCTCTTGCCCCGGTTCCCTACCCTCCACCCCCGCCCCCTACCTCCGGTTCCGCCGCAACGCAAAATCCCACTCTCGTCACCATGACTGCGCCCCTTGATTATTCCGTGGTCCCGGGTTTGCCACCAGTTGCTACGGCATCAGTCCGCAGGTTTCATCACGGGATGTGGCGGTGCTCTTCCCCTGCTGAATGGTGAGATTCGGTGACGACATATACGAGATTTTCCCGTACTAGGTACCTCCCACCAGTGGGGCCTCGCCCCATTCGGGTCAAGCTTCGAGCTCCTGACTGACCTCTCAGTATGTGGGGAAGTGATGTGTGTGTGTGTTTAATAAGGTGAGAGGATAGGACAAGGTAGAGGGAGGAATGATCGCTCGTGCTCCTTACACTAAACACCACTGCGCCTACCACCCGCTCCGCCCACCCACCACTTGACCTACCCAATCCTCCGCCGACTCTTCCCTCCGTCCACCGTCCCCCACCTACCTACAACTCCGCCTACCTACCCGTCCGACAATTTACCCGGCCGCATACTCACCCCTCCGCCTACCTCCCCTCCACATATCTTGTCCACCCTTCACTAGCCCGCCCCTCACTAGACCTCCGTCCCCCTCACTAGACCTCCGTCCCCCTCACTAGACCTCCGTCCCCCTCACTAGACCTCCGTCCCCCTCACTAGACCTCCGTCCCCCTCACTAGACCTCCGTCCCCCTCACTAGAACTCCGTCCCCCTCACTAGACCTCCCCCCCTCACTAGACCTCCGTCCCCCTCACTAGACCTCCGTCCCCCTCACTAGACCTCCGTCCCCCTCACTAGACCTCCGTCCCCCTCACTAGACCTCCGTCCCCCTCACTAGACCTCCGTCCCCCTCACTAGACCTCCGTATTCCTCACTAGACCTCCCTCCCCCTCACTAGACATCCCTCCCCCTCACTAGACATCCCTCCCCCTCACAAGACATCCCTCCCCCTCACTAGACCTCCGTCCCCCTCACTAGACCTCCGTCCCCCTCACTAGACCTCCGTTCCCCTCACTAGACCTCCCTCCCCCTCACTAGACATCCCTCCCCCTCACTAGACATCCCTCCCCCTCACTAGACATCCCTCCCCCTCACAAGACATCCCTCCCCCTCACTAGACATCCCTCCCCCTCACTAGACCTCCGTATTCCTCACTAGACATCCCTCCCCCTCACTAGACATCCCTCCCCCTCACTAGACATCCCTCCCCCTCACAAGACATCCGTCCCCCTCACTAGACATCCGTCCCCCTCACTAGACCTCCGTCCCCCTCACTAGACCTCCGTCCCCCTCACTAGACCTCCGTCCCCCTCACTAGACCTCCGTATTCCTCACTAGACCTCCCTCCCCCTCACTAGACATCCCTCCCCCTCACTAGACATCCCTCCCCCTCACAAGACATCCCTCCCCCTCACTAGACCTCCGTCCTCCTCACTAGACCTCCGTCCACCTCACTAGACCTCCGTCCCCCTCACTAGACCTCCGTTCCCCTCACTAGACCTCCCTCCCCCTCACTAGACATCCCTCCCCCTCACTAGACATCCCTCCCCCTCACTAGACATCCCTCCCCCTCACAAGACATCCCTCCCCCTCACTAGACATCCCTCCCCCTCACTAGACCTCCGTATTCCTCACTAGACCTCCGTATTCCTCACTAGACCTCCCTCCCCCTCACTAGACATCCCTCCCCCTCACTAGACATCCCTCCCCCTCACAAGACATCCGTCCCCCTCACTAGACATCCGTCCCCCTCACTAGACATCCGTCCCCCTCACTAGACCGCCCTCCCCTCACTATTACGTCCCTTGTCCAGTCCGCCCCTCGCCATTCCGCTACCTCACCATATCCCCACTTCCCCAACCCACCTTGCATCCCCCACCACCGCCGAGCCTCCCCAGCGCTGCCTTCCTCCCCCTGCAGCGCTGCTCCGCTGCGGGTGTGGCCTCCGCGGCGCGCCGGTTGTCTCGCCAGCGCGCGCCGTCCATCACCCTAACAGGCAATCGTGAGATGGCCGCTATCGCGCGCTGAAAGGCCGCGCCGTCAAAAGCAGCGACGCGGGCTTTTTCACAGTGCGTCGCCTCGCCACCGCCGCGCGGCAGCGCTTTCAAGCGGAAGCGGCGACGCACCGGCGAGGACGGCTCACCCTAAACGGATGATGACTTAGTCCAGGGCTTCCAAACCGGGTAACGACTCTTTGGGATCGATGGAATTTCAAAAAGGGTCAACGGAGATTAAGAGTTCGACTGAGAGTCAATAGGTGAATGTGAACTGGCTACTCAGGTATCACCAACATCTCTAAATTACAAAAAATAATATTGAAGTTGTCAATTAATTTATTGTTATAAAGCAACAACACATCTAATAATAAATTAAAAATTCGCTTGTATCGTTCGTACTCATCTCTCATTGTTATGACGTCCACAAAAATTAAAAACATAATTACTATCAATTCACAACCTTCTTGGAGTAAGAATGAACGAAAACACATGTAAACATGTACTCATGTTATCGCATGCTACGTGAGCACTCGAGAACTCCCAAACGTCGCGTGCCAAGGGGAGTACTGTGAGCACTCACTCTGCTGGTTCGTGGTTGCAGTTGTCGCAGATAATGGGAGCACATATGTTCCAACAGGCTGCATGGGTACACATGCCGCCTGACAAGAGAAGAGCACATACCTTACTGACGTGGTTGATGTTGCCGCATATAAAGTGCGCAGACATGAACCCACGGGACGACTACATGGATACACAAGCCGCATGACAAGAGAAGAGCACATACCTTGCTGACGTGGTTGAGGTTGCCGCAGACAGTGAGAGCACATGTACCCATGGGCAGGCTGCTTGGGCACATGAGCCGCCTGAGAAGAAAGATCACTTACCTTGCTGTCGTGGTTGAGGTAACCGCACATAATGTACCCATGGGCAGGCTGCGTGGGTGCACGAGTCGCGAGCACTCACCTTGCTGTCGTGGTTGAAGTTGTCGCGGATGAAGAGCGCGCCCACGGCCATGCCCAGCTTCTTGTTGGTCCACTCGACGCACTGGCTCCAGCGGTTGCGCTCGCTCAGGATGCCCAGCAGGATCTTGCGGAACTCCACGCGCTTCTGCTGGTACTCGTCGATCATGTGCGGCATGATGTTCATCACCAGCCGCCACAGCACGTAGTTGTGGATCACCCTGCGCACCAACACAAGCGCTGTCAAGAACAAGGGCGGAATTTGAAATGGCCGATCCGTTATGTTGAGTTTCCAACTAAGTCATCTGTTATATTATTATGGGTCCTCCATAAATAACGTAACTCTAACGAGGGGGGAGGGTTTGAGGCAGCATTACTCTGCGTTACATAGGGGCAGGGGGTGACTGATTAGTGTTACGTAACATTGATATACTTTTACATTTTTAAATACTTTTCTTAGTCTTATACTAAAACATTAAAATAGTATTTTAATAATTTAAAAAAATTGAAATTATTTAAAGTTGTTAGAATAAATTAAAGTATTTTTCATCAATTTTGTATTACATCTATAAGATTACGAGGAAATTATTTAAAACTGTTCTGTAGAGTTTTGTAGAATATTAAATTGGCGCAGTAGATTCACACCCATGCGCCATCCAAAACGGCGGCATGTGTACGGCTGTGATCAGAATGTTTCTCGCCTATGCGTTCTTCTTTCACTCAAAATGTGCCCTCAATCTATTGGTACGTACAGTCGGAATCGACAACTAATTCCGAGTATAATTATCATAAATTTTAATACACAACACAAGAAATAAATACAATTCTTTTACTGAACTATAATGTATTTTTACTTCTTATATTTATAAGGGGTCACAAGCGTTACGTAATTATTTAGGGGAGTTAAAGCGTGCGTTACAAGGGAGAAGGGGTTTTGAAAATACTCCAAATTTGCGTTACGTAATTTATGGACAGCCCCTTAATACCATATAGTATGCTATTTGGCGGGAGATGTCCGTGTTCATCACTCGCTTGTACATGATATCTGGAGGCGACCTACTTGTTGGTTACAAAACGTTTCTCCTCCAGGTGTCTCTGCCAGAGGGGCAGTACCTGCTGCGAGACAAACACTTACGTTTCTGTCTGATCTACCGACATGTGTAGTATAGTACGATTTATTTAGTCTTGCACTTGACGTAAATCGGCTCTTGCGGCTTCGTCCAATCGGGCGCTTATATGTCGCTACAGTGACTTAACTATTGGGACGTTCAAGCTCTCGATAGGATGAAACCGAGAACAACTGATTTACGTCACGTGTACGGTTAAATAAATCCTAATATAGATGAGTGCCAGAGTACATATGTGTCAGTAAGGGGAAAGGAGGTAACAAGGAAAATTGCTCCATGGCCCTTAGGGTATTGCTCCGGCTTTCAGCTATTATTCATCCGAAAGAACACTAGCTTAGGCTGAATGTCCTCTTCGGGCACTCGAACCCAAGGACCACCTAGAAAGGGGCGCTGCAGTGTTAACAGTTGTTGCTCTGAGCGCTCTCAGTTTAAAAATTAGATACTACTTAAATGGGGTGGGGACGAGCCCAAAATTCGTTTTATTTCAATCAAAAAAATATTACGTCACTCATTTAGTTTTTTCGAACATTTAATAAATCTCGAAATATTGGGGAAGGGGTCGCAAATGTTTTCTAAATGTTATTTCCCAGAATACTTTTCTATGACAATTCCCTAACAAATTTTAAGTACATGAAACTCATTTATACGTTTTCTGTTCTCTCATTTTTTTATCTAACGAAGGAAACCGATTGTGTGTTTCATCGTGGACTTTGTTCATTGTTAAAAAGTGTTGAGGGTTAGAAAAAACTCACAAAGTGATTTGATTATAGAGGATTAAGATTATTTAAACTATTTTCACGGAAGACGTTAATGCACAATCGTGGATAATCAAATTTTAAAACAGGCACATTTTTGTTTTAATCGTTATTAGAGAAAATTTCTCCGTTACCTTGATTGTTTATGGCAAAAAAGTATAAACAAATCGTATCGCATACATTTAACATGTGTCCAAGCTGCTCCATTACGTAGTTGTTGATCACCCTGGGTAGTACGACAAGCGCTTTCAGGGACAATTTCTCCAGATGTATTGCATGATTACTATACCAAAAATTCCGAAACAAAACCTAAACATGTATGGCCTAAATTCATAACTACTTTTCCATTTCTAGTATAACCATTTTATAGGATTAATACATTCACGCATTACAGCATATTTACAATAAAGATTGCAGCGTTCCTTAATTTTTCTGTGGAATCGACACTAGCATCCCTAGCAACTACCTTATACGTACAACTCGCATGGAAACCAGATATCTCCGGCTTAATGATTTCAACAAGTCTCGAATACTTCATTTCCGCGCACCAACTACACAGCGTACTTCCTTCGTTAAAAGCAATTAATTTTTGTCACGCAGGAAAGTTGATGCAGCTTTTAGCCAGCCGCCTCGTGAAGCGTCGTGATAGGGAGGATCTCGGTCGTCTTGCGTGTTGCGCAAGGCAACAGCTGCCCCCAGTGCCCCTTGACCTCCCGCGAAGGACAAAGCGTCTTGGGCGGCGGGATTTATTCAAAGTCGTTGCTGGCGGATTATCTTCGGACGCGCGTTTTGGCGTCGCTGACTCTGCAGTTGGGGCAGCGCTTTCCGTGACCTGTGTCCTCCGCCTTCTGCCCTGCGTCCTCTGTCTTTCGTCCTCCGTCCCGTCTTTCGTCCTCCGTCGCCTGTCTTTCGTCCTCCGTCGCCTGTCTTTCGTCCTCCGTCGCCTGTCTTTCGTCCTCCGTCCCCTGTCTTTCGTCCTCCGTCCCCTGTCTTTCGTCCTCCGTCCCCTGTCTTTCGTCCTCCGTCCCCTGTCTTTCGTCCTCCGTCCCCTGTCTTTCGTCCTCCGTCCCCTGTCTTTCGTCCTCCGTCCCCTGTCTTTCGTCCTCCGTCCCCTGTCTTTCGTCCTCCGTCCCCTGTCTTTCGTCCTCCGTCCCCTGTCTTTCGTCCTCCGTCCCCTGTCTTTCGTCCTCCGTCCCCTGTCTTTCGTCCTCCGTCCCCTGTCTTTCGTCCTCCGTCCCCTGTCTTTCGTCCTCCGTCCCCTGTCTTTCGTCCTCCGTCCCCTGTCTTTCGTCCTCCGTCCCCTGTCTTTCGTCCTCCGTCCCCTGTCTTTCGTCCTCCGTCCCCTGTCTTTCGTCCTCCGTCCCCTGTCTTTCGTCCTCCGTCCCCTGTCTTTCGTCCTCCGTCCCCTGTCTTTCGTCCTCCGTCCCCTGTCTTTCGTCCTCTGCCCTCCGTCCTTCGTTCAAAGTCAGCCGATCCCTGCTGAACAAAATGAATGAAAATCGCGCCCTACCCATTTCTATTTAAGCAAATATTTTCAGGCACATATGTTACCCACAAAGGGAGAATAGTCATTTCTTATTCAAGACGTTAAAGAGATACTTCACTTAAGAGGGAGATATAGCCGCCAGAGACGAAAGTGACATTTTTTCTAGAATCGATGTTTCAGTACACGAATATTTATCGTCTTGTGTCAAGTTTCATTTACGAGTAATATTATTTCATTATAATATTTCATTAAAATAAAAATTTAAAAAATGCATCAAGTTAAAGTTTCCGAGCCGGCCGCAAAGAGCGTGAAAGAGTACGGTGCGCCTGAAAGTGGTTAAAAAAGTGTGTCCCTTGCAGGCAATAGGGAAGCATTTCAGCAACGTATTTTTATTAACCATTGCATTTTGACATTGAGTCAAATCAAAGCAATATACTGTAAAGCAGACAGTTCTTTTCCCTCTTGAAATCACCAAAATAATTGGAATTTACGAGATATCGAATGAAATATTTTGAAGATAAAGTTTCCACGATCCTTTCCACAGATAACAGCACGGTGCGTGTGGTAGAGGAAGGGTAGTAGGAGAGAGGGATGATATATCTCACCGCGATTCCTGTGCGTCTGTCGCGAACAGTCAACTCGCAATCAAAATCTTGCAAGCCTGTACGTCCATTGTACCGGTGATAGCTGTTGCTGTGTCTTTAAAAACCCTCCACTGTGTGAATATATTTACTTGCATTCTCTTCGCACAGAAACATTTAAATTGTAAGCAAACTATCAGTTTTCGGTTACAGACTATAGGCACGAATCAATGTCACCGTTCTAGAATACAAGTGTGCCCAGCAATCTGACTCGCAGAATTGGGTGAGCCAGGGTCAGATCCTAAAAAAATTTCTGAGAGGGACAGTTTCACTTCTGACTCTCCCCCAATAAGTATTTTTGAAATATTTATTTAATTCTTAGCTTGAAATATAAAAAAAAAACGAGTACATCCACAATGGGAAAACTGAACACTTTGGATGCGATGAGATCTTTATACGATAATTATTTTCAATAATCTGAGTATACTTACAAGCAATACATGCTATGGAGACCCCAGCAATCCAGGCGCCATGCACCGTGCATCGGCGCGTCCTGTTCCTGTTCCTGTCCCTGTCCCTGTCCCTGTCCCTGTCCCTGTCCCTGTCCCTGTCCCTATCCCTATCCCTATCCCTGTCCCTGCCCCTGCCCCTGCCCCTGCCCCTGTCCCTATCCCTATCCCTACCCCTGTCCCTGCCCCGTCCCGTCCCGCCTCGTCCCACCTCGCCCCGTCCCACCTCGTCCCACCTCGCCCCGTCCCACCTCGCCTCGGCCCACCTCGCCCCGCCTCGGCCCACCTCGCCCCACCTCGTCCCACCTCGCCCCACCTCGTCCCACCTCGCCCCACCTCGTCCCACCTCGCCCCACCTCGCCCCGCCACGTCCCACCTCGCCCCGCCTCGTCCCACCTCGTCCCACCTCGCCCCGCCTCGCCCCGCCTCGCCCCGCCTCGCCCCGCCTCGCCCCGCCTCGCCCCGCCTCGCCCCGCCTCGCCCCGCCTCGCCCCGCCTCGCCCCGCCTCGCCCCGCCTCGCCCCGCCTCGCCCCGCCTCGCCCCGCCTCGCCCCGCCTCGCCCCGCCTCGCCCCGCCTCGCCCCGCCTGGCCCGCCTCGCCCCGCCGAGACACTCCCACGCCCTCCCACGCCGAGAGACTCCTTGAGGCACAGCGTGCGCCTCCTGAATCGCCGCCTGGCGCGGGGGCGGGGCTGGGGTCGCGGCCGCCCTAATACATAGCGCGCCGCGCCTGGCAAGGGGACCGGCGACGCGGGGCGGCGCGACGCGACGCGCCAGCACGCGCGTAATGTTACGCCCGCGCGGTTACGTCACGCGCTTTCCCCGGGTCGCGCCGCCCCTGAACCTCCTCGCCTCGCCTCACCTCGCCTCGCCGCGTTACGTCACACGCGCGTTTCACCGACACGGGCCACGCGGCGGCTTCGGAAGCATAGGGGCTCGTTTGGAATAACCTGGTTAGGTGGCGCAGGACACCAGCTGATGTCACTGCAGTGCCTCTGACCGGGAGTCCTAGGGCTCCACTCCCGACGATGGCAGGATATTCCACACTAGCTTGTCAGCGAATTCAACAGCTGCCTGGAGGAGAATTCTAGCGGCCGGCCGTTCTGATAGGCAGTTTTCCGTGGTTTCTCCGATCAACACCTGGTAAATGTCGGAGCAGTACTCCAACAAACGGGACAACGGACCGCGTACGAAGTTTCCTTCTTCTGCCTTGTCATATCCTCCCCCTTACACACATACATACACACACACCTTCACTAACACCCACTACACTTCCACACATGCCGGGAGAACAGTTGGAAGCTTAGAGCTTGTCTCGACTGGGGCGGTGCCACGCTAATCACTAATCAATAATCCAATCTTTTCGTATGCGGGAAACCTGGAACTTAGTCTCCGATTTGGAAGGCACATAAGGAACCTACATTAAACTTTTTTTGCATTCCAGCAACATATATGACTTTTTTCGTTACAGGAAACTGTTCATAAAAGGACATCTCTGGCACAGATTATGACTACCTGCCGTTTACGGCAGGAATAATTGCTTCATCGCATATTCAGACCATCGCAGAGAAAGAATCGTTGGGTGCTAGCCATAAACGGAACTGCTGACGGCAAAGATGAAAAATACCCGTGACTTCACAATAAAGTTGTTTCCAAAAATTAACTTTTTTCTCTTATAATAATAAATATTATTATTATTATTATTATTATTATTATTATTATTATTAGCCAATTAAGATCTCATTAAGGACAAGGGCCTTCTGTCTTTTTGCAAGGAATGCTAAATGAAGTGATAAACTTATAATTACAAAGACAACAAATGGAAAATGAAAAAAAAGTTTTACTGTATTTTTAGAAATAATATGTAGTTTTATAAACGCCTAAAAAGTTCCACTGTCTTCTAACGCTTCTCCCACAAATTCTGACGTTTCCTCAGCAATGAAATTCCTTTTTCGGATTTCGATTTTTTTCGGATTTCCATATTTTGCAGAAGGTAGTAAGTCTGTAAAATAAAAAAGCACAAAATAGCAGAAGCTGACCTACATTCATTTCCACGTAAAAATGAAACTGGTAAACTACATGTGGCCTTTGTGAAGAGAAAAACTATCTGTGTTAGTTTTATTGAGCGCCACAGTCCCTCCTTCGTCTCTTTCACTGCACTACGTTAAATTTCAAATCAAGGTATCAATAAGAGTTTCTGAACAAATTTGAGAAGAAACGTTCGCTTCAATGTAACAGCAACTGTTTGCATCGACAAATGAGTTAGAAACCTAAGCTACTGACAGACGTAGTAATATCGACGTAGAGCTAAAACTACTGAAACTAGCAAAAAGGAAATTTTCAGTATATGACGGTTTATGCAACCTCCAAGAACGAACTTTTCGACATTCGCCATAAAGGGGTAAATAACGGTTTTTGTTTGCTGCGGAATTGAACAGAACGGAGTGAGCCGTCATGGAATGGGATGGGATACTTCCATTTTCATTCTAGAAATAATTCATTCCCTTTCCTGCCTTAAAAAAAACCTACCTGGCCTACGTCGGGTTACTTAAGCTAGTTAAAAACCAACCCAAATCGACAATATTTTAAAAGGTTCTACAGTAGCTTCGTTTGTTAGTTACCATTTAGTTAGTATGTATGGATCATTGACTCATTGAACATATACGTGGCTCATTGACTCATTTTAAAACAAGCTCTAAAATATTTGTAGGTATGTTTTAAAATTCGGTGACGTGTAATTTTAATACATGAATATGTTAAGATTTCACCCATTTGTATTCAGTATATAACATCTCGTTTAAAGTCGACAACGTGTGTCTACGCGCCCCAGGCTGAAAATAAATATGTCACTTTTTAAATTGACTTCATTCTACGCTAAATTTATGTGTAGCATAAGCTAGTACACTGCTGCTCCTTATTTTCTGCTGTAATACACATTTCTATTAGCTCGTGTGTCACAAAATGTTCATAGTTTCCTGGGATTGGTTTTGACCAAACAAACTCATGTTCAATTATTGTAAACATTTTATTCTTTTCACAGTCTCAATCGGTATTCGTGATCTATGTAATTCAAATGGTTGTGCACAAAAATATATGAAACAGATGTTGTGAACACAGAACAATGAAAACTGAAATATTTTTTTTCTGTATTGAGAGTTATGACAGCTTATTATTCGGTAGATATTCTGATGAATGCTTATTTCTATAATTTGTATATTATTTCATTTTCAAAACAATTAATAATATAAAAATTCATTTTCATTTTAACATAGATATTTTTTAGTGTTTATATAGCTCTAATAGTGATAATGTAATGCATGTATAAAGGATTTATGTTGTGGGTCAATATAATTGTGTGATGAAAGTACAATAGTATTGTACTTTATTATTATTATTATTATTATTATTATTATTATTATTATTATTATTATTATTATTATTATTTAATTTAACCGATTATTCTGTTGTGAGGGTGTTTTAATTTAAATGAAATGATATGTCACATACCTGGATATGATACAAATTTATATTTAATGTCTTAAATACGAACATTACTACTACTAGTAATAGTTTGTTTGAAATGATTTGATTATAATTTTTCACTTAAGAATGTTACATCTAGCAAACAAGAGTTGCATTTCGATTGATATGTACACACAGAGTTCTTACATTTTCTGTCACATGTAGTGAATAGACATTTTTTTATCGTTTGAATATTAAACCGTTAAAACATATCAAACCGTCTCTAGATTTTGAATTTTAAAGATGCACAAGTGAGAATAAGGTGCATACACAACAGTTTGCTCAGTATCATGTGAGGGAACGTCTGTACTGGCAATATAATAAGGTATATTTTTGCTGTTGGCAGTATTTCTCTGCATTATTTTCACCGATAGTTGTTATTTTCATGGCAAATAAGGTGTTCATTTACAACAAAATATCTTTCTTTAATTTTTTTCTATTTCACTCAGAACATTCATAAAAACGCAAAAGGAACTAGTAAGTTTGCCTTTAATGCCCTTATAGATCGTAGTTAAACTCTGCGCCGAGACGAAGAACCGCATTCAAAGTTGGCAAATGTGCCACGAAATCAATTGCTCCCGCCCGAGGTTGAAGTCGACGCCAGGCGGGGGAGGCCGTGAGACGGCCGGGCCGCGTGCGGTGCAGTTCATCAGGCCGCGCGGGGCCGCACAAGGCGTGCTCATTAGCCGTCGACTTGCCCAGTTTCCCAACAAGGGGGCGCGGCGCGGGGACTTCCTTAATGGCTCGCTTGAGCTTTTCTCCCGGCGCCTGGGGAGCGTCCTTCAAAAACAAACTTGCGGCGGAGGGCGTGGGTGGGGGCGGGGCTGCTGAGGGAGCGAATGGGGGCGGAATGTGCGGCGGGGTCGGCGCAGGGGCTGTGGTGACTGGAAAACCTTGTGATACTGATGTGTGTTGTGTGGTGTGTTGCGATGTGTGTGGTGTGATGTAATGTGTGTGGTGTGTTGTGATAGGTGTTGCGATGTGTGTGGTGTGATGTGATGGGTGTTGCGATGTGTGTGGTGTGTTGTGATGGGTGTTGCGATGTGTGTGGTGTGTTGTGATGGGTGTTGCGATGTGTGTGGTGTGATGTGATGTGTGTTGCGATGTGTGTGGTGTGATGTGACGGGTGTTGCGATGTGTGTGGTGTGATGTGATGTGTGTTGCGATGTGTGTGGTGTGATGTGACGGGTGTTGCGATGTGTGTGGTGTGATGTGATGTGTGTTGCGATGTGTGTGGTGTGATGTAACGTGTGTTGCGATGTGTGTGGTGTGTTGTGATGGGTGTTGCGATGTGTGTGGTGTGTTGTGATGGGTGTTGCGATGTGTGTGGTGTGATGTGATGTGTGTTGCGATGTGTGTGGTGTGATGTGACGGGTGTTGCGATGTGTGTGGTGTGATGTGATGTGTGTTGCGATGTGTGTGGTGTGATGTGACGGGTGTTGCGATGTGTGTGGTGTGATGTGATGTGTGTTGCGATGTGTGTGGTGTGATGTGATGTGTGTTGCGATGTGTGTGGTGTGATGTGACGGGTGTTGCGATGTGTGTGGTGTGATGTGACGTGTGTTGCGATGTGTGTGGTGTGATGTGATGGGTGTTGCGATGTGTGTGGTGTGATGTGATGGGTGTTGCGATGTGTGTGGTGTAATGTGATGGGTGTTGCGATGTGTGTGGTGTAATGTGATGTGTGTTGCGATGTGTATGGTGTGATGTGATGTGTGTTGCGATGTGTGTGGTGTGATGTGATGGGTGTTGCGATGTGTGTGGTGTGATGTGATGGGTGTTGCGATGTGTGTATCGTGTAATCTGTGGTGTGTATGTGTTGTTGATGTGGGGTATGGTGTATGTGTGTGTGTACTAGTGAATGTTGTGATACTGGTGGCACAGGTGACGTAGTGTACTGGTGGTCATATGACGAGCGATGATAATGGTGATGGAGAGGCGTGTGTGGTTGTCTCTGGACTGTGGTTGGACCGATGATGCGGAGTAATGTGGCATGATAAACACAGTGCGGTGTCGTGGCGGTGTCGTATCGTATAGTATGGTGGCGCCAAGAAGAACTGCGTTCGCTGTAGTGGCGGCGCAGGCGCCATTGGTGACAGAGGTGGCAGTACGGGGGTGGAGGCGGCGACGACGATGGTGGGGGTGGGACCGCCAAGCACGGAGCGGCGGCGCCCTTGACTGGCGCGCGGAAAATAAACAGACTGCTTCTGGCGGCGCGGCGGCGCGGGGGCGGGAGCGCGGAGGGTGGGTTTGTTTCCGGCGTGGGCGTCGGCGTCGGCGGCGGTGGTGGCGGTGGCAGTGACTTCGAAGGGCGGTGGAGGCGGGCGCGTCGGTGGAGGCGGGCGCGGCAGTGGAGGCGGGCGCGGCGGTGGAGGCGGTGGTGGCGGTGGTGGCGGCGGCGGCGGCGGCGTGGGCGGCGGCGGTGGTGGCGGAGGCAGTGACTTCGAAGGGCGCTGGACGCGGGCGGCGGCGGCGGCGTTTGTAGCCGCGCGCGCGGACTAGGAGCTGCTTATTTTGACGCCGAGGATCAAGAGACGCCGTCGTCTCGTGCTAGTGAGAGGCGCCGCGCCGCCTACAGGATTTCCTCGTTGACCTCAGGAGTGGGTCAGTGGAGAGGGTTGACAAGTTGCTACTGAGGATGCCGCCAAACCTTCAGAGAAGACACATTGGAAAAAAGTGCGAAACTAAGCAGATGCAGGAAAAACATTTTTGGTAGTAAAATATTTATCTTTTGTATTCGTTTATTCAAACGGTTCTAATATGATCTGTAGTATTAGTTTCGGGATGTAACATTTATCAACACGCTGGAAAATATGTTATTTTTTTATTGTGTGCATCCGATTTATGTAGATTGGAGAAGTATTGTAATGCTGCGGGAACAAACAGCAATGTTTCGACCGAAAAACTGTTTATTGCCGCTTCCTCTTCACGAAAATCTAGACATCCTCAATTAATATTGAATAATGAATGAATGGATCTTCAATGAATACTGAATTATCATGTATGGATTGTAATATCAAACTTCAATATTAATTTGCAATATCGAAAGTGGAATTTGTTAAACTTCGCGCAAATAATATTTATATACCCAGATATATGTAATATACAAAAGCATACGAAGCAATGGTTATTATGTACTCTCTACTGATGAATCAATGTGTTAAATGAAAGCGTGTTGTGAAAAAGATTACAGATTCACATGTTTTAATGTGAAATACTATTAAGTTGAAAGCAAACTCCCTCACCTTCCCACTATAGCATGTACTGTTCTTACGGGACCTTAGCAGTAATATCGCCTGGAAACACAAAATAGTTGTTTGACCGATCGTTCGCTCGCTAGTTCGCTCGATCGATCGATCCATCTATCCATCCCGCAGAGCGCTACGATCTCAGACGTCATTCATATTTTGGGGGTGTTTAGTGATTTTCACCGCCCCTCTTACACTCCTCGGTTCCCAGCGGTTTCCCTGGCCAGGAGGCGGGTGTTGTCGAAAGGAATGGCATGGACAGTTTTACAAACGTGGAGGATTGCGGCCGATTTATTTATATTAAAATACTTGTAATAGCAAATGAGCCCGCGGAGGCGTTCCTCAATGATTCACCCTGTCTCGTTGATGGAAGCTGTGGCCGTAGCTACATGATATCTCATACACCCATCATCTCAAAATGAGGGAAGGCGATCTTTAACGCATACCGCGCTTGACCGAGTTTATAGTGGCAATACTTATGTCGAAGCGGCTTAAAATCTTGGCAGTTTTGTCAGTGTCCCTTTGGATATAGGGTAAGGTGATCATAGTGTGGTTGGCTTCCACGGTAGATGAAGTAATCTCATCCGCAATGATGGAGGTGACTGCTGCCTACCGTACGGCTTGATTGACACGTTAGAACTGTCGCCATTAGCTCCGAGGAGCTCCAATCTAAGGATTCCTCATCGCACCCTCGTAGCTCTGATGGCCAGAGTTTTCAAAACCCCCTGTTTTTTGGCGAATGAAGCAGCAAATCGAAGAGCAGGTTTCGTTTATTATTGATCGGTTTGCTCTAAACACTGTGCTCTAAACTGCCTTTAGATTTCCGACTCACTACCTCATCGAGTAAAGTCTATTTATCGTTTGTAGGATTTTCGACACTAGCTGCTAACTACTAGGTCTAACTAACTAGGTCTAATTCAGTCGCTGTCTGGAGGAAAATTGTACCCATCGGCTGCTCTGATTGGTAGTTTTCCGTAATTTCTCCGATCAACATCAGCGAGTGCCCTAACAAACGGGCCACGAGCCTTCCCAATCTTTCTTTTCTCTTCCTGTATTTTTTCTGCCTTTAGTTACACACACACACACATGTACTACATTACCACACATGTCGGAAGACCAACTCTCGCGATAAAACCATGCACTACACTTACGGGAGTGATCGTAACAAATGACGCGGACGGAATCATTAATAAATCAATGCATAGTGAACTTAAATTTTGAGTGAGTAGTGCTGGAGAAAATCGGTTAATACCTAAGAGCCTTGGGCTGCATGGCCACAGTATCTTACTACATACACAAATACCGGAACCGAAGTGTTGGTTTATGTGAGTCACTCTCTAGATCGTCTGTTCCAAAGGATTCCATGGATAAGCTTTTTGCTTCAAAAGAAAGAGACTGCTCCTACTTGGTTGGAGAGTTGATTACGATACCGGAAACATGTGGGCGTGGGCAGAATTCAGCTAAGTTGGTTCATTATGTTGAGAACCCGCGGGAGCCATGTTTGTTGCGTGCGACAGAGGTCGCTTCGTTTACTGGCATCGTGGTGAGCAAAGTCATGACATAGAAGCTGATGAGAATATCGGTGTGATTAACGCGTTGCACACGCCTTGCATTCCTGACGACCGACTTGCTGTCGTTTAGCCTAGGTTCAGCCGCCGTTCCTGTGGCCATTGAGCTATTCACCCGTGCCACGTCTTCTCACAACTTCGGTACGGGGTTACTGTGCCGGATGGTATGTCTCGTCTGTCAGCAACTTCACATCTGGAGGGATAGTCTATGGTTTGACTGTGGATAGTCTGGATGGACTATGGATAGTCACTGTGTCATTTTATTTTCCGCAGGTAATACGACTTGGTTTTGGCGCTTAATTACTTTACGCCACGATACACGTTCCTCATGCGGCAAATTGCCAAGTCTTAATGTGGCGTGGGCCAAACTGCGGGCTGATTCCAAGTGAATTTGTGAGCCTGGTCGACGGCCAGCTTTTAGACCGCGTTTTCTGCCGTTGCCACTATATGGTAGCAGGAATACGTTCGGGTTCGAAGGCGAAATTTAAACCTTTGTACTTCCACGAATTTTATCTGTTCATGCACTGCCTCCGTACTTCATCAATTTGGTAGTCAGTGAGGTTGACGGGCTTGCTAGTCAGGCCAACCGTGAAGACTTCAGGATGTTCAGCGTTCCGTTTAGAAAATATACGAAATTTCTTACATTTGGCCTTTCTATGTACAAATCGCACAGTTTCCACCGAAACCACGTCAAGTGTGACCCAGCCAGTTGTTCTAAGATTGTTTGCAGTATAACTTAAGAAACTTACTTTCGATGTTGGAAAGTTGTGTTCTGGTATGGCGTATCCTCTCACGCAGGAGAGCGAATCTCGTCCTCCGGAGAATACATGATGCCGTCTGAGTCTGTGTCGGGTGTCGGATTTCGAGAAAGGACGGGAGAACGTCCTCATCCTCCTCCATTCAAGGAAAGCAAGCTGGCTCAGCTTTCGCTACTTTTTTCTTTCAAGTTGGAGAACTCACGAGTGAGTTTGAATGTTTCCTCGCCGAAGAGGTTGGCCAAATGAAAGCCAAGGTTTCCACCGAAGAAGTCAATAGATTCTTGACTGTCTCGAAGACGCCACATCCTAGGCAGAGTTGCCAACATTTTGTCTGTTCTGAGGAAGGTCGAAGTATGACGACAGAAACTTTGCATAGAAACTGCGTCTCCCGGACAGCTAAGTATTTTTTGACTCCGTCCGCGAACGCCTAGGCTTTCATGGGATGAAATAAGTGCTCAAATAATCGTATATTTTCAATTTTGGGTCTATTGATCTATGAAAACATGATAAAATTAATTGTTTGTGGAAGAACAGAGAAGAATTCGAAATTGTAACATGAATATCGAAGAGAGCTAAGAATTCTTGTGCAACATGAGACTGCTGTCTTGGATTGTGAAAATGATGTAATTTGGCATTTTTGTTCAATCAAAACTATAAAATAAGACATTAGGTTACGTCTGGTGCTCTTAAGACTCGTAAATATATCAAATTGCTTAGATTATTATTATCATGAAGACTGTACATATTTTTGTTAAAGCTGTAAATAAAACCGTGAACTACATGTCATTAACTGTAGATAATAATCACTCATATTTTCTCCTCAACTTATCTCCCAACTTAAAGGAGATATTTCATAGCAATTTATCAAATGCAAGCACTAGAAGTATACGACCAAAGAATGTGAATTGTTATATGATATTGCAAGGTTTAAAACATGCAAAAACAATTCCCTCTTTTCCATTGAAATTGCCTATGTACGGCATTTTTGTAAGGAAAAACAAATACAGTTTTTTTGATTCATTGTTGACTGTCAGCCATTATTTTCTACTATTTGAAGCGTTAATCGGTTGGAATACTTCTTTGAATATTGAGAAAACAGCAAAAACAATGCATCTTTAGTGTAGCTGAACAAAACAGCTTTCTCTTGTAGCTATTACGAGTTTATTAATTAATTTTCGAAAATACCTACAAAATTCAAATCACGACACCGCAATGAAATGAGCAGTGAACAATAGCTGATTCTACCAAAAACATTCTTTATATGAGTTGCGGCCATCAAATTGTAGTTGTTAATTTGATTAGCTTAATGATTGGATTAGCTTAATCATTATCATCGAATTATTTTGTGGACATCGCTGGAACCGATATTATCCTTAATTTTCATTGCGAGGAAGTACATATTGACTTGTGTAATAGCTTGAAAATATTAACTTAAAATACTAAATGTATCCCGTCACGACGGAGCAAAATGAGAGTGGATATTCTATTACAATAATAATAATAATAATAATAATAATAATAATAATAATAATAATAATAATAAATAATTCCCTTGATCATGACCTCATGTTAGAAATATGACGTAGAGAATCGTAAGGGTAGGCCAGTAAAACGTCGATTTTTTACAGTGCCAACCTTTCAGCCATTTATACGATTTTCTACGTTATATTTATAATAATAATAAATTTGGTTCATTTATTTCTGGATTTGGCTTTATGAGCCACCTTCCTGCCCATATCTTCCCTGCAGCCGAGTTGGCTTCGTGGCGGCAGCGCTGCCAGTGCATCGTTTCCACATCCCCAGAGGCGAAGTCCATTCCCGTATGATAATGTGGCCCGTATGTTCTTTTGTCTCGCCCGTCTGATCCCGCGTTTATTTCCATGTCGGAAATGGAAGCTTCGATTTTATGTGCCAATGCATCTCAACTAGAAAGGGCCGGGGGCCGGCGCGCGAATACATTTTTGGACGCGGTCTGCGGGCGGGGAGGGGTGCGGAGAGGAGGGGTGCGGAGAGGAGGGGTGCGGAGAGGAGGGGTGCGGAGAGGAGGGGTGCGGAGAGGAGGGGTGCGGAGAGGAGGGGTGCGGAGAGGAGGGGTGCGGAGAGGAGGGGTGCGGAGAGGAGGGGTGCGGAGAGGAGGGGTGCGGAGAGGAGGGGTGCGGAGAGGAGGGGTGCGGAGAGGAGGGGTGCGGAGAGGAGGGGTGCGGAGAGGAGGGGTGCGGAGAGGAGGGGTGCGGAGAGGAGGGGTGCGGAGAGGAGGGGAGGGGCGGAGAGGAGGGGAGGGAGAGGAGAGGAGGGGAGAAGAGCGGGGAGGGGAGCGGAGAGGAGGGGTGCGGAGAGGAGGGGAGGGGCGGAGTGAACGGTGGACGGGACGGAGAGGAGTGGACGGTGGACGGGACGGAGAGGAGTGGACGGTGGACGGGACGGAGAGGAGTGGACGGTGGACGGGACGGAGAGGAGTGGACGGTGGACGGGACGGAGAGGAGTGGACGGTGGACGGGACGGAGAGGAGTGGACGGTGGACGGGACGGAGAGGAGTGGACGGTGGACGGGACGGAGAGGAGTGGACGGTGGACGGGACGGAGAGGAGTGGACGGTGGACGGGACGGAGAGGAGTGGACGGTGGACGGGACGGAGAGGAGTGGACGGTGGACGGGACGGAGAGGAGTGGACGGTGGACGGGACGGAGAGGAGTGGACGGTGGACGGGACGGAGAGGAGAGGAGAGGAGAGGGGCGAGTGATGCGGATGGATGGGGAACAAAGAGGGGGAGAAAGTGGATGGCAAGAAACGGTAGAATACATGAGTGAGGATGAACAAGACGAGAGGAAGTTGAAACGAGATATAGCAAAACGGGATGAAGTGTTGCGGGTGAGAGTAATGGAAGAGACGTGGCAGAACCGGAGCGAGGGAAGAAAAGGATGGGAGCGAGATCATACAGACTGAAGAGAGAGGGATAGTGCAACAAGCCTAAGGGGAACGGGGCAATTGAAAACATCCACCTTTCTACAGCCAATATTTATTTTGTAATTTTACGCAAATTATCAAAATAAATTACTACATATTGATGGTATTACATACAAAAAGAGTATTTTCCAATATAAATACACTTGTTTATTTTAAGCAAACAATTGTTTTTATTGTTTCGTAAATATTTATGAGGAGAGAACGGGGCGAATTGACATTGCATCTGTCCTCCTCCCCTGAAACGTGTAGTACTTCCTGGATGGGTGTGGACAGCGCAGAGTGCGGAGGGTGGTGTCGTGGGAGCGTGGGGGTGTAGATGTGGGGAGCGATAAACGACAGTGAAATGAGTGGCAGGATGTGCAGGTGACAGGTGAAGTAGTGTGGAGTGCAGGTCTCGTACGCAGAGAAATAGAGTAGAAGGGACACAGGTAAATGGGGAAGTGCCGCATGAAAGAATCGGTGCTATCTAGGTGAGAATTCGGAGGGGTCGGTGTTGACATGACGGATATTGGAAGGCGGGTGGAGAAGGGAAACCAGGAATAAGGACAAAATGGAAGGAACTGGGAGGAGTCACAGAACGCACGCAGCGCCGCAAGTACGGAAGATAGAGCACATAACACATTGACATGGAATGACTGTGGCTATGCGCGGGATGCGTGGAGCGGGTGGGGATGTAGGTGGGTGGTGGACGCCGGAAAAGAGGGCGGGGCCGAGGGTGCGCGGAGGAGGGAGGAGGGCCGGGGTGAGATGAAAATAGCCATGCACGGGCGGGGCGCAAAAGCCGAACCCAGTGAGCGTAGCCCACGAGCGCTGGAGGGGAGGGGGCGTGGCGGACGGGATGGAGGGGAGGGGATGGAGGGGCGGGGCGCGCGAATGATGGACGACGCGAGACCCGCCGCAGCTGTCGCGCGGGCGCTTTGTTCTTGGGAAAAATTCAATAAGGAGGAATCAATGATGTTTATTTAACGCGGCGTCGCTAACAAATGTTTCGCGGGCTGAAAGCGCCGCCGCCGCCGTCGATAACGACGAAAGGCTTTCACCGCGCGCCGTGTCGACTGCCCGTTTGGTGCACGCGACAGCTGCCGCGCCGCTCACGCATGTGGGCTCGAGCGGTGGGTGCTCGGGTGCGGGCGTATATGAGCTTGTGTGTGTGTGTATGTGTGTGCGTACGTGTGCGTTTGTGTGTGTGCGTGCGTGCGTGCGTGTGTGTGTGCGTGCGCGCGCGCGCGTGAGTGCGTACGTTTGCGTTTGTGCGTAGTTGTGCGCTTGTGCGTGCTTGTGCGTACTTGTGCGCTTGTGCGTACTTGGGCGCTCGTGCGTACTTGGGCGTTCGTGCGCGTTCGTTTGTGTGTACGTGTGCGTTTGTGTGTATGAGTGTGTTTGTATTTACGCTTGTGTTTGTGTTCGCGTGTTTGTTACAATGTTTTTGCGTCATCAGATCTATGTCGCCTCATTAGAATATGCGTGTGCGTTTGCATGCGATCTCTTAAGTGAGCATTTTCGCTTATGCAAGGGTTTATGTTTTGCGGTGAATGCCTTGCTAGCGTGCCCATAGTATACAATATGGTGGCGTGTTTGTGTGGACTCGTATGCATGTATGAGGGAGCATGCATACGTGTATGTGTTAGCGCGATTATCTGCATGTATGAATATGATTTTTGTGAGTGTATGTATACAGTTATGCGTGTATGTGTAGTTATGCGTGTATGTGTACAGTTATGCGTGTATGTGTACAGTTATGCGTGTATGTGTACAGTTATGCGTGTATGTGTACAGTTATGCGTGTATGTGTACAGTTATGCGTGTATGTGTACAGTTATGCGTGTATGTGTACAGTTATGCGTGTATGTGTACAGTTATGCGTGTATGTGTACAGTTATGCGTGTATGTGTACAGGTGCGCGTGCGTATCTGGGGGTGTGCGTATCTGCGTTAGTGTTCATTTGTGTCTCTTCCTTGTAAGTGTGTGTGTGTGTATGACGATGTATTTGTTGTGTCTTTTTGTAAGTTACTCTGCGCCTGTGTGAATGTGGGTTTGTGTGTGTGTGTGTGTGTATGAGAGAAAATGCGTGTCCTTGCGACGCGCGGAAGCGGCATGCAAGTGCGGATATCGTCGTGAGCAACGTGGTGCATCGCTCGCCGTGTCTCGTTCGCACACATGCGCGCCGACGCTGTTCCCGGAATCGAATCGGAGCGCCCTGCCTCCTCACACGTTGCCAAACAAGGTTTTTACTGGCGGAATTAGTAACATTTGGCCGGCACGTTTACTGGGCGAAATGTTTACTCACTTCGTATATTTTGACTCTATTTATGAATATTGGTTTCCTGTCGGTCTTTATACTTCCGTTTATACCCATTGAATATTTCGAATGACCGGAATTACATGTTCAGGAGCACCTGGGCAGTTTAAAGCCAGCATATTTTAATGTGATTTAGTAAAGACTTACTTACATTTTATTTGGTTATTGAATGTGTTTTTACTTTCTAACTAGTGATGCTAACACAATTCATATCTTCCTGTATTTCTGACATAACACTTCAGCTTTCACTTGAAAATAGAGGCTTGCAGGAATTACGTCGATTGCATTTGCTTATTTATCGTCAATTTTTTCTTGTGGAGCCTACAAGTGTGTTTAGAAGGGTGTTCTCTGAGAATATTAGTCATCTTCGGATAATTAAGAAGTGTTTCGTTTGAGCGGGATTGGTATATCACTATAGCTTTATTATCGTATTGCTATATTAAGATATTGCATTTAAATTTCCTCGGTTTCATTTGCGTACAAGTGATTGATAAAATAATGCATGGCGTTCGTTTGTGAAATAACATGAATTTCACGTGGAAGAAAGTTAATCCTATTAAATGACATAACGAGTTGAGAAAATATTTATGATCAGTTAGTATTAGCACAATCTTGCATTTTAATTTGCAATTGAACGAATGTTATAATATTGTTAAAAGCAATATAACGCAATATTTTAACATGAAAAGGCACTCATTGAAAACCTTCAAAATAGAATTAATACAGAATTACTATTTTTGCACCAGAACATTCAATTAAATTTACCTTATGGCTCAGTTTAATATTCAAGGAGCGTTTGCGTGTTCATGTATGTATGTATTATGGTATATATGTGTTTCTGTGTGTGTATGTGTGTATGTATGTGTGTGGGGGGGGGGAGAGGAAGAGAGTGAGGGAGGGAGGAAGAGTGAGGGAGGGAGAGAGTTAATGCTATTTAAATTTTTCAAATCATAGTACGCAGTTCATTAGTGAATAAAATACTCTGTGTCCTATGAGACGCGTAATATTATCATATATATGTCAAGGTTCACAGTTGTTATAAATGCATCTTCAAAAGTTTCTCATGCATTTATCTAAGAGAAATTGATAAATTAAAAACATTATACACAATTGATATTACTCAGATAGAAAATGAAAAAGAATTATGGAAATTGATTCGTTATTATTGTCTCTCGAAACATTTGATCTTCCTTACAAATATATTTCTTTGAAAGAATCGAGACAAAAGGTGTATGCGTTACTAATTGGAAAAGTAGCCGTTTACTCTTTTGTCTGCTCTTCAAAGAGGAAATAAGTGCGTGGCCTTTCATTCTGAAGAATACCTAATACCTTTCGACCAATTGCCTTCTCTTTTGTCTTTATGGGGATTTGTAAAGCCGCTCTAGTCTCTTGTGTTCTTTAGAACAACAGGTCCCAATGACAAACGATTTGTTTCAGGGTTTGACAAAGTGTTTACATCACTAGGATATTATTTCAAAATGCACATGCCGTCCGGAAGATACAAAATGTGAACTACACTATTACAAACGGTGTAAACACGGTAACATTCCGATTCTGTTATCAGAGTTAAAGGTATCGATATTTGAACTCCTGAATTCATCTGAATCCATGATTATCATTGAAATATTATCCTAAAATTAAATTAGGGTTTATTAATTATTTGTTGCTTAAAGGATTAAAACATGCTGAGATTTAGAAGATGCAAGATAATTAAACAACTCTTGCGGTTTAGTTTCAGATTAAAGGAACATCGTACCATCCATTCATTAATTATTTGTGTGTTTTACCACTCTCTAATCCCTTTGATTAACCATGTTTCATCTTCTAAATCTGCCTTGTATTTCAAAAATAAATAAGTAATGATACCGATTATCGTGGACTTTCTCTTGGTTTTTGTAACCATAACGTAAACAAGTGTTGCTAAACTAGCACGTACTTTCTCGCCCTATTTTCACGATTTTCACGATTTTCACGATTCAAAATGCGCGAAAAGTACTCAAATATTCAAAACATTATACATGACCTTATTTCATGTAGAGAACATACATACAGACATTGTGCCTTTAATCGAGTTTTGGGTATCAAGGACTCACAAAACATGAATTCAGGCTACACCACATGCTTCGAATTTTTTGTAGCAATTTGATTTATCCATTTTTTTGTTACTATGGCCCTCTAATACGAGTTTATCTGCCAAAACCTCGCCGTTTTCCGCGCAGTATTTCATAACTTTCTCTCTCTACTCCGTAGCAAGAAAGTAAAAAATGTATTAGGTAAAACACAGACAAATGCAATCCTGATACTTTAAAATGACGATTCACGAACTGAAACGTAATGGAAAGTAGATTTTCCGGGCTGGTAGGCCGTGGTCGAGATGGCATAGTTGGGCCAAACGTTTCGTCCACGTCTGCGGTGGACATCTTCAGTGGCGGCAAGGTCGCGGGCGCAGTGTCCGGGTCGGCGGCTGGCTGGCGACTGGCCAGCCAGCCCGGAAAATCTACTTTCTATTGACTCCGGCCGTGAAAGCCTACGATACTATATGAAACGTAATGATTTAAAATGACGATACACGAACTCAAACGATATTATTAATTACTTTTAACCTTGACTGACATCAAGAATAAAAGTACTGATAATTTGATAGCAGAAGATCGTAACATTTCTGATTTCAAGGGATACATTTTTTAAACGGAAATACGAAATATTTTGCTTTCAACTTGTTAAAAACTATAGGAAAATTTGAGATTGGGAAGATGCAAGAGATTCGAGCACCTCTTAAGGTTCAGTATCGGATTCAAGAAACGTCTGGATTCATTCCACCATTAACGGCGCGTTTGTGTTGCCAGTGACTAAACCGTTTGATTAACCGCGTTTCATCCCCTTAAGCCGCTTGCCGCGTTCGACAGGCGCAGCGGCGCAGGGGGGGGGGGCATCACGTGACAAGCCGCAATCGCGCTACGGCGTCTCATTAGGGCCCGCGTCGCGCGGAGCGACCGCACAGAGGGCGCGACGTGCAGGGCCCCAACCGCGATGTCTCAGGCGCCGAAACTCTGCTATTACGATAGTGCTTCTTGTGACGCAGAGACATGAGCATAGTGTTATAAGGAAATTGTAACGCATTCCTCGCGGGGAAACCGATGGTGATAGGATTTTCGACACTAGCTAGATAGCTACGTCATATTCAGCCGCTGTGTACAGGAGAATTCTAGCGGCCAGCTGCTCTGATCGGTATATACGTAAGCTTCCGCGGCTCGAATCCATGAATTCTAGGCTATCCGGGAGACGCCGCGTCGTTGGCTGGGGTGCTGAAGTTTCGCCTGACATGTCGCAGGCTTCCTCAGGAACTGCCCTGAGGAAGCCTGCGACATGTCAGGCGAACCGTTGGCACCCCAGCCAACGACGCGGCGTCTCCCGGATAGCCGAGAATTCATGCTCTGATCGGTAGTTTTATGCGATTTCTCCGATCGACACCAGGTGAATGCCGGAGCAATACCCCCAGAAAACTTTCCTTCCACTTCATTGGCTTATCCTCACCCCTCACTAACTTACACTTACATGCACTACACATGTCGCACTACACGTGTCACATGTCATATTACACATGTCGGGAGACCGAGAGTTTACAGCTTGTTCCAGCTGGGGAGAAGTCCCGTTGGTGGGAGATACCTGGTTAGGGAAAATCCCGCGAGCCGGTGTATATGTTGGCGTTGGATCTCGTCATCCAGCGAGAGAAGATCACCTTCACCTCCCACGATACAAAAACATAACACACATACAGGTCTAATGACCTTAGCAGTTGACGCGCCCGAAATTACTAATCAATTAATCGTAGAGAAGCAAAAATATCTTTTTTGAGCCTTAGGTACCAGCATCTGTCAGAGGTGAATAAATACTTAACCAAGTCTAAACAAGTGTTTAAGCCTCAATTGGAGAAGGGCCTACAATAAATTTGAAACAAAAATTAAAATTGTTGGCGCATTTATCTTACAATAAATAGTCCCTAATTGCTCGTCACATACGGAACCGCCAGTACAGATACTTCCAGAATCAATACAATGCTGTACGTATAGTAGGTGACACACTGGTACTCGCGCACGACGGATATAACCCGTGTCCCACCAGTGGGTCATGTTAACATGATGTTGGGAACCGCGTTACTGAGGTGGTGGGCGGGAGAGAGGAGGTCCTGAAGGACAGAAACCGAACAACCACCTCGCAGATACCAGCACACTGCTACTGTAACACTGCTTCCCGGGATGTGGTTAGCAGTAAGGCGCTGTAAGACTATTATTTTTGTATTTACATTTCTTAGTATATTTATTTACTGTCTCATACCTACAGTGTCTGCTTCTTAAATTTCGAAAAATTTTCTATTTCGAAAGCCCTTTCCGCAAAGGATTGTTGAAGTTTCAGAACGTCATTAACACGTCTGTCACTTTTGGCATTGAAGTTGCTCCAAGACACAGTTTTACTTCCGTTACTTCATCACCACGTTCTAGGAGGTTTTCTTCGCTGATGATTTCCCGAAATTCTTATTCAGAGAGGTAATTATGTACGGAATGAGAGTTCCACAGATCCTAAATGTCTTTTCTATTTATGTCTCCAAGCCTTTACCTCCAATTTGACGCAACAAATTGAATTACTTTTAAAACTATTAATCTGAATTCAAATTCCAACTTGACATTTTTTCAGAACTTAATGTTTTGAGTCGGTTTCCCAGATGACGCTTTTGAAGAAACTGAAATCCGCTTAATTTCAAGAAACATGTAGTACGACCATATGACGCTGTAGCGAATGCAGAAGTCGAGAATTTTAAAACAGGTAGCATTTCTCTAATTGAGAATGATAGAAACTCGCGAATAACGAATTTGAAGATCTTAAGGGATTTCTGAATTGATTAGCATTGGATCGTGTACTTTATACAACTGTTAATGATTAATAGAATTGGCAATCTGGACTCGTATTAAGTTTGTCTGTAATGTTTTACATTGAAACACGTTGCTTTCGAAGCATTAGAGACCATTATATTTCCCAAAATAATACATAAAGAACACATCTGCTGTGTTTCAAGGCCAGATTGACCGCGGCCCTAATCTCACGACCACCCGGTCAGAGGCAGTGCAGTGGCATCAATTGATGCCCGGAGCTATGTTAGGTAAATATTACAATAGAAACTACGCATGTAATCTTATTTTGAGTGCGTTTTATTTTAAGTAGTTTATGCACGTTTCTTCGTCTTATCGCCTCTTAAGAAAAGTGTATAAGCCACCTTTGCATACCACTTCTTTGCGGTCCAGCTACTACTTCGATCTCGCACCATCTCCACCCCCCTCTCTCTATCTCTCTCTATCTCTCTCTCTCTCTCTCTATCTCTCTCTATCTCTCTCTATCTCTCTCTATCTCTCTCTCTATCTATCTCTCTCTCTCTCTATCTCTCTCTATCTCTCTCTCTATCTATCTCTCTATCTATCTCTCTATCTCTCTCTCTCTATCTATCTCTCTATCTATCTCTCTCTATCTATCTCTCTCTATCTATCTCTCTCTATCTATATCTCTCTATCTATATCTCTCTATCTATATCTCTCTATCTCTCTCTCTCTATCTATCTCTCTCTATCTATCTCTCTCTATCTATCTCTCTCTATCTATCTCTCTCTATCTATCTCTCTCTCTCTCTATCTATCTCCATCTATCTCTCTCTATCTATCTATCTCTATCTCTCTCTCTCTCTCTATCTCTCTCTATCTATCTATCTCTCTCTCTCTCTATATATATATATATATCTCTATCTCTCTCTCTCCACCCCCTTCGCGCGCCTTCAAAGGGGCTGCTGTTGCTGATCCAACTCTCTCCGGTAAGGCGACCGTGCGTGTGTGCGTGTGTGTGTGTAGGACGTGTTTCGAGTTGAAAGCCCCGCGCCAAACGTGGTGAATGCTCCGTGCGCGGATCGGAATCAAAGACGTAAGCCTTCGAGCGGGCAAACTGGAGCAGCGGCAATTGCGCTCCGTTCTGGGAGCCATATGCGGGGATACCCCCCCCCCCTGTGCCAGTGACACCGCTTGTGGCTCCCAATGGTTGCTTGAGTAATGTAGCATTCGAAAACCGTTTCCAATTTAAAGGTCTCCGCAGATATTTAAATACTGAATGAGTATTCTTGTGTCTGCTAATGTCTAACAGTTATTTATATAACAAGAAATTTAAGTAGCGCTTTCTTCTTCTTCTTCTTCTTCTTTTTTTTTTTGTTAGTTTGAAGGCTTGGCATCTAAGGCCTTTAGCCTTTTTACTGATTGATATTATGATTAATTAAATCTAAATTTTGAAGAAAAGATTGGCTTCTTTCAAGAACTGTATTGTTTTGTCAGTTGCTGTCTTGTCGGTGCCGAGATCTATCTTCATGTTGCCTCTCATGCCGCATCTGTGTCTAAGTCTTGAGAGATCTACGCAGTCTGTCAGGATATGTTTCACTGTCAGTAGTCTTCCGCAGCTGCAGATGGGTTGTTCTTCATTTCTTAACATGTATGAAGAAGTCATTCTTGCATGGCCTATTCTTAGTCGGGTTATGCATACTTGTTCTCGTCGAGGGTAGCTGACATTTGGTGACCATTTACTGATATTTTGTTTAATGGGGTGTAGTTTCGTGTTAAGACTGTTCCACGTGGTCTGCCATTCTGTGAGGATGTACTTCGAGACAGCATTTCTTGCATCCTGAGGTCGTATTTCAATAACCATTTCTGATTGGATGTTCCCGGCATTTCGTGCTGCAGAATCGGCTTCTTCATTGCCTAGGATACCCACGTGTCCAGGGCACCAGATAAACGTAACTGATGCTCCTCGCTGCTCTAATTTATGGCATGTTATGAGAATCATTTGTAGCAGTGGATCTACAGTTTGGCGCCTGTCTATTGCAGTGAGAAGACTTAGAGAGTCTGTGCAGATTACGAACCTTCCTGAATCGAGAGTTTCACAGTGTCGCAAAGACTGCAATACTGCATATAATTCGGCAGTGTACACACTTGCTTCAGGTGGAAGCGCCCAAGCCCTCGACAAGTTCTCAGTTACAAATGCGCTTCCAACCTGATGTTTTGTTTTTGAACCATCTGTGTAGATTATGATGTGATTTGCCATGTATTCTTCGAGAACTGATTGAAATCTAACTTTTAAATCTATGGGAAGGCATTCTGTTTTCTTTACACTGGTAGTATCGAGTCTTACTTCTGGCATTTTCAACATCCAAACTGGAATTTCATATGGTTCGTGTTTCAAAACTGGTGGTAGGACGATGTTGTAGCATTTGGCTATCTCGATTGCGCGGATGTTGGCTGGACGAGTAGCTGAAGGTCTTCGATCGTAAATATTTACTAGCTTAGGTCGCGTCATCAATGAGTGGTTTAAATGTTTCGGTAGAAACAGCAATTTTGATCTATAGTTGAGTAGCATTGTTTGTCGTCTGTGATGTAGCGACATGGTGCTGGTTTCACAGTAGAGGCTTGAGGAAGGACTAGTGCGGAACGCGCCAGATGCATATCGGAAGCCTGCATTGTGAACGGGGTCTAGTTTCCTTAAACTTGATTTTCTGGCTGAGGAGTACACTGCACATCCATAATCTATTTTGGACATCACCATGGATTTGTACAGGCGGAGTAAGATGTCTCTATCTGCTCCCCAATTTATATGGGAAATGCATCTTATTACATTCAGAGCTGTTTTGCATCTACGCAAGGTGTATTCTATATGCTGTTTCCACGTTAACTGCCTATCAAAAATCAAACCAAGGAATTTTGCCGTTTCATTATATGTCAGTTGAACACCATTCAGCGTCAGCTCTGGATCTCTGTAACTTTTTCTTTTCCTACTGAAGTGAACGCATTTTGTTTTGGCTGCTGTAAATGAGAAACCAATGTTTTTTGCGTTCTGTACTAATTTATTGATGGCATTTTGCATTTTGAATTTGACCATTCCCAGTGATTTGGCTGAGTAAAATATAGCAATGTCATCTACATACATGCATTTTCCTATTGACGCTTCTATGCCGTCAAACATCCTGTTAATCGCTATGATAAAGAGCGTGCCACTCAATGGAGAGCCTTGCGGTACACCGTTCTCTAGTACGTAGCTTTCTGAGATAGACTGCCCAACGCGAACTTTGAAAGATCTGGTACTAAGGAAGCTGGATATAAATTTTTGTAGATATCCTCTTATTTGCCAGTTATATAGTTGTCTCAGAATGTTATGTCGCCAGGTCTTATCGAAAGCTTTTTCCAGGTCAAAGAATACGGTAACCATATGTTTTCTTTTGATGAAGGTATTCTGAATTGCATTTTCTAGATATATTAGCTGATCGATTGTAGAGTGATGTTGTCTGTATCCGCACTGGTGTATGTTTAGGAGGTTGTTTCTTTCGAGACACCATGTTAGCCGGGTGTTGACCATTTTTTCCAAGATTTTTCCTAGACAGCATGTCAGCGATACCGGGCGATAGTTTTCAGGATTTAATGGATCCTTGCCTGCCTTTAAAATCGGAATTACTATCGCTTCTTTCCAGACTTTGGGGTAATTGCTTTGTGTCCAAATGTTATTATATATATTTAGCAGAGTGGTCAGTATTTTCTTCGGTAATCGACGTAGTATGCTGTAAGGGATATTGTCTGATCCTGCTGCGGTGTCTCCAGCTGCATTTATGGCGTCTTGCAATTCTCTCCATGTGAAAAGAGCGTTATATGGCTTATCTATATTGGTTGTAAAGTCAAGTACTTGCTCTTCTTCTTCTTTCTTTTTGTCGAGAAAATCTTTAGGATAGCTATTTGTGCCACTGGCTTTGGAGTATTGGGTCGCTAATGCATTGGCTATTTCGTCAGGGTTGCATATTAGTTGTCCTTCGTGTTCAATGCATGTTATTGGACTGAAAACATTTTTCCCAGCTATTGACCTGATTTTCTGCCATATTTCCGTGACTTTGGTCGTCCGAGTTATGGTGGTTACGTACTTTTCCCAGCTTGATCGTTTTGCTGTTAGTATTTTTCTGCGAGCGAGCGCACGCAGACGCTTGAAAGCAATAAGATTGTCTTGGGTTGGTGCACGTCTATATCTATTGAGGGCTTTTCTTTTCTCCCTTATTGCTTCTTTGGTCTCCGTATTCCACCATGGTACTGGAATCCTAGATGAGCGGCCACTGGTCTGTGGAATGTATTGTACAGCGGAAGATATGACAGTGTTGCTAAAGTCGGTAACGTCTTCCTCGGAGTTTCCACTGACATTTATCGGTGGTATATGTCTGGTGAAGCTGGACCAGTCTGCGCGGTTGGTACACCAACGTTTTGGTAAGTGAACTGTGTTCTTTGGCATGTTTGATGATATCAACAGAGGAAAGTGATCGCTCTGATGAAGATCTGGCAGTGGTTTCCACGTCAGCCGAGTTGCAAGATTTGGACTACATATTGAGAGATCTATGGCTGAGAATGATCCATTTCTAGCATTAAAATGAGTGCTTGCTCCTGTGTTTAAAAGTACGTATTCGTTGTTAAGTAGCAGGTCATCGATTCTGCGACCGGAGTCATTTGTCCTAGAACAGCCCCATGTGGTACTGTGAGCATTGAAGTCGCCTAGAATTAGAAATGGAGTCTGTAGTTGATCGATCAGGTCTTGTATATCTTCATTTCGCCATGAGGCATCGGGTAAGTATATGCAACATACCGTCATCTTCAATGGCTTGTACAGGGTTACAGCTACTGCTTGTAGAGGTGTGTTGAGATCAAGACGACTAGCAGGATGAGTATTGCTGATCAATATGGCAACACCACCTCTAGCTCGTCTATCAGGTTCTACGTCACTGCGAAAGGTTTTATAGCCTCTAAAATTGAAACGGTCTTCTGGTTTAAAATGAGTTTCTTGTAAGCACACACACATTGGTGTGTGATTGGCCAGTAGCAATTTCAGCTCACAGTAATGCGAGATACAGCCGTTGATATTCCATTGAATTATATTTTCCATGGTTGGAATGGGGTTTTTCTGCTGTAGGATGCGTAGATCTTGCTTATTTTCTTGGTTTTCCTTTTGGCCATCCTTTCTTCTTTCTCTTCTTACGCGGGGTTTTGCATAGATCGATGGATCTATGAATCATTATGTTCAGCACTTACCATCGAACTTGTCTCAGAGCCAGTGGTCGTGTCTTTATCATTGGTCATTGATTTCATTTTTTGTTTGAGGAAGTTGTCCTCGGTGTGCTTAGGAGAACGAGGCGATCGACTTCGATAGCTTGTTGTCAACACTTCTTTGCTGGGTATGTCTGCAGGCGCAGCTACTGGATTTCTGTCTGCCTCATTTGGTGGGGGTCTTGAAGATTCTTTATCATTTACCTTTTCACTTTGAGTGTTTGTGGTTAAGTCTTCTGTGTTGATTTTGTTATTGTGAATTTCGTTGAAGTACTTTTCTATGCATCGGGTTATTGCAGGCATTAGTTCTTTCACTACTAAAGAAGGTAAATTTGTGTTTTTAGTAACTGCTTCCACGTATGTAATATTTCTTTTATTTTCGGGACACACAAGTTTTTTTGCTTCAGGATAGCTGATCTTCTGTCTGGCTTTAACTTGTTGTATTGCTGCCTCCTGCTTATATACAGGGCAGTCTCTCGACCTCGATGAATGTTGTCCACTGCAATTAATGCATTTGATAGGATCTAGGCATGGATCATCACTATGAAATGGCTTACCACAATGGCATACTTTGATTCTCGCACATCTAGATGCTGGGTGTCCAAATCGTAAACATTGGAAACACTGCATTGGTTGAGGAATGAACATTCGTACGGTTAGACGATGAATGCCTACTTCAATCTTCTCTGGTAACGTACAACGCTTGAACGTCAGGACATGGGACGCAGAAGGAATTATCTGCCCATCCCGCCTCATTGTTAGCCTACGACAGGCAATGACTCCTTGAGAAGCTAGTTCTTGAACTATTTCCTCTTCACTGCAGTTTAGTAAGTCACTACAAACTACAACACCTTTGCAGGTATTCAGTGTGCCGTGAGCACTTACTTCAACATCTATAGTGCCTATTTTCTTCAATTCTAGTAACTTTTTACCTTGATTGTCATTAACTGTTTCTACCAAGAGTCCAGATGAAGTTTTCTGTATATCTTTTACGGCAGATCCAGCGCAGGTGCTAATACTCCTCTCTATTATAAACGGGCTCACTTTATCAAAATTTCCTTCAGTTCTTTTTACTGTAAGGTACTTTAGTACCGCTGCGGTGTTCTTGAACAGGTCATCATAGTTTGTTGATTTTCCAACTTTCATTCTTTTAGCATTAAACTCCGGACTTTTTTCTGGACGAGGGTTTTTAAGGGTTCCCTCAACCCTAGGTTCGCAGACTTCCATACGAGTCCCGCGAAGCTTGCTATCACTCGTAGCACTATCTGCCAGCGGTGCCGAGTGATCCGCACCCCTGGCATTGCAGTCGCTGGGTGACGACGCCCGGTGGCCTGCTTGCGCACCACCGACCGCCGGTACTGGGGCTCCGATCCCCTGCACCGTAACTGTTGATCCTGACAGATCCTCCATCTTGGGTTTTTTCTTCAGGGTCGCCTTCCCCTAGCGTTTTTGAGCTACCGCCAGCTTAAGGAAACGGAAGGAACAAGGGGGGACAGAGAAGACAAGAGTTAGAATAGAAGGGTGGAATGGAAACGACTCCCTAGCCCTCGCAACCTAATAGCGTCGGGGCGGAAACACAAGAGTTGGCCGATACAAGATTGGCCTACAGGACAGAAAACAGATGTGTGCCACAAGTAAGTGGAAGCAATGACACACAGGGTTAGTGGGAATGACGGGATGTTTAGGGGAGTGACAGCGGACAGCTGCTCCGATTAGTCGCCTTCTACGACAGGGGGAGGTCCCGTGGTGCTATTCTGCTAAAATCCCCGACACCACACGGGGTCTTCTTCTTCTTCTTCTTCTTCTTCTTCTTCTTATTATTATTATTATTATTATTATTATTAACTTATCATACCTAAATGTTTATGTGTAATGCAGAATAAAATAAACACATTCTTACATTTAATGCACTGTTATTAGATATTATTCACGTGGGAGAAATGTCAAGTGTCACGCGAGATAGCAAGTGATAAACTATTTTCCACTGTGAATAAATCTGTTTTTAATCCGTTGTCATAAAATATAGTTTTTGAATAATTCTTGCTCTAAGCAAAATAATATTTATTTTTTTCTAATAAAATTTATGAATATATTATCTTTATGAGAAAATTTCTCATTTTTTTCAGTGACGTTTTTGCTGCCATCTGTGCAATCAAAATTTGTGCTCTGATTGTTTTTTCTTTTTTCTTTCACACAAGGCAAATTTAGTCTTTCATAAAAAAAAAGTGGGATCGAACTGAGACACAACATTAAATTACATTGTGCAATTAGTATCGCACACAACGGTGCACTGTTATATGATTTTGTATCGCGGATGAGAGTTCTATTAGATTGAAAAATACCCTTGAATATCACGGTGAAATTGGTGTTGGAGATAATGTTACACATTTACACGTGTTCTAATACATCTGATTTAAGAGTTTATCAATTCAGTAACATTGAAATACAGAGTTGAATAAGTATCACAGATAACGCTACCAGTTTTCACTTTTATATTACATATAAAGGTAATAATGGGGCGTAATATTCATGTATACGTTTGGCGTAACGTATTATATATTAAAGCTGTACAGATAACGTTTTGATGTCCCTCCTATTCGGCTTCCAGTGAACAGTTTTATTCAAGTTCCCCACAAAATAGGAGTGATGGTCTCTATATATTGAGTAGATCACAGCTTTCCTGTATTAATAAAAAGCCACGAAATTTGTGTTGTTTGGAATGCGCGGCTGGAATGGAAGCTGGAAGAAGGCGTCATGAGCAACTTGGCAAGTTCGCAGGAAATGCAAACGCAGTTGTTCTTGCATCGAGAACATCGTGTTGTGTGATCGTGAAAATGATTGTTTGGGAATATAAATTGTAAGTTGTCAATTGTAAATTTCTAATATATCATTCTTGTGATATCTACGGAAAACATAAGAGACGAGGGAGTTCTGATCATTATTCGGAAATTTCCTACAATCTGTTTCATGCATTACGGTAAGGTCGATACCAGGATTTGCTGTTATAGACCAAAACAGTATCCAGGTATATATGTGTAAAGATCTGAGTCAGTATAAGACAATGCATATTCATGGATATGTAGTATTTATTGTCTTCTCTTTTCCACTGCACTTCCTTCTGTGTGATGTAACAATACGGGTTCAGCTAGTATGACAATATTACACCTCGTAATTACTTTTATAACGATACTAATGTTATTAATTACACACATTTTATAATTTATATCATAAAGTTAATTAACAGATTAAGAGTTTCGAATTTACTTCCTAGATCACACACACACACACACATACATATATAACAAGCGAACCTGAAGCAAATCACGGGCTGAAAAGCGCAATATTAGCAAATTAAGCAATACAACGGAAACCCATAGAATCTTCTAGAAAGTTTTGATATACATTTCTTACTATTTCCGTGGTCTTGAGTTAATAACGAATTGAATGGGACTCTTCGCTACCTGATGCATGCAACGGCTCTCTCATCGTTTTAATAAATTACTGGAATTGTATATCGTTAGTGAGCAGCAATAGTGACCCAACAAAAAAATTGTTGCGATGAATGAGTTTGAATATTCACCTTCTATTGAAACGCACCATTATTACATTCACACTTTTGATATTGGTTGGTGGAATACTGTACTGTAAGATATGCTGCTGCTGGATGGCAGGCCGATCTGTAATTTTGGAGAGTGCATTAACTCAAAATTAGCCGCTATTGCAGCCCACGAGACATAAGTAGGTATGTTACTCCACCCTATTTGAATTATTGTGCCTCTAGGTGCTACCAGAGTATTGGCGACAATCAGCATAGGCCCGTCCACCAACCCCCAGTCTC
Source organism: Gryllus longicercus (assembly GCA_038098605.1). Taxonomy (NCBI): domain Eukaryota; kingdom Metazoa; phylum Arthropoda; class Insecta; order Orthoptera; family Gryllidae; genus Gryllus; species Gryllus longicercus. The sequence goes on from JAZDUA010000217.1 coordinate 2,296,032, forward strand.
GTGAGTGATTGTTAGTGATTATGGCAACTGCTGACATTAGTTCCGTAAGTGTAGTTGCATTTTTCTGGCGCCGATCTACCGTCGGATAATGGGATTTTCCCCAATCAGGGCTCTCCCACCAGCAGGGCACCGCCTCAGTCGGGGCAAGCTCCCGACCGGGCTCCCGGCATGTGTGGTACTGTAGTGCATGTTGGCGTAAGTGTGTGTAAGAAGGGGTGAGGATAGGACAAGGAAAAGGTTGGAATGATCGCATACGGTCCGTGGCCCGTTTTTTACGGTACTGCTCCAGCATTCGGTTAGTGTTGAACGGAGAAACCACGGTAAACTACCGATCAGAGCAGCCGGACGCTAGAATTCGCCTCCAGAGAGCGACCGAATTCCACCTAGCTGACAAGCTAGTGTATCAAATCCTGCCACCGTCGGGACTCGAATCTGGGACCTCCCGGTCGGAGGCACTGCAGTGACACCAGCCACGTCTCCCGGTCCCACCTCAGTCCCGTTCACCAGTCCAGCCGCCCCCGCGCCTGTCTCGGCTGCGCCCGCCACTCTCGAAACTCTCCAACGTCAGCTCCAAGTCCGCCTCTACCCCATCCCGTCGCTTCCGGCCACCGCCCCGGCCCCGCCCCCGACTCCGCCCACGGCCAAAATCCGCGCGCCGCGCCGCGCCGCGTCGCGTCGCGTCGCCGGCGAATTAATATTTAAAACTCGGCGGCGCGCGTGTTCGGCGAGGCGATAGGCGCCATTTGCATGCCATCTCCATTTCAAATCTATTTAAATTGGCGCAGTGGCGCGTGCGCCGCCACCTGTAGTCATTCTCAACGCTGCCGTGTTGTGCGCCACCCCCTCCTCGCCCCTCCCCCTTCGTAGTCCCGCGGAGTCGCGCTGAAGGAAGGAGGGTATTTTTTCTCCTTGTGAGGTCATTCTCAATACTTTATTGTTTGGCCACTTGCACCGCCTTTACTTCTACTAAAGTGCGTCCTCACCTCTACTGAAGTTCATTTAAACGTCATTTAAAAAACAGTTACAAGATTCTTCAATTAATTCATAAAAAGGTTTTTAATTTCAGTTAAGCTACTCCAAAAAATACACATTTTAATGTGACACCACTCAAATATACAAATATTCATACATTCAGAAGTCTATAATAATCAGAATTTATGTTAAATCTCGTGTTAATTTCAATCTCTCGTCGACGACACGGATTATTATTATTATTATTATTATTATTATTATTATTATTATTATTATTATTATTATTATTATTATTATTCGTTAATCGTTAATCGGCCGACTAGGACCACGCAAGCAAGCATCCTGCATTTACCGTGGCTCAGTTTTTATTTATTATCACGGTGGCAGGTGCTTGCAACAATTCTTAGGGGGGACCAGCATTTAGCTGGATCCGATTTTTATCCCCCATGGTTGTTAGCCCGGGGGTATGGAAGATGAAAGATGATAGGAATGGATTAGGAGGCGATAGGTGATCGTGGACTTTTGGAACCATCCCAGCATTCACCTTTATGACCGAGGGAAACCACGAAAACCCCGGTCAGGATGGCCGGCCCGGGAATCGAACCCGGACCTCCCGATTACGACGTCAGTGCGCTACGCACTGAGCCACTTCGCTCGGTATTGGTATTATTATTATTATTATTATTATTATTATTATTATATCTGACTTTTGCATTTATTTTACACAATGAAAAACTATTATTTCCATACGCTTTCATTATTACACTTGATACATTTACGTTCTACACTTTTTTACACGTTGACAACGTTTTGAACGTCTTATCTGCGTGCTTCATCAGGTGTCAATGAATTTCTAAGATGTATAATGCCAAGAGTAAATTGTAAATTAATAAAGCGTCACAATGAAAACTTTTCGACAATATATTTAATGAAAATGTAATGTTTTTTGTTTGGGTTGCACTATTGAAACTTTTGCTTTGATGGCCTGAGCGGGGGAGAATGAACGGATGTAGGTCTTGCAAAGCTCCTTCCACATTTTATTGGAAGTTGAACCCTCTGATGTGCGGCCATTAAGTGTCTTCCTGATTACAGGCTGCTCCCCATTGTCATTCTGCTCTGCCTGCTAGTTTATTTATGGACACTTCTTCGCCTGTCCTGTTTGTATTTGTTTCCAAACTTCGTATAATCGTGAAAGGGAATTGTTCACTGAAGTTAATTAACTGGTTCGCAGAGAACTTGTATTGGAGAGGGAATTCATAGTATTAATTGAACGGATGTTCTTGTTGTGTAAGAGCGTTCTAGAGAATACTTGCATACATATGCATGCGCACAATGAATATGTCATCCCCCTCCCGGGAGGGACTGTCTATTCACATTTCATCCGAATGATAAGATATTTTGTGCAACTTGTAAGCATTCGGCGGCAGTAATGGTGCAGAATAATACTTTGTGTATAACAATAATTATTGTTATACACAGTATAATAATCGTGTACAACAATTTTCATATCTGTAAATACAAATATATAATAAATGTAATGTTACAAATATATAATGTATGCCAGATGAAAAACAGTATGATAACATTTAAAATCCTAACTGCAGAATCATTTGCATTTACAATAGGATTTGTAGCTTTTGTAATTTTCCAAAATTAGAACATTTAATGAAAATAGAATCTTGGTAAGCATTCTAAGCTTTATATGAACAATAAAAGAAAATATTTCGAAGAGTTAGAGAGAAATAGTAAAATATTTCTTTCAAATTCGTAGGTCTTGATATTAAAGGTGCTGAAATAAAGATTTTGGAAAAATGTACTACTAAATGTTGAATTGCCAGTGAGGTTCGGCCAAGAGGCGCCCAGACGGACATAGACTGAGACCAATTTTGAGATGTTCTTTATACGCTATGTGCTATACAATACGTACATGATAAAATAAAAAAAATACCATAGTGCCATTATCATTATTACAAAATAGGTATTTTTAGTTTTTGATTATATAATTTTAGTAAAACGTATTTCTGTCAAAAATATTGACTTGCCTTCTATAAATGTATTTTGAATTCATCTGGTAAGTATTTTGTAGTAAAGCGTTGTAAAATGACAATGATCGCACGTGGATATTTTGTAGGGTACTATTGATCCAAACACCGGATGAACATGATAATACGAATAATATACTGTATTATCGTTTATTGTAATATATTATAGTATCATTAAATATATAATTGTAGGGATGGTATTTAAGATGGGATGAGCGTAAATGTCCGAAAGGTCCAATAAAACATCGTAACATTCGCAGGCTATTCTGAAAGCGAGGAATTTGGAGAGAGGAGCCGAGGGCGTCCACTTGTGGGTCTCCCCCCCCCCCCTCCCCCCCCCCAGCGCGTGCGGAGGGTCACTCAGAGCGCTCCTCCCTCGGGCGGCTCAGCTTCCAGCCGTTGACCCCGCGTGTCCGGTGAGTCACAGCGCGCACCTCTCCACTAATCAGAGCCTGCTCGCGCGCCCATTGGCTGCCGGCGGCGCGGGGTCGCCTCCCGCATACCGGACCCCGGTCGCCGCCCTCGCGCCCCGCGCTAATGACTGCCTTCGCTGATGGGCCTTCGCCTGTTTTAAAAGCACGCGTCGAAAATGAAGTGCTTCCTCGGAGATTCAGAGCATCTTTAAACAAAGGAATGAAATTTTGAATTTTTCGAGGAAAAACGATTCGTGATTCATTGAATTTTAATATACATTACGATTTCTACGTTTATTTCAGAAATACACGAGAGTTGAGGCAGAAGTCATGGCAACTAATGTTTCCCCTCAAAAGAAAGGTTCGTGGACCGAACAATTTCATTTGTAGCGTGAACGAAAGGAAGCAGTATTGTTCTCATCAGGAAATGGGTCTGTGAGCGTTTCTATTAGCACAGAGAGAAACGTGAAATTAATTGTCCGACTACCGCCGTGCGAGATAAATGTAACAAGTTTTGAGATGCGTTCGAACTCCAAGACAGCCCTTCTCCTTTGAAGAAATGCCCAAGAATGCCACAGGGAATTGGTGGAAGTTTTAGGAAATAACGCCCTTGCATACCGCGCAGTCACGAGATGCGCAGGAGAGAGTCTGCGGTCCGATGTGGCATTTGCGGCAATCTAGCATCGGCCAAATCGGACCCTCACAACAGGTAGTAATGCTTTTGGAATGTTGTGAACCCGTATACGCTAACATGTTTTGGAATATGAAACCAGTCATGTACTGTCATTTAAGCATAATAAATATGAGAATCATAATTTCGGTGTGTGGTTAAGTGTCCATGCACTCGGTTTATACCTTATTCTTTCATTTGTATATCAAATGTTTCACTCGCGATCGTATTCTTACAAAAAAACCTACTTGCCATAACTTACACCCCAACCCTCGTTGTACACCTCTTACATACACACCACATACAAATTCCTACAAAGTGATCTTCACGATTTCAAGGAGACGACTTTCAGAGCAAATCACATTAGTAATAATTTGCCTCAATACCTAGATTTAGTAATTTTGTATTTCGTTCTCAATTTTCGATTTTTTTTCAAAATACAAATTAATGCAGATAAACACATTAAGTAGAAATAAGGATTTCCTTATTTACTATAAGCAGCACCTCCTCACTTTTCTTGCTGTCTCGCGACGATGGTGCTTCCCGCGTACCAGAACACGAACGTGCTCTACATAGCTCTGCTCTAATGACCGTGCTTTCTATCCGGCCTTATTCTTCTGGAAGTACAATATTAGCGCGTAAAAAATTATAACCATAGAACGTAAGAAGGTTTTTTGAAAACAGAATAAGATATCAAATTCTTAACGAATAATTTACCAGGTATTTGTTCATTTATTGAAAATATTCAGTGTGATTTATATGTTAATGTAAGGGGACGAAGTTTAAACGAGTCTGTACTTACTCAAGCACATTTCTTTGAAGGTGAAATTGATCACAGCATTTCTTTTAAACCAGACTCCAAGATCAAGTTCGATAAGTTTTCCGATGACATAACATGACCTTTTTTTAGTTGGTGAGTAATTTTCGAAGTGTCATTTAGAGAAAAGTTGAAATATTTGCTTATGTCATTAGATATCTACAAAATTAGATGGTAAATGTACAAAAAATCCTTGATTCATTTGAAAAGAAACTCATTACTTCAGGATTGATAACCCTTTGAGATCCATAATAACGGTATATATGATTCGACTAAACTTACGTGCTGATTGAAGGGCTACAACTATAATAAATGTTTTTATTAATTGATTCACTGACACAGGTTTCCGGCTGCGTCAACTGCTATGGTTCGTACCGTACCAGTAGTGGATGTTTTTATCACGGAAGGTTGCTGTGTTTTCCCGCCGCGGGATGGTATGATCCGGTGTCGACCTACTCGGGGTTTTCCCAGCCAGATATCTCCCACCAGCGGGGCGCCGCCCCAGCCAGGACAAGCTCTAAGCTCCCGACGTGTGTGGATAAACTGCAAGTGTATGTGTGTGTAAGTTACAGGTGAAAATAGGATAAGGGAGAGGAAGGAAAGGTCGCGTGCGGTCCAGGCCCGTTTGTTAGGGTTACTGCTTCGGCATTAGCCTGGTGTTGATCGGAGAAACTATGGAAAACTACCAATCAAAACAGTCGAATGCTAGAATGTCGAGTCGAGTGCGGGAAAACACCGCTACCTTCCGTGATAGAAACATGCACTACTGGTACGGTGCGAACCATAGCAGTTGACGCAGCCGGAAACCTGTGTCAGTGAATCAATTAACAAAAACATTTATTATAGTTGTAGCCCTTAAGTTTAGTACGTAAGCACGTAAGTTTAGTCGAATCATATATACCGTTATTATGGATCTCAAAGGGTTATCAATCCTGAAGTAATGAGTTTCTTTTCAAATGAATCAAGGATTTTTTTTACATTTACCATCTAATTTTGTAGATATCTAATGACATAAGCAAATATTTCAACTTTTCTCCAAACAATGGCTGAATTCGACCTAGATGTGTAGCTAGTGTCGAAACTCTGCCAGCGTCGGGACTCGAACCCTAGGACCTCCCAGCCAGATGCACTGCAGTGCCACCAGTTTATGCTCTGAGGTACCTCCGTCGATTCCTCTTGACGTATAATTTACGAGGAAAATTGCCGCCCCTTAACGTAATTTTTTCTTTTTTTGGGGGGGGGGGGTAGTGGACAGTGTTCGGTGTTTTTTTAGAATGGAAACATGAGATGCAAAACTCTGATTTCTATGCGAGAAGATTACTCCGCTTAAGTTAGAAACACATTTTTTCATAGGTCTCCTTTTTATTTTAGATTCTACGCTTGAAATCATTAGTGCGAGGGAGAAATGTCGATATCGATTTTAATTATTTTGAAAGTTGTTCTGTGAGCCATCTTTTCCGAATTTTCTTAAAAAAAGTTATTTGAAGTTTCTAAATTGTGAGGATTTTATGTGATGAATTTTTCACGTAAACTTTCCTAACATTCACCAGAGATTGGAAGTAAGTATTCGAGTCGGAACAAGCCAATAATTCGAAGCACGTAAAAGAAACTCAGCAAATTATTCATTTCACGTGCACGTGTCCGTAGATGATCGCCAATGAATACTTTCATGGAAGTTTCTCTGGCACAGAGGACCGAAATTTCCTGGATCTGGTTCGGAGAGAAAGCCGCTGAAGACCAGAGAAGATATGTTGCAACCACGCCTTCGCAATCAAAGCCATTGCGTCTTTCGAATACGCGTCACCCTGGGCAACAACGTCTGGTGTCGTTCACCCTTCGCTGCAACTCACTGATTTCTTGAACATGTTCTTAGGTATGTTGTTGAGAATTGAGTACTTACAATCCATTTCAATGCTATTTAGATGCCTTGAGAATGACTGCAGATCAATGCGTTGGTCACCGCTGGGCAGTAAGGTAATATGTTAGATCGACCAAGGTGAAGTACCCTCAATAACACTTTAAATGAAAGTAAATCTCTTTTATTCCAGATTTTGTATTAAAAAATTAGGGCGATAAGAGCCAATTTGTCCTTACTAAGTTTAAATGAGTACAGGATTTAATGGAAAAACTTTCGCGGGCCTAGGACATTTTAAGTTATTGAAAACGTTTTACAGTAAAAGACATTTTCTTTCATTCAATACGTAGTAATTCTTTAACATATCTCACAGAGAATTCTGCGGAGTAATAAAAAAACTGTTGCAAAATTTATCGCAACCAGAAGTATTGGATCGCAGTCTAGGAGTTATGCTGCACAAATCATACTTAACAGGCCAGCACTGTTTCTCGTGGGTACAAGAGAAAACCACCGCAACTGAAAATTTTGTACCATACTCAATCACAAACTCCTTGACGATAATTCACTTTAATGTGGACTAACATTGAACGCAGAAAGAAAGACAAGTACGGGCGCCGAAGTCAACCTATATTATAGTAGGTATTGCCGACTTATGAAAATGAAAAATCACGCGAGAGACTAAAATGAATAATAAACATTGTTTTTCTAGAGCAACTAATAAATACTTCCCTTTTAACTATTTACTAATTAATTATTTAAATGCTCCGTTCACGTTTACAAGCTGATAAAAATCGAATGATGCAATAAATGGCTGTGAGTTTTACTAGTGACTGGCATACCTCCTTAAGGAGCGCTTAAGACGGTTTTAGCCAGTGACGGTTTGTGGAGTAGTGCCAGTGTCCCGTGGCACCGCCAACAAAAAGAAAGGTAAAGAAAAATTTCCCCACAAAGATGTGTTTAAAATATCGTGTCACCAAAATATTTTCCTTCCTAGTAATTCATTTCAACGAGCGTTTGGTCCTTCGAAGCTGCATCAATACTCTCTTCAGACGCACAGGGCGTAGTGTTATCTGCATGCCTCTTTCTAAACCGCTGAGCCACCTGCGGAATGAACCGTCTCTGCCCATTTAACGCCGTATAAAGAACGCTGGGATGGTCTGTATGCGTCTCTTATGGATGAGATGGTTCCGAAATCGACCTGCTGCAGTAGTGGACGGTGGGATCCATAGAGTGTACTAATGGCACAATCTTCATCGAGCAGACTATCTTTCGCTCAAGTTGACCCCGATGCCCTAATATTTCGTATGTTTTCCCTTGTGTTTCGCACATAGAGAGACGGTGTATACCTTGGGCGTAAGGCTTCCCCTCTTCTTACCGTGCCGTTGTTCGGCATGCTTAGAACTCTTACCTCTTGAGATTACTGTGGGCGCCCAGGCTTTCGGCTGAGCATTTCTTATAATAATAATAATAATAATAATAATAATAATAATAATAATAATTATTATTATTATTATTATTATTATTATTTTTAGTTTGTTTTAAGTTTAATCTTCATTATAGGTTAATAAACAAGGTCACGGTAATATAACATTTTGTTGCCCACGACTTTTAACTAAGAGATTACCAAACCAGCTTTAAAAATCTATGTTTAAAAACGAGTGTTTTTTATCAATGTTATAATTTTGAACATCGATATAATTGACAACATCGATATCTTGTTATCAATGTCGCATCGCTAACTGGCACAATAGAAATCCGTGGAGTCCATGTGTGCGCGCCACGCTTTCTGTCGCTTTCCGAAGGCGCCATCAAACGCCCAGTTTTGCCTGTCCGGCTTCCACACCGTCCACCTATCTGTGCTCCCGCGATCAGCCCATCGGTGGCTCAGGGCGAGGGGCTTCTGTCAGGGGATGGGGCCTCGCCCTGCTACCTGCCCTGTCGAGGAGCGCGCTCGGAATAGGGTTACGCGTGCAATCCTTCAGGATGTTCCATTTCCAGTTGCAGACTGGCTGTTTTTTACACCCTCGCCTTTCGAATTATTCGTAAGCAGAGAAAGTTATGTAATCGTGCGCCAGAAAAGGCCGAAATTTCGCCAGAAAAATCTTATTGCCGTGTTCTGGTTACGAAGAAATAGATAAATCTTGTTGCTAAATTTAAAAAGTGCTCTAACTCGTGGTGTAGCAATAATCCATGTTTTGTTGATTCCTCATACCGAAAAATCGTTTGACGACAAAACGTCCGTCTGTCAGTCCGTCTGTGGTCAACGCTGGCGCCCAAACCCTTCAGCCGATTTTCGACAAAATTGATGTTTTTCAATCATTCAAAATGAACTCACTGCTTTGGGAGTTTCAAACGGGTTACAAAATTGAAGATGGAGGTTTTTCGCTCAGACAAAGTCTGATGTTCAAAATAACCTCTTTAAAAAATGTCATGTTCACTTTCTGGAAAAAAGAGTAGTTTTTGCATAACTTGCGCTTGAAATTTACAAAAAATTGTTTTTTCAAAAAGCACTCAAACTTTTTCATTACATTTTCTCCACATATGTAATAAAGAACGGTAAGAAATATGGTGCTAGTCCCATTTTCGGATATTGATAGTTTTTTTCGAAAATGAATTCAAAACTATAAAATTTAAGATATTTTGCCTCAGAAAAATTTGTTGTAGAAAATTAGGTACAGACTTTCTCGCAGAATTTATTTTTGTAATCTCTTTAGTCTAAACTAGGATTAAGTTGTGACTGATTCTCTTCTCGTATACCTTTTTTGGACGCCCAAAGGACTTTTTTCTCATTTTCTCGATTATGTGACTTCCTTGTGCTGGAACTGAAACTACCATACGCTTATTATTATATTCGGAGGGGAAGATAGCAGGTTAGAGTCTTAATATTGTTTGTCACAGTTGTCTGTTGTCGCAGGAATACTTGATAATTCCAGAAACTTTATTGAAAACCATTTAAAGATATTCTAATCGCAAATACTATTAATGAATATAAATAAACTGGAAGTGTCTGTATGTTACTTCGAATTTTCAACTTCTAAACAATTTTCCCCATTTTTTATTGGATTTGTAAAACACCTCGACAAATCAATTGTCTCTCGGCGTTTATGACTATTACAAAAGCGCCGATTCTTTCTATAATCCGGGTGGCTCAAGTGGGTAAACGTCAGATTCGGACACCGCGTTTCGGAGGGCTGGTTCGAGCTTGTCTCGGGAATATTTATTTGTCACAACCCTCTGTAGGTGCAGAAAACTATTGAGAATTTCAGAAATTTGTTGAAAATCATTTGAAGCAATTCTACTCACATATACAATCTGTTAAGATTCGAAATAAATTGAAAGTGTCTGTGTGTCATTTTCGTATTTTGAAATTTGAAACAAGTGTACAACTCTCTTGTTCTATTTTTAAAACGTATGTCACATCTAATCAATTGTTCAATAATATTGCGGAGCGTTTAGATACATTGCGATAAAGTATGTGCTTTACCAGCACCACTAGTTTAAAATTGTAATGTGAATTTAAAAAATACTGTGTTGGCCAGTAGACCTACGTTGACGTTAAACAAGTCAAAGGTATGTTGAATCTAAAAGAACCGTGACGTTTACAATAACAAATAAGTGCAATTAATCATGAACTTGTACATGCAATTCGTGATGGATGGTTTGTTTTTTCTTAAAAAAAACGAGATAAAAAAGGGGCAAAATAATTGATAGGGGCTCTCCCCAAACCATTCCTGCACTTCACTCTTTAATAATTTCTACAGAGTTCCGCTGATCTAAATTGAGCATTTGAAATTTTCCAGTAAATACTCATATCAATTTTCAAACATCATTGCAAAAACCAAAACAAAATCAATAGATCCTGAAAAATGATTAAAACTCAAGTCGGGAACGTAAAATTAGATCGCTTTTAGAATGAATTAAAACGTACGATATGGATGTTTGGGCTGTTTAAAGAGCTTACACATAACTACATTTCTACATTATTACTTCATTTCATTATTTTATTATTATCATTACGTTTCTTCTATAATACTTCTAAGAAAAGTTTTCGTTAATTTCATTTAAATTCAGAGTACTTTCAAAATAAATTATCTTTTTCTGCGCTGTTTTGAGTAGAGCTTACACATCACTGCTAATAAAATAGTTTTCGTTAATTTCATTTAGAGCAATATACTTCAAAATAAATTATGTTTTTGTGCGCTGTTTTGAGTCGAATCCACACGTTGGCGCCCCTTCAATAGTGGCGTCCTCCCCTCCCCCAGCGCCGCGGCGCGCCGCCGCCGCCCGGGCGCGAGTCCCTGCGGAACGCCTCCGCGGAGCGCCAGCCGGCCGCCGCCGCCGCCGCCGCTTCCGATCCCCTGCGGGCCGCGCCCCGCGCTGTTGCGCGTTCACCTGCGGCGGCGGCGGCGGGCGAGGGGCACAGGGCGACAGGGGGCGGGAGACAGGGGCGAGTCGGGCATTGAAGATGACAGGAGGGCCCCGAGAGACATCGGGCGAGCAGAAGAGAGGACGGTAAAAAGAGTAGAAAAGAAAAGATGGTAAAAAAGAGGAAAGGAGAAGTCTGGAGGAGATGATGGTGAGGAGAGGAGAGGACGGTGAGGAGAGAAGAGGACGGTGAGGAGAGGAGAGGACGGTGAGGAGAGGAGAGGACGGTGAGGAGAGGAGAGGACGGTGAGGAGAGGAGAGGACGGTGAGGAGAGGAGAGGACGGTGAGGAGAGGAGAGGACGGTGAGGAGAGGAGAGGACGGCGAGGAGAGGAGACGACGGCGAGGAGAGGAGAGGACGGTGAGGAGAGGAGAGGACGGTGAGGAGAGGAGAGGACGGTGAGGAGAGGAGAGGACGGTGAGGAGAGGAGAGGAGAGGACGGTGAGGAGAGGAGAGGAGAGGACGGTGAGGAGAGGAGAGGAGAGGACGGTGAGGAGAGGAGAGGAGAGGACGGTGAGGAGAGGAGAGGAGAGGACGGTGAGGAGAGGAGAGGAGAGGACGGTGAGGAGAGGAGAGGAGAGGACGGTGAGGAGAGGAGAGGAGAGGACGGTGAGGAGAGGAGAGGAGACGAGGGGACGGTGAGGAGAGGAGAGGAGACGAGGGGACGGTGAGGAGAGGAGAGGAGACGAGGGGACGGTGAGGAGAGGAGAGGAGACGAGGGGACGGTGAGGAGAGGAGAGGAGACGAGGGGACGGTGAGGAGAGGAGAGGAGACGAGGGGACGGTGAGGAGAGGAGAGGAGACGAGGGGACGGTGAGGAGAGGAGAGGAGACGAGGGGACGGTGAGGAGAGGAGAGGAGACGAGGGGACGGTGAGGAGAGGAGAGGAGACGAGGGGACGGTGAGGAGAGGAGAGGAGACGAGGGGACGGTGAGGAGAGGAGAGGAGACGAGGGGACGGTGAGGAGAGGAGAGGAGACGAGGGGACGGTGAGGAGAGGAGAGGAGACGAGGGGACGGTGAGGAGAGGAGAGGAGACGAGGGGACGGTGAGGAGAGGAGAGGAGACGAGGGGACGGTAAAGAGAGGAGAGGAGAGGAGGGGACGGTAAAGAGAGGAGAGGAGAGGAGGGGACGGTAAAGAGAGGAGAGGAGAGGAGGGGACGGTAAAGAGAGGAGAGGAGAGGAGGGGACGGTAAAGAGAGGAGAGGAGAGGAGGGGACGGTAAAGAGAGGAGAGGAGAGGAGGGGACGGTAAAGAGAGGAGAGGAGAGGAGGGGACGGTAAAGAGAGGAGAGGACTGCTAGGACTGAGGTGAGGGCGGCAGAGGGTCGCGCGACAAGGGACGGCTCCCCCAGAGAGACCGCGCGTGCACGTGGCCCTGCGCCGGCGGTGGCTGCGGTATCGGCGTCTGCGGTGCCAGGCCCGCAGTGAGGCGACGGTGATAGTGGTGGAAAAGATATCGACAACACTTGCTATATGGGGAGGGACCGATAGCGACATGATGGATTGTCAGTGGCAGAGTCAACATTGTTCAGAGACATTTCCTTAGCTGTTGTGTGTAATAATGGGAAGTTTAGTCATTAGTAGGATGACATAAATATTAAAACACCGCGCTGTCGATATTAGAGTTCATTTAAAGGTCAAAACAAGTTGTACATTTAATATAATACGTCTTTTGAATTTACGATATTTTGTTTCAACTTATGTTTGAAATGAGCAGTGTTTGTGCTGGGAATAGCGGGAAACTGGTCTGGGACGTTGTGCGAATAATATAAACCTCGTGGTACTAAAACAGTACGTACTTTTTCACCCGTATTTTCACCAAAATTACGAGAAAGGAACTCACATTTTTGAAAAATTGTACGTTACAAATTGTACATTAATTTTATTTCATAATCTATGTTTAAGAAAAAGATTTCACAAAGGAAAAAAATCTCAATCTTTAGTATTTTAAAGATAGGATCACTTTGAATTTTTTTTCAGTTTTCGAAAAAAAAAAGGGTTTTTAACGAACATGAGACCTGCATCTTTTCCTTTAAAACTTCCCCTTTACACTAAAAAACCCTTTTACACAATAAAATTTATTGAAAATCGTTGCAGAATTTTTTTTGAAAATTTGGAAAATATATCAAGGGCTTCAAGTAAAGTACTCCCAAAATTGAAATATCGGTTTCCAGCTCAAGGATTCTCGATATCAGCCAGATAGATTGGAGAATATCAATTTTCGAGAAAATAGGCTAAACGGTTTAGCCGCTAGCGTTGTTCACTGTCGGATAGACGTTTTGCCCTCAATCGATTTTTCGGTATCAAGGACTCACAAAACAGCTATTCTGGCTACACCCCCTCTAAATTTAGCTATTAGATTTTTCCATTTTTTCGTTGCAAAATGGTAATAAGGGTTTTTCTGCCAAAAATTGGCCGGTTTCTCCCGGTGCATTATTTAATCTTCTTTTCTTAAGAAGTACTTAGAGGAATTAAAATAGTTGGAGAGAGGACAGATAGTCTTCAGATGGTGCCAGACTGCTCGATGTATCTAGACTTTACGGTATGTGCGCGTGCGGGCTGAGCCGGAGGTGGCGGTGGCGGTGGCGGTGGTGGCGGTGGTGAGGGCGTGGGCGGTGACGGAGGCTGCGTCGTGGCTCGTGTGCCGAACGCCCGCTCCACCAAACAAAGTAGCGCAATAAAGCGACAGGGCACTATTGGGGCTCTCCCGGCCCGGCGGGGCCCCGCCCCCAACCGCCGACGCATCCCGCAGGCTTTGCACTCCCGTCCAGTCCCCACCCTGCCATAACCTCCCCTCGCAACACTTCTCCTCCGTGCTCCGTACTCCCTCGCCATTACCCCTCTTCCCCACACTTCTCCGCCCCTACCCTCCCTGTCCCACACTCCCACGCCACCAGCCACCACCTTCCCTCCCTGCCCCACACTCCCCCGCTCCTACACTCCCCGACCAGCCCACCATTGCTTTGTTCAGCCCCTCCCTTTCCCACCCGCCCTGCCCCATTCTACTACTCTCCGCTGTGCTCGGCGTCGCTAGCCGCGGGAAAGTTGACGTACAGTCCCCGGCACGTAGCGAGGCTTCTGCTGCGCGGGATCAACACAGCCTCTCAGATCTTCCAGCCTGGACATTTCTCATCCATTTCGTGAAAATTTGCTTTATACACTTTTCTTATCCACACTCACTACTCTGCTCACTACCACATATTTCATTGTTCTGGATACCACACCAAATAGCGGCGTGTGTGTGTACGGGCACACACATTACGAAGCCCAACAACGTTGTCAGTTGGGAAAATGGTGTCGAAAGCACCTGTGTTTAATAGGAATCAAACCGTTAAAAACATTGTTCAGTTTTACCTTGTTGTGGTTTAGTTTTCGATTTTTCATAAAAAAGCACCGATTTGGTTTTTCATTTGAAAACAGTATCGAAGGTTTTTTCTAAGTTTTTATTATATAATTGTTTTGTTATGATGGAAAATAAATGATAAAGTTAAAAACTCCCATATATAGAAATGTTCGTAAACTCCTATCCAGGCCGGACAAATAATATCGTTATTTCAAAATAAAGAAATAACAAAATGCTTTTCCCTGAATTCTCGGGTATCCTGTTTACCGCAGGAAAGAAAGGTGAAACACGAATTACATGTTAAACGATATTTCGAAGATATTTCTAGGGTCAATATCGTCTCATTCGGTTAAGAATCCATCAAAATATTAAATGAAATAATGAAGCTTTAGGTATGGTTACCATTGAATCAATTTTTAGCGCTTGCACTCACGATTTTGTCATTATAAATTTATTAAGTTGTATTAACCTTCAATCTACTGAATGCAGAACTTGGAACACTTTTCATCGTGATAGTCGGGAGTGATTAAGCGGAAGAAACAAACCAGACTGTACCAGACATCTTGCCGCGCCGCTGACTAAACGTTTATGCTCATAGCTATAGTAATGGTTATGACCTTGCGTCGTTGCTTTGCTCCTATCTGCTTGTACCTGTGGTTTCTCCCTAGCTTCCGTAAACTCGTAACTTAAGGGAGGCGGGTCGAGTGCAGCGAGAGACCCGGATTTGGGGAGGGAGGAGCTGAACGCGCGTGCGTGGCCCGCCTCCGCGCTCCGCTCCGCTCCACTCCACACACGGGAAGCCCTGGCGCGGCGGGAAACTGCGGGCTGCAAACGGGCGGTGGATGCGGTGACGGCGGGAACGGTGGTGACGGCGGGAACGGTGGTGACGGCGGGAACGGTGGTGACGGCGGGAACGGTGGTGACGGCGGGAAGGGTGGTGACGGCGGGAAGGGTGGTGACGGCGGGAAGGGTGGTGACGGCGGGAAGGGTGGTGACGGCGGGAAGGGTGGTGACGGCGGGAAGGGTGGTGACGGCGGGAAGGGTGGTGACGGCGGGAAGGGTGGTGACGGCGGGAAGGGTGGTGACGGCGGGAAGGGTGGTGTCGGCGGGAAGGGTGGTGACGGCGGGAAGGGTAGTGACGGCGGGAAGGGTGGTGACGGCGGGAAGGGTGGTGACGGCGGGAAGGGTGGTGACGGCGGGAAGGGTGGTGACGGCGGGAAGGGTGGTGACGGCGGGAAGGGTGGTGACGGCGGGAAGGGTGGTGACGGCGGGAAGGGTGGTGACGGCGGGAAGGGTGGTGACGGCGGGAAGGGTGGTGACGGCGGGAAGGGTGGTGACGGCGGGAAGGGTGGTGACGGCGGGAACGGTGGTGACGGTGGATACGGACGGAACGGTGGTGACAGCGTGAGTGGCGGTGACGGCGGAAATAGTGGTGCCGACGCGAACGGTAGTAACGGTGGAAACAGCGGTGACACCAAAGATAGAGGCGTTGAAGCGCACCATCCTGGAAGTGTAGACGGCGGTGCAGATGGTGGTGGTAGCAGTAAGCAAGGGCATTGATACCAGCAGCGGGGCGGTGATAGCTTTGACTGCGGTGACGACGACGGGAACGGAGATAATGACAATGGCGGCGGCGGTGGCGGAGGTGGTGACGGCGATCGGCAGTGTTCGCTGCTGCGCGTCGGAGAAAGCGAGTGGGTCGGACGCGGATCGCACCTGCTCCTTCAGGCCTCGAGCGCCGCTACACCTCGCCGGATAATGGCCATTGTTCTTTTGTCTGCGCCGCTCGCTTGTCGCTCTATCAGCGCCACCTGGGTTCGGATCCTGGAGAAATGCGTCATCGAGGAAACCCCGAGGCGATTTCGAGCCGGACGGGAGAGTGCATACCCGGCGACATTAGAAAAGCGAAAGTTGCAGAAGTACTACGTAATTAGGGGCTGAAAATAAAATCTATTTCTTGTTAGTTTGTTTAGATATATATTACATATAACATATAAATAAAACATAAATGATTCTAGGCATATTCCTACAAAAAGCTTTACAGTATTTTCAAATATCTCAAACAGTTAAATGATAGTGAAACATGTCCTTACGTAATATAAATATAATATTTACTTACATAGTAAGGATTTTTTTATAAGCGGAATTTCATCTCGCTTACGACAATAATATTTTGAAATAAAGTGTATGATTACAAATAGAATTTCCAAATTTATTACATTTTATTTCTGACAATATGTGACTAAATTCGTTCACTCTCGTTACTGAATTTAGACTCCGATAAAATTCATGTTTACTTCTCGTGCTTTGCCTGCGACTGATTACGGTATCACATATTTCACTTACAATTACTCACGGATAACTTACTAACAAACACACATTTTCTTCCTGTAATTGATGCGATTGAGTGTGAATAGGAGAACATAAATACTAATGAATTTACAGAAACGTCTCGATTCACTTGCATCTAAGACCAAATGGATTAATACTCATTAAGCGAAGCAAATAATGTATAATGTCGCAAAATATCCGTTTCTGTAATCGAGAGAGCTTACATTTTCATATCAACTGTATTCATCGCACATTCATTCAAATTTCTCCCGAGACAAAAGAGCAACGAAAGGACTTCCGCAGGCTATATCTGGGTTCCGCATCTTCCTCTTTAAGGATAAAACACAGCCTGCGAGAAAAAAAGACAAGACTTATGCAATAAACTCAAAATTAACCCGGACATTTTTCACACCCTGAACTCTCGGGCGGTGCTTCCGCCAAAACAGAATATATAGCGTTAAAAAATTCCCCCCCTGCAACTTCACGCGCCCTACGATTAATTCTGCGCGTGTCCTAAACTCGTATGTTTCGCGGGCAGACACTGCCGTCCATTTTTAATAATCCCGTCCCCGTTAAAGTCAGCCTCGAAATTAGTAGAATTTCATTACCGGCGGCTCTTACTGCGGCCCCGTGTTGTCGCACCGAATGCCGGTGGGCAATTAACTGCGTGAAAACTTTTTGGAAGGCGGGACAATGGGGCGGGGCGGGGAGCTGGCAGCGGAGGCGCGCTTTGTTCGAGCAGTTGCTGCTGCTAGATCGCGCGGTGAGCGAAACAACGAAAGACCTGGCCACAAAGAGGAGAGGTACATTGTTCCAAATGTAATTGTAATTAGAGACGCTGATTAATTTTTTACTGTGTTGATAACATTTTTTTCCTAATATTTTTCCCAACATATGTCCAGAATCGGTTTCAATACTCGCATATTGTTAATATTGCGGTTGCGTTTTCAAACATTCAGAATTGATATCGAAAAAATGTAGGTACATTGATTGCCATGAAATATAAGTTCCATTATTTTGTTTTTCAACTTATTCTGATATAGAATTATCCTTGTCCACAAGTCTACTATGTACAGTCAATAATATATATTTAAAATAGATTAAGAAACGTTTGATTGATGAATCACAAAGTAATTATCCCTTACTGTCCCTTATACACGTCATAATTCTTTTTTGCATAAAAAATCGGAAGTGCAACTTAATATTTACTGTGTAATCCAAACTATCGGCTAAATATCACTCAACACGATATAACATTTTACAAACAGTTTTTTAAAAGTCGATTAATGACGGCACTCACTCATCAAATTCCATTAAATATTGCAGAATTTGAATATTTTTGGACGTTCTTTTACTTTTTGGAGAGTTCTCCACTTCGCAGCAGGATTGTCAGGAACGTATGTTCGAGCATTAAGGAATTTTCATTTCCAAAACAATGAGTTACAAAATGCTAAATGTTCTCGCGTGCCCAAATGATTCTCAATAATACATTAAAATTTCTTTCTTTCGAAGACATATTGGTGCAAGAATGGCATCTGCAGTGATGTGCGAAGTTTTACCTATGCAAGTGAAACAAATAACTCAAATCATTCCAACGAGTTACATATTTGCAATATGTTAGTATTAAGTTTTGTGTAACCTTTTGTGTGTGTGTGTGTGTGTGTGTGTGTGTGTGTAATGAGCAGCATCGGTAGCGGCAAGTGTAAGGAAACGCTCTGGGCATATTATTTCATTCTAATAAGCTGATGATTGGAAAGACCCGAGTTCGATCCCGGGGGGTCGTAATTTACTCGATGTGTTGAACATCAATGAGCATGTGTCCCCTGCCGATATCGAGTCTGTAGTCAAACTGGTATATTTCCGACTCCTGTGGATCGGAAATACAAATACACACCCATATCTTAAAACAATACCTTACATACTGCACATTATATATCTTATATACAAAATATGCTCTTATATACCTTGTACACAATACACTTTTTTATATTTACTCCCTATTCAAGTCTCTCTATTTCTTATTCTCTCTTGATGAAAGCCACCCCCCTCCCACTTCACCATAACGAGCTACTCGATGCACTCTTCATGGCAAGCCAATGGTATTCGAACCTTCTTCCAATTACCGTCCTTATTTTGTTCCTCTCTAGTAGACGATTTTTCTTCTCATTTTCCTTCAACTTCTTGTTTTCATTATTTTCTTCTATATCCTTTTCTATTTGTCTCCTTACCTCGACCGTTTTCTAAACTTCTTTCTTCCCACCTTGTGGATTTATTTTTTTCTCGGTTAAGCCCTTCCATTTTTCATCCCGTTCACTAATAATGTTCTAAAGTTGCCTAACCTTCTTCAGACAGCTTACATTTTCTTTCATGTATCCCTAGCCAATATTTACTTGCTCCAACCGTGTTTCTGCATCTGATTGATAGCTTTTGTTTTTAAATCCTTTGCAGTTCTACTTGCTTTAAAATATTCTCGCCTCAAACCTTCCTTCTTAATCCCTATCTGAGATTACACCAACATTATATAACTTTTTCTTCAATTTCTTGCATTTGACTGGTTCTTCCTCTTCTGACCAAGACCTACCTGCTTGTTCAATTAATAGATTCATTGATTAGTGATTCCGGGCGCGTCAACTGCTAAGGTCATTAGTCCCGTAACTGTGATGAATGTTTACCGCGAGAGGTGGCGTTGATCATTCCCCATTGGATGGAGAGATCAAGTAGCGGGGATTTTCCCCAACCAGGTATTTCCCAAGAGCGTGGCACCGCTCCGGCTAGGATAAGCTCCAAGCTCCCGACATTTCCGGTAGCGTAGTGCATGTGTGTGTGAGTGTGTGTGTGTGTGTGCGCGCGCGCGCGTGTGTGTGTGCGCGTGTGTATGCGCGTGTGCGTGTGTGTGCGCGCGTGCGTGTGTGTGCGCGCGTGCGTGTGTGTGCGCGCGTGCGTGTGTGTGCGTGCGCGTGTGTGTGCGTGCGCGTGTGTGTGCGCGCGTGCGTGTCTAGTCAGGGGTAAACGGAAGGATAAGGAAGAGGAAGTATAGATCGCGCGCGGTCCGTGACCCGTTTGTTAGGGTACTGCTCCGGCATTCGCTGGTGTTGACCGGGGAAACCACGGAAAACTGCCGATCAGAGCATCCGGTTGCTAGAATTCTCCTCCCGACAGCGGCTGATTTTCACAGGCTACTGTAAAAAATCCTGGCACTGTCGGTACTCGAACCCTAGGACTCCTGGACAGAGACACTGCAGTGACCTGATTGTTCAAAATGTTGGAGATGCCTCTCGTTCGAGTTTTGACCGGCACCTCGGAGATGTCACCCACTGCGGAGGGCGCGCTGCGCTCTGTTATTACGGAGGCGCGGCTGCCCGCCACGCGCCGGCTGACGCTATCACTGGGCCGCTGGACGTTACAACTCGCGTATCACTCGCGCGGCGTCTGGGAGAACAACATTCGCGAGAGTTTGTCGGGATGTTTATGTCCTGTTAGGAGCGACAATAGTGCGGTTGTGTTAATGGACGCTATTGTTCTGAACTTCGCCTTTAATTTTCATCGGCACTTAGTTTTTGAGTATACTTTCCTCATTGTGAGTGCCCTGTTGGCGGTTTCATTCGTTGGTCGTGCATTACACACTTCCTTTGTTTGTACAGTTTGTATACTGCTACTTCTTAACTCAGTATCTAGTAAGTAGTTATTTTTCTCTTTTCTTCTTTGGACTAATTTAATTGAGGATTGTTTTGAATGGTTATTTTTTACGGCGAGTAGTACGTTAGATTATTTCTCCTGAAATGCATTTTATTTTGAAAACGTTTTCTACAGTTTGAATAAAGAAACAGTTACTTTTAATGAGAATTTGAATGTTCCAGCAAGGCAATAATTGAAGCCTATTTTGGTCGAATAATTACAAAAGGTATTCGTATTCTTTTCCACTCATTCGACCGCGGTTCATTTTACCGCGACCGTATTCTACAGCAAAGTGTTTCTCGAAAAGAGATTCCTAACTTCTCTAAGTACGTTTCTGTAAAAAAGTTTCATTCTCATTTAAAATTAAAAATAACAATAAGAAATGTCAAGTAGTTAAAGGCACACACACACACAAGACACTAATCTCTAATTCTTTTCGCGGTTATGCAGAAAATTGAAGAAATTAATCTGTGTTCAGTTATCCTTATCCCCAAATACATTAATGAGAATCATTTTCTTTCATAGCGCTTTCATCGTTTAATGACATCACACGGAAACTCGAAGTTGTTCTGATGTGCAATTCAAGTACACGCAAGACTCTAAGAAAAGTTGCATTCTTACTGAACGTTTCAATAGCAGGTATCAGATAGCAAACGCATCAATATAATTATTACGACGCAATTTAAGAACAGAACGGTGTGTTATGTAGTCGATAAACTGAAATGAGTATTTTTTACAGTTTAAAGACGGAATAGTTTATTTTTACATGCTCAACTAAAAAGTAAAATATTGACACGACGGAAATTACAATCGAAGATTAGAAATAGCCATCTTGATACAAGAACTCTTGTCGTATGTTTTTGTTATCAGGGAAAACACCACGACTCTCCTTAAAAGATCTATTTAAAAGGTCTAATGTTGGGACCTACTTCAAGAGTTCTGTTGCCTTTTTCAGCACGCACGGCAGATACCTCCTGCTCGATGACCATTTGTGCCAGCCAATAGTGGCGGACGCTCTTCTGTACATGCTGATTCGTTGAATAGGTGCCAACTTTTAAGAGTTCATGACATGTCAAGAAAAACCCCCACTCAATGTTATTAGGAAGAAATCAATGTCAAAATAATTGTCTACATGTCTAAACAGGATGCCAACTTATTTGTCATCATGGTGCCAGAAATTATCCAAGTAAGGTATTAAAGATACTGTAATAACATAGTGCAATGAATATAAACGATCTTTATATACTTTAAACATTTTTTGGCAATTAGTTTTAGATATATTATCTAATGTTTAATAGCATAATTTAAAAAAATAATTCTGCCCAGAAGAATTCCCAAAAATTGTGAATTGAGACTTCAGCATTTCTGTCAAGGACGGGGTGTATTCCTGACATCAACGACGCCCTTATTCACTCCGGCCATGGAACAATATTACTTATTTATAGAAACTCTGTGCTGTTGGCTCTCCTACCTGGGTACCTACCTTGGCCCTCCTACATCAACGACGCACTTATACACTCCAGTCATGTAACAATATATTATTTATTAATGGAAACTCTGTGCTGTTGGCTCCCGTACCTGCGATCCGTCTCGTTGAGGATGCGGCCCATCTGGACGAAGTAGGGCATGGCGTAGCTGACGACCGGCTCGTTCTCGTTGATGTCCGCGTCGAGGAAGGCGTTGAGGTACTCCAGCCAGTTGAGCTGGGGCACTTCCACCTGCAGCTCGCGCAAGCTCAGCTTGCGGTAGATGGCGCTCGTGTCGTGGCGGTCCGCTTCCGGGAGTGACGCCTGCAACACAAGACGTTTCGATCAGACCGTCCGCCCGTTCCACCGCACGTGTCGGGAAAGCGGCCGAGAACATAGATATTGTCCCGGTTCCGGTGGTGACGCCCCGCCGAGGGAGATACATGGGAAGGGAAACCCGCAGAAAGGTCTGCGTTGGCGGCGATGGTGTAACTGTTAACGTTTCGGACTGCAGTACCCAAGTTCGCGGGTTCAAACCCGATCGAAGCCGTGGATTTTTCAGGGCGAAAAAATCCTTCGTACGCCTTCCTTCGGAGGGGAAGTAAAGCCGGCTGTCCCATGTTAGTAGATTTACTTGCATGTAAAAGATCCTCAAGCCTAAATGACACCTCTGAGCTAAATTCAAATCGCCTGTTTCTCGCCCAAGAAATACCTCCTTTCACTGCTAGTTGGTGAAAGGAGCGTAGCGAAATTTGCGTGGTCAGACGGAAGAGCAGGCCTAATGGCCTGAGTCTCGCCACGTGAAATAAGGCATTAATTCAATTCAATTCAATTTGGATCTTAATTTACAGCGGGAGAGGATCACCTCCCGGGATATGTTTTAAAATATTATTTTCACTCCGATTAAAGTTTATTTACACTTCGATTAAAACAGTGCCACTTCATGGTCATGAGCTGGAAGGAGAGGGCGGCACTGACACTTGAGTAATTGTTCTATTTATGTAATCTCGGTGAAATTACATAATAGTTGCATAAAATGGATCTAGTCATTTCTATTTTCTTTGATATCTTTTCTAAGTTATTTCTCGTTCTTGAAAACATTTCTTTTTGCGTTATTGCGTCACTCGGAAATGATTTTGCCTTACATTGTGCTCATAGGAATTACGCAACAATTGGGAGCTTCGTTATGACTTAAATTGTTGAATTGAAGCTCCCGATTGCATGGCAGTGACTCCCTCTCCTTCCAGCTCATGGCTTTGAAGGGACACTATGTTTTAATCTGTGTGTGCAATCCGTTCATCGTGTGAACAATAAGTAAATTTGTTGAAGTAGTATTGAAGAAAAAACTCCTTAACAACACCGCGACTGTGGTTAATGTATACCTTCAGGATGTATATCAACATCTTAAAATCTGTAAGTCAAATCAGGAAGCTTGAATTATATAAGACGTCATATTTATAAACTGTTATCTAAATAAATTTATGGCTAAAGTACTATCATGGTATCCCCGGGATATAACATTCATTTCACATATTGGACTAATAACTTTGGAAGTTGTGGCGCCCACAGACAATACTCGCATCGTCGCTGCAAAGGAACGAGAGGTAGGGATTTTACCGTGGACCATACGAGTTTGCACTTCAGCTAACACAGCCCACGTAACTACTGAACGAACTGTTTGTGATACTAATATTCACACTTCACACATCAACACTGAACTATTTGACGCATTTCATAGATATGATATAAGCATATAGTACAATAATTTAAAAAAAGTAAATTTACACAACAGAAAATTCTCTTCCCTTAGTTCATTTTGCATGGAATCCAGTCCTCGTGCCTAACTTCCTGACGTGCCGAAGAAAGGGAAGAAGATATTCGGGGAAAGACGCCGTGTTTCGAGAAATGTTTTCCCTCGGTTTATTTTGTGTTCTTGAGTTTTAATCGCTTAAAAAAAACTCTCGAAAATAATTCGCACGCCGAAACGAACTCACACTTCACTAGTTAGCGGTTCCGAATGTAAGAAGTTTGAAAGGAAAGATCACGTTCTCGAGAGAATAAACATTTTGATAAATAGTAAAAATTCCGACGTAATTCTACTTTTTCGAGCCGCCCTTAAAATTCCTGCAAAGGCTCAGACTTTCAAACTTTTTAATTTTATGATGAGCTCTTCCTTTTGACGTTCTTGTTCCAAACTTGAGCCGAGAACTCAAAAATGAGACGGGCCGAAGTTTCGGGGTCAATAGCCCTTGGAACTCGCAGACTGCGGAGGCCGGGGCCGCCTGAGTTCCAGCCGCTGGCGCTACGCCCGCCGGAAGGGGCGGGAAAATGCTTCCGAGTTTCGGACGACGCGCTCTCGGGGGTTATTCTGTCGTCAATAGAATCCTTTCTCCTGCGTAGCTGTTTCTCTACAATTAGCAGATACGCCGAGCACAAAAATGAATATAATTTTAATTTTTTCCGATACGTTATTGACTTCAATATTGAGTTCGTTATACACTGCATAACTTACCTAGATCAAGAGGATCGTAATGCTACTTATTCTCTTATGGAGGGAATTATGATAGAGATTTATGAAGGGGAATTATGGGAGGGAAACATGAAAACACAAACCGAACAGCTTTAACTACTAGTTAGTTAATAAGTAAATCTGAATCATTAAATTCACGTAAGAAATAAAATCATACATGTACCACGGGCGTTAACTGGTTCTAAAGATCGAGGGCGACAAAACACCTCGGACTCCAGGGCTTTTTGTTGCCGCTCGATTATTAGAACACTTACAATGCCGTGCGTATATAACTATTATTTTACCAATTATGTTAATGCATTTCTTACCGTTTCTACTGTATGATTCAAAAAGACTAAATATGTCTTAACAAGTTCAGTTTCTAACGCAAAGACCTAATTTCAATAAGGGTTTTTGTCCAGTTTACTTTGATTTTTATACGATTTATATATAGAACCAACTAGAATATTAACATTAAATAAATCATTTAATACAGCATACAGCAATACAGCATTTTATAGTAAATTTTTACTTCGACGTTTTATTATATTGTCGGTAAAAATAGAATTATTTCCTCTTATTTCCTAGGGGTTTAAATTAATAAAATTCGTTAAATAACAATGTCGCAACGAAGACACGCGGTTATCAAAGGTCTTCAACGATCCCATTCCGAAGCCACGTCAACAGTATGGTTTTAACATTTTTTTCTTTTACGAAAGTCATTAAAATTCTCCATGAAATTACTAAAAACGATTATAAAGTAACAAATAAAAATAAATTTTAAATTCGACTGCAGGGAATTATTTTTTATAAGCTGATTGCATATCGGCTAACAACTACTACGATGACCATAAAAATTCCTCTAAGAAATGAAAATCCCCTTACCGCAAAATCGCGGTTGAGCTATAGGTCTTTCTATATATAAATTGTCACCATCCCGTCACCTCCTTGGACGCAAATTCTCTCGGAGAGTATATTCCGCAATCGTAAAGAAATCCAAATTGTGACCACGTTATTAAGTAACAATGCATTTTAATAATTAAATTTGTTCAAAGAATTGGCTGACCCGACCGGGACTGGAACCCGGGTCTTCTGGTTGACGCCATTTTAATAATGAATATAATAATTAAATAATTATATTTGTTCAAAGAATTGCATGACCCGACCGGGACTGGAACATGTGTCTTCTGGTTGACGCCATTTTAATAATTAATATAATGATTAAATAATTAAATGTGTTCAAAGAATTGGTTGACCCGTCCGGGACTCGAACCCGGGTGTTCTGGTTGACGCCATTTTAATAATTAATATAATGATTAAATAATTAAATGTGTTCAAAGAATTGGTTGACCCGTCCGGGACTCGAACCCTGGTGTTCTGGTTGACGCCATTTTAATAATTAATATAATGATTAAATAATTAAATGTGTTCAAAGAATTGGTTGACCCGTCCGGGACTCGAACCCTGGTGTTCTGGTTGACGCCATTTTAATAATTAATATAATGATTAAATAATTAAATGTGTTCAAAGAATTGGTTGACCCGTCCGGGACTCGAACCCTGGTGTTCTGGTTGACGCCATTTTAATAATTAATATAATGATTAAATAATTAAATGTGTTCAAAGAATTGGTTGACCCGTCCGGGACTCGAACCCGGGTGTTCTGGTTGACGCCATTTTAATAATTAATATAATGATTAAATAATTAAATGTGTTCAAAGAATTGGTTGACCCGACCGGGACTGGAACCCGGGTCTTCTGGTTGACGACATTTTAATAATTAATATAATAATTAAATAATTTAATGTGTTCAATGAATTGGATGACCCGACCGGGACTGGAACCCGGGTGTTCTGGTTGACGCCCAGCTGCTCCGCAGCTCCCGAGACAAGCAATGCCTTGGACAGTTCTCACGCGCGTCCTCCACGTCCTAAGGGTGGAGAGGCGGCGCCGCGCCCTCAGAGCAGAGCCGTCGGTGGCGCCGTCGCACTGTGGAAAATTTTCGCCAAAACCTGGCCAAAAGTCGAAAACTCAAATTTCGAAAAATACGTATTTGCATTATAGGGATAGAAAATATATTAAATTCTGCATTAAATTCCGTTCAACTGAATACTGTAACTTTATTAGCTGCATGACACCATTAGCCCAAACCTGCTCTTGTTTTGTATCTCCCGCGCTGCGTTTGAGAGCCTGCTATGTGGCTTCCGTTTGAGCACAAATAACTTCCTTGTATAGAAACGTAACAGTGTTAAACAACATGGACAGTGTTCCTGGAGGTTTGTACTATACCTTTGCATATAAAATTATTATAAATGTGTAATTTATGTGCTTACAATGACAAGCTGAAAGTTTTTGATTTTTAGTGTTAAATATTTGGACGACGCGTCGGTGGCGCCGTCGTTTGCGCCGTCGGTGGCGCCGCGACCGCCCCCGCAAAGCTTCCGCTGCGAGCTTCCTTTCGCGGCTCGCGCCCCCCCCCTCGGCCCCTCGCTCGCTGCCCGGCCGCAAGCGCCGAAGTGGGTCCTGCATCCGCCATTGGTATCCTCGCCGCAGACCTCGTCGTCCTCGCTATCGTCGTCCGGCCCTCCCTGCCTCGGTCCCCATAGCCCCGTTGCGTCTTGAGAATCTTCCTCGCTCCCTCCGTCGCCTTCAACTGACCCCCGCCGCCTTGCCCTCCTCCGCCTCCACCGCTCTCCCCGTTCCCGCAGGTTTGCGTCACCCTCGCAGCTCTCCCCGCTTCAAGCACTTTCCTGGCCTCCTCCGCGCTCCCCGCCCCTTCCGTTATCCCCGCCCCTTCCGTGATCCACGCCGCCACCGCGTCCTCATCTTACCCTGCACCGCCTCTTCCAGGCACCACCGATTCCCCTGCCTACGCTATCTCCGTCGCCTTAGTCGCCATCCTTTGCGCTGCCCCATGGTCGACCTCCCTTTCCCCTGCCCGCCGCCAACCACGCTGCCACAACTGCCTTCTTTCAATACGAGTGGCCACTAGCGCCGCCTGCCTCATCATTCATACATTCGCCGCCTCCATCGCCTTACCCGCCTCCATCTTCCCCGCCTCCATCCCTTTCCCCGCCTCCATCCCTTTCCCCGCCTCCACCTCTTTCCCCACAACCATCAGCTTTCCCGTCTCCACTTCTTTCCTCGCCTTTCTCTCCACCACTCCACCCTCCTCGCCACAGCCTTCCTCTCCACCTCCTTCCTCGCGGGTTTCGCTTTCCCTAATTCAGCAGCATTCAACCAGCATATATGGCTCAGAGCGTCAACTAATGTCACTGCAATGTCACTGACCGGGAGGTCCAAAGGTTTGAGTCCCGTGACAGTAGCAGAATTCTCGACACTATCTATGTAGCTAGGTCGAATTCAGACGCTGTGTGGAGGAGAATTCTAGCGACCGGCTGCTCTGATCGGTAGTTTTCCGTGGTTTCTCCGATCAACACCAGGCGAATGCCGGAGCAGTACCCTAACAAGCGGGTCACGGAGCGCGCGCGATCTTGCCATCCATTTCCTTGACTTATCCTGACCACTTTCACACACACACACACACACACACACACACATACATACTAACATGCACTACCACTTATCCCGGAAGGCCGGCCGGGAGCGTAGATCCTGTCTCGGCTGGGGCGATGTCCCGCTGGTGGGAGATAGCTTATTGGGAAATATCACCGTAGGCCGACGAAGGCCGGCTCCGGATGTCGTCGGCTATTGTGGGAATATCATCAGCCCCTCCTGCGGTAAAAATGCACTACGTTTACGGGACTAATGACCTTAGCTGTTGTCGCGCCCGGAATCACAAATTAATCCAATCAATCCTCTGCCTTCCACTGTCTTCCTCGTCTCCGCTTCCTTCCCCGCCTCCACTATCTTCCCCGCCCAGCCGTTCTCTCCACCTCGACGGCCTTCCATATCAACGCTTCCTCCCCCGCCTCCACCCTCTCTATTTTCCTCGCTCCCAATGCGTTCCCCGCCTCCGAATCCTCTCTGGAGTCCGTTGGCGCCGCCGCCGCCGTCGTCGCTTCCGCCGGCGACGACTGGCGCGGCCTAACGGAGGCGGCTCCAGATAAGAGCCCGCGCCCCCTCCTCGCATTCCTTCGCACCCGCGCACGCACCCTCCCACCCACGCGTTCGCCCAGCGCCCGCACAGCAGTGGCAGCTGGCGTTCACGCGGAGGCAAACGCTGTGGAAGCGGGGCCTCAGGAAGTGTATGTAGGGCGCGCCTGGGGAGATCCAGTATTGCAAGCCTTCTCTTGTTCAGAAGCCTACGTTAATTATTTTAATTAGTTTTGTAGTTGTAGAAATTTCCAAATTAAAATTAGTGGCGGCGATAGTGTAACAGTTAGCATATCGGGCAGTTATACCCAAGTTAGCGGGTTGAAACCCGATCGAAGGGGTGGATTTTTAAGGGCAAAAAAATCCTTCGTACGCCTTCCTTCGGAGGGGAAGTAAAGCCGGCTGTCCCATGTTAGTAGATTTACTTGCATGTAAAAGATCCTCAAGCCTAAATGACGCCTCTGAGCTAAATTGAAATCGCCTGTTTCTCGCCCAAGAAATACCTCCTTTCTCTGCTAGTTGATGAAAGGAGCGTAGCGAAATTTGCGTGGTCAGACGGAAGAGCGGGCCTGATGCCCGAGTCTCGCCACGTAAAATAAGGCAAATTCAATTCAAAAACTTAACAGCCTGGCGCACAGTAGTGGAACTTAAAGTGGTACTTATTAATCCTCTTATACGTTCATTGCTAACAACAACAATTGAGTTTATTATTATTATTATTATTATTATTATTATTATTACTTCCGCATGTAAAAATCATATGAATCTCATTACTTTTGTAAACTTATTCAATACAATTGAAAATGAAATCATTATAATGTTTCGTTACTCGTTTTTATTGAAACTCGTTATATTGAGTTGTGGGGTTGTAAATGATAATATGCTTTAAGGATGTTCATTGTAATACATTATTGTTTACAAGAGTGCGATATTTTATTATATTTGCGATTTTAGGCCGTCCGATTTCACAGAAGTCATTTCTTAGAAATAGTCTATGAAAGTAAGCAGGAAAGAATGGTTCTATCATTTGAGGATGATTTAGTTGGACAATTATAAAGTGAATCGTCTTCTGTAATAATGATTTTGAATCAACCTTTTCAACTCTAAAAATCTAATCAAAACCCGAAGCGTAATGTAAGTGAACAATGTAACACGAAAAGAAATAGTATAATTACGAACGCTATAGCAAACGAAATGCGCCAAAGGAATTTCAAAAAGTTATTATTCAAATTTCATGGTTTCTTACTTGAGAGTTGTCTCGATCGTCGGCTTACCGCATCTCACACGCTACGAAGGCAAAATTATGATAAATCAGTGGCTGAATACAACTGACAAATCCTGTCACACAAAACGCGCCTTGTCAGACAGACAACTTACATTTTGCTCGAAATTAGAACTGTGCAGAAAAGAGCAGCAAAACTGTGTTAGTCCCCCTACTTCCCGGTTGACCAGCACTTCACAAGGCGAATTCCATCGGGCAGTAGAGCGTGTCTGCAGATAATGCCGCTCCGCCCGCTCCCTTCTTAGGCCACGAGGCCGTGGAGACAGTTGCGGCGGCTCGCCGATGAGGCCCATTATCATTCTTGGCCAGCAACGCGCGAATCAAGGAGAGCGGAAACGGGGGAATTAAGGCGGTCGCGGGCAGTTGAGCGGGGGAGAGAGGGTGGGGGTGAGGAGTTCCTGAAATGGAGTCGCCGACGGCGTCGAAGAAGGGGCTTCGGAGGCTCTCCGAGTCAGGGGTGTCGGGGACAGCACTGGTCGAGGACGTGGTTTGTAGGGGCCGTGGATTCTAGAAGTCAGAGGTTGTAGGGGACGGGGGTTGTAGAGGACGGGGGTTGTAGGGGACGGGGGTTGTAGGGGACGGGGGTTGTAGGGGACGGGGGTTGTAGGGGACGGGGGTTGTAGGGGACGGGGGTTGTAGGAGACGGGGGTTGTAGGGGACGGGGGTTGTAGGGGACGGGGGTTGTAGGGGACGGGGGTTGTAGGGGACGGGGGTTGTAGGGGACGGGGGTTGTAGGGGACTGGACGTAGATAGGGACCAGCAGGCATGGGCGAGAGGGGTGGGCAGCGAGAGGGGACTGAAAGAAGTAGGGCAAAAGGGCGGGCGACGTGACTTGGGTCGTGAGCACGTTGCTAGCCACAGAAAGAGATTCGCTGTCGCAGCTCTCAGAAAATGAAGTCTCCGCCTTTGCATTCGGTTTCACTCGACTTCTTTGCGAAATTTATTTGATTGGTGTCATTCATTAAACAACAGAATGTGGATTATTCTTTATAAATATTAATAGTAGGTAAACATGGATCACAGCAAACAAAATTTAGTAATATTCTGATGTTTTGTTACTGAGACGATATCACTTGATGAAATTTGCCTTTCTAGCTACTCGAATAGGAAATAACACTTCATGGTCAATTATACAATAAAAAGCATGTTTTTAATGCTGTTATTATTGAACTTTTCCTTCAAACCCTCGTTAAATATTATATCTTTTCTAATCATTGATTAATTGATTTTGTATTCTTCCTTGCCTTTTGATATAATTTTGTATTCTTCTTAATACACGATTACAATTTTGACAGCACAATGTCGAAGTCCAAATGGTCCATTTCCTGTTACTACTGCACGCATAGATAAGTATCCAACGGAGCCATTTTGAACCAGGAAGTATTCTTGGTTCATTGCTGCCAAATTACCTAGAATATATTTGTTTCCAGGTGGACGTAAAATGAATAGTTTCAGCCAAGGGTTCACAGCAAGAATTCATAATGTCTAGTACATTCCTCGTTCTAAGGTGGAAACTTGATCTTTATTACTTCTCCTACGTCGCGTGCATATGCTGTTCCTTTTCTCAGAAATCGTTTGCCTCCTGTTATAAATGTTGGTCAATAGTGTGCTTCAAATTATGTTGCTCGTCTTATATGCGCAAGGTTTCGTCAGTTCTGTAATCCCTACCCTCACTCATTTATCCACATTATTTGTTTTAATATTATTAAATCAATATTTGTTAACTACTGTTGATTAAAAATGACCAGCGTTTTTGACAAAATCTGATGAGCAGAAGTCTTCGAACGCATGTTATAGAAACAATTTTGCATCGAAACGCAGCCAAAATTTGATACAATAGTCCTGCCATCCAGTCACTCTCCTCCTCTCACATCTAGGAAGTTAAGGCTGAAGAAATTGTGAAAGGATAGTAATGCACGTCTTAGTCTCTAAAATTTGATCATCACAATAGAATACCATATATGTTTTGTATATCAATCAATTTCGTCCTATTTATTAAGTCTTTGATCAATCAAAATTCTCTCCCTTTTCTGGAATAGTCACTGATTTTTCGGACAATGAATAGTGTCTTTCGCATTGAAATATGATCTGGTGTTTGAAACGTGAAAATTCGTCGTGCTAGAACACCTTGTGTTAGTCTTTGTCTAAAAAATTTACAATGAATACTCAGTATTACAATGTTCTCTAGTCTACGAGTCATTAAAATTTCAAATGCTAGAATATTCTACGCCATTTGTTTCACGAAACTGCGCCGTAATATCACAATTTCCTTAGCACTTGGAGATTTTATTTCTAATGTGACGTAACTTAATGAATCACAATTTTTCAAGAAGAAGCGCGTACTCTCATTGGACTTGCAGTTAAACACAGGTTGCAACGATTTCTAGATACCCTTTAAAGTGAAAAAATATCAAGCAATTAATTATCTCTTTGAATACTTGTTTCAAAATTCATCGCTTGTAACTAGCCATGAAGAAAAATAACACTCTTCAAAACTGAACCATTTTTACAAGAAAAAATATTGTAAATTAGGCGATTAGTAATCACAATATCAAGGGCTGAAAGCATACTGGAACAGGGCGAATTTTTATAAATCAGGAAATATAGGGTACACTGAGCGACATTTGTTGATGCAAAGACTGACATAGTGTATTCTAATATCATGGACGAATTCTCATGATTCAAAGACCAGATGATGTTTTAATGCCCAATTTTCATTGAACAAAAAATACAGGGTTCTAGTAAAGACGATCAATTTTCATGAACCAAAGACTAGCAGTCTATAAAATTTCATGTTACAAAATGTAAATATTCTTATGTGGTGAACGGATTTTAATTCTACAAATACTGAAAGGCAATTCTAACTTTCGACGTAAGCACGTGATCGATTACTTCATATTCCCAGGGACGTCATCTGCTAATCCCATTAGTGCCGTAAATGTATTGTGTGTTTTGGGGAGGATTACGTTTGCGATTTTCCTCCTTGGATGGTGATGCTAACGAAGCTTTCCCCAACCAGGTATCTCCCACCAGCAGGGCACCGCCTCAGCCAGGACAAGCTGTAAGGTCCCGATCGGACTCCCGACATGTGGCATAGTACAGAGCATGTTAGTGTAAGTAAGGAAGGGGGCGAGGATAGCACAAGGGAGAGGAAGGAAAGATTGCGCGCAGTCCGCGGACCATTTATTGTCCGATTCTCTTTAGAATGGGATGATTTGACAGCTAGTGCTGGCAGCACAACTGACGATTCTGTGGTCGTTGTGCCTTTGAACTTATTAGACTCTCCTTCCTCCATTCGTTTGCAGTTGGCTAACTTGTAAATAGTTACGACGCTCCCTGGCTGTGATGTCCTCGTCCGAAAATGTAGTGCGCCACGAGAAATAATTGAAAGTAGAAAGTATAAGCTTTGTGCTCTTCAGTAAAAATTCTTTCTTTTTATAAAAATTACATTGAATTTAGTTTTAGTTTTTATGTGACAAGTATTATGTTTGTTTTAAAATCGAGTCTTGAATGTGAGATGCGTACTCGTGACGGTGCACGTGTTTACTTCTCTAAACTACACGTGATGTTCACTTGTTTTGCGAACTGTCACTTTATCCCATTCTTAAGAAAATCGTTCTATATTAGGGCACTGCTTCAGCATACGCGTGGTATATAGCCATGCTCTCGTAAATGGAAGGAGCGTGCACTCACGTTTGCGAGCTGCTTCTCGAACTGGATGACCTGCAGCAGCTCCGCGGCGGCCGAGGACGCGTTGGCGCCCAGCAGCGTGGCCACCTCCGTCATGTAGCGGTGGTAGGCGCGCAGGTCGCCCTCCGACGTCGTCTTGAGGTAGTACTCGCGCGACGGCAGCGCCAACGTCATCTGGTCCAGCTGCGTCACACACACCACGCCGCCCGCACTTACTGCTCTGCTCAAACACGCTCTGTGCTCAAACACGCTCTCTGTTCAAACACGCTCTCTGCTCAAACACGCTCTCTGCTCAAACACGCTCTCTGCTCAAACACGCTCTCTGCTCAAACACGCTCTCTGCTCAAACACGCTCTCTGCTCAAACACGCTCTCTGCTCAAACACGCTCTCTGCTCAAACACGCTCTCTGCTCAAACACGCTCTCTGCTCAAACACGCTCTCTGCTCAAACACGCTCTCTGCTCAAACACGCTCTCTGCTCAAACACGCTCTCTGCTCAAACACGCTCTCTGCTCAAACACGCTCTCTGCTCAAACACGCTCTCTGCTCAAACACGCTCTCTGCTCAAACACGCTCTCTGCTCAAACACGCTCTCTGCTCAAACACGCTCTCTGCTCAAACACGCTCTCTGCTCAAACACGTTCTTTGCTCTACGCGAGCGAAGTGGAACGTCGCAAACTAAAGTGGGATTTATGTATAGCTGCGTTTGAAGTAAAACATCCAATTGGAGGATTAGTCACTACAATTACGTCACTATGGCGACGTGCAAGCTCCCGATTGGATGAAACCGTCAACAGCTGATTTACTTCAAACGTAGCTCTAAATAAATCCAAGAATAGTACTAGTACATAGTGATACTAGGGGACGGATTTTGACCTAAAACAGGGGTGTTTAACATGCATGGCCTCAAGGGCCACAACTAAAATCTTTAATATTGGTATTGCGGTGAGTTTTCGTTGGCATTTACAATGAAATAATTATATGAGTCGTCATTACCAACAATATTATTTATTTAAATAGCAGCTTTCGATTGATTAGCCATCATCATCAGTTTTCGGCTATATGAAAGCCACAAAACGTCAACCTAAAATATTTAACATGGTTGCGGGTCATATTTTCATTGCATGGGCGTTTCACCCCTGACTTCCACATATTGTTGCTCTCAGTACACTTTGCCCGGCTACTCTGAAACGGGGGGGGGGGAGGAATAAAACCATACGCGATATCAGACCTTACCATGTATAACGAAGTGAAACACATTAGGATAATTTCGAATCTGCTCCAAAAGAATATCCTTAAATCTAAACTTGACCTAATTTTACATTAAAGAGGGTGTTTACCCCGGCAAGGCGCACAATGTTCTCGATCGACATGAATGAAATGGACTTTCACTTTCGACTGATAACCTGTCGCGGGCCATCATCAATGGCACCGCGGGCTGTCAGTTGGACAGCCCTGACCTAACACTTCGCCTAAAAGGATCAATAAAATGCTCTTAATTTTTTTAATACTCTGAAAGCAAAGAACACTGGCATAACGAATTTGATCAAAACTGTAACGATAATAGGTAGAAAATGACTTATTAATCGAAATCGACGAAAACCCCAAAAAATCAAATAAAAATGGAACATGTTCTTTTGTTATAATTGTCATTATTGTCTATACTAAAAGACATTGTACTAAAGTGAAAATAAAAATGATATTTCATTGAAATCTGCTCCTAGTGATCATGGACATTCCAATACCTACTGTGCTGAAGGACATTCCAATACCTACTTACAGTTCAAAAAGAAATAATATGCTGGTTTTGTCACGATAATATTGCACAATAGTCTAGATGAAAAAAACTAAAAGTAAATTGGTTTAACGTCCAACTCCTCCTAGAAGACTCAATCCATTCCAATCATTGCCCAAATTCGTATCTTACCATATTACTTTCAAGTTAAGCAGTGACAACCGTGAATAAATGTATCAATAAAGCAATGTACTTCGCCTGTTCTTCGCAGGATATGCAACCCGTCAGCCACGCGTGTACTAATTTCGTGAGGTTGCCGAGCTCATACCGCTATCCCATTTCGTGTGATGTCCTCAGATTTGGATACAATTAACGAAACAATATCTGTAAGAAAGATTAAACGGAGTCAATTTGAAACTTAGATCTCAAGAAACACACACATGGGATATAAAAATTTAACTCGGCAGAGAGTCCTCAGTACCTAGCGTATATGATTTATGGATATTCTTTCCAGATAAGTGCTCAGATTTGAATGCAATTAACACGGAATGTTCGTAAAATTTGTTCGTGGAATATTATCATATTGAGACACTGATCGCAAAAACTAAATAGTTATGAA
Organism: Gryllus longicercus; assembly: GCA_038098605.1. NCBI lineage: Eukaryota > Metazoa > Arthropoda > Insecta > Orthoptera > Gryllidae > Gryllus > Gryllus longicercus. The sequence goes on from JAZDUA010000217.1 coordinate 2,331,930, forward strand.
CGTTTTATCTGGGGAGGATCCAACATTAATTACTTTTACACTCTAAGTAATATTTTAATTCAATTTATGGGTGAGAAGTGCTAGAGAATTTATATAGTCAAATACAAATGTTTTTCCTTTTTTCTCAAATACAGGTATTTAATATTAAGTGAGTGCAACAATTGTTACACACTATGTTTATGAGAAAATACACATCAGCAGTAATCGAAGAATCATTTCATTATGTTTGGAAGACAACTTCCTTGAATTCAATTTAATTTATTTCTGTTATTTTACTTTAAAGTTTGGTATGCAAGTGTTGCGGAAGTCGGTAATTACAATGTCAAACAAGCTTTATACCGCGTAAAATATGACCTTCAGGGTGGACCGTGACTCCCATGACTTATGGGAACCGATCCTTATTCCGAACTCTCAGAAGATGGGGAGGTCTCCGGGGTAGAGACCCAACGTCCGGACTGTTATACCCAAGCTCGCGGGTTCAAACCCGATCGAAGCCGTGGATTTTTAGGGCGACAAAATCCTTCGTACGCCTTCCTTCGGAGGGGAAGTAAAGCCGGCTGTCCCATGTTAGTAGATTTACTTGCATGTAAAAGATCCTCAAGCCTAAATGACGCCTCTGAGCTAAATTCAAAATCGCCTGTTTCTCGCCCAAGAAATACCTCCTTCCTCTGCTAGTTGATGAAAGGAGCGTAGCGAAATTTGCGTGGTCAGACGGAAGAGCGGGCCTGATGGCCCGAGTCTCGCCACGTAAAACAAGGCAAATTCAATTCCATTCAATTCAATTCAACGTCAATCGACGTCAATACCTTGACATCGATGTTTTTATGCAAGTATCGATGTTTTGAACATATAGTCGACATACAGTCGAAGATAAACAATAAAGTCGATGAATTTTAATATCGATGTTTATGGTTCATTTTTCTCTATCTTTTTTTTTTTCTGAGAGAAAATTTTTCATAATAACATTTTTGTATAAGTTAAAATATATAATAACAAGGTCGCTCAGACTTTCAGGCTCAGCCCTGCCCATTGTTTTTCTTATGTTTTACTTCGTTTTCAATTAAATGTTAATTGTAAATTGATAAACTTGGCGAAGGTCAAATTAAAGTTTATTTCCCACGAATTTAATATTAGACGTAACATTACTAGCTTTAATCATCTATGTTTAAGAAGATCGATGATTTTTCCTTGATGTATTTTGAACATTGATAACAGGTTACATCGATATTCTGTGGACGATGTCGCATCGTTACTCCGGTGCGGCTTGAGACATAATGTCTTTCCCGTATGATTTGAGGTTATGCCTCTATCAACTAAAGACAGGCGATTGACGTCGTATGCCTGTACTTTATTCCTTCTCGTTTGTCACCGATTCCGAAGGCACCTACAACTTGCATTTTGAACGAAGATGACGAAAGACGCCCATGACGCATGAAAACGACGAAGTCATGGTTATGGTCAGGGAAATGCTGTCAGTTAACATTTTAGCGCATACTATGAAAGTTTTGTTTTAATACGCGGTTAATATACTTCTTAACGGATGGTTCGCCAGTCAACATGGCGGAATTTTAAATCCTAATTTTAAATCCCTTACAACCATGAAAGGTAAGGGCAGAACTTGGTATATCGCAGAACATTTTCTCAAAAATAATTTTTCAGTTTTCGATTCAAGCTTTGAATTTATTTTTTAAATAAATTGATACAAATATGCCATCAAACGTTTTTTCGAGTGTAACGTAAGCTTAGCAAAGAAAGAATTAGAATTCATTGACATTAAACATAATTATGTTTCGTATCAGCAAACTAGATGTAATGTTCTGTATTACTGAATTAATTTGTTTACTAGTTTGTGGGATTATTTCAATGCACTTTACTACTTTTGCCGGAGGAAATACTTGCTTATTTTGGTATAATTTTAATTCAGATGTAGTAAAAATAGTGAAAATGAATATCCGTCTTTTAAATACATATTATAAAAGTTCTACTCCAATCATCTGAATAATCACATGTATAGTTTGTGCTCATGCGAGAAATATTTTTTTTTTAAATGTTGATCCATATTAATTTTTTTAAATATTACATATCACGCTGTTTACCGAACGAGTGGCAATTGTTTAATGACGTATGTTATTTTTTTGTATTATAAACGACCTTTTCTGTTCCAAGAAATCGTTCATAATGGGAGTTGTACGGCACAAATGATTACTTCATCACACATTCAGCCAATCACAGCAAGAAAATTGTGGGGAGTTAACGGTTAATGGAACAGCCGACCACGTTTTGTCGTATAGATGTCAAATACCCGAGACGTCACAAGATAGTTGCTTCTCAAAATTAAGTTTGATTCTCTTACGAATTAATAATGCTGATGAACAAAAAAATAAAAAAATATCGCATGGGACGCGTTTATAATGTTGCTTCATTGCATTCCTACAAATTTGAAAACTGTCTCCAAACGTTGCTCGTTTTCAAAACATGTACTTAAGCAATAAAGCTTAACATTATGAAGTAATTGCATAAACTAGTATTATTGAACCAGTTCCATAATCCTCCACTTTCAGTACTATTTTCGCTGCCATGAGAGATTGTTTATAATGTGGGTGAATAAAAAAGAAAAAAATATGCAGATTGTCCTTGTAGCTTGCATGTGCAAAGAGACGAACTCCCTGAACGCGTTGCCAAACCCGTTGGCAGTGTCCCGCCCGACAAAGCGTCGGGGCAGCGCAGGTCTGGAGCGCGTCGCTCCCACGGCGGCGGGCGGGCGGGCGGGCGAGCGTGTTTGTGCCTCCTCCCTTCGCGCGATGTGTTTGCGCCAGCGATCCAGCCACCGCCCGCCCACGGCCGCGCCCACACCGCTCGCCCAGCGGCCGCCCGCGCCGAGGGGTCGCTCAACGACGCACCTGCGCCTGGCCCCAGTCCCACCGCCGCGCACGCCGCGACGCGCGCCTTTACCCGCCCCTACTGCCCGTCTCTCACCTCTCGCCCCCGCCCCTACCCACCCCTGCACACACGTACCAGCACTCTGTCGTTGCCCCTCCCCGCTCCTCTCTGCCCCGCCTCGCCGTCACTCATCTCTCCTCAGTGCCCCCTCCACCTTCCCCGCTCATCCCTCTCCGCCTCATGCTTCTCTTTCCTCTCCCTACCCTGCCCTCCCCCATCATGACCCTCCCCGCCCCCACCATGCCCCACCATGCGTCAACCTCTAATCCATCCCAGAGCGGTGTGCCTCGCCTTCGTCTATCCGGCTCCGTCCTCGACCGTCCTTCCCTTTCTCGGCCGTTCTACCTCGTCGTCGTCCGGCCCACTCTCGTCTGTGCTGCCCCGACGTCATCTTCCTGCCCCGTCCTGGACCGTTCTGCCCCGTCCTCGGCCTACCCCGCCCTCGTCCAGCCCCGCCCTCGTCCTGCCCCGCCCTCGTCCTGCCCCGCCCTCGTCCTGACCTGCCCCGCCCACGTCCTGACCCGCCCCGCCCTCGTCCTGCCCCGCCCCCGTCCTGCCCCGTCTCCCTCTGTCCTACTCCGTTCTCGTCTACCTCACCCTCGTCTGTCCTGCCCAGCTCTCATCTTCCCCGTCTCCCTCTGTCCTGCTTCGACCTCGTCTACTCCGCCTTCGACCGTCCTGCCCCACCCTCGTTTGTGCTTCCCCTCCCTCGACCGCCCTGCCCAGCAAAGTAATCAATTCGGGACGGCCAAATTCAAGAAGAGCTAACATTTTATTATTTACCTTTATATTTACCTTTCTTTAAAGTAACTTTTAGTTACTTTATTGAGATGTAAAACTTACATCTGTAACATATTTATATGTAGGTTCTAGAGAAACTTTATTGTGCATAGCCTGGGTAAATGGTTAAAGATGTTCTGGAAGATCCCTTATCTTATCGGGAGACGTACTCCTAACCCGGAAATGAAAAGGACGGCGCAGAGGACGGCACCCCTCAGACTCTCGGGATATCACAGTGATGTTAAAGAGTTAGGTATTTTAAGTTCGTGGAAGACCTCAGATGACTGGCAGCTGCGTAGTTTTCAGCATGCATGACAAATCAGTAATGCAGATAAAAGGTATTCTAAAGTACAAAGGATTCAGTAGATTTGGCGAGTATAAATGCATCCAGTCTTCTAAATTAATGGAGCTACAACACCATTTTTTTCTTGCATTATTCCCAACTTTTGCAATTTTTACTTTATTGTCATACTTCGTAAGAAGAGAGAGTATTGTAATCGTGCGCCAAAAAGCGACCGGTACAGAAAAAATATTGTCAGGCCCTGGAAATACAAATTGGATAAATATTGTTCCTAAATGTAGTAAATTACTTCCTCTATCGCGGGTAGCCAGAACCCATTTTTTAGGGTCCTTAATACCTACAAACCGATTGACGGTGATACGTCTGTCTGCCTATGGGCATCGTCACCGCCTAAACCGTTCAGATAATTTTCTCCAAAATTGATATTCTGCGAAAACTATACATGAACTTTGAGGTCATCCGGGTTTGAAACAGGTATTTTCATTATGAAGAGTACTTTGAATTAAAAGTTTCAACTACATTTTCAACATTTTCTCAAAAATGGTTCCATTTAAAAGAAAATGAACTGTGTTCTTGGATAGCGAAAAGAAAGCTTAAAGGAATGGCCCGGGTTTCAATGCATTGAAATGCCTAATTTTTCGAAAATCGCAAATATCAATTTTTTGCTTTATCCTACAAATACAATATTTTAGATAGTTTTTGATTAATGAAATCTAGACAGATCTTCAAATAAATCCATGCAAAATTTTTCGTAAATATGAGTAGATATGTTGTTTTTTGATGTGAGAACAGATGTTCCTTTCTGAACACGAGCCCCTATAGACTTTCACCTACCCTACTCTTCAATTAATTACTTACTCTTCATTGATTCCTAAACTTCAATTCAGTATCTTCCCATTCATGTCATTACCTTTTTATTCTTCGCACTGATAACTAATTTCACACTTTTAATTACCTTATTAGTTCAATCTATTTTTTCCAACCCTATCCAATTTATTGCTGAAAATTGTTTGCAGTAAATGTTGATGACACTGCAATATAATGTTATATTGTTATTGTTATGATATATAATATTTTATATCGTTTCCTTTATGTTTCGCTCCCATAGTTTCGAGTGAATAGTGCTCCTTTAAGTGATTGCGTATTGCCTTCAGGCAATCGCTTCAGAGGGCGCACGTGCTAGAGCTCGACGTCGGTGCGCGAATATCCCATCGGCGATGCATCGACGGCAGCGCCGCGGGCGGAGCGTTTCCGAAGCTGCGTCCGCGCGTCTAAGCCCCGCGCCAGCCGAGCCTGGCTGCGTAAATCATGGGCGTAAGCCGGCGGCCGGGACAGCCGCGCGCTCCACCGGGACGGCGCCGAAACTCCGCAAGTGCGGGCGTGCGGGCAGGCGTGCGGGCAGGCGTGCGGGAAGCGCCTGAGAATTACAACTACGTAGAGAAACTGTCGCCAACTGGTGATCGGCGAGAAAATGTTGCGCCTGTCCCATCATGCAGACATGCTGAGAAGAAATGGAAACTAATGGTGCAACGGAAGCACAAACTTTCTCGCATTCGTTGTAGCTTTTGCGATCAACGAAAATGAGACCAGCGACTGTTTTATAAGCTTGTTTTGCTCTATTCGAGGAAAACTTAGAGAAAATATTTATAGAGAGAGTTCTTTTTTGATGCATTTTCAAAAAGAATTGCCTTTACTTCAAGCAAAACTTACAAACAAAATAATCATATGTTCTAAAAATTGCCCACGATCTTATTTAAAGATTTAAATTGTAGAACAAGTTTCCATACAGAAAAATTTGTCATCAATATTGTAGTTTTGGAAATTACATTTTTTGCTATTTTTGAAAATTCAGACATTCAAGTCTCAATTTTTTTAAAACATTTACTCTGCTCTGAAGTGCACTCAACATCACTGTTTTTCTTCCTCACCACAAGTGCCCACTCTGCCCTCAATAGCTAGAGATTACTATAAGAAGGGACAGTTTCGACAGCTACTGCTTGTCCACTGCTAACAACATAACTGCAGGTTATGCCCATGCGCTCAATTTGTGGGTGCGTGTTTGCAGTAATCTCGTTTGTAAATGACGTTTGTATCATCCCTTGCAATGCCATCACCCTACACAATGTCCATTTGTTTCCCAACCTGTCAAACTGGTCCCTTCTTACAGTAACTCCTCTATAACACCTCCCTCAGATCGAAGTCTAGGCCTTCGCTCGTCTGGAGCCAGTTAGGTATGCCTGATTTATACACGGAGAGAAATGTTGTAGTACAATGTACTAACCATGTTTAGTAAACGATCATATAGTAAATCCAATTATTCATTAGGTAAGGTTCACTAAACGTGATTTAGTTTCTTTAGTAAATCAGAAAATCGTAAGTGAATGAACAAGAAGAATCGTCAAAGGTACTATACTTGTTTCGTAGATAAAAGTATTCGGTGAGATCTACGTTTCATGTCGACATACTTGCTACACACTGCTTTGTAAACGCGCGCGCTCTCAGAAATCTCCTATTCGGACGAGAGTCCAAGCGATCTGTGCGAAACCAACACTGTGTATATTATTACATGCGATATAAATGACGTGTTTCGTATTTTAATGATTTTAAATAATTGTTTTTTTAAATTCTAAATTAACGGTACAAATACACTCCGTAACCAATCGTCGGCAGCTAAGATCGGTAAGCGGTATCTTTAGCTAGCTAGGGTCTGTCTGTTTTCCGAGGTCAAGAAGCTACGAGTGCACGATGCCCTTGGATGGGTGACCACTGGGGAACCTCATTTGCTATACTATCTGGCTGAAGGGATAGAAAGAAAATATTGACTTTCACGTCTCTGCTTAATAGCGTTTAGTAATTTATGAAACGCAACTTTTCATTGAGAAATTTTCGATGCAATATGTCTAGTAAATATCGCGACCTTTTTAGTGATTATTATTATTATTATTATTATTATTATTATTATTATTATTATTATTATTATAGATATAACATCCCTCTCCAGGGCAAAAGCCTTCCACTCTCTAGAGGAGTAGATCACAAAAAAGAACTTAGCAGGTGAGCTAAACCCTGGCGAAGTTAAATTGTTTTTCCTATTTATTTTTTACAATTATGTTATATAACATATTATATATTTAGATATAATGTTATTATGTATGTACATGTGATTTTGTATAGATGTTTAATAGGGAACAATACTACACGTTAATTAGTATGTTTAACTAACTGTTAACTACGTTTAACCGTATAGTTCAATCTATTACGTGATTAATTGTAACTAATCATTTCTCTCTGTGAGTATGGGGACCCACAAAATGTGTATTCTCACTACTCAACGTGTTAGAGGACGTACTTTGCTACGTATACAAACAACTTATCTACTTTTTTAGGCCCCCACAATTTGTTTTTCTGATGAAAAATTGGCGATATAATTTTTAATAAATTAAATTTATGTCCGTTTTTGTTTCGTACCTCTCGTACCTTTGTTTGGTTAAGAGTTATTTTATCTGTCAATAATACGAAAAAGTGTGTGCTGTCCGAGCACCACTAATTTTTATTTTCCCTTAATCTTTTGAGCAAATCTTAAGATGGTATTTTGCTTCCCCTCTAATTCCGAAATGAATCTTTTCTTGTCCCCAAACCTACAACTTTTCTGTTTGATGTTCAATAAATTCACGTTTAATTCATCTTTTCAGTATCGACAAGAATGTGAGTTCCAAGTTTTGGATATTGAATCGCTCCTCCTGATGTAAAGTAGGCAAGGGTCTGTGGCGATTATGGAGTTTGTCGACAATGTGCTTCCAAGGTTCCATTGGTGAGCATAAAGTTTATATATTATCAGTATGCGTTAGTATGTTTTTATGTTTTATAAATCGTTACTTCTGAACTCCTCTTTCAAATATTCGCAATCCCCTCTTGTCTTAATTGTCTCAAATGTGTTAAAAATTTATATTGCCTTGTCTCGTTTCCCATATACGCCGCATGAAACTTTGCTTGAGCATTACTTTAAAGATGCCACCAGTCTCTTCAAGAGCCTTACATTATTTTTGAGAGTTTTAATATATTTAAAATGCTCCTGGAAAGTCATGAAGATTTATCTGATGTTGTTCTTCCAACTAAATATAAATATGGTGAAAAGTATTCTTTATCCTAAAATGTAATTACAATAACTGGGTTAATTACGTTTTTTCGGAACGAATTCCTTCGATAACAACACAACAAAAATCATAAATACGAGCTATTTTGAAGTGACCGATAAGAGGGTAACGTAAGTATTTATTAAAAACAAAACGCATAAAGATGTTGTTATGAAATTAGTGTTTGGAACCTTGAAAGTATTTAAAAACATTTTTGCGTCTCTAACGTTCAAAAGCCCATTTCTAAAAACATGTTATTAATGGTTTCTGAATTATTTATAAGCTCCTTCGTGGCGTCCATGTTTAAAAAATATGAAATATATAATTCACCTTCATTCGAATTGAAATATACGAGTTCACCTCCAAGCATAGAACTTTGCTTTATGAGACGAGTTAAATGTTTTACGTTAACATAACGCTCACTAAATATGAATTGACCTTGTATTGTATACTTTTTATTCTACTAATTTCTGATTTTACCTATGTAACTAAGAGGAGTTTACTCTACATTGTAAAAGCTTTCAATTCAATTATTCAAAATGAAACTCGCATGTTCATTTCATGAATTTTAACTAGAAGTCTCTTCTTTAGCATAAAATGATACAGTACCTCCGAGAATTTTTTTCCTTGTGAAGCAAAAATGTCCAGTCTTATATTTAAGGTACGTAAAGGATGTTCATTTATTACAGAACCATTCTGGGCGTGTGCGCGGTCCGAGAAAAATTGGAAGGGAAACATTACTAAGAAAAAGAGGAACTATGAAAAATTTAAAAGTTAGCTAGAGATAATAAAAGAGAAAGGAGGAAAGATCATGAAAGAATGTGACCAAGATATTAAATGGAGAGAAAGAGAGAAGATAATTAAAATACAAATAAAATAAAATAAATAAAATGCTATAAATATTGCATGGGTCAGAGATGGAAATAATTAGAAATATTTTAGGGAGCGAAGAATTTATTTTTGAAAATCATGACTTTCAACAACTTAATCATTACTCTTCCAAAGTTATATTTAACTTCTCGACATACCAAACGGACAGGGATCAAGTAACAGATCTGATTTTTATGAATAAAAAGTAACAAATCTCTGAGGAATTTGAGAATTTCGTGACTTACAAACCGGGCCGATGTGATGAAAAAAATATATTCCGAACAATACACTTAGTAATGAAATGGAGACGATTACTTTCCTTCGGATTATGATGTTCCACAATCCGCAGACAATTCAGGGGACTCGAAGTTATTTGTTAGGACGGCCAAACACAATCGCACCGAATGGACGAACTTCTATGAACGGCATCTAAAAATTGAGCCCATTCCTCGTCGCCTGTTAGAGCCCCCATGAAGATTTCCTATTGAAGCAGCGTGTCAACGAGTTTCGCATAAGCGTCATTTTACTAGAAAGAGAGACACAATTTAGAGACTTATTTCAAATGGGATACTGACACGTGCTGCCAAAAAGGGCCAATTTTATTTTACTTATAATGAGAAATACATTTTTTTCGAGCAAACAATTGAGCTAAACACTGAACTGATGACAAACGGGACTCAATTTTGAATTGCCTGAATTTTCGATGTATTCTAATTTATTTGGCGTTTGCCTCTAACGTTCATATTTTGGTATTTTGGAGTTCTTTATTATTTATTATGCTGTGTTTACGTTACGTGCAGTTTTACCACATGACAAGTCTTTCGTAAGGACTTTCGTAAGGATAATTTTTAAATCCATTTCATGTCAAAACGAACGTTCTGAACCTCACAATGTACCAAGGAAAAAGTACCAACACGCAGAGCTTCTCGAATTTTCCTGTTATCCGCGCTAGCTGCAGCCACTCCGTCCGCCTCATCGCTCCTGGCGGTGTCCTCCCCCCCCCCCCCCAAGCGCGCAGGCTGGGATTAGGGTCCGCACCGCACACCACGCGTGTCTGCGGTGGCGCGTCTGTCGGGGCGTGATAAATACGGGCGTAAGAACTCACTTGAAATTCAAAAAATTAAAACTTCACATTAAACCGCGCGGCGCCAGGGCCGCAGCCGCTGCGCCCCGGATTATGGCGTTCGCGCGCGGCGGAAAAGGCGGCGGACGCCCGGAGATGCGGACGGCGGGCGAGTGGGGCGCGAGGGGCGGGGGGCGGGGCCAGGGGCGGGGGGTGGGGACGGGGGGCGAGGGGCGGGGGCGAGGGGGCGGAGGCGAGGGGGCGGAGGCGAGGGGGCGGAGAGGCGAGGGGGCGGAGAGGCGAGGGGGCGGAGAGGCGAGGGGGCGGAGAGGCGAGGGGGCGGAGAGGCGAGGGGGCGGAGAGGCGAGGGGGCGGAGAGGCGAGGGGGCGGAGAGACGAGGGGGCGGAGAGACGAGGGGGCGGAGAGGCGAGGGCAATGCTGGGCAGAGGCAGAGGAGTGGGCGGGTGCGGTGGTGGGGGAGCTGGTCGAGCACGTGCCGAGCCACGTCATCTGGCGACACGAGGCGCAGGTGAAGGGGCTGGGTCGGAAGGGGGGCAAGTGAACCCAGACGGGGAAGTATACTGGGTGTGGGCGAGGATGATTGTGGTGGCGGGGCGAGGTGAAAGTGTAAGGAGGGAGAGAGGAGAGCGAGTGGGCGCAGGTAAGGTGATTAAACCGCGGCTAGGGCTGTGCGAAGAGCAGGGACGGATGGCGCGGAAGAGGGGTTGGTGAAGCCATTGGGGGATGATTGCAGGTCTGCGGTTGAGGGTGGAGATGAGAACGAGAGGGGGACGAGGTGGGTATGGATGACGACGGTGAAAAGATGGAGACGGTGGTGAAGAAGCGTGGCAACGGAAGTCAATGAAGACTGCCAATGAAGACGATGCTGTCGCTGGCAAAGGTGCTGACGGCGGAATGCAAAGCAAAGGGGCGAGATTGGCGCTGTAGAATCGGTCAGGAAGCAAAAGCATGGACATGGGAGTGGGTGTTGAATGCAAGCGGAAGGAACAGTTTGGCGGAAGTGGCTACAGTGGGTTAGATGTGGTGGCAGGTTGGCGGTGACGTGGGGTAATACGACAGCGGAGAAGAGAAATATTGGGGTCGGGTGGTGGTGGCAAGGGAGGGAAGTCGGTGTCGGGGTGATGAGAGGAGGGTGGCTGAAGTGAGGTGGAGAGCATGGCAAAGTCGGTGGCGTTGGTTGCAGTGGGAGAGGCACCAAGTCTCCGTTTCTGTGTGTAGGGGGGGGGGGCGGCGCCTGTTTGCACAAGGGCCGCCCTGACGAGTGTTGTGAGGCGCGTGCTGCGCGGAGTGGTCCAGATTTGCTTGCAAATTCACCAGGCTGGAACGCGGGATAACACGGAATTTTGCAGCGGTTCGTGGGAGAAATAATAATGCCTTATGAAGCCTGCGCCTATGTAAACATTTCATCACCTTTAAATATTTGTTTAAACAATTACTTGAGGAAACTTATGACCTGTAAATATAGATTATTACTAAATGGCCACAGAAACTTTCAATAACAATTTTTCTGTAAAATGCCTAAAAACGTTTATTAGAATATTTAAAATAAGAATATAACAGCACCAAATGATTTTTCACTTGATCAGTAGTCTCGGTTGAACTATTTTATATGTCATGAAAACAAATTTAATTACATATTTAAATGATTTCTTTATCAGTTAAAAACACTTTTTATCTTCCAATTGTTTATGCTGTATATTATTGTCATGATATTTTGGATCACGAGTAGTGTATTTGTCTTTTGCAAACTTCCATGGAATTGAATTCTTCCCCCCTCCCAGGTTTTTTAAACATGGAATACCTCTTAATGAATCCAACGTCAAACGACCTAAACTTATATCACTCAAGTTGTGCAATCTATACTTTTTTAATACTAATAATGACTAAATGGCATATAATTAAATCGCACTTGATATAAAATCTATTTGATTTGACAATGAATTTGCGAGTTTGATTGTTTCTGATCACTTGTGTGGAGAGTACGGATACCTTGACGAGGCAATCCTTACAAAATCTGATAAGGCCGCTACACATGTTTTGAACTTACAAAATATGTGCAGTCCAGAGTGCACGATTTCTGCATGAAAACTTGTAAGCATGTTCGTATTTGTTATGCAGAAAGCGAATACTTAATAAAGATCAGAGTCAGAACACATACACAGCAATACCGCCACTGAAAGTAGTCGGACGTTGCAATTCACAGTTACCTCAGCGACGTCTTGTGGCGATTCTTACAGAAAGCGTACAGACCGTGTACCTATGTGCAACTTTCGGCATTTATACTTCTTGTTTGGGATCTTCAAGTTTCTGTACAGAAACTGTAAGAGGATATGTACGAAAACTGTATCGTGTATATCGTCCTATAGATTCGAGAGGAAAACTAGAAACACAATTGATGAACCAGTCAACCAAAATGACTCAACATTTTTCTCAAAAATATTTATTTATAGAGTGCGTTTCATCATCTGATCTATTTAAGGTCTAATTTGAATTAAACAATTTGAGGGTGCTAAAATTGAGGAAATGTGAATTATTTTATATACCATTATATCTTCAAAATATATATTTTTGGAAAGAAACCAAAACAATTGCGTTGATAGAAAATATCATTCAAAATTATATTTGCAACATTTTCTGTAAAGCTATTCAATTTGGAAAAAGTAATATTTAAACAGTGCAAACGTGAAAGTTCTTAAATCTAGAGGAATGGTGGAGCATTGGCAACGAATGTTATTGTTTTTCGCCGTTCAGATAAAAGTTATTTTACAGTCAGAAGACATTAAACGATTAAAATCGATACACAAGTTTGAGGCCAAGTTAAATATATTATGTCGCTTAACGCTTTCTATGCGATTAAATACAACATTGGGCGTCAAAAAGGAAAGTAATATTAATTTTAACAATGATATATTCATTAGTTACCATTTGGATTATAATTCTAAACAACGTGTAATAAGTATTGTATCTCAACTTGCGGATCACAGACCCCTCCATCTTGATCAGGTTGTCAGTTCAGTGTTTATGAACGTTTGAGCGAATGCAGAGATGGTACCTTGTTTATTCGTTTGGATATAAATGACATGTCCTTTACACGTCACCCTCTGTGCAGGTTTTCTAGAGTTCAGTGAGAAATTCGTTATTAAATTCACCGCTCTTCGCGTTCTCTTGGCTGTAAGTCACGAAGTGTACCGTGAGAAATAATTGCCAATCTTTAGTTAATTTTCCTTCCTAATTCGATTTTATTACATCGGAGGTAATATTTTATCAATTCTTCTCAAAAACGTTCGTTTCCCTCGGTATTCGGAATTCAACTTGTATATTCAACTTGGATAGCGTACAACAAGCACAGAATACACTTCTCCCCATAGTGCACACAGTTTTTAACTGTTTTGACATTAAATACCTAAGTAAATAAATAGTTCCTTCATTTCTGAGCATATTACTGGCATTGTGTGTATCAAAATGGTCAATTGTTCATATAAAGAGGCTTATATTTTTGCCATAAACATGTTGTGTGCTGAAAGTAATGTGATACTGAAATTTTTTCACAAGACTAATAGCCTCCAGCTGCAAAAATTCTGCTAAATTAAACAACATAAAACGGTTTTCCAAAACATAACACGCATACTGCTCAAGAACAACAAATGAAATACTCTCGTACAACACTGCAGTAAACTAAATATTTTAACAAAAACAATCAAATACTGTTAATAAACTACAAAATAAAATATATAGAATACTAATAAGATAGTGTAGTATAAAATACATGGCTACACAATACAACTTTTCTTTACCTACCAAGAATATTATAAAGTTCAATGTTTCGTTACGTAATATAGGAATAGGAAATATTAAATGACGGCCGACTTCTTTCTTCGAGTCTTACTATCACATGACGACAGCTCCGTCATATGAAGTGATGCACTGAATGTGAGATAAGTCGGTACCGGCATTTTGATAAGTGAAATAAAACAATTATATTTTTCAGTCAAAATTGAAACTCTTATGGAATTTTCTCCAAATCCTGGTTATCTAAAGAATCCTCTCACATGGCCCAAAGGTGCATAGTTTTCTGATTACACTTCAAATTATAACTTCAGATGTTTTTGTATTCTTTTCGATTTTCTAGAAATCGATTGAAAACTTCCACACCTCTCACATGACTAAGGACGTAAAATTTCCTTTCGATTTTTAGGCTTAAGGTAAACTATAAATACAGATAGTTGAACGATAAGAAAACATATAATCTACAATAACATAACATTTTTATAATTTTGAATATTCTTTGCAATATCATTCAAGAAAGTCTGTGTCTTGTAGCTAGAGATGCGACATCGCTTCAGAGGTTTTCAAAACATCTTCGTTTCTATAAAAATACCCATGAATTGAACTGAATGGTCTTTGAAAATCGATACCTTGTGCTCCATATTCTTACGTTTTCGATGTTTGGTGGTAGATGAAAAATTCTCGTCACAATTTTTTAAAGTTAAAATAAGAAATAATAACTGATGGTTCATGTATTTGAACTACATGAACGGGGATTGAACTATCTTAATCGATCAGACTATCCCTCGCACTAGATGATCCTAGTATTCTATTATTTTCATCCTTCCTTGTATTTCGCACATGGAGAGGCATTTTTAAACTTTGTTTTCAGTTAAATTTTAATTATAAATTAATATACACGACCACTGTGAAATCGTTTCGCACAAATTTAATATTAAAGGTTACTAATACTGCCGTAAAACTTCAACATTTAAAAACATAAACTATTTTGATCAATCTATTATTAACATCATCCAGGTCGAAACAAAATAGAGTTGTGGCTTTCATATCTAATCGTCTTAGTTTCAGTAGCTTTGTTACTAAGAAAATCTCCTGCAGGCGTTGTTTGCTAGTTACGGCGAAAGGAATACGTCGATGTTCACCACATGTCTCCCTTGCCCCCAAGCATGGAATTAAAGTAGGCCCGGGCACGGGGGACACCGTAAGCTAGACGGCAAAGTCGATCAGTCGACTAAAAAATGACTAATACATTCATACAATAATTATTAACCCTCTGGTGGAAACATGCGTTTTTTGCCATCAGTGCAAACATCTGCCTCGGAGGCAGACATTATCAAAACGCATCAATATCTCACCTTTTAATCATGGAATCCAGGAAAGTTCTTGTTTTTTTTCCCTACATGCTCTTATTAAAAAAAACTCTTATTAAAAAAACTATAGCTAACGCGTAAAATTATAGTTACTAACTTTGACAAAAACAATGGTTATCTTATATTTTGACTTCATTATCAGACTATCTAAAGATAAACAAAGTCAATACCTTTTACGGAATTCATGTTAATTACTGAAGACATGTGACAGAAAATGTTCAAAAGTATATAGTACAAAGCAACTGAATAAATAAATCTGCTTTGAGAAGCAGATTTTAAATCATGCAACTATAGGAGCATGTGCTAGAAAAGCAGATATCAAAACCTACGACTGTGGGATCATTTGCCAGAGATGCATCTCTAGTTAAAAAAATAAGAGTAGTTTGCATGGAAAGGTAGTACATCGGAGCTGCAATGGTCCCCTCTTCTTGAAGATTATAAGTGTACTGAAGCTCTTGAGGGGGGCAAAGACATTTGGCGTACTAATACAGCTCCCAGTGATATCAGTAGAAAATGTGTCTGACTGTTAGATAGATGTTCCCACCAGAGGGTTAAAATCGATGTTTGGCAACATCCGTATTTTGTTTTCAATATCGCATCACTAAACGTCGCACCGGTAGCGAGCAGCCTGGCACTTGCGGCGCAGGGTGTGCCGGGGCCTGGCGCCCCTGAGTGCGAGGGGGGGAAGGGGAGCTACTGCGCGCGTAAGCAAATTAAGCGGCGTCCGCGCTGCTGGCCGCGCCTCCAGCCCCTCCGCCCGACACCGGACACCGCGCCGCACCGCGCGGCGGTCGCGTCTTGGGCGCGCGAATGCTCCGCCTCGTGCCTCGTGGCCCGCTCCGCTTCGATCCCTCTCGCCTCGCCCTGCCCGCCCCCTTTCGCCTACGCCCCTTCGGCCCCGGCCGTCACTCCTCCTTGCCTTCCCGTCTAATGCTCCACGCCAGCCCCCGCCTCAACGCATCGCACCTCCACCCTCCTCACCCGTTCCCCTTCCGCTTCCACGACCCTCACCACCCGCCTCGCCCCCGATCCGCCACTCTGCCCATCTGTCGCCTGCTCCTCGTCCCACCTCTGGTCCTCATCTCTGATCCTCGTCTCTGGTCCCCTGCCTGTGGTCCCCTGCCTGTGGTCCCCTGCCTGTGGTCCCCTGCCTGTGGTCCCCTGCCTGTGGTCCCCTGCCTGTGGTCCCCTGCCTGTGGTCCCCTGCCTGTGGTCCCCTGCCTGTGGTCCCCTGCCTGTGGTCCCCTGCCTGTGGTCCCCTGCCTGTGGTCCCCTGCCTGTGGTCCCCTGCCTGTGGTCTCCTGCCTGTGGTCTCCTGCCTGTGGTCTCCTGCCTGTGGTCCCCTGCCTGTGGTCCCCTGCCTGTGGTCCCCTGCCTGTGGTCCCCTGCCTGTGGTCCCCTGCCTGTGGTCCCCTGCCTGTGGTCCCCTGCCTGTGGTCCCCTGCCTGTGGTCCCCTGCCTGTGGTCCCCTGCCTGTGGTCCCCTGCCTGTGGTCCCCTGCCTCTGGTCCCCTGCCTCTGGTCCCCTGCCTCTGGTCCTTCCTCAAATCATGTGCAGGATGTCGTTTTCATACGAATTCATAAATCACAAATTGAACGAGTGACGACCACAAAACTGAAATATTAAACGCGTGAGCCAAACCGTTTCCGGCGTTTCTCAGATAAGCAATAGGGATTGGAGACATGGAAATGCATGAAAACACCGAATGGGAGTCCTTTCATGAAATGTAGAAAAACTATCGTGTTATAAAGTTGAAAAGTAATTTCACAGATGAAAATAAATATCCCTGGATTGCGATAATCAAGAGACCACGTTATGTCAATAAAGCATTATCTGAATGACATTTTTTGAAGTACATCTTACTATTATTGTTTCTAATCGTATTAATTAATAAATACAGTTAATCAAAGATGTGTAATGATGCAATACCACAAAACTTTTATTTGAAACCAGAATAATATTATGATCAAGTAGTCGCAGTAGTAGACAGTTTAACAGCGCGATATTCCCTTCAAGAAAACCACCCCTCTATAAAAGCAATTTAAAAATATTAACCACGTGGTCGGCTTAAAGAGTTTCTATTGTTTTAGATTTTATGGGTATCTAACAAAACATGGGCTAAACATCTCTAAATAGTCTGCCTAGTTTTCTGTTAATTCATACGTATATTCAAAATTACTAATATACATTCTTTTGAGATGCGGAAGGAAAAGATGCACTGGCACGATCGGGTCCGTACTTTCGCATTCACCTCATCGATCTTCCTTCCCCCACCCCCCTCATTTTCTTTCAGTCTCATTCTCTTTTTCCGTCTCTCTCTATATCTTCCTCAATTGCTCCATAATTTTGTGCGTTCGTGTGCCGACTGCCCAGCAAACGAGGCATTTCGGCCATTCCTCCATTCCAGGCACGTGCCATCATTCAGTGCATCCACTGATGCTGCATGTTGCAGAGCTGCCCATATCCTTCAGACGAATAAAAGAATCGCTCTCGGTGCTCTTCGAAAATGGTCGGAAAACGTTCCCTCAGAGAGTGAGTCCATTAAGGATTAGATTGCCCACGTTTCCATCTCACTTGAGTGTCGGTTTTGTTTGATCAGATTTGGGTCTAGACGTGAATAAAATTGGAAAAAAAGAGTAAATATCACTTTCACTTAACTTCACTACACTGCATCGCACTTGAAGTACAATTTTAACTGTTCAATACTTCTTCGTAGGCTATACATAATACTTATCATACTTTACATTTCATCATAATCTTATTGATTATTTTCTTATAATTATACTAAAACCCGTTTCTGACTAAAGAAAGAACTCGAACACTGCGCAGCAATGATAGAGGACATAAAAATTAGTTTACTTTCGTTTTCTATCACGTTATGTAAGACAAAATTACATTTTAACTAGTGTTCGAGTTCATTACTCTCACATTTTGGTTTTTAATAATTTTGTCACTACATTTTCTACTAATAATTCTACATTTTCTAGAAAATTACTATCTTATCCATTATCACTTTAATTTTTGCGTAAATTTTATATTGATTGCATATAAAGTGTTGTAAATTGGTGGTGTGCAAAGGATCGTTTCTCAACATTTTAAAAGTTCCATTCATTAATATTAAATTGATGTTTACTTCATTAACAAGTTTTTAATTTTTACTTCTAAATTCAGAACTCTTTCAACAAATACTTCACGTTTACATTCATTCATTTTTTCTTTTAATCTTTTCTTATGCCATTCAATTACATTTTAATCATGTTTCCACATTGGAGTAACAATTTTAAATTTGTTGTATTGTGGGTATTCACCGAAAATACGGTCAACCAGACATTCGAATGAATTCAAAAACAGGTGAATGAATTCAAGGAGAAAGAAAACATTTTTCATCTGCAGAGCCTAGAAATGAATGTTGTTTTTGTTTAACAGATCAACTGAGAATTATATAGTATAATGTATTGGACTTTATCATACCATAATATTAGATTTGCAAAGTTTTGATGAGAGTGGAGTTCCATATTTTCATCGAAATGACACATTGTTTTTAATTCTATGCATATTCTTTCTTGCGAGAAAACTTGAAAGTTGGAGGGTCTACTTTACCAGAATATTAGGCAATAAATCGTGATCCCTGAGGAATATCCCTTTTAATGAACGCGTTGGTTATGTTAAAGCAATAACATAGGTTGATAATACAATGCAAAAACATTAAAATCAGTGTCTGTAAGGTCCTTCAAATTAGTTGAAATCAATCATTCTCAAATCATATATCACCAGACTATTGAAAGAAAAAGGAACAAGTTGCATAATTCAAAAAAATAAAACAATAATCTAATAAAACCATGGTTTTCTTAGATCGCAATTCCATGTTTCATTGAAACATTTATAAAGATTATTTCAAAATTGCAAAACTATTTTCTCGGTTTCTCAAAAATACTTTTACGCGTATAAACAGTTTTCAGCAGTTATTTTCCTGAGCATCTGTTCTTGTGTGGCAAGTGAAGTGACGAAAAAATTGTTATTCCGCCCGAGAGTTGCCGCTGCTTTCAATGCCTGGTGCCTAAACATTGTTTTGCCGGGGCGCGGTCTGTACCGCCAAGTCATACTTAATGAAGATGGAGACGCTAAGCGTCTCTCCCAACGCCATCCATTTCTCCCTCCCTCCCTCCCTCCGTTTATTCTCCCACTCACGCAGCCAGGACTATAACTTCTCTGCAAACAGTTTCCCCGTTGCCAGCCCTGGCCTTCAGAGTCTAAAATTCATTTGGCCCCTCCGTGTTCCTGTTTCAAACCTCCCACATAATTTCTCAGTTTGAAAAACCGCTTTAATTTCGTTTGCTTATTGTTCACTATACACTTTATATACTCGTATCCTATTCGCTTGCCCCATTCCATCCATCAAGTAATTCACCTACAATTTGACCTTCTCAGTCGCATTCGCAACATGAACAAAAGGGAAACCACACAACAGAACAAACAAGAAGACTACAAAACTTGTGACCGAATGTATATGAAACTTTTAGTCAATGTTTTCTTGAATCTAACCTGCTGTGCTCGTAGCTCAGGCGCCTGTGAAGGTGCGAATCGAAAGATTCTGTAGTTCAATCCGCGTAAAGCACACTCGTTTTCAAATATTTTTTGTGGAAATGAGCAATCAGTGCAAGTCATTGGAAAGCCAGTACATCTCGTAATTTATATCATAAAATTGTAATCGATAAGTTTACATGATCAATATTCGTAAAGTGACTGAAAGGCTGAAGAATAATGAATAGATTAATCTTTCTTCTTCTTCTTCTTCTTCTTCTTCTTCTTCTTCTTCTTCTTCTTCTTCTTCTTCTTCTTCTTCTTCTTCTTCTTCTTCTTCATAATAACATGAAAGTGTGTAAAAACCTCGCGTTCTTTGCTTAAAATAGAAATATAATGAATACAATAATATACAATAAAATAAAAAATTACAAAAATAGAATAAAATAAAAAATAGAAAATACATTAAAATAAAAAATTTAAAAGAGTAATAAAATAAAAAGTACAAAAAAATAACGGTATTCAAACAATCACAAAAAAACTAATGTTGAAATTACCTGGCTTTGTCATCACTCCCTTAATTCGCTCCAATCTCGCCCCCTCACAGATTTCATCCTTACTGGCCTCTCCATCCTCGTGTTCCTTGTCGTTCTTATCAACCACCTACTTAATTTTCGCCGTCCTCGCGATCCTTACCGTACTCGCTGCTCTTGACGTTCTCACTAACCTCACCGTCTTCACTTCTTTAATCGCTTTCACCGCCCTCTCTCCTCTTTCTTCTCTGTCACACCCCTCTTCGCCTTTACCTCTCCCTTTCTTCCCCTCTCCGTCGCGCCATCCCACCCGCCACTCATTCCCCGACCTTCCCCTCCCACCCCGCGCCATCCCACCCGCCACTCATTCCCCGACCTTCCCCTCCCACCCCGCCATCCTTCCCGCCCCGCCCCTCACTCCCCCTCCCGCCCCGCCCCTCCCCTCACCACCCCTCCCCGCCCTGCCACTCCCCGCCCCTCCCGCCTTGACCCTCCCCTCCCACCCCGACCCTACCCACCCGCCCCGATCCTCCCCACCCGCCCCGCCCCTCAGCTCTCTGATCCCCCACCCCCGCTCCCCACCTACCCCTCCCCCCTCTCTCCACCCCTCCCCTTCTGCCTTGTCTCTCATTTTCCCGCCCTCCCCTCCTACTGAAGTCTCTCTTCCGTCCATCACTCTTCTCTGCTCCTCCCTTCCCGTTCCTCATTCCAGCCCCCCCCCCTCCTCGTACATCTCACCTCTTCCTCACAGCCCTCGCCACTCTCAACGCCCGTGCTGGCCCATGCTACTTATCCCTTCCACTTCTCGCCCTGGCAATGCTGTAGTAGGGCAGCACCGCTGCGGCGCCGGCCCAAGAAAAACGCCCCAATTTGACGGCGGCCGGAAATGGATGGGCCCGATATCCCCCCTCGGGGCCTCCTCGCCATTCATTGCGGATTTCTCATGTAAAATAAAGCCCCCGGCCGCCGCCTAGGCCCCGAATCACTCGCCGACGTTCGCGCTCCGGGCGGCGCTCGCCCGCACTAAGCAGACGGAAGCAGCGCTGCGGTGGCGAGAATCGGAACTACGAGCAGATACAACAGTCTTCGTCTTCGTATTCTTCGTATTTGCACCTTCTTTCTTCCTTCCTGATGCTAAAGCTACCACAGACTCCTGTTCTGACCGCATCCGTGTACACAAGACAATGGTTACTACACGGTGGTACCCAGAACGTGGTACACAAAGCGGCCTGGCCTCATTGTTCACACTATGCCGTTCTCACAAACCGCTGTTGTCGGACACTGAAGCGGTGACACGATGAGGGGGAATGGAACATCGTACAAATTTAATGGATTTCGTCTTCGCCTTCTAAGGCGGCTCCCTCAGCCCTCTCCTCATCGCTTTCCCCGTAATCCTATGCTCCGACTCGCAGCTGAAAACTGCGACTCCTGTATATGAAACATTTAGTCAATGTTTTCTTGAATCTAACCTGCTGTGCTCGTTGATCAGACGCCTGTGAAGATACGAATCGAAAGATTCTGTATTTGAATCCGCGTAAAGCACACTAGTTTTCAAATATTTTTTGTGGAAATGAGCAATCAGTGCAAGTCATTGGAAAGCCAGTACATCTCGTGTAAATTTATATCATAAAATTGTAATGGATAAGTTTACATGATCAATATTCGTAAAGTGACTGAAAGGCTGAAGAATAATGAATAGATTAATCTTTCTTCTTCTTCTTTTTCTTCTCCTTCTTCTTCTTCTTCTTCTTCTTCTTTTTTATATTCTGCTTGCATCGTCACCACTCAGCCCATCGGCTCCTCGCTTAATGTTTCCTTCTCATCTCTGATGTTGAACAGCCCCGTAGCATTTGCCTGCCTTGTTCCCTCCACACAATTTTCGATTTTCCCTAGCATTACTAGTATTTACTTTTGCCTTGTTCTTCGTTCACTGCAGCTTGCCCTAATCCCGAATGAGGTGTCTATGCAATTTTAATCTTCAATTAAAAAACTTGATGTAATTGATTACGTCTTTCATAAATATTTCATTTTAATTTAAAATGTTTCAGCGTCCACTTCTCGTCGTTGTACGTTTCGCCTCTTTTGCTGTCTTCCCAGGCCTTGTCACTACAAATTACCTCTCTGGCTACATTGCCGTCTTCTCCCTGATTCCACCATTTGCACCACACTCGCAACTGCTCTACCCGTCCTCGATAAGTCGCTGTTTCACCGTCTCCATTGTCGGTATTTATTTATTGGAGTACGGGAACCTTACAACAGATGAAGGCCGTGGAGAACAATGAGTGATTTTATGAGTGAAAGCGGTAACGGATTTGAGGTAAGTGTTAATGAAACAGAGGTAGGAAAGAACATCGGGAGAACCCCGAGAAAATCTTCCCAGAGCTCGCCCTATCCACGTTGATTGGCTGGAGACGGGAAACGACCGCTATCGTTGGAAGATGTGTGCGTTAGCCTCTCCATAGATCCCCACGTGTCCTTGTATTTCCCATCGCTACGTACAAACTCTCACACGTCTCCTTGCAAGTTACCCTCCCTTCTCCACAGAGCTCAGAGTTTCCGTAGTATTGTGATGTTGTGGGTTGGGCAAATCGCGGACGAGATGGCTTTGTTATATTTATATACATATATATTACGCAGGAGTGTTGTGCCATTTACAACTGAAGCATTCGCTCCCCATTAGCATCTGCTAACTACCGAATGCACTGTACAACGTGAACCTGGCACTCATACTCCCACGCTTGCGCCCTCCGACGCATACTGACTTTCTCGCGACAAAAGTTTGAGGAACGAGCACTTCCTTGTCAGGGGCCACCCGCATTTAGAGGCTCATGCTGACCACGTCGCTACCCCCCCCCCCCCCGCGTTTGCAACTGTGTACTCTTGCGACACATAAACACTTCAGTTTAAAAAATATCAAAAACATCCATTAGTGTAGTAATGTATTGCATATAGTACCATCTAATTAACATTTATTACTAGTCATAATAACTCAAATGTATCTTAGTTACTTGATAGACTCAAGGAAAATTATTCTAATATCTTTAAAAAAATTAATTTGTTTAAAAAATAAATGCAATGGAGCAACACGATATATTATATTTCACCACAATAATTCTATGGGTCTGTATGGCACCTTCCCGCTGGAACTTAGCCCTCAAAATCGGTCACCGCCTCTTTGGCCCGTTGTGATACATCCCACACGTGTCCACTTTGGAAGTGTCCAAGCTGCCCGGTGTGCACCACGCTGCCGCGTGCTGAGTTGTGGACGCTACAGTGTCCTGTAAACCATCACCCAAGTTTCTCCCACCGACTTCTCCGATCTCGTCGTCCTCATAGCCTGCTCCACACTCGTGGTCCTCACCACACTCACGAGAAGCACGGCCCTCGCTGTTATCTTCCTTATCCTCCTTGTACCGACGCCATCCAAATATTTCTCGTCTTTTTTTTATCCTCACCTCTCACATGGTCTTCCCCATCGACATTGCAATCACTCTTCGCATAGAGCTCGCCTTTCACGCAGCTATGATTGAGAAGTCCCAGTCACTTCTTTGTTCATAGTTTTTCTGCGTTTTGAACATCTTTTCAGCTTTCTCCGCTGTGTAGCTGATCCCTCACCTGGCTTCATTATTTGCACTGTCTCCCCTGTGTCAAGCTCCCAGAGAGTTTTCCTTTTGAACCTCCATCTGCGGTTCCCCAAGCTGTCGCAGGCGGTAAAGGCGGTGCGTTGTAGGACACAGCTCGTGGTCGCCCCCGCAAGGAATACTCCCGCCAGCCCCATCCCCAATGCCTCTGCACACGCCTCCACCCCCATTATCCGCTTGGCCTTCGTCTTTTCGTCCACATACTCCTGCTCCCTTCCCTCTCCTTCTGTCTCCCTCTCCGACAGCGATTCTTTCTCCTCCGCCACCCCTTTCGCTCCTCTCCTCCTCCACTTCGCCCTTCGTCTGCGCCTTTGCCTTCACCTCAGCATCAGCACTGCAACCGGGAGAAGAGGCTTAGGGCATCAAGTGATGTCACTGCAGTGCCTCTGACCGGGAGGTTCTAGGTTCTATTCCCGACGGTGCATTGCGATGGAAGGATTTCCGACACTAGCTAGATGGCTGGGCTGAGTTCAGTTGCTGTCCAGCAGCGCTGATAACTGGTTTCGGTGGTTTCTCGGATCCACACCGAGCGAGCGATGCAGTACTCTAACAACGGGTCACGGACCGTGAGTGATCTTTCCTTCCTCTTCCTTGTCATACCCCCACCCCTTACTTGCACACACGTACATTTACATGCACTCCACCACCACACATGCCGGGAGACCATTCGGGAGCATAGAGCTTGTCCCGTCTGGGCGGAGCTCCGCTGGTGGGAGATGCTTGGTTGGGGAAACCCCCGCTTGCCGACGATATGTCGGCGCTGGATATTGCTATCCACCGGAGGAAGATCACCGCCAAATCTTGAGGAAACCACACGCACTACAAAATCATCAATCAAAATCAATCGCAAAGTCCCCGCCTTTTGCTCCACCTTCACTGCCTCAACAATCTCCTTCTTAATCACCTTTAACGCCACCTCTCCCATCACCCCATCTCATCTGCCGTCATCGCCGCTTCTTTCTCCACCTCTCCACCTCCTCTTCTTCTGACTCCTCGTCCGCCTCCTCTACAACTGCAGTCTCCTCTTCCTCCTCCTCTTCCTCCTCCTCTTCCTCCTCCTCTTCCTCCTCCTCTTCCTCCTCCTCTTCCTCCCCCTCCTCCTCCTCTTCCTCCTCCTCTTCCTCCTCCTCTTCCTCCTCCTCTTCCTCCTCCTCTTCCTCCTCCTCTTCCTCCTCCTCTTCCTCCTCCTCTTCCTCCTCCTCTTCCTCCTCCTCTTCCTCCTCCTCTTCCTCCTCCTCTTCCTCCTCCTCTTCCTCCTCTTCGTCCTCCTCCTCTTCGTCCTCCTCCTCTTCCTCCTCCTCTTCCTCCTCCTCTTCCTCCTCCTCTTTCTCCTCTTCGTCCTCCTCCTCTTCCTCCTCCTCTTCGTCCTCCTCTTCCTCCTCCTCTTCGTCCTCTTCCTCCTTCACAACCACATGTGCCTGTGTCCAACCACCTGTACCACCGCCTCCTTGATCCTCTCCATCCTCTCCCCTCTGATATCTCTCCATCACCTCTCCCTCTTCTTCCTCCACAACGGCCTCCTCCTCCTCCTCCTACACGACCGCACGCGCCCCGTCCCTCCCTCCCTCCATTTGTTCCGGGCGCGGCGCGGCGCGGCGCGGAGGCGCTTCCAGCTGTCTGAGAGTCGGCGCCCCCGCCCCCGCCCCCACCGCCAACCCCGTCTCAATGGAAATTCGAGCGCCCGCCTGCGGTGAATAGCGGCGCGGAAGCGGAGAGCGCGTTTCCGGCGACGCGATCCTCCTCCTCGCCCTCCCCCTCGTCCTCGTCGTCGTCCTCCTCCTCCTCGCCCTCCCCCTCGTCCTCCTCTTCCTCGCCCTCCCCCTCGTCGTCCTCCTCGTCCTCGCCCTCCCCCTCGTCGTCCTCCTCCTCCTCGCCCTCCCCCTCGTCGTCCTCCTCGTCCTCGCCCTCCCCCTCGTCGTCCTCTTCCTCCTCGCCCTCCCCCTCGTCGTCCTCTTCCTCCTCGCCCTCCCCCTCATCGTCCTCTTCCTCCTCGCCCTCCCCCTCGTCGTCCTCCTCCTCGCCCTCCCCCTCGTCGTCCTCCTCCTCCTCGCCCTCCCCCTCGTCGTCCTCCTCCTCCTCGCCCTCCCCCTCGTCGTCCTCCTCGTCCTCGCCCTCCCCCTCGTCGTCCTCCTCCTCCTCGCCCTCCCCCTCGTCGTCGTCCTCCTCCTCGCCCTCCCCCTCGTCGTCCTCCTCGTCCTCGCCCTCCCCCTCGTCGTCCTCTTCCTCCTCGCCCTCCCCCTCGTCGTCCTCTTCCTCCTCGCCCTCCCCCTCGTCGTCCTCTTCCTCCTCGCCCTCCCCCTCGTCGTCCTCCTCCTCGCCCTCCCCCTCGTCGTCCTCCTCGCCCTCCCCCTCGTCGTCCTCCTCCTCGCCCTCCCCCTCGTCGTCCTCCTCCTCGCCCTCCCCCTCGTCGTCCTCCTCGCCCTCCCCCTCGTCGTCCTCCTCCTCGCCCTCCCCCTCGTCGTCCTCCTCCTCGCCCTCCCCCTCGTCGTCCTCCTCCTCCTCCTCGGCCTCCCCCTCCTTGTCCTCCTCCCCCTCCCCTTCGTTGTCCTCTTCCTCCCTCTCCTCCTCTTCACCCTCCTCCTCCCCCTCCCCCTCCCCTTCTACACCTCCTCCCCTTCCTCCCCCTCCTCCTCCTGCGGCGGCGGTAGCCGTCTCGCTTCCGCGTGACTGGAGCGCGAGCAGCAGCAGCAGCAGCAGACGCGGCGCATGGACGGACCACTTTCTTCTTGGCTATCGATCGCCCACGCGCCAACCACCTTCCCCTCCCCCATCCCCACCATCCCCTCTTCCTCCCCCCTCCCCTCGCGCGTTTGAATAAGCCTCGTTGTAGTACATTGTGTAAAGGAGGAAGGCGATTCCCCGATGATTCGTTTAGATCGCGTTAACCCTCCGTTTACTGAGCGGGTACTCGCACCACATATTGTCACGAGGCGATGCTTTTTTAAAAGTTGTTGGTGTTAAAATACAATTCTGGCAGTTGATGTATTTGTCCATGTAGTATTTATTAGTAGTTATATAACTCTTAGTGTATTAATACGCTTAGTGTATCAAATACTTAATGTATTAAATACTTCAAAATTACCGAGCCGTTTTGTCTCAACTTGCTGTTGTGTCTAATTACTATTTCAAAATATCAAAACTTGATTGTTAGCAAGTTTGAGTCATATTTAATATAGGTTGATTTGAATTTACTTGCCTGTTGTCTACCCACAAAAAAATACTACAGAGTTCTCAAATGAATCCTTGTAATGTAAAGGAGAATGCTACGGGAGATACTAAAAAACATCAGTATTTATATTTTTTAATTTAAGTAAAAATTAACTTCATTACCTACAAATCAGAACAACTATATCCTTCATCCATACTATCCTAAACTTAAATTAATAAAAAAATATTGAAAATATAGTATTTATGTAGATAAATATTGTTGGTCCAATGTGAACCCAGTAAGTAAAACTTGAAAAATGTTTACCTTAGTAAACGAAGGGTTAATCTTCTAAGAACACATTTATAGCAATTAATCTCTTACGTTTATTCAATATTTCAAACTTTTTAAATCCCTAGCCTGTTTTTAACTTTCCTTAATAATTGTACGAAAGAAGTGAAATTATCATAGCAGCCTTAGAATGTCCAATGTAAAACTTATTATTTTTATAATAATATTAATTGAAATAGGAATTGGTTATCAACCCACTAAATGATACGAGTTTGAAAACATTGTCTGTCTAGTGCAATTTTGAATTCTGTGAATGTTGGGGCTAATGGGATATTGGTGTCCTCTAAGTATCGAGTCAACGCGTATAATGAATCCTCGCTGTGAAGTAAATATCCAGGGCGCAAAGAACAATGGTTCACAGAAAGACAATGGACGTATTAAGAGATTGATGGGGAAAGAAAATAATCTCCCGCAACTTTCATAGTTCCTAGACAATGTCTTCTTGGCAAAATTTTGTATTCTTTGCTGTTAACTCGCCTTCATAACGTACCTTGGGAACAATTTCCCTTCGAATTTCGCTCCTTATATCTTACAGATTGCTTATAAGCGTGTAAATTTATAATCACTCACAGAGTATTTTCCCATGGATTAGTATTCTTTTTTTCGAAAAAGACTTTGTAAGGATAGTTTTTTAGTCTTCTGCAAATATAAAGCTCTTATCGAGAGGGGATATATCATATTAGTGCGCATTTATAAAACACAATTAATTGAAACACCTCAGTTCTCCAACACTTCTATACAATTACATGCAAGCAACTACTACTACTAAACTATCTAAAAGTATTAATTCTATCGCGATGGCGCAAGTTTAGATTTGAATGAGGTATGATTAGGAAGGGAAAAGGGGAGGAACTCGTAGTTGATGCAGTGTCTTCGACCTTATCGAAGGGAAAGAAAAAATGTAGCCCTCCTGATACCCACCGATGAATGTGCCTTGTATAGAAGTGAGGACTTACTTCGGGAAGGCGTGGGGGTGACGAGTGGATATGGGGCTAGAAGAGGCAGAAGAGACAGGTTAGGAGACGGAGAGGAGAATTAAAGTGCCTAGGAAACCCAAGAAGTTGGCAAGATTAATCAGATAAAGGGATTGACGAGGGCGATTTCGACAGCATACACAAGAGCGCATGCTTAGGCTACCTCAAAGGCCGAGTGAAGATGGGGACGAGGGCGGAGATGTGGCCCAGGTCGAGGTAGAGATAGATGTAACAGGCAAGTTAGAAGTTGTAGGGTGTGGATCGAGCGTCGTCGAGAGCGCAGGGGTGGTTCCTTGGCGAAAGCGTGTGAGGAGTGTGTACCCGAGGCCACTGGAAGCGTCAAGGCCGCGTGCTGCGGGTGAGGGTGGGGGGTGGGGCGGGAGGCGTGGTCGAGAAGGCTGGTCTGCTCCTCCCTTACTTTGAGCGCACCTGGAGGATGTTCACGGACGAGTTCTTGTCGTCGGGCCCCACCCACTGCTCGATGAGCACGCCCTCGTTGAACTCGCCGCGCAGCCGCCCCAGCAGCGTCTCCACGGAGAAGGTGGGCGGCGTCCAGGCGGCGCGCGTCACGGGCCACCCGCCCAGCGCGTCCAGCACGTCGCGCAGCGGCGCGTCGCCCAGCCGCCGGATCTGCTCTGTAACAGACCCCGCCCGCTCCACAGCACTCGCACGCGCATGCAAGGGCTCGCACACACACACACACACGTACGCTCTTGCAAACGAGCTGACGGACGAAAGAGGAAGCGTGCGAACGCGGTGAAGTGCGAACCACCTGAGGTACGAACGACCTGACGTGCGAACGACCTGACGTGCGAACAACTTGACGTACGAACGACCTGACGTGCGAACAACTTGACGTACGAACGACCTGACGTGCGAACAACTTGACGTACGAACGACCTGACGTGCGAACAACTTGACGTACGAACGACCTGACGTGCGAACAACTTGACGTACGAACGACCTGACGTGCGAACAACTTGACGTACGAACGACCTGACGTGCGAACAACTTCACGTACGAACGACCTGACGTACGAACGACCTGACGTGCGAACAACTTGACGTACGAACGACCTGACGTGCGAACGACCTGACGTTGGAACAACCTGACGTGCGAAACGACCTGACGTGCGAACGACCTGACGACGTGCGAACGACCTGACGACGTGCGAACGACCTGACGACGTGCGAACGACCTGACGACGTGCGAACGACCTGACGTGCGAAACGAGCTGACGTGCGAAGCGACCTGACGTGCGAAACGACCTGACGACGTGCGAACGACCTGACGACGTGCGAACGACCTGACGACGTGCGAACGACCTGACAACTTGCGAACGACCTGACGACGTGCGAACGACCTGACGACGTGCGAACGACCTGACGACGTACGAACGACCTGACGACGTACGAACGACCTGACGACGTGCGAACGACCTGACGACGTGCGAACGACCTGACGACGTGCGAACGACCTGACGACGTACGAACGACCTGACGACGTACGAACGACCTGACGACGTACGAACGACCTGACGACGTACGAACGACCTGACGACGTACGAACGACCTGACGACGTACGAACGACCTGACGACCTAGTGTACAGATATCTGCTTTAGAAATGCGATCTTTTCAAAAAAGGACCTGTAAAGAATTTGGTTTCAAGAGTAGTTTTGGCGTAATTTGTGCTTGAAAATTATGCAATTTTTAAAAATAAACATTTTCTCAAACGCCACTCCAAATATTTTCTTCGAACTTATTCCACGGCTATAAGAAGGAATGCTTAAAACAATTGCGCAGGTTTCATTTTCGTTGAAATTGAGTTATCATTTTCGAAAATTGCAAATTTAGAAATAATATGAGAAAATTTGTGCTGTGGGAGCCAACTAGTTCAATATTTATAAACGTAGTAATTAATATTCATGAATATATAGAAAATAAGAATCAACGACGAATTTACAGCATAATAGGGATCGGAAAGTATCTGCTTAAATTACGTTTACAGGCTGTTATTCTGCGCGTGAAAACCACAGAGCACAATCAATGCAAATAAAATGAAATTCGAAAGAATTCCTTTGTCCATTTGGTATCTGACATTGCATTATTTCTACGTGTAATAGGATTTATCATTAAACTTTCGTTTTCCGCTTCACACACACACACACTCGCTTCAAAAATTATTTCTTTTTATCTCGCTGCCACATAGCACTGTTTAAAATTTCAGCACCAAACAGAACAAAAACTATCATGTTCGTAATTTCCTCGTTGCATTAATACACACATACACTCACACACACGTTTTTAAAAGCGTTCACACTTTTTTCTCTCGCTGTCGGGCGGAATTTCCAGGATCTGCATTTACAATAATTATCTCGCGTACCGCCGTGAATGGGCTGCGACTCGTACCGTCATTAGCGGAGGGGCTGGGCGGGGCGGGTGCCCTCCGGGCTTCGAAGTGAGATGCTTCGGATTGCGACGCGCTCTCCGAAGCAATCAGGGCGCCTGGGGCTGGCGGGAATCCCATAATCGCGTGGATCGCCCCCCTCTACCCTCACCCACTTCTCAGGCCCTCGGACACCATTTGCACGAGAGCGTCTATTTCCGCGGCGTTACAGTACAAGCCGGTTACCAGTTAACGAACATGCGTACTGCCACGATAACCACCTTCTTTCTTCCACAGCGCCATCGGGTTGCGAGGAGGAGACTCCAGACATCGACCGACTTGGTTGTCTCAGGGCACGTCTGACAACTGACGTCACTGCGGTGTCTGTGACCAGGAGGTCCTAGGCACCGTGTGCCGACGATGGAAAGATTTTCGATACTTTTTAGATAGCTAGATGGAATCCAGCCGCTTTCGGGAGGAGAATTCTAGCGGCCGGTTGCTCGGATAGGTTTCCGTGGTTTCTCTGATCAACTTGAGTCGAATGCTGGAGTAGTACTCTATCAAACGGGACACGGATTGTTCGCGATCTTTCCAACGTCTTCCTTGTTCTATCCTTACCTATACACACACACACACACGTGCACTACACTACCACATATGCCGGGAGTTTAAAGATTGTCCTAGCTGGGGCGGTGCCCCTCTGGTGGGAACATATACTTGGAGAAATCCCCGCTTGCTAACTTGTAGGTCCACGCCAGGTTTCGGCAGCCAGCGAGCAAAGGTAAATACCCCCACCACCACCACCTGCCACAATGAAAACATGCACTACACATACGGAACTAACAATCTTAGCAGTTGACGCTTCCAGGATGACTAATCAAAGTAGAATTCGGAGAATATCGTAAGAACGCGTTCTCCACTTCAACCAGGAAGTCAGTCAGGGAAGGAGCGACCTGGCCTAAGCAGCAATGAGCTCGGCTTCCGAACTTTGTCAGCCTCTCCTCGCAGGCGCCATCTCTCAGATCCTCTGCACCTTTTACACACCGGGCGCGGGGACTTCTCTCGTCTCGGCGTCAAAATTACAAGCCGGCTGCCAGTTAACGGACATACACGCTCTCTCAAAAACTCTTCATTATTATTAAATATATTTATAACATATCTACATTCAAGAAACTAATTTATTTTTAAATTTTCTCAGGCTTTGAGGAAAGGGATCGAAGATTGTCACAGGCAAACTGTTCCAGTTCCTAATAGTGCGATTCGCGAATAAATATTTGCCAACGTCCGTTTTCTGAATTCTTGTCTGAATTTTGTGCATGTGATCCGCTCTGCCGAAATATGTAGGTTTCCCTAATCGACTTTGAATTTGTTTCCACGCTCGAAGGCCTGTGTACGCTTTATACATTGCATAGAGACGTGACTTTAATCTTCTCCTTTCGAGTGACTCCCATACCCCTTTATTCTTGGTACCCCTGAAAGTAAATTTTGATACTCTACGCTGGACCTTTTCTAGATTTCTTTGTTGCAAAATTCTGTATGGGTCCCAACATACCGCGCCATATTCTAATATAGGTCGCACTAATGACATATATGCTAGTTCTTTGGCTCTCACTGTACTCTTTTTCAGTATCTGCATAACAAAATGTAAAGATTTCCAGGCTTTCCCTACAACGAAATTGACTTGATTTTCCCAGCTCAATTTACTGTCTAACTGTATTCCTAAGTATTTGCAAAACGTGACTCGAGGGATAACATTATTGTTCATTTTGTACGCAGATTCATTGTAACTTCGACCCCTACCAAACGTGATGGACTTGCTCTTTGAACTGTTTATTTCCATGCCGTTTGTTTCTGCCCAGATATGTAATTTGTCTAAGTCTCGCTGCAAAATATCCTCGTCTTTCTCCGAGTTGATAATCCTATAGATTACGCAGTCATCTGCAAAGAGTCGTACATTTGAAGCTAAATTAGTCGGCAATTCATTGACGAAGGCCAGAAACATGAGTGGGATTCACAAAAATGACAATGTGGTAGTCAACTATGAGTCAGAAATAGAACTCTTTTAGTACGAATATGCGTTGAAAATTCCTTGTATAAGTAAAACATTACAATATATCAATAACTACAATTTTGAGGAATGTAAACATCTACTTCTGAACCCTTTATTATATAGGATGCAGTGAATTTCTGTTACCGGTATGCAGTGTTTCGTATTGGAATGGCAAATATTAGGTTCTATTGTTAGCATATTTGATCGGGAATCTAAAAGTTTGAGATTCGACTGCGACACTCAGGGCATCACCTGATGTTACTGCAGTGCCTCTAGCCGGGAGGTCCAAGGTTCGAAACACGACGGTGACAGGATTTTTGAGTAGTTAGGAAGGCCGAGTTCTGAAATTGTCTGGAGAAGAATTCTAGCGACCGGCTGATGTAATCGGTAGTTCTCAGTGGTTTCTTCAATCAATCCAAAGCCAATGTCCGAACAGTACCCTATCAGCGGTCTCGTCTCCCTGCATATAACACTGGTTTGTTTCCATGCAATAATTCCTTTCTTAAGGAACCCTTCTATTCAGTGTTCTGTTCAACGTCATTATCACAAACAATCTGGTTGGTATCACTCTCGCTGGCTCAAAAAACTCCTCCTCACTATCACAGTGTCTCGGTTTCGATTTGCTAGAGGAAGCCGTCAAAAGGGCTATCAAATTGTCCACGCAAACCAGAACGAATGAAGAGAGTAGGAAGAACGAATGTTGAGTTGTGTATGTCTGTTCAATGTATATGGAAATTTTTGGGCTTTTGAACTTTTCAACGTGAAGACTAAACCAAAAGCATCTGCCAATCTACTGTTTCTTCTCAAACTCCTTCCGTTAAGTCACACTCCTGACTGGGAATGACGAAGAAAGAAAAAGAAAAATTCATAAACTGAAGGGAAATAAGAGTACGTGTGATTATCTGTCCTCAAAAAATGAACATTCGGAAAACCAAATTTAAAACTTCCATGTATATTTATCACCATGTACTTCGAAATTTTACTTCGAAAACAGGATTTGTTTTCCAGTTACATGAAGGAAAACTGCTCCGGGGAAATCAATTACGTTGCCTCCCTTTTCTAAACACGACCATCCGTAAAAATTGATATTAAAGAAGAATTTTAACTAATGCACTTATTTCTTTCTAATATTCTGAAAAAAATATGAGTCAGCATACAATGTAAATTAGAATATATTTAAAATTATTTGTTATTTTGAAAAAATCTACGGTACGCTGTTATGTAAGAGAAACACGGATTAGAATTTTCCTGATGTATTATAATGTTGTCTCTTGACCCTCCCGATATTGCCCAACTATTCTAATTTAGAAAAGCCAAAAAAATTATGACAGGTGGTTTTATTATTGAAATAAGTAAAAGTTTTAAAGGAGTCAAATTCGAACCAAAATATACACATTTGCAATATTTTTGCATTCAAACTATCATTTTATATGAATGAAAAGACAGCTAACAAGACAAAAGTGTGGGTCAAATAAGTTAAAAGATTATCAGAAATCATTAAATTTCTGGATCTATCCCCTTAAAAACATTAAATAGATAAGAAACTCGTTAGTCAATACCGCTGTAGAATGTTGACTCCCTTACCCCGTCGCCAACTCGCGTCGCTCAACTGTTTCGTTCCGAGCAGGAAATATGTAAAAATGGCGGCGTGTGCGTTTTTCACGCCGAACGACGCCAATCGCGACCATAGGACGTGAGTAACAGAGCCGCTAGCTTTCATAATCCCGCTAAACGACGAGCGCCATAGATTTTTTTCCCGGGCGTTATATCTTGTTTTTTTTTTATCCATTAGGATTTAGTGCAACAATAAGTGACACCGGCGCCGTCTATTGGAAAGTAACGGCGGGCCGTGGCGGCGCGAGCCCGTTTTGCCGGAATACAAATGTCCGCGTTTTGCCGCCTGCGTCGCGCGCCTAATAATCGCCGGCGTTAAAAACGTCACGCGTTATTTATGGGTTCGGATTTCGGCCGGCGGAGCGCCACGTGTGCGACTGCGTGCCGGTCGCCGGCTTGCCATCACGTCGTGCGTTTCGGTGATGGCGTATACGGTGAAGAGGGGAAAGCAAGTGTGGGATCTGGTCTGCTCGATGTTGATGTGAAATTAATTTGTTATTGTCTTGATTGGATACGTAAGTTCTCAATTATCATTTCCCACATCTTTTATTAGTCAAGTCTTTGTTTGGAAGGTAGGTATTTCAGTTTAATTCGTCGACAGATATTGCTCTCAATCAATCGATAATATATTTTTGTAAAAAAGTATAGTTCAGGGGTGGCCAACCTGTGGTGCATGTGTCAAACGTGACGCATTACATAGTTACATCGCAGTATGTTACATCACAGTACCTACATATTTTTTTAAGTATAAGCCGTAATTATAACTAAATTCATCAAACTATTTTAACTTCAGCGTGCTCTCAATTTAATTAAGGCTTCATGCTTAGTAGTTTGTCACTTGCTTAGTAGTAGTTAGTCAATCCGTTGGATTATGGAAATGTAATACACGATGTGAAAGAGCGCAAATTCCAATATATTAAATTGAATATATATATGAGTTATTTATATTAATACTTGCACTGATTGTAACGATGAACATTTATATTGGGTATTTGTTTCAATGGACTTATTTGCCAACTATTTCAGTGAATTTTTGTAACACTACATTCTATATTTTACATTTTTACTGAATTAAACTTGTTTAATTCAGTACTGAATTTAAAATGTTCATATTTCGCATGCTTAAGTTTTTCTTAGCATGTGAGGTGCTGGTGCAAGTAACTATAATTTTTTCACAGACTGCTAAATAGTATGAAATTAAAATTCAATCAGTCCATGGTGTCTGAAATATTCAAAAGGTCTTTTTTAATCCCCATACTGCTTCACATTTCACAAGAAAATGGGCAAAAAAAGCCCAGAAAGTACGACTAAAGAAGTGTATGCCAAGACGAATTTAAAGAACTGTAGGCCAAGACACTTACAGAGAGTGGAGAGAAGTGACGCAGTAAGCCCTACCCTGAACTCAGGATGCCGGAACTATCGCATCCGATTTCCTAGTCAAAACGAACAATAACTAACCCTATACCTCTTTTTCCAACACGGGTCATGGACATAACAAGGTAGAAATTCTCGAGTTG
This sequence comes from Gryllus longicercus, assembly GCA_038098605.1. Classification (NCBI taxonomy): domain Eukaryota; kingdom Metazoa; phylum Arthropoda; class Insecta; order Orthoptera; family Gryllidae; genus Gryllus; species Gryllus longicercus. The sequence goes on from JAZDUA010000217.1 coordinate 2,367,928, forward strand.
TTTGGTACAACTGAACTAGTAAGAAAAACTAAATGGCGTTTGGTATGCAAATGGTTGGCCGCCTCTCAAATAAGGTAATGATTGGCCGATTTTGTGCCAGGCCTCACCGACCTACATCGATACCTCTCCTCAGTGCAGCACTCTGTACAGAAAGGCTGCCATTCCCCAAGAAACCTTCCAGCACCTGCTTGAAAGTATGCCTGCGAGAGTGATAGCTGTTAAGGCTAAGGGTGGGCCAACACCCTATAGAATTCCAGCATAACCGATGGAGGGCGCCACGAACTGATAAGTCATTTTCAGCCACGTGTCCGGATACTTTTGATCATGTAGTGAATTTGTTTCATATTTCGACATTTACTTCTGATGTATTACGACATAAGAAAACACATATTTTTGTCGCAGAACATGTATTAAACACTTGCATATCTATTTGACAAATTATTTACTTCAATGGAAAATTATGTGTCGATACCATGTGTCAAACATTCTATTTATTTATAGTCTACAAATGGCCATTACGGGTCAAATATTGTCACGTTTTAAGTAACACATTTAAAACATGCGTTTCGAAATCAAGCTTTAGAACGGTGTAAAAATACAATTAGTAATAAATATTTCTGTACGTCAAAACATTCAAAAGTGATAACTGAGAAAAAATCAATTTCATAGTGAATGCCAAGTGAGTCCCCGAGGGTTATCATTCATTAAAGGTGTATGCCTTCGTAGGCTGCCGCGGCCGGAGTCAATGCATTCTTGGCTCTCCGGGATGAGCCGCGTCTCGGTCAATTGTACTGACGTTTAGGCCATCTTGCTGTGGCCTTCTTCAGAGCTATACTGCAGTATATACATTAAAGGTGTACCTTTATTCTTATACAGTAATCGAATAACCACCATCCGTCAGTCATCCGTTGCTTACGGTTAAACCACTTCCGGTTCACCAATCGAGACAAATGAGGTGTCATTCGGCGCGTCTCACTCATATAATGGGGAACTGATCATTTTTTTGCGGATCCATCTTCAAGATTTTAAGAAATTTCTCTAAAAACCTAGTATGTTTTACGTTTTTTAGTCTCTGATACGGAAGATATTCTCCAAAATACAGTAGCGTGCAGGCCCACATTGCAATGTTCATTGAAACTTGATTTTAAAGTTTCTTAAACAGGCATTGGGGCATTGAAGACAATAGCTAACACACTCAAACTGGTTGGCATCCAACATCACGAATAGTGGTTTTGGATACAAACGGTCATCTTGTTTCTGTAAAACTTTCTAGATGTGGCTTGTATAAAACATATTTAGGTCGTTTGCATTTACCATTTTGGGAACAAAAGGCCTAAAATATAAATAATTGCTTGATACGTATATTTTATTATCACTTTTACCAAGACACATTACACGATAGGAACAGAAAAAAGAACTCACGTCGAATTGACTTATTATATTTCATAGATACCATCTCTAGGTAACCATTTGTGTTTGATTACAGTGTAATTACATGTTACCCGATACTATATCGTAAATAAACATAACAATTATGAATGAATCCTCATCTTTCCGGAACCCTTCAAAACAAAAAAGAAGGAAATACCAGACCCACATGCCCTTATGTGTTAGACCAGCGTTTACCGTAATCTATTAATAACGAACCAAAACCTTTAACACGGGAGAACATTGTCTGCACTTGTTGTCGCTTTCTGTAGCATTTCAGTTCAAGTGCGTTGCAAGAAAGCCTTCGCGAATGAGATAATAAAAAGCCTCCCCAAAGAGCAAGCGGCGACGGAGGCGGGGGCGGGGGCGGGGGCGGGGGTGGGCAGTGCACAGAGGGTTTGAAGGAGCCAAATCGCGCGCCCGGCGACCAGCTGTGTTTGCGCTGCGGGCCGGTCTATGGGGGGGGGCGGTGGGAACGGCGCCGGTGGAAAACCTGCGGGAGCAGCGGGACGAAAGTGAGGGCGGTGAAGATGTGAGAGAGCGGTCAAGACCGCGAGGGCAGTGATGGCCGCGCCGATGCTGGTGGTGAGAGCAAACGGGACGGAGGCGCGGCAGGCAGCGTTGAGGCCGGACGTCACAAGGTGTGGGGGCGGCAGATTGGGAGGAGAGAAAAAGGCGGCTAAAGTGATGGAGAGGGTGGGGGTGAGCGGTATTCGGATCCCATCAGGGCAGTGGAGGACGATAAAGATGGAAGTAGTGTGTGGCGGAGAGATGGGGGTGGAGTGGCCGTGGATACGAGAGGCGGCGCTAGGGTGGGGTGGGGTTGTGCCTTGGAGGGGAACCGAGGGGAAGGCCTGGAGGAGTTTGGAGGAGGCAGAGTTGGCGTGCGCAGTGGATCCGCCGGGGAGAATGGTCAGTGACCGGGAAGCAGAAGCAGATGAGGCATGGCGACGGGGAGGTAGTGGCGGAACGGAGAGGGGGTGTTGGAGGTAGCAGAGGCAGCGAGGTCGGCGTGGATAAGGGGTGGTGACCAGGGGCGGCGAGATCGTCGAGGTCGGCGAAGGGGCGGTGTGAGGGGGAGCGGAGAGGTTGAAGGTGCAGGGTGGTGGGGAGGCGGAAGCAGAGGAGGCGATAACGGAGAGGGCGCAGCGGGGATGGCAAATTTCATTTTTAGCAATTCGGGCGCGGCAACGTCTAAGGTCATTACTTCCGTAAGTGTAGTGCATGTTTTTCCTCGAGAGTTGATGGTTATCTCTCCCCACTGGATGGTGGCTCATTGCCCCCGGGCAATGAGGACATGGTGCATACAAGAAATGTCGCATTATGAAAAGGACAAGGAATGGGGAGGAACGATCGCGTGCGGTCCGTGGCCCGTTTGTTAGGGTTCTGCTCCGGCATTCGTCTGGTATTGATCGGAGAAACCACGAAAATCTACCGATCAGAGAAGCCGGCCGCTAGAGTACTCCTCCAGACAGCGACCGAAGTTGACCTAGCTTGACTCGGAAATCCTGCCACCGCCGGGAGTCGAACCGTGGACCTCCCGGGGACGGCGTGGTGGGCGGAGCCTGCCAGAGCAGTTGTGGGCGGGGCGGTCGGGCGGCGAGGGCCGGCGGGCGCGCCAGTGTACTTCGTAGTTGCCCCCCCCTCCGCCGCCTGTCCGCCTCACCGCCTGTTCCCTGCTTCACGGCCCCGCAGAGGCCTCGGGGAGGGCGGGGGCGGCGGGGGCGGCGGGGGCGGCGGGAGCGGTGCGCGCGGAGGAATAGGCTCCGAAATATGTGGGGCGGAGGCTGTGGATCGGGCGATGGAATCGGCCTTGGATTGGCATTACGTATCAAAATAGCCTTCTGCGAATCCCAGATTGTCCCGTTTGGTTAGTGGAAATGAGCCACTAATTATTATGGTGTGCTTTTTTGGTTAGCGCGAAAAAGAGTAAGGCGTATTTAAATAGCAACACACACTTCATTTACAGCTCAAAAGCTAAGTTGTGATTTTTACGTATCGTTGTTAGAACTGCAAATACTTTACAATTATTACTTTTGTCTGTTTCTTCTTGTTTATAACGGGTGTGCAATAGTGTAAACGTAGTTGTGTTAGAATATTGAGAAAAATGAATATTTAATGTCAAAAATATTTTTTTATAATGTGAGTAAACTTAAAAAATATAAAATAATTAACAGAAAAAAATGCGCTCATACTTTTGGCAAAGTTTGAGAATACTCTGCAAGTTTTAAGTGAAGTCATCCAAATATTTAAAAAAATGCAGAGTCGTAAATTCGCAGGGTATAGACTTGCACCAGATGGATCGAAGAATATTGAAAAAAATTCTTTCGGTATCAGGAAATTAATTGTAATTTAAAATTTTGAATGTTGCAAGTTTTTGGTTTTTTAACAAAACAATATTGACTACTCGATTGATGGGTATTTACAATTTGATGTCTATCGTATGTGCTTAAAGGGGTAACCTCCAAATTAAGACGGTAAAATATTTTACTTTTGCCAGGTTTGTGGATTATTGCTGATAAACCTACTGGTGAAAACGCATTACATTAATCTAACGCGCTCATACTACTTTCATTAAGCATTACGAATTTCGCACTTTTCGACTTTGTTATGTTGGTAACAAAGTTAGAGAGTAGACGTTTAGAACGTTGGCAGAGAGAGAATGCAGGGATTGAGTAGAACAGCAGTGGTCGAAGTGTGTGTGCACCATGTGTTGTGAAATAAATGAATATTAGACTTTTTTGATAGTTTTCTTCATCATATAAAACAGTCTTACTTCATAACATACACTCTCACTAGATATCAGTGTAAATAAACGACTCAAGAATCTGAAGCATCCCGTTGTGCGCAAAGGCCAGGGCAGCACCGGCCTCCAGATACCAAGTTACGAGCATTGCTGAATTTAATGTAAGGTTTCCTGAATCCCATTTTGGTGGGAGGCTCATTGTATCAATGTATTGCAATATGTAATGCAAAAACACAAAGTGAAACGAACACAAGTTAATTTATAAAATTGTGTTTGTAAATATGAAACGAATGAGTCGAGCACAAGTTTACTTCCAAAAGAGAAAAATCCATTTTTTCATTAACTGTTTTGTGTAACATAACTAACAAATACATATATTGCTAATCGCGTTACAACCATTACAGTCCATATACTTTCCTTGAGTTTCGGGCTGCAAAATCGCCTAATTACTAAAGTCCAATTCACGCCGTATATCTGACCCGATGCTCGTGATAGCCAAATTTACAAGTAAACATGAAGCAGCAAGGGTCATACCAACTACCTGCCATCTACAGTATTGGAAGAACTAATTAGTGTAGTGGGAGAACAAGTGCTTGGAGACATTATTTCTCGAGTTAAGAAATAAAAAGGCTTCTCCATCACTTCGGACACCATACCCCTTGCGTTCAAGACTCTTTCAATACCTCGGTGGAATTTGTGCAGAGACATGATCTAGACCAGGGACACTGCCGTGGTCAAAATTATGACTATTTCGAGCATCTGCAATGAGTGGCAAGTATATTGGTCTACAAACCAAAGTGAGATAGAAAGCAAGGTCGCAGCTCAGATTTCTTGTGTAATATATTCTCTAAATTTGGTTGCTAAAACTGTTGTAGAAAGTTGCCCGAGTGCTGTACGTTTTTTTGACTACCTTGAAAAGCTGTTTGTCTTCTTCACTGTCACAACGCATTGGCATCTGCTTCTGAGGCATTGACTCTCAAACGTTTCACAATGCGTTGGTCCTGCAAAGCTGACGCAAATAATGCTCTTAAGTATGACCATCAGCAGATGTCTAGATTGACCATGTCCAGATTTGTCTAGTCCCGTACATTTTGAACATGGATTGGTGGAACACTGAATGACCTCATGGCATATCATTTAGTCGAAAATCGATCGTATCAGATCAGTATCGCGTTAAAGACGATCACTTTGGTATAACAACCACGAAAACATTTTTATAGCTGAAAGATTTAGCCGAGTAGTCGTGCGTTTTCTTTTTGAAACTTTGCTGCTCGAACAAAGTCCTCTCGGAAAATAAAATATTTTAAAATCTTCTCGTTCTGGAGTTTAATCAATCAACTAGCTATATTATTTTCCATTTTCTGGCGCAAGCTTGTTGAAAAACCTGTGTACCGACGACAGATACGATTTATACAATTTTCCCTGCAAATCCTTTTTGGTCTTCCAATTCATTGCAATACTAATATATGGGATTTTCAAAGGCTTTAAAGCAAACTGAAATTAAAAAACTAAAGACTTGTAGCACATAATATGAGTGAAACAATAGACAAATAATGTTGTATACTACAGCAAACATCAAAAATGTATAGCACTTCACCAAAAAACACATTCAACTTGTGATTTACGTCAAACAAAATGAGAACAAATCGGATGTCTTCAATAATAAAGCTATAATTGACATTTTAGTTAACATAACACTGCAAGAACAACGGGAATATTACCTTGACATACTAAGCAATGGAAGATAAGTTTTTAAGAATAGAAATAAAACATCACCCAAACAATTTGCTTAGGTGAAGTCTTATCGATGGAAACTATAAATCTTAACGAATACTTCTAGAAGAGATTACTTGTCGCCTACCTGCAGATATCTGTTAATATCATTGTTGTGTTGCGAGTTTTGAGTCTGAATGTCAACATGAGTGTTGACTTTGAATCTACCGCTGGTGCTCATTAGATAGTGCGGATGTTCAGAGAACGCGAGGCTTATATTGCATGGTAATTGTTATCGTCGATTTGTGTAGCAGTCTGCATACGAGTATCAGACGAGAACCGCCCGTGGTGGTCGCGGAAGAAGAAAAGGAATTCCGCTCCGCAAAGAAAAGCCCCTCGAGGTCGCGAGTTGACGAACCGAACCGCAAAAAGCAGCCCGCGCGAGGGCCGAGGGCGAGCGATAAGAACGTCCTCGTCGGGCGCTGCTGGCGCGGCCTGTCGCCGCCGGGACTGCATTTCCGCCGGCGGCGGAGGCGCAGGCCGCTGTCTCTGCTATTTGTCGCCGGCCGCGTTCGCGCTGCCCCCCCCCCGAGAAGCCGCGGGCGAGACCAGACGGCCGAATCGTCTCTGCGACGCCGCACAGTGGAGGCAAAGAGGACCAAAAAGTTGGCAAAAAATTATTTTTTAAGTGTTTTTTGGGGATTTTTGGAAATAAAAAAAACACTTTTGTAATTAAATAATGACTTATTCGATTGTTTAACCTTCAAATATTTAATTATACCGGTGTCCGCGGACGAAACGTCCAAACTTTGCAAATAAGCTCATAAAACAATTTTAAGCATATTTGGTCTAATAAACTGCTTGGATATTTCGAATGGCTAAGCCGCTAAAAGCACTCAAAAGTTAGTTTAAAAAAATGCTTTCTGGGCAAAAATTTGCTTTGCAGAAGCATAGAAACACTCCAAAAACGTGTAAATTGTTTGTTATTTACAAAATAAATGAATATATGTGCTCAGAAAGAAAAAAAAAACACTGAAATAAAAAAGCGTCGAATTGTATAAATTGGGTGATTTTTTTTTTAATTTCTCTGTTAATTTTTGTTTCTAAACAAATATATTAATTTCCTTTGTATATAATAAAAAATTTACATGTTTCTGAAGTGCTTCTATGCTTCTGCAATGCAAATTTTTGCCTAGAAAGCATTTTTTCAAACCAAGTGTGCTTATAGTGTTTATGCTTAAGTGTTATAGCGGCTTAGCAATTCAGGATATCTAAGTAATTATTAAACAAAATATGCTTAGACATCCTGTATAATCCCAGAAGCAGAACTTTCATTTGACTCTTCTTCCAGAAGTGAATTTCTACTTGAAGGCATTGACATTGGTGTAACTTCTAGGTCAAATGAATTTTTACATTTTTTCTCTACTCCATTTCTGAAATCAGCGTGTCAGATGCAATTAACATGCTGCGTTGCACGTCCTTCTTTGTTTGCCCTCTGGATATTTTTCTGGTGAAACTTTCTCTGCATTTTTTCTTCGTTTTTTCTTTACAGTGTGTTAAGTAATATTACGTAGATCCCTTCTTGTTAATAAAGATGTCTCACTACCAGATCATAAAAATAATGAGTATTACAGGGAGAAATGCGAACAAAACTAGGTTTGCATCATTATAAACAAACTACCTTAACGCAAAATGAGACAAACATGGGCAAATTTTGATTAATGTTTTGAAAATTATATGAATTCGGAAACCAGACTCAGTTAATATCATAGCCCGGAAATGCCTGGAAGGTATCCAAAAGACAATATGAAAAATCAGATTTACAAATTTTATTCCGTTGTGGGACGTGAAGTTTCTACTTGGAATAACCAAATTACTATATAAGTAATGCTTTTTACTATTACAGATTTAAAGTACACATCTCGAAGTATTGTTTGCATAGCACATACGATTCTGCTGCTTGAGAGAGCAAAAGTATTTACATCGCAAACTCACCGCAATTCTTAGTACGAGAGCGAAGAAGTGCGCAGTGCGTCACGTGCTAGTTCAAACTTGCACTGAAAGGAGTGGCGTGATTTCCCATTCACTTCCTGATCAGGGAACAATAAATGAGACATTTTACTACCCCTTTTATGAGAAATGGAGCTACTGAAGTATTTTTTTTTTTTTTTTGTTATTTAAGGTCGCATCAACACCTAGATCATTAGCGACCACTATTGGATCAAACGTTATAACTATGCAGATGACATGATATGGTGATGATTGGGGGTGAAAGGACAAACACAAATACCACCATGCCCGAAGCGAGATTCGAACCCCCGATTCGTGAGTCCGAGAGACCTACGACACTACTACCATTAAGATCTCGGCCATCCGGGCGACTTGGCATATTTTGATTTTGGACGTTTTGCCAACTTTTCCCTGCTCTGGTCTCACTGTGGGTCTCCTCGCCTGCCCGCACTCGCGGTTCCTGGTCGCTTCTTGTTTCGCGCTGCTGCCCGCCGCTGTCACGTGCCGTGGCACCGCACCAGCCGCACGGGTACGGACCCACCGCCGCCGCCTCCGCCTCCTCCACCTCCACCGCCGCCGCCTCCCGAAACCATCGCCACAGCCCGAGAAAAACATGCACTACACTTACGGGATTAATGACATTAGCAGTTGACGTAACCGGAATCACTAACAATTAATCAATCAATCATCTCCCGCTTGTATCCGGTCATAGTAATGAAAACTTCCGCTCTCGCCTACATTATCGCTTCTGTATTGAAATGGCTGGGACTCGCCGGAGAGTGGGTGTGAGAGGGTTAGTTACAGTTAGGACGGAGCAAAATCAGCCCAGCTTGGAAGGTCAGGAGCGGGAGCGGTAGCGGTGGCGGTAACTGTGGTGGGAGGGTGCTGGGAGTGGGAGCGGTAGCGGTGGCGGTAACTGTGGTGGGAGGGTGCTGGGGGTGGGAGCGGTAGCGGTGGCGGTAACTGTGGTGGGAGGGTGCTGGGAGTGGGAGCGGTAGCGGTGGCGGTAACTGTGGTGGGAGGGTGCTGGGGGTGGGAGCGGTAGCGGTGGCGGTAACTGTGGTGGGAGGGTGCTGGGAGTGGGAGCGGGAGCGGTGACGGTAACTGTGGTGGGAGGGTGCTGGGGGTGGGAGCGGTAGCGGTGGCGGTAACTGTGGTGGGAGGGTGCTGGGAGTGGGAGCGGTAGCGGTGGCGGTAACTGTGGTGGGAGGGTGCTGGGAGTGGGAGCGGGAGCGGTGACGGTAACTGTGGTGGGAGGGTGCTGGGGGTGGGAGCGGTAGCGGTGGCGGTAACTGTGGTGGGAGGGTGCTGGGAGTGGGAGCGGTAGCGGTGGCGGTAACTGTGGTGGGAGGGTGCTGGGAGTGGGAGCGGGAGCGGTGACGGTAACTGTGGTGGGAGGGTGCTGGGAGTGGGAGCGGTAGCGGTGGCGGTAACTGCGGTGGGAGGCTGCTGGGAGTGGGAGCGGTAGCGGTGGCGGTAACTGTGGTGGGAGGGTGCTGGGAGTGGGAGCAGTGATGAGGATGCGGCGGCGGTGGTGACGTGAGCAAGGCAGCGGATGGAGGCGGAGGCTCCACGTGATGACGTCCGTCAACGCCTCTACTGCTTGCGCCGCCCCGTTTCCGTCCCCTTTTCCCCCAACACCGCCTCAACTGCTCTCCCGTCTTCATCTCCCTCCATCGCCACCGCTGCCGTTGACCCTCCAAACGACGGCTATGGCTTCGGTGGGAGAGAGTGGCGAGGGCAGCAGCAGGGGTAGCGGCGACACGAGTGGCAGGGAGGGTGGGCGGATGCGACGAGAGGGACAGGGGCTGCAACAGGGGTGGAAGCAACGAAGTAGCAAGTGCGAGGAGAGCAGGATGAGCGGAGACGGGAGCGGGGACCGTGGCTGTGGTGTCAGCGGAGGCGGAGGCGACGGGAGTGGCAGGGGTGGTGAAGGCGACGAGGGGAGGGAGGCCGACTATGGTGTCGCAGTGGGCGGTAGGGACTGCAGCGGAGGCGGAGGCGACAGGAGTGGCAGGGCTGGAGATGGCAACGGGGGCAGGGAGGGATGGCGGGTACGACGGGAGGGGCAGAGGTGACAACGGCGGAGGCAGAGACTGCAACCGGCGAAGTAGCGGGATGAGCGGGAGAGGGAGCAGGGACTGTGGTTGTGGCGGCAGCGGAGGCGGATGTGCAATCGTGGAGGTCTCAGGGTGGGCGGCGGCGGTGTAACCTTCTCTGCTGCTTCGCACCCGCTGCTCCGCCGCCTCCGCCAGCCCCTGTCCACAATATCTCCTCTTCCCCGCTGGGCGATCGCTGTTTGTCTCGGCCCCCGGGCGCCGGCGGGCGAGCGCTGCTAATCCGCCGATGTAGTGCTGGGCCAGCCGCCCCACCCTCCGGCCCGCGCTCGCGATCCTTTGCTCTCCTCCTGCTCCCCCGCCTGCACACGCCTGCGCCCTTCGCGCTGCACCCGAGGCAGCCCACGAGTTTCTCTGCGGCCGTTTGGGTACATCTGTGTGTGGAAGTGTTTGTGTCTGTTTGTAAGTGCTATAGGTAGGACTGTACGTATGTGCGTTTATATATGTGTACGTATGTGCGTTCATATATGAGTATGTATGTGCATTTATATATGTGTACGTATGTGCATTTATATATGTGTACGTATGTGCGATTATATATGTGTACGTATGTGCGTTCATATATGAGTATGTATGTGCATTTATATATGTGTACGTATGTGCGATTATATATGTGTACGTATGTGCGTTTATATATGTGTATGTATGTGCGTTTACATATGTGTATGTATGTGCGTTTATATATGTGTACGTATGTGCGTTTATATATGTGTACGTATGTGCGTTTATATATGTGTACGTATGTGCGTTTATATATGTGTACGTATGTGAGTTTATATATGTGTACGTATGTGCGTTTATATATGTGTACGTGTTTGCGTTTATATATGTGTACGTATGTGCGTTTATATATGTGTACGTGTGTGCGTTTATATGTGTACGTATGTGCGTTTATATATGTGTACGTATGTGCGTTTATATATGTGTACGTATGTGCGTTTATATATGTGTACGTATGTGCGTTTATATATGTGTACGTATGTGCGTTTATATATGTGTACGTATGTGCGTTTATATATGTGTATGTATGTGCGTTTATATATGTGTATGTATGTGCGTTTATATATGTGTATGTATGTGCGTTTATATATGTGTATGTATGTGCGTTTATATATGTGTATGTATGTGCGTTTATATATGTGTATGTATGTGCGTTTATATATGTGTATGTATGTGCGTTTGTTTATGTATATATATGTATGTATATCATGTGCCTCTGTATGTATGGGAGTGTTTGTATGCCTGCATGTAAGTGCCGACATGTATGTGTGTATGTTTGAATGTATGTATTTGTGTGTGTGATGTCGGTGGCTTCGGAGGTGACCATGGCGAAGGTGGTAGGGAAGGTGATTGCGGGGGCACGTATGTGTGTGTGTGTGTTATCTGCGAGGAAGATCTTACGCGTTCTCTGTTTATGTGGTCACATACTGAGAAGACACAATAAATAGACCCAGTCAAGATTCGAACAAACGGTCGGTGGTTATAAGAATAGTGACCGAGAACAATGTGCGAACGAAAATCAGCGGTTGGAACAAAGAAACGCCACTGTAAGATATCTCGCTTTAATTCACAACAGTGTACATTCCTTTTCACAAACAAATGGGCATGTATACTTCGAGAAGGAGCAATATTATACCTAACCTTTCTCCAAAATTCAGGAAACTTATTTAATGCTACGTTTATATTTGTAAGACAAATTTATATTAATTCATTGATAAGCCATTTATAAATAACGTTATATGTTTATTATTTATAAGAGTTTATCAAGAGTGATGATGGTGCTAACTGTTCCCCAAAACAAAATATAAACTCTAATTTTATTTTGAATGTCAGGAATTAGAATTGAGGTATTTTTCTCTTCAAAATAGGTTTACATCTGTCAATTTGAAGTTGCCTAGGGAGGAACTCGTCATTTGGAAAAGTTTTGTGAAAGTATTCAAGATTGCTCATGCAGAATATATTCATTTCATATGAATTTCTAAACAAATATGTAATTTAATAATAATTTTCATAATAATAATGATAAAAGGGAAAAATTTCGGGAGTTTTTACAGGTTCACTTTCATTTTAGAGGAACAATGTTCCCATGTTGCGTGTATTCTATACGAAATACGGTATTGTTGTACTTGTAAGATTTTGAATCATAGTTTCTCATTCTAGTTTGGGGAGGAGTGTTATAATATACATCTCAGCCACATATTTCTGGAATATTTTTTTCGTTAAGAAGTTCACGTTTTACTACTCAAATATCTAATCAAACCGAAACTTCCGAGAAAGATACCTTTCCCTGATGAGATTAATATGGAACTTTCTTTGAAACTTTGTAGATCCGTGCCCATGAAAGAGAGTAATTTGTTATCGAGTGGCGCGGAATCTCAACAAGGGAGAAAATACTGAATGATGAAGTGGCAGACACGAGGTGAAAATAATGACGGTAGCAGAGGTGGCGATGTATGGGGATTCAGGATGATTGCCATTCCCTCTCTCATTGTGTGTCATTTGAGGAAGCGCCAAGAAAGAAAGGGAGTGTTCATTCGTTGATGACTGCTCCCTTCGTCCTTATTACGTAATTCCTACAAACAGCTTAATTGCGGTTTGAAGGAATTTGATGTTATTTTTTACGAAGCCAAATATTCCCTTGGAATTAACATCGACTTGAATAAATTCTTATCAGGCTCAATATTTTATCTTAGTTTTTGTTTAAAAGTTATCTTGATATTTAATTTTTGTAGGATACTTTCTTCGTTAATCAAATCTTCTATGCGCCGCAAGTACGAAATTCGTGTCTTGTGTACTACATGTGGAGATTTCTCAAAGATTGCAGTATTCCGCGTGACTCAATTTCTCAGAACTGTTTACCCGTGACAATTTTCTGGAAATTCTCAGAGATCTTGGTCGGGTGCTTCTGAAAATACGAGGTTTCTCGTGCAGGGACGGGTTTTGCTTCAATTGTTTCTTTAGTTATTTTTATCAACGGATTTTTGACTGGTGTCCACATTACCCCCCAACAATTTTAGGATCATCAAACTTTACTTATTTGACTCAGTGAGTCGCAGTAGCTCAAATATGGCTAATTTGACATTAAGATCATAGAAATGGACACTTTCCACATGACCACAGCTCCGTAAATTTTTATCCAAAGTACTTTTAAATTAGTGAAGCTTGAAACCCCCACTTTCAGAACTTTGCTTCGCACAATTTAACTATTTCACTGAAATCGGCTAAAATTGTGTATTATAATTATAAAAAAAGGATGTATTATAATTATAATTGCAATTATTTATATATAGACAAATTTACAAACGTGCGGACTTTTTATACCAATATCAGAGCAATAAAGTTAACAATAGCTATTGTCAATTCAATCAGTAGATAGATGGAAAATAGTAAGAGAACTATTAAATTAATAACCGAATAATTACCGTAAGCATTAAAGGATGTTTAACAAACGAAGTATATAAAGATAACCCAAATGAACACGCAGTCTGCAATTCCAGCAAATCCCTACCCCCTGCGTTTAAGCCCGAGAGAAGCCTGCACCGCGAGTCGGAGCCGCCGGGCCGCCCGGGGCTGTTCGGCAGTCTTGGGAGACGCCCCGGGCGAGGGGCGGGGGCGAGACGGGTGCGTGCCGCAGGCCGCGGGGGGGGGGGGGGAGGGCGGGGTCGGGCGCATTTTAAATTAAGATGTAATCTCGCCCAATTATAAAGTTGGCTGGTGTCGCTGATTGCGGCCGCGGGCGCTAATTGCAGCGGCCGATGCAAATGAAGAGCAGCGGCCGCGCGCGCGTAACGAGATGAGTGGCGCCGCGGGTGGCCGCTCAGGGAGGCAGAGGCGGCGCGGCGGTCAGCGGTCGGCTTGCCTCGGACTGGTGCGGGGTGGGGCAGGTGGTTAGGGGGGGTGGGGCGGGGCGGGGCGAGCGGGGCCGGGACGAGCGGGGGCGGGGCGGGAAGGGAGGCGGGGAGGGACGGGAGGCGGGGCGGGACAGGACAAGGAAGGGAAGATGGAGATACGGCGGACCGAGGCAGGATGGCGAGACGAGAGGCCCGGGTGAAGGGCGGGGTAGGGCGGGGTAGGGCGGGGTAGGGCGGGGTAGGGCGGGGCGGGGCTGGGCTGGACGGGACTAAGAGGGTGAGGCAAAGTGCCGGGAAAGCGTCAGGGCAAAACTTGCTGAGATGAGAAGAGACGATGCGGGGCGAGACAACGCGTGGTTGTGAGGGGAGGTAGAATTAAAAGGGCTGGAAGGGGAGATAATGTCAGAGCGAAACGGAGCATATATTTGTACGAAACGTGGGAAATAGAGGAAATGAGAAAGTATTTACCGTTTATGGGCGTGTCAACTATTTTGGTCATTAGTCCCGTGAATGCAGCACGTGCTGGAGCCGGGGTGTGGCGGTGTTCTGGGTCGTGAGTCACGGTTCCGACCTCCACGTCGGTCCTCCTCCAGGTATTTCCCCCAGTGAGGTACCGCCTCAACCGGGACAAACACTGAATTCCTACTGGCCTCTCGGCATGACGTGTGCGTATATGACGAGAGGAGGGAATCAAGAGGAAGGAATCAAGGGGAAGTTCAAGGACGATCCGTGAGATGCTTACGAGGGAACGTCTCTGGCATTTACTGGAATTGATCAGATAAATCACGGGAAAGTACGTTTCAGAGCAGACGGCCGGTAGAATTTTCCTGGCTGTCACTGATTTCCACCTACCTATTACAGTGAGTGTTGTATCAGAGCGAAAGAAATCACACCAACATGATCCTCATAATATTAGCAATAAATAATTTCTTTGCCATTTTGGCTTCGAATTCATAGGTTTCACAGCATTAAATGTTGTCGATCCTCAGAAAAAAAGCAAAATGTCACATATGTACTGTAACACCTCCACTCATCTCCCGGCGAATGGGATCGTCGGAAAATGCGCGGTTAGCGGCCCGGTTATAGCTCAGTCGGTCCTATTCCCTTTACTCGTTTAAAAACTAGCCAACTGTAACAATTTCCTTTGCTCATTTAAAATTAGGTGATGGAAGGAATTGTTAACGAAATTAATGGACATTCAAAATAAACAATTTGATCACTGGTAAAAAGACAAAGTTTATTCCTGGATAAACTGTACCAGGGAAGTTACATTAATAAAATAAAAGAAAGGAAAGATTGAATAAAAAGAAAAAAAATAGAGATTAAAATTAAAGGAAGGCTTACAACTAGAGAAGAGTGCAAAATTATTTTATAGCTAGGATTACAAAGTTGTCCCTGAGGACCTTCTTGTGCCTTGGCGCGGCACCGCTTTGACAATCAAAAGGTTTATTGCCCCCAGTTACATTGCCTGAGAGCCCTGCGTGGCAGATGTGCTCAATGGACCCGAGCGGGCACGGCGGAGTTTGTGAACAGCCTTCGCTGGAATGCGTTCGGTCGCGCCCCCTCAACAGCTGGGCGGCTGGCAGCGGCTCGCGGCGTCTGCGGCAGTCCGTGACGTCAGCAGAGGGGTCGTCTGGGGACTGCCCGGTGGAGTAGGTAGATGTCGTCGGGGTGAATTGCTCCCGGTCGCAGTTGCGTAGCACACAACAATGTTTCCCTCTGAACTATGCGAATCCTCTCAAATACAAATTCAGAAGTTGCGAAATCCTGTAGCGAATACGCAATTACAAAGGATTCACCAATTTACTTTTGAAGTGCTTTTGCACTTCCTCTAAAATTCTCACTGAGAATTCCAGTCTATCACCCCAGTGATTTCAACCAAGTGCTTTCAGAGGCGCACTCGCCTCTCCCCGCGAATAGCTCCCACCTCAGAGAAGTGTCACTACCAACTAAAATTTTTGTTCCTCATAAATGCACGAAGTTAACTTTTATCCCCACCCTTTCTCCTCATATGTTCTTGTTCCTTACGACGATCGCGTCGCTATTGGCTAAAGGTGATGGCATCGTACACTAAATTTGGCCAATAAGCTCCGGCGGAGTAAAGGAATTTTCCATTCTCTCTGTTTCTGTCGGAACATGGTGTCCTTCTCTACCGTCTCGAAAGTAGGCCACGTCTCTGAAGGGGCTTCCTGGCTACTAAATTATTGCTTTGGGTTTCCCCGATCACGATGACAGGCGTTTCGAAAGTATTCCAGATGGGGCTGCAGCTGGGCGCCTTACAATTTACCCTTTCTTCGGCCGTTGGGTGGGGTGTCATAAACATCCATAATGGGTCAGGGGATCGTGGCTGTTGCAAGAAGGGGGGCTGCGCGCGTGACGCCGTATGTTTTTCTTCAGTAAAAAATTTCTTAGATCTACTTTACTCAATTTAATTTATCTTAATAATTCTGTACAGCTACAGTACATACTGCAATTACATTCATACCTTGCATTTCCTGCCAGAGCACTTCAGCGCGTATTTCATGTTTTGTACAAACAATTTACATCTAAGCCATTGGCTGTGTGTGTCAAACGTAGCTGGAGCCGTGCACTTTCTGCGCTACAACGGCAGGCGCAGGATGATGAGTCGTAGAGTCGCAGTCTCTGACCTTCACCCTTTCCGGAAACCTCCGCTAGTGGCCGCGACGTGTGCTCATCCAATCGAACAAAGCCAACGTAGCGGTCCGAAGCTTTTGAATCTGTTAATTTAATTGGTCAAGGCACTCCCCACTTTCTTTATGCCCTAACGCATTCCAACCGCCATCAAAGTTTAGTTAAAGCAGAATGGAAATATTCTGCGGGTCGTACAGATGCCTTCGGCGCCACGTAATGTTTTTATGCCTTTGTGCAAGTCCTATTCTTAGACCGTTCGACATTAGCACTAATGTGCGTGATATTTAAAAGCTGTTTGAATTGTGTGGTAATAGCAATATTTCACAAACTGTTTTTAATCCCATAACTTCTATAATGTAGCGATACCGATTTCCTCATGCCAGGAAAATTAAATTAAACAAACAGACTCGGCCACCCTGAGTTCTACTGGGAGAATAAACATACGGCGTTGCACGTGCAACCTCGCTTATCGGACGGCCATTCGCGCCCCCGGCCCATTAAGAGAGTCGTTACAAGGGTCAGTCGTCGAAAGATTCACTGAGAGGCACGTGTTCGCATAACCAGCTGCAGGATTTCTAGAACGCTCGCTTACATCCAGGGAATCCCAGAGCGATAAATTCTTTCACGGACAACGCCTGCCTTGTGCAAGCATGCCGGTGTTCTAGAAGGAATAAGAAAATTCGGTACGCTCACAGTGGCACAAAGAGTTGCAACTTCTTTCACTACTCCCGTCACGATTGGTTGAAATAGCGTAATGCGCCATTTCCTTTGGCCAATAGCGACGCGACTATTATAAGGAGCTGGAACATACGAGAAAATTGGGTGGGGGCAAAAGTTAACTTGATGCGATTTCGACTGATAGAATACCAGAAAGTGCAGAGCATCAGACGGGGCCAGATCATTTAGACGGGGGGGCAGTCGGGAGAGAATCTTCTCTGGGGGGTAACTATTCGTCGGAGAGAGACCAGTGTGCCTCTGAAAAACTTATAATTATTCGTCGGAAGGAGCCTGAGTTCTAGGCTGAGGGCAGTTGGGAGAAAAACTTATCTGGGGTGGGAATTATTCGGGCGAATGTGCCTATGTGGGACTTATGTTATTTTGCTGCGAGTTTTGAGCATTGAGCCGGCTGCAGTAGACAGAGAAAATTCTCTGGGGTGGGAATTCGTCGTGACGAGAGGCGAACGTTTCTCCGAAGGATCGCTGAACTGTCCGAAGTTGTGTTCGACAATTATTATAATGAGAATCAGAGGTACGCGTAGTTAATTACTACGTTCCTGAGATTGAGATCGCCCGGCTACTCCGAGTTCTACCAGAGTACTACCAGTTACTACCAGTTCCGCTCCGAGTTCAACCAGACTACCAGACGCCGTTACAACGCCGCCACGCGCCACCACCCCTGGGTGACGTCACCAGACGGCCGACCAGCTGACGTGCGTGTCTGAGAGGGTGCAAGGGCATCGCCCCGGCCGCGCCCTCTGTGAAGGTTGCCGCCGCCCCCTCGGCCGCGCCGCGCCCGTCTCGGGTCCACAGAAAAAACTTTCTTCCAGGCAGTATTATTCAATGGGCATTCGTCCCGTGTAAAGTTTTGTAATGCGGCGCCGCGCTATGGTGCATTGACTTGTAACTATTTTTTATTTTTTTATTTTACCATTGTAACGTTAATCATAATTCTTCCTAGTTTTTAAGCTTTACTCTGAATACTAACTTTTCATCTTCTTTTCTTTCCACCTAATTTTCACATTTCTTTATTCAATTTGCTAATGTAACTTCCCTGGGGCATTAGATTTGATTGCCCAGGAATAAAAGTAATTTTTACCAGTGATCCAAGTGTTTCTTTCATGTTACCAGTATCTGTTTAACGATTCCTTCCATCACCGACTGAGCTACAAAGGGCCGCTAACCGGGCGTTCTCTCACGAGGCGACCGGGGGGTGTTACAATAAGAAGTTACAAACTGTGTCCGTGTACCGAGTCATGGTTTGCAAATCAGCCGTGCGTTGCAAATCTGCCGTGATTGCTAATCTGACCACTGTTAGTCACAATATCTTTATGCAACAATATAATTATAAATAAATGGCTCTTCCCAATTCGAGAACATAAAATTAATTAATAATATTTAATAAACCCTGATACAAAAGGTACAAATACTTTTCTCCTTCCGAATAATTATTTCAATTCTTTCATACATCCATCACTGTAAAACTCAACTATAATTACTTATATTAATTTATAAATAATTCTAAAAACCTAATAAAATACTTTTATTTAATAACAATAATAATATTCATATTATCAAAATTGTTGATTTGTACAAAACCCCTCCAATGTAAATGGATCGCTCTACTACCAAGTGAGCAAAATTGTGTCCCCTGCAGGAGCAGAGATCCCGGACGTACTTAAATACACGTAATGGCGCCGCCTCTACTGCAGGTGGTAATCTTTGCCCCTTATTCTCTACTTCTCTGCTAGTCTCCAGAGTTTCGACTATGCAAGTTATACTTCTGAAAAGTGCATGCGTCTCTCTTTCACAGTTGCTGGTGCTTTAAAGTGAATAAATAGTACTTGTTATAATTATATTTAGGCTTGTTAATATTGTACGAAGGCTTCCGTGACCAAAATCCCATTTAAATAACCCTACTGAGCTATCATAGGGTTGGGCTAGTGTATAATTCAACTTCATTATATAGTTTACCTTCAATTTATGCATACGCTAAGCCAGACAAAATGACTTCACAGTTTTAATTTTAATTTAAATTTATCTTATGAATTTATTTTTAATATATTTGGTTATAGATTGTTCAACACTGACTCTCCGCTATCTGATAAAGATCCCAGTATTTTAGGAGAGAACCGTCAATGTTAAGAGTAATTAACTTAAATTGTCTGTCAACAATTTATAGCGTATCAATTTATAGCCAAACCGCAGACGTTAACTTATAACTTTTAATTGACGCGAAATTTTAGTGCCTTTTAGCTTGTGAATTGCAGAAAGCGAACCAGATGTTCTTAATCATTTCATGAATAATGATGTCAAATGCAAACACAATAGCTCGTCTTATGTGTACCGTTGAAGTTTTGAAAAATAATGGGAATTTTAATGAATAATTGCTAATAAAATAAGTTAACAAAAAGATATGTTTCATGTCTTCATTGTTGAAGTCTTATTTGATGTGTCGTGAAGATGTTTATATTTACCAACGTCTCTGCGGTGTTTCAAGACTAATAAAACAGGTTGTCTAAACCTAATCTCGCATAGCTTAAGTCCTTTCAGGAGATGTCGCAGTCGAGGTTGTAAACTGATATGTCCAAATACGTCGAGCATTAATTCAGGAATCCAATCGTCTTTGCTTTAATTTTCAACACTTCCAGTACCACCAGAACTCAGAAGCACTAGCCTCTGTTGCAACTCTGTCGGAGGTTGCTCCTGCAGACCTTAAAATACGGTAGGGAGAGAGGAATTGACAAGGGCTCTGTTCGCGCTTTTAAACATACGTAGCAGCGGAGGGGTCTGTTTTGTCGTCTGGCCTCCCACCCAGTCGTGCTCTGCTTCGACGATGACAGCGCTGCTGTCGCTCGAGAGCGTTCAAGCGCTGCTCCCGCCCCGCCCCTGGTGGTGCGAGGCGAAATTAACCATGGGCCCTGAGCGGTGACAGTACGCTGGCCCGGTGACCTCTCTCTCTTGATGTAGTACATTGAGGTTAAGTACTCACGTCAAAACTACGATCTCGAATTCACAGTCCTAATATGCGCGTTTAAAGTCCTTTTGAGCTGGACTTCACACACACGTCAGAATTCAGGAGTATTAAAGATGGCTCAAATAAGGTTAAGATTAGTGTAATAGGCGAAAAGATAAACGGAATTTTGTATCCGAAAATGTGAATGGATGGGTGAATATAAGTAAAGCCAGGCATAACTCTGTCAGATTAAAAGCTTTTTGGCTAAAATTTCGTAAGTACGTCAGGAGTAAGATTTACTTGTGCCGTTCAGGGGATAATTTGACATTTTAAAACAATTCTCAAAAATGTTCTTGATTTCTTTGCTCTAAATATAGTAAAGTTTAAATATTTTTCGAATCTCTTCTTCATATCCCATCGTCTAGATTATCGTGGCTTGTTTGATTGCATAATGTTTTCCATCTTGTGTGCTCGTCTGGGTGACTTGGCAAGCTTTTTTTTCCAACTCGGATTGCTCGGAATCTCGGATAAGCGCGACTCTTACTGCGACTCGTCTGTGCTTATTTATGATACAGACTGTCTTAATTGCTGAATTGAAGGGCTTCTCGAAAAAACAGCGTTAGTCCAAAAATCCAATTTGTGGGAAATGAGAAAAAAATACTCCACTTCCCCGCTCAAATCACCTATTTTTCTTTGCTCGATTCCTTTGGGACAAATGCACTTTAGGCCGAGTCGATATTATCCTCTGATGCATAAAAGTTTACACCACAAAGTGGCATCACTAACTCTACTTTCTCAATTTTGAACTAATGCTGTTTCATGGAGAAACCTTTCAGTTGTCCGCCCATAAATATCTGCCATCAAACGACGTTTAACGTAACCAACGGCGCGTGACTGGGTCACCCCAGAGAGAAACCGACTGAGGTGACTCAGGGCATGAACTGATGTCACAGCTGTGCCTCTGGCGGAGAGATCCTAGGGTTTGAGTGCCGAGTGTGACGGATTTTTGACTCTAGCTACATAGCTAGGTCGAATTCAAAAACATTCTGAAGAAGAAATGTAGCAGTCGATTGCTCTGATCGGTAGTTTTCCGTGGTTCCTCCGATCAACATCAGGCAAATGCCGGAGCAGTGTCTTAACAAACGGGCCACGGGCCACGAAAATTTAGAAAAAATACGGCATTTTGGGATTTTTAATATTCCAGAACGTTTAATGAAAATAGTACCTTTATTAATAAGCCTTATTGTTAAGAAAAGTTTAATCTACTTCAGAAAAAAAGTGGTGGTATAACAGCACATACTTTCTCGCGTTGTAGGAAATAGCTACGTAATATTGAAGTATTGTATTTTCTGCGCTACTAACACCTCAGCCAATTCTTGAAAACGTCCAATTCAAAAACAAAGCGCCTGTGATGCATATCACATTCATTTCGATAGTCAGGAGCAGATATCAGTTCTTAATTTCACAAATGTATTCCTCTCTTCTGAGAGAAACGCACTGTTATATGTGCAACTATGTGCATTCGCTGTTGAATAATAATAATTCTTTGCAAAAACGCTTATTTGCATCTGTATTCAGATTACAACTTTTCATCGGTTAGTCAGTACAACATACACAGTTAATAAATACATCTAATACTAATAAGATAATTAAATTATTAATATTCTACGATTTGTAAAATTAATTTAGTACCGACTTTCTATGTATTGACACCGCCTGAAATGAAGCGCAGTAAAATAAAAATTTTAGGTAACATGATCGTTAGATCAACTACGCTAAAGTACCCCCCAAAACACTAAATTGAAGTTAATAGATCTGTTCATCAAGACAGTAAAAACAATTTAGCTCTTACCGGTCGACGTTTTTAATAAAAAAAAGTTTAAGTAAGTACTGGCTCTAAAGGAAAAACTTTATTGGGCATAGTTTTCTTTAAGTTTTTGAAGGCGTTATCAGGGTTTTCAACCAACAGAGACCTACATCATTCACTTACACGTCCTTTATTCTATCCTCTATCTAAATTTCATCAAAAACGATGGAGCCATTTCTGAGAAAAATAAAAGTGAAAGGAAAAGATGAACGAGAAAACAGAAGAGGCGAATGATAAACAATAAAAGATAAAGAAGCCATGAAAAGGAAGAAAACGGAATCGGAAAGAATTACAGACTTCCCAGAAAGTCCTTTAGTGCATTTGAGGCTGTTACTATAATCAATATCGCAGTTCCGAAAGAGCAAATTGTCTATCCGTCTGTCTCCATCCGCCGAGAGAATGAAGAGAATGTAAACAAATCGGATTGTGTCTCTCCACTGCGGCGGTATGATGTTATCTTACCAGCTGGCGACGTTCCGCTGTCTGTAAGCAATAACAATTCATACGCACATTGCTCAAAATCTTCCGAGCTATTTGAATGTGTAGAAGAAGCAATGTTTGCCTGAGAATCATATTTACATTGTAGAATTTAATATTGCGTTCACTCAGCACGTAATTTCTGAAGGTCATTAGTGATATTGTAAATGATATATTCATTACAATTTATGCAGATAACAATGGTGCTAGCTGTCGTGTGACTTGCACATAAAACGTAGGGTTTTCATTAATACACAAAGGGCAAACTTGGCGCAGTAATCTATTATTAACATAGCATGAAACTTGGCGTAACTTAAAAAAAGGTATTCAATGAGTGTTCACGCGGTGTTTGATCTTCCATGATGAATTAAACACGATTAAAAATAAGTCCTTTCACCTCAATAATATGGTAAAGGAAATAATCGTCCACAAAAATATCCTTTACCATATTATGGATTACCACAAGATATCTGCTACCACCAAGGAATTTATTCTTTCACCTCGTCTATCTGCCTTCCTCGCGAATATTTTACAATCCCAGACGTAGATAGCAACGGAACTATTATTTAACTGGCATTTGACAACAAATAAAATGTGAAATACAATACGCAAAATTCACTCAGTCTTGTGGTACAACCGATTTTGAAAATTTCGATCCAAACGTCACATTCATTCGGCACAGCTCTAATATTTCACTTCACCATGTGCACACGTGTTATGTGACAAGTGGTTGGCATTTGAGTACACTTATTCCAAGAATAGTTATTTATGGAGGTAAAAGTGATATTATTTCGCCTCAAGGATTGAGCTATTTGACCTATCGGACTTGTGTCGAACCATTTGTACTCGGAAAATAAAATGTCATTTTTACCTCTTATGTTATATACTATTTCTTAGACTTCCATTTCATTTTAAGTATTTTTCATCAAGTGATCAAATCATCGAACGATACATTAAAGTCAGTACTAGCTGATGCGATCAGGCCCGAAGTATTTTGGAATCTATGTTGTTTTCACAAAGTAAGACTTATGATCTTCGTTATTCACCGACTTAACTGAACATTTGATAATCGTCTCCCTTTTAGGTTAGGCCTAAAAGTTGATTAGTTTAGCACGCTCGGCACGCCCTTAAAGAACAGTTTTGACTAGCGGATATTTAAATACAGTATTATTTCTTGTTTACGTGCTTTTCGTAAAGAAGATTGTATTACAAATAGTATTGAACGGCACGGTCGATAATACAAATACGAGATTTTGTTGGTTATTTGCTGATTATTGACCTAATAATATTAAAAACTACAGCGAGTGAAAAACTTCCTTGGTCGCGTTTATTTGAAGGAAAACAACACCGGGAATCTTCTAGAAGATTTTCGTCGGCTTCGGTGATTCGGAGGAAGGCTTTCAAAACAAGATAGGTCGAATTTAGCTACAGTCTGGAGGAGCATTTTAGTGGTCGGCTTCTCTCGTCGATAGTTTTCAGTGATTTCTACAATCAACACCAGGCAAATTCCGGGGCAGAACCTTAATAAATGGGCCACAGACCTCGCGTGATCTTTCCTTCCTCTTCCTTATCCTATCCTCCCCCCATCCTTTCACTTGCATGCACTGCACCTCCACGCATGTCGGGCACTTAGACCTTGGTTTGGCTGAGGCAGTGGCGGCTCCGGACCTGGCCATACAACCGCGGACAGTCTCTTTTCTCGTAAAAAACAAGCACTTCACTTACGGGACTAAAGACCTCGTCAGTTGACGTGCCCTGAAACACTAATCAACCAACCGTCCAGTCAATCTCGGGAGATAGAAGGAACACCTGCATCCGACGCTGCTTCACGTTCCCCCTCCTCCTCCCCCTTCCTCTTTCCATCCACCCCCTTCCTCTCTCCCCATTCGCCCCCTCTCTCTCTCCCTCCAGCGCTGACGTCGCGCAGTCGGCGCCCGCACAGCGAATTGAAATTTACGCGTTCCTCGGCAGAAAAGTTGAAACGGGAATCAAATTACACCCAAATGAAGACTACGAACTCGCAAGCCGGCGCTGTCTACCCGTCCGCCATATTTTTCCTCTCCTCTGGTCGGGGACACGATTGGGGTTTCTTTGATGTGAGTGCATCAACGTTTCGCTTAAAACGGTCTGTTTTCCCTGCCTTCCCACTCCAACGAGTTTTGCCGGAAGAGATTTGCTAATTTTGGGGACATGCCTTTAAAGCCGGCTTAACGACAGTTGCCAGGCGACTGAATTGAAATTAGCCTAGGTCCTTTTGAGAATCCTTTTCAATATTACGAAAATTCCTGGACATTTATTTGCTTAATTATTTTAATGTGTTTTCGTAACACGTACTTTTTCATCCCTACTTTCACGCAAAATTAAGCGAAAAGAACTAAAAATTTTCAAACAATTGTTCATAATCTTATTTCACAATCTATCTTTAAGGAACAGATTTCATTAAAGCAAAATCTCTATCTTGAAAATTGTAGTTATAGGAAGACTCCGTAAGAACTTTTGAAATTTTTGAAAAATCAGGGGTTTTAACGAACAAAGATTTGCGCCATTCTTATAAACGTCCTTCACAACATCCAAGAACAAAATTTAATAAAAAACAATGGAGCTATTTCTTTTTAAATTTGGAGAATGTCTAAGAGAATTCATGTAAAATACACCCAAAAATAAAATGTCAGTTTTAAATTCAATGGGCCGTGACATCAGCCAGATCGAGTGAGTAATAATAAGTTTGGAGAAAATTGACTCCACGGTTTAGCCGCTAGCGTTGTTCACGAACGGACGGACGCACGGACGGACGGACGCACGCACGGACGCACGCACGGACGCACGCACGGACGGACGCACGCACGGACGGACGCACGCACGGACGGACGCACGCACGGACGGACGCACGCATGGACGGACGCACGCACGGACGGACGCACGGACGGACGAACGCACGCACGGACGGACGCACGGACGGACGCACGGACGGACGCACGCACGGACGGACGCACGGACGGACGGACGCACGGACGGACGCACGGACGGACGCACAGACGGACGCACGGACGGACGCACGGACGGACGCACGGACGGACGGACGGACGGACGCACGGACGCACGGACGGACGGACGGACGCACGGACGGACGGACGTTTTGCCGTCATTCAATTTTTCGCTATGGATGTGGATTCGACTGGATTTATCCACTTTTTTTAAGGCCCTGTAATAACAGTTTTCTGCCAAAAATTCGCAGTATTTTCGTGCGCATTGCATAACCTTCTCACTATTCCGTTGCGAGAAAGTCAAAGCACGGGGTTCAGGAGTTCATGAAGAGGGAGGGGTGGAGGTGTTTCGTATCTAGTGACTTACGTCCCGCAACAGGGCATGCTCCCGTAGGCGCCGCGATCGTGGGTATTTCCAACATAATTTCAGCTGCCGCTGCTTCCCACTTACCCAACGTCGCTGACCGTTGAATTGAATTGAATTTGCCTTATTTTACGTGGCGAGACTCGGGCCATGAGGCCCGCTCTTCCGTCTGACCACGCGAATTTCGCTACGCTCCTTTCATCTGGCAGAGAAAGGAGGTATTTCTTGGGCGAGAAACAGGCGATTTTGAATTTAGCTCAGAGGCGTCATTTAGGCTTGAGGATCTTTTACATGCAAGTAAATCTACTAACATGGGACAGCCGGCTTTACTTCCCCTCCGAAGGAAGGTACGAAGGATTTTGTCGCCCACGGCTTCGATCGGGTTTGAACCCGCGAGCTTGGGTATAACAGTCCGGTACGCTAACCGTCACACCATCGCCGCCGTTCACCTCACTCTTGAGGATTATCAAATAAAAAATTGTTACACAAAAAGAAAATATATTGTTCCAAAGTTCTGGTTGGCTTATCAATCGGCAAACTGTAACGTTCCACCTTCGCGTGAATCTTGTTCTGTATTCTTGAACCGCCGATTCATTACAACAAACATTTTCCCTAAAGTTTCGTCAATCTTCTAATCACGTGAATATGTTGCTATTGGGGTATATTAACAAGAATTTTATCTCAAATATCACGACTTAATCGTCAAGCGTCCATATCTTTTCAACTCTAGACAGCCTCCTTTTAAACCAGGGCTGCGCAGCATTCTGCCCTTTGACAAACCTGAGAAAGCCACGCGCGAGCAACTTGAACGCAAACCCGGGCCGCGTGGAAGGGTGGCGAATAGAACTCGTTCTAGGATCGGGGACCGCCAATGAGAGTGCGCAATTCGAACCACAGCGCGTAAATTGATTACCATACCAACTACTTTATTTATTTACCTCAAAAACAGTTAAAAACTACGTGTGACGTGCTATGGGGAGTAGTTGATGTGAAGTTACATTTAGGCCAAAAACAAAACAAGGGGCCCATTCTGCATCAGGGGCAGTTCAAGAATCAGGGAAACTGGACGAAAAGCTGATCGAGACGGGGTTCATTGACCCACAACCTGAAGTACAATACTTTGTTAAAGGTTCTTTAGAATTGTACAATCCAAATGGTAAATGTTGTTAAAGTAATTATTACTTTTCTTTTGTATGTTCGGTATAATATCTATATAGAAAGAGTTGTGCGCATAAAAGATTTTACTTGTGTCGAATTTAATCGTTTAATGTCATTTGGCATGTTACAGCATAAGTGTTGTACAGCATATACAGCATTATGTGTTACTGTGTTAAAATAACGTACAGCTCTAAGTTTGACCACTGAGAAGGCTTAATTTGGGGTTGTAGATTTAGATTGGTTGCAGTTTATAAGCATGCAGCCCGCGTGTCTCAAAAGGGAGTCGAGGTCGCCTTGCCGCGGTCCACAGCGCCCCGCGCGCCGTTGCCCCGTGTCCAGCGCGCGCCGCGCCGCCCGCCCGGGGGCCTCCGCCGCCGGGGCTTTGCTCGGCCTGCGCCCGCCCCCCGCGCCGCCCTCGCGGACCACGGGGGCCGCGCCTCGCCCTCGGGGCTTCGAATATGATACCTCTCGGCAGAAACACTCCGTCCCTCTTCCCGCACGCGTACCTCGGCCTCGCACAAGGCTTCGGACTCCCTCCGGGTGTCAACGAACACCTGTATTTCATTCACGCGATTCGTTTTCCCATCCTTACGCGACGTCTTGCGGAATTTCAATCCCAACATTTTAAAAAGATATCGGTGACCATCATTCTTCTGCGGACACACGTTACGTATTTTATTCCACCGAACGTGGAGTGTGGAGTGTGGGTGTGTGGCGCCAGGAGGTAGTGGAACAATGGTGTCGGCGCGCTCTGGTAGAGAGATGCCTCAACTAGCGGCCTCGCGCGAAGGTAGGCTATCGTGGTGCCCTGGCGTTCCAGCCCCGCCCCTCTCATTCATCGCCAGCCGGTAGTACTACTAACGGCCACCCAAGGCACGGGGCATCGCTGAAGTGTTCTGGGAGACGGAGACAGGAAGTACAGAGCGCGTTCTTTGTATTGCATTGCTTTTCTCAGAGGGGGAGAGGCACAGTTATGTGATTTAAGACATCGTAAGAAACCGGAACCGTTTAAGAAGGTAGGCGCAAATAATGAAATTATCATTTAGAAAATTCCAAAAATGTAAGTATAAAATGGATTAAATTGTGAATGTTTGGTATCGATGTTTGAGTAGGTTTTGTAATTATGAAGAAAAGTACTAACACTGCACCCAGAAAATGCATTTCATTCTCAATGAAGTCCTTCCCTTTAAACCTCATTTTTTCAAAAGGAACATGTTCGTTTCCTAGTTAATTTTTCATTAAGTGCATGGATTTGTTTGTAAAAAATCTTTTACAGATTAATATTTTCATCATGTACTAGAATTAATATTTTATATTCTTTTTGTTATTATTATTATTATTATTATTATTATTATTATTATTGTTATTATTAAAAAATACACCAATTTATAATTATTAAAAAATAATATAGGTTGGTATAGCAGACGATTTACTTCTTCTATTATCCCAGTACATGTGGTACCTACAACATTGCATTCGCACTCTCAATTAAGAGAAACTGAAAAATAACGTGGTTTTATCAGATTAAATAGTCCCTAAGGAGTCCCATCAGATTAGAGTCCCTACGGAGTTTCGACACTAGCTAGATAGCTAGATCGAAATCAGCCGCTGCCTAGAGGAGAATAGCAGCCAGCTGCTCTGATCGGTAGATTTCCGTAGTTTCTTCGATCAAAACCTGGCGAATGCCACAGTGGTACCCCATCAAACGGGCCACGGACCGCGCGCGATCTTTCCCATCTCTTCCTTGTCTTATCCTCGCCCCTCACACAAACTTCCACTTACACTAACGTGCACTACACTACCACACATGGCGGGAGACCGGTCGGGAGCTTACAGCGTGTCTCGGCTTGAGTGGTGCCCCGATGGAGGGAGATACCTGCATGTGGAAAAGCTCGACGGTAGGTCGGCGCCGGATCTCGTCATTCAGCTGGGAAAGATGGCCGCTGCCTCTCGCGATAAAAAAAAGCCTCGCACTTACGAGACTAATGATCATGGAAGTTGACGTGCCCATCTCTAATCAATCAAAACCAAATATATTTCTAAATTTATCTAAAAAATAATTTTGAAATACGTCATTTTTCTTGTACAACTGTGAATTGTAGCGCACGGGCTCGAGCCTCCGCAAATTTGGACGTAGCTGGAGGCCCCTACGTCACAGAGGTCAGCAGTTTCTAGTGCTCA
This sequence comes from Gryllus longicercus, assembly GCA_038098605.1. Taxonomy (NCBI): domain Eukaryota; kingdom Metazoa; phylum Arthropoda; class Insecta; order Orthoptera; family Gryllidae; genus Gryllus; species Gryllus longicercus. The sequence continues at coordinate 2,397,149 of JAZDUA010000217.1, forward strand.
AGATGAAAATTGCTTCAGCCAACTAGAAGGGCATTTGTAATTCGCTAGACGAGATGCAGTCGTCAGCGACCACAGGGGCCGGCGGTGTAACTTCTGCTCTTCCTCAAGCGTTGTATCCGTCGCTGCCGCCTCGTTTGTCACCGTCGCGTGGCCGGAGAGAACGGGCAAAGCGAGTCGTCCCACCCGTGAAGCTACTGTTTATGTAAACTCTTGCCAGACCTATCTCATGTTTGCAACATTAGCTCCGCCTGCGGAGTAATCGATGCTTCGAGAGATTCCTGTAATCTTTTATGTACTGGATCTCCTGAAACGTCCCGACATTTCGGTGACATGGGTGATTATTGCGTTTCCTTTTGACTCAATTTTTGTAAAAAAAAAAAAATGTGGTTTGTTTTCATATGCACACATTTACATTTAAATGTTAGAAAATTGTCTAGTTCTTAATATGAATTTCTTTTGAATTCTTAGCCAGAATGCTTTTCTTTGCAGTCTTTCAAGTGATGTTCGACAAATGAATATTTCATTCTCAAACGTTCAAAATTATGGGTGCTGAGTTTCTCGCCAAACTATCCTACAAAGTTTCACAAACTTTTCTTAAGAAACTATGTCACGATTTCTTCTCTAAGGTATATGTAATACATGATATAATTTATTGGCGTTATTCATCTCTACTGCAAATGAATTCTCGGTTTATTTAACAACAATATAACTGGAAATTGATCGTTATGTTAGATTTATTTTAATGTGGGAGATTCCTTAGTTTCACAGTCAATATTGCCTAGACGTGACTGCTCTGGATATGATTATTGACAGTAATTCCACCCTCAATATAGAAACTGGGCTACTCATCTATAAAATGATAATAAATCCCACAATGTCATACGCATTTCCAATATGGCGCAACATAGCACGAACCAATCTATCCGTTTTACAGACAATCGAAAATAAATACCTACGACAACCTTGAAAGCCCCCTGGTTCATTTCAAATTCACAAATCCACCGAGAGCTTCAAATACCTTTCCTCTCAGACTTCATCTCACAAACCTCTGAAGATATTATTCTCTCCTCCCAGCATGCCCCAACACTAATATTCAATCTCGGACAAAACGCACATTATCCATCACGCATTAGATCCAGATTCCCCCAAAGATCTCTTTCGCCCACCCTAATTCATAAAATTATTTGCCCCCTCTTCCCACAACCACTCTCCCGCCTCCTCTAAACCACAAATGCAGCCTTCTCTTAGTGAAGGTATCCAAATAAGAAATTTAAAAAATGGTGAAAGATTGTTCCCAGACCCGCCTGAGGATGACAAAGTAAAATCATTGTATGTAACATTGTGCCCGTCAAAACCCCCGAAAGACAAAAGTCGAATGGGAAGAAAATGAATATATAAAAAAATGATTATTGAATGATAAAATATTGAAGAATTGAAGTCAATTTTATAGCAAAATATTTGGATTCCAACTATATTCAATTAATCTTTTCGAACATACTAGAACCACCCATACATCCAAAGAAGTATTTCACAATTTTAATGACTGCGCCGAAAACAATGAATTGCGATTGACAGAAAATCAGTCAATTTAAAGCCTAAATATTGGAAGATTTGGGGACAAATATAAAAAATATTATTGTATTATTAACAAGTATATATTTATTTTTTAATATTGTCTCCTACATGTTCCATTGCCAAAACATAATTCCTAGATGAAAATAATATTGTTTCAGTACCTCCCTAAAAAAACAACATAATCATTATTGACACAACGTTTTGCCGTCTTTTTCCAATTCAATTTATCAGCCTGATTGTAACCGTGAAGAACTTAATACTTAAAACAGAGAAAAAACTTAATCCTAAATCGATATTTGTTGCCACGCGCGTATTAAGATAGTTTCGCTTTCGCCATAGTTCGCTTTACGTTTACTCGCTTCCACGTTTACAGGCCGTCACGTCGTGTTGGGTAGCGTTGCGTCGTGTTGGGTAGCGTTGCGTCGTGTTGGGTAGCGTTGCGTCGTGTTGGGTAGCGTTGCGTCGTGTTGGGTAGCGTTGCGTCGTGTTGCGTAGCGTTGCGTCGCGTCGCGTCGCGTCGCGTACTTTCGTCCTTTCTTGTCGCTCGTAGACGGAGGGACTATAATTAAACCTCCCCATCGTATTCACGAGCCACAACGGAGCTCTGCTGATCCCCTCCTCATTTCATGCAATTTCCGGGATCTATTCATAGGCGTCGTGAAATACTGTCATGGTCACGCTATGCTTTCTTGTCTTCCTATGTTATCTTCTTTACCTGAGTCCGTCGGAAGATTGTCCAGGAACATGTCAAATGCCGCACTCCATATTTATTGCCTTGGGCTCGGATTCTGATGACATGTCATCTTTTCATTGGTGCATTCTTGACGTAGCTAACTTGTAAATCAATGTTTATCACGATATGTAGGTGATAGAAATGAATATTTATCGGTCCGCTTTTGCAATTTCTCAATTTTTGTCTTTTTGGGTCCTTTGCGTTTTTGTCATTTTTACGCATTGTATTTTATTTGCGTGTTTTTGTTAGTGAATGTTTCATGAATTTACAATGACAAAGAAAAACAAAGTTTTTTATTGTATCAGCAGTTCATGACGAAATTCACTACTGCAGTGGACTCTGTTTCACGAACTCTCAAAATTACTCGAAACTTTGGTCACTTCCTCATCCTTTCAAAACTGACACTGAAGATTGGAGCTAAGAATTAAATTTCCTCTTAAAATAAAGGCTTTACATTAAATATTGTTTTATAAAAATATAGTTTTTTAATTTTCACATTAATTGCATAAATAAATGTTGTCACATTCATTGTTTAGTTTTTTAATATGTCATTTTCTTCAAATTTTAAGCAATTTTATTGGTACTTTTCAAACAATTTTTAGATCATCAGAATCAGAGTCCTGTTTATTACCTATATAAAGAGTTGAGTATAAGAATCCTGTTAGTGGAGTGTTTGCAATATGAAGAAAACCTCACAAATTTTTCTTTAAATAATAAAATAAACCACTAAATCTACATCTACTTATTCATTATTCTTGTAAATAACAATCGATACTCATAATATGAGATTTTTTATTTTACTTTTCAATACGAAAACTTAATACGGACCTCATCCATTCACAAACGAAGGAGTTGGAAAGGACCAGTTTTAAAATTAAGGGATTAAATTTAACCACTTATGAAAATAATGGATAGGATTTAGCATGTTTTGAATGTGAAAAGTAAGATTTTATAGGATTTAGATATAAAATGAGTCGGATTTGAAAACAAGGCGTACTTAGGCCCATTTGAATTTAATGGGAACTTAACCATTTTTTAAGCTGAAGAACTCACTAAATTAATTATCTAAAATGTTGATGAACAAAACACTTTGGCCATGTTTGTCTTCACGTGTCAAAATATTAAAGAACCATTACATTTCCGCAAAATCTTCATCTTCTGGAATTCGTGTATTTATCGCCTAAATGTTTTGTTCTGAAGTTTGAAATTTTAAAACATTTTTGCCTCAAATTAAAATTTTGAAACAGTGACAGTTCAGAATTAGCTGATCTAAATGTTACAATACAAAATACGTTAAGAAATGATTTCTAATACAGTGACTTCGATTCATTATTCAGCATGACATATTCGTAAACTGGCGTCTACTTTTGTCTCTAGCAAGTCTGTACTTTTTGTATACTTTTGGAGGTACATTTTTCTCAATTAAATTAAACAAATAGATATTCTGTTTATTATAATCACCAAGGCTAACTCTAAAAATTATGTGTACACATGTATGTCACACATCACAAGACAAGGTCTCAGACACGTATGTTGAATCAGAAAAGTCGCAACTCTTTTCTAATCGGTTCCCTTTTTTATTGTAGTACAACTAGTAGTAAGATTATATTTACACATATCTTTTCCACTGTTGGTGCACAAATTGCGTTTGTTTATGACCCATTCAGCTACGTTATTTACGTTTCGACCATAGAAGGTTGCTCGAGCTAGAACATCGCAAGATACTCTGCCCTTCTTGTTTATTGTTTGCTTTCGCTCCCATCCTGCGTTTACTGAGAGTCCTATTTTAGCTTCAGTGGCTACCTAAGCAGTCTTATCATAATCTGATGCTTGAATCATTGCAATTGCTCCTCCTTCTGTAAATGAGTAACATCTTGCCTAAGATCCCCGTCGTTGCGATCTTCACTTTACGTTGATTTTGGTCCCCACTGTTCCATCAACTTAGTGCCACACTCTGCAGGAAAGCTCTGCCATTTGATTCGATTCTATAACTACTATTGATACCAAGATCAAAAGACAAAGAGGTGACATTGTTATTATCCTACTCAAAGTATCTTTAACTTTAATATTCGTTCTTATCTACACGTGTTTAAAGCAGAGCTGCCAACTGGCCCCAGAAGAGTGCGAGCGTGCGCGGAGGCTCGTAACTTGGCTCTGGGCGCAGAAGGGAATTTTCGCGGGAAGAGGGGCGCTTGCGGTGGGGAGGGAAATGAAGAATGCAATCGAGTGACCTTCTGAACAGTTTGGCATACACTTCTCGTAATGTGGATTACACGTTCCCAGAGCAAATTGAGCTCAACTACCTTGACGGTATTTCATTACATAAACATTTTAAAATCAATTTATGTGTTAACAAAAAACATATACATTTTACATTGTAACAGTTGTTTATCATAAGAAACGGGAATTTGCAGTTGCAGCAGTAAAAACGACAAATTACGTAAAACGTTTGAACAACGACTTTGATCCAAAAATTACTTAACACTACTTATTTTTATTATTTTTAAAATAGATTATTCAATAATATCAAGTAATTACATAATAGTTTCAAAAAATTTCGAAATTGATATGGGGGTAAGATCCATCTGCATCGAGTATAGGGAACTGTATTGGTTTCGTGAAGCAGCTGAACGCTGGGCGCAGTGCTAACGATACTTTTTTTTACAATATTGCGAATATGAAAAATGATGGACCACTTTCTTTGAAGCAAGTTGAGTTTCTTTCTTTAAGCCTCTTAAAGGTTCCTTTAGTGGCGATCGTTTGCAAGTAAATTACCTTCATTGAATGGATTGTGGTCCTACGTTTTCACAACTTTTGAATTCTGAAGACTCGGTGCATACTGAAGGCAATTTGAGATTTCCGTCTACATGTACATTCAAACGAAAAGGGCGAAACCACGAGGGTCAATTGTTATTTTCCTTTCTTCTCAGGCGTTCTGAAAGTCTTGACTGTTCCCAGTCTCACTTGCACCATTTCCGTCTCTATCCAACGATCTCTATCCAACGATTTTTGCTCTACCGCGGACCCTAATTACAACTTCCTCGAATTCAGCACTCATGCTTTCAGGCGTACAATCTCAAACTAGTGCTAAACCGCACACATTTTCTCATCCCTGTAAGGGTTATGTAATTCTATTTAACTGCAATATCTCACCGAATTCACACATCTCAGCTATCACGGACGGACAGATGTTTGGCCGACAATCGGTTTTCCAGTATCAGGACCCACGAAATATAAATTCTGGCTACACCACCAGAGGATGGTTTTTCTAAACTTAGCATCTGGATTAACTTAGCGCTTTTTTATTACCTGGGCTCGTCAATGAGAGTTTTTTTTGCCAAACATTCGCACCTTTCCCCCCTCAGTATTATATGACTTTCTCTCTAGTGCGTAAACGGTAGTGAGAAAGTAAGAGGCAACCGCGAGGGGTGTAGCATAGTGACTGGTCATCTGTTTTCGGGTCCCAAGGTTCAAATATTGATTTGTTCATGTGGTATTTGTGTGGTGCAAATCGGATTTGTATCAGGTTTTCTTAGATGTCTTTTCCTCCGTCATTTTTACAGTTGCTTCATTCACACCATGTAGCAATAAATTCTGTAAAATAACATTAACTAATACATTATGTAATTCACAAGTTATTCTTCTATTCTGCCAGTAATTCTATAATTAATTACGTATGCTCTAATTAAGGAATGTATTCTGTTAAATAACATTTGAGATGGTGAAATTGAAGTGTCTGATTCTTCAAGATTATTGCCTTTTTAGTTCCATAAAATTCAATCAATTACCAATACAATGTTTACCTAAGTATCTGTATATATTTCTTCGAGCTAATCTCAGAATCGACTAAACCAATTTCGATGGAGTGTTCACTAAGACATGAAGTATTTTTTTCGGAGCTAATTGAAACCACATTTTTATTTTCATTATTTTTTACTGTAGTACAAAAATAAATGCGTGCTTGTTTTTATAAAGATCTACAATTTTATTTCGATTTAAATGGAATTTTGTACAATAAGCCTTCAAAATAAGGGAAATGTTATTTTGTAGATTTCGTAAAAATTATCTACGTATCCTTTTTTTCTCACCTTCAGGAGAATATTAGCGCGTCCAGTTTCCGGTTAGCGCGCATATCTCGAAAATAGTGTAAAAATCGGCGAAGATGCATTGATGGTTTCTGCAAGTTCGTAAAATGCCCTACTGAATGAATTTTTATTCATTCCAGCTGTGCAATTAGGCAGAGAGTAGTTGATAGTCCAAATTGATATTTAGTTCCGACTGAGATCGAGCGGCGCAATGAGATTCGACGATGAGAGAACGGAGCGTGGCGAGGACGGCTGGAGGAGCTGGTCGATTAGGTTTCCGCACCCTCCCGAGGAAAAAACTCACACTACACTTACGGGACTAATTACCTTTAGCGTTTGACGCGCCTGAAATCACTAATCAAACAGAATTTCTTTTCTATCCTATAAATGATTGTGATAAATAACAATTAATGCTCGAGAAATGTCGGAATTACTTCTGCAAGCCAATGAATACTTCATATTCAACAATATTTATCACCCATCCATCAAAACATTTCTCATTGCAGGTTTGGACACTAAGCCTAGATTTGAGGAACGTAATAAAGTTTAAAGTTTGGATGCCCTACTACCTTTCACCCCAGGATTGAAACGGCAATGAAGAGAGAAGGATGTGTGAGTTTGGGGGAGAGGGCGAGTGCTGGGAAGGCGTGAGTATTTCCCGCCGTGCAGCCCCGGAGCATCACGGGAACTTGTTCCAGGATTACTCCCGCCCCCGCCCCCGCCCCCTCCCACCCCTCGTCAGACGCCACCCTCCGGCGACCGCCTGTCCAACTTCCTGACGCGGTTACAAGTTGCCGTCCGCTTACTTTGCGGGGGCGGCGCGGGCGGCAGGCGGCAGATGTATCACGCGCGAGTCTCGTCTTCGCCTGCGGGAATTTAGTGGGCGCCGCCTCAGCCACCGTTGCGCCCATCGCAGGGGGAAGTTTCCGAGTGTGTTCTTTGATGAAAAAAATGTTGACAAGGTTGGGTTGGAAAATTTGAAGCATTCTGGGGACGTGCTTTCTTGTAGGACGTCGTACTCATGAAGTCATGAATATTAAATCTTTAGATGGTTATTTTATGGGACATATTAAATCACAACGTAGTTTAAGCTCTGTGTCGATTAGAGAATACATGAATCCAGTTCCCTATTGGTTGCAAATCGATGCCTCCTAATTTCTTGTTTTTACATTGTTTGACCGTGTGGAATGTTCGATATATCGCCATGATGCTTTCGTAGTGCTCTCTTCTAAGTGTCTTCGTTCTTCAGGTGAATGGCTGTTGCAGGACCGTCACCACTTACCCTCCCCCTTAATGTCCACCCTAAACTGAGTTGCACTTCAAGAAAGCGAACATGTACCATGAGTGTCTTCGGGATTGACCTTGCAAAGACATTTTCGTAGCATTTTGCGAAATCTGGTAACTAAATATTGATTTCAATCTAAATAACTTTTTTTCATTAACCTCTGAATAACTATACACTGAAAAAAATAACAGTTGAAGTATACCAGATCCATGATACTGTAACAAGGTTCCTTGTTACAATTCATGGATCTGGTATACTCCAACGGTTCTTTATTTCGTGTTCCCCTATCCCCGCCAGCTGAGACCAGTTTGCCCTCCAGGTTCGGGCATCAGGGTACCTACCGAATTTCCTTTCCCGTCACCTTATTCAACCTGCGTTCCCGTTATATTCGGCATGATCTTCCCATTACTCGCGAGCATAACCCAAAGACCTCTGGCGGATACGAGTGGTGTTTGCGAAATGGGAAGCCGCATCTAGATAGTGCCAGCTATGGACCGGAGGTTCGTTTTTAGCATGACGTTGCGACATGCTCCCAAACAATTTTTTTGCTGGTGTCTGTCGCTAGAAAGGTTTGGAAAAACTCCATTTGAAGCTGGAAATTAAACAAACAGAATGCGAGTGGGTTCACCGTTGCATTTCTTTCCCAGTGATGGCTTTGAATCATCTCCAACTCATCTTTAAGTTGAAACAGGATCGGTCAGGAGAGTTTCTAGGCATTGGAGTTAATTAAATTCTCATGTGAGCGAAATATCTTCTATCGCATAGCTCCCAAAATATGACTGTGAGTGCGTCTTGTCGGAGAGAAATTATTGAATTTCGTTGATCCTCGATAGGAGGAATTAATCGTAAAAAAGGAATTATAAACGGTAGTGTTTCGTTATGAAATTATGGAACTAATATTTATCAAAAGCAATAAACTTTTTGTTTATAAAGATAACAGCTAACGGTAAGTTCTGAGGAAAAGAGAAAATAAACGAAAACGGAGAGTTAATGTTTTTTTGGTTTAGAATGTTGTGAATGGGGCAGAACTAGCAAAGAATTGGGGAAGCACGGAGCTTAGTTCATGGGAAGCCGAATTCCCATGGATTAAAATAAAAAAAATCTAGTTAAAACGTTGCAAAAACGATGCGCTTAATTGTTGCGTTATTATTGTTTTTGTTAAAGTAGTGTTAAAGTTTCTAAGATTAGCCTTGATTCCTTTTGATAGTATGTATTTCGATTTTGATCTCAAGAGTGTGGACATATGTTGCAACCTGGCTAACGCCATTCCAAGGTCTCTGTGTGTTCAGAGAAAGGAAAGTACATGAATGAGATATTATTTGTGAGTCTTAAGTTATGTTAACGCGCGATGAGGGTGTTCATACCTAGTGAACGGTGACGTGCCTGACAGATGATAGATTTGATAGTATGAACGGAAGAAATATTGAATGTAAATATTAAATTGTATTACTTTATTGCTTCGCTTTATATTGTGTTTCCGTGTATCAATGCTGTTTTTTAAATGAAAATAGTACGCTAGATTTTGTGCAATAGATAAAATAATTTCACGAAACGAGTGTCTTACAAATTAAACTGCTCCCTCATTAATCCAATACGAGTAGTAATATTTCCCAGAACATACTATAGCACGTACGCTGATAAAAGCTAGAAACACGAGATCCCATACGGGCGAGATCATGAACATTGTGTTATGGATCATAAACTTGTGTCTTAAAATTTCTAATAATTAACCCCTTTCTTGTTTCACTCCACACTCTAGTGACGCAAAATCTGTAAACTAATAACAATTTCATACGTTATCCCAAGCTTACGCTCCTACAGTACAATTCTAAAATTTTGTGCGAATTTGCGAAGTCACCCCTGAACAGGAAACCGAATTATTATCATATTGATTTGGGAACCTGGCTCACTATGTTCTTTCTGCTATCATTGGGTTTATATTACCTGCTAATGTATACACACAAATTTTAACAATTTAATCAATGTTACCAGTAATTATTTATTGATAAACACCAGATTTCGAAATGCTACACGGTGAATTCTGCACTCCGCCGTATATACTCCCGCTTTCCATAGCACCAAAGAATAACATGACACATAAAATATACTCTTTAAATACAACAGCATATCTTGAAGGAAACAAATTCAATAACACTCACTCATTCATACATATTTAAACTGCATTCATTCACGCGAGTGCACTCGTTTTGGAAATAAAAAAATAACCTTAATGGGCATTACTAATAATTACTTATTTTGTTACAACCTTGGCCTTGTTGTGAAATTGTTGCAAAATTGCGTGCCCTCCGTGGTTGCTGAAACCCGTAAAATGGCGCCGTCTCTGGTGCTGCGTAAAATGGCGCCGTCTCCGGTGCTGCATAAAATGGCGCCGTCTCCGGTGCTGCGTAAAATGGCGTCTTCTCGTCGCGGGTACCATTATTTTCTTTTCAAACTCCAAATCGAAACAGTCGCGGAAGTTGCCCGTCGATGCCTCGGAAATTTTCCGTGTCCCGGTGCTCTAAATCCAGATCATAGAGCAGGTCTTGTAAAGTATATTATTAAAGAAGCATTTTCATGTTGTTTGTAGTATTTTAAATCAATATTATAACCGATCCGGTGTCAGAGATCACTAAGGCAGTAGGGCTGTAGGTCTCGGACCGAAGGATCGCGGGTTCGAGTCCTGCCTCGGGCATGGTAGTATTGCGTTCGTCCGCCCCCCCCCCTATCATCATCATATCGTGTCATCCTCACCGTTACAAGCAACAGTGGTTGCTAAAGGCCTAGACGTTGATGCGACCTTAAGTAACAAAAAAAAAAGTAATAGTAAGTGGAAGGGAAAATTGGCTGGAGCGCACTTACGAATGTTCATGCAGGAGTTGTAGAAGCGCTTGGCCTTCTGCGTCGCGTCGTTGTCGTTTCCATTGACGGGCTCCTCCAGGACCCCTGCGAACACAACAAACCGCATCAACTAGTGATGTACCAGTGCGTACGATATGCCATGCATGATGGGCGCCACGAGCTCCACTGACAACCATCGCCATTCAACAGCTTGTGATTAAACGTTGTTACAGTTATTTTTAAATTATAAATTCTCCGAAGCAAGAGGCACTTCGACTGAGAAGCGAATCGGGCCTCCTGGTTTACTCCCTGTGTCTTTAACCATCTACTAGATACCGAGATCAGTGTTGCGAATATATATGTTGATTGACAATTGACGTAGTTTTAATTACGGGAATAAACTCTTAAAAGAAGCAAAATATACAATGGTATTGTACAGGAAATAATCTCCACAAAGTTTAAATATTTTTTTTATTAACAATTATCCAGAGTCAACTTTCGGGAAACACTTTTCCCATCCTCAGTGGATCTCTAGCAAAATGAAATGAAGCAAACATAAGTAGAACACAAAACGGGGGGGTGTATAGTGGATATAGTGGAAAAATAAATATCATATAAATACAAAAAAGAACAGAAAAGAAAATAACTTACTGCTCAAGCAACGTGGATCTCCCATGAATGTTACAAATGGTCAACATTCATGGGAGATCCACGTTGCTTGAGCAGTAAGTTATTTTCTTTTCTGTTCTTTTTTGTATTTATATGATATTTATTTTTCCACTATATCCACTGTACACCCCCCCCCCGTTTTGTGTTCTACTTATGTTTGCTTCATTTCATTTTGCTAGAGATCCACTGAGGATGGGAAAAGTGTTTCCCGAAAGTTGACTCTGGATAATTGTTAATAAAAAAATATTTAAACTTTGTGGAGATTATTTCCTGTACAATACCATGGATTACCACAAGATATCGGCTACCACCACGGAATTTATTCAAAATATACAATTTGGAATTGAAGACATATTTATAATGCACCTGATTTGCTACCACGAATATTTGTTTATTATTTTACTTTTATAAAGATACGCTAATGGCTGAAAGGGTTATTCATTTTATTATATTCATAATACAACAAAAATATGATTCTATTAAAATATTTAGTGAACTGAATAAAAATTGAATTAAACTGTTTAGGTAAATAATAACATTAGTGTTATTTTGATGAAGGTTCTATATATTAAGCTATTTCGTTAGAATTCAGTGATGTAATCTGTCAGCAATATTATAAGGGTTAGGCAATTGTTATAAACGCTTTGTAATTAAAATGGATATGATAATTATACATTATTTAGTATTTGAAATATCTATGATTTCTTGAAGGAGGTTTTTGCGGTTTTCTTTATAAGGAGTTCATACTGACATTTTGTTATCAGCTTCAGTTTACGTTTCTAATATCGAAGACATCCAAGGGCTGCTTTAGGAACTTACAAAAAGGCCTTTATATACAAATTAGAAAAAAACATTTCTTACATCCGAAGTTCGGAAGATATCCAAAGGTAATGAGAATAAGCTTACGCCTGTCGAAATGGACTATTGACGAAGAAGCTGTAAATTTACATAGTTAGACAAAGTAAAAAACGATGCAATTAGAGAAAATCAGAAGTGAGTTCGTACGAGTGAAATCGATACCATTGAAATTAAAGACTCACATGGTATGATCGCTTGAACAGAAGGAGTGAACAACAACGGCCTTTAAAGCTCTGCTATTGGCAACCAGATTCGCAGAGAAAACGAGAAAGATCTAAAAACATGTGGAAGGAAGAAGTGGAGATGGCGATGGTTAAAAGAGTATTAACTGCAGAAGACAGCACTCGATTCGAGAGATGTCTAATGGTGCAAAACGCTCGCAGTACTATTACTTTTTTGGACAGAAAATGCAATCCATTGAGAACTCGCTGAAATTTATCGAAATTACAAGAACTAGGTCAGGTCTTCGTGAGATACGAGCAAATTATTGTTGAAATCGCAGAATGCGAAGTGCAGCATTCAGCAAAATGAGAGTTTTTGCTACTTCTCGGGAGTTATGATTAGAAAACGTCTAGACGGAGTAAGACAGCTAAATAATAATAATAATAATAATAATAATAGCGATAATAATAGCAATAATAATAGTAATAATAATATAGATTATGATAAAATTACGGAAAACATTTCCTAGTACCAAATTTCGGACGAACCTTGTAAAAGTACTGTGAAACTATACTGTAAAACTAGTATATATTACCAACACAGTTTTAAACTACAGTCAGTTTACGTAATGCAGCGTACGTGTGACGTCAGTGTACATTTCTACTTCCGCGCCACTAGCGTGTTTCAGTCACAGCTTTTCGTAAAAATATCTTCATTTGTCAATTTGAGCTCAATCTTGTGCTTGTCGTAAAGATCACCGAAACTTCAAGGAGATGCTGCAAGATGCTGCTACAGGATCAAGGGGAACTAGATGTGGCGATATCTCATCATGTCTACCACACAAATTCTATTTTTCCACCTAAATTATAATTTTTAAAGCACATAAATGAGATTAGTAAAGATTATGACAGCCGCGTATATTCTGTCAACTACTCTGCAGTTGCCCAGATAAGAAGATTATAAAAAATAAATAAAATATAGAAAAGGAAGCAAGAAAAACATCACAGAACTCACATGTTTGATATCATGTCTTTTAAGACAATTTTGTAATAAATTGATTAATCATACAATTATTTACTTTATATTTATCGATCACAGGGCTTAATTCTGATGGCACGGCGTTCCGGTACTTTGGGAACCATATAGGAGGAAAACTAACTAAAGCAAAGGATTAATACTTGGCAACACGATTTTTAATTCGAACAACTTTCGTAAACTCAAAACTGAATTATGTTTCACTTATTAATGCAGTTGTATTATGGTTCCTGCACGCTTGCCATAAGATAAATTCACAAATAACTTAACTCATTCCATTATTCGAATATATTACAATAATTAGTAAGTAAATATAAGATGCCATTATAAACTATAAAATTATATTTCATAGAATTATATTCACATAGAGTCAGTGCTACCACTGTTACTAATTCTTATTAACTATGATTTATAATTATTAAATTTTAATTTAAATATGTAACTATTTATATTAAATTTATAATTAATTTCGGACTCGTTCCGGGGCAAGAGCATTGGCTTCCGCGGCCGGAGTCAGTATTTACTAGGCTGTCCGGGTGACGCCGCGTCCATGGCAAAGGTGTCGACGTTTCCGTCGCCATTCTGCGACCTTCCTCAGGGCGTAATGTCCTAAATATCGTTCCGGTGCCTAAATTTTTATAAATCAAGCACTGAGACAAGTAACAACTAGACTCCACACTGGCCAAAAGTCCCGGATGCACATGCAGTTTGGGGTCATAGAAAAAGCTGGTAAAAATACTTGTTACAATGATTTAGGACATTTATAGTTTTACAATACAAAAATTACCAATACATTTAGTATCATTATTATAAAATAAATATTCGTTTCGTGTTTAGAACTTGGTATAGCTATATCTTAGTCTCGTACTGTTGTTTCTTTTATAATTGTTACATAAAGAACTATTTTCTTCAACCATTCTACAAATTATAAATCAACTGTTTAAAAATAAAATATTTGTAACCCACTTTGCCTAGCGTTTGGAGTAATGTAAGAAGAGGATTGAAAAATGCGTGGAAAAGAAAGTATTAAATTAAAACACGGTTCTGAGCCACCTCTCCCGATAATAGAGTTCAATCAACTGTCGGTAAATGTTCAGTGGAGCTATAAAAAATCCTTTAAAACAAATTTAATTATAACGAGACATTGATATGCAAATTAAATTTATTCTACCCTGTTTTCCTGTTAAATACAAATATCGTTTATTCACACATTAAACAGTTCTTTAATCAATTAGTTCAATGTTTGGTCGTGAAAAATATATTCTCTGTTCTGTAAAATAAAAGTTCCTCTCGCATTTGTTAATACAGAGCAAAGAATTTAAGCACGTTTGTTCATTTTTGTCTTTTAATCTAGTGTAAATTCCATTAAATCTGTGTTGGTATTTCATGAATTTACATCTCTACCATTAAATTAGTGTTTGCTGTTCATAAAATATTTTGTACAATCTTTTTGGATGTCAATAGAGGAGTTTCTCTGAAGAGCTAAAGTACTTGTATAGGAGTGTATTCACATAGCCGTTTGTTTAGATGATTGCTTAAAAGTGCAATTCACTGTTAATACATTTCTCTACTCGCTCGTATGCAAAGTTTTATAGCTATTCAAAATTGCGTTAATTCACCATTCAGTTTATGACAGTCCGTTCTGTTGCACACATGCCAGAATATATATTTCGGGCATGTATGCCCGGAAGAGGAAGATATGGAATCAGCATAATCTGGTACAAGCAATGAATGCAGAAATTGCTATTTTTATTTTCTGTTTTGTATTCATTTTTCAATATTGTCTTGTAAACAATTTGCTTTGAAATATGTCTTGTGATGCCGTTTCCTGAAAAGTAAAACTAGCACCCCTTTAAAAGAACGGCAAGTACGTAAGCGCCTCGCACAGTGCAGTCCCGCGGATTGTGCCTGTGGTGCGAGGTGGGAAGCTCAGCGGTCGCCTCCTTGTTAGCGCTCGCGCGTTGATGCGCCGGAGGCCGGGGTTCGGCGCGCGCCGGAGGGCGGCCCGCGGGGGTTCCCCTTTAAGGCCGCGTGCGCCACTCGGGGCTAATTTGATGGCTCCATCAACCGGCAAATTAGCGCGAAATTTGTAGCCGAAGCGCGCGCCGCGCCGCTGCCGCTCCCGCCACCACTTCTACCGGCACCACCCCCTCGATAGCCCTCGCTACGACCACTCTTTCGTCCGCCACCTACCTACTGTCCGCCCCACCAACCTTCTTCTACACCAATCTTTCTACAACTGCAATCTCCCCTCCTCCCTCGCCGTCGCACCCGCCATCGGTCCCGCCTTAACTCCCACCCGCGTCCCCACCATCGTCCCCGCCATCGTACCCGCCATCGTCCCCGCCATCGTCCCTGCAATCGTCCCCGCCATGACCCCGCAATCACCCCGCCATGACCCCGCCATGAACCCGCCATGACTCCGCCATGAACCCGCCATGACCCCGCCATGACCCCGCCATGACTCCGTCATGACCCCGCCATGACCACGCCATCACCCCGCCATCACCCCGCCATCACCCCGCCATCACCCCGTCATCACCCCGTCATCACCCCGTCATCGCCCCGCCATCGCCCCGCCATCGCCCCGCCATCGCCCCGCCATCGCCCCGCCATCGCCCCGCCATCGCCCCGCCATCGCCCCGCCATCGCCCCGCCATCGCCCCGCCATCGCCCCGCCATCGCCCCGCCATTGCCCCGCCATCTCCCCCCCATCTCCCCGCCATCGTCTCCACCATGGTTCCCGCGTTCGCCCACGACGTTCCCGCCTTTGCTCCTGCCACCTCTACGTCAACAAATCGCACCACCTGCTTGGTTTCTGCTGCCTCGGGCTCTTGCTGGCCGCCGCACCCAGCCCCTGCCGCTTCACCGTCTCCACTCTCACCCTTCATCGCCTTCTCCAACGCCCTGATGCGTTCACCTCTGAAGTTGGCGCCCCTTTTACCTTCTCCGCCGTTGACTTGGAGCGCCCCACCTCCGCCGCCGCTGCTACAACACTCGCGCGCCCGCCCTTTCCTACACCTCCCACCAGCGAGAACGTTTCGACAAGGAACTCAGGCATGTGAATAATTAGAATACGTGTGGAATGTGGGTATGGAATTAAGCAGAAATGCTGTATTATTAATGTGAGGATCAACATACGCCGTGTCTGTAATTGAGTGTGAAACGCTGTGCGAATTTTGCGTTAGCAAGGTAGTTTTATACCAAATGAGGAGGCTGAATGTCGAAACCTCCATCGTTGTCGATTAGAAAATCACGAATAACTAGTTAAATTGGCCTTATCCAATTGATGATAGTTTTCCTTAGCAAACTTAACTAAACGCGTACGTTACCTCCCGTTGTACAGCACATTCCACACGAGACTTAATCAGTATGTAAAAAAAATCGTTGCCCACCACCATCTTCTTTAACTTTTCAATTCTTCTCCGACATTACTTTCCACTCCCCCTCCAAACCAGTTTCCTAACCGCCCCCCCCCAGCCCCATCCCCTCAGCCGTACTTGATCTTCCGTCATGCCCACCACCACCACCACCATCACCATCACCACCACCACCATCACCACCACCACCATCACCACCACCACCATCACCATCACCACCACCACCACCACTATTACCACCACTACCACCATTACCACCACCACCACCACCATTACCACCACCACCACCACACTACCAATTCCAGAACTACCACTACCACCACAGGCACCAATAATCCCTCCTCCTCCAGTACCACCACCACCACCACCACCACCACCACCATCACCACTACTAACAACAACAACAACAACAACAACAACAACCACAATCATCCCGATCTTCACCACCACCGCCTATCTCCACGGCTACCGTGTGTACCCGCCCCTCCCCGTCTGTAGCCACCGTGAAACGTTATCGAATCATGGGCTATCAGTACTACAGCAATCAAAAACCGTACTTCTAAACTACGTCCCTTTTGGAGATGGCATATGCATGAAACAACAAGAGAAGTGGGAAATAGTTCCTTCCTTTTAGACCTGAAACGGTGACAAACCTGCTAGACGTATGTCACAAGCACTTTTCATCACTTCCCACCCTCACCCGATCTTCTAGGCCCCTCCGCCCCTTTCACCTACTCCACTGTCATCACCACCGTAAACCCCGTCCCCTCCCATCCCCTCTCCTCTCCTCCCCTCCTCTCCCCTCCCATCCCGTGTAGTCCCCGGTGCGGCCTGTGGGAGGTGGAGCCTGATTCTTTCGATTTGCGCGCGATAAGCGCTGCTGGCAATGCGCCCGCCGCGTATCGCCTCCGCGCCGTCCTTTGTTTAACGCAGCGCCGCGTGAAAAACGGCGCGCCAGCCGCTTCTCGCTACGTAATTTTACGTCGCGTAATGAATTGTTTGGGGCGTGCGTGCGCGCTGTTGCGCATGCGCGTGAACGTATCGGCTGGCGCGCGGGGAGCGGCTGTTCACGCGTGTATCGGTCGTCGACAAGGTTTTGTCGCGTGAAATAGAGCGCTATCTTTTCGGCTATTGATTTGCAGGTTTATCTCGAACGGGCACGTGGTAGGGCGAACGATTCGAAACTGTCTACGTGATCCGAGGGTTGTAAAGGGAATTTTTGTACGCTTTTCGTGTGAGTGAATGAGTGAATTTATATTTTTATGATCACTAATTGCCGAATGCTTTGTGGGGCCACAACGAAATCAAATTTTCAGCTTGAATATACTGGGGTAATTTGAATGTGTGGGTTTGTATTAAAATAATTACGAGTGGTTCGTACTGAATATGCATTTGTCACACTTTTATTCATTAAAGCTGATAGTTTGGACGAGTATTTAATACACTTCTATTAAACTCTAAAAATCAAAAATATGCTTGTGGTATGTAGTGTTCTATTAAATTGATCTCCATGATTTCACAATATTATTCATCATTGCTGAAGCACAAAAGAGAACATTCAATGTGTAACCAAACGTAATTAGTTTATGTTAGTTTTCAATGATAAAATCACATTTTAATTCTACAATTACCTTTGGTTTTAATCACAACTTCACACAGTACACTAAACAAACGCGCATAAAATGAAATGTTATCTTTATACAATACAATTTAGTTTTAAACCAGGAATTCAATACTTCATTAATTTCAGGCTGTTTTTATTAATATTGTCTCAGTACGCATGAAAGGTTTAAAAGGTCACCCAAGTTGAATTATTTTGGAATTTGGAATATTAGCTCACACTTAAACATTGTAACACATCAACTCAGAAATATATTATTAAAATTATCTCTGGTGAATTGCAGTGTATTACATTTCCTGGAACATTCACTGGTAGATTATTTCACCATCTGGATATTCCTTTGTCCTAAAAATGAGTATTGCATTTAGGTATATGTCATAGAAAGATTTATGGAATCTTGTTTCGAAATTTGAAATCTTATGGGGAGAAGTAAATAGGAACATCCATATTTTGAAATTATAAAACCTGGCACCCGCATTAGCATATTATCTTAAGTATATGATTTGATTTCTAGTATCACGATATTGTAATGAGTCGTAGATGTATGTTATTTGTATTTCCTCTACGATTGGCTCTGAAACAGAAATACAAGCAGAGACATGGTCTACTAGAATAGGAAAACGTTAGCAATTTTTGATGACATGGAGACTACCAACCTGACGAAAAGCACAAAGGTCAACAACGAGAAGGGAATTGAACGTTCTTGAGTGAGGATGTAAAGTTAGACCAAGCGCTTTTGGGCAGAGATGCAACAGAACGCTTTGTTGTAAAATAGTGGGAAATTTTCAGTAAAAGACGCAATGTCGTATTGGCGGAGCATTAAATAATTTTAGTACTCTAAGAAATTGAACGGACTTACATATTTGGGAGAGTCATCATAACTAGAGTTACTGGATTTACTATGTATTTGCAAACAGTGAATCGTCTGTATACATGATTAGACTTGAGTGAAGGATTTATGTTGATTTCAAAGTGCAGAAGACACGTTTGTGGGTATCGTAATTTAGATAGGGAATACGGCTAGACTTTTTTAAATATATTCGTTTAAAGAATATTGTGAAAGTTAATTTTTTATTATGAATAAATATTACCTTTTATTGAATTTGAAAGTTTTAATTTAATAATATTTTCAGTACGTTGCTCCATGCAGATGTACAGTGTAAATTATGAAATCATCAGCTCACAATAAATATTAAATGGCAATTTTTACTTTACCCTTCATTGAGTAGAATCATTATATTTTAATTAATGGAAAAAGTAAAATCGTCGCAATATATGATCAAACTTTCTGATCTTGTAATGAAATATAACGCTTTTACTCTTATATTGCGGAAATGATGGGAATCAGAAACTTATTTCTTTAAATTCTCAAAAATATTGCACTTTTCCGATTTGATGAGAGCTGCACCTTTCTCTTCCGTATCCTTTACTCTATCCGGGGACGAAGTTAAATGAAAAAGATTGGAGCAATTTTTGAGAAAATTTTGAAAATCTTTTTGAGGCTGCAACTAAAATACCATAAAATCAAAACATCTGTTTGAAACTCCTAAAGCGTCAAGTTCGTTTAAATCATCCAGGAATATCAATTTTTCAGAAAACCGGCTGAACGGTTTAGGTGTAACAATAGACAGTGGGACAATGGGTCAGACAGAAAGGCAGACGTTTTGCCGCCAAAGGATTTTTTGGTATTAAGGACCACCAGACATGGATTGTGGCTATATCATATGTTAGAGGAAGTAATTTACTACACATAGCAACATAATTTATTCACTTTTTAGTCACCAGGGACCAGCAAGAAGAGTTTTTGTGCCGAAAATTGGTCGTCTTCAGGCGCACATTACGTAACTTTCTCTTAAGCTCTTTCAAAGTAAGTGCGAGAAAGTAAAAATGAAGAAGACATGAAAAAATGAACCGAGTCATGAAAACAAAGAAACGAATGGGAAAGTAATAGAAATAGAGGCAAAATGCCGCACATTCTCTCACGTATGTAAGAAAGACTACACGAATACGCGACACCCGAAAATCCCTTCAGAATGCACTCGAGAAATACACGAGTCGATACTCTCCTGTGTCGGGAGAGGTGGCTCAGGGCATCAAGTGCTATCGCTGCAGTTTCTCTGACAACGAGGTCCTAGGTTCGAGTCCCGGCGGTGCCAGGGTTTTCGACTCTAGCTTGTTAGCTAGGACGAATTCAGTCGCTGTCTAGTAGCTGGCTGCTCTGATAGGTAGTTTTATCGAATCAACAGCAGGCGAATGCCGGAGGAGTACCCTAAGAAACGGGTCATGGACATCTCATCATGGCGATCTCATCTTCCTTTTACTTGTCCTTACAGACACATGCACACACACACACTTACACATGCCAGGAGACTAGTCGGAAACTTAGAACTTGTCCCAGCTGGGGCGGTGTCCCGCTGGTAGGGGATACCTGGTTGGGGAAATCCCTGCTAGCCGACGGTAGGACGAGGCCGGACCTCGTCACACAGCGGGGGAAAGACCACCTCCACTTCCCGGGGGGAAATATGAACTACCCTTACGGGACAAATTACTATAGTGGTCAAAGTTCCCGGAGTCACTAACATTTAATCAATCAATACTCTGCTGGGAGAGGATACACTGAAAGGGACTTTCTTTCCGTGTGCCATTCCTTTCGGGATGTTTCTTCCCAGACAGCTGCAATATATCGTATTATATTCTTAGGTGTGCTCCATTTTGAAAATGTCTCGCCTTGCGAGGGGTGCTCCCTTTTGAAAATTTCGAACGAAGTCCTTCTAGCCTTATGTAATACATATTTTTACTGTCGTAAATAAGTTAAATTCCTGTTAAAATGACATATAAAACGAAATAATTTTGATAAAGATAAATTTATTAATTTACAAATTTTGTAGAGTTCTCCCAAAAATTAGTATACCTTAAACATCTCCTGAACTATACAACTAGATTTTACTCCTGGCCTATTTAGCAAGCTTCAGTTCTAATGGAACAGTTTACGTGACACATCTATCCAGACATACAGACATCCGGAATTTGTGTTTGTAGTACAAAATTGTAGGATATTTCTCGACACCTGCACCAAACTTATCAACTACAAAACCACTGCTGACAGACCTTAATCATGACGTGTAAGCAAAGTTACAGATGAAAATAATCTTAAACAAATTTTATATCCGAAAATTTGATGTCACGTTGTTGAGGAGATTCCAATACTTTCCTCCCTAAAATATAGGGTAGAGGGGAAAAGTAAAAGAGAAATTGTTTTTTGCTTCAATACAAATAAGTAAATTTTAAAAATGAAGCTTTTCCGTATTTTTTTCTCACGGAAACGCGAATGTAAATGAACTATTTTAATTGTATTGTATAGAACTGACTTGCATAGATTCTTCCGAGTGTTAAGTGAGTGGCATAGCATGATGGGAAGGGACAGAGTGGAGGGGAACAGAGCCTGGTACGGCACGGGACGTGACATGGTACATAGCATGGCTGGCTGGGTCTTACAGAGGCAGAGCGAGGGGGGGGGATGGAGAGGGTGGGACGGGCAGGTCTGCTTAATAGTATATGATTGGAACAAATACGATATCCGGGCAAAGCCACTTAATCAGCTAGTGTATTATAATTTTAACAGAAATAAAAATTAAATGTTTTATTGAGTTTTAGTTGTATTACTTACTTAAAAACTAATTAACTATTAATTCTTCCAATAAATATTTTTGCCGCGAGTTAAAATTAAACTTTAACAAGTCCATGTTTTAATCAAGAATAATTTCAAATTATTATATGTAGTAATTATTTCAAACGAAATGTAGTATACGCCTATATTTTATTTATATAATTCTTCACGCATCCATAAAATACTTAATTGACAAAAACATAATTTATATAAACATGTTTTAATGAGAAAAAAACAAGGTTTTTTGAAAAGTAACCATCAGTATCTTGGGTACCTTTGAGGATGACCTGCAGCTGGTCGGCCAGCACCTCGAAGGTGCTAATGCTGCTGCGGTCCTCCGGTATCACGTGCTTCTTGTTCCAGGTCCCGCACGCGAACTGGAAGAAGTCCACGCACGGGTTCGCTGTCCGGTCCATCGCCGCCAGCAGCGACGACGCTGAAAAAAAGGTTTTATTTTGATTTTTTTCTAGTTTAAGTCGAAGGAATTATTTAGAAGAGGGTTTGCGCAACAAAAAAGCTTGGGAAAGGAGTAATTTCATCGTCTCGAAGTATGACGGTTGTGGATGATCGTAGTACCCATTTTTTAGTCCTACGAAGGAAATCTTTATATCTTGTACTTTCTTGGATCGGAAATATATAGTGGTGATTTTTCACTATCTTCCACTGCATAAAAGACGGTATGATGATTAAGAGGTACTGAATGATGATTATAGATTGAAATATATAATATGGTGTTCAGGTATGGTGCTCATCATATGAGGAGCGACCTATTCCACGAGCTCATGGTAAAACTCATATGTCACATGTGAGACTGGATCACGCAGCCTTCGGATTCGCGAGCTTAAACGATGCTCCAAACTACTGTGCCACTGAGAACGGCATTCATTTGGTTTCTCAAATTTATTTATTTAATTCAAGTCTATTAATTTGATATTTATCGATTTACTTGATACATATTTAATTTCTTCTACTCATGCTTATTTCCTCATTGATTCTTCTTCATATTTCAATTAATATACATGTTGCATGACAAATCTATGAATTACTACGATACAAAAATGTGGAAAGCGTAAATATTAAGCGGGTCAAATAACACGAATTTACAGACCGATAAGTTTCCTACCTACACTAGCTAAATTATTAGATTAAATTATCCTTAAAAGATTAAAACACTACACAAATAACATTAAGGCTATCCACTACCATCAGTGTGGATTCACCAACACCATTTCAACCTCCCACCTATTACTAAGGGTCAATGCATTCATACTAAAAGCTTTCCAGAAAAAGCAGTATGCAATCATCACGTTGCAAGATCTAACCCAGGTCTTTGTCAGATTCTGGTACATCGGCCTCATTCACATCTTACATTGTATAAGTACTCCCGTATATCTCCTCAACACAATAACTAGTTTTCTATCAGACAGATCTTTTGCGGTTACTATTGACAATGATATATAATACTCCGGAAATATACAAGCAGGCCTCCCCCAAGGATCGCCGTTACCTCCCACACTCTTCAATCCCTACGCAGTTGACATTCCAGTTGCACTGAACACACACATCGGGCAATTCGCTGACGATACCATTATATATGGGTTCAGTTTTTCATGCAACGCCATAAGAAATAAGAAACAAAGGCAGCTAGACAAAATTGATGAATGGTCCATAAAATGGAAAATCAAACTCAATGTCGAAAAATCGAATGCAAAAATCTTTTCACTCAGACAAATGTTCACCCTTCTCCCCTCCAAATCAGTAATGCACTATTTCCTTGGACGACACTAAACCTAAATATTAAATATCTAGCACTAAATCTTGATACGAAGCTGCAATGAAAGATCATAGAAATACAAAAACGAATCAGCCAAATATAAAAATTTTCTAACTAAAACCACTCATTAATTTAAAAAATTAAAATATCTTTAAACAATGCAATAGCCCTATACAATCATTTCATTCGACCTATAATGACCTATGTCATGTGTTCCATCTTGTTAAGTGCCTCAAAAAGCAATTTAAACAAAACCCCAATCTCTCAATATATATTCGTCAGAACAATTAGTCAAGCCCCATGGTTCGTATCAAATTTATAGTTGCACAAAGAATTAAATATCCCATACATAATTTCATTCATCCCCAAGATCTCTAGCCAATTTTACTCACACATCAACCAAAACGACCACCTATCCCATTTCAACCTCGCTCAAATCCCAGATTCCCGTACAAGAATCACGTAAAAACAGGTTCCCAATTGAAGATTTAGATACAGACCTAGTTGAAGAAGGCGCTTTACGAGCTCCCTTACTCTGAGTAGTTAGTTTTAAAATTAAGCTAGCTTTTAGGTTAATTTAAGTCGCCAAAAATACATATTTAAAAGTGCTACAGTACTGATCTCTGTAACTTGCAATGCCAGTAAAAAGAAAATGAAAATAAAAAAAATTAAATGAATCAGTTGATGCCCTGAGCCATCGTTCCCGATAATTTATAATAGAATTAAATTTAGTGTATAGATATTTAATCATCTATGATACTTATACAAAATCATATATGATTTGTATCACAAAGAAGTAAACCACAAACATAATCCAGCATAACAGAAAGAATATGTAAGAATCATTGACGGAGGAGATAACACCAAAAAGAAAGTTCTCCATGAAATAAAAATATGCAATATCGTGTTTGCAATAACATTTCTTTCAAACTTGAAATTCAATTGGTTTTCGGTTTGCTGAAATAGTATATTAATAACGAAACATTTTTCTGAATGTCCGGGTAAATATCCGTTACTTCGACGCGTTGTAAGCGAATTCCATACGAGAATTTTTCTCTGGTCAACGAATGTCGTCTTGTTGCAAAAACACGAGACCCAAACAGATTTCACTATTTTTATGCAGGCAGCTTATGGAGCATTCCCAACATTTTGCTTGTGTGGTCTGCGAGCTGTCATAGTTTGACAAACGAGGGCGATTGTATAAAGCAATATGTCTTCCTTTGAAATCACGAAAGCTGATGAAAGCTATTTATATTTTTCGAGCGATCTGTTGTGAGGACGATAGCAGGACATAACCAACTGTGACAAAGTGAAGCGGATTCTCGCATTTATCCACGTTCTGCTTCGTGAAGCTAGTATGTGTTTGTCAGTCACAGTAAGTTTTGTTTACGCATAAGAAGTACTAAATGCACAGTTGTTTGTGTAGTGTTTTGATGACATTTGCTCTTAAAGAGGATGAACTTAAAGTGAGTCGAAACTCTGAGGATGCCTCTAAGTACTGCCGAGGGAAAAAAACACTTTTCACACAAACGACAAAAAACGCAAACTTGAAAAATAGGCAAGGTTGGTGAGTATTGCAACAGTTCTGTATCGCGCGCGGTCCTGGGACGACCTTGCCAGCCGGCCGAAGGAATGTCGGTGCACTCGCAGTTCGCTAATGACGCAAATACTCCCCTGAATCTACAGCTCTGCTTCGAGTTTTGGAAATTCGCATGCAGTTTCGATAACATACTGTCAGCGAAGACATTGGAATCTTGAAAAAAAAAAACGAAAACACTTTACTCGTGAATATATTTTTTTTATATATGAATCTGTACTTCGATACCAAAACGCTAAAGGAATTATTTGTTGCTATTATTGAGGGGAAAACGTTGGTGTGGTTTTCACAGGAAATGACTCACACCGTACATCATTTGCTCAAAAACTTTTTCATACAATGACATGCAGAAAAGTAATGCGTTCTATTTATTTTTGAATATAGAAATGAGTATTTCAGTAAAACAATAAAATGAGAATAGCCGGTCCGGATGGCCGAGATCGCTAAGGCAGTAGTGCCGTAGCGATCTTGGACAGATTATGTTCGTTCTTTCACCCCCTCTCATCATCATATCGTGTCATACTCATAGTTACCATACCGTTACACGCAATAGTGGTCGCTAATGACCTAGGAGTTGATGCGACCTTAAATAACAAAAAATGAAAAATTTCTACGATTGAATTGATATTACCAACTTTATTAGTTTTGATACGATCACTCTAGGCGATAGTTCTAGGCATTTATTAAGGTCAGTTATTAATGTCATGGTAGATTGTGACACCTAGACAACGCAATAACAGCATCTATTCTGGGTACACAACATCGAGCAAATGGACGTGATGTACTCGCGGGGGTTACGTAAGTTTTGAGAATGGCGCCAAACTCGGTGGCGGTAGCAACAGACAGTATGAGCTTGACCAAGAACAGTGAACCCAAACGCTGAATCAGTCGTTCTGTGTGCGTGAGGCCGTGTTATTGGAGCTCGAACTGCTGAAATGGACGAATTCTACATATTTGTATTTATCTTCGCAGTTTTACAGAATTTTGTTGACTTTATGGTTGTGATTTTAGGAATGAATTCCATATATACGATACACATGGAGTAAGATTCAACATATACAGAAAGTTAATAACAATTCACATTGAAAATGTTCATTCCATGAACACATATTATTAAAGATAAAAGTACTCGTTATAATGTAGACGCTAGTGGAGTTTTCCCCAACTTTTATCAGTACATTTAGCAACTGGATACTGGATTTATCCATTTTTTTCGTTATCAGGACCCGGCAATGAAATTTTTTTCTGTCGAAAATCTTCCTTTTTCTCGCGCGGAGTTTCATAACTTTCCCTATACAATGTACATTACTGCGTATATACGTATGTATACGGAGAAGTAAAAACAATTAAGAGATGGAACATCAGTTATCATGGACGTAAGTTTGTTGAGGTAGTTTGGATCGCGGCGAGTTTGAGGGACGCCAGAATGTGGCCCGAAAATTTCAACGTGAAATTCTAGTTAACAACCCAATTAGTAGCAACTTAAATATTTTGGAAGTTAGGTAAAACCTCATGAAAGGTACTTCAGCAAATTAATTGGTGGTTCTAAAGTAAGAAACAAGATATCCGCGGAAGTAGAGAATGTAACTTTTTCCGATTGATTCTGTATATATAATTTCATGAACAATACCATTCTTTGTGTTTGAACTCAGTGTTTTTTATTTAAATTACCTAAAGAGAGTGGCCAACGGGCAGGGAGTTTTGGTGAGCGCCAAAGCAACTACAAATGATTTAAATGGACATTACAAATGATGGCGGGTATTCACGTGTGCGTACGCTATTTCGGGAACACAGGGTTGTGTACAATCGTGACAAATTGTCCGGCGATTCAAAGCTGCGCTAGAGTGTAATTAGAAAGAAACTTCCTTTTTGTTTTTTTACGGTGTAGAAACAAAATTGATCATGGACAAGGTGGAACATAAAGGCGGCGTGTGCACCTTTGGAACGTCGTGAACGAGTGAGTAGAATCAAACCGCGTGTTAAGGAACAAATAAAAACGCGCGGTGTTATGATACGCAGAGTATTGCAATCAAAAGGACCGAGAATACTAATCGAGGTTTGTTATTGAAATATATATTTCACGGTTCATTAGTTTACCCAATTATTGGCTGGGATAAGATCATTTCCCTTGGTACAGCGTTCATCTAAACTTCGGAAAAGAAGTTGAGCCGCCTGTATGAAAAAGTTATCCAATTTAGCCGCACGTGTGTGTACACAAAAAGAGGCATGAGTGTCAATATTAGTAGGATTAAAAATCCGTATCCTAGTGCTAAACTGCATTAGCTCGTATACTCTCATCTCGATGCAGCCTCTCGAATTTGAATTAAAAGCGATACTCGCAAGTACTGATCCTTGTGTATTTGCGGTCATCAGCAAGAACAAGCGGACTAGTTTAATGGCTAGGTCGAATTCCGCCGCCGTGCTGTCTGTAAGAGAATTCTCGCCGCCGGCTGCTCTGATCGGTAGTTTTCCATGGTTTCCCCGATCGACACGAGACGAATTTCGTAGCAGTTCCCTAATAAAAGGACCACGGACCGCGCGCGATCGTTCCGTCCTCTTCCTTGACCTACCCTCACCCTTTACACACATTTACACTTAAATTCATTACGCTACCACACATGTCGGGAGACGAGTCGGGAGCTTGGAGCTTGTCCCAGCTGGGGCGATGCTCCGCTGGTGGGGATCCCTGGTTGGGGAAAACCCCGCTCGCCGACGTGTTGCTCGGCGCCGAATCTCACCATCCAGGGGGGGGGAAGAGAACAGTCTCATAGGTTCTTGTGTGAAGTGAGGAAATGAGGATTCGCCTAAATTCTGGGTATGTTGTTTGCGATTCAGTCACTCATTTGTTAGTTTACATCAGGTCAGTCTTCGCCGGCCGTAAAGGAAAAACAACTGAGCACTCGCATGCGCGGTCGATCGTCCGAGCTCAGTAAATCGCTACTTTTGTTCTTAGCCTCAGACAATCGACACTCAGTTCCTTTCTCTCTTTATTGATTTTGTGATTACTTGCAGTTGCCCACTCGCTTCAAATAACACTTTCTGCACCAGAATATACCTACGATTCTCCTGTAACCTTCGGGCGCTCACACCTTTCGGAGTTCGTTGAGCTTTCGCGGGATGGCAATTCAGCCGCGACTAATTAATCGTCTTAAAAAAAACTTTTTTGCAATTATTGATAGGGAATTTTCAGGAGTATATTTTTATCATTTTAGTAATCCAAAGCGGCAAAATGGTTTTGAAGAAATTTATCCAACTAAAAATCAGAACATTGTTTTTACAGCAGTGGCCAGGTTGTCTTCCGCGGGAACATTCCACGGTTAAGTGAAATACTGTAGTATATCATAGCTTACGTTTATATCCTTCCAGGACGTTTTTCTACCTAATTACTCCTCTCAATTCCCTTTACCATTTCTCCCTTCCTATTGTGTCTCTCACCCCATACTTTTCACCGGCAACTTTCCAGCAACTGCTAGAACGCATTAGGAAACGATCTTCCAACCATTTTTTTCTGCTACTGTGTTATTAGGCCTTCGCGCGGAAGTCTATTCATGTTTCATCTTGTCCTATTGTTCTCTCTGTTCTTCCCGCACGAATAATGAAGATGTAATACTAGAACAAACCTGCGTTTTGTACCATCACGCATTTTTCAAGACGACGTTAAACCCTTTTCTAACATCTCACACAGTCAGTTCTTTAGCTTCATTAACAACCTCCCACATCATCCAGCAGGCGAAACGCTAGCCTCCCCTTCCGTCCGTCGCCCTGAGTTCGCGCGGTGGCTCATCTCCGCAGCCCGTCTGTTCCGTCCCCGGCGCCCTGCAACCTCTGCCGTGCGCGACCGCATTCCGGCTTCCGCCCTGCGGGCCGTGCCTGCCCCGCCACCGCCGCCGCCGCCGCCGCCGCCGCCGCCGCCGCCGCCCGGGGTCGACCGCGCCTGCCGCGGGAAGATAACGAGAAAACTTGCCGCGCAGTTCGTGCACACGTCGCCAAGGAAGCGTAGGGTGGGATGGCGGCGGAGGAACTGGGAAGCGGTGATAGTGGTAGTTGAACTAGAGGCGCCGTATGTGATGGTGGTTGGTAGCGTTGGCGTAGTTGAGGGCGGCAGTGGCACTGGTGTGATCAGGTGGCGGTGATGGAAGTGGTGTAGTTTAGTGTTTTGGTGATGTGGTCAGTTGGGATGGGTTGTCAGTTGGTGGTGTTGTCAGGAGGCTGTGGGTGTGGTAAGTTCACCATAGTGATGGGGGTTGGTAGTAGTTGGAAGCAGCGTGACTGGGGGGGATGGTGACAGGAGTAGTTGAATTGATGGTGGGGCTAGCTGTGCTGGTACCAAATGTGAGGGTAGGTATAGTGTTGGCGGATTAAGTAGCGGCAGTTCACCTGTCACTGGTCATGACAAGAGTTGCTGCATGGTCATACGCTCTAGAAGTGGTGGTGGTGGTGACGTGATAATATGGAGATGATGATGGTTTGGAGACGAATGAATGTTGTTATGGTGGCGATGGCAGCAATTCAATTCAAAGATATCTTATTTCAAATGGCAAAGCTGAGGCCATCAGTCCTACCCAAGAGATGGTTGTGTATCAGGGACTCTTACACTAAGTGAACATTCCCTCATACAAATCAACGATTCAAGACTTTAGAGGCGAAGACTTTTGAGTGTCACTAATTCGCATATGTTTGCGTAGAGTTATCAAAAATAAAATAAAAATGTCGAAAAAGCCGTGCGAGCTACAAAACGTCTAACCGCGTCTGTGCCGGATTTATTTTCTTCGTGTAAGACAATAATCGTGTATTATTGCATTGTCCTGTTTATTTATGACTTAGATTTAGACGGTGTGATTAGAAATGTAGTCAAACTCACTTGAAAATTTTATCAAGAAAACAAAATCATATATATGTCAGTAATCAGTAACACGTTATTTTATGTGGTTAATTTGTAAATAATTTTATGTACTCTTGAGGTGTGAGATTCTATTAATTTTCGGATAAGTATGGTAATCGTAAATTAAATTGACATATAGAATTTCAAAGTTCTATCTGACAAAACTGTATAAATCAGTTGTTAGTGCGATAAAGTTCCATATGATTCCTGCTACAAATTGAACATACACTTGCTACAATGTATGGGAAATATCTGCTGTAAAATCACTACTGTAGTAGAGAGATGACTGATTAATGTGATACTGGAAGATTGACATCAATTTACTGGAAACGACTGAAATATTAGTTTGAACATTGTCATTTCAAAGAATTGAAGTGTTAAAGGGATCAAACACTATGCCTTTTATTCACGCAAGTTTACTATTAGCAATAGTTTCTACCCCACGTTCTGCCGTTGCACAATGCTTCTGATTTCACTTTAGTAAACTCTGTCCTACGAATTGGAAACGTATTAATAATAACAATTTTACAACTTCAACACACAACCTTGAAACAATAAATATAACTGTTAAATACATCTGCCATAGTCGGCTCTATACGGTACGTATAACGTATGTGGGCTAACTTTACGGTAAACGGTCTTCTTAGAGCGTGTACATCGTCCTTTAACAACTGGCAACTTTCTACAGATTCACCCGTCTTTTCTCGTTACCAAAGCTTCCAGCTTCGGTTTCCAGGACTAAAGTCAGTTCAAATGTTGTACTGTTAGAGTTTATTCAATTCCCTCACAACTGCTGCTTCTATTTCCTGGCAGGAATAACGTAATAAGAATCATAGAAGCGTAAGCGAACGAAGGAAACTTCAAATGATCTGTTTAAATACTTTATTCTCTCCATTTTTAAGTTTTTAGTGAGTGAGCGTACTAGACGTCTTACACGACCGTTAGTCGTTGGGGAAGAGGCTCAGGCTCGAGAGAAGAACATCGCGCCCCGTCTCAGCCGAATGGTGCATTTTAAGTGCGTGCTGTAGGAACACCTTCCATTGCGATTATCTTGCATTTTGTTAACCCCATCCATCGCATACTGCAGAGAATTTGCATAGAATACCGTAAATTGTGATGCGCATTCCAGGTAATTATGTGGCCTGAATCAATCGTTTGAAGCCTTGAGGCGTTTAGAGCTACATTTGTTTAAGACTGCAAAAAAGTGTGACTAGTTGTTCTGAAGAGGGAACAGTGTGTAGGTAATAACCTCAAATTCTCGTAATTACATATCTTCTTGATTCACACGTTTGACTAGAACTGCCCATCAGCATTATTTTGCACCATGGGAATGTAGAGTCACCAGTACACAATGTCACTACAACTTCCATTTACCGTAATTTTGTGACTTGGTTTCGTGGTTACATGAGTCACTTGTTGGTACTATCTGGTGGAGAGTCTTTTCCCGGTATAACTTTATCTAAACGTTAAAGTTAGAGCATGATCAGAGGCTGAAAAATGGGTACACGATATAGTACTTTATACTGCGCAAAATATCACTTACGTCTCCTTCCAAACATCCCACTTCACAATCAGTTTCTACCCTACACTCACCCTCTTTATTTCCCACTCACATCTCCTGTAGCTATGTTAAGCTATGCATCGCGTGTAACAGGTTCTTTTGCCAAATCATTTCACAAGTATGAGAACACAGGGCAATGAACCAACGAATTTAACGGTCATCTTATATCGCTCCTCTGCAAACTGTTCCTTTTTCTTTTTCGTTTTCCAACTTTTACTGGCATAGGCTCGCCTTGAGGCAAACGTAACCCAGTTTGGAACTGCCGAAAGAGTGGGTCGACGCCTGCGACGCCATTGGCTCTCCACAAGCGTCCCTCCGCTTCCGGAAGTCGCCGTAAACTGCGCTGAGAGTCTCTGCTTCCCTTCCGAAAAGAGCCTTAAGAATTC
The DNA here is from genome assembly GCA_038098605.1 of Gryllus longicercus. Lineage (NCBI taxonomy): Eukaryota > Metazoa > Arthropoda > Insecta > Orthoptera > Gryllidae > Gryllus > Gryllus longicercus. The sequence continues at coordinate 2,429,257 of JAZDUA010000217.1, forward strand.
GAGATGCCGAGAGGATACTCCCAAGAAGCGCCCTCTCACGGAAACATGTACAATACGCGCAAGTTTTCTTGATATTCCACAGGGGGCTGCGGGGAGAGGAGGGCTCTAGCTACGTCATTGCTTAAAAGGGCGTACCAACTGCAGGCATGAACTTAACGCGCCAAAGCAGGCCAAGAGAAATGCTACGATTGTTTTGAAAGTGCGAGGCGGTTGTTGTTGTCATTGTAAATTGGTGCGTGGCGTTCTAAGTCAAACCTAAGTACCTCAACGTTCCGTGCTATTCAGCGCTGAATGACGAATAGGGAGATCGTGTATCAAGAAAACTTGCGCGAGTAATACAGTCAACTCTAGATGAAAACCGAAGTTTCTTCTCCCGATCCATATGCCAGGTGCTACCCGAGAATTTCATTGTAAAAAAACAACAAAAAACTATGCTTATGTCATAATGTCCTCCGTCACCTTTAAAGTAGTTATCTTGGGCATGTATGCAACGATCCCAGCGTTGTTCCTGTTTTTGGAAACACTCCTGGAAATCCGCAGGTTGGAGGATGTTCAGGACCAGTTGCAATTCTACTTGGATATCTTCTGTGCAGTAAAAATGCCGGCCTTTCAAGGCGATTTTCATGTTCGAGAACTGCTTAAATCAGCGTGGATCTGGGTCTGGTGAGTAGGGAAGTTAAGGAACTCTCCTCATGTTGTTTTGGGCCAGAAATTCCCTCACAACAATTGATGTGTGCGCGGTGCGTTGTCATGGTGCGTCAGCCCACATTTCTTTTAAGCATCTCTGGTCGTTTGAGCCGAACGTTTTCCCTCATTCACTACAAAATCTCACAGTAAAACTGCCCGTTGATAGTCTGACCAGGTGGGTCAAACTCCTTAAATCACAATTCACGCACTTTCATGATCATTTCGGTTTGAAGTGCATGTTGACAGTCGACCAGAATGTTTGTCATCTTCCACGGATTTTCGGCCATCCTTGAAACGTCTGTACCACTCATATATTCTTGCTTGACTCAGTGCACTCTCACCAAATGCCTCTGTCAGCATTCAGTGGGTTCCTACTGCGGTTTTTACGCTGCAACCTTCATGATATTCATTTGCCAATTCACAGAAGCACTGAAACACGTCCTGACACGCATCTCTATAATTCCAAACTGGATGCGCCAAAAATGACGCAACTTTGCATCGCACTAGATAAGACATGTACCTAGATAAATATAGTGCCGCAAGGTCATACTAGTACTGGTTTGTCCGATACGATGAAATTATCGGATATTTTGGATAGCACCTCGTGCATTACAAATACGCAACATAATATTATTTTTTTATTATCTAACGGAATACGACTTGCAAGAAATAATATTTCACAATTACAATAGCTTTTATAATTTGCTGGTGCAGGATCTCAGAGTAATTTTTGTAGTGTTTTCGGTAAATGAAAAGTACTCAATGAAGATACCTCACGTTGCCTTCGTCAAACTTTCGTTTCTTCGACTCGACAATGTCCATCCTATCGTGTCGAAAGATTTCATCGACGACAAAATCAGTAACACAAAATCAGTAACACACCATTTGGGTAGCACATGTTGAGGTGAAGATACCTTCGAGAATAAATGACGACGAATAAAACGAATGTTACGATGAAATGTGATGACGAAGAGAATAAAAATGAATTTGGTGTTCTAGAGCGCAGGAGGCATACAAGGGTATCGTGAATGCAATATAGCTATTTAAGCACCAACAGCGTTATAAGGGTTCTAGAGATAGCCGCTCAATCTTTAGAAATAGTTAACGTCCATAGCACATACATGATTATTTTAAATTAATTTTAATAATTCATATTTATTTACTAAGCAACCGAGCCGGTTTCTTTTAATATTTCCCTTCCAAAATTCCCTCTCATTACTCCCTCCATAAGAGAACATGTAGCATCACTCAACTGTTTTCATATTTCCCTCATAACCACGATAATCTCGATGCAGGTGAGTTATGCAATGTATATCTAGCTCCGTATCAAAGGCAATAACAGGCAATAACGTATAAGTAAAAAAATTAACATTGTTTTCAACGTGCGAACTATATTGCATCAAGAATAAAGAGAGCCTGAACCCTGGAGATGAATAGGGAAAAATATTAATATAAACAATGCGAAGCACTTAATTATTTTTAAAACTAAATAAAATGTAGGAATTTTAAATTATTACGATATTATCGGCCTGACCTGTTAATGGGGGTAAAACTCCTCTTCCCACACGGCGTATGTCAATTATGAAGGGAATGATCGGGCCGCGCTCTACTCCAGACTGGTAGATGTTGATGATAGAGAAAAGGAATGGAAATAGAAAGGGAATATTGCGAGCAGTGTGGAGTCCGTTGTGTATGGTGTAGCTCCGCCATTCGTCTCGAAATTATCACAGCAGTCGGCCTACGAATTCCTCCAGAATTCGTCACAAACTTTCCAAGCATCCATCTAGCAAATTTCTGTCACCTTGAAGTCGAGTCTTCCGAATTACCGGTATCAAACCCGTGATCTCCCTATCACCAGTATCAAATCAGTGATTTCCAGTTAACCAGTATCAAATTTGTGAGGTCCCAATTATCGGTATTGAACTCGCAATCTTCTAATTACCGATATTCGAGCTTTGATATGTCAATCACCGGTCTGATCACTGATCTCCTCTCCCAATCACCAGTAATCAATTCTCGATCTGCCAATTACCAGTATTCGAGCCGTGGTATATTAGTCACCGATATGAAACCAGTGACCTCCAATTAACCAGTATCTCACTCGTGATCTCCTAATCACCAATAGAAAAACCGTGATCTCCCAATTACCGGTATAAAACGCGTGATCTCTCAATTATCAGTATCCAAACCGTGATATCCCTATCACCAGAATCAAATCTGCGACCTTTCAATCACTAATACGTGCGACGATAAGGCGTGCCTTCTACACTAGCGCCTACCAGTGTTCGTAGTCTTAACATAATGAACCCAAAAAGTTAGTCCCGGGAGGTTCACTATAACGGGAGTGGACTGTATTTCCTCCGAGCTACTCCACGCCACCCCGCCCACCCCACTCGCGAAGGGAAACCGCCGGCGGAAGCGGAGAGGTGCTTCTGTGCCGCCGCTACAGAACGCTCGGCGGTCGTTTGCTCGGGGCGGGGCAGGGTGGAACGGGGCGGGGTGGAACGGGGCGGATCGCAGCGGGGTGGGACGGGGCGGGGTGGAATGGGGTGGGATGGAACGGGTCGGGGCGGGTCGGGGCCAGGCGTGGCAGGTCGGGGGAGGCGGGGCATGTCAAGAGGGGCGGCGCGGGGGGCGGCGCGGGGGGCGGCGCGGGGGGCGGGGCGGCGCGGGGCGCGGCGCGAGGGGCGGCGCGAGGGGCGGCGCGAGGGGCGGCGCGGGGGGCGGCGCGGGGGGCGGCGCGGGGGGCGGCGCGGGGGGCGGCGCGGGGGGCGGCGCGGGGGGCGGCGCGGGGGGCGGCGCGGGGGGCGGCGCGGGGGGCGGCGCGGGGGGCGGCGCGGGGGGCGGCGCGGGGGGCGGCGCGGGGGGCGGCGCGGGGGGCGGCGCGGGGGGCGGCGCGGGGGGCGGCGCGGGGGGCGGCGCGGGGGGCGGCGCGGGGGGCGGCGCGGGGGGCGGCGCGGGGGGCGGCGCGGGGGGCGGCGCGGGGGGCGGCGCGGGGGGCGGCGCGGGGGGCGGCGCGGGGGGCGGCGCGGGGGGCGGCGCGGGGGGCGGCGCGGGGGGCGGCGCGGGGGGCGGCGCGGGGGGCGGCGCGAGGGGCGGCGCGGGGGGCGGCGCGGGGGGCGGCGCGGGGGGCGGCGCGGGGGGCGGCGCGGGGGGCGGCGCGGGGGGCGGCGCGGGGGGCGGCGCGGGGGGCGGCGCGGGGGGCGGCGCGGGGGGCGGCGCGGGGGGCGGCGCGGGGGGCGGCGCGGGGGGCGGCGCGGGGGGCGGCGCGGGGGGCGGGGAGGCGCGGGGGCGGCGCGGGGGGCGGGGAGGCGCGGGGGCGGCGCGGGGGCGGCGCGGGGGCGGCGCGGGGGGCGGCGCGGGGGGCGGCGCGAGTGAGGCGCAGCAGGTCGCAGCCGCGCAGCGTAATAAAAACGAATGTCACATGCGCAGGGAGGTAAAAAATTCAGGGTCGCGCGTTGGCACGTGCTCGCGACAGGTGGGGCGCCGCGCGCAAAGAGAAGAACGCGGCCTCCGCAAGTGGAGCAGCAGAGGCGGCGCCCAGTTCCGCACACAAAGGGCGCTGCCACCTACACTGTTCCGAGCACGAACTGGTAGCGCGACGCTTTGCACTCTTGACACTTCTCTATGTTATTTAAGGCTTTGAATAAGCTTCAAATGATAGGATAAAAACTACCAGAAAAAATTAAAGAATTTTTTTAATGTATTCATTGTAATAATGTTAAATACTATTTTATTATATTATTCATATACTATGTTATAAATTATACTCTTTGCGATTGATTTTGAATGTTTGATAATGAGACATGATACTTTGGCCGAAAACACTCTTTTAGAGAGAAAAAATTGTTATGTTTTTATCAGTTTGGCTATTCCACAACGTGACACATGCGGTGTCCCCAATATTCCCCAGGCTAGACACTAGCAGGTTTTCTCAATCAGTGGTGTGGGCCGAAGGAAAAAGGGGAAAGAGCTCATTTCTTAGCCTTGATGAAGGGAATGCGAACTCCGCGCGCTCTCCGTGCCCGTTGGGCGAGGGCAGGTCTGCCCAACAGGGAGGATTCCCAACATCGGTGCTCGGAAATGCCCGGGATATCGCTGAGGCCACTTCAACGCATCAGCCGCCTCCCCGGCCGCACCACCTCGGAGGTGCGATTTCTGTTGCGATTTGAAGAGCCATCGCCGTGTGTTATTGAGAGCAAGCTGAAAGGGGTTGCACTGAACATCCTAAACAAAACTAGGAAATAATGGAGCTAAAACAGCACGTTCTTTCCCACTCACATTTTCACGCGAAATTATGAAAAAAGTACTCATGTTTTAGAAAAATTATTCATAAATATATTTCAAAATCTATCTTTAAGGAACAGATTTAATTCAAGGAAAAATCTCTATCCTTAATATTGTAGTTATAGGAGGAGGCTGGCAATGTTTATTTTGTCATTTTTCGAAAATCAGGATTTTCTATGAACAGAAGACCTACACCATTCAATTAAACGTCCTTCACAGTATCCAACAACAAAATTTTATCTAAAACGATGGAACATTTTTTTAAATTGTAAAATGTGCCTTGTGATTTATGTAAAATACTCCAAAATTAAAATATCGATTTCTAACTCAAGGGGCCACAACATCAGCCTGATCAAAAGCGGAATATCAATTTTGGAGAAAATCGACTGAACGATTTAACCTCTAACGCTGTTCACAGACGGTCGGACAAACATAAAGAGAGAGATGTCTTGTTGTCATTTCATTTTTCAGTATCATCAATTTTTCGGACTCACAAAACATGGATTCTGACTACACCACGTGACAAAGTTTTTTCTTGTTAATTTAGCAACTGGATTTATCCACTTTTTGGGGGCATAATAATAATAATAATAGTTTTTCTGCCGACAATTCGCCGTTTTCTATCGCAACATTACATAACTTTCTCTCTACTGCGTGAGCGGTAGCTAGAAAGTAAAAAAATGAGAAAGATTTGTTTGACTAGAAATATTAATCCTCTCCTGTTAATTTTTCGTCAATTTAGACCACCAAATGAAAACAGAAGTATTTTGCCAGGAGAACTAAGGTACTACTTTGAGACGAGCGCCTAAAGTGTGACAAAAGGGTAGTGGCACCTCCTGTACGAAGCTAACCTGCCCAGAACTGAGCTTGACGTATTGGGCGTTGACCGCGGCAGCCCTGATAATGGCCCTGGAGGTACTATTTTAGGCGTAACTATGTTAGAGTATTGTTCCTGCATCTGTCTGGAAAGGGGATGAGGAATCCGTATGAGAGATCAAAGCCATGTCAGTTCAAAGGCACAGATCAGGCCAGTTGGCATCTGGTGTTCTTATAAGCAGTGGTCGGTTTCTATACGCAACTTAGCCTCGCAATTTTCAATGTTGAATGATAATTCTACCTTTGAGAAGTCCGCCAGTGTATTAAACATTCGAAAAAGATTAAAATTGTACGAATTTTTTCTTTAATTGCATTTTTAATGTTGAATATTCATTGATGGTGAAGTCTCGATTTATCTTAATATTTCAATACCAACATCATCTCAGAAGCAGTGTATTTAAAAGTGGGGCAATTGCATTCTGATTTAATGACATGGATCTCCAATTATAATGATTCAAGTTACTGCTATGATTATTGTCGTTCAGTTTATTTTGTTTGTCGTATGAGTACTAAACGAATTTATTACAAAATCAGTACATTCTTGACGAATTACGTTTTTTAAATCCACGAAATAGCGGAGTCAGGATCGCTGCTTTTCGGTTATCTCGCCCCGCTTCCAGCATCATTGCCAATCAATTTTACCAGAGATTGAGTTGGAAAACGAAAATCTTCCTATGGTTGAACCGCTCTATGTTGAAATGCAGAGCCAATTCAATCTTCGAGGCAAAGTGTTCAGCGCTAACAATAACGGTTGGTTGTCACAGGCGCAAATGGCTTGGCGCAATGACGTACTGCACCGGTTCCACCTGTGCTGTAGCAGACGTTGCCCTAGAAGTTCTTGCTCGCGGTCTCTTTGACATCCCAGCGGGGTGGTCACGACTCATGACATTCTGCAACCAATTGACATGCTATTGGCAAGCGTCCACGCGTATTCCAATCTGCTCTGAGCAGCTCACTTTGAACACAGTCTCAGTCATTGCCAGGATAACTGCCAGAGACATTGTCAAGGGAAAACGTAAAGTGTAAATTTAGTATTTAATATCCATAAATGTTTTTGTACACCAGCATTACAAACGACCTTTTCTGTTGCAAGAAGTCGTTCAGAGTCGGATATTTCACGGTACAAACGATGACGTATTGGCATTTTATCGCCAGAATGATTGCGACATCCAGCCAATTGAGGCAAGAGAATCTGAGGAGGTAGAGGTAAAAGGACCTGCAGACCACCGTTTTCTCATACAAATTTCAAATACCCGAGACATCACCAAAAAGCAACAAAATTTTACAAAATTAAGTTTGATTCTCTTATAAATTTATAATGCTGTTTTACAAAAAATAGCGTGTGCAACTTGTTTATAAAGTTTTTTTTGTATTCGAACAAATTGGAAAACTCGCTCCTAACTCGCTCGCTCCTAACTTGTTCCTAACACTCGTTTTCAAAACGTGTACTCATGCAATGATGTATAACATTATAAACTAAATTGCATAACTACTGTTTTTAAAGTAGCCTTTGATTTTATAAAAATGGCCTCCCTTAAGTATCCTCCGAATGCGCCTTCGTGGGCAGGGCCAGCCCCGGGCCCTTGGATGAGCGCGCGTCCGCGTCACAGGGCACCTAAAGGGTCGTCGATCAGGCGTCTCGCGGGCGCCGCGGCCCTTTGGCGTCTTTGGTGCCCTTTGCTGCCCTTTGGCGCGCGCTGGGCCGAGAGCGCCCTCCTACACTTCGCTCCGCTCCGCTCGCCCTCGCGTGTTGCTCCTTTGCGGCGCGCTGGCTCGCGTCGGATCAAGCGGATCGGCGATGGGAATCCGCCCAGATGGCCCTGAGCGCCGCGGTGTATTTCGGGTGTTTAGGAGCGCAACTGACATAAGAGACCGTAAGATGAGATACGTACTATTTAACTGCGATAGAGTACAACTCGGTGGTAGTAGTTTAAATAAATTATATATATATATATATATATATATATATATATATATATATATATATTGTGACATACCTGGTGGTGGCGGGTATTTTCACTGCAATACAACACTAAGAGAGGGTATCTTTTACGTGAATGGGTCCCTGGATAAGTTGGTGCAACGTTGGGGTGGTTAATCATAAATTGAAATACAATTATAAACAAGATTTATTTTAAATCAAATTTGTCATTTACATAATCAGACAACGTGTTTACACTCTGCCTTGGTACCAAGATTAAGAGTGAAATGCATTTCTCATACCTGCGGGGCCCCGATCGAATACCTATGATGTTCGTAGAACCGCTCGTGCCGACAGGATTGTCGACCTCTGCTACTGCTGCGGGCCGTCAGCGTCGGATGGCGTGGGTGTCGCCCACGGCTGATGCTCCAACAATTCTTCCCCGATCAGGATCTTGACACCTCGGCTTCGCACCTTCCTCGAATCACTGTCCGTCAGTGGGTTTAATTACACAACCCGCGCCTACTCTGTATACTGGTCACAGTTCTGTACCGCGCAATTTCAAGAATGTTTCCACCGCGCCAACTAATAAGAACAACATCAATTATTCTACCAACACTAATCTTTCACTATACTGATACTTCTAATGTTCTATTTACACGTCAATCACTTTGTGGTTCCTAATAATACATAAAATACATCGCAATGTTATATGCGTCCATACACCGGCGGAGAACTCTCGCCGCACGTCCGCACTCGTCGCCGCCCTGCTAACGTCTCTCTGGTCACCGTTCTGCCAACGGCTCTCGTCCGCGATTCTCGTAACGAACTTTTTGCACGTGCGCGGTGCCCAGTTCCAACCGAAATTCACACGCTAGCCTCCCGGCGGCGGTGGCACCGTCGGCGGTGGCAGCGGCTGCTCGCCGGCCCCGGCGCGCCGCGCTCAGCGCGCGCACCGCGCAGTTCAAAATAGCAATTGGTTTCTTACACTAATGATTTAATTAGTGTAATGAAACACATATTCTGGGTTTCAATATATATATATATATATATATATATATATATATATATATATATATATTGAAACACGTAATGTTTCATTATGCTAATTAGAAACATTAGCATAAGAAATTAGAGTTCATTTTGGACTGCGTAGTACGCACGACAGGCGCGACAAACAGCGGTCGGGAGGGACCAACGGTTGCCGCCGCCGCCGCCGCCGCTGCGAGGGTTCGTGGGAACGTGGATCGGCGGTTGAAAACCGAGCGTGGAGCGGCAGGGGATTCAGCCGTTACGACAGTTGGGTCGAGTCGGCCGTCGCCGAAGGAGGTGTCCGGCATGCGGCCGGCGACAGTGGAAGAGAAGTTATCGATGATGGCGGACGTGCTGTGAGTGGCTCGTCGCCTCGCACGGACAAAGAAAGCACGCGGCGGGTGATATGGGATATTAGCCAACGCAAGAGTTATAGATATACTAGGCAGAGGCCGGACAGGTGATATATAGAAGAGATTAGTGTGGGGAGAACAGTCAATCACGTTTATGCCATTTGACGCAGTGAGAACAATACCAGAACTGTGTGTTGCGAAGCTGACGCTGGCACGTGCAGTGGCCACGTGTTATGTAGTTTTATCAAAACGGTGAAGGATAATTAGAGGGAAGTGCGACGCCGAAGTACCAGGAGCCGAGATCGAGGGACCTGCGAGGCCGCCAGCCAAGGCGACCACTACACCACCAGCCGCCGACTACGCCAAGCTGCTGCGGAGGTCGGCGACCCCTGCCGATGCGAGCCGTAATCCAAACAACGGAGGTATTTGTTGGGGCCCCAAGGTATGATAGAAACTCATGATAAATCTGATCTTGGTACCAAGGCGAAACGTATCAGTGTAATGAATCATGTAATTAACAGATTTGGTTTGTGAATAAATCCTGTTTATAATTGTACTACATTTACTAATTAAATTTCCCAATGCTATATCGACTCCTCGTAGGGACCCATTCACGAGCAAGAACCCTATCTTTTGTAATTTCTTTGCAGTGGCAAGTACTGACCAAAACAGGTACGTCACAATATATATATATATATATATATATATATATATATATATATATATATATATATATATATATATATATAGTACGGAGTTGCTCTACAGCTGTCACCGTTTCTCCGCTCTCAGTCTCCATGCCTCTCTATTGGACCATAGATCATCTTGCATTTCTCGTGTCGTCATAGTCTCTTGCACTCTCTGCTGCCATGCAAGTCTGGGTCTTCCTCTCTTCTGTCTTTCTGTCGGCACCCATTTCACGACTCGATTTGGCCATCTTGGCCATCTTTCCATCATTCATTAAATAAATTAATGAATCCTAATTTATCAGGAAATTCTCTCCGCAGTGACACTTTGCTGGTGAGAGTGCTTGCAACACAAATAATATTGGTATCGCGAGCTGCAGATTTGCAACAAAATAAAACGTGAATTGTATACTAACCACGATCATAATAGACGCTGGAAGTAATGTTCTCTTCACTTGTTTGCCAATAATCTGGTTGCTACCAAGATCAATGAAATTTGTAACTGTAGGCCCTGATTTGGCTCGGTGAGGAGAGACTTCTGGCACACGTTACGTTGTATGACAATGCAATAATAATAGTAATAATAATAAATAACAACTTGATATTTCACAGGACAGCACTGCACTATGCAGTGATACACCCAGCGGCTTAGGTAGCTCTGGGCATGGATTGATGTCACTGCAGCACCTCTGACCGAGAGGTCTTTGAATTCGAATGACAAAATTATACATTTTGCGACAAAGATGTGTTCAGACTTCAGCTTCATGAAAATCTCACTTAAAACTAAATAATAAAGGTAATTTGTAACGTGTTAGACACATTCTAAATACAAATTTTACTAAGTATCTACAATAAAGCATACTCCAAATTTAATTATTTTCTTCTAAGACTCCCGGGCTAACCATTCTCTACGTCTACCATACCTAGTCTCTCGCATTCCAGATTCTTGCTATTGAAATTCTGCTCTTCTCTCACTTACAGTCATTTCCGTAGTAACTTCCTTCAACGCTGTTTGTGACTTCAAACTCCAGTGTCCCCCAACTTTAGTAATATTCCTGCTACCTACCTGCAGAATCCAGTTCGTAATACACCAACTCAATAAAGGAATTCTTGGAACAGAAATGAAGGTAGTGTCTATGGTTGCTGCATAGTACTTCACAAAGTTCACCAAAATCAATGTAAGTTACATTAATTTTCATTTCAAATTACCGTTAGTGATTTTTTGACAAGTTATCAGAAATATTGTATATTATAAGAAAACTCAATATACGTTTATGAAATACATACTGAAATTTTTGATTGTCAATTCATATATCAAATTAAGTAACTAGAAGTCAACAATATTTTAAGTTGAGACGAATTTCAATATTTTAAACAAATGTTTTCCGAACAGAAAATACTAGATTATAGTCAAAACTAATTTTGTCCAATTAATTTTTACGGCAATTTCCTCTAATATCATTGTTAGATGAACCATTAGTCAGAACACAGTAGTCTATTTTTTCTTAATTTAACGAATGATTCTGCCCATTTTTTCTTCCCAAAGATATTACGCAAAAGAGAAAGAAAATTAAATCACAGCTTCTGACAAGCCATGAATTTATTTCAGAGAAAAAATATGCACCATACAATATATATTAGCCAATAACCATAGTATATATTTTGTCAGATTTCTTAAAATAAAAGTTGAGAGACATGAACTAAAAAATATCATATTTGATCAACTTTAAAATTTTACTCAAATAAAAAGCCTGTTTAATCTAGAAAGAGCAGTCTGATTCCAATATTTTTGGTGTTGGAAAGTAAAATGGAAGAACAGTAAATGATTACAATTTCACGCACGGTTAATTAATATCTATTGTTTTATCCATATAAAGCCAAATTTATCCATATAAAGCAAGTGTTTAGTGATGTGACGCTCAGTTTCAAAACAATTTGCCGCCCGTTGGATATAAGTAATTGCTAGGAAATAGTCTTCCTTATTTCTCGCAATAAATCCGGACCATGTAAATTTAATATCTGTTCATAATACACCCGCATGTTGAAGATGACTATGATTAGTCGAAACAGTAAGTACTCGGAAAAGTATAATGCCCTACTTTTTTCGAACCCAACATAAGAAAAACGCAAATATGTGATTTAAAGTAATTAGAGAGAAAATAACGAAGGCCCTGAATCCAATAGGAGTGTAACAAACTTCTGCCCATGAATTCTGCGATCGAAGTTGAAAAATTGCAGTTTGCTTATTGACTAGTTTCTGTGAATGCAACTTCGAAGGTCCATGGGCGAGGTTTACTGCCTACCTTCAGCTCTTAATAGGATGTAAGTTTCCTTTAATAATATCTGTCAGAATTGCATTTCATGGCTCAGAATTTCATTACGGTTTTTCGTCGTCCTGTATTATACGTATATCGGGGTTTTTTGCTTTCATTTATTTGTTTTCATGTTTTACTTGCAGATTCAATTAATTTTCTTCATATTTACGTATTATTTTGTACTAAATTTCCCTGACAATTTTGTAGCGCTTTTTGTAGTTAGTTTTGTAGCAATTTACGGATTCTTTCTTCTTACATTTTCCTTTCTATCACATGTCACTACGTCCTGATCACGAGCCGTCGGCTTCACCGCATCACTTCCTTAATAACTATAATCAACAAAGGTATTGATGCGGCAGAGACGTGTTGTTTTCATTATGAAATAACTAATAACCAAGGTTGTTGAATCATTAAAAATTACTTATTTTCCATGTTACCCTCACCGGATCCTCGGAGTTATAAGAAGATCGAGAGCCCAGACGCCGTTTAAAAAAATAATAATAACATGAACAACAACGAGAGCAGCAGCAAAACGAGCAATGCAAGTTGCCCTCCTGTCCGCTCTCGCTTCCCCTCTGGCCTCTTGCATTCCTGAGCACCACATTGCTCTGGTGTTGCCTCTCTATTAACCATTGCGCCCGTCTGCACTTCAATCCCGCCAATTTGCCACGATACCCCTCTGCCCCTATCCTGCCGCCACGGCCCCTCCACCTCCGACACTTGATCTTCTGCTCTGCGGCCCAACGTCTCCCACTCCAATTTCCCTGCTCTGGTCCCGCTCTCGGCCCGCTCTCGCCCCGCTCTCGCCCCGCTCTCGCCCCGCTCTCGGCCCGCTCTCGGCCCGCTCTCGCCCCGCTCTCGCCCCGCTCTCGGCCCGCTCTCGCCCCGCTCTCGGCCCGCTCTCGCCCCGCTCTCGCCCCGCTCTCGCCCCGCTCTCGGCCCGCTCTCGGCCCGCTCTCGGCCCGCTCTCGGCCCGCTCTCGCCCCGCTCTCGCCCCGCTCTCGCCCCGCTCTCGCCCCGCTCTCGCCCCGCTCTCGCCCCGCTCTCGCCCCGCTCTCGCCCCGCTCTCGCCCCGCTCTCGCCCCGCTCTCGCCCCGCTCTCGCCCCGCTCTCGCCCCGCTCTCGCCCCGCTCTCGCCCCGCTCTCGCTCCGCTCTCGCCCCGTCCACGCGTATCCTGGTCTAACGCCCCCCTCCTCTCCCTGTCTTACCCTCTTCGCACATCTTCTTCCCTCTCAGTTTATCTTCCCACGTCCCCAATAATCGCCCTACCATTCCCGCTCTCTCCACCCATCTCTCCTTCTCCCTCCCGTCTTCCCCGCCTGTGCCATCGCCACCCTTCCCCTCCCCTTCTGCCCCGTGGCCCCTGCGCCCGCCACGACACCGCGGGCGCCCCAGGCCGCCAGTCTTCCTCGGCTCTTGGCCGCGCGCTCGCCGTTTCAGTTTTCGCCGGCGGCTGCAGTTTGACTTGCGCGAAGTTGGCGCTCCGCGGAGGGTAAATATATTACTTCTGCCTGGCTCGACAGGTGCATTTTTCTCGAAGCCCCGCGTGTCTACAGAAGTGGTGAGGGCAAGGGGAGACGTTGGGGTGTAGGGGATGGCGAAAGGTTAGGTAGGGCTGGGAGGAATGCATTGGGATGTGGTGAGCTGGGACAGGGCGAGGAAAGAGCTACGATTCGGAGCGTGATAAAGTGGACCAGGTGGTTCAGGACAAGGGGTCTGAGGCCAGAGGTGCTTTGGCAAGGCTAGCTGAAACAAGGCGGGACCAGGACAAGGCGGGACCAGGGCAAGGCGGGGCCAGGGCAAGGCGAGCCGAAGCAAGACGGGGCCGAGGCAAGACGGGGCCGAGGCAGGACGGGGCCGAGGCAAGACGGGGCCGAGGCAAGACGGGGCCGAGGCAAGACGGGGCCGAGGCAAGACGGGGCCGAGGCAAGACGGGGCCGAGGCAAGACGGGGCCGAGGCAAGACGGGGCCGAGGCAAGACGGGGCCGAGGCAAGACGGGGCCGAGGCAAGACGGGGCCGAGGCAAGACGGGGCCGAGGCAAGACGGGGCCGAGGCAAGACGGGGCCGAGGCAAGACGGGGCCGAGGCAAGACGGGGCCGAGGCAAGACGGGGCCGAGGCAAGACGGGGCCGAGGCAAGACGGGGCCGAGGCAAGACGGGGCCGAGGCAAGACGGGGCCGAGGCAAGACGGGGCCGAGGCAAGACGGGGCCGAGGCAAGACGGGGCCGAGGCAAGACGGGGCCGAGGCAAGACGGGGCCGAGGCAAGACGGGGCCGAGGCAAGACGGGGCCGAGGCAAGAGGGGGCCGAGGCAAGAGGGGGCCGAGGCAAGACGGGGCCGAGGCAAGACGGGGCCGAGGCAAGAGGGGGCCGAGGCAAGAGGGGGCCGAGGCAAGACGGGGCCGAGGCAAGACGGGGCCGAGGCAAGACGGGGCCGAGGCAAGACGGGGCCGAGGCAAGACGGGGCCAAGGCAAGACGGGGCCGAGGCAAGACGGGGCCGAGGCAAGACGGGGCCGAGGCCAGACGGGGCCGAGGCCAGACGGGGCCGAGGCCAGACGGGGCCGAGGCCAGACGGGGCCGAGGCAAGGCGGGGCCGAGGCAAGACGGGGCCGAGGCAAGACGGGGCCGAGGCAAGACGGGGCCGAGGCAAGACGGGGCCGAGGCAAGGCGGCAGGAGTGGGGTTGAGCTGTGTGGGTGAAAGTGCTGACTGATTGGCAGGGATAGGACTAGTGGAAACGGCGGGGCGCGGCTCTGCACAATGCGGGCTCGCGGGGGAGGGGCCGGGGGCGGGGGCGGGGGCGGGGCCGTGTGCTTGGAATATGTAAAGAGGACTCCAGAGCCGCGCTATCCGCTTCCCAAAGAGCGCTGTTGAAAGTTCTCGTCCGGAAGGGATGCTACAAAGCCTTGGACGAGCGCGGCCCCTCCCGGCCCCCGACGAGCGTCGGCACGCGGCTTTGTGTGTTCGGCTGACTTTCCGATATCACTCAGTGGGAACGCCTTGGGATCATTTTTGCTAGATATTCCTTTCCTTTATCTATCGGAGCACATGGCGCTATTGATCTTCCGGACAAAAGGAAAGTACCCAATGCAGCAGACGTCTGGAATGGCTTTGAGGAAAAATTGGGAAATCGCTTCATAGAAAAGACAGTAGTAATGGCTCGCTACGAGAATCCATTTAGTGCTTTTTTTCTTTTGTTGGATCGATTGAACTTTTCTTCATAAAAAAATAATGAGACGACGTTTTTCAAGACGAATCTGAAGTAGGCGTTAATATATGGCTTAAATTATTGCTTCATGAATTAAGCGCGAATATCCCTGTGATTTGGAGATAAAACATTTAAAGTATGAATGGGTTGGAATAAGTTTCTGGTCTGTGATAAAAGTACTCTTTCTTTACTTTCTGTCCACTAAAATACGTTTTCGCAGTGCATGTGTAGTGTAAATGCATCGTGACTGACAAGCTACTGAGGCTATTAATTGCTGTAGGAATTGCAAGAAAATTATAGAAACGCACTTGACAGAAACAACGAAATGAAATTTGTTTGGCTAAGAGAGTTTTTTTTGTGTGGACTAGCGACTCTGTCGTTACAACCGTTCCTACAACGTGACATTTAAGAGAGAGTGGCCGGAAAATGCTTGGGTCGAAAGCAGGTGAGTGGGTGTAATTTACTCGGTATGTTCAACAGCTCGTCTGTGTCACCTGTCCGGATTAACTAGATGCATTGCTCGCTTATTTTGATAGATGGGTCCCGTGGTGATCCTGATCAAGTTCTCGCGAATCGTGGAGATCACCCTGTACAAGCTGCCATGGACCTTGTGCGAATATTCACTT
This sequence comes from Gryllus longicercus, assembly GCA_038098605.1. NCBI lineage: Eukaryota > Metazoa > Arthropoda > Insecta > Orthoptera > Gryllidae > Gryllus > Gryllus longicercus. Next base: position 2,445,248 of record JAZDUA010000217.1, read on the forward strand.
CCATTTTACTTTTACTTCAAGAGTTCAGGTCTCGCAGTAAACTGGTCAGTTGCGGAAAGGTATGTTATGTTAAAATAAATTGAAAACTTTTGTTAAAATCATGGGTGTTACTAAGGAGGCAAGGGGAAACGGATGTCATTATATTATAATTGTAAATAATTTTATATGTAACCTACAATCAGTAATTACATAGCCTACGTGTGTCCTCTGATACGTACGAACTCCAATTACAAATATCTTTCTTTTTGATGAAAATATGTCTTTATCATGTATATGTAATATTTTATTGAAAATGGTAAAGTAGATTCAGTTTTTCCTTCATTCGTTATTGATTCGTTGTTACGAATTCTCTATGAAACAATCAGAAGAGGCTACATTAGCTCGCATTACCGTGTTAGCACTTTCTCTCTATTCAAATTGAGAGTTGGAGGTGGGATTGTGTAGGGGCTAGAAATGGAGAAGCAATTGGAAGGGAATGCGAGTGGAGAGCGGGGGTGGGAGTAGGGGTAAGTGGAGATGGGAGCGAGTGGTGTGGGCAGTAGGGGGGTGAAGGCGGAAGTGGGGGGCAGGGGAGGGAGCGGGGCTAGGAGGGTGCGGGTGCAGAACGGGCCGGGTGCAGGTGAGGCGTGGGGGCCGAGGCTCGGAGGGGTAGGCTGGACGGGGCGTGGCACGCGGGAGGGAGGCATGGGTAGGAGTGGGTACGGGTGGAAGTAGGGCCGCGCAGTGCGGGAGGAGGGGCAGTCACTGGAGGAGGGGCAGTCTCTGGAGGAGGGGCAGTCTCTGGAGGAGGGGCAGTCTCTGGAGGAGGGGCAGTCTCTGGAGGAGGGGCAGTCTCTGGAGGAGGGGCAGTCTCTGGAGGAGGGGCAGTCTCTGGAGGAGGGGCAGTCTCTGGAGGAGGGGCAGTCTCTGGAGGAGGGGCAGTCTCTGGAGGAGGGGCAGTCTCTGGAGGAGGGGCAGTCTCTGGAGGAGGGGCAGTCGCTGGAGGAGGGGCAGTCGCTGGAGGAGGGGCAGTCACTGGAGGAGGGGCAGTCGCTGGAGGAGGGGCAGTCACTGGAGGAGGGGCAGTCACTGGAGGAGGGGCAGTCACTGGAGGAGGGGCAGTCACGGCGAGGCGTGGCGCGGGGGGAAGGGAGGGTGCAGGCTGGGGGGCATGGGGAGCAGTGGGTGCGGGTGCACGTGAGGCGCGGGGGCGGAGGCAGGGACACGGCGGGGCGGGGCCCGCGGGAGGGGGCTGGAGGGGCAGAGGTATGCCATAAATTGGCGGACGCTCCTTGTGCGTGACAGCTAATGCACTATATATCAGCGCCCGCGCTGCGAGGGCCGAAGCGAAACGGAGCGGCGCGGCGTGGCGCGGCTAGGTGCGCGAGCCCTCGATGGCCGTCGCTCATCCATAATGCATGCGTGGCCGTCCCGCCGGCGCTAATGCGGGGCGCCGGGGGCGTCGCGACGCCGCCAATAGGCGCCGCGGCGCGCAGGTGCGCCGCCCCGCCGCGCCCCGCCCCGCCCCCTCCTCCTCGGACACTCGCCGCACGGCCGCGGGCAACGGAACCTCCGACCGCTCTTCGCGTGGGACGGTGCAGGAAGGCGACTACCGGCAAAGAGGGAGGGGAGGCGTCCGCGATTGGGGTCAGTATCCACTCGGCCTTCCGGGAGACGCCTGGGCACAGGTGTCAACGTTCCGCGACCTTCCTCAGAGCAAAGTGCCCTGAAGAAGGTCGCAGAATACCTCTAAGGTCGCGAATCGCCTTGAGGGAAGTCGCAGAATTGGCAGCTGTGTTTAGGACGATGCGTTTCTCGGCCAGCCAGGTAGCGGCCGGCGAGGAGAGAGTTGGTGAAAATAGAAATCGAGACTGAGTGCCATGCGAGATGAGAAAGGTAACTGGGGGAATGAATTCTGAAGTTAAGAAGGCAAAAACGTCGCTGGCTGGCATGTGGCGGAACCACCGGACACTTCCCGTGGGCCGGCCCAGGGAGGCGACGAACGTCAAGGAGTTGGACCGCAGGCTCGTCCGAAAGGATTGGGCTTTGATGAAATGAGAGATTGGGGCAATAAGATATTGTCCCTGAGGTGCGAGATGAGAGAAGTGCATTGAGATAAATGTTGTAGTATAGTGTACTAAACATGATTAGTGAGCGATCATGTAGTAAATCCAATTATTCGTGTGGTACGATTTTCTGAACATGATTTGGTTTTGTGTAGTAAATCAGGCAACTAAAAATCGCAAGTGAATGAACATAGGGAAATTGTCAGTGGTACTTTATTTATTTTATTGGTTAAATCATTCGTGTTGTCAGACTTAGTAAGTAGTTCACAGAAATCTGACGAATTCGATTGGTTGTAAACCCCATATGATCTGTGAGAAATCAACACTCTGTTTGGTATTAAACGTTTATAGTAATATAATTGACGTATTTAGAATTTTACTTATTTTAAATAATACGTTATATTCTAAACTAATTGTAGAAATACCCTCGGAAGTCAGACGTCAACAGCGAGGGTCAGTAACGGATTTGCTTGACTAGGATCTGTCTGGTTCCCGAGTTAAAGGAAGTACAAGAGTTCAAGGGAGTCCACGGGGCCGTTGGACAGGTGACCCCTCAGAAACAGCAGTTGCTTAACTACCTGACTGAAGGGTCATAAAGAAAATATTCTCTTCCACGTTTCTGCTTAATACTTCACTCGATAGCACTAATAATCTATGAATCGCAACTGTTTGTTTAGTTATCTCCACTAAATGCAATTCGTCGTTGGTTACGATTTGTTAGTGAACATTACTGTACGTGCATTAGCACCTTTAACTAAATAGCAGTTTCGTGAACATGATTAAGCATTATGTTCTTCCAAAGTATGTTATACCGTGTAGTTCAATCTTCTGCAGGATTAATTGAATGAACTAAACATTCCACTTCATGTATTAGGGGGAACGGAACCTGAATTAAAGTTCACAAAATAATGTACATATTATGTGGTTTTTGCCATAAATAAATTCAATTTAAAAGTTGTTCCTTTATTTTTTTGCATTGATCTCTTGTAAATATTTTCTGGAGCCGTTCTGAACTCTAGAGCAGTTATTGACTGCAAGAGAGGCTGCGTTTATCAGCAGCGACTAGGCAGCAGCAATCATGGCTGGCAGAAAACACGCTACGCTGACCGCGTCCGGTTTGAGGCCTTTGCCTGTGCAACAGACCGATCCACGGCGTGGGCCCCCCTGTTTGCTTACGCGGTTTATGACATTGATTGATTGATTGATTACTAGTGATTCCGGGCGCGTGAACTGATAAGATATATAGTCCCGTAAATGTAGTACATGATTTTTATTTGAAAGGTGGTGGTGATCGTGCCTCGTTAGGTGACGAGATCCGGTGCCGACCTACAGTCGGCTAGCGGGGTTTTCCCAACCAGATGTCTCCCATCAGCGAGGCAAACGCCTCATCCGGGACTAGCTCTAAGCGCTAAGCTAAGAGGAAATGGTTAGACCACTATTCCATTTATTATAGCCACATTTACTAACACAAAATACATAATGAAAAAAGAAATGTTATATTAATTAATTAACAATTCTATACATAAATATTTTAGATACTATCAGATTACGTCATTAATTCTTTCCGATTAAATATTTCTCTTCCTTTCTGATATAAGATTACCAGCTGCAGTGAAGTTTCTTTCAGTTACTGAATTTTAGAAGGAATGCAATTTTGCCAGGGCCAATTTTGACAGGGCAAAATGCACTTTTCACTTCCTCTTCTCTTCGCAAAATTTGAGCTGTTTTCACATTTTAACTTACGCGACATCTTTAACTTTCTTTCTAGACTTGAAATGGCACCTAACTGTTGGAGTCACAAGTGTCGTGCAAGATAGACCTTCGAAGTGCTCTTTTACTCCCACATCATCATGGTGGGGGAAAACCTCTTAAATCGAGCTGTGGATGTTGTTTGAATGATTGCTGTTGTGCTTGAGCTAAATCTTTTCATGCAGCACTCTTTTGGCATCGCAATTACAGAATGGACGACGCGTGTCTGTGTAACGATACAGGGAGACTGCTTGCCTTGTGACAAACGACGCGCGCCTGGAGCTTTGGACCATCACCAAGAGATCTCAGTTCCAATGACCCTAGAAATACGAAACGGGGCCCAAGGACCCCACAACCTTGATAGTGCTCTCAATTCACTTGATTCGTGTGCTCTTCATTATTGAGAATGAATGTAATTGTTGAGGCAGTTTTACTCTTTGTTTTCCACAATAATGGCAGAAGGGCCCCACGTTTTTCTAGTGCGGGTAAGGACCTTCTTGAACGGAAGTATAATATTAACAGCTACTACGATTCATATCGATATCGTAAGAATATATTTGAACAAGACATAAAAGAAATGAAATATGACATAAATTTTCAACCCTTGAAAATATTTTTAAAAAAGTTTACAGCATCAGCGACGCCACATTCAACTAGTTAAAATACCGAAAGGGAAGAGTATGATAGCGGGTAGGTGGGTGAAGGTTTGAAAGACGTGCATCGACTGTTGTTTACAAACACATCACTATTGTTACACTACTTTTTGTGGACTGTACCAGTCTGGCGCGTGAGAGTGCCATTTGCAGTAAGAACATTAAAAATTGTACATACTGAGTCGTGAGATTCGAGATTAAATGGATTTAAATATATTTCACGTTTTCAATCAATGCCTTACTGAAAAGTAACAAAGAGTTCCTTGAAAGATCTGTTAATATAACATTTTAGGTAGACCAACCAACAAAATTTACGACAGAAAAACACCTCATATCACTAAAATATGTGAATATAAAGTCGACAATAAACTTTGTGTTATTAATTTTCATTTGACATGATTAATATTAGAAAATCATAGCAAAATGCATTGCATGTTTTATGTCACAATAATAAATTCCTGTGACAATGATATATTGTTTTCTAAATGTGCAGATATTAATCTGTTGAATAAAATTGAAGTTAAAACAAAATTTCGATATAAAATTGGCAGGTGAAATGTAAATACAACGGAAATGTAATTGTATCGAAGCACAAATTCCGAAAATAACTGCGGTAATTGAGGTGCCAAGAAAAATCCTTTTAACATTATAATACTATCAGGTGCAAAAAACAAAATTAATACACAAGCACCTAGGAACGTGTTTAACTAAATTATGAAATGGCATCGTTTGGAAAAATTACAATTATTTTCATTGTCAATACCATCGATATCAGAAGATGATAAATATATAATTTCTCTGATTGAAGATGTAAAATTATTATGTGAAATAATAATCTGTTTTAAGTTCAAAATTCTCTTGTTAGATTTTGATGTAACACCTTGAGGATATCCCATCAAACGTTTCTAAAAGTATTAGATCAGTTAGACCGATCGAAGTGGCTCAGGGCATAGCGCGCTGAATCCGCACTCGGGAGGCCCAGGTTCAATCCCCATGCCGTCCATCCTCTCCGGGGTTTTTATGGTTTCCCTCGGTCATCCAGACGAATGATGAGATGTTTCTACTGAAAGGCCACGACCGCAAAACCAGGGTCACTATCCGAATTCGTTAACAACGTGAAGTCACGAAGGCTAAGCGAATTCGAGACACGGCGTGTTCCTGGTTGGGTGACCGACTACGAACTCCGGTATCTAACGGCGCCGAAGCCAATTGCCCCTTTGCAGGACATATTATGGATAAATACAAAAAAAAGTTAGAGGGACCAACGACGGATATCAGCGTACGTTTTTCCTCTATCTTTATTTAGGAAAGAAGTTACCTTTTCATCGTTTAGTATTTTATTACTAGAACCATTCTCAATCATAACACCCGACTTACACGCTCCTTTTTCTCGAACGTTTTTGATATGCGCACAGCGGCTCAGCAACCCCTGAAGCCGTTCTGTGCTTACGATCGTTCGCTAAAACTCCCAAAATCGTTCGCCCGGGTAGATGAGGTCTTAGTGATAATTTATCATTTCAACGGTTATCGGATTGTTAACACTTAAAACGCACGTCGAATTTAAAATCGGCGCCAGAACAACGTGGTCCGCCAATTATAAGCTCATCAAACCTAGGCTCGTGAGCTTTTGAATTGAGAGCGTCCTAGTTAGTACGTCATCATCATCATCATCATCATCATCATCATCATCATCGACGGCAAGGATTAGACCTCTTGGTCTGTTCCGTCTCAGAATTGTTCATGCCATCTCTTCAAGGGGCCTACACTTCTTTTTCCTTTAGGTACATATTGAAGAATAGTTTTACTTATTCTATGTTCTGGCATTCTCAGGACATGACCTTTCCAGTTTTCTCGATATTTCTTTATGGTATCTATAACCGGTTCAACATTTAGTTCTTCTCTGATATCTACACTTTTTTCTGGTCTAATAGTGAATATCCTGCCACAAAACGAAGAAATCTCATTTCTGCAGATTCAATTCGGCGCAGCTGATCTGATGTTAATGTCCAGCTCTCACTTCCATAAAGTAGTAATGGCAAAGCAATAACTTTGTAAAATCTGAGAAGAGTTTCCTTTTACGCATTATGATGTAGAGTTCGCTGTAACGTTCCACAGAAATATGGGAAGTTGTTCAGCTTTATTTCCATATCCCTTGATTTTATATAATTAAAATGATATCCAAGATATTTAAATTCATTTACTTGTTCAATTATTTGTCATATATAACTATCTTTGCTCTTAAAGGTTCAAGTCCTTTAAATGCTAGTTAAATGCTTTAGTTAGTACGTAATTCTCCTAAAATCGCGCGAAATAATAGGTAAAAAATTAGGGGGAAACGGAACTAAAAGAAAATGTAAACATACACACGAGTACTTCGTTATTTGTCCGAAAGATAGTATCACGTAAGTTTGGCTGTGACATCACTTTAATTCCATGCAAACTTAAAAGCGACAAAAATTTTAGGAAATATACACCGCGTTCGTCGAATAGGGGAAACTGGAAACAAACCGTTGAAAGTAATTTTTAATATTTAATATTTTTTAAATATTGTTTTTATCTGAGGAAAACAGTTTCTCATCACGTCATCGTTTCTAAATTATTTTGTGGAAGTTATTGACTCAACGTTTGTTCAATGATATATTAAATAGCGCGACCCAATGTGAGCGTGACTGGGTCTCTAGAAATTACATAATTAGTATATGAACAACCGACAGGTAATACCTGAGCTTTTTGTTTCTTTAAGGTTGCTAAGCACAAACATCCGTGCCTGAGGCGGATTTCGAATCCGCCACCCATCCCACTCCACCCCATGTGAAAATTAATGAATATATTTCAATAGAAAAAAAACTTTTTAAATGTAATTTTTAAACATATTTGGCATTGGGGTTCCACTCTTCGCATCTCAAGAAATAAACGTGAACTGTGTCTTTATTATGTGCTGTTTTCGTTCCACTAGTTTTTTGTTACAATAATTGTGCACTTTCTTCACCATACATTGATATAAATAATTCTATGAGGAAGGAGACCTCGAAATGGTAGTACGATTTGATAGCTGTAATTGCATCGGAGTTGTTAATTTAATATGACTAGATCGGAATTCACGGCCATCCAACAAAAGGAGCTTTGATATTCAGAGTTGAAATTGCATGCGTATTGAAAACGTCCACAATTGTGTTGTCTAGTAACGAGCCCGATGTTTTGGAATTCATTTCACGGATTCCACAATAAAGCACAACCAATTTGAGAAGTGGTGCAGATAGAATATTGTAAATTGTTTTTGACTCTGCTGTTCCGTGTGATGTTTAATGGCTGCTATTAAATCGTTGCACGTGACATGCATTTTTTTTGTTACTTTGCACACGAACATTCGCGAATTTATTCCAATATTTTTATTTCAAACATACTCCTAGTACTGATGATGATATTACAATTGTATATAAAATCAAATTATTTCAGGTCATGTAAATAGTGACGGTATGAGTTCTACACGAACATCCAGTTTAATCTTATTTTGTTTCTTAGTATTATTTTATAATAACAGATAACCTCAAAATATGTTAATCGGATGCAACCAAATGCATATTATCTTCACCAGGTTTTCTCAATAGGTCATAGGATTTCTTTGCGAAAAAAACTACTCAATGGGCACTCATTAGCCGGATCCTTTTAGAATATCCAGGAAGAATTGTAGAAAATAGTGTTTTTTCGGTTTTTAAATCACCTTCAGTGATAAAACATTGTCAATAACTATACTGCATTATTGGCGTCACATGAATAATTACGACACCAATGACTAGATAATGCAGGTGACAATAATTAAACCTAATTGTTGACTTTCTTTTGTTAGGTGCCATTCCCTTCAAGACCTCCTCCCCTTTCTACCTGCCCTCCTTCCTCCCCTATCGTTCCCCATTCCCTTCAATACATCTCATTCCCTCCTACTCTCTTTTCCTTCTTATCTTCTCTTCTACAGGGTCCTTTTTTCAATGTTTGACCTAAGATTCCAACCAATGTTTAACCTATTCGATTTGCCGTTATTGTCCGCAAAATAGACACCTAAATTTTGGTATAGAAAGTTTTCCTTAAAATCTTTTAATACTTTTCAGAAAATATTCCATAAACACTTCAATGAAGTATAAAGTATAAAACTAAAAAAAAGCAGGAATATCACTATCATATAACTTTTGGCACGTGATAGGTTGGACACAACAACAATATCTATCACATTATCGATTAGCAATACAATCTTGAAATTACAATAAAACACAAACGTCAATGAAATACGAACAAGCGTCATAAATATAAATTCTTCACTCCTTTTCATAATCAAGTGCAACAGCACAATATTGCTCGTTTTGATTTCTGTGAGAATTTTTTTAAATAATCATAATGCTGACAAAATAATGCTTTCGAAGATGTTATTCATGAGTTTTTCTGTATCAATAACAAAACTATTGCGTTTGTGGAATTTCGTTGCGTTTACCAAACGAAAGGCTCAGGCCCTGTTGGCGCTGCGGTTGCCGCTGCTGCGGGTTGTAGCTCTCACCTGTTCGCACGCACTCCTCCGTCAGGCACACTTTGCGCTCCGGGGCTGCAAACAGAAGAAAGCGCGTGTTAGTTCTCTGTGAGAAAGTTGCAAGTCACGCTAATGCAATCAGATTAATTCGTGACAAAAAGATAACCCTGTACATGTGTCATAAATAGTGTTTCAGAATAATTTAATTCCATGTTGGAGATGATTTGTGTTGTTGTAAGGTAATACAGGTTCGCAAATGCGCAATGACAAAGAAAGTTCCAGAAAACATCATTTTTTGAGAAAGAAAGCTTCGGAGATTAATTCAAAGTTCAAAGAAAATCTGGTTTTAGAAATGGAAGACATTTTCGAGGATGAAAGTCACAATTTCGCAAATAAGACATAGTTTCGATGAAGAAAGACACAGTTTAGAAAAAAACGACTTAATAAAGCAGATACAGTGATGAAAACAATGTGGAAGTAAGATAGTTTCGGGGAGACAGACGAAAGAAGAGAGTTTGAGAAGGAAAGAGAGGTGAAGAGGAAGAAGGTGAACGATTAAGAGATGACACGGACGAAGGATAACATAAAAATATCTGTAATACCGGCAATAGTAATTTAATTTGAAATTTAATTCCGTCTCTTCCAAAATATGTCTTGTTAAGTTATACACACGTCGTTTATACCAAAATCTCGTTATCTATTTCTTTATTTTATTTCGATAATATAGTCTTCCGTAAACCTGAGGAAGTATTACGAGACTTCTAACATAGTTCTATAAATTCTTAATTAATTTACAAACATTTTCTTCCGTCGTTATCTTAAGAGAGTAAAGGTTTAATTTTTATCGACGTTTAGCAGGTATGATCCATCACATTTCGTGGTCAAATTAATATGAGATATCAATGAAAGTTGAAACTTTCGTTACAGCAATACCATTGTTTCAAAAGTACATTGCAATAATGTATAATTACAAACAACAAGAAATTATATAATTGCGATCACCCTTCGTTTCAACGTATTCCTAAATAACTGCAAGCGATTTTTACTATTTGTCATAATTACTCTCCTGCAGGGTTCCACCCCTGTTGGCCGCCAGAGCATGATTGTCTTCCTTGTTGGGGGTTAATCTTATGTTCATGCCACACAAAGTTTCCTGTTTATTTAGGGAATATTAAGAAATATGTTTATTAATGTGTATGAAGACTAAACAGTTCACGGGTCCTCATTGTGGGAAAACGGAAAATACTTTTCGCAGGACAGAATTGTTCTGGCAGCACTTAATTTGATAGGTGGAGCTTGTGGGGATACAAATTTGTGACGTTTCCTACTCTAACCAACTGCGCGGAGGTGGTTTTTAATGGATGAACAAGACGTCCTCGCAAACTGTTTTGCAGTCTTCATGAAAGCATGAGGAGACATACATATTTATCGTCCTTCACATGAGCCTCTCAGTGCAGGACAATGAAGATCTAGTACACTAGTTCTCAGTTGATCGTTTGCTCCTTTCTCTGGGTTAAATTTGCGTAATAATGAGCTCCTCTTGCAGTGGATAGAGCGTGAAGTCGTGAAGTGACTGATGTTTCCACGCCTGACCGCCTACAATGAGCGAAAGCGTTCACGCAGGTTGTGCTAGTAGCGCCGTTCGACTCACCGCTCTGGCAACCCGTCGTACACTGCTGTATTGCGGGTTGTATTCACAATGTGTAACCTTCCATTTTCATTTCCATTTCACTAAACTTGTGGTTCAGTACTTAGATATGATACAAGAACTTCCGTTCTCTGTTTAGTGATTGGAAAGTAATATGATGCGGTACGCGCACACAGAGCATTTGGACGCTTACTGGAAAGCAAATAAAGTAGTGGGTTGTTTCATGTTTTCGCGCACGTCAACTGATATCGCCTTGTGTCGACCTGTTGAAAGTGTTAATGCCTGATGAAGGCTGAGTTACTGCGCCACTGGATAGTGAGATTCGGCGGTGACCTACACATCGACTTGCAGGGTTCTGTCCTTCACGTACCTCCCTGAGCAGGGCTGCGCCCTGCCAGGGGAAGCTTTTAAGTTCCTCGCTGTTCTCCCGACAAGTGTGTGGTGCATTTTAGTGCAAGTTTGTGCAATTGAGAGAACAGGATAGGACAAACAAGAGGAAGACGAATTGCACGCGGTCCGTGGATCATTTGTTGTGGAACTGGTCCGGCAGTACTCTAGCATTATCTTTGTATAGTATTGCAGTGAATATCTTTAAGAGACACGGTAATTTTTTTTCGCAGAGTCCTACTCTTTTTACTGCATTTTTATCTATTCATTATTGTAATTAGAAAATAGGCAAATAGTATGTTAATTAAGTTTCTTATTGTTTTTAATAGGTTTAAATTCATTAAAATGCACAAATTACGCTTGAAAATGTCGGCCATCGAAATGAAGGACCCTTAGCGTCGTAGATAATCCCAAATGTTATGATACGTTAAATGGCATAGTGGAGGAATATACAAAAGATCTGCAGACTGATAATGATGGCAAATCCAATTATTTATTGTTATCCACAATTTTCATAATTTATTCTCATAAAATGTAATCTTTACTTCTAACACTTGTTCGAAAAATGCAAAACTTATTTGTAATAAATTACAAAATATTGAATATTTTAGGAGCAATAACATGAGTATCATTACATATTATAAGCAACAGTATTTCCCCGAACTGCGAAATTCAGCAATGGTAATATTTTCTTTCATTTCTAATAAAAAATACTTGAAAAAGATTCAGATCCATATCTGTAGTCCTTTAAATTAACTTCATAAACTAATATTTCTGTGGACACAAATACTTACAACATTTCACAAATATATTATGCTGAATAGTTTAATAACCCGAAATAAATACGAACATTTGCGTGCAATTTATACTGATTGTTAATTTTAAGTATAACTCATTCTCAATACTTTTTTATTTGAATGTATCCAGCTGTTTTAATTATTCGTAAGCACGGAAACTCCAACCTTTCCAACGGAAGCGGAGTCACATTGTACAGGCTGACAAGACGGGTGATCTCTGAATACAAACGCAATAGGCTGATCCCTCGCGTAACGCATTGCAATTCAAATGGGCTCTTATTAACAGGGCAGCGCAAATTAAGCCGACAGTATTTCGGTCGCTTAATTGCCCTCCGCGGTTTTGGGTGGGGTTACTGCGGAACAGCGGAGAAGAGAGAAATAGAAGGACGCGGAAAAAGAGGATAAAACACGTAAGTCGTAGTAAGATGTTCTGAGATAAGAAGAAACCAAATTGTCTTTCCCGGGAAAGAACATTAAACATGAAAACGAGGCACGCATCTACTAAGATGCTGGGAATTGTTATTTTAATGAAATGGCGTCCTAAAGATCCCAACAAAGAGGATGTGAACTTACATTCTCCGTCTACTACTATTACTATTTTGTCATTACACTCGTGCAATAGCCTTTCTTTCACCCAATAGTAGTTTCTTTGTTCCTTTATACATTAACAACCTACAAACAAAGCCGAAGGCTGTAAAGGCAATCCTTCTGCAGCGTTGTCGACACAAGTACCGAAGAACCGAATATTTATGCGTTTGCGATGTGGAAGGCTGGCCGGACTACCACGGTTCTCACTGTGTTATCAGAACTTGGTCGACATGTTTGAAGATTGTAATTCTCAAAAAATGACTAAATGCTTAATGTACCTTCTGTTGAAATGTTTACCAAGGTGTGTTTTCAATGATATTACTTTGCCAAAGTAAGCCCTTTTTAAATAATTGAAAAAAGTTTCTATTCGCATAGTAAATAATTATAAGAATGAGAAATGTCTTTACTTTATATATTCTGATAACAAAATAGGAAAATTGCTTTTGTGTGTGATTTTATATTATATATTTTTGATAACCCATTGTATGTTCAGGAACTTAAATAAGTGTTTAATTTCTTCTTTACATCTTTCCGTAGAAGTTATTCGTGAATCCCCAACTAGTCTGTTGTAAACTCTAGGATTTTTTAAATACATATTTATTTTTATTCGAAAGTACAGTTTACATTCACTTTTTCTTATACATTGGATGGCATACAATTTGTTACATGTAATCTAAGACATTAACTCTAACTACAAGAAGGGGTAATAAGCTACAATCTGCACCTACTGTTAAGAGTTCTTCAAGAATATGTTTAGGAAGGGCTTAACCTATTGTTCGCGCACAGAACCCGTGTGGCTTAGCGAACGTTGCGACGGATGATCGCCAATAACTCAAAAGCTGTACATTTTTAGAATATTTATTTCATTGAACTTGTACATTGTCGTCCATTTCTTCTCTTTCCTACTTTTTTCAATTCAAACTCGCTCATTATTTACTTCCCCGATTACTGGTTCTAATGGTTGTTCGCGAGTCTCAAATAAATCTTTTAAATGTATGTAAAAAATTAAATGAATAAAAAAGTATTAGCAATTGTCAATAATATAAAAATAGTGGTGTTACGAATGCACTTATTTTCTCGCATTATTAATCTCCTAAAATTTAGACATTTCAATGAAAATGAGATATACGCAATGTCTTGGCATCCCTCATTCCATCCGTAGAAAAACAGTTAAGAAAAACTCGGAGTTATTTTTGAGAAAGAAATGAAATAGGATTAACTTAAAACAGAGGTTATGGGGAAACTACTCGCATTTTTAAAAACAATGGTCATGATCGTATTTAAAGATTTGATTTTAAGAACAGATTAACTTATTTTAATAACGGATGGTTTTAAGGACAGAACTTTATGAAAAATATATATCACAATACTGTACTATTGCTGTGTAAGGTATTTGCAATTTTCAAAAATACTGAGTTCTCCAAAAATGGACCAATACCACTTTTTAGCATCATTTGCTACTTACGATGAAAAACGTTTAAACAAATTTCAACACGTTTTTGAGAAAATAACTGTTTGGAAATTGTCTATATTTCATTATTTAAAGTTTCTCATATTTTTTTCAAATCCTGTATATGATCTTATTTCAAAGTCTGCCTTTGAACATATTTCATTAAGAACAAAATCACTGTATTCAATATTGAAATTGTAGAATAAAAGTAGAACTTTTGCAACATTTTAAAATTCAGATATTGCAACGAAAGTGAGACCTGCGCCATTTTAAAGGGTGTTTTATGCTATAGGAGTGCTAAGTTTAATAACAAAAATATGGAGTAATTTTTGGTGCACAAAAATTGGTGCGATTATGAGTTCCGAACTTACACGAGCCTCAATTTGTAAAGTACAGAAAATGAGGCTTACGCGGTTTGAAAGAAACGCGATGATATGTCTTGCCGCTTGAAAATGTCTATTCGACGTAATACGAAATTAAGTTAATGAACCAGCGACTCGAAACTTCGCCATCTCCCCGAAAACTCTGCAAACAAGCGACTTGGCGGCGCTTGGTCTTGGTATGCGGCGCTAGCCTAAGAGGCGAGGGACCCAGGTAGTGCATTCGCTGACCCCAGACCCAGGTCTGCACCGCACGAACGCGGTCCGCTGGGGTTCCGAGGTCACGTCGTGGCGGGCAAGGGGTGAGAGAGGGGAAAATGAGGGCAGGGAGCGACCGAAGAGGGGGAGTACAGACGACGGCGATGGGGAAGGGAAAGGAGGCGGGAGTGAAAAGTACGGTTACTGCCATCGAGAGGGAGGGAAAAAAAGTTTCGTGATGAGAAGGCACAACATTATTTCTAAATGGACTCAAAATATTGAGGGTATGCAATGGGTGGGAATCAGAAACCTAAAAGAAACTACCCAAATGTATTTTGCTTGAGCTATAATATGCAGAAGACAAAAAAACAGAACACGTAAAGGGACAAATATTACATTTTAACATACAATGAATTATCCAGCTTTGTTTGAGAGGGTTAATTTTGCCACGCAGAGAATTCATGCAATGATATTTCCTTCCTCTTTCTAGACCTATCCTCGCCCCTTACTTACATACATGTACTTTAACATGTAGTACAGTACTGCACGAGTCGGGAGCCTAGAACTTGCACAAGAGTGTTGGATCCTCGCTGGTGGGAGATAACTGGTAGGTGAAATCCCCGCCAACCGACGGTGAGGAGGAGCCGAATTTCGCTATTCAACGGGGAAAGATCACTGCCTCCTCGTGATAAAACCATGCACTACACTTGAGGGGTTAATGACGGGAAACATGAAATAATCAGAGTTCCACAACAAGTATTTTTCAAACCTCCGTGTCGTACTCACGGCATAAGAAAAAGCCCCTGGCGAATTGTCCGGCAAAATTGAAACCAATTTCAAGAAAATTGCTACACCTCAAATTATTTGATCCCGAGAACGCCGTAAGTAAAGGTAATAATTTATTTATACCGTTATTGTGGTGCTACTTGGCTGTAAATTAGGAAGTAAAATTTCTAAAACTCCAACTAAACCAAATCCAGTTCATTAATATTTTAGAATATTTTGGGGTAGGGTCAATGAAATAACTCCAAGTATTATGAACAAACATATAACACACACGAATATTTAATTTGTCTGTACAGTCCTTATGTTAAAAAATTAAATTTATTTTTAAGATCGCTTTTCAACATCTTGGTTGTATTTGATTTTTAAGGGGGAGTTGAAGGGAGAACACATAAGGACAACGCAAACCCACATAAACATCTACGCCCGGGGAGGGATTCGAACCCGCGACCCTTCTAGCGGAGACCGCTACCACTCCTCAGCCTTAATGACCTCGGGTATCCAGGCAGCCAGTCCTTAGGTTTCTCAAGGCACTTTCACAAGAAAACGGAAAATGTAAATTGTGGGCATTTTTTGTTATTTAAGGTCGCATAAGCATCTTGGTCATGAGAAACCACTGTTGCATTGAACGGTATGGTATCTGTGAAGATGACATGATGTGGTGATTATAGGGGATGAAAGGACGAACACAAATACAGCCATGCCCGAGGCGGAACTCGGAACCCGCAATCCTTCGGTCCGAGATCGCTACGACACTACTGCCCTAACGATCTCGGCCATCCGGACCGGCTGTTGACTTCTTTGTTTTCTCTCATACACCCACATTTTCATTTCCACCTTAGTGCTGTGTCAAAACTCACCACTTTCGGTGAGTTTTCATGCTGGATAAAAGCTCTAGGTCCGAAGTGGCTAGAGTGGAAGAGAACGGTCTCCAAAAGTTACCTTCGACCCAAAAAGTTCCGCGGGTCTGTGAGTTTCTCGCGGGCACGGCTGGGTGTTGGCATTGTCATGCAACGCTCGTGAACCTTTCGAGTCCACGAGAGGGGGAGCAAATATTGGCGATGCGTGCGCTAGAGGCGGAAAAAATAGGAAGAGCGAAAATAGACAGTGAGGACGCAGAAGAGCATGAACAAGAAAGCGACAAAGAAGGAGAACGCTTAGACGAAAAAGCACGAAAGAGACGACTTGACTTATTTTCGTCAAAGACGTGTAAAAACTATATGTGACGTATGGGGAAGAAGTATAATTTGCGTATGTTGTTCCGAGAATCTTTTCCTCTCATTTTTACTATACAGATTTATATGATGAATAATAATACCAGCAACGCAAGGGTAGCAACATTTGAAAACTAGACATGCTCACGAGTTATAGAAAACATAATTGTATAGGTTAACGAACCGCAGATTTGTTTACCCATACCCGAGATGTACGCCTATCACATCTAGAAGAGAAGGGATCAACAAATCATGTATATGGTCAAACCACATTTATATTTATGCCCTGAACCAGAACATATGCCGTATCAGCATTTGCATAGGTCACCTCAGCAAAACATGCGTACAGTGAAACCGCATTTATATTTATGCCTAGGACCAAAACGTAGGTCATCTCAGCATTTGCTCAGTGGATTAGGGAAACTGGATGAAAACCTGACCAAGATGGAAGCAGAAGCTGAAGTTAATTACTTTAATTAACTGAAGACAATGAGGAATAGAAACTGATAACGAAAAAAACGAAGAAAGGTATCCAAATAGCGCGTGAGCAGTGAAAAGGCTGAAGGATAGTGCGAATGCGAGAAAAGTGAAGGTCAGAGTGAAGGAGAGGGCAAGGGCGAGGTTGAGAGTGAGGACGGGGCGCTGTGGGGGTGCGCCAGCCCCCCGGGGTGTCGTTCATTGCAGCGTCGAGGCCTTTGGAGCTCCCCGAGGCGACTGCACCCCTCCCCTCCCCTCCCCTCCCCTCCCCACTCCGCCCCTTCTCAATTACGACGGCCCGGGGATTCCACTAACTGACCGTCGTCACGACCACGTACATCGTTATCGCGAACGCTGAGAACCCAGAAATAGGAAGTCGATATTAGAAATATGCGACTTCTCCGCCGAATTCCGAATTCTTCTGAATTACTAGTTGGAAATAAAGGAAAGAACCTTGTCGTAAGTATAGTCAGTTATAATGCACGAAGACATCCCATCTAATGTTCATTCGTTGAATTTGATAGTTAAATAAAAGTGAAATAAAAGAGAATAATTGATCAAAGAAACAACATTGTTTAATGCTTTCTCGTTAGTACCAACATTATTTCCAATTTCTACCCCACTTTTTTTCGTTCAATGTCTCTTCCAGAAGAACTCAAATCGCCCTCGGAATTCTTCTTAAGCGATCTTGTGTTCATTGTCAAAGCCTTTTTCTCGCCGCCACACGTGGCCTTCCCAGGCGCCTCCACAGTCAATTCTAACAATACGACTGCCGCCCCCCGCCCCGCCCCCTCCACACACCCCTCCCCGCCCCCTCCCCGCCCCCTCCCCCCGCCCCCCGCCCCCCGCCCCCCGCGCAGCGCCTTCGCGGTCACTTGCGCGCGAGCGCGACCACGATAATTGAACTCGGCGGTCGCGCGTCCCGGGGGGGGGGGAGGATCACGTGGGGGAGGCGGGGCCCACGCGCCGGAACCACAGGCGGGGGCAGGGCGCGCGGGAACGAAATATGGGCGGCAGCGGGCGGTGGGAAGGGGCGAATTTCAGACCGGGAGGCACGAGGGAACGGGCCTCTGCAAAGTGGAGCGAAGGAAGGTAGGAAAAATGAAGGGAACCAGCGACGGGGGCGATTGGCGGGGATCGAGTGGCGGGGGCCGCGAGTGGCGGGGGCCGCGAGTGGCGGGGGCCGCGAGTGGCGGGGGCCGCGAGTGGCGGGGGCCGCGAGTGGCGGGGGCCGCGAGTGGCGGGGGCCGCGAGTGGCGGGGGCCGCGAGTGGCGGGGGCCGCGAGTGGCGGGGGCCGCGAGTGGCGGGGGCCGCGAGTGGCGGGGGCCGCGAGTGGCGGGGGCCGCGAGTGGCGGGGGCCGCGAGTGGCGGGGGCCGCGAGTGGCGGGGGCCGCGAGTGGCGGGGACCGCGAGTGGCGGGGGCCGCGAGTAGCGGGGGCCGCGAGTGGCGGGGGCCGCGAGTGGCGGGGGCGCGGAGATCCGATTACGAAGAGAAGGGATGGGGCTAGAGGAGACGAAAGCGTTGGCGAGTGACTGGAAGGACGGGGCGGGGAGATCCGGGGCGGGTGAGCAGCAGGGCGGAGGGCGGTGCTGCGGGCGGGGCCGGACGTGCCGGAGCGGAACGAGTCGGCGCGTGGGCCGGGCGTTCGGCCGGGGCCGATGAGGGGAAGTGAGCCGGAAGGGCGGGGCGAGGGCGAGGGGCGGAAGGTGGAGGGCCCTCGCCGCGTGGCGCCGCCCGCCTGCGAGGTTCCAACTCATCGAATTCCGCCTCGACTGAGTGGCGTTTTTATTGGCCGCCTGCATTATGGATTTGGAGAACACCATTTCCAATTTGTTAAGGAATTTTGGTGGGTGGTTAACATAACTTGCTTTCAAAAACTCTCTACGTAAATAAAAACGTTTTTGTGCCACTTTTAGACATTGAAATCCCTTTCATCCTTTCGTCTTCTTTGATTGTTTTTTGCTTGAGATCAAAGACTTTCGTCCGTCTCGACCAATCATATTTCAACAAAAAAAATTTAACATTTTTGTTTTACGAAGTTTCTCACAGTATCAAAATATAATAATTGCTGGTACACTTATTTACATACGTTAATGTAATGAAGTTGTCTGAAGATTGTTTTAAAGGAATACCACATATCTTCACAGAAACAAAACTTATTGACAACTACAAAAACCAAATAAAAGGTGTTAAAGGCAAAAGTGCTATACCTATTCACTTATAACTTGTTTTCTATATGTACATTATTAAAAATGTTATTCCTAAGATTTATGTAAATGATAATTGTAGAAAGATAATATTTAAGTTGATTATTGCTCTGAAGAAAACTAAAAAAAATACTGAAGGTTTGTTCATTTCTGTCTCAATATCTCCCCGAGATCACATCAGTTGATTTGGGAAATTTTTGAACTCTGAATTGTAATAAAAACCTTCTTTCAGAAATTTCTTTAAAATACCAATACGATGCAATATTAAAACAAATTTTGTTAATACTTTGCTGGTAGTTCACAATATTCAAAATTCGCCGATATTTCGGAAATTAAAGCAGTGCTTCCAGCCGGAGATTCATGGCACCACTTCAAGTTTCATAGGCAGGTAAGGTGAACAAAAGATAATATGGTATATCGTGTTATACGATATTCGTATAATACGATGTGTATAATATTTCGTATAATATCGGTAACGTACAATACGATTATCGTTTATTAAGACGAAACGACAATGTACATGTAAATGAAACATGTACTTCCACATGAAATGTCTGGAGATAGTCTGGAATACTGATTAACTCCTATGACAGACGTGAAAGGGGCAAAATTGACATATTTGTTTCGAAAATTCGCAGACACATTTTAATTCTGTTTTAACTCTTCTGTTCTTTTGTGTCGTTTGAAAAATCAAAATTGTTGGTACGAAGGAGCTTTCAATTTTTGATCGTAGATGTGAGACAGAACCCAGAAACAAGGCTTACTTGTCATACGAAGATTGATGAACGGTTCGTATTGAAAAATTGGCAGGCCAGGTGCAGCCTGTCAGAGACCCGATCCGTCCAGTGACCAATATGTCATGGAGCTCGGAAAAATGAAACGAAACGCTTGCAGAAATAGGAGTGTAACTTGATGTCTGCGCTGGTCATGGAGCCAAAGTAACTCGTTTTTAATCTAATAATTTAATCCAATCCTACGTTCTTTTGAAGACAATGTAGTTTATTTCGTATTGGATTATTCATTAGGATCATTTGAGGAAAATTGCATGATCGGTTTACCCGCGGGTGCAGGAAGTTTGGAATCACCATAAATGTAGAACTGGGATCGTTTTTGGCCAGGTTTTTTTTTTGTGTGAAATAAAAAGTTTATAACAGTGAAATGAGCAGTTTTGGAAGATATTAATTTCAGTGTTTATGCAGATGTCTAGAAATAAATGTAACAATAGTTTTATAAATTTAAAAATATGACAAAGCTTAAATTAAAAATAGCTCAAATTGGTACCAAACTAATGACCACAGGAAGAAAACTAAGAATAGGCCCGTTGTCATTTAGAATAAACAATAGACAGAATGTTTGAATTTTGTAGAATATCTCACCCTTTTTCAGTCAGGATATCAAAGCGTGGAGCAAACTTGTGTTTAACTTTCAATAAATAAAGTATATACGCATCGTGAAATGAGATGTTGCAAATTTCTAATTATTCGAATTCATAAAAAATATATTTTTCTTTTTGCTTTTGTAAAATAAAAAACAAGAATGTTTTGAACGATATTTAATGTTAACTAATTAATTTAATATTTTAAGCAAATATTTGTATTCAAATCAAATTTGTTTACAAAATATATTTCTTAATTAATTTGAATTTTGAATAATACGAAGGTATTCGAGCATCTATTCGTTACGAATTAGTACAAAACTTTATATGATAATTCTGGAAAGTATGTAGTGAATCTGTGGAAAGAAAAAACTTTCTTCTCGCAAACTTGTTTGTTTAATGCGTAGAAATATTGTTTATCACGTAAGGGACCGAAACATCTATAGCCGCCGATCTGAGTGAGCGTTTTTAAAATTTCAATGAATCTAGATAAGATCTTACAAACAAGGCTTACTTAATTCCACAACCATATCTTCGATTCATACCAATCTCCGACTTCATGCCAGGTTCCGAATGTACATGAAAAGAAAACTAGTTGTAACTAATTCATTTTATTTATGATCAATAAACAATCTATTTTCAAATGCCTACACTATTCGTTTCCTCTATACGATATTTGCGTAAGCCATTAAGTTCCCATCGACAAAGTAGCTAGTTAAATGCATAATACCTTAAGAATCGTATTAATATATTGCGATTAAATCATAATCTAAAACTTCCGCGGCCGTTAACTTAGACTTTCTCGTGCATAGATAAGGGAAAACTACACAAATCCGGTCGGGACGAAACGTCTTTGAAAGTTCTCTTCGTTTCGTTTTACAAGCCTTCTTAATCCCGTGCCAAGAATAAAGAGCTAATATTTCCCAACCAACGAAGTTAGATTACATTTTATAAACTATTATTAATTTTAATATTATAAACTACTATTGTTCTACTACTTTCAGTGTTTACGTTTCACTTAATTTACTTTAAGAACTCAATTTGTTTTCAAAAGAAAACGTAAAAAAAGTACTTAAAATGAGAGTAGAGTTAAAATTTAAATTTTATTATAGACATAACTTAATTTGGGAACATCTAGATATAAATATTGGAAGTTGGCGAGAGAATGGCTACATATTACAAAAGACAATTTAACAAAATCTGGTATTCTCTTTGTGAGTGAATGTGTTGCATGACCTTTTTTTAAAGATCGACGGGTTGTAAGATGAGACGTCAAACATAATATTTATGGTATTATGTAAATAGTTCAATTACGCAATTCTCTAAAAACTGTTACGGTTCAGGTCTACAAAAAGAAAATCATTCCATAACCGTATGTCTATTTCCTTCTGAGACCAATTATGAAAATATTTCTTGAACTTTCATATTAGCAAGAAGACCACGATGTTAAAAAACAAAGATCATGTGACGAATGGAATCTAATTCCAATGCAGAAACTAATACTTTCGCTGAAACAAGACAAAGGTGTTCAATAAGGAAGTTAATGTAATCTATCTGATTTGATTCCGAACATGAAGTGACTATTTAGGCAGGTTACACGCCCCAGGTTGATAACACAATTGAAAACTTGCAGACAACTGAAATATTTTCTAATTCGTTACAGTATATGCTGGAGAAGCACCTTAAACAGCGGACCACGGTTGATTAGTTGATTGTTTCCTGTCACACCAACTGCTGTTATGATAATCGGTCCCGTTAGTGTAGTGAATGCTTTTGTCGTGAGAGGCCCCCGCTGGATGGCGAGATCTGGTGCCGGCATACACGTAGACTTGAATTGAATTGAATTGAATTGAATTAATGCCTTATTTTACGTGGCGAGACTCAGGCCATTAGGCCTGCTCTTCCGTCTGACCACGTAAATTTCGCTACGCTCCTTTCACCAACTAGCAGAGAAAGGAGGTATTTCTTGGGCGAGAAACAGGCGATTTGAATTTAGCTCCTTAGGCTTGAGGATCGTTTACATGCAAGTAAATCTACTAACATGGGTCAGCCGGCTTTACTTCCCCTCCGAAGGAAGGCGTACGAAGGATTTTTTTCGCCCTGAAAAATCCACGGCTTCGATCGGGTTTGAACCCGCCAACTTCGGTGCAACTTGGGTACAACAGTCCGAAACGCTAACCGTTACACCATCGCCGCCGCTTGGCCGTGATCGTCTAGTGGTTAGGACCTTGCGTTGTGTTGTGTAGACTTGCGGGAGAATTCGTATCCAGGTATCACTCCTCGTGACCCCGCCCCAACTCTTGGGACAAAGGCTCAGTTCCAGTTCCAGTTCGGTACCCGACATGTGTGGTAGTGCGGTGCTTGTAAACATAAGTATGTAAGGGGAGATGATAGGATATGGAAGATGACAGAAAAATCGCTATCTGTAGTCTGATTCTTAGGGTATTGCGGCATTCACTTAGTACTGATTGGAGAAATCACGGAAAACTATCGAACAGAACAGCAATCGATCAGGGCCGCAACAATTCTCTTCCAGATAGATGATGAAGCTATATACAGCTAACATAAAAAAATCACCACCACCAGGACTGAAACCCTAGAACCTCCTGGCCGAAGTTGATGAGAGAGCGGCAATGCAGTCTCTGAGCTAGAACCATGCTGGTGAAGCACGACTCTTCGTCTCCCTCCTATTCCGTTTCCGCTGTGATTTAAAAATCCAAAAGAGCAAGGTTTAATATATAGATACTCATAAACGTCAATCACGGTAAATTCTATATTAAAATATTAAGTACATTTGTAAAATGGCATGAAACTAAAATAAAAATGACTTACTTTTTCAAATACCCCAAGCCCCGAACTATTAAAAGTACCTTTTCCTTTACACACAATTAGGAAGACAAAGCACCCTAAAAATCAGTAGCAGGTGATGCACACTGGTCTTGAACATGCAATGTACAGAAATGCAGCTGATTTTGATCCTGGGGGTGAAAGCAGGAGCATGTGCAAATTTGATCCTCTTCTTTTGCCGCCTCAAGCGATGTGAAAGAAAAACAATAAGGACAATACGTTTGCGCTCTACGGATCTTCCGAAATCAAACAAATCCCCTAGCTAATCCTCCTGAGCGCTTTGGGCATGGTCTTACCCTACCCATACGGCTAAATGTGCACAATGAGCGGGGGTAGATTTTCGACCCCAGTTACGAATTTTGAATTCAACCGCTAGGTCGAATTCAGGTGCTTCGGGTTGAATTCACTAGGCCGAATTCTGCCGCTGTCTGGCGGAGAATTCTAGTGACTTTCTGGTCAAAAGTTTCCCGTGGTTTATCTGATCGATACCAGGCGAATGCCAGAGTAGTACCCTAACAAACGGGCCACGGACCGTACGCGATCTTTCCTCCCTCATCCTTGTCCCTTCTGCTCCCCTTACACTCACACACGCAGTGCTTGTGCGTGGGGGAGGCTGTTAATGGACTATTTTGCCGTCACCATCCTCCCACAGCGGGAGGGACCCGCTTCCGTGGGTAGGGACGGCACCGCGCCGAGATTGATAGTGATGTTTATTTGGAGTCCGCGATCGATAGCTTGTAATTACGCCAACAGGCCGCGAAGGCCGCCACCGCAACCGTGAGCTCTGTTGCGCCGGGAGCACCTACCGCACACTTTATTGCAGCGAGGACTTATTTGGGAGCCTTTGAAACGAAAGGATCTTTTAACCACGTTGCACAAAGTAGTATTTATTTTCACCAGACACACAATAAACGTAAACCCAAGGAAGCCAGGTAGCCATTGAAAGTTCGGAATTACTATTCAATACCTCCCTGTTGATAAGGTGTTTCGCGACAAGTTATTTCCTCATTCATCGAATCGTATCGATAGTCTGCTGTGCAGTATCATTTTACTAAAAATACGAAAAGCTTATCCATACATACACAAGGCAGAAGATTTTAAACTGAGAAGGTATTTTCGACCATAGAGCATCGCGCATGATAAAGGTGCTGTGAAGGCGGAGAATCGTCGATCAAGAGAGAGACAGAAATAGTCGGCGTTTCGCGGCTTGTAAATTGTCTGCACTGTGTCTAAAAACCCTATGCACGACATCTGTCGATCACGGTGTGGGAATCTCTGTCCATTTGCTTCTCTGTCTTGGTGGCTCTCTGGAATGTCTCAGCTTCTTGCGTAGAGCTTATGGTGAGACTTGCCCACATGCCCCACCCCCTTGCCCTCGGCGTGTGGTGACACCCTAGTGCGCGTGCGGTTGCTGCGTGGGTTGACATGTTTAGTGCTGATGGGGATAAAGAGGACCGAACACAAATATGAAGTTTAAAATATTCAAAAAGTTTACATTCGTATTACAGTTGTGACGTTTTTCTAAATTTCCTTTTTAGTATTTATAATGAACGGTCGTAACCTCATAGTTATGCTCATGATCAAGTATTAACTTTCAAAAAATTGTATCAAAACATACTAGTTTCATTATGTGTTGTATTTTTTTGTAAGACTGGGTTCATTGATAAATCTTTATTAATTCTAGTCAATGAAAGAGAAGTTGCAATAGATTCTATCTCTTACAATCGTTGTTCAGGCTAAAAGCATTGAAAAACTAAAAAGATTTAATGAGTACCGATGTTATTTTAACATTTAAATTCGTAAGCAGCGGTTTATTTATCTGCATTTCCAGAAATTATATTTTTTTAACAAATATAATATCTAAGTGTATCACGCGCTCTATGGATCTCACTCATTGATACAGGAGTGTACTACCAAGAGTCCAACATATGCTAAATTTGAGGAGCTACGTCACCTTTAAAATAAAATAACAGATCTACAGATTCAATTTCTCAATATAGGTCCTAAGGTTCAAGTAGCCGATATAATTTTTAATATAATTAACTTTTAGATACTTTAATATAAATATTTTTACTGTATAGAATGTACAAAACGTGTCAACCTAAGAAAAGGAAAAGTAAAGCTATTATTACTTTCTGAGTAAGACTTAAGGACGATAATATGTTCAAACCTTACAAACTGGAACTTATCGCTTAACAGTGCTTCACCGAATCTCCTGTAGGCTGCGCCTCATTTGTATCTGTTGAAGAAAAATAAACGTGCGCCGTTGCCTCTGCCCCCGCGGGGCGCCCGACCCACGAGGCCGACTTTCCGAGCGCTGCGGCGGTCGGCGAAGCCTTCGTAAGCAGCTCAGCCCGCCGCCCGCCGCCCGCCGCTAGCCATCGCCCCCGCCCGCCGCCGCACGCCCGGGGCGCAGTGCGGCCGGTTAATTACGGCGACCCGGAGCGACTGCCGCCAAGCGCCCGCCCCGCCCCGCCCCGCCCCGCCCCCACCCCGCCTCGTCACGGCCCCTTCACCGCTCACGTCCCCCGCCGATACCTCCCCGCCCTACGCAGCCACGCTCCTGCCACTGCCTTCGCGTCCGTCCTCTCTCAGGCCCCCTCCCCGTCGCCACACAGCTGGATTGCGCTGCACCTCCGCGGCCCTTCCCGCCACAGAAAACACAAACAACACCGTATCACATCGACCCTGCTCAGGATCCTTTTCTACTGTCCCCGCAACCGACTCTGTCCCCACCACACACCGTCTTCGTGTCCCGGAGACCCCCTTACCCGCCGCGCCGCACCGCCTCTTCGCGCCAATCTCCCTGACCCTATCTCGGTCCCCGTCCCCATTCCCGTCCCCATTCCCGTCCCCATTCCCGTCCCCATCCCCGTCCCCGTCCCCATTCCCGTCCCCGTCCCCGTTCCCGTCCCCGTCCCCGTTCCCATCTCCGTCCCCGTCCTCATTTCCGTCTCCGTCTCCCCGTCCCCGTCCCCGTCTTCGTCCTCGTCCCTGTCCCGCTGCGCCACAGCCACGGGCATCTCTTCAAGCGTGGCGGTGGCAGGATGGGTAAGATCGCTACGGCTCGGTTTGCCCGCACAGAAGTTACTTGTGCGTCCGCTGCCAAACACGAAGCCCTGTGCGCGTGCGGGGGAGGTGTTGACACTTCAAACTTAGTTTCGCGCCGCAGTGAGTCCACAATCCAGCCTACATATCTCTCCTTGTCAAATACTAAATACCTTCTTACTCCACTACGAAATAGTAAACAGAAGCTGTCGCAGCATGAAAAAGACCTACCAGTAAATATTCCAGGTAACATGAAAGAAATAAAAGAACTTACACCCCAATTTTTTTCTATTTTATGAAATAAAACATGCTCATATTGGAATTTCTAAGTGCGTATCGAAACAGTAATAACTGTAATTATGCTGCATTAACATAAACATAATACAATTCTATCGTAAATAATTCATTGATATGTAATGAGTCGAAAAGTTAAATAAAATGACATGAAAATGCGATACGTTGAACAGATGTTTTTGGTTTGGTTTTGAATAAAAATCATGAATGAATAGAATGATTGATAAATCACGACCATTCAAAAAATATTCTGTGAATCATTTTTTAAATATTTAATTACCTCCTCTCTGCAATGAAGTCGAAAGTCCAATCAAGGGAACAGTCGCAATTAGTCGCGTGTCGGCCGTATGAAAGAACCAGCCTTTGATTGACAGATAATGAGCAGAATCCGTCGGCCGTTCCTGGCCTCTGGCCCTCCGAACGCAAGTGCGACAATTGAAGAGAAGAGGGGCTGGGGAAGGCGAGGCGGGAGGGAAGAGCAACGGTTTCGCTCAAGGGAAGCGGCTCCGGGTGGCAGGAGGGGCGCAGGGGGGGATGGTGCCGAAACCCGTGACTGCGAGGGCGCGATGCGGTAGGGAGAGCGAAGGAGCAATGGTTTGATTCCCATCCCCGGGCGCGACAATTGCTAAGGTTATTATTCCTTGAAGGGTAGCGCATTATTCTTTCTCGGAAGGTGGCGTCGATGTGTAGTGCTTGTAAATGTATGTGGAAGCAAGGGGTGAGTATGGGACAGAAGAGAGGAAGGAAAGATCGTGTGCGACCCGTTTGTTAGGGACCTGATCCAGCATTTATTTGGTGTTGATCGGGTAAAACACAGAAAACTACCGATCGGAGAAGCTGGTGGCTAGGTTTCTCCTCCAGACAGCGGCTGGATTCGATCTAGCTGAGAAGCTAGTGGCGAAAATCCTGCCTTCGCCGGAAGTCGAACCTAGGATCTGCCGGCAATTAATACCCTGAGGAACCTCTGGCGGTTGGAAAAGTGGGGAAGGTGGGATGTGCAGAGGGAGAACGCGAGGGGCATGGCGGGGGCGGGGAGGTAAGTTGGTGCATACGGCGTGGAGGAAAAGACAGGGGATGTGCAGGGCAGGAGGGATACGACGGGGAGGGAGGGAAGGAGTGGGCGGGGCTGGGCGGAGCGGGCGTGGTGGGCCAATAGCCATCGAGGACCGTCTGCGCGCGAGGCGTGGAGGTGCGGGCGCGCGGGGCAAGGAGACGCGAGTTGCCGGTGAGTAATCTGGCCGAAGCCCCTGATTGCTATCTTCCGAGGAGGAGGCCTTTCAGGAGGAGGCTACCGCGATTACGTATTGAGCGTGCGTTCACCGCCCCCACCCCGCCCCGTCTCCTTCGTCTCACTTCCGTGGCCGCGCCGCGCCGCTCACCACACACCACACACCACACCACATCCCACCCCACGACACCACACGCCACGCAATGCCCCACGCCCCACGCCCCACGCCCCACGCCCCACGCCCCACGCCCCACGCCCCACGCCCCACGCCCCACGCCCCACGCCCCACGCCCCACGCCCCACGCCCCACGCACCGCACACCGCACACCGCACACTGCACACTGCACACCGCACACCGCACACCACAGAGTTGAGCCGAAGTATTATATTCACTCTCCCCAGCCTCGTTCTCAATTTGCGTCATGCGTTTATATCTTTCAGTTACTTACAAACTTGTAGTTCCACATTCGGACCGTATGACAGAAGTTGTATGTCAATACATACTACATTTTATATTCTTTCGTTCTTTCGCAACGGGTCGGATGTGGTGGCTCCGAGGCACAATTGCCGTCGCTCCGGCAACACCGCTGGAAGGAGGTCAAGGGTTCGAGTTCCGACTGGCGTTTTTTTCGACACCACCTAGATAGGTAGATCAATTCCATCAGTTCGAAGAATTCTAGCGGTTGGGTACTCTTTACCCGATTTTAACCCAGGAAATGCCGGAGCTGTACCATAACGAACGGGCCACGGACCGCGTGCATATTTTCTTCCTTTTCCTTGTTCTATCATAACCCCTTTCTTTACACACACCCACACGCACGCACACACACACGCACTCACACGCACTCACACACACCTACACACTACACAAGGACTACACACTAGTTATAGGGACCAGCTGCAGGAAATCCTGCAACAGCGCCTGACACCGGAGAACACCATCCCATTGATGATGACCACGGAAGACAGATGGGCCGCAATTGCGACGTACGCTGCCCGGGTCATGCGACGCCTCAGAACTGAAGAGCGTGCGAGAAGTGGAAGCCAATAATGGCGTAAAGGAGGTGGGCTAGAATGGCCCCACCACCCCACCTAACGAAGTAATGCCTGACGGCGGTTCCGTAGGTGGGGCGAAGGACGTAGGGTTTTAGTAGGTATTATCTACGGATGAGTCCCACACGAATCGGCCCCGATATGTGAGTCTGGGTCGATAGTGCGTAAATGCATTTCCCCCGTCGTTAAAAAAAAACACGCACTCACACACACCTACACACTACACAAGGACTACACACTAGTTATAGGGACCAGTCCGAAGCTTAGAGCTTGTCCCGGGTGGGGCGGTGTCCCGCTGGAGGGAGATTTGTAGATGGGGAGACCTTCGCAACCCGACGTGTAGTCCGGCGCCAGATCTCGTCATTCAGCGGAAGAAGAACACCTTCCGTGATTAAAGCATCCACTGCATTTACGAGACTAATGAGCATAGTAATTGACGCGCTCAGGATACGAAATAATCAACCTTCTTAGATTTATTACAGACGAATAGCTCTTGTAACAGACAATTTTGGTTTCTAACCTGATCGTAGAAAGTTAATAAAATTAAATTTCCTTTCACTATAAAATAAATGTAAATATTTTATGTAAATAAAAAGCATAGTGTCTCGTGCCGGCTGGTAATGCAGAGTCTTGAGAAAGGTGTGCGAACACAAAGGCTGCTATTTGGAATAACGCTCATGGCTTGAATGTTTTCATGTGTATGTGACACACAGAAATGTTAACTTGACATGGATAATATTGTGACTTGCACCACTATGTCCCTTGGCTCCCCATTAATAAACGGTTCTAACAGGGTTGGCCTGAAAGCCTGCCTCGTCGTGGTGATGGTTCTTTAGTCGCTGACCGAGTAAGTCAGGAAGGAAATGATACAAAGCCAAAGGGGTAGCACTGAGTGAAAAGAAAAGCGAATTATCATTGTGTTTTTTCGCACCATTAAACTGTATTTAGAACTGTGATGTATTACATTATGCGCATCCAATCCCACTAGCTGTGCGCGAAATTCAGAATGAATTATATAACCTTCATTAGCAAGATATAGCTTTTGAAGTTTGGGGCCGAAATCAGCCGATCTCCGATTGTTAGCGTAGATGCGTTTCCATGGACCTCCCTTCGCTTTTGGCAGTGCGTTTGTCGAAATGCAATCGAGAGCGCGTACAAAAAACACTTGTGTCACAACCGTAATTAGAATCCCTAATAGATATTCCGGTTCGGCTACGTTTTGATGACGCATTTGCTTAATGATAAACGTCCAAACCGGCGCAGTCTCCAGCGTTTGCCCACTGAATTGCTTTCAGAGCTGCCAGGTTGTTTCTCGTCCAAACCGCTGGGTGTGTACGTTTGTGAATTTACAGTTTACACATTCAACATACTGAGCAATTTGCATCGCAGTAGTTTATCTACCGTACTGAATATATTTTGACATTTGGTGACATTTTTAATACTATGCAATGAAATTTTCTCGTATATCTATTGGCGCTTTAAAACGTGGGTGTTTTTTATTTCTCGTGTTTAACAAATCCTCGCGTTAATTAGATAGATTGTCACATGACATGATCTCTTTTGTGCTTGCAATTGGGATACCAGCGGTACACAACGAATTCCACACGTCATCGCTTACACAAAAACGCATAATATTCTAATGAAGGCGAGAGTAAATAAATTTTAGAAATAAACGTGCGGTTGAAATTAAATAGAATATTATGATTTATGAGCATGCGAAAAAAAGTAATCAATTGTGTCACGTTTGGATTTTGATACGACAAAAAAGTGTGGAAATAAATCATACGATTAATATAATCGCACTTTACAAAGAATTCGTTTGAAATAAAGTGCACTAATGCTACAAAATATACATTGAAAAGGGTATTATTCAGTTTTGGTGTGACGTGTGACAAGAGTGGCAAATATTTCCAATATATTGAGTACCGTTAATAAGAATTATCACTAATCTTATAAAATTAGTTGTACGCAATTTTCTGCTTCATGTGTTATATTAAATATAAAAAACTAGTGAAAGTTGCTAGACGAAAAGCGTCAGGTTACATCCTGTTCACTAAACGATAAGATTTATAAGAGATACAATTTTACTATCTATTTATATTTAGTAACCATGCATTTAGTGATTATATAAATAAATGTATCAGTGACTATTATGAATGACGTTTACAGTGAGATGAGAATTGTAACCGACCAAAAAATTGCTACTAGAGAACATTTCAACTTTAAGTAGAGGGTGTTAATATTAATATACAGTCTGACGGAGAAAACAATTAGGAAAATTCAACAAAAAGAAAGAAATTATCTTTCTTGCAGAGTGAATTACGCTATTCGAAATTTTTGGGATGCATGAATACTTATGGTATTAATTATATATTTTCTTGTAATAATTTGAGATAATTAATATTAATTTATAGAATTCAGTTAGTCTAAAATATGACGTATTGGGGACAGCATTTTTCACATTCGACGTGCTTTGACTAATGATCATATCTCAGGGAGTCAGAAATAAGGATAGACAGTTTGTAAAGAACGATGAAACGACGTTAGAAAAAAGGTATTGAAAACAAAAACAAAAATCATATGCAATTTCTCCGATAAACTCGGAGAAATAAGACTTGCGAGGAAAAATTATGCCTTTGGCCCTGAGTACATAATTTGCACGCAAAATTGGCGTGTGAAACATTATGTAATAAAGTCATAATCGTATTGAAGCATTTTGCAAAGGGCATAACAGATATTATATCGGCAAGCGATTAAAAGTAATTCCTTCGAGAATAAGAAATTTAGATTAAGATTAAATTTTATTCCCTGAAATGTGTTGTTGAATGATATGTGTGTGTGTGATATTGTTTAATTGATCCATGTATTGAAATATGGGAAGTAAAGTTGTGTTGTTAGGGAGGTAATTGAATTATCTGATGATGTGGCAGGTTGTTAGAACTTGAAGATTGTTCGCATTAATTATTGCGTCTCTTCTATACCCCAAGTGGTAATCTTACAGCACTGAAAGTACACTAATGTTCCAGAGTTATCAGTTCATATTTCAAAATAATCTGGATTTGTTTCTGTTATGTACTCAAGTAAAAGTCGAGAATATTTAAATATGGCAACTGCCAATCTTTCTCGACCACTCCATCCACTATATAGAGGGCTCCTGTTCTGGGCTGACCAAATACGGACACTCTACGGACAAGGTAATGAAATAGGTATTTTCCATCCCCTGTAATATGCAAGGCAGAAAAGGAAGAAGTGGAGAAAGAAGAAGAAGAAAAAAAATAAGTGCTGCATGATATAACAAGGGGAAGACGAAGAGGAGGAGTCAGAACAGGAAGCAAGGTAGAAAATGCCGGGGTACAAGAAGAGGCGGAGAGGTAAAAGTACAATAAAGTTCATTCAGATGAGAAGGTAGAGAAAGAGGAAATATAGCAAAAGGAGGAAGAGCAAATACAAAAAGACGAGGTAGAAGAAGTAGAATTATAAGGCGAGAGATAATAAAGCAGGGATAAATACCAAAGGAGTAAGAGGATGTGGAAGAGGCCATCCCAAACTTTCGTCGCAAGGAAACCCATCTACGTCCCCCCAACCAGCCTGCTGCCAACTCCGCGAGGGGCGCCACCGCCGTGTCGCCGCCTGTTCACAACGGTCGCGGCGCGAGAGATCACGAGGTTCCAACGGGAGCTTTGAACGGGCGCTCGGCCCGCGGATAATAGAGGACGCTTTCCGTTCTGGCTTCGCCGCCGCCGCCGGCGTGGCGCTGCCAAAGATTACGTTCCGCCCAGCAGCCGGGGCTTCCCGATGAAACGTAACACGCCGCGCGTCGCAGCTGTTGTTGCAACGCGGAATCAAACGCGCGCGCGTACACACTCTCTCTCTCTCTCTCTCTCTCTCTCTCTCTCTCTCTCTCTCTCTCTCTCTCTCTCTCTCTCACACACAGACACACACACACACACACACACACACACACACGCATCGCGCGCGCCTCCGACTGGAAGCACATCAAAGCGATGCGAGCGCCGCGGCGCGGCGCCGGGCGGAATGTGTGCGAGTAACCTGGGCTTCGCTACGCATCACTTGCCGGCCCTTTCGTGCCGACGATGATATCAATTTAATGCGTTTTGCGTCCGTGGAAACGCGAAAATCATTCGTCTTTTGCAGTAATTTCCTGCGGTCCGTTCGGAAAATTATTTTTCCGGCGTTAATCGAATGTGTCGTGTTAGCAAAATATTAAGAGATGTAATTAAACATTACGTTTGTGAGTAAAATTAATTTTGTGTGTGAATGTTAGAATTGTATTTGAACTGAAAGAGACTGTTTTATATTTTTAATTAACATTAGAACCAAGCTTTGCGTACATTATATTTCTATGGGTTTGTGTATGACGGTTTACGTACGACTCAGATGAAATAAGAAAAGTTCAGTTTCGTAAATTCAAATCAAGAAACATGTTTACAAAAATATTTGTCATTTATTTTTTAATATAATTTATTTTTATAAATTAATATTATTTATTGTCAATATAATCAATGTTAATATTTGTTATACTATATCATTTAATAAAAAACAACCATTTAAAAAAAATCGGTTGAGTGGCTTTTACAATAATATTGAAGAGTTTATTTTCAATATGTTCATTTATGCTTGTTTTCTAGATCATTTATGTTTGTTTTCTATATTTACGAGACACGTTTCCATTATGTTGCCAAATATTTAAAAAAAATACCTTATTTTAAACGGTATTATAAAACCGTTGTAATTATGGAGCTAAATTGGAATATTTTCGCTTTCTGGAAATTTGAAGATTTTGGAGATACTTCACTTTGGAAATACTCTCATTACTTTCAGTGGGTTAGTTGTTTTCTTTTGGGCGATGTTTAATTGTCTTACACCGTTGTGAGTTTGTTATGCCGATGTATTATTTTACCAACTGTTCAACCTATATTGCGTAAATAATATTGAACGAAACCAAATTAAAATGTGTTTCATTCACACTTCGTCAGTGCACAGTCAAATCTTTTACAATTACTTTAATATCCACAATTAATTCAACTTGAAAAGAAAGTTAAGATGAACCGTACGCCAACAACGTAAACTTCTCCTTCACTTTCGTGCATATTTTCATGGAACTCCCATTTATTTAGTATTAGCGAGCAATCGGAAGTATCCACGCATTTATTTATCGCAATTGTTTATTAAACAGGAAGAGGAATGAATCTTATTTGTAGTGTATTAATAGAAGTAATTTAATTTTCAACCACCTCACTTTCCACCCCGCCCTATTCCGCCACGCCCCTCACTCTCGATTTACCCTGACTCTGTCCGGCCCAGGCCCAGGTGCATTCCGAGTAGAGTTTTTGCATCAAGATCAATATAAATTATCACTGCACGGTGATAGCAGATGAATTAAAACCTTAGGATTAGATCTTAAGTTTGGCCGAGATATATCCAAGACATGAACTAAATAAAACCAGCGGTTTAGAAATAGTTAGTTATCAAACATCGTTAATTTAATATTTATTTATATAAATAAGACTGAATGTATACGACAAACTTTCTTCGTCCTTAACGAAAAATTTCTGGGCGTTGTTCTGGAGTTATACTGAACAACAAGTAGTACTGTGAATATGTACTACGAAGTTACTTTTCGCGAACTACATTATTCTAATTTTGAAATTCACCTCTAAACTCTCTTGTACTGCGTTTCAAATGCACCCCCTGTGCATCACTGAGGAGGACTGCTACTGTCAACTTTCAGCCTCATGTCGTGGTTTGTCGGTAATAGAAGCTGCGATTTGAAAAATACTTTTTGAAAAATAAAGGCAATAAAGAAAAAAAATGTCGGTTATATGATCTCGTTTCTATTCAATAATCGCTTCTTGAGTTTTGTTTACATTAATAGGATTCACTCGTGTCATTCCTTCATATATGATTGCTTATACTGTATAACCGGTGGTTTATTTAAATGGTGGCATCGAGAAATTGACATCGTACAAAATATATCTCAAATGAAATGTCGATGTTTGTGAAAACAAAAGAAAGAGGGCCATGACGTAATGGTGGACGCACATGCTTTCCACCGCTTTCGATTCGTGGCCATTTCATTGGCATTGGTGGTGGATTAAGCCACACATCGGCGGATTTTCTCGATGTGTTTCGTATTTTCTGCATCTCATTCCCCTTTTGGATCATCATCATTCACGCCATCGTCCTTATCGCTAGCGACTATTCATTATATCGCCAGTCATGGATATAAATGACCTTACCAGTTGAAGGTGCTCTAATGCATGCATGTATGTACTTGGCGCTAGTGAACGGGCTAGTGAACGGGCTCAGGCCTACCGGCAACGTTCCTGCCTAGCGGCCAGGAGTTGAGGGGGAACGTGTGGTTAGCACGTAGACATCCCCCCGCCAGTCTTCTCAACCTGAGAAGTGAATTTTCTCATCGTCACACAGCAGCATATACTGGGACATTGCAAGGAAAACGCACACTATAGTCTTGACTCGAACCACGGGCCGCGTTGTGGAAAGCGAGCACGCTGACCAAGAGCCCGAAGCCACGAGGCGAAGGTGCTCAAAGTGAAATAAATTCGCAAGAAAATATATCTATGGTACATTACTCCCCCTCATTTTCTTAGTTTGCATGTGAGGGAGTAAGCTTGAAACTTGTAAATAGAACCGTTCGTTCTATGCTGCAGTTTCGGTGTCTTGTTGCTAAACAAAAAGGAGTGAAGTTTTCTGCACTATTTATTTCAGTTAAGAACAATTAAGAATAAGACATGGCATTTTGTCCACTCTTCACCATCAAATTTTATCTTGCTGGCTCGAACCTATCAATCAGTTCAGCTCTCCGTCGAAGTCAATTGATCTTAATTTTCGAATCTCTATCTTAAATGGGGTTTAAAATTTATTCTGTTTAAAAAATGTCTGTTTAAAATTTGAAAGTTGACTCGCACCAAAGTAATATGTCTGGCAAGGGCGAGATTAATGTAAGCCAGATATATGTATTTTCTCCTTCGATTATATTGAAATTTCATTTCAAATATGTTTTTGGTTTTAAAGATATTTCTAAAGTTATTTTGATGACGTAATTTTAAAAAAAAAGATATCTGGTAAGCAATTAATCATGAAATGAGCAGTTGACACCCCTTCTTATCACCTTACGCAGCAGCGACCTCGCAGTTGTCCGACGGCCAGTGCGATATCCTCGGACGCGATTTCGTAGGAAATTAACGGAGTTTAACGACCGACCCCACAGACGGCGCACGCTGCGACTTGGGACAAGCACCGCGTGAATTACTGAAACGTCCGGGAGGCGCGCTCTCCAACTTCACAGGAGTAGGGACGGGGCAGGAAGGGGTGGGGGAAGGGGGAGATTGAGGGGGCGAGAGGTCGTGGAGGGGACGTGAGGATCAAGGAAGGGAGGGGAGTGCGTGAAGTGCGATGAAAGATAGGAGAGGTGGGAAGAGATGAAGGTTGTGGAAGGAAATGGAGAGAACGATTAGTAGAGATGGGAAGGACGGGAGACGGCGCGGTGACAGCCTAGAGGGGCGGGGTTTGGTGCCGAATGGCCGGAATGCAAGGAAACGGGCGAGCGGGGTGGAGAGTGGCGAGGAGGCCGGTGAGGGGAAGGGGGAAGGGTCGGGGAGATCCCGCGGTGGGGCAGGGAGGTGTAGAGGACGGGGGAGAGGAAGAAGGTCGCACAGTGTGGGAGGGGGCGAGGTCGTGAAGAAGCGTGGCGGGGAGGGGAGGGGCGGGGTGGTTATGGGGGAGGTGCCCTCGCCCAAGCGCATTAAAGATGCGGTGAGGGGTCAGAGGTCGCACGATGGGCGAGGGCGAGAG
The DNA here is from genome assembly GCA_038098605.1 of Gryllus longicercus. Lineage (NCBI taxonomy): Eukaryota > Metazoa > Arthropoda > Insecta > Orthoptera > Gryllidae > Gryllus > Gryllus longicercus. The sequence continues at coordinate 2,482,023 of JAZDUA010000217.1, forward strand.
GAAGTGGGGACGCTGCAGGTACCCAGCGACAGGGGCGCCTCGAGTTCTAGTGGGCGGCTTGATGCTCCTCCGAAAATGTGTGCTCAAGAAGTAGCCACGGCGGGCAGAAATCTCTTTCCTCGTCGATTACAATTACAATGTAATCTAAAGGTGATCATTATGGTCACTTAAAAATTGTTGATTTCGGCAAATCCTACAAAAGACGGTCAAAATTAACTTCATAACCTAAATACATATTTAATATTTTAAAGTAATTGTATGCGTAATGAAACCGTATAAAAATATTGCAGCGTTCTAAAACAGTATAGTGAGACTAAATTGTGCCAAATCATTAAGACAATTGTCATTGGCCGTGACTCTATATGATCATGCTAACAATAATAGCGTATATAAGACCTTAATGGTTTGTAAATTAATGTTGTTCTCACGTGCAGTTATCAAAAAAGCGTTCCTTTCCCATTAAGTAGATATCCGGCAGAGATCTTAACAGATAGATATTATAATATTAATATCTGTTTCGAGATTATGCAACACAGCGGATTTACTTCTTACAAAGTTTCCAACATAGACAGTTTCTGTTTGGTTCACCAGATTATGATCACGTCACACGACACACTTATCATGCGATGGGGGTGGAAGCGTGGTTGAGGATTAGGGGTCTAGGTTGACGGGGTCTGGGTTGACGAGGTCTGGGTTGACGGGGTCTAGGTTGACGGGGTCTGGGTTGACGAGGTCTGGGTTGACGGGGTCTGGGTTGACGGGGTCTGGGTTGACGGGGTCTGGGTTGACGGGGTCTGGGTTGACGGGGTCTGGGTTGACGGGGTCTGGGTTGACGGGGTCTGGGTTGACGGGGTCTGGGTTGACGGGGTCTGGGTTGACGGGGTCTGGGTTGACGGGGTCTCCGTTGACGGGAGAGCGGAAGTGTAGCGGCAGTGGTATCTGAGGCTGGCGGTGTTGGGGGTGCAGTAATGCAGGTTGGCGTTGGTACGGGTTGGCGGAGTTACGCGGGGGTTGCGGGTCTACAAGTCGGAAAAACTAACGGGAGGCGGTGTTGGTGTCTGATTGGGGCACAATATTGGGTAAGGGCGTGGGTGTAGACGGCAGAGAATTGGTAAAGCGCGTGTTTGGGCAGACGGCATCGAGACGGCGGGAGTGGGGACGGAGTGGGGACGGCGGAGAGGAGGGGCGGGCGAGGGCGGCGACGGGGGCGTGTCGGTCGCAGCGAGCAAAGTTCGCGGTCGGCGGAGGAGCCCAGTTTGAAAAGCGGCCGTGAGAGGGCGGGCGGCGCCGCGGCCCATAATCGATGGGCACGCGCGCGTGGCGGGGAGCGCTAACAATAGGGCGGCTCGGACAACGGGCGCTCGGCGGACGAGCAGCGGGCCGCCATGGGCCCGCCCCCGCCCCCGCCACCACCCCTCCCCCGGCACCCTGCCCCTCGCTGGCCGCCGTCTCGCCAAGACCAGACGCTGTCCTAAGGCCGGCTTCCCACGGCGCGGCCGCAGCGCGCTTCCTTCAAGGAGCAGAGCTCTTCCGACGCCGCCACCGCCGGAGCCACGGCCGCACCGCCGCCCACGGAGGAAGGGGGTGGGGTCTGGAGGGGTAGGTTTCGCCGACCCTCCGGCGACGACGAACAAAGGGACTGGAGCAGGTAGAACGCTGCGGCCGCGGCGCAGTGGGAACGCTCCCATTTAAAGCTGTGTTCTGCTAGCGGTGGCGCGTGGCCCCTCCTCCGCTTCGCGTAGCTGGAGTTCGGCGTCGGCTGCCGCAGCAGCCGCCACCTGCTGCACGTAGGAAGGCCTCCATTCAAACCAATGCTCTGCTACGCGCCGCGCTGCTGCGAAGCGCGCTGCGGCCGCGCCGTGGGAAGGGGCCCTAATACGGGGGAGGGATGTTCGTCTGGCCTTCACTTATTGGCATATGATTACTTTTCTACTATGCTCTTACTATTTAATTTCATCTTTAATCCTGGTTTTTGAATGTTTCCTTAAGCTTTCGCATCTCCATGTCAAACTCATCATTGCGCAGAATCACCTTATCGTCAGTGAATAATAATCAAAAAAGGCGATTTTCATCAATGTATATTCCAATACCTCGACATGTATTTTGCCATTTTTTAGACTTTCTTGGAGGTAAATCTTAAACAAAGGTGATAAATAACGCCCTTGTCTCAGGCCCTTTATTTTTCCAAGTTATTGCGAAATTTAATGTCCTCTTTTATTCTTGTATTCTTGATTCACATACTTTTACCGCATTTACATATTGAGCGCTGATACCATTGTCAATAAACTTGTGGTGGAAAATTTTGAATCACGAATTTTAGTTGTAACATTTGCCTCTGATGGTTAAGCAACACTCCATGCATTGGTGTTTGGCACCATCTGACACAGACTTTTTTTCGCTTGATTAGAGTACATGTATCAAGTATTTTGTGTCAGCTGAACAATAAAAGCAATAAACTATTGCCGTTGCCGTGGTTAATTCCTCGATGATCCATGTCTTAGCAAAACACTAGTCTTCAATAAGTTGCCGGCCAATCAGGAGCTCCATGTCAGATAAATTAATGTCTAACTTTCATACATGATACTAGCAAAATACCCGGCGTGATCCGGGCTTTGTTGAAATCCAAAGCTTGTGAAAGAGGAAAAAGATACATTTTATATAATTCACGGTGTTTAAAATTATTATTTTTACTGTAATTGGTTCAAATTTTAATAAAAAACTATAAATTTTTCATACAATTTTACAGTTCATTGCTTTTAGATAAAAAAAGATCTTTTGCATGGTATCGATGTCGGTTACATGTCATTGAATTCACATGTATTAGTATAGATTTCCCACTATGTGTTCATTAATAAATAATATTTGCTCCCATGCATGCCCTAGATATTTGTAATAATAGTTCAGTGCCACCTGTGTAAACACACGCATACTAATATTCTTACTACATAAATGTATGTATATCTAGAATTCCACACGTATCCATACAAGCGTAGAGACACTTTTTCCACGCTTCTTACACACTTTATGACCATAATAAGGTTGTTTTCCGCAACGGTCGTCTTATCGAGAAGCTCTCCCCCAAACCCATCCCCAGCTCAGCTGGAGTGGCGTGCCCTTGCGAGGCGACGCCGGAGTCGCGCCGCTGCGGGATGTTTGAACCGCTGCTCCTCTCTGCCCGTGCGCTCCCTCCCCGCCCCCGCCCCCGGGCCGGTGGCCGTTCTACGAGGCAGCGCCGCCGGCCGCAGAGGGAACGGCCGGCTCTCCGCCCCGGCGCCCGCCACGTGCAACGTGCTGCAGGCGCGCTACGTGCTCGGCGGAGCGGGCCTCATTTGCCTGCCGTGATTTAGGGTTACGGCGCCGGCCACGACCTCGTGCACGCCCGCGCCTCGCCCGCGCCTCGCCCGCCGCCTTCGCCCGCCGCCTTCGCCCGCCGCCTTCGCCCGCCGCCTTCGCCCGCCGCCTTCGCCCGCCGCCTTCGCCCGCCGCCTTCGCCCGCCGCCTTCGCCCGCCGCCTTCGCCCGCCGCCTTCGCCCGCCGCCTTCGCCCGCCGCCTTCGCCCGCCGCCTTCGCCCGCCGCCTTCGCCCGCCGCCTTCGCCCGCCGCCTTCGCCTGCCGCCTTCGCCCGCCGCCTTCGCCCGCCCCTCGCCCGCGCCTCCCCCGCCGCCTTCGCCCGCCGCCTTCGCCCGCCGCCTTCGCCCGCCGTTCCCGCACACCGCGAGCCGCCGCTGCCTCCGCAATACAGCACTCGTATGTCGCTATTAATTGATACAATTAACAGTAGCATTACTAAGTTATTTTTGGAATTGTTCTCACCAACCATGGGCAAAAAGTGCCCATATGTTTGATTCCTTTATATGACTATAATATTGTACAATGACTGAATGTCTTATAATGTAATCAGAACGATTTTATTAAGTCACATTGTTACATATCAAACAAGGCAATTAAAAAAATTGTTCGTGTACATTGTTAAGTTTCAATGCTCAACATCACTTGGCATCACTGTACATTGTCCCTGAATACAAAAAGTATTATTTTTAAATGTCTTTTACAAATACAACCCACAAGTACAAGCAGCTGCACTATATTACTTCAACAATGGATGAAGATCTCTACAGTATTGCCAAAGTAAATCAGTAGTCTTCATATATTTTTGTCACAATTTTTACCAACCATGAGTAATAATTCCCCCTGCACGCAGATATCGTATTTTTACAAAATCTTCAAGGTTATTACGGAGACTTAAATGTCATAATGTACAATTAGGTGTTATTGACTAATAGAATAGAAATAAAAATATCTGAATCCATTTAAAGTACATTTTGATTTAGAAACGAACTAATGGGCACTTTTAATCCGTGCTTGGTAAAGCTAGAGTTAAATATAACATCAAATTCAGAAGAAATATTTAAAACTTCATTAAATTTGCAAATTCAAATAATGAAACGAATTAGATCATAAAAAAATTATATAGTATGTTCATTAACGTTTTAACTTTTATTGAAGTCATCCTCAAAATACAATGTAAAATGTGTACACCAAGTAACAAACGAATACATAGACTACGATGGCTCAGAAGCATCATTTGTCTCAGCACAATGGTCCATTGATACGACTTAGGGCTCGAGGCTCACCTTGTAGCGGATTTTAGACTCTAGCAACGTAGATGGGACGAATTTAACTACTCTGTGCAGGAGAGTTCTAACGACAGTCTGCTCTGATCAAAACAGAACCCTAACAAACAGACCATGAACTACATGTAATTCACACTTCATCCCTTGCAAACACTTATATTTACATGCACGACACAATTACGCATTGATTTAGTGTATTTCAAATAAGTTTGTATGTTATAAATGTAATAAATTTAATTTAATTTTTAAAATAATATGAAATAATTATTTACCAAAACACTGGTATTGCCAAACAAACACCAGTATAACTTGTCATTTCCAAATTTCTGTTACAATGCTAGCTTCTTTAGGGGGACTGCAGGGCAGCCAAGAATCTACTAACCCCGGGCGCGAAAGCGTGCGTCTTGATTTCAAGGTTCCTCGCGAAATAACTTTCTTCCTCCTTATACTAATTTCAAAAATATTTCAAATATTTGGAAAATATATCTTTTCTTTACAACTCTTAAATACAACCAATTATATTGTTATTAAACGTAAATTAAGATTGTTATTACTTTATTTTATTTGTTCTAAAAAACGCTAGTCCAGTTTTATTAATATTCAGATTTTTTGTTATATGAAAATATGCTTAAATGCTTTTAATTAAGCGGGATTTAAAGTTATAACTAATGCAAGGAAATCTCGTAACACATATTGCATTCGTTGCAGAGTGAATCTACCGTATCATAAATTTTTAAGTCTGGAAAGTCAGGTTTTACCACGAATGAATCTTTTAATAAAAAGCGATGTATCGAAGTACCAGTTTGTATTACACTATGTACAATGAATATTCTTGTTACTGGGTATATTACAAACATTATTTGTACAATCTTGAAACATAAAATCCAACATTTACGGAATTATAATGTTTTACATATAATGTGGTGTACACATAATGTTCATAAAATATTCTGTCGAAATTTACATACAACTAAATGATTCAATGAACTTCCATAAATGTATTTTCTGACCGTCAGTATACACGTCTAGTGTAATGACATTCCCAGCAACCGTGTGGTGTTTTTATTCACATAGCAGAAAATCACAACTAACATTGTAGTACGTGTGTTGGTTGCAATAACAATGTGTTCATTTAGATTATTAATTTCAAATATAGCTCTGAATTGACGGAAAACTTCCGGTCAGATGGCCGAGATCGTTAGGGTAGTAGTGTTGCCTCGGACATGGGTGTATTTGTGTGTATATGTATGTGCGTGCCGTTTATTCGTCCCTCACTTTCATCATCATCATCATCATCATCATCATCATTATCATCTCCTCGTCCATCTCTCAGAGCTAAGAATCTTGGAGGTTAAAAATCGGGATTCAGCAAAAATACTCCCGCCCCCGAGAGGTACTTACACCAGCTGAAGCAGGATATACAGCGGGTCCGAGTTGGCCTCTACGCAAAAAACAAAAGGGGGAAAACTACGCCGCCTCTGACCATGTGAGAAGTGTCAGTGGTTTCGTTATATAGCTGGGAAAACTTGCAAAAAACAAATTAAAAAGTTTCGATTTTGACTGGCAAGATTACAAATATTTGATTTTTTTCTCCTCAATTTCTCATTCTTGATATTTCAACTCTATTGTCACACAATGTGCGTCACTGCTTGCGAAAGATCTGACGTCATACGACAAAGACGAAAGACGCTCCAGTATTCAGAACAGCCAATTTTGTTGCACGACCCCGTTTTCCACAAACGCGGCAGCAGCATTTTTTGCTGCTGAAGCAACTAGTGATTACGTGCATCATCACAACCATCAACTTCTACTGTCATATCCAAAACATCATTCATTACTCTGGAAATTCTAAAGCCACCAAAATCAGTCGAATGGATTTAGCCAGTATACCTCTACCATGCAGAAACTGCATCACTAGTATTATCATCATAAGAAGTAAGGGAACACTGTCTTAATTATACATATTTAACCGTGAATACCAATAGTACTGTGAAAACATATCTATCAAAATTAATACAATCAATATCTATAAGAATTTCGCAACAAAATCGCAACAAGTTTAAAAGAAACGCCGTGATTATAATTTTAATGAGGATAGACCTTCATCGTCAATATGGGACCACAAATAACATTAGAGTTTGATAATTCTTTGGAGCAAAAAATATCATCAAAATTAGCACATCGACAAACCACCTGCATCAACCACAATTAGAAATCAAACTTTTCACACTTTTCAAGCATCTATATTCACGTTTGGCCAACTTCACCACCTCCCTTTATATTATCCCCGAGACCTCGTAATTTCCACAGCGCGAGCGTTGGAAAGGGCGAGGGCGGGGGCGAAGGCGGGAGCGGGGGCGGCGCGCGCGTGCGCGAAAACTCGCGGGGTTCGACCCCCGGGACGGGCACTCGTTAATTGGGCGGCGCGCGTAACTCACTTACCGCCCTCGGCCGCCGCCGCGCCCCGCCCCGCCCGGCGCCTGCCCCCTGTGGCCTGCGCGCCGCTAATTTAATACGGGCGGCGGTGAATAATGGAGGCGGCCGCATTGAATTAGACGGCGTCGTTAGGGCGCTGGCCATCGGCGCCTGTGGCGCCCATCGCCCACCGCCGATCGCCCACAGCTCACACAGGGCGCGAGGGACGCCCGTCCGTCCGTCTGCCCATTCGCCCTTCTGTCCCTCTGCCCCTCCGCCCGTCTGCCCCTCCGCCCGTCTGCCCCTCCGCCCGTCTGCCCCTCCGCCCGTCTGCCCCTCCGCCCGTCTGCCCCTCCGCCCGTCTGCCCCTCCGCCCGTCTGCCCCTCCGCCCGTCTGCCCCTCCGCCCGTCTGCCCCTCCGCCCGTCTGCCCCTCCGCCCGTCTGCCCCTCCGCCCGTCTGCCCCTCCGCCCGTCTGCCCCTCCGCCCGTCTGCCCCTCCGCCCGTCTGCCCCTCCGCCCGTCTGCCCCTCCGCCCGTCTGCCCCTCCGCCCGTCTGCCCCTCCGCCCGTCTGCCCCTCCGCCCGTCTGCCCCTCCGCCCGTCTGCCCCTCCGCCCGTCTGCCATTTTGTCTCATCCACCCGCCCACTGCGCGCCCAATTCACACGGGTTCGACTCCAGGGAGAAGCAATCGTTAATCAGGCGGTGCGCATAACTTCACTGTCCGTACTCCGCGCTCACTCCTGTGATGCGACGGCCACGCGAATATTTTCTCTTGAATGCGCGAATTGATATTAATGTGCTGCGTGGAGATACTGCTGTAGTCGCGGGCTGCACGAATAATGCTAGAATTCGGATTTTTTCATATTAGTTGGCTTTTAATTTTTTTGGGAGGGTTAATGAACACATTTAGTATCAAACATAATTTCTTATCCTAACATTCTGGTATCATTGATTCATCAACAGATTTTCATACCAGAATACTTCCAATTAAAGCTGAATTTTTTTCTTCTTCGAGTTCAAAAATGCATCTGTGTGTCTTGAGTTTATTATTGGTGGAATTATTGAGTGAATTCCTTACCTATTGTATTTTATTGTCTTATAAACGAAACATTCTTGCGATTTTTTTCTATATGGAATGAAAAAAATATTGACTCATCATAAGAATCACGTTAAATAAATGGAATTTATGTAGAAAGAATGTAAAGACAGTATTCTCCATTGATCAATTGATCAATTTTATCAATTTAATATTAGTGAAAGCATTTCCCGCAATTAGACAAAACTCAAATAAACCTTCACTATTTCATTAACATATGGACCAAATGTAGACAAAACGATTTCCCTTTCTGTAAGGCCATCAGTGTGAAATAATAATCAATTCTAGAGCATTCCAAAGAAAAGTTCTCGAATTTTGAGAAGTAATATAAAAATAATATGTATTGAAAGACATATAATGCCAACTCCTAAACATGTTACGTGTTGTGTCCGTATATGCGTGTAAGCATTGTATATGACACAGTTTGTAACACACTATGTAAAACTTGTATATATTTTAGTCGCTAATGACCATGAATATCAATGCAAATTTAGACAAAGATGTAAAAATTTTATATTAGAAGGATAGATCTAATAATTGCAAAAGTTTATAAGAATAGTTTTACACGTTCGCTTTTAAAGTATTTGATTAAGTTTTTTATTCATAAATTTCATTTACTAAAGGTAATTTCGTAAATTTTCTTTGTATTTCGTTCTTACAAATAACATTTTATGAATTTTCTTACTATTTGAAGATCTTAACTATTGTAAATATTTTTAACACTTTTCGTTTAGTTTTATTTCTAGACATATGTGACCCTGAAGAAGTGGCCGCATTAGACCGCGAAACATTCTATTTAATATCTAACAATTGTTCGTATTAAAAAAGCTCAGTGTTAAGTTGTCTTTAATTAGTTGGGAGAACCACGTAAAATATTACACAAACACAACTCAAAACAACCCAGTTCACGCAGCTCTTCAGGTTGTGTGTTTTGCCCCTCTTTTTACTTTCTTGCTACGGAGTACAGAGACAGTTATGTAATGCTGAGCGATAGAACGGCGAATTTCCGGCAGAAAACTTTTATTACAAGGCCCTGGAAATGAAAAAGAGGATAAAACCAGACCCTAAATATAGGGGGAAATTCTCTAGCCCATGGAATAGTCAGACTTCATGTTTAGTGGGTCCTCGATACTGAAAAATCGAATGACGGCAAAACGTCTGTCCGTCTGCATACAACACTAGCGGCTAAATCTTTCAGCGGATTTTCTCAAAAATCAATGTTTCCCAATCGATTTGACTTCTGTTGCGAACCCTTGATTTTGAAACCGATATTTCAGTTGTTTTTTGGGGGGTACTCTTCACATGAAGCCCCTAAGTCATTTCCCAAATATTCAAAAAAATATTCACCTTTAATGATTAAATTTTGTTGTTGGAAAGAACGTTTAAAAGAATGGTGCACGTATCATGATCGTTGAGGACCCTGATTTTTCTCAAATTGCAAGTGTTGAAAAATTGTTCAGTCTTCTTGCAACTAAAATATTGAAGATTTTTCCCTGAATGAAATCTTTCCCTTAATGAAGAGATTTCTCCCTTAATGAAATCTGTTCCTTAAAGATAGATTTTGAAATAAGTTCAGGTACAATACTTACAAAAGTTGAGTAGTAATCGTGAAATTGTACGTGAAAATAGTAAAAATACGGGTGAGAGTGTTGTTTTAGAACTAATAGTTGTCTTTCTCTCTCTCTCTGTCTCTCTCTGTGTGTCTCTCGCTGTGTCTCTCTCTGTGTGTCTCTCTCTGTCTCTCTCTCTGTCTCTCTCTGCCTCTATCTCTCTCTGTCTCTCTCTGTCTCTCTCTGTCTCTCTCTCTGTCTCTCTCTGTCTCTCTCTGTCTCTCTCTGTCTCTCTCTGTCTCTCTGTCTCTCTCTGTCTCTCTCTGTCTCTCTCTGTCTCTCTCTGTCTCTCTCTGTCTCTCTCTGTCTCTCTCTGTCTCTCTCTGTCTCTCTCTGTCTCTCTCTGTCTCTCTCTGTCTCTCTCTCTGTCTCTCTCTCTGTCTCTCTGTGTCTCTCTCTGTGTCTCCCTCTGTCTCTCTGTGTCTCTTTCTGTCTCTCTCTGTCTCTCTCTCTGTCTCTCTCTCTGTCTCTCTCTCTGTCTCTCTCTGTGTCTCTCTCTGAGTCTCCCTCTGTCTCTCTGTGTCTCTTTCTGTGTCTCTTTCTGTGTCTCTTTCTGTGTCTCTCTGTGTCTCTCTCTGTGTCTCTCTCTTAACCATACACACACTCGCAAAGGATCACTTCACGGATATAGCATCACACGTCCACAGAGTCATACCCACGCAGTCCGACAACAGTGCGCCCAAGGTTTCCAACGGCCGCACACATTTACTCACTTCACACGCTCCCACTCACACGTGTACAATAGCCTCCATCCATAACATTAATGCCTCAGCACACACATTCAAAACACCTAGGTTGTATCTCAAACAGCTACATAGACCGTCATTGTTAGTTCGTTCTAGTATCCGCGACAAATTGGACAATCCGTTGCGCACTACATACCTCACATATTAGACAATCGCCCAAAGTCTTGTATTAAACAAACCCAGAAAGTATCTGCATAAAGCTATACTCATGGATATCTCCTCAATAATCGTGTGGAGTGTAAACGCACACAGAGTTTGTGTAACTGTCAAATAATATTGTGTCTAATCTTTTTCATTAAGCAGTTCTTTCTTTAAACCGGTTAGACTGCCTTTCACGAACAGAGATTCCTTGATGCCCGTTATTGCCTCTCCTATTAATTCGAGATCTTTGGCTTCCCTCTCGTTTTACTCGTATGTGAATTAACTATTTACCTATACTGGAGGGTGAGGAGAGGTGATCTGCTTGCTGACAACCTCGAACTCGCCGTTGAGTGTAGGGCGGTTCATCAACTACTAACTGGGTGGTTCCCTTAAGTTGTTGTGAAGAAATTCTGAGAAAATCATGTGTTCGTTAGCTTCTATATTTTGGAAAGAACTAAAGTGGAATTTAATAAATTCAGTACTTAGGACAATGAACTGTCACATTACAGAGATCGAAATAACTTCCATTGGTCAGACTACTAAATCCTAGAATCTCTTAAGAAAGGTAATACTACGATATGTGGAATTGTTTCTAGAAGTGTAAATACAACTGGCCAACGATCAAAGGCTGTGAAGCAGCATTAAACCTAGTGGTGGTGCTGAATGGCACAAACTTTCTCGTTTAAATTAGTTTCCCATTTTCTTTAGTTAGGGCTAGCTTTTCGATTTTGCTCCATCCTCACTTGAGGTGCTATCGATCGTCGCCTGAACGACATACCAGGGCCTCTAGCGTTGCTCAAGACCTACCGTCTAGGAACCCACCCATAATTTGTAGTCTCCAAACATCGCAGTCCATCCCCGACTTGAGATTGTTTCGATATCATAACATCGGAATTCGAATATAAGTTTAAGAACATCAATGAAAAGCGAAACCTTTTCTGAAAATGCGTAATTTTGAGCTCATTTTCACAGAACACGTTTTATTTCGATAAGATTCATTAGAAATAAATTGAAGTACTACTTGTGTTCATAAATGCAACAATAAAAAAAATGACTATTGTGTAAACAGGAGATTGGGGTTTGTTTACGTTCAATAATGTAGTTGTACGCGGGGTTGCAAAAAATTCAAATTTTTACGTTTTCAAAAATTTATAGTCAAGAGTAAAAATCGGACCAATGTCACTTTATAAGTGTATTTTAGGATATTCTTGCAAGAAATTTGATAAAAAATGTGGTGTCATTTTTTGAGAGAAATTAAAAACGTCCCAGGGACTATATGTGAAATTCCCCCAAAATTTAAAGAATTCTTCTCAAAATCGCAGGTCTTTGAGTCTAGCCAGTTCTATGGGAAAATATTCACTTCGGAAACAAAATCTTTAAAAGTAGATTAGACGCTGTTGTTCACAAATAGACGAACAAAGGCGGAACGACATTCAAAATAACACTTTTTTAGCATCAAGGGATCAAAAAATGAGTACTTCCTTTAAAAATTTTGAAATCCATTTTCTGCAGAATTTCTTATCATTCTCTTACACTACGTATATTTCTCTACGAAAAAGTATTAAAAGTTATAAATTTTACTTTGTCGTAATGGTCACGCGGTGAGTCAGTCGGGCAGTGGGCTGGCTGAGCTGCTTGTTCGGCCGGTCGTAGGAAATATCGGCCAGTCGTTTAAATAGATGGTGGCTGCATGCGAGCAGCGGGTAACAACACGGGCAAGAAGTGTGGCGTGTAGTGCAGGGGCAAGCAGTTGGGCATTTTGTTGACCAGCAAGCAAAAAAAAAGCGTTTGAAGAGGGGTAAGCGGACGGGCAAGCAGGCGGGAATTCAGTTGGACGGACGGGCAAGGGACCACGCGGTCGACGGGACAGGAAAATGAGCTTGCAAGCGGGCGAGTGGGTGAAGGAGCGAGTGTGATGTGCGGGTATGAGGAGGGGCGAAGGGAGGAAAGGATGAGGAGGGATGCGAGAGAGAAGGGAAGCGGGTAAGGAGGGGAGCATTAAGGAGGGGAGGGGTTAAAGAGGGAAGCGGGCAAAGAGGGGAAGTGGGTAAGGAGAAGAGGCTGGTAAGGAGTAGAGTCGGGTAAGGAGTAGAGTCGGGCAAGGAGTAGAGTCGGGCAAGGAGTAGAGTCGGGCAAGGAGTAGTGTCGGGCAAGGAGTAGAGTCGGGCAAGGAGTAGAGTCGGGCAAGGAGTAGAGTCGGGCAAGGAGTAGAGTCGGGCAAGGAGTAGAGTCGGGCAAGGAGTAGAGTCGGGCAAGGAGTAGAGTCGGGCAAGAAGTAGAGTCGGGCAAGGAGGGGAGTCGGGCAAGGAGGGGAGTCGGGCAAGGAGGGGAGTCGGGCAAGGAGGGGAGTCGGGCAAGGAGGGGAGTCGGGCAAGGAGGGGAGTCGGGCAAGGAGGGGAGTCGGGCAAGGAGGGGAGTCGGGCAAGGAGGGGAGTCGGGCAAGGAGGGGAGTCGGGCAAGGAGGGGAGTCGGGCAAGGAGGGGAGTCGGGCAAGGAGGGGAGTCGGGCAAGGAGGGGAGTCGGGCAAGGAGGGGAGTCGGGCAAGGAGGGGAGTCGGGCAAGGAGGGGAGTCGGGCAAGGAGGGGAGTCGGGCAAGGAGGGGAGTCGGGCAAGGAGGGGAGTCGGGCAAGGAGGGGAGTCGGGCAAGGAGGGGAGTCGGGCAAGGAGGGGAGTCGGGCAAGGAGGGGAGTCGGGCAAGGAGGCGAGTCGGGCAAGGAGGCGAGGCAGGTAAGGAGGAGAGGCGGGTTAAGGGAGAAGTGAGTGGAGCGGGCGGGCGGCAGGGTGGGTGCGCGCGCAGCAAGCGGGCGGCCGCGCATCTCGGCTTAAGAGCTCCCTGGGGCGGGGCGGGGCGGGGCGGGGCGTGGGCGTGGGCGTGGGCGTGCGCCGGGGTCTTGCGCCTCAGGGCGTTTGTTTGCCGTCACTGATGCAGCGCGCCGGCGCCCCGGCACGTGACGCGCGCGGGGCCAGCGGCGCAGATCGGACGGCGCGGACAGACGCGGGGGCGGCGAGGACCTGCTCGCCCTCCGCCCAAACAGCCGGTCGAACGCTTGGCACGGTCGGCTTACAACGTTCTCAGCACTTACAATGCATTTCAACAAAATTTCCTAATTAAACATTTCGCACTTTTCAGTGTCATCTTCACCGAAATCCTAAAACGAATATTTACCTAGAATTTACTCGTGAATTTAAACTGACAGTATTCGGTATCTATTATAATTTCTCTATTGCAAACATTACTTTAAATTCGAAAGACGTTTTTTACCTCTGGAATATAATATGTGCTGAAAAGAATCCTTTACGAATTACTTTGCGGCAAAGTACTTCATTTCTTAGGAACCCAATTCATGACACAAAGGAGATGACTTACTGTACGGCAATGTAAATGCAGTGAAAATCCTCTGAAGTCGCTCTTCTCATAATCGAACACCACTTTATAGCGGTCAATTGTCTACGTCCAAGCTGAAACGTATTTTATCGGAATCTATCTATAATGGACTCTTCCCTAGAACAGACATTTGTTTTTATCTCTAGTGTATTCGTAATAGAGAGGTTTTCCTCTGTTATGAATTACTAAAATATCTGCACTATGTCAAATCACACAGAGACATATTTCATTTAAATTTCGAGGAAACGAAAGGATTATGAAACATTCTTAAGGTAGTAAAGTACAATTTTGTAAGCAGTCAACCTTGCAGACATTCGTAGAAGAGTCAATGTACAAATCAGCACTTTCTGCATTGAGAAAACTCTCTGCGTGAAAAAAAATTAACTGACTGCACTCCTAATTAATTTATTTTCAATCTTGCCTCGTCCTAGTTTTACTCGCTATCACGTCACTTTGGTCGGGAGTAGCAGCGTCCTTTGTGTTTCGCTAATTGTCACACCCGCCGCCGCGAGCGCTGTGCGCCTCCCACAAAGTGTGCGGAGGGAGGTTTGGAGGAGGACCGGGGGGGGGGGGGGAAAGGCACGCTTCCACTCGGCGAACGAGTAGCCTCAGGCAAACTCTCGTTCGTTTGTTCGATGGTCAGAAGTTGCGGCGTGTTTACTCCAGGCGACCTCTGGCTCTGAACTTTTTGTTCGCTGGTAGACCAGCCATAGCGATGCCTCCACAGCTTGCCGTGCAGCATACGCTATCACGTACTAGTAAATGGCGTTTTCTGTACATATTCATTTACATCACTGTCATCCAAAATACTGGATAATCTGTAAATCTCACAAATGAGTTATCTTTGAGTGAATTCATCAACTGAACAGTTCATCTGAAGACAATCTATCTCCGTGCCTCCGGAGCACTGTCGATTGTGTTTTCCTTGAATTCACTCTCATGTCTGCCGCCCTCTCTAGTTTTTTTGAACGATCAGAAATTCTTCAACTTTCGAGAAGCTGTCTGTTTACCAGGAGAACATATGGTGGCCGTGAACTCGACGAGGTGAATGCTGGAATGCTGAAGGAAGGAATGCTGAAGAGGAAAGCAAACCTCGTAAATAAATTCCCTCGGCAATGATTCCTGCGAACACGCGTATTAATTGATGATGCTCTTACAAAGACTGACCTCTGTTCTACAGGTATTTCTCCATTCATGAGATCCCCACAGAGATGGTGGCGATAATGAAACATTTACCCTTAGTAGATAACGCTTCATTTCCATTAATTTATTAAATTCTTATTAAACACCGATATCGCAGTAAACTCTCATCAATAAGTTTCGCGGGATGCCTCCAGCGATTATATTTACATTAAGAATATTTATTTGTTCTCTACAAGTTTATAATAAAAGCAAATTTTAAACATAATATACTACTCTTGCTTATTTATCCTCAGGCGTAGAAATTTACACTGGAAATATTTAAAGAATACACTTTTAATTTTTTTATCTCTCTTTTTGCAGCATCCAATGTAATTACAGTCAGTCTGGTGAATTAATTTATGTTAAGTCTTGCTTTTGTGAGAGTTTATTATTTTAAAAATAATTTAAAATTCCTTGGGACGATTTTATTTGGTTGTGCTGTGATTGCCAGATTCGTGGAATTCGTTCGCTTAGGCATTCTGTTTCCATTAGGCATTCTGTTTTCTGATGAAGGTTAGGAGGATTTGGTTCGCTGCGTGGTGACGCTCGAAACAGGACCAGTTCAACGGGACAGGGAGAGGGAAGGGAGGAAGGTTGGTTTCTATTGTACGAATAATATTTCTGCCTACTTGACAGCTGGGGTGGGGATAGACCGATGTCACTTTCATGAGCGGCAGACACGTGGCCGTGAGGTGGCTCTCGCCGCAAGAAGCAAATCGCACTAAGAGCACACAAGCGCACACACGATGCATAACCAAAGAAGTAATGGGGCTCTTTAGCTTACAGTTCCTTCGCACAGTACGATTTCATTTTTTCTTAATAAGTATCGGCAACTCTGCAGTGATATCAGCAAAATGTGTGGAAGGCCTAGGAGGTTTTAGCCTTCATCAAAAAAGTTTTACGATCCTTGAAAACTATAGCTCATTTCATATATTTCTTTTTAAAGAACTAATAGTAAATGGATACTTAAATGTCACTCTTGCATCAGTATATTATTTAAAGAGGCTAATATTTTTTTTAAATTCATTTGCTAACGACGGAATAAAATGCTACAGGACACTTTTCTTGCAATCCGCTACATCGAAATGAAAAATACATGTACAGTACAGTCGCGATAATCCGAAGTAATTGAGGCTGATGATGCTTCGAATTACAATTTTTTTTACTTCAATGAAATCAAATTCAATGTACAGATACTATTCAAGTTACAGATACATTCAAAATTGTGTGCAGACACTGGCACCAACTGCGGCGCATGTGACCTTTGACTCAATGTTGCTAGTCCCTGAAAAGTTAACCCTTGATTATCGCGGCTTGTTTCGTAACTTCGCACAGATCAGGCCACCTCGGATTACACGGAATCTCGGATTAGCAAGGATCGGATTACCGCAACTCTACTGCATACTTTAATGTTTTCAATAGCACCGTAGGCAGTCGTGAACGTTGCGTCAAGGCGACGAGAGTGCCGGGGTCTGAAAATTTGCGGGGTTGAATCCCGGGTGGGTGACGGAAATTTGCTTGATGTGTTAAAACATCCGAGAGTTTCTCACTTCTTCCGGTGTCGAGCTTTTTGGTCGATTCCTCTAATAGTTGCTTGTTATAGTGTACCCGTTTATTCCCAGGCGAATGCCGGAGCAACGAATTAATAGCGCTCGTAAATGCATTTGAGTGTTTCTCTTTAATTGTTTCATTGTGTACAATTAATTACGTACACGTTTAATTTCTTTGTTCTGTACTACATGTTCAATTTTGTTCAATATTATTACTCGCGTCAATCTATGTTCATTATACGCATGGCCGTCATCAATTGAAAATCTGTAAGGATAAATAGCATTCACACGTGAATAAATACAAATTGCACGTAACCAAAAGAGCGTTCATACTCGGGCAAAAACCAGAGATAGTCTTTCTGGCGCATGGTACCAGTTTTGATCTGGAATTCGAATCAGAGGCAGCCATTAAACACGAATCCCTCTGCGCCAACGGGGCTGTCTAGTTGGGTGAAACGCGAGGTCGATTCGACGCACGCCCCAGGAGCGACGCGTGGAGGGCGGCGTCGCATCGCGATGGCAGAACAACTTCACGCTTACAAGCACGCACGGGCACACACTCACAAACACACACACACTCACACACTCACTCACTCACACACTCACTCTCACACTAACTCACTCACACACTCACACACTCACTCACACACTCACTCACACACTCACTCACTCACACACTCACTCACTCACACACTCACTCACTCAGTCACACACTCACTCACTCACACACACTCACTCACACACACTCACTCACACACTCACTCACTCACTCACATACACTCACACACACTCACACACACTCACTCACACTCACGCACTCACACACACTCTCACACACACTCACTCACACACACTCACTCGATCACACACACTCATTCTCACACACTCACTCACACACACTCACTCACACTCACTCACACAAACACTCACACACACTCACTCACACACACTCACTCACACACACTCACACACACTCACACCCACCCACTCACACACACTCACTCACACACACTCACTCACACACACACTCACACACACACTCACTCACACACTCACTCACACACTCACACACTCACTCACACACACACTCACTCACACACTCACTCACACACACACTCACTCACACACACACTCACTCACTCACTCAGACACACACACACTCACTCACACACACACACACTCACTCACACACCACACACTCACTCACACACACACACTCACTCACACACACACACTCACTCACTCACACACCACACACTCACTCACTCACACACACACACTCCGACACGCACGACTACAGTTTTCTTCGCATAGACGTCAAATAGCCGTGACGTCACATTGCTTCGTTGTTGTGCTTTATTGTATTCGTACAAATTAGAAAACTCGTTTCTAACGCCGATTTCAAATATGTAATTAAGCAATTAAGCTTAACATTATAAACTACTAGAATAATACAATATTTGTCTACAGTCGTAAAATCATTCTATTACGAATCAATATTTGGTTCATCTCATCAAGGTTATCCAAATGCACAATCTTAATTTTCCACTTTAATGGAAAAGCTTTTCTTTACAGCAAGGTCAAATTTTTACTTTCTCGACATAGCACGTACTTACGTATTAAGGATAAACTATTGTAATACTGCAGCACAAATCTTCGGTTTGAAACAAACATTCCATTGAGGACCCTGCTATCTATTAAGGCAATGAATCAGTTCCTGTACGTAGTAAATTAGTTTCTCTAACACAGGGTTGTCCAACTGGCGGCCCGCGGGTTGAATACGGCCCGCCGTGTCATTTATTGTGGCCGCGAAAGCTTATTATTCAAAAGTGAAAGTCTCGTGCAACCATGTCAAGCGAGAACGTTGTGGTCCCTGCTTTCAGGCTCCCTGTAGATCCCTGTTTATGGTTTAAGAATTTTTTCCAGTAAATTCAGAAATTCAAATCAATCTCAATTTGATTCACTGCATTATGCAGTGTACGACCTATTTATATCACGCATTATTTCACGCCCGATTTTCACTAATAAGCAGTTTTTTACATTTTTCTGTCTTTTTTAAAGTATTTTCATCGATTTTAATACCATTTTAATGATACTTTCTTAAAATAATACTTATGAGATGCAACAAATGTTCTGTACAGAATTTCCGAATAACATATTAGATTTCTTTGCGCAGAAATTGTAATGTCAACCTTTGAGGGATGTGATATAAGATTCCTGTGACACCTGGCAGCGCCATTGGAGTGCCGACCGATTTCGGGAGTAAAGATTTATATTTCCCGGTAAAGAACATTCCAAACCAAAATTTTTGAAGTTGAACGAGAAGGAGGGGGAACTTGAACGAGGAGGAAGAAGCCTCGATTACAACAGTAACATATCCAACCGTTTGAGTTGATCGTCTGAATTGTTTTTCATAATATATTTTACGTCATTTTCTTTGTTTCCAGGTCATTTTTAAAATATTTACAATGCATTTAATTGATAATTATTGGTGATGTACTAGGTCGACAAAATCCGCCTCGACCCATGAGTGCCGAGCACTGCCACAACGATGTCAAGAGCCCAACTGGGAGCCACCCGGGTTGTTACTCCCGGAGGGCAAAGGGCCCCCAACCCGCCTGCCCACTCGATCGCCCTTTGCTAACGATGTGAGGCCCGCAGGGAATCTGCACAGCCTGGCGGGAGATTCCAATTCCCCGTTAGGGCACCTCCATGTGCGACCACAGCACAAGGCCTTGGCCCCATTCCCGCCCGCAGGCAAAACGATGAGCTCCATGAACCCACGTTCTTAATAACGAAAAATGTCGAACCCTTATTCCGAAAAACATCGTTGAGTAGGGTATCCTATTTTTCGAGTCCCAACGTTGGCGAATTTTAGACATTAGCTACAAAACTGAATCGAATTCAACAACTGTCTGAATTTCAATTCTACCGTCCGCTTGATCTGATCGGTAATTTTTCGTGGATTCTCCAAGAAATTCCAGGCGAATGCCGGAGCAGTACGATAATAAACGGACCATGAACCACGTGCGGTATTTCCTTCCTCAGTCTCGTCGCAATTTCTTCCCTTACAACACCCACGCGTATTTAAATATACTTCTCTGCCAAACAGGGGGGGGAGTTTAGGGTATAATCCCGGCTGGTGGCCTGCTGGGGGAAGTATCTGGACGAGCAAGACTTCGCAAACTGACATAAAGGGCGGCGCGAGATATTCAGTGGGGGTAGGAATACCACCATCTCCCTGGATATATCAACTCCAAATATGGGACTAATAAGGTCGCTGGTGGGGTAGATACCTTCCAATAATTAAATAAATAAAAGGTGTTGCCCGGAATCAAATATATATTTAAGCGTAAAATCCTTTCAACAGCGTATCTATCATCATCATACACGGGAATACATGGAACTACAGTAATACATACAAATTTACAGTAATTAAGTTATACACAATGTTAACATAGTACGAGTAAGCCAGATTAGAAAGCAAACTGGATCATACCTCGCAGCACCTCGGGGGTGGGAAAAACTAAGTTCTGCTGTTTATTTTCGAGTGCGACTCTTTTAAGAGGACAGGTTGATCGGAAGCAAGTCGCGGCTGGCGAGGCTGCTGGTGGAGGCGTGAACGGGGGACGGGCAGGCGAAGGTGGGTGGAGTTACGGGTGAACAGATTTGGCTAATTTTGGCAGAGGTGACGTGTGTTCCCAATATGGGACTAATGACCTAAGGGGTTGAAGGATCGCAATCAATAAATATTAATTAATTTCCTCGAAGGGCGTCCGACCGGGAGGCTGCGTTCACTGCTTCAGTGTTCAAATGTAATAATAAAAATGCGTTGTTACTCAGTAACATGATCACAATTTAAATTTCTGTACGACTGCGGAATACATTATCCTTGCGCAATTGCGTTCAACAGGTGACGAGAATGGTGACAATTGTGAATATCACGTCAGCATTTGCTAGAAAATGTTATGAGCTTTAAAATGTTCAACTCACATTAGTGAATATCCCGAGATGTTTCTATATTATGGCAAAAACTGAAAAGGTGACTCTTTAATTTACTTCTACAGGGGTAGGAAAAGGCGACGAGATTGTTTCACAAAATTTCATATAGACCGTAAACTTTGTTTTGCTTTCAAGCTCATGTGTAAAAAATATTTAGAATCGGAATAAAATTATAGATTTGTGTGAAAAACAAAGAACATTCTTATATATGTAATA
This sequence comes from Gryllus longicercus, assembly GCA_038098605.1. Lineage (NCBI taxonomy): Eukaryota > Metazoa > Arthropoda > Insecta > Orthoptera > Gryllidae > Gryllus > Gryllus longicercus. Next base: position 2,503,001 of record JAZDUA010000217.1, read on the forward strand.
GAAAATAGTAATTTAAAAAAGAAGCCGAAATTGTATCCTACAAAGCACTCTACATTTCACTGTAATTCACACTGCTGTCAGTTCAAACGTTCCAGAGATACAGAAGCAAATATTGTAAAAACAATTGATTCAAGTTTTATCACTTACATAAGCATGAGAAGTAACAAAACTCGTGGTTTTATTCAACGGCACAGACTTTCTCATACTAGTTACTTTTCTAATCTAGTATTGACTAGCTTTCCGGTTTTACACCCCCTCTTCCCACCTGCCATCTATCAGCGTCTAAAACAGATATTTTTCACATTTTCTCAACTGTTCGGATCCCATACTTTTGAATTAAAATGGGACTTCATAAGAATATCATAAGAGAAGAAGCCTGTTTTTTATGCACATTTTCATTGAAACATTTGGAGCCTTTTTGAAAACAAGTCTTTTGAGCTTTTTCTTAAAATGTGCAACATTAAGCTTGTTTTCACAGAAATGTTTTCAGTCATTGAGATACTTGGTTTGAAATAATTTGACACACTTGTACTCACAAATGCCCTAATGTATTGAAAACACCAGTTATGTAAATATTAACGACGTAGTGACGAATAAAAATACATTTGTGTTTTGTTAAAAAACAAATAATATATCAAAATAACATTTATGTCGTGTTATTAAATATATGTAGCATTATGCGTACAAAAAGTTTAAAGAAAAAAATTAGAGGCGTTGTTTGTAAAAATTATTTCAATATATTTTAATATTATTCCCATTTTGTTCAAAATTGCACGAAAAACTCTAATATGTTTTACAAAATGTATATAATTCATTAGAGAATTGTTTGTGTATTTCAAGTTGTTTTGACGACAAATCGCCATTATCAATATTATAGTTGTAGGAAAATAGTGTAATAGTGTCAAACATCGAGAATTTTCAAAACTTCAGAGGCAATCCTATTAAACTGAACTTTATAAATGTAGTTTACTCTATTCTTAAAGGAAATTTTAAGAAAAAATGTAGCGTTTTTGAAAAATGTTGAAAATGACCCACAGGCTTTAAGCAAAGAAATTATACAATTCTGAGAATTATTTTCAAACTCGCAGAGCATCGAGCCAGTCCAGAAACAGAGGGAAATTATGTAAACATTACATTCAGGTGCATGCGTAATTTTATTTCCCAATTAAATCCATCTACAGTTCCTGTCAAACACTCACTTTATCTCGTAACGATCGCTTAAATTCCTGAATTTCAGTCGTTCCGGCACATTAAAAAAAATAGTATTCCAGAATATAATAATGTTTCTCTAATTTGTTGCAAATACCGTGTTAATATGCAATTTCAACCGGCTGGCGAATCGGGCGATAATCAGCCGCTCGCAGTTTACCCGATCGCACACTATTATGAGCCAGTAATGAGCATGCTCCCCGGGCAGGTACATCGCTTTATCGGCACTGGGAGGCGTCGGAAGCGGTGAGGGGGTGGAGAGGGAGGTGCGCCCTTGGCGGCGACAGGGCGCGCTGTTTGCGGACGCCGCCGCCGCTACCGCCAACGTCACCGCTGCTGTCGCCAGCTGTCCATTCCCACCGTCGGCAATGACGCCGCCCCCTCCACCACCACCACCACTACCACAACCACCGCCACAACCACCGCCTCCGCTGCGCACATTACCGTTACCTCCATCGAACCCCCGACCCTTCGCTCCTCACACCACCAACCCGACCCCCCTCCCCTCCTGCGGCGCCGATGATTCTGTTACTACCACCCTCGCCCTTCTCGCCGCTTCACCACCCACCTCCACCTCCGCCCTCGCCGCCGCCTCCTTCCGCCAGTCGCCACCCCTAACACAGCGCGACCACCGCCCCCACCGCCATCTCCCTCACTGTCACCGTCGCCACTACCCGCCCCCGCCGCCGCCACGCCACCACTGCCTTCACGGCCACCATTACCCTCTCTCTAACCACCATCTCCCGCAGCCGATGCAATCGCAACCACCGCCGCCACCCTCACCCATACCGCCTCTCCATCGCGCTCACCGCAGCCGCCATCTCCCTCGCAGCCATCACAACCCTCCCTCCCCCCGCTGCCTTCGCCATCCCTTTCGAACCTTCTCCTCTCTCCTCGCTGCCTTCGCCAACGCAGTCGCCCCCACCGCCACCTCCGGCCCTGCACTGCCCGCCACCGCCACCGCCACCGCCACCGCCACCGCCTCCCCCTCCGCCTCCGCCTCCGCGTCCGCCTCCCCCTCCGCCTCTCCCTCCGCCTCCCCTCCGCCACCGCCACCGCCACCGCCACCGCCTCCGCCTCCGCCTCCGCCTCCGCCTCCGCCTCCGCCTCCCCCTCCCCCTCCGCCTCCCCCTCCGCCTCCGCCTCCGCCTCCCCCTCCGCCTCCCCCTCCGCCCCCGCCTCTCCCTCCGCCTCCGCCTCTCCCTCCGCCTCCGCCTCTCCCTCCGCCTCCGCCTCTCCCTCCGCCTCCGCTTCCCCCTCCGCCTCCGCCTCCCCCTCCGCCTCTCCCTCCGCCTCCGCCTCTCCCTCCGCCTCCGCCTCCCCCTCCGCCTCCGCCTCCGCCTCCGCCTCCCCCTCCGCCACCGCCACCGCCACCGCCACCGCCGCCAGCCCCGCCTCCGCCTTCGCCTTCCCACCGCCACCGCCTCTGCCTCCGCCTCTGCCTCCGCCACCGCCACCGCCACCGCCACCGCCGCCGTCACAGCCACCGCCATTGCCACCACCACCGCCTCCGCCACCGCCACCGCCACCGCCACCATCACCGCCATTGCCACCACCGCCACCGTCCCCGCCGGCACCCCGCCTCCGCCGCCACCCTTGACGTCACGCTTCAACAGAGGTGCGCGCGCGGCCGTGGGAAGAGGGGGGGCGGAGAGAGCGCTCTTCAAGGCCTGGAGAGGCGCGTGCGGCGGGAGCGCCGGTGTTGGTGTCGGTGTTCGTGCAGTCGTCGGCGTCGGCGCCGCGCGGTGCGCGCCGAGGGAGTGGCTCAAATGACGTGGAAAACGAGGCGGAGACGGAGCTGCGAGAACGAGGGCACCGTGAGGAGGGCACGAGATGACGCCGAAGCATGTTAAACATGTTCCGTAATTTCAGTTTATGCTTTTAGCTCAGACCTAATGAGCGGATATCGGGAAATATTTGTTTATAAGTTGGCTGACAACTGAGTAGAACAGTTTGGAGTACTCCTTTCGTTAAAGTGTTGGGCAATTCACGAAACAAATAGTTATTCAGAGTAATTACATCAATGAAAGCTAAAAACAGATTACCAATGTTTAGTCAACAAGACGCAGTCAGGAATGTAGCATGAGAGGAAGAAGAAGAAAAAAATAGATGATGATGATGATGATGATGATGATATTTTATAACACGGTATTTCATTCCATGAAAGAGAATTTAACCGAAACGTTTCCGAATAATCTGAAGAAAAATTAATTGAATTATTTATATTTAATGCACCTATAAGTTTATTCGGTATCGCTCCTTCTTTTTCTTATTTCCTGGACCTTTTCTTTCTAATACAAAGAATTGAAAACAATTAAAACTGCATGATCACAGTCATAGAGTGATTAAATCCATGAATCTGTGAGAGATTCGATTCGTCCAGCAATTGATCGAATAAATTTCGTGGTGGTTGGAAATTTTATAATAAAAAAATATTATAACTGTGATTGTTGTGAGCGATTATTTCTAATCTCATAATTAGAAAAACGAAGTAGTAGTAATCACGGATGAGTAAAACTACGTAAACGGGGAAGTAAACGGGGCGACCTAACGGAAGGTATACGAGTTGTGTTAATTTGTTCACCGACATTCGCATAAATACTAAGATACTTCTCTCATTTGTAGGAGTCGCTCAAAAATATTGTGTCCAGCATATCAAGTACCATTTTTTGAAAACCATTACGTGTTTTCCATATTTTCGAAAAATACTCCAAACGGATGACACGCCGTATATTCTTCAACATCCTCGTTTCTTTATTTGTTCTCTCTCGTGTCAGTTTCATTCAATTCTACTCTCTCTCTCTCTCTCGCTCTCGCTCTCGCTCTCTCTCTCGCTCGCTCTCGCTCGCTCTCTCTCTCTCGCTCTCTCTCTCTCTCGCTCTCTCGCTCTCTCGCTCGCTCTCGCTCTCTCTCGCTCGCTCGCTCTTGCTCGCTCTCTCTCGCTCGCTCTCTCTCGCTCTCTCTCTCTCGCTCGCTCTCGCTCGCTCGCTCTCGCTCTCTCGCTCTCGCTCTCTCTTGCTCGCTCTCTCTTGCTCGCTCTCTCTTGCTCGCTCTCTCGCTCTCTCTCGCTCTCGCTCGCTCTCGCTTTCGCTCGCTCTCTCGCACTCGCTCGCTCGCTCTCCTCGCTCTCTCGCTCTCGCTCTCTCTCGCTCTCGCTCTCTCTCGCTCTCGCTCGCTCTCTCGCTCTCGCTCTCTCTCGCTCTCTTTCTCTTTCTAACCGGAAAGTTGCCGTCGGCCCCCAAGAGATTCACCAGGACAACGCTGGTAACGCAAGGGAAACGAGTTGGCCAAGACGACACGCAGAGCGAGGTTGGAGATGATCAGAGGGGGGCGCAGAGTTGTGGAGTTGGCGAATCACGCAGTCGCCCCCCCCCCCCATCGGGAATTTCGTGTGAGAGAAGATATTACAACGGCACGTAGCTGCGCAAACAGATCTGTCTCTGCCTCACTGTACAGTCCTTGATATTCAACAACCGAGTTCCTGCGTTTCATTTGATCGAAGGAGTAATGGAAAATCGGAATATGCTCGTTGAAGGCGTTTTTTTGTGTAAGGGAGACCGAGAGTCTTAGTGTATGTGGTTGCGAGTCCACATGTTTTCGTAATTTGAGAGGCAGTAGATCCTCAATAGAATCGTGTAATGATGTATGTTTTGATAGGATTGTGTGAAACAGTTTATTTTCGTTTGGTTTTCAAATATTTGAAGTTGTTTTATTAACACATAAATGAATGTTCCAAGGGTGTGTAAATATTGTTTTCTCGTAAAATGCGTCTAATTTCACTGAAGCAAGACTCGACATTCCTTCTCCATTCCAAGATTTGGAAGAATCGCGTTCCCAATTAATCTTTCCAATTTTCTCCACTTATGTACTACGTACGTTTCTATTTCATTTCTGGACGTTCAATAGTTCACGTTGCTTGTTAGTTAGTTTCGCCGAAACATATTCTCAACATTTCTGAATTTGAAACGAAAAACCTTCCTGACAAGAGGGAATGGTTTTCTTTAATTAACACGGAGGCAACGACCGAAACTGGTTCAATGGAAGTTATTGCTTTGATGAAAATTTTAGTGGTATACCGCTCTATCGTTATTTTTTTAACAAGGTTTGGAGGGATCTGTCATCATTCACTCTGCGTTAGTACCCAATGAAATCGGATTATATATGCGCTCTTTGCGTTCTACTGTGCCAAGGTTTCTCACCGTGAAAATATAAAGTTTCTTCATTCATGTTGAACGCGTTGGTTTCTTTCGAAAGAAAGCTGCATTTTTAGAGTAACTTCTTGTATACGCTCATATTCTATTGAGCTCTGTTTAAACACTCTCAGCATGAATGCGCTGTATTTATTAAATCATAAGAATCACAGAATATATGTTACAAACTTCTATGATATGAGTCGTTCTAGAAGTTCGTAACTTTTATTCAAAGACTGTAAAAAGCGTCAGATGAAAATTATGGCGCCTGGCACGTGGGATGAAATCGATTATTGGCCATTATATGGCTCTACCCATATTGAAAGTAATTTCAAGAACGAACAAGAAATGATAGAGTTTAGTCCTTAGTTTGTTACGACTTGTTTTGCTTCGGATAAAACCATCATACCACATTGCATTTCGTGGCAGAATGTGATATGTGACTTACTATTACTTGCTCCAAATGCCCGAAAAATATCAAATTTAGACTGATACAACAATAAACAACTCTCCGACCAGTCTAGTTTCTCGTATGTAGATCGAAGGGTGATCTTTTGCGTTCGTCCGTGTCACCGCTCGCCTCGCAGATGTTGATGGGAGTCGCGGGGAGTTGAGCGCAGAGAGCCGGCTCGTCTCGCCGCGAGGCAGCACAGCGAGGCCCGTCGCGGGGCGCCCTGCGGCGCAGGGGATGAGGCGGGGGGCTGGGGAACGTCTTGAAGGAAGAGGGAGGGCTGCAGAGGAAAGTGAGGAACTAGAGCGCAAGGTGTTCAAAGGTGGAAGGCGGAGAAAGAGGAGGGGCAGGAGGATTGAGTAATCGTCATGAACCAGTAGAGGACGGGGAACGAGCAGTGTGTTGGGATGTATCCAGAGACACACGGAAAGGTGTGGAAGGCAAGCAAGAGCGGAAAGGAGAGGAGAAGACTAGAGCCTGCGAGGGATGGCTGGAGTCGTTGAGAGGATAAAAGGAAAAGGCGGTCGCAGGCTGGGGAAGATGGGCAAATGAAGGGAACGGGGAAGGGGAGAGAGGGCTGCGGAAGGCAAGGAAAGTGCGAAGGATGGCGTAAGGGTGGATTGGAAATGCGGAGAGGGGAGGGAGTAGAAAGGCTCGTAAGGGAGCGAAGGATGGCGGGGGGGGGGGCGCGCGTCGTCAGAATTAGGGAGGCGTCGTCGCGCGGCCCGAGGAGGCTAGGGGGCGCCGCGGAGCGTCGCTTGTGACGCCAAGCGGGGGGGGGGAGGGGGAGGCAGGAGGTGCGACGCAATCAGCCGCGAGCGCTGCGCCCAAATGACGGCGCCTTCGCCGCCCTCGCTCACCGCGCCCCGCACGCCGTCGCCACCTTCCCCATCCTGTTGCCCCGCACCCTCTAAACCGCTCCCTCCCACTCCCGCCCACTCCCGCCGCTCCCCCTCCTAACTACAACAAATCCTCTCGCTGTCTTTCACCAACACTCCCCTCCTGCTACCACTGCCCTCACACGCTGCCTCCACACGCAGACCCCCTCTCACGCAATCTCTAACGACGCTCCCTAACCCTTCCCCGATCCCCGTCTCCAAACCCTGCCGTCTCCTAATCCCGCCCCCAAACATCGCCCCCTAACCCCAGACCCCTAAACCCGCCCCTAACCCCGCCCCTAACCCCACCCCCGGACCCAACCCAACCCAGACCCCTAAACCCGCTCCTAACAGAGATCGCTAGCCCAGACTCCAACTCAGAACCCTACCCCTTCCCCTAACTCCACCACCTATAACCTAGACCCCTAACCCAAACCCCGACCCCCAAGCCCCCAGCCCCTAACCCTGCCCTTAACCCAGTCCCCTCAACCAGCCCTCTGATCTTCCCCGCTAAAGCCCCTCGCCGTCTGCACTGCCTCGCCGACCTCGTTCCCTTCGCCATCCCCACTGTCACGTCGCTCGCCGCCTCCGCCGCCGCCGCGGGGGCGTGTGCAGCGCTCCTCGCCGTGACAGGTGCGGCGTCTGGAGCGTTCGCCGCGCGCGCCCCACATCGCCCTCGCTGCGCTCGCGCCCGGGGGCTGTGGCCCGTCGTCCTTAGTCACTCCCCTCCTCCCCCTCCTCCCCTCCCCCTCCCCTCCCCCTCCTCCCTCCCCCTCCTCCCCCTCCTCCCCCTCCTCCCCTCCCCCTCCTCCCCCTCCTCCCCCTCCTCCCCTCCTCCCCTCCCCCTCCTCCCCCTCCTCCCACTCCTCCCACGGGTCTACCACGCGCCCCCTCGCCCCGCTGCTCCGCGGCGCTGCGCCCGGCTTCGCGCCACTCGACCCTCACCGCAGCTGTGGCCCGCTCTTCTGGGAATTCTTTCACCGCTTCCCGGTGTCTGCTGTTAACACGCCCTTTCCCAATCACTCCGGAAGGGCTGAGGAACGACGATCGGCGATGGTGCCGAAGCAATATTGCCCCATCGCTCTGACTCGACTACAAGCCCTGGGAATTTGAAATCGATCTTTTAATTTTACGTCAAGCATCCACGTTTTCGATATTTTCTCAAAAACAGTCCAAATTATTTTCTTGAAAGTGTTTAAATGTTTACAAAAATGTACGTTTATAAACTCACAATTTTGTTGTATAGCCACCTCCATCTCACTTCTCTTCGTTCCATTCCTTTTCCATTTACACCGTCCTTTTATAACTACGTCCATCTCACGTCTATTTGTTTTATTCCTCCTCCATTTACACCATCCCGCCTTCGGCGCGGTTCTTCGCAATTGCTAGTTCTTTCCCTCTCTATAGTGCTCTCTCCGCCCTTCTTTCTCTCGTGGGACACTTCGCCTCTTGATGTGCTTGTCAACATTCTGATTCTTCCCTGGAGGGTCCACCACGACTCCTCCTGCCCGAATTCATCTCGCCGATGTGTAGGACGTTTCCTTCCGTGCCTCTGGAATAATTTACTTTGCAATTTGGTCGAAGTACTATTTATCCACTTGGGACACATTAACATTAATTTAATGATATACTTAGGCAATCACAAGTAAGATTTCTTTCACAGAGTCATACGACTATTGCAGTAAAATATAATAAAAAATGTAACGAACTTCTATTAATTTGAGTATCAAGAGAGTGGATGATTAATTGTTTTACTCTGTCATTTCTGCTCACTAATTCTGGTGTGTAATATTATGAAACACAATGCGGTGTCTTCAGCAAATTTCGCTAGACTATCAGTTGATGTCTTGAGCTACCTCTCCCAACCTCTCCCACACCTCACCAATTCTGCTACGTATTTTTATATTTAATTTTATTTGCTCTAAATAATTGGAGTTCATTCACAATTTCGAGCAGTATTACATTTTCGTCTGAACTAGAGATGAGTAGGTCCGATTTGGCTTGTAACGCTAACATTTCCAAATCAAAGGAAGCGTAATGGCAAAACAATTACAGACCCATTTTAAACGTGACGAAATAATCATAGAGACATAACAATCCATCTGTATAACAATAATCGTCATTGTTATGAGACTGGAAGAAATTCACAAAGACTACGGTGAAAATATAAACCTCTTTCCTTGGTGCTGTCAAGTATTAAACGGTTCTCCAAGATTAAAATGCCTTTATCGTTTAGAACTAGACATAAATTTGCTATTTTTGCAAGTTTTCTTAACGGCTTACTTTCAGGTAATAAATTTTGAAAACATGTATTTTGTGAGAAACATCCCTCACAAAAAGGAAACCTGTTTCAATTAAATTACAAGGTAGAAAGGAATGCTTTATATTGATAATCGAAGAGACTCCCTATCTGAAACGTGACTATATTAATATTCCATTTCCTCGGTACGTCGTCACTTCATCGTTAAAATATGTTGTTAAATCCCTTCATTCAAAGTACTCTTATTTCCTAGATCCATATTACTTTTATCACCGTTTTAAATGTGACTGGCCAATATAGTACATATGTTTACTATCAGAAAATGAATAGAAGGATAACTCTTTATCTGGGCTATCTAAGCAATGTCATACATTTGTTTACCAAAATCTTACAAAAGATTGCAAGTTTGTACTTTTCTTTTTTGGGAATATATAGCCAAAAATAGCTATTGTAACCGACTGTTCTCCTAAGACGTTAAATAATTCACCATTACATTCGGTTCTAAAAAACGAATAACTTCACAAAAGAGACTCAACATGATTATGTTTCATATTCTCCTTCAAAAGAGAAGTCTGCAAGTATACATTATTTTCAAAGAACACAAAACATAAGAGAAACGTCTGTTGTGGAGCAAGTTCTGCAATTTTTTTTCGACCAGCCAAGAATTCACAAACAGAAGCCGGGGAAAGAAAGAGCATTTCGCATGGGTAGTGGCTCGCTGATTAAAATGAAGGAGTCGTAAAAAATGTAATCCATCTTGGTGGGTTTCGCTCCGGCGCAAGAAAAGAGCTCGCTGAGCCGGCTCGCCGCGACTGACCACGCCACGGCGGAATGTTACGAGAGCATGAATGCTCCATGAGCCCGGCGTCTGCCCCGGACGGCGACTCCGACGGAGGCCTCTCCCGTATTCATTGCCCGACTTGGAGGAACGAGGAAAAACATGTAATGCCATTCGCTGCCCGGGATTCGGTTCCCTGAGTGGACAGTCGCTTACATATTCAGTTTTTTTACATCGACCGTTCTGTTGAAATGGAACGATTTTGTTTTCTCCCGATTGCAAATCTGATTCTCTGCTGAGTTGTTCCTATTGTTTTACTATTCCACAATTTCTCTTTGAACTACGCCTCTTTCTGTCGTACTCATATTCTTCGAAACGCTTTGCTTGAAGGTTGCTACATTTTACCAAATCTAAGGAATTCTGCAATGAGTTCAAGTTGTGTGTGATGATGGTTGAGTGATGTACTCTTATTGAAATTCAGTAAAACAATTATTAAATGAATGTTAAGTAGTTGCCCAAATTGACAATAATAATTTTCCAATTTATCACTATTTTGAGGCTTGAAAGAAACTGTTTAGTCTGTGGCATATCAATCTAATCACATACACACACAAAAACATTTATTTAATAAGCTACCAGGAATGTCCCTACACAGACTATAACATTGACGTGAATCTTAAAGAAAGGTTGCACGACCAAGTGTAATTATTTATGTTATACATTTACGTGAGTCCGCAGATTACCGGAAGGTGTTCTTTCTAGATAACCAAACCAATACATACACCACAAAAAGTAATCTCTCTGATTATAATTTATTCTCAAGGAGACAGATATTGTGGATGTGGGTTGCTTAAAAAATAACAATATTTTGATATGTAAACAACAAATTAATATGGTATGTAAGAATTCATACGAAAAAATACCGATTACAAATTTATTTTACCGAATGTTTACAAGCAAGACAATGAATTATTATTTTATTTGCATAATTTTTATATTAATTCCCACTCAGGAGATCTTCTTATTTAAATATTTCTTTATACGCATATCTAACTTCATTCTGCCTTTAAATATTCAAAGAAATTAGGGTACTCATACTAGTTATTCTCCCTCTCCAGAAACACCAGGATCCATTTCATGTTCTTGTATTCTCTCCTACATTATTTTTCCATCTTGTTAAAAAAGTTACTCACATGCACGTCTACTTCCTGCGAGTACAGGTTGATCACAATAAGGCAATAACCAACAATAATATTGCGATTATATAATATTGTCAATTGTAATATTGTCATTTTTGATTTTTATTATTTGCAAGTTCAAGTGGGTAAAATTTGGAATCATCCGTGTTACGTCACAAATCTGCCCTCCTGCGTCACGTTTATAAAATTATTAAATTTTACAGGTAACGAATATATATGAGAAAGTTTATTAACGGAATTTTCTAAAATAAAACCATGATGTCAGAAAAAGTTGAGGAATTTTAAACAATAATAATTAGTTTTGACGGTGTACATGAATCATTTCGATAATATAACTGTCACTACCGTGCTGTTAATGATTAAGGTAAGTTAGAGATGGGCATTTTCAAGACTAATTTCACATTTCTCAAATCCCAGTTAAATCTATTTTTGGACAGCCATACTATATTCTTTTGTACGAGTTATTCGCAAACTAGTTGTGGTAGCTATTATATGTGTTGCTAGGTGTGGTAGGAGTGGAGCCGGAGGTGTGAATTGCTACTGTTTTGCTAGCAATATTATAAAATCAATTATGTAGTTCGTTTACCTGTGGATATATGTATTTTATGACTCGGGAGAGAAAATTTCCAATTTTAAATATTCGTAACCCCGCTTTTTTGGTACTTTTATTCATCATTCAATTACGCAAATTGATATGGTGGGGAGGTGATTCTGGAGCTCAAAAACAAGGTGCGCAGATTTTCCGATATACGTCACGTACATTTTTAACTGTGTTTTGACTAGAAAGAAATCAAATTAAATCAAAATTTTAACAAATAATACTAGATAGTCAGGCAAGGCCGCTAGAAATAGAATGGACTTCGTGAGTTCAAAGATGATTGGCACGACAATTATTTTGTGTTTACACGGACCATTTACTGACCGAAGGAATATAGATTACAAGAATTCCCGGATAATGTTTATGCCTTGGTGCCGACATTCCGAAAACTCCCATATTTGTGTAGCAAACCATTCTTTTGGTGCATGTGGGCGCCATTGTTGAACACCTGCATGAAGTTCGACATTGGTGATGAACTTCTTACCGCGCATGACCTCTTTCATTGCCGGACAATAATAACCCCGACAATAAAAAGCTGAAACAAATTACCTCAGAGTTGTGGGAAAATTCAAAAATACATTGAAAACATAAGTTAAAAATACTAATAATTGTACTCATATTAGACTAGAGCACTCAAATTTTGTATTCATTTCGTATTAGTAATAATTTGTAAAACAAAATTGGGTTTTTAATGTACTTAATTTAACATATAACTTGCATGCAATTTAAATGTATTACTTGATCAACTTATGGAGAGCTGCCACCGGGATTTTTCCCAAAGCAATTAATATATTATTATTATTATTATTATTATTATTATTATTATTATTATTATTATTATTATTATTATTATTATTATTATTATTATTATTATTACTATTATTATTATTACTATTATTATTATTATATATTGAGTCGTGTGGGGCATATTCGTTAGGAGAAGGCGAATATAGTGGAGGATCTGGAATCTTGTGGAAGCACTTTGTCTCGTCGACGGTGGCCAGGCGCCGAAAGAACTCCACTGAATCTGCTCAGTACTGTTTAACCCAGTGTTCGCACACCTCCACACTATTCTGTTTCTGCACTGTGGTGAGGGTATTGGGCCCCCGTTGTGCACACACCTTCATCTTCAAATTGTCGTGGATGTTATTGCGGAGGGACCCGTGAAAGACCTGTTGCCTTCGCTAATTCATCGGAAGTTGTTCGTCTGTTTGTCATTATCAAGTCATCGGTACGCTGAACATTGTTTGGTTCGTATGCACTTCCCGGACGCCCAGCGCTTTTGCGTTTCTCAGCACAGTCGCTGCCATCTTGGAACTCCTATACCCAACGAAAGACGGATCTGTGACTTGGTGTTGACTCCCCACATACGGCTGCTACCCTCTTGTGGATGCCTGAAGCAGCCACTTCTTCCTTCCACTGAAACCGCATTGTCTACCGTTCCGAAGCGTATTGTCATATCACTGTCCAACAGCGTAGTGGCAGGCCGGAACAATTGCTGCTGCAATGAGGTACCTACGGCAAGCAGCAACATCAACTGGTGGCCGTATACAGTAATATAGTCTATCTTTACGCAGACATCGATGCACATTTCAAACTGCTATTTTGCAGAAGTTATAGGGGAACTGCCAATCAATATTGAACGAACTAAATAATTAGCAATCCTAATAATTTGACGTATTCAAATTATTTGAAGTATGAGTATTTGAAATGATCTTGGCGTGGGCTCATGCATTCGGCAGACGAGTCTTTACCCCACGTCATTTCTGCTAGGAAGTGCATCTATACTTTCTTAAATATTAATTTCTATTAATTTATTTTACGTTACTTCCACGTGCAGTAAAGACTAACAAAGGATTTATAATATCGTGAAGGTTCAAATATTTGTTGTTGTTGTGTAATATACAAGTACTCTCTCCAACATTTTAGTGGAGGATTGCCTTGCGGATATCTCTTGGTCACTGGTGTCGATGACGATAAGCGTTTAACGGTAAATAATTTCTGTTGCAAGAAGCTAGTATCATCTATTCTTTCATTGGTATTAATATGAATCACGCTTCAGTATGGAATATTAACTAATTAGTACAAAATTGTCTAATGAAAAATCTTGCATTACGAGATAACCTTGCAGCGTAGATACCCACTGAGATCATGTAAGAAAAGTAGAAACGTTATGAAGTTCATTCCAAGCAGTGAATCATTAACCGATAGTCTTGAACGAAAGAATTCTTTTTAATTAACGTAAGCCAAGCAGTGAAGTGGTATTTATGTTACTCAAAAGGTAGTCAGGGTTCGGTTATCATTTGCACGGGACGATCGCGCATCCACACCGTCTAAGATCGCACTTCTTGGTGGATGAAATCGAACTCTTTGATGAACTACTGCGGAAGACCATATGTTACTTGTAGGTCTCTTCGATACTTTACGATCTGATTCGTTTAGGGGAAATTCGATCTACGGTTGCTGACGCGGAATCGAGTTACTGGATCGAATATTGTAGTCTTGATGAAAGCGAATCATCGAAACGTCGAGCCGCAGAGACAAAACAGTTTCACTCACTAGCGAATAGCAAGAACAGCGGAACAGTGGAACAGTTCTTTCTCTAAAATACATGTTGACGGTAGCTGGTCTTGCAGCCGCCGCCTCGCACAAAAGGCGAAGTTGGTGTAGGGGGGTGGGGGGGTGGAGGCGGCGTCTGGCACCTGTTGCTCGCCAGGGCGCGCGGCGATAGCGGGCAATTAAACGGGCCTCCACTCGTGTGGACGTGAATCGCCGCGCAACTTTCCGCACGAGACGAAAGCGATTATCAAAGCAGCGATTCCCAGCCTTTTCCGTTCGTAGGCCCTCCTCAACCCTAGATTACAAAGGCGTTGTCTGTCAGACGACGCAACTAGGCCCGAAAGCTTACCCCACCCCTTCCCCTGACTTTCCGTTTCTCAAAGTCTGTGTGTCTTCAGTGTATGACTAGCCAGTGAAATTCACTTACAGCTCTGCGCGTCCCTATTTCCAGTACAAGTCATTTTAACACGCGTTGTCCCATGGACTACGCCTTCATAGTTACGTCAGTGAAATTTTTGTTTATTTATTGGCTAATTTTGTAAATAATGAATACAAAATACCTTTGCAGAACTTTGTTTTCGGCCCAGAAGCTGCAAGCTCTGATGATGATCGCAACGCGATCGAAATGATCATAAGTTGATTAAAATTGATACCAGACAATATCTTTAGTCATTTATCATATAAAAAAAGGTATCTACATCACCAACAATCCAATTAACAATTAACAAAATACCTGTTTCGTAGCATTTAAGTGTTGTTCTGAAAATGTATCAATCATAATGGGGTGATAGCGATAATAACAAAGGTCGCGTGACGAGGGTTTTCTGCGGACACTTCACCAACGCCATCTGTGCGGAGAAAAGTCATTTAGGTGTACCTCTCTAAAGGAAAAGCTTTAATGCACGCTATGAGCATGACAAAAAAATGCAATTATAACTCAAAAATCTTGAGAAAATTGACTTAATAAATAATTCACCTTGTGATTGATTTACTGCGAAATATATTTTTTCTGTACAGTTACTAATTAAAATGTATTAAACGTTTACAATAGATTGAATAACACAGAAGTTTATAATGAACATCATGTATTTAGTAATTCATATTATTCAGACGCAATCAATTATACTTTGCTGTATTTACCTTTTAACAGATAACTTTTGAGATCTGAAGTGTCATTAGACTTTTTCTACATTTTCGTAGTTGAACGTTAGTCGACTACCATATAGAATGGTTTTGAACATCGAAAACTATGTCGAACACTCGATGATGCAACGGATGCGTGTTTTGAAAAAGAAATACTTGTTTCTAAATCAGTACGTCTTCTTTCTGATGAAAATTTATCTTCACGATAAACAGGTCCAAAATGTAGTATATGATAATCTACCAAAGGGAGAAATAAAAAAAATATGCAAAAGTACAACACTAAAGTGTATTTAATCTGTAGAGGTAAAAAATGAGCTAAAATTGCCTAAAACAGCGCAACTAAAAATATGCTTTTAAGCTGAAAATGGCGAAGAATGCTCCACCAAACATATCTAAAAAACATCAGAAGAGCGTGATTCTAACGGTACTATATTCACGAGGAAAGAAAACTAGTTTCTGTGACTTACAAATTAGCTACATATTAACTTAGTGTCAGCACACCACAAACATATTTTACACAATTAATTTTATACTTACAAATGAGGGCATGGCATATTTTACCTTAGAAATTCTGCGAATACCACTCCAATCTTAGTACGTAATATTTTTGGGGACCTCCGACTTCATCACTGACAAGCCCTAAGTGAAGTCCTCAGCAAAAGACTTGGAACCCGGAACTCGATATGCAACGAAATCACGTCATCACCTACGGCGGGAGAGGTGTAGTTTGCACTAACACAGTATTTGAATTAATGAAAATGAAAACACTTTACGTAGTAAATTCCTTTGGCAAGCTTTCTTGTTATTGAGCATAGCAATTTATTATGTAATTATTATTATTATTATTATTATTATTATTATTATTATTATTATTATTATTATTATTATTATTATTATTATTATTATTTTATTGCGTTTTCTTTCTGAGAAGTCTCACATTATGAGGTTTCGGTATCTCCTTTCTTCCTTTGATTCTTTCTTTTTATCTTTCTTTCCTGCTGTTTAAAAAGTTTAAAATATTTAGGAAAGTCAATGGAATACTTTGTTAACGTTTGTTATTTATCTATTAACATACCTTGGGGGACATCTTAACAAACATGTTCTCTTATTTGAAATATTCACATTTAATGAGTGACATTAAATATAATTTACATACTATACATACGTACTTAGTTTTGGTTTGAGGAAGTAGATGTGTAATAAGTAGAAGTGAAATAAAGATTCAACATGTTGCATTGCTACTGAAGATAGTATTCATCAACGACAATTCTTGTTTGATTTTGCCCTCCCTGACAAAAAAATCATCTTAAAACACGCACCAAGTGCTGTATTATAATAAATGATAGACTTTCTCCTTTTTAAGATCAAGTGAAATGAAATGTTGACGTTTTCAGACACAAAAAAAGGCAAGCGGAAACGTTTTTCATAGTAGTAGGATTGTGAAAGAAATGAAAGATTCAACCAAAAATTATTCTTCTGGAAACACAAATTGCAATAAAAACATTAGGAGTGCATTGTTTAAGAGTTTTTTTAAAACATTTCTCAGAGTTTAGTTAATCGTAATTAAATGTAAAATAAGAGCGGCTGACTTTAAACAATTCAGACCAAGAGAAAAATTGTATGATGTAAATGACACATTTCTGACTCAGTAGTAATTTATGGTACAGGACGAAAAAAGGCGAGAGAATAGTTTTTTATGACGCGAGTGGTAAAAATGACATTTTATTTTGCGAGTAGGAAATGTTGCGACACGAGACTGATATGCCGAGTTCCACACTTCTACGAGCAAAATAAAATCACTTTTACCAAGTGTGTCACACACAGTTATTTAAACAGTATCGCTACTTCATTTCATTTAAATTTCAGTATTATACAGTTCACTTAATTGGGTAATACATTATATAAAGTTCAGTACTAGCTGATGCAGTCAGACAAAAATACTGTGTTTTATTTGTTTCATTCACAGTTTTATCTCAACATTTGAGCATCATCTCATTTTAGCACTAGTGCAAATGCATCATCTCACTTTAACACTAGTACGCATGCGCTAAAAGTAGCTATTTTTTTATAAAAGGTATTTCCACATAAGTGACGAATACGTCAGTGTGGTATCTTTCCCGAATACATGAAGTATCTTTGTAAACGTATGTAATATTTAATTTCGCTTTAATGATTTGTTTTAATACAATTTTAATAAAAGATTATCATACTCTTAGAGACCGGGTTTTTATGGAATTACATGATTTTTGGTTTTTCTTCGTACAGTTCTCAAAATTTTATTCTTGGAGGATCATCGCCGATGTAACACAATATTCATTTTTTTCGTTACATATTGTTACATATTTGGTACTATATTACATGTTTTTCATATTTTTTTATTTTCACAAAATATTTTTTATTCTATCAATTTTTTTAAATTTTATTGCGTTTTTTTGTAAGAAACGTGTTTTCGAAAAAACTACAGAATTTGTTTCTACATTATTACTGCTTGGTGTCTCCTCGAGGTACTCTACGTGACTACGCGATCGGATATTCATATAGTCCGGCGCGCCTGCTTTAGTTATTTCGATGCCGGGAAATGCGCGTCGGCGACTGAGGTCATTTTCATGTTTAGGTGTGAAAATTATCAGTGACACCGCTTTTCGAGACCTTTGATCTGAATTTCTGAGAAACTTTGGCTATCCCCGACGTGTAACACTTCGATGAGAATGCTACACACTGTAGTAATTGTTTGCTGGTCGTAGATAGCGCTAGTTTGTACGATGGCTTCTATTGCGAATGGTCTGGCTGCTAAATTTCTGTTTTGCATGGTAATAGATGAAGCTTTTAATACTGACGGGAGAGTTGTATAGGGTAAAGTGTGCATAAACTTGTGCTCTCCAAATTTTAAAAAATGTTTGTATTCTTTTCAAAATTTCTTTAGGCCATTTTTATAATTGTAATTTCGTATGATCAACATGTAACTTATAACTAGTGTATTTTAATATTACACATGTTGTCCGATTTTACATATTTATCGCATATTTTTAGGTTTTCATTACATATTTATGAACACATTTCGACGATTTTCATTTTGCTAAGTTTTCCTGTCTCTACATATTATGTTACGTCCGGTTAAATCGTGCCGCATGGAGTTCCCAAGAAATACCTCTATTTTCATCCCTCACAGGCGTTAAAAAAGGCTTTAGTAACATGATATCAACCATCAAAAAGCGTTATAAAAACTTCTGAATAAATAAACTATCATGGGAACATTTGTAAATAATAGATTGTTTATTTGGAGACCTTGCCATGACTTAATGTTCGAATCGTTTCCTGGGAAGTAACTCACTCCCTAGTCCTGGTTGGCCGGCCGTCCCGTCCTTAGAGCTCTCCAAGACCTTCGCGGGCCTTTGATTCGCCGACCGGAAACGCTGTTTAGCTTCCGGATTATCGACGCGATCGCGGTTCGTGCGGGCGGTGGAGGCGGCGGCGCACGCGACGTCCTCTGATGAGCAATCCGCGTAATTAAAGCGACTCTGACGCCCCCCGCGGCGCCTCCGCGAAGCACCTGCCGCGCCCCGCCCCTCCCCCGCCGCGCCGCGCCGTCAATTAAAGGGATAATCCGGCCAGCGGCGTTGGAGGCAACGCCCGGGGGAGGGGGGCGTAGGTGGTGGTGGCGGCGGCGGCGATTGCGGAGACGGCAGGGAATGTGAAGGCACACGCGGAGATGCGAAGGCTGAGGTGAAGTGGAAAACGAAGAGAAGGGAATGACTACGGAGCAGATTTTAATGAAATGATTCCCGTCGAATCGTGGTCAATCGCATGGGAAATTTGTCCCAACAAAACCAATTTGGCTGCTTCACAAGGGCTAGTACCAACCCTGCGAAGTGTCCTAAACCCTACTCCAATCCCAATTCCTTCCCAATTCTGATCTCTGGGTACTGACGTAGGAGGTGCGTACGCGGAGGTGCGTACGCGGAGGTGCGTACGCGGAGGTGCTACCTGGCGGTCCTCCTGACAACTGATGACTCGTGACGATTATGATCATATTAATGGAGGATTATTTCTGCACAATTAATGGAGGATTAAAGGGGCTTGGAGACGCGTTCCGTCTATGTAGACGCAACAAATTAAAAAAACACTAGGACCTCTCTGCCAGAGTAGATGCGGGGACAGCTCCTCGCAGAAAGCCCGAGTCACGGCTGCGAGCGGCGTTCGAAAGCCGGTTTCTGCGGGACACAACATTCAAACGAATCAACCTGCTAACGAACGCTTCGATCTGCGAGATAATTCGCGCATTTCTTGACTGCCCGAGTGGCTTCTTTCTTAAAAAGAAAAAGTACTTGTAAATTAATGGTGCATGCGTGAAATTCCCTGCTTAATGATTGATTATTCAAACTTTATACATGTTAAGGTAGTTGGTTTATGTTAATACAGCAAAATCACACTAATTAATACGGTAAATTTGACTCGCTTCGCTTGCTCGTTTCCAAGCCGATGGCAAGGCCTGGTCTCTTCTTTGCCATCCGCGATTAACATGAATGCGTATTTTAGTCCTACTAATGCTAAAATTTTAATGCACCTTATATACATTTTAATGCATTTTATATACGGCTTATCTTGACAAAATTTCCTCGCCTAAATACTACTGATGAATATCTATTTACTTTAATATGCTAATTCCATTAATGTTACTTTTACCTATATGCTAGAGCTGTTTTTATTTTTTCTTTCAAAACACAGCGCGCGTCCTGGAGTCCCTAAGATGCACTATGACTACGGAGGATCCAGGAAATCACGATGCATTGTCTTCTGAAACCCAACAATCCATTAACACCAGTCGCAAATGTCATCGTCTTTTAATAAAACAATAATCGCCAAAGAATTGTGTGTTCGCGTAATGTAATCACTAAAAAAGGAGAACAAGAAGAAGCGACACTACTTGTATCATTTGTAGGTCAGCATTTCACTGTCATTGAGAAACGACTTTTGAAATAGTTTGTTAGTTTTCAGAGAGATTTATTTTCCGTTACGGTGCAAGTAATACCGAATTAAATTAGTTCAATATTACGTGAAGCGATAGAATAGAAACGATGGTTCTTATTCAAGCTATGTTTTATTGCAACTCCTCTTTTTGTCTAAAAATCCGTGTTACGGGAACTCTGACAGAGGATATAAAATGGTTTGCATTTATGATCTGCAATGAAATGCATTCTAAATGTTCAACACGCTGTTGAAGGGAAGCATCTCGAACAGTTTCCTGTATTCTTATGTACTAATTGAACGTGTGTTTCAGGTAAAAATATTTCCATTTTCATCATCATTTCAACTTTCTTTTAAAAACCATACCGATCTCGCCTATAAAGAGCTCGCGTGCGATCGGGAGCTGGGACGCTTTCGAACCGACGAGCTGCGGAGCCCACAAGCCCAGCCTCCGCGCCCGAGCTACGAGGGAGACATACGACGGGAGTTCGCGAGCTGGGGCTATAAACGCCGAACGTGTTCCGGTAACTGCCGCCGCCACAATAGGACGGGTTCCCCAGGCACCGGCGCCAATACGCCGCTTAAACACAATCCTTCACCGGCGCCAAAGGCAGAGAATGATGAGCGCCCATTAATTAAGCATTAACAAAGCAGCCCCGATGACAAACGCGCAGGCGAACGCCCAGCTCCGTACTCCGCGTTCGGGCTCGATGGGACGCGACGTGTTGCTTCTCGGATTCATTCGCCACTCACTGCTCCACGCGCCACCGCGGGAAGTTGAACGGCTGACGAAGACTAAGGCCAGTTTAGTAAGAGGAAACCTCCCTACTAAACCTGCATACATGAGTAAGTGTGTGTTTGTTTTAAAACCCTTATATATTTGCTTCTATGTTCTCAGAAATCCACACACGCGCGCGCGCGCGCGCGCGCGCGCGCACACACACACACACACACACACACACACACACACACACACACACACACACACACACACACACACACACACACACACACACACACACACACACACACACACACACACACACACACACACACACACACACACACACACACACACACACACACACACACACACACACACACACACACACACACACACACACACACACACACACACACACACACACACACACACACACACACACACACACACACACACACACACACACACACACACACACACACACACACACACACACACACACACACACACACACACACACACACACACACACACACACACACACACACACACACACACACACACACACACACACACACACACACACACACACACACACACACACACACACACACACACACACACACACACACACACACACACACACACACACACACACACACACACACACACACACACACACACACACACACACACACACACACACACACACACACACACACACACACACACACACACACACACACACACACACACACACACACACACACACACACACACACACACACACACACACACACACACACACACACACACACACACACACACACACACACACACACACACACACACACACACACACACACACACACACACACACACACACACACACATATATATATATATATATATATTGACCTGTTACTTACCAATTGACTACGACTTATGACTTATTTCTTAACTGTTTACTTATTTCTTTACTAATTACTTAACATAAAATTACTGATTAACTTATATATTGTTAGCTTATTGACTTATTTATTTCTCTCCAGTCTAGGCTCCGCTCAAGCTAACAGGTGCTGTTTTCCCACTCCCTAATTTCAGTTTCCCTAATGGTCCGAACCTTTCCTAAAAATGTTCCTCTAAAATGTTCCCATAAAAATGTTCCATTTGGGGTGAATACCAGAGTTCGAAAGATTAGAACGCGAAAGGATGTAGGTATTGTAATGGCTTAAAGGCCTTCGGCCTAGCCACATAGGATCAAGTAAGCTAATTTGTTTGTAATAATTACCTATTAAATAAAAATAATATGAAATGGCCGTATTGTTTGTAAGGATTGTTAACAAAATATTTGCTCCAATGTAATATATATATATATATATATATATATATATATATATATATATATATATATATATATATATATGTCCAATCTAAACAATACCGTCGCTGAAAACGGAAGCTAAAATTGAGCATACGATCCCCGAAAAACCAGACGCAATCACAGCGCCTATCTAATATTGGAATACACGAGGTTCACCTCCCCCACAGAAAAATCATCTTTAAAAAAATGTCCTAAATGACCCGTATATTACCACTCAGTTGCCTATAAATTATATTTCTCCAGCTCACGTAAAGTAATTAACCAAAAAAAAAACAAATCTTCCCCGGTAACAGATACCGTATCTAACTTCTTAATCTTGCTCTATCTGTTATCTTCAACAGCTGTGTAAGTCTCGGATTCTTTCCCCATTCTGGAAATAATCAATAGTCATTTCCATTTTAAAACCCAATAAATCCCCACAACTCCCTTCAAATTACAAACAAATTAGTCGATTCGATTCGATTCAGAAATGAAAGAACGCCGGCATTTTAGTGTTTATGCGGCAATATATTCCCAGAAGCGTGATTAATGCACATCTTTCATATACAAAAATTTATTGAACCATTTCTTTTTAACGAATAAATAATATATCAGTTACATTAGACATTGAATACTTTGCTGTCTTAGTGTCCGTTATAATTATTTTAAATAAATGATTTATCCTGAATTCATTTCACGTCGAAAGTAGATAGTTTATTTCTTAATTCATCAAAATTCATTGATTAGATCACAAATTTTGACGAAGAGAAGAAACATAGTTGAAAAACATAAATGCCCTTTCGACTGATGATAAGGTGGCTACATTTTCGATTGTATGTCTATTTAAATCTTTACTCAGAAGATTCGTTTCATAATATTTCATAATACTTCATAATTATTTATAATAATATCAAAAGCTATTCCCTTATGGCCCACGATAGCGTGATTAAAAAGTCTGTTTTGTTCGCTTTTCGTAGGAGAAATCATAATGTTTATAAAAAATCTCTGATAATACGTGTACTACATAAAACGAAGAACACGTACTTATACATTTTAAAGGGTTAAAAATATGCCTCTCTGAAAAGTTTCTCTAAGTAAACCATGCATTTCTTCACAGATATTTTATAACTGGAACAAGGTTTTCTCACTTGAAATTTCGCTCATTAGTAGCAACCAAATAAGGCTAAAAAGACTTAAATATTATATTACAAAGTACATTTGAAATAACTATTTTCACTAGTTTGAAAATCATGGCATGATAAAGTATGTAATCAATTATCAGAAAAAGTTACAAATATATTAATTTATTATTTTCATATCCATAAGCCGTTGAAACTTATTAAACAATGAGATTATCTGAACAGTAGAGTATTCACAAGTTAGGAACTAGAGGTTACATGAACATGAAGTAATTTAACAGCGTTATTACATAATCATGAGTTGATTTAAAGCG
The DNA here is from genome assembly GCA_038098605.1 of Gryllus longicercus. Classification (NCBI taxonomy): domain Eukaryota; kingdom Metazoa; phylum Arthropoda; class Insecta; order Orthoptera; family Gryllidae; genus Gryllus; species Gryllus longicercus. The sequence goes on from JAZDUA010000217.1 coordinate 2,526,771, forward strand.
GAAAGATCTTTCTGGTTTCTTCAATACAAATGTTTTTCAGTATTATTAAAACCAAGATTTCATGACACAATACTAACAATTAACTCAACCAACCACATCTATTTTCGCAGAATCAAAAGTGTTAAATATTGATAATATCAAATATCGGTAAATAATTGTGTTCTAATTATTTTAACTGAATACCATATTTCTGAAACCACAGAAGTCAGAGAAAATTACTTTTCTTTTGGGACAAAACTGCTAATGCGGCTATACAGAATGTCACAGCACTGAATCAATTTTTTAAAGTTCTCTTTCAAAACCCTTAAGAATAGCTTGACTTATTCTATATCTTCTTCAAATGATGAATCTCATACATACAGAGAATGTGACCACGCTAAAAAGTTAAAATAGCAACAAAAAACTTATTTAAGCCGTTTCTGAAATACACCATTCAACTAGGTTTCAGCTATATTTAATTCATGAACTGTGTTTGATTTTCACAATACTCGTTACACAACTTCACTTTGTTCTCACACTGTTGATAGTTCATTAATGTGATTTCGTAATGAATTTTGGTTGGAAATTCAAATTACCTGATCACTCATCATCCACGTTCAAAATCAAAGACATAGTGAGCGTAAGCTCCATTATGTTCCACCATCCTCTCCGTACTCTTGTCAGGCACGTACCGCCTGTTCTTAGAAATTCAAGTTAGTTCCACGGCGTAACCGGAGATGTTCTATGTTCTGCCTCCATGTGTAACTTACTCATCCATCGTTGGGCGCAAGTGGAGTCTCTTTAGCATTCAAAGTATCTCGGGCGCCGCCATAAATGAGACGTGTGGTGGGGCGGGCAGAGAGGGGTGGGCGGGCGAAAGAAGGCGAGTAAAGGAGGGTAGGGCGTTAATGAGGTGTGCGTGGACTGGTTGGGAAAGTGCGGTGGGTCGTAATGTGGTAAGGAATGGTGGAAAGGGGCAAGGCGTGGCGAGGCGGGGCGAGGCGAAGCGGGGCAAGGCGAAGCCGGGCAGGGCGCGAGGCGGGGAGCGAGAGGCGGGGCGCGAGAGGCGGGGCGCGAGAGGCGGGGCGCGAGAGGCGGGGAGCGAGGCGCGGGGAGCGAGGCGCGGGGAGCGAGGCGCGGGGAGCGAGGCGCGGGGAGCGAGGCGCGGGGAGCGAGGCGCGGGGAGCGAGGCGCGGGGAGCGAGGCGCGGGGAGCGAGGCGCGGGGAGCGAGGCGCGGGGAGCGAGAGGCGGGGGGCGAGGCGCGAGGCGGGGGCGCGAGGCGGGGAGCGAGAGGCGGGGCGCGAGGCGGGGCGCGAGGCGGGGCGCGAGGCGGGGCGCGAGGCGGGGCGCGAGGCGGGGCGCGAGGCGGGGCGCGAGGCGGGGCGCGAGGCGGGGCGCGAGGCGGGGCGCGAGGCGGGGCGCGAGGCGGGGCGCGAGGCGGGGCGCGAGGCGGGGCGCGAGGCGGGGCGCGAGGCGGGGCGCGAGGCGGAGCGCGAGGCGGGGCGCGAGGCGGGGCGCGAGGCGGGGTGGAGGGACGCGCGATGGCTGTGCGTGGGCGGGAGGAGGTTAATGGCTGGTGACGGCGTCGTTAGCGGCATCCGTGCCCGCGCCCTTCGCAGATACTTCGTAAACTGTCGCCTGATTCTCGGCGATAGAGACCGCCTCTGCGTCGCCTCCGCCTTCGCAGCTGCTTCTGCTCGCGCCGGCGCTCTCTTGGCTCGTAAGGGAAAGGGACTGAACAAGTGAAAATTAGATGTATGGCTGCGGACTGCATATGCTCTCTACTGTGTCATAATCTTTCTGTGGGATAAATATATTTCCAGAATACATAAATATTCAGTACGTAATATCTGTACACTTAACATCATATATACTTAATATCTGAATATTTAACGTATTTAGATCAATAACGCCGACCTGGGAAGCCGAGATCGTTATGGGGTCAATATTATACGTTTTGCTGTTCAATTGGACGAATTCGAGATCTTCGTGTGACTTGGATGTTTTACTTGTGTGTTACAGCAATTTTCCAGTCACTGTCTGCCACTTACTGGTACTCACTTCCTTCTCATTTCTACCCCTATACCCTTAATAATTTTCATAGTTTCGCCATGGTCTGCTCGAAAAAAATAGGTAAACCTGGCGAATACACGAGTACATGTTGTATCAGTGGTGTTTGGTGAGAAGTTGCTTGGTAAAAAGTAGCTTTAGTAGCAATTGTTGTGCAATGAATTCACAAGTGTCCACGATGACGCCGGGACAGAATGTAGAGTCCACCCGGCGGAAAGATAAAAATGGAGAGCGTTCGTTGAGAAAGTGAGGAATTGAGAGAAAAGAATTGAGAAGGGGCAGAAAAAGCCAAAAGAAGTAAACGAGAATTTCCTTTCATTTATTCTAATGTTCTGAATTGTAATAACTGAATATAGCTGTCTTTCATGACTATAACTTGTGTTGCATGTCTTCATGTCAATTATTGACTAAGGTTATTTTGAAAGTTGAATAAAGAATATCCATCCCCATGCTAACTGCACAATTACCCCAACCATGAGCATAACTATCCTTTTTAGTTGACTTGCGTTCGCTCTCGTTTTAGAGACATCGGCTGCTTATCCTTCGTTAGATAACTCATCAATCTAATATCAGACATATTTCTACATGTCTTCTCCAGAATTTTGTTTTTTCCGAGTAAAGTTCGAGAATTTTAACGAGACTAGATTAGGTTCTTTATTTTCGCGGGTGTATTTTGTTCAGTTCTGTGCGAATTATTTTTATCTGACGCATCTCAAGATCATTTCTAAGGTTTGTGTTGATAATAATGTTTTCAAGCCAAAACTAACAGTTATAGAAGCAGTGAATGAATCAAGCTATCAAAAATATTCATTAATTTGTTTCCTTTCCTATCAAGAATGTTCGCTTTGGATTAGGTTTTATGCGCCTTTTCTGTTCTTTTCCTATCCCCCTGGGCCTTACGAATTGTGCTCTGTGAAGCCTCTGCTTTCATCTGAGGCTGTTCAGCATTGTCGAGGGTCTCGTTCGCGCTTCTTCTAATTATTTTGACTCTCTCGGAGTCTCGTTTGGAGCCGCCTCCACGAATCATTCTTTGTCGCGATTCACAATGCTTTCTTGCCTCCCATTTTCGGACATCTCTTTGTCTCGCGCTGCTCATTTGTTG